>VIBL01000028.1:2400000-3758693 GCA_008271625.1 Lutraria rhynchaena
AAAGTCCTATTTTGACGAAACTTAAGCGCATTATGCGAAATTAGATGAAGTTACAATCATCTCGTTGAGGTATCCAGTGGGGGAGTAAAAAGGGCAAAAAATAAAGTAGGAATCATTAGGTCGGGTTGAATATACAAAGCTCTGAATATCATTTGAACCGATGAACTGCCTGAAAGAATGAAGATAACAGATCTCGAAAATAAAACAGAAAATAATGTACAAATCGTCGTTAATTGTTTAGTCACATGACTTCAATATTCTAGAGACGTATCATGTGACCACTACAGTCAAAAATCAAGGACATTAAGTGAGATATGTAATAAGCTAATTAATCTGGTGTTATTGCATTATCAGTTGAGTTAGCAGATTGCTATTTCTCTGTATTGTATTTAGCGCTGTATATATAAATATTATTCAAATAATTACCATTACTTGCTGGGAACTAGTTACGTTTTTGCATTGACCATGAGAAGAATTTTACGACTGGCATGAGGAAAATATTGATCTTTATACTCCCAGATGACAGTTTTGGAACAATCAACATCATTGATTTCTCAAGAATAAAAACAACCATTTCAACTTGTCAAACGCTAATTAATTTTTTCATGGTTTGCAATGAAATATGATGATTTACAGACTGTTATTAATATAATGTTTGCATTAAAGACGGCATAATACCTTTACGCGATTTGACCATCGAGCTGTGTTTCAGTTACTTAACAATGAATGCAGTTCACCAAACATAAACCCTGTGTTGTCAGCCTTAGGCCCATTATCACAGCTATTTGGTGGGTGGTTTTCTAACTAAATTCGGATAGGCCATTCTTTAGCCTGTGTGGGATGTTGTCTAATAAAACATCTCACTGTCTCTAACAGTGAAATTAACTGATGTACTGGGTTATCTATCAGTATATGCGTGTTCTTGAGTCCCACTCATTCCTTATGAAACCATCACCTTTGGTATTTGGTTAGAAGTTCAGAGTCACAGTCATGGTGACCAAGATACCACAATTTAGCCCTATAAGCGCAATATGAGATATTGTGTGGCTAATCCCCACTCCGAATGCCTTTTCAGTGTATGGAGGCCAATAAAAATAAAATGCATAGGAGGAAGGAATGCATGTTCCTTAAAAATATTCTTCATTAGTTTTTAGCACAAACACAATAATTATAGGGAAGTGGATAAAGGTATTGGACACAGTGTTAGTTTTTGAAAAAGCTAGAAAGCGACTTGCTCAGTCCTTGTCTCCCTTAGATATTAGAGAGATTGGGCCAAGAAGATGTCAGGAAGGAAAACTATTACGCGACCATATCAGATTGAGTAATTATCATCGGACAGTATAGATGAATTACAAATATTGGGTAGTGTCTCTATGAGATCCTCTTTTTGTTTGTGCCTAATATGTTAGCAACAATCTGGTTAAGGGAAACAAGTTTAATAATTACAATCAAAACAAAGTGACTGAGTACATATATCACCCGAAAGAGATGTTCAATGTATTAACATCAAATTTGTAAATAACGTTGTCAAGCGCGATTGTCATATAAAAAGTTTATGTGCAAACATACAGTATTAAAATGGTGTACATACTAGCATTAAATTTTGTATAAAACATTGTGTGATTCAAAGGCTTACATATAAATACGCTTAAATTCTTAACTATAATTTTGGAAGGATTCACAAATAATAATTTTAATTTAAACACGTTTAGTCTATTCCAACGCAGTTTTCCTTTCAACATTTTCATCATGTTTATAACCTGCCATGTTTTGAATTATACTGTTTTGAAATCTTTAAATGCTTAAATCTTGTATACCATAATGTATAATGATTTATTTTGTTTTGTTCCATTGTGATAAAAGCATTTAGAGAAAAAATATAAAGTTCTTTTTATAATATAACATTTCTTAAATCATTAAAAATGTTTTCAGGATTTTTAATTTGCCACAAAAAATATTAAGCAGGTTTTCGACTGAGCTCCGTAAAAAAAGGTTTATAAAAAAAATAAGTACAACACAAAATACAGCAAAAATTGTTTGGAGTGAAATAAAATTTTCCAGCCGACCCTATTTTTCCGGCCGACCCTGGACTAATTTCGGCCTCGGGCAATCCCACTGCCGATATTTTCATTTTCATATGAACCGTATCTACAAACTTAAAAAATATTTGAAAACAAATATGTCGACATTATATTTTAGGGAATGTTACTGGAAACATACGTTTGCGCTTATCGAACTTTTTTTATAAAACAGTTTGTATGCCCAAAGTGTAAATGAATAGATGGAGCAAATATTATTTCAAATCGCGACCATTGCTTTCTGTCTAGACATTTAATTATTACCTACTCAGGAAAATCATTTAGATTCTCTGAAAATAAATATTTCTGAAAACTAATGTAGCGTGTTTTTTTCTGTGTTACCACAGTAACATTAGATTCTAGGTATAAACAATGAGAGTGGTGTGTGTCAAATTCTATCCTGGGATGTTTCAAATATTCACAATATACCAAACTGGTTTGTCTACAGGCAGTGAAAAAGTCACCATTTTTTATCGCAAGAGCTTCAATTAGGGAACAACTGATGTTTAAAGAATGCTCACTAATTCATTTAATAACACCACTCAGATATGACTTAAACAGAAAATGTGTGCATCATGATAAATTTAGTCACGTATTATCACTTTGTTCAGGGTTTAACAAAACATAAAATTTTTTTTTTCGTTAAAAGCTTTTTTCTGTTAAGTTAATTATATAAAGGCGTGATACAGGTATACGCTTAAAGGTATCGTACAGTATGCGTTAATACCCGGGACATAACTATTACAATATACATGCAAACGAAACAGTTTTTTGTCCTATATCGATTAAATTATTAAGCCATTTGTTACTCACTGGGTATAATTTATCATCAACCAGCCCATGAAAACGCATTGCAGGTAATACTAATATAGATTTATTAATTAGAGTTATAAACATATGCCTTGCGAGATCCCGCAGGCAGAATTCTGCTCGGATTTTGACCAATCAGCATCCTGGAAATTTAGGCCGCAACTTTAAACTGGTCTCCGTGCCATGCTGCAAGGGAAACCATTTGAGCCGTACCTGTTGTCTCTGTACAGAAAGACAAAGACTTCCGCATCTACATTGTTACGTTGTATTGTCAAAGTTGACCATTACACAACGGTTCCCTAAGAACAGAGATTGGAAAAAGAGGTTACATAGTACAGGTAGAAAAGCAGCGATCTAGAATAGCCCTCAGTAGTTAGAAGACATGAATAGCTTTACCCAGCTGTTTCAAACTATCTGGGCTAGACCAGTTCAACTTCCATGGCGGTACCAGGTCACGAGACCCCCTCTGACATAGCTCTGGTCCATCCCTTAGCCCTACTTACTGCCAGGAGGGAGAACCTCATTAGGTCAGTTGGCTAGCCCACACTTGAAGTGTGGGTCTCAGCTACTGTAGCTGGCAGATTGTTCTATAGTGGTACACATCTGGGGAAGAAGCTAAATTTAAATGTGTCTCTTCTTGTAGAAAACGGGAGGTATCGGATGTTGTGTTGAGATCTTGGTAATACCTTGACTCTGACTAGAAATTTAGAATGATCGATGTCAACTAGGTCACATACAATCTTGTAGAACATGACCAGCTGAAGCTTTGTTCTTCTTGATTCCAGGGTGCACCAATCTAAGTGGGCAAGCATTTCGTTCACACTACTGGTGTTGTTGTATCTCTTAGTAGTGAAACGTGCAGCTCTGCTTTGGGTCATTTCAATTTTCTTTATGTGGGATTGTTGGTGAGGGTTCCAAATGGAGCAGCAGTATTCCAGGTTTGGTTTAACAATGGTTTGACAATGTGTAGACTTGGGGTTTTGTACCTGTTTGCTGTCGTAAGTTTCTCTTAAATAATCCTAGCATGTTGTTGGCTTTTTTGTTGTCATATTTGAGAAAGCCAACTGAAACCAGTTTAGTCGGAACAATATAGAAAGAGTAAACAGGTTGCGCTTCATACTAACCTTAAGTGAGAATTAAATTTAGCAATATTGCAAGATTTGAGAAAATATGCTGAAAGGTGTTCGAATTAAATAGAGACAGCTTCTCTTTAAGAGTAAACAAAGGGAAATAACTCAAAAATAGATACCGGTATTAAAGATAAAATCATGCTTCATGCGCTCTGCACTTCTGCCCATTGCGTTATAATTTTTTTATTTCAAGTTTCAAAAAATACCATTAAGATTTCTGGTGTTACGATCTGGACAAAATTTACCTCTAAAATTGAATTTAAAAAATATCAGGTTGGGTTTTTGGTCTTAACTCTGCACTTCATCTAATTGGCATCTAATTACATTTTAAGAGTCTTATAAATACCTTTATACTTCGAATAAAAGTTTTATCATATTCCAATCACCTTTCCGTTGGGATAATTTTTATAATGATTTTAAGGATGAAATATATATGGTCAACGGGGATCAATTAAGGCTTGAATAAAATCCAGGATTATTACGGACCGAGAAAAGTCGGACCTGTACAGAAACGTGTAAAGGCCAGCCCCAAACGAGAATAACAGCCTTTTTTATGTTTTAATTTGACAACCAATTTTTAAAAAAATTATTTATCAATAATATTCTGTGCATTTCAAAATATCAGATATAGTACATTAAATTGTACCTCATTTGGTCTTATTGTAAATAAAATCTGCAACTTAAAACTTCTTACACCATGCAATATACTGTTTATATATGTTAGTTGTAGTCGTGGTTACTATGGTAGCATAGTCTGCTTTTTTGCGTACATAATATCATTATTGTATAAAGAGTTTTTAGTCTGTTTGTAGATATGATTTCAGATGTTTTTAAAGTTTTAGTTTAATTGATATGCAATATACTCATTCCTATTTTTCTTACATCATATCAAAGTTAAAACTCTTAGCTTTCAGAATATGATAACAATTTGAAAACAGCGCTTAGTCACAGTTTATGTATCATACAATTACGGATATGACTAAAGAGCGGATATGACTTTTACTTTCAATTATATGCAAATGCAGTCATTTCATTCATTTTTAGTGTATTAAACAAATTTAGATTTATAATGAGATACATTTTACTTCATTTTGTGTGTTTGTATCCGATTATTGAAATGTTTGGCTTTATATGCCGTGTGCAAGTACGGCATCAGGACAATTCAGCTCCTTATATTTTCGTGAGACAATTCAACCCCTCATGTCAAGACAATTCGACCCCTACCTGTCTGAACAATTAAACTGGTTCCCGTTGACTCTGGAACGCGGACCAGTTTATCTGGACAATTCGACGGGTGGATGTAAAACGCAGATGCGTTACGCAGACAATATAGAAATAGAGGGAAAACGCAGACAATAAAGATATAGAGGGATACTAATATAACAGTAGTTGGAGGCAACTTAATCAAGAATATCAGTGTTGTTGACTATGAAATTATTGATTTAAAAACGATTAGTGTTGTCGTTAATGAAACTATCATTTGAAAAAAGTGACTCTATGTTACAATTGTAATGTAGAGTCACTAAAAAATATGTAGAATTATCTTCATACTTTTTTTAAAAAGGCTGGAAACCAAAATACTGAATGCATGATTGAATAGAAATTTGACCACGGAATGTGACCCAACAAGACGATTTCACTAACTGAGGTGCTCCAGTTTTGATATTTTGCACACGTGTATCTATTGAGACTCTGAATTACAAATCATTTGAAGTTTCTTGATTGGTTAATGATTGCACAGGCATTGTGATCGACTAGTTAATAATTATATTAAGGTTGTTCTCATAATAATAAGTGTGCTCGTTACCACTTATCGGATTATAGTTATCATTAGACACAAGAAAATATTATATAATATCTCATAGAAACGTTACCCATAGTTTGCAAATGATGCATACATCCGACTGATAGCCTACTCTATCTGATATGGTCGCATAATGGTTGTTCTCCTGAATTATTTCTATCTTGATACCTCATCGACCCCTTATCTCCATTTTACAAGGCAGACAATGACCAAGCATGACGCTATCTAGCTTTTTTAAAAGCTAACCTTGCATATACGTGTAATATTCATGTATATTGATTCATAGGCCGTAGGAAAGAAGACAACAATATTTAACAGAAATATTTAATTCAATCATTTTAAAGGAATTAACAGGATGGCATGTAATAAAACATTCAGGATGCTAGTGCTACAGTACTGTTAAATTGAATACGCTATCAATTCTTTTCTCAAAAAATGCTAATAATCTAAAAGGAAAACTATTCTCATGTAGATTAAATTTGTTCGCCACATGTTATTTTGAAATGAAATGATACTGTCAACCAGATGATAGATGGCGAAATTTAAAAGGTGATTCTGTAACTTTATGAATTTACAAAAAATCTAAAAAAAGACCACATTTAGATGAGTAAAGAAGTTGTCATTATTGGATGTGGTCTGTACTCAGAGGTAACTACAAACAGACAATGCCTGGGGTATGTTCACTCAGAGGTAACTACAAACAGATAATGCCTGGGGTATGTTCACTCAGAGGTAACTACAAACAGGCAATGTCTGGGGCATGTTCTGTCCAAAATTCCCAAAATGGAACAAAAGGATTGTACACATTACATCAAAACAAAACTAAAATTAAGTAGATAGTAAAAATATTTAAAGCTTAGCATCTTATAACATCTCATGTATATCACATATATTTGTATGTATAACATACATATATAAGTAAATTTAGATGATTTCGTTTACAGCAACAATTAAGTGAAGAATACACTTGTGAATAAAAATGTGTTCAATTATGAAAACTATGCCAAACGAAAGGTACATATTCATATGACAAGTTATGGGGCCCTTTTGGAATAGTGTGCTGTGTTCTTCGGAGGGGTCAAACTTCACAAATATTCCAAATGTTTTCATGGTGAGCTAACCTAGAAAAATGAAACCAGGCAAACATGTCCTATCACACTATGATATCCAGGGAGGATTGGAAAAATAACTATTCAGCCAAGTAGCAAACACACCGTCTTTAGTTAACAATTAAATCTTTTTTTCTTCTAAATTGTACTATTTGCATCTATATATATTGCATTGAGTTCAATAGGGGTGTGTGCCCCTTTATCTAAATTTCATACAAGTATTATGATTGTCAAAGCAATTATTTTATAAACATGATGGGAACATCAGTATGAAGCATTCTCACATATATGAAATGTATATTTGTATATAATTTTTTTTTCAAACTAAGAAAGATACACAACATAAAAGGGTAATATATGTACATGAATATAAAAGGCATAATTATGTTGCATAAATATGGAAGATATGGCATAAACCTGTAGGCAAGACTACACTAAAAGCAGTTTAACATCAAACTACATGTATATCACATAAAATATTCAAAATAATAAAATAACACACAACCATAATTGATATGAAAAATTTAGCATAAAATATTGAAGTGCATTATGGCACCATTAATGTACAACACTCCACTAAACTATAATACATGTAATAAAAATACAAGGGTAGCAAAAATCAGTTGAAAAAATGAAGATATTTTTGTTTTAAGATTTTACAGTTTTGAAATTGGTTACTTTTATTCATAAAAGTCTATAATGTTTGGGGAGTAGCTTATATTAAATTAGATAGACACAGGGTGTTGCATCTATTTAGTATTTTGTTCACAAGCCCATTTACAATACATACTGTGTTCAATGCAAATTCTATTTGTTTCTCTTACTGTAAATTGGTTGTGGAGATGTTGTCAGCTCCTTGTGGAAGGGCAAAATATTTTGCCTATCACATGCACGAGTTTGATTTTAATAGCTTGAACAGGAAAGATAAACAAAGGGCCATAATTCCACCAAACAATTATCAAATCACACAACCCTGACAAAGCACACTGTTTCACTCGATGACAATAGTTCTATGAAAATTTTATCAAAACCCCCAGAGAAATGTAGGTGTAGTGCACAGAAGAAATTGTGGACACCCATAGACATTAGCCAATTTAATAACCAGAAAACTGTCTTAAAAACAATCAGAGTTAAGAGCAAATTCAGTAGGACAGCAAGTCTCTGTAAACAGATTGTCCCCAAGAAATCCTATACTATATCATATAATAATAACTATTGATATGTAACAAGTAATTCCCAGTTGAAGAGAATCATTAAAATGAAAATTTTTACTAAGTCACATTGATATTTTTAGTAGTACAGCTAAATTTTACAGTGTATGCAATACTTTACAAATCTGGAGATCCAAGCATATCACAATATGAAATGATGCATAAAGCTTGATTTTAATTTTTATTATAGTGGCTTCAATTAACTCTAGAAAAAAAGAAAAAAAAATATCAAAGATTATTGCACAGACAAATAATTTGGCACTAAAAAGACTATGGCATCAAAATAAATAAAAAAATAAACAAAAATAAAGCCAATAATATTACACAGAGCATAAAACAAAACAAATAATAAAGTTGATCAAAAATTACAAACACCATCAACACATAGCTACATATAAAACATACAAGTGAACAAACAGAATTTGGCAATTTGGAAACACCAACTTAGTACAGTAACACATGGTTATAGTGAATTCCTGGGAACCTGAATTAATTACTTGATCATGTTCATATTTCATTATATCTATTAACTTCAAATCAAAAAAGGCATCGTCAAGGAAAAATAATTACCAGTACTTTGATTTATCTGAAGTTTACTATAACCGTGTTTTATAGTTCAGACAAGTGAAGGAGAAAATTTCAGCAATACAGAGTCACCAACTAATAACAACTTGGTGACATTACATATGAATACTGAGAGAGGACAAACAATTACAACAACAACTACAATATGCAGAGTTTCCAACGGATATAAACCTCAGCTTGTTAATGCAAGTATGTTTACAAAAGATCACAATTACATGCGTCACAATTTAGTGATAAATACTCCAAACTTAAGTGCTTTTCTTTGTGGAACTGATAGATGGTAATCAAAGTCTTACATGTGACACACTTTTGTCACTCTTACTGTACAACAATTCCCCAGAGTGAGATCATGTACATCTTTGGAAGAGGAAGGATTTGAATCCCTTCACTTGATAAAAAACAAACTGAGACTTGAACCATTTAAACAGGTAATATTTCATACAGTGGTCTCTCTATGATACTGGTTTGTTTGTTTGTATTGTTTTAACTTCTAACAATCAGTCCACAGCAGTATGTACGTATTATTAAACTTCATCTTTGTCCCGTACTTGTTGAGATTTTGAAGCAACTTTCCATTTCTGGCTATCAAACATGCTTTCACAAGGTGAGATAACAAGACCAACGTCTGATTTATGACTATCCAAACACTGGTCAGTACCTTCTCTATAAATCTGACCATTCAAATATTGCCATTTCTGAAAGACAGACAACATTATTTCCTTAAATTTGAACACAATATATATGCTTCTTCATTGAACATTTATTGATAGAACAAAGGGTCCTAATTGTTATAGTAACACCAGCAGTTAATATTAACAAATAACCTAGAAAAAGACCGAAAAATCAATTAGCCATAAAATACATGAGAACAGAAAAAACATGTAAGTACAAGAATAGTTCAGAAAATTACAGGTCATTATGAAATAACACCATTTTAATGATGTGTTTAAAGCCCATGAAACAAGCATATTCATAAAACACTCCCTGCTAAAACTTTGGAATTCAAAAACGTAGACTATCATAACAGCAAATGTTCAAAAGAGAGATTTAATGCCTTGGCATGTTCTCATAAGTGTGAATGATACAATGCTCCTTTTTATTATTACCAAATGTTTCAAAAACGTTAAAACATAGCCATCTTACTATGATTGTAACAAGAACATGTGGATGATATTATCAATGTTCATATCATGGTAATGTAAAATTGAAAAACAATATTATATATATTTATGTAATATTTACAATATATTATTTATATATTGCATCTGTATTTATGCAATTATTTATATAAAATGAGTTACTCAAATAAGTTATAAAAAACACAAGTAGTTTTATCTAAACCAGTATAACAATTCATTTTATAAGCATCACAAACATGTAGAAATCAACCAGTATAGTCTTCTCAAAATGCTATCTTCTAGACTTTCACGTAAACAATTAAAGATGCAACAGCTCAATAAGAGTGATAGACGTTACCATGGCATTTCGAACTTTTAGGATTCAACTGTAATGTTAACTCATACTTCATGATCTTTATAGTTCTAGATGGCAAACTTTTGGTTATTTGTACAATATTTATCACAATTTATGCAGTGAAATAAAACAGTCAGTCCCTGAGGCAGAATCTAAATGATTTCAAATTCAGTGCATAAGATATTCAGTATAGACGTAAATCAGGAAATAACACTAATCAAAACACTGAGAGGACTGTTGTTAGCTGGCTTTACAGTATTGTAATTTCAGAAGTTTATTGTACTACAATTTCCTCAAATCCCTCCCATGCTACCATTGGCCAGTAGAAAAATAATTCAAATGGATGGGTTGATTAGTATATCTCAATGTGGGATGCAAGAATTTGACAATGCTGCCACGAATCCTTATTTAAAACATTCTAGCAAAATGCGCAGTATATGTTGTATATAAGAAAATACTTGCAATATCAGTTAAGAGCATTGGTATATAAACATTAAGCTGGTATGTGAATAAAACCTAAGTTACTATTTCAAACAGCCATCAGCAATGTGATTTGCTGCCTTTGACATAAAGCTACATATTGAAAGCATTTCATTGTAAATGTTAAACACCATAATAATGTACGGTAACTCCAAAGATAATGGAACAGGTCATAAATAATTTTGAAATATTTCTAGTAACAACTGATTTGAGATAAATAAAATCAAAGATAAAATAGGATTATGATATATAATATAATATAATACAGCACATTATCAAATGAACATTGATGAAATGTTTGATTGATTGAAATTCCAACTGAAGTATCGAAATATTAGTTTGTCAATGTATAAAATGTTAGCACATAGAATTTAACTACAAAACTTAGTTTGAAACCTTGACAGATCCAACATAACATGCATGATAAATAAGAGTAGACATGTAAGCCAAATGTTCTTACTGTTGGTCAATACTGTGATGTTTAGGCCAGAGTTAACTTTTTTTCTTTCTTAGATTTTTCTAAAGAATTCCACATGAAAAAATCAAACAATGAAGGAAAAATAATTATAAAACTTAGGATAATAACCCAAAATCAAATTTTCACGAGACTTAAAATACATTCTTGCCACAATTCTCATTACAATATGATACTGCAAAAGATGCAACTCTGTATCTTAATGTTTACTAAGTCCAGCTGAGCCACCCAGATAGGGGATGATTTCACAGACTACTTTAATATCATAGTAAATCACAGACTACTTTAATATCATAGTAAATCACAGACTAATTACTGCATGATTACTGCATACAAATTTATGTAGTTTCATGATTGAAATCAGAGAAGTTACTACATGCACATTGTCTGTTGTACATTGTTATTATGAGCTAAAGGGAAACAATCCAATAGAGAATCTTAAAGGGAGGCTACTTTCAAATTGCAGTAAAACAAAAGTGCGTTTTCAAAATGTGACTAACACTGTCGGCAGGTTTGGCAACAAGGCAACAAAAATTGAATAAATAAGCATTGCTATAGGTCATTTGCAACTAGTTAATCTTTAAGCAAAGGTATATGTACATTTCATAGATCTCACATCAATATTAGAATAAACGTTTTAGTCAAATTTTCTGCAATTTCGAACTGGGGTGTCAGAACTAAATAAGTGTTTTCTGCATGAAACTACTTCGCTGAATTCAGACATTTAAACAATTTCAAAACAATTCACATCATTCACAATATTGTAGTATATTAACCAATACTACTAAATGAATTTAAAATATCATTTAATGTCATACAGCTCTTTGTTATGTTATACTGTCCTCAACATTGAAAATATTTTGGGATAAAACCAGTCTGACAATTAGCTCTGTTCTATTCTACTACACTCCACATAAATTGTTCTTTTACAAAGGATTGGTAACCATAGCTACCTGTGTATCCTCCTTAGTACAGAAGTGGATCATCACATATCCATGGGTTTCTACCGTGCCAGCAGTAAGACACATTCCGCCATTGCTAATCTCCCCTTTCTTCTTAAATGACCAATCCTGAAACATGAAAATTGTGGCATCCAACATTATTTCAGTTCAAGTTTCATCAAAGTCGACATTTAGTCCAATACAAGAAGAAGAGATAGAGGCTTCAAAATAGATTTTGAGAAAGTTTGTACTGATAAAATCCACTCATATTAAGCACCAAATGATAAAGGATGTAATAATGTGAGTGTACGAAAAAGAGATTTAAATGCAAAAATTACAGCTTCTACAACAAATTGCTAATTAAAAACATAGAAATAAAAAACAAAGAAATTTCACATGTAATTATTTTTTGTTAGTTTACCATTCAGAGGGCAATTCAGAATAAACCTGAAAATTAAGGATATATTTTATCATGTCTAACATGGCAAACAAACGATCCTTCTTTAGTTAGTTACCCTTCCTCAAACACAGGTCTGATCATACAGCATTGTAGAAGAGATTAATGCATATGTGAAATTTGGATCTGAGTGGGATTTAAACTAACAGTCATGAGGGGCTAGTGATCACTGGTCAGAGACTATAACAATCTGATGATAGAAGCCCCTGCAATGTTGCTAATTTATACAGTTACAGTAGAATGTCAACATTATGAACACCTTTGGACCCAAAAGAAACAGGTGGTTTCATTATTAATGTGAAATATATAGGAAACATAGAAAACCAGTCCATAAATGAATGAGTGCTTGTTACAAAGGGGCATTCTTTTGAAATGGTTGCTAAGTGAGGCTTTACAGTGAATTGATGGACATTTCCTGACTAAAGAGATATCATATGACCACTTTTTGACACTATAAAAAACAATAGATACAAATTTTGAGTCTTGGAAATAACAACAAAAAAGGTGAAACAAAATTTCAGTATTTACTGAATAAGAAGAACAAACACATAGAAAAGTCACAACTTACAATAGAATTCTACAAAACAAAAGGAAAATATGAGATAATTGAAATGTTATAAGGAGTAAAGTGCTAAGTTAATAAATGCAGAATACTGGCAAATGTCACTGAACCTTCGATGGCCATACCTTTAATATTCTGAAAACATACAAATGTGAAAAACAGATATTGATTTTCCTACATATGCGGAAGCTGCCAGTTCCTGGAGGAAAGCAAGTTAGAACTGGTAATTATAAAGTCCAGGAAAACTAGATAGGTGAACTGGCCATCAAAATTTTAATGTAACTAAAAATTGTTGAAAAACAGCGTTTAACCTATTGAAAAACAGATAAGAATATTAATATTACCATACAACTGTTCCATTAGGTAAATGAGGATTGCACCCTTGAACTATGAGTCACTTACCTGCGTACCCCGATCAGGATTACATTTACTGAGTTTTGCTATCGCAGGAACATGACCAATCTCTATGTCTACGCACAAACCGTTCTGTCTTATATTACCATACATTACTTCATCAGTGACAGGCAGCCTACACACACACACACAAACACGCATTATATATATATATATATTTAAACACAATTATTAACTCTTGATAATGTGCTCCATAAAAACCAAAAACAAATGATTAGTGTGAAAAGTGGGGTAACTAAAAGGATTAAAATCCAGAAGTTCTGACCCCAAACAGCAGACGTACAGACAATAACGGACACAGAAATAATTGATGGAAGTCAATAACAACATTAAGCTTTAAGTGAAGCAGTAATCACTCATCTAGCCAGAAGTTAATGAGCCAGTCATAGGTTTATAGAAGAAGTTGACATACAGCAAAATCTGGCAAGTATGAATTCCTTCTTGTCATTCAATACTGAAAGTTTTTGTATAGAAAATGAAAGGAGTACCAGTTAAATATCAAATTTCAGTAAGGAGCAGTAGAAAGTGTTTCAGAACGAATAAATTCAGATTTGATTCACCTTAATTCAGTATATACATTGTCCATATACCATTTGAAATTCTGACATTTCAAAGTCTTGCGGATGGATTTCCTCTCCATCAAACTGAAAAAAAAACACAAAACAAAATATACAATAAACTATTGATATTTAAATCTGTGCGGGAGATGTTTCTAAAAACATACTTCTTCAGATAGCTTGTATGACATTAGTGATAAATACCTATCATGCTTGACATCATACGTAACTTACCTTCCAGCATTGATCATTCTAGCTGAAGGTCTTGTGTAATAGAAGAATCTTTTATAATCATCCATCCAAACTTCAGCAATTCTCTTAATATTCCTAAAATAGAACCAAAATTTCAGAATAAGAATGATACCTATAGAAAGTCTCAAAAAGATTTGCTTTCTAAAAAGTATCAAAAATCCAACAAGAGACAATTCCTCTTACTCATTCCAATCCTGTTTGTTTTATGTGACTTATTGTCACTGGGGTTTAACGCCAGTTTTTCAGTTATGTACGGCGACCAGTTCACCTAACCAGTTTTCCTAGATGGTTTTCTAACCAGTACTAACTTACACTTCCATAAGGAGTCGGCAACTTCTCCACATATGGAGGAAAATCGACATTTTTGTCAAATTTTCATGGAAGGGTATGACTTGCCGCGACCGCGATTCAAACCCAGATCTCCAGGTTGCAAGTCCAGCACACTAACCACTGGACCATGGCCGCGGCTTCCTATCCTGTACATCAATATACTTGATTATGTGATTATTACTACACACTGACGATAGCTCTAAAACGCAAACAGGTTTTCAAACTTCTCTGATAATTTATATATTGAAGTTCATTTATATAGAACAATATTGCGGAGTCCCCCAAACTTAGATATAAAGTTTTAACTGTATTTAGATGAATATATCCAAGATAACAGTCAGAACGAGCCTTAATCATGTTGAAAGTATACAAAATAATGAAACTAACACAATTCAAACTCAATTAGTTTACTGAATGTGATAAGGCTGATCATTTCTGCATAGTCCTGAATATATATTTCACAAGCTAAATAAATTTGCTTATGAATGAGCCAAATATGAAAGAATAAAAAAGTATTCATAAGCTGAAACATGAACATCATTGTATTTATCATTCCACACACCACACATGTTACAATGGCAACACAGAAGAGGTTTTTAGTTGATATATGTACAAGGTGTCAAAAACTCACTTGAAATAAATATTTTCCTTTCCCTGCAAAATACCATGTATTTCAACATCAAGGCTGTGCTGACCAACACGACTACAAGTTATAACCTCAACTACACCACCACACAACCAATTCTTGATAGACAATTCTGAAAATAATGAGATAATCATTGTTTGTTTGTTTGTTTGTTTGTTTGTCAGAGCAAGATCGATTTTTATGCTATTGATCCACAGAATTTCATTTATGTAATGAAGTCACCATTAGTCTGTAGATTTAATTAGAGCTTTCGGTAGATCTAATTAGAGCTTTCTGTAGATCTAATTAGAATTTGCAAGCCAACCTTGACAAAGAGGTTCCTCTGCTGTTAAACAACTCACAACTTCAACATAAGTTCTGCTGATATGAGAAAGTGAAGGACTAAAGGCCTAAATCTTCAGTCGAAATATAACAGCATGGCCTTCAACAATTCATGACTTCATGCCATCTACATACTTGGATATAACCCATATTGGCTTGCTAAGATTTCAATACAGAACAAAATTATCTTTAAAAAAAAACAATACAAACTGAAGTTTACAGCCACCTGAGTGTAAGGGTCAACTGTGAACAATAAGTGTGGCCTCTTTGTACCACAGGCTATGAACTTGAGCAAAAGGGTCACACTAAATGTCTTTTTTAAAGGTTGTACTGCACTTAATAAGGAAAAGAAACAAAATATTGTATAACTGAATGATGTAGTAGTTCCACTCGGTACAAGTGCATACTTCAGGTAAATAAAATCTTACCAAAATTTTCAGCACCAGTAAGTTCTAACCCAGGATCAAAGCTCCCTAATTGTAGAAATCTGTCCTTTTTGGCACTAAAAACATGTCCAGCATAAACAGGCGATCTGGAAAAAATATACAAGTATGACCTTTCATTGTTTATAATACATAAAAATGAATCACAAATACATTCACAAACAAACTCAATGTCCATAGACGTAATGCTCTATCTACTAAGCTCAGTGAGTGGGGAATACAAGTGAAGCACTTACTTAACTTCTGCCTTTTCTGTAGTTTGCTAAAATGCACAGAACTGAATTCTGAAATAAATTTTTTTTTCTACAACTTCGTAAGTCATGTTTACAAACCATTTTGTTCTTTTAATGTACTGAAATTATGTTATAAAGCAACATTTGATTCCAGATACATGATCAATGGTTAAAGCAGAGCCATCAAGTTCAAATTAATTCTAAAAAAAGTTATCTTTATGCAAAATGCACAATTGCTGAAAACATATATACCTGATGATTTTATTGTACACTTTATCTGAGTTGGTGTTGATATTCTCCCACTTGAAAATAAGGCTCCAGTCAAAACCTTTAGGATAAAGAATATTACCCATTGAAAACATAATTTATCAAAAAAAACAAAACCTTCATACCTTAACCAGAAAATATGTTTTCAAATAATATCAAAATGAAGGACAATGTGATAAATGTGCTTAATTTAATATCAACCAACAAGCTGCAATTATTTTGACATTTTTTTACATTGAATATACATGAAAAATATTATAAGGCCAATCTTATAAAATCATGAAAGAAAAAAGAACAGAATCACCTCTCTTCTAGGTTCCATGATGTTGTAAAATTTTACAAAGCTACGAACAAAATACATTGAATTACTTCCAATCAAATTTCTATGATTTAGTCCAATATCTTACTAAGTTATGTACAAAACAAAATGAATTACCTCCTTTCATGTTTCCATTTGTACCAGAGTAGCCCCCCTTGCTATCTACTTTATCCAGGACAGGGGTAACTACAGCCAATGGCGTATAAGAAAGCCGATCTATCAATGGTTGAAGCCATCCAACATTAACTTCACAGTTTGGCTGAAGAAATGTAAGAACTGGCCCCTGTGCTACATTAGCTCCTTGATTGAAGGACTTAATTAATCCTGGAAAGGAATTTTGAGAATAAAAGAAGTCTGATACATGTATTATTTAAACTGTGTAAATAATGGCCACTCTTTCACACACATTTATCAATTCATATTAGTCAAAACTATACTCTACTCAACTCTGTATAAAGGTCATACTTCTTCCTGCCCTGATTGTGCCCACAGTTCAAAGGATTGACAGTGAACTTACATCATTTATAGATTGCTCTCCCACTTCCAAATGTTTACTACAAAAATCAGGCTTGATAACACCCATAACTCAATTTCCATTTAAACAAATCACAAGGCCAGGCCATCCCGACCCAGTCAACTATATCTAAAAGCTATCTCACCTTCACGATTTTGGTTTCTGAAGATCTTAACTTTCGGGATTTCAGCTAAAATCTCACCAGCAGCAACTGTAAAATACAAGTTTATATGCCTAGATAACAAGTTTCAACCTTTCAAATGTTATATGTTCGTATAATACATAAATAAGTACTTTATCTAGTTTTCGTTATCTATCCAAGAACAGAAATAACATTCTGATAAAACAAGCAATTTTTCTCAATTATGAATTCTCACAAACTATAATAAAACCAGCTTCTAAAACACAAAGTATTTTAATGGTCCAAAAAACTTTGATCCAACAAGAGTTGACTGAACTTAATTCTGCAGCAAACACTTCGATGTTAAAGTACGGACAAAAAACACAGTTTTCAATTGAAAATCCTAAACTGTATCTGAAATCACTGAATTTTATACAAGAAAAGAAAAATGCTCCTGAACTTTTACAATTGTCACCGATCGTTAAGTATTTTAAGACATAAATATATTAAAAAACTCATTTGTTTTTTTTTTGTTAAACACTTTGATGAGATTCACTTATTCCTAAATGAAAAGAGGCATTTTATCCTTTATTCATAAAATGTCAAATAAGGTCATCCATAAAAAATGTAGGTATGAATATATTTCTTTTGGTGGTCACATTCCTGTAAACCAACAAATTTTTTAGGATGGCCAAATAGTCCTGTTATAAAATATCAACCATGTTAACTGATTTGGTAGGTAAAAGTTACAAGGTTCAGAATTCAAACTTGATAACGTTATGTGCACATGTCATTGTAAATTCATTGAACTGTGTATCATTACAAGCTGCATTAGTCCAAGAGACTCATTTGTATCATGGCATCAGGTTTTGTATTGTATCTGGTACTTAGTTATGTGTTGTTTTATGAATTCAGTAACACACATATTGTTATGTTACATACATTTAACATTTACCTTTTGCATTGAGTTTCACACAGGGAGGTAATTTCCAAGTGTATTAACTGCTCTCAGAACAAATGAAACAGACTACAGGGAAGGCATTTATTTCTATATGATAATTTTGTTGCACTGCATTCTAAGTTATTTATCCACCACCTCTGATTAACAATTCATGCTGCAGTAGAATACATGACAACAGGTTAGCTCCTGGTAGCTCCAATAAGATAAGGTCAACTGAAGGTCATAAATAACTGAAGTATTCACAGCTTATGACTTGAAACCTAATACAGTAAAACCCTGTTATAAGACTACGTTTGGGACCAAACAAATATGATCTTAATGTGGTAACATCATGAAGTTGACATACAGAAGAATTACACAAAACTTGTCCAAAAGTGGTTTTAAAAACTGAAGAGGCCAAATGTGAGGTTTTACTGTAAATAAACAAATTTGTCTATCCATAGCAAAAAAAAATGTATATACACTAACCATCATCACTTCCATCATCAATGAGGATAACTTCTCCAACATAATCTGGTGGACTCCTCAACAGAACACTGCAAAAAATCAACATAACATCAGTCACAGCCAAGAAATACCTTATCATAATAGAAAAAACATCAATATATGGATGTGGGACAACATTGAGTGAGATAACTCATATAACCCTGCCAAAAAATGGACTCCCAAGTACATTAACTCTGAACATTTCTGCTTCAAGAAAAGTGTGTTAGATGGATATACCATCTAATGCACAATCAATCAAATGCAAAAAAATACTGACTTGGCTGTAATTAGCTATATTTCCGACTGTTTTTTTTTATAATAAAGACGATCCTATGCATGCCACATAGGCATAATAATAAGAACATTAATATAATTCGTCATTTTAAAAAGCAATTTAGACATTGAAAAGGTGTAGTTAGTTTATACAAATATGGAAAATAAGTAACTAGAAAAAATGATCATACAAATAAAGTGAGTACAACCCCATCTGGGTACACATACTTCACCATAAACTTACCTATGTATTGTTTGTAGCAATATGACCCTTGGAATGTTATGATACACTATGATAATGCTTGTCCGCATAGGATGTATAATCTCTTTCAAAGACCTGCAACTAAAATGTAAATCAGAGATAATATCACCCATCTGCCAATAAAAGCTTCAAAGGAAGGGGGAGGCTCATAGTTGAGTTGGAGGGATTTTTTCCAGCCAGTAAGAAAATGGCAAACAAACTTAAGTTTAACTTAAGCCTATCTACTGTACAAACAAATTTCAGAGCAGACGTACTTTCATGAATCAACTGAAATATTTCAAGTCACAGTAGATTTTCCGATGTAAAAGCACGCTTAATATTTGAATAACCCACAAAAAACACTTAAGTAACACTTAAGTTCATCTGTTGGGAATAATTCCTATATGTGGTTTCATTCATGAGCAGTAATACCCTAATGATAAGGTACAGTACATATTTAAAACTTCTCATAAAAGAAGCGTTTGAGTAATGGGCTAGATTAAAGTGTTCGCACAACAACCACAACAATAACAACCGCAACACAGCGATCATAATGACCCGACTTTTTATTCGAAACAGATGAGCTAAAAATGAATGACTCTGGATGCAGGTTGTAAAATGAGTTATTTTCCTGTATAATATACTGATGAAAACTTGTCAAAATGATTACTTATATAGCTGCTGACATAAACTCAAGTATTAGGAAATAAACTAATCTTAGACAAAAAAGCCATGTTGACTGAAGAGGTTTTGTTGATTCAACAAGACACTGACACATTTTGTCATACTCCATGAGATATGCAAGCACATATACCCATTCATTTAATGAGCATTCAATAACTGAAGTTTCATTTACAAGTTTTCAAAGACCTATATACTAAAACATTGTCAGCCTATATCAGATCATTTAGTAATTAAGTCATTTAATATTTAACTAATAATTTTCCTTTTTGCCCTTAAAACAATGCTTTTTCTGATATTCTATGTTATTACTTATTTGTCTATTCTAAACAAAGGGAGGTAACTTTTCCAGACAGAATAAGCTCAATTCTCTATCATCAGCCCCACAGTTAAAGTTATCCTTTAGCAAGAGATTTTAGTCCCAGACTTCACAGATAGTAATGTAATTAACATACCCAAAAGGTCTTGTATCAAGAAGAGATCTACCCAGTGACTCTTTGGTAAAATTACCAACATCTTCAACTTGCTTAGGGTTTGGTTGATGTACAAGCAAAAAGTCATCCACATTGAAATTCCCAAGATCCACCAGATACTCCTAGAAGAAAATTAGAATATACACACTTCAGGGCTCGACAAATTTTTTTCAGGCTACTCGTCCTGCAGGACAACCAGCTATAAATTTTATCTAGTTCTACAGCAGTTTCATCTCGTCCTTAGTCAATTTCTACTTATAATTATGAGTGGACGAGTGGATCTGTCAAAGACTGCACATAGATGAAGATGTGAATGGCTACAAATAGGTTTTGATTTGAAATCACAATCATACAATGGGTTTAACATGTTATCTCAGTGTACTAGTTTTCTACCTTTTGTGCAGCCTTACTTATTCGGCTTTCCAGTTGGCTGATTTCATAAACAAATTCGGAAGGGCCATCCTCTCGGTTTGGTATGGGGCCGAATGAAAAAATGTTTCCCCGTCACAATCAGTCTTATTAGTTGGACTACCTTTTGTGTAATAAACTTTCGTACCTGTTCGTATTTTCAGCACTCTTGATGTAAACACATACATACTTATAGATTAATAAATTGGTAGTTAGAACAAAGAGGGATAATTTCACCATCCTATGCAGCGTTATTTTATAAACACTAAAAGTCTTTGAAGAGTAATATGTGCTATAAAATTTGTAATACAATACTTTTGAAGTTATTAATGACATCAAAAATAGTCACTTTTCATATTTAAGGATACAGTAAGCTGTAAAATAAAACTAACTTACCCCAGGATTTAATTTCGCTTTTATACGTTGAGTGACAACGTACGTGTAACCATTGGATGCTGCATACAAAATCCCCATTAAAACTATGAATCCCCAAATCCATGTCAGCAGTTTTCTTCTACGTCGTGAATTCATCTTTAGTTCTCATCTTGTGTCTAAATGTGCACATATCTCTAGTTATAGGTCGGTTTACGCAGTATAACACTCCATTAAGATAACTTAATTACCGAATCAATTAAACCCAAATTAAGTTGTTAGTGACTTTGTTTATACATTGCAACGTGGACATTTGGCGGGAGAAGGGAGACAACTACGCCATTACCGCGAATGTTTTATTGATAGCGTTATCGTCTCTTAAACCGATACGATATACTGTTGATAATTTATATGTTTTCAATTTTGGAAAATTAAATCATCTATCAGTGCGCTGTTTTGAATTATGCACAAATTTCTGTAAATTTTTACAGTGCTTACCGTACATTTTTAAGTCGATGGACACTTCGTGAGATCAGGAACTCTTTGTTACTGTAATGTAAACTGGTACCCGTTGACTCTTGGTGCACTGCAACATGGAACGGGGACCAGTTTAACTGTAATGTAGGGTCCCTGGTGAGATGGGTAATGTAACAACTCGCCACAAAAACGACTCGCCACATAGGGGGCTAGCACGTTGAAGGGATGGTGTATAATGGTGTATTAGGCCTAAAATGACTATTTCAAAACTGTATTGATGAAAAGGCTATAATACCACTAATAGGATTATAACAGTAAAAGATGGTGAATGCTCATCCATATGGGATTACCCCAGAGGAGGCAAGGGTACACAAAAACAATTGGTGCATTCAGTATTTCCAATGGTACTAATGCTAACTAACCCTCAGTAAAATTAATTACCATTAGTATCATTGGTTGACTATTTACTCTGAGCGAATTTCATCATACCTTAGTGTTATTGGCAGCATAATAACCATTGGTACTTATTGTGAACCAATGGTACCAACCGTAGCACCAGAAAATACCACTGGTGCCACAATAACAACAAAATTACCATCGTTACCAATTGTGACCCATTTCCACAACCTGAAGAGCCAGCATGGCAAACAGAAAAAAAATAGTAGGAATTGTTTATTTGCAATGATAATTCACCATGAATGAAATAAAACACCAGTTAAAATTGGCATCAGTTTACGAAATGAAGTTATCAATTATATGCAAAATAGGGATTAAAAGAGAGAAAACAGTTTCAATATCCTTGACTTATCTGCCATGTACTTGACGATTCTCAAATTGGAATTACATCATACCCTAGATTTACCAACACTATCAAACAATTAGTCTGTCTGCAAATTAATCTACCAATGACAAATTTTGTCTGGAGCAATTTGTACCATCAGTATGTCATTGGCAAGTAAGAGTACCAATAGGTACTAATGGTATTAATCTGAACGCACCAAGTATCTTCTAGACACTGGAATAATAAACATCTACTAGTGTTGTTGCAATCCTTATATTAGATACACAACATTGTTACAGCAATAACTTGCTAGAACTATCACTAAAGGTGATAAAATATCCCCCAGCAGGGCTCATTTTTTTGAAAACTTAATAACTCTGAGGAAAAGGTGGATCTAATGCCTAATGTGTTGGTTTTACAACAAGAGGGCCTTGATGGCCTTTTATTTGACCTGGCGACCTATTTTGAGACCCCAGATGACCCTAGTTCAAATTACATGAGCTAGGTGAGCTAAAAATCTCTTTCCCTTCTAAACATAATAACTGTTTCTTAACATTCACCAACTCAACACAATTGTCATCTTCAAATGACAGAGATCAAAAAGAATTCAGAGATTTGAGTAACTTCAGTGGATTATTATAACAGAGGGGATTATATCTGCCTCATCATTTTGGCTGAGGGTATCATGACCGCCTGTAGGTGGGATTATGACTATCGTGCAATTTCTGTTGCGGGCTTTTTTGAACATTTTTTTGAAACAAGAATGTTTTGACTGGGAGGGGGATTTTGGTATACACTAGAATCCATCAGGTGGTCTAGCAGATTGTTTCCAGAGGGGATTTTGTCTGTATCCCAGTCTATCAAGTTAACAGCACAACTCAAATAAAAAATTAGACTTAACATGGTTTCATTAAAACTTAATTTAATTATTAGTATCACTTCAGAAACTTATAGGATACAGAATATTGACGTTAATTCTTGAAAAATTGTCTCCACCCAATTACAATTTGTGATGGTATTTAAATGTCTGATGAACACGCTGAAGAATATGCTGAGATGAACAGATACATGAACATCTTCAAACTCATTCCAAAAGCATCTGCATAATCAAGTGTTAGGAAGATTTTATAACATCTTTGAAAATTGAAAGTGAAATACAATCTCCCTCTTGTCTTCAATATCTAATGTTCTTCACTCTGAATTGACCCTAGAAACATCACCGAGCTGATTCATACATCGTCCAGCTTACATTAAATCAAATACAGGCATTAGTTTCCCCAGCTATAACAATGGCACATTTTGGCTTCCAAGTTGTAATAAACTATTGTTAAACACTGTTCTTTCAGACAGAACGTTTGACAAGACTTTCCTAGTGCCATTACCAAGATGGAAGCATAGGAAGTAAGGTGAATTCATATCTCAATGTTAGTCAGTTATCATCTGACTAGTTTTGGTTTTTTCTCCAATGGAGGCTTCAAGCTATTGTCTGTTTGTTTATCAGATGTCGGTTTCTCTTGCTTGATGTCAGATTTTGGTTCTATTTTCACAGACTCATCAACTGAAAGACAGAAAAACTAATAGTGCAGGTGACTTTTTAAGAAATTACACAGTGGAATAAGTAACACATGCTGAACATGTCTGACAGCTGGGTATAAGTGACTCTCTTTTGCAGAGTGCTTTAAATTTTTCTTCCAAAAGTCTGATTGGCATTCCAAGTAAGTTTTATGCAAATGTTTCAACAACTTTCCAAAGGGCACAATAAAGACTGAGACATTGCGGACAGTTGAGCTTGGTGTTACTAGTAAAAGCATAACAATACTATTATATATTAAATGTATTACAAAGATATGCTAGATACAAAGCTGTATCATAAAACAGATTATCAATCATATACAAAAATTTTGCTTTGTAGGACTCTACAGTCCAATAATTCATGAGAGTCTAGTTAGGGCTTCTGTGTCAAATACATCCGAGCTAATCAATGCATCAACTAATTTTATGCAGCTTTAATTGACAGTATCTTAATAGTCACTTCCTTTATCAAGACAAGTTTTATACCAATAATACCAGAACATGCATTCTGTTGATACATTTCTTATTATCTAACCTTTGGCCTCTGGCTGTGTAGGAGCCACAAACTTGGGGGGAAATTTCTTCGCCAACTCCCCTAACAATAAGTCAACCCTCTGTCTCTGAAATACTGAGCCAGGCTCTTCTTTCTTTTTCTTCTTCTTTTCTTCTTTGTCTATTCAGAATATATAATAATAACATTGGAGTTAAGACATTAGATGGTAAAAAACATGTTATTTCCTATTTCATGAACTATAGAGACAATGTTTATCTGATTAAGAAACATTTTTCAGAATCAAAAGAAGGAATTCGAGCTGAATTACCTTGAACCTTTGGGACAAAGTTCAACGTCAAAAGTATGGGGTAGATATATCTTTAAATAGAACTTAGGGTTCAACTTTGAAGTCAAAACATGAAGGCGCTCATAAGTTGAATGTCAGATGATATTTAGGTAAAGAAAAAATTAATAAAAAAAAAGTAGAGAAAGAAGAAAAAAAATATAAAGAAAACGAGTTGTCTCCCTTCTATTAAAGAGGTAATATAATAATACCAACCAGTGTTATCTTGCTGATTAAAGTCCCACCAATACCCTTTAGAAGGATGGTATCTGGAGAATGACTGAGCTGAAATATAAATATCATATCTAAGTTAGAAACAAACACATTGAAATACGGCCCATTTAAGATAATTCAATAATTTAGATCAGGGATGCTTCAACAAACAGACTTTAAACATAATTAGTCAGTTGAAAAGTTATTTTTTGTGTCTTTCCCTCCAATTTTGTATGGTTCTATGAGTTGGGTGGGCTTGGGGCAGGCAGTATTTCAAGGAAAGTGAACATGATTTTTTTCTAGGAATCCCTTTTCTCATCTATATTCATAAGAAAATGTTTGAAATATGCATTACATAAAAATCAATGTGTCATAAAATAATCTGCTTGGTTTATTTAGGTATGAATGACAAGGAGGACAATTATTATTAATTGAAAGTACAATAATTCAATAGTTACCTTCTTCAAATGATGACTGTAAGTTATGAACACAATTAATCTAAAATCATAAAGCGAAATTATTAGTAAGAAGTATGAATAACTAATTAAAGGCAATTTTATACTCCATTTCACACAGAAAAGTATTTGCCAACTTAAACATTAAACATTCAAATTTTATAGCCACAAGAATTTCACCAATAATATATGGTTTGATGATTAACCTTTGAGGAATATGGCCATGGGCATCAAACATCAACAGATTTTACAGGGAAACAACAAGAATTAAGGAAAAGAATCATTAATACAAAGTATTTAGCATAATTGAGGACAACTATAGCAAATCATAATACAAGATGACAAATTATTAAATTGATAATGAAAGTGGGATAAAGGAGTCAGATCTTGATTCTTTTACTTGTGTTATTTCTATAAAACAAACATTTGGATCAATTTTTTTTTCATTTTTTTTTTTCATTTTTTTATTTAAAGACATACAACACATATTTACAGAACGTAAATTTTATTTTCAACCAAAAATAATGTTGCTAGAACTAGTTTTGCAAGGAACATGTTAATTGTGTGACTAACCAATCTGGAATTGATGACAGAACAAAGATCCGGAGCTTGATATACCACACCACTGATAATGTAATAATCTGTTTGAGGAGTCACTGAAACCAATACATCAGATTAACACACAGGTTTTTTAAACAAATGTGCATAGGCATTTTTTTTAAAACAAAAATCTTGTTCATCTTGATAAATTAACCTAATACATTTTCCATGGGTCAATAATAACATCACTTAAACATGATTCAAAGGATATCCTTATTTTACAAAACAAAAATATCACCTTAGGCCAGAAGTTTTTAGTTTTCATTTCTCTAAAGCAACCCATTATCAAATAAAAGTGTTTCATATTTTATTTCTGAAATTGTCCTGATCAAGACAGATACTTCAATTTGAAAAAAAAATCCAGCTATGGATTGTACAGAACATTACTAATTTTATTTTTGACAGCTTAATGGGACATTAAACCAGAGGAGCAAGTATTTATTGTCTTCCTATATCTTTTCTATTAAATTAATTTTGATGTCTGTTTGGTGATTCATAAAGTATCATACATTCACATGGGACATAATGTCCACTAAATTCTTACTTTTTACACTTTTTTTAAAGAAAAAATAGGCACATTGTTGTCTATACTTTTTTTCTCATGTCTACCTGGACATTTCCAAAATTTTATTTCCATACCTGGCACCTACCTTAGCTCATGTAGGAAATCTCCTGAGAAATGAACGATAAAAAAAATTCTTGCCTTATGGTTAATTGCTGACAGAGAAGCGAGTATGAAAAATTATATACTCAACCATAATGTAAGGAAATTATTACTCTGTAGTAGATATGATCAGAAGGAAAACATTGTTGGCACAAAAGGATCAGGATTGTGAAAATGATTTTTAGTTGTAATTAATAGATTTAATTGTTACTACCTTGTTGTGGACTGTGTCTAAATTGTTTCCGAACAATGTATAATATAGGTTCTTGCACATGCAGTAAGATATATTCTATCCCAGTCATATTTCTGGAAAAAAACAATGCCAGAATTTTAGTCAATTTACAGTATTAATTTTAATCATCAGTGTTGTGATTCCTGTGTAGCTCTACTTATCTGGTAAATAAGAAATGTATGTGTGGATGAAGACATTAGTACAGAAGAACACAAATTTCTCATAAATAGAACATATAAATTCACCTGTAAGTCTCACTCTAAGTCTACTTGTCATCAAAGAAATTTACTTGGACAGTCAATCAAACATACACCTACTTCTAATGGCTTGCAGAACTACAGTCCACTAAAATTTACAAGTGATTTTACAACAATCCAGAATTAAGCTAAAACAAGAAATATCATAATTACGGTAATTGATCCTGACTAAGCCTTTGCATCTTAATGACTTCATTATTACACTGACGATCATAGAATGAGTTACTTCGTTCACTAAAATAATCCATCACATTGCTTGCATTGAGCACTGGTATCCAGGCACTGTCTGACCAGCTTATGCTAAGAATATGATCTGAAAATACAACAAGACCAGAACTGTAGATCTTTTATTCAGTTATCAAGCAAAGGCAGTTTACAAACACAATACATTAGTCAGAACAAGCAATGATCAAGCTGTATTTTGCTGTTAGATGGTGTTGCATTATGCATACATACTGACTGAATGTTTATTTTAACAAAACCTTGAAAAAAGTGAGTCTGGATTAATGATTAATAATAATATGTATAGAAATAATGTATATGTACTGATTTTGTATTTTATATCAATCAATGTGAAATCATTAATCCAGGGTTCATACAGAAAAGTACTGATAAATTCAAGGATTTTTCCAGGACTTTTTCAGGACATAAATGTTTATTTTCAAGGACTATATGGTGAAGGATACCTACCTTTTCAGTCATTATTGGACCTTTTTTATCTCTGAATTTTATCAAAATGCCATAAATGACTGTATAGACGTTAACTTTCGTCCTATGCATTTTCGTACTCAAAAAGTATTTTCGTATTCAGAAGTTTTGTATGCTTAAAATAAGGCTACTTCCGTTTTGTTACATTGCAGAAATATGGAGTATTTGCTTTAGTACATGTCTGAAGCCAGTTTTTAAATTTGTTTTTCCTGGAAAACCCAGTTGTGTAAATAGAAGACCAAGCAATGACCCACATTAATGCTGAGGTGCAAAATACGGAAAACTAAAAAAATTGCAAGATCATATCATTGTATTATTGCACTCTTTAACCTTGATCACTGCTGTTTGTTATATATGCCCTCCCATCATTCTATACGGCATGAAATAAATTTCGCCCTTGATACACATGTAAAAAATATGAGATATATCAACTCATGGTATGTAGTAATCTAAAAATGTGGTTTTAAAAGACCCCTCAGTTGCCTTGATATTGATACGTTCCACAATATGTGAAATCATCTCCACATGACATTCATCTGAGTGCAACTTATTTCGAAATAAAATTCATCGCTGATGACGTATCACATGTAATGCCTCTGCGGATGATCTTGATGAAAAATCTAGTTTTATGTTTTGATCTGACTCCATGTTTACAATGAAGATTATATAGAACTAGCCATTTCTACAGCTTCAGGCTCAGACTATGACATTCAATTCACAGACAGAATTCTTAGTTAATATTTGTCATCATCAACCAATTGAAATTCAAGTACTTTTCAAGGCTACTGATTGATTTTCCAGTAATTGTCAAGACAGAACTAAGTTTCAAGGACTTTTCAAGACCACACTTCATTTTCAAGTACTTTTCAAGCCTGTGCAAACCCTGTTAATTCAAACAGTTAATAGTGTAAAAATAATATATCTAGGCAAGTACATTAAAATTTCAAAGAAACAACATCACAACATGGATTCAACTTAAATAATAGGAAGCTTGAATTATCAGAAAGCTTGTCTGACTCTTTTGGTATAGTAAAAACATAATACCAAAAGCAATCAACAGGAACAATATAGTCTGGCTCAAATGAGTGGACCAAGAAGACAGCTATTGCTAAGAATACACTTAGTTCAGTAGAATATGAATAAGAACATTTTGATTGTTGAACATATTTCATGTATATTTTGTTCCTATTGTTGCTTCCCAGTCAATTAGCATTTTATAACATCAATAGGGCCTTTTCAGTTTACACACTGGAGCCAGTCTTTTCAGAATCGCAGACAAATCATAAATCAGTGCACTGATGTATATTATCTTTTTTTGGTCTTGGTCAATTTTTTCCTAGTCAACATTTACATAAAACTACATCTCAGAATTTAAAAATATACAGGTACATAAAAAAATTCTGCTGACCTACCATTATCATACTTTACAAGGAATGATAGCAGAAGCCAGGAATTTAGTTTTTTAATTGTAAGTTTTAGTTCAGATTGTGCATGCTGTAGTCTTACTTATTAAATGGAAAGCCAATTTCATAAATAAATTTGGAAGGGCCATCCTCTCAGCCTTACAGAGAACTGCATACTTATGTGCGGAAACACAAATTACGTAAACATGCATTAGTAATTGGTATAGCTTACTCAAATCGATAGAAAAAACAATAATCCTTAACAATGAGCCATAAATTCTCAGTATCTAACGCCAAAATTCAAATATTTGACTTGAATTTAATCGTAGCATGTGGCATTCAAATGCCATACCATATATTTTACCATATCGTGATGTTTCCAAACTTCAACTCTATACAATCGCTGCGTTAGATGCACACACCACATACACAATTTAAATCAGCTGTGTAAATACCTCTTCCGGAATGTACCCGTAATGGGTTAAATACAGTAAATAGGAAGTTCTTACCATGACACCCATAGATATCTACCTCGACACTGGCAGTTGTCCGCCATTACACTGGTTTCATTTTCCATAGAGAAATAGTGGAGGGAAACAAAACATTAGTGCACTTTTCAGAAAAGGTATGGTGGAATATTTTATGCTTGTATGAGTTTAGAAACGTGTTTCCTATCTATCGAACGGTTCAAATTGTTCACAGATATTGTAGTTATCGTGCCCAACGGATTTTAATTGGGAATTTTCTGCACACAAATATGCAGTTCTATGTTAGACTGTGAGGGACGGGGCCAAATCAAAAAGTCTCGCCATCACAGTCTAATTAGTTGGACTACGCATACTGTGGCATTATCACAGTCCACTATGCAGAATCTTGTCAATTAGAAATGTCCTTTAAATTAGTTGGCCAACTTCTAGAATAGACAGAGGTAAAGGCATGTTGGTATCATTTCATGACTAAATAGGGTTTTGAAAATGTTTGCCATTTTGGAACTTATTTAATAAGGATGATAACGTAGACATGCCGATGTGGGTACTATTCGAGTTATTTTTCTTGATAAGTAACGTGTTTTCACGTTCTGATAGAATTTCTATCTAATTATTCATTATTGTCTTTGTATGAAGCCGGTCTGAAAATGTGAAATGTTTTAAATGATCAACTGTCATTATACTCGGATATGGTGTTATACCGGTCACTTTCGTAATTGGTAGTTTACACACTGTTTACCTTATTTCATGAAAGAATTTTGCAGAAGAAGACTTACCTTTCTCACTGGCCATTATTCAAGGGATAAAGCAGAGAAAAATTGAAAAATAAGATAACGTTATGGACGAGGTAATCATGCACTTGAATAATGTTAAGATAGACAAAAAAATAACCGCATTTTCGCATTCAGACTTTTTGGTATTTATTGAATCAAAGAAATGTTAATAACATGCGCGTAATATAAATAATGTTCATAATTCTTTTTTTTCATTGAATTAAGTTTTCATAGTACAAAAAAATAACCGTGTTAATTCGGACTGCATAAATTTCGACCCCATTGTGTTTCTGCGTAGTTTTGTACCACTAAACACGTAGCCCACGTTTTGTGAAGTTGTTTCTCGCGATTTCATGATTACTTACGTCATTTAATGGAAATATACAGTACATTCTACAGCGAATTTTCAAACTTATGCGGGGATTTTCTGTTCAGTTCTTATACCCTATAAATAAAATATAAGAATCGGAAGGGAAATTCCCTTCCAAGTAACGTAAAAAAGTAAATCTAATACAACAGTTAATTTCGCGCAGCTTTATCAACGTAAAATATCGAATTCTAGCCTATACTTGCTGACCAAGACCGGGCACGATCGATCGATAAGTTGCAATGTAGGTGATACAGGTGATTCATGATATAATTGGGCCCATAAGCAAGTACCGATGAAATATAGGCCCTGTGAATAATTAATGCATTGTCTTACTTGACGTTATAGGGAGATAACTATTAGCGGTTTCTTGCTCAAGCTTTGTCTTTTTTAGTTATTATTGTCCGACCATAAGAGAACAGTATATATATATATATTTATCCAAAACACCAGGCTAGGGAGAAAAAGACATATCCATATAACACATGTATGTCTTTTCCTCATTAGCCTGGTGTTTTGGATAAATTCTAAGATGAGTGTCTACGCATATAATTTTGCATCTGATTACGTTGTACCCTTTTTAAAAACAATCTCAAAATAAATTGTGATTTGTTTACTTAGGATAACCCCCTTTCTTAATGTCTGGTGCAAAAGATCAAGTGTTATTGAAATAGTTCACAAATGTACAAATGGGAGCATATTGATTTATCTATGTAGTTATAAATGTAACTATAAAATTGCAAATAAATGTACTATGGTTTTATACACGCCAGCTTTTATGTCCAGTCGCAAATGAAGACCGTGAGAGTGCGCTGATGGCTTTGGCATTATTATTGCAATAACATGTTTGACATGTATAAAGCAAAATGGTGTTCACAATGCTATCTGTATGTACACTGCCGGGTTGTCTTATGATATTTGTCCACGAGCCTTTACCTAAAAACGCCACATGGTACCCATTATAAACTAAAAAATTGTAAATGTCGATACGTACAACATAACGAATTAAATGGAGAACAATACAAATGTCGGGGGAGGATGTAGAAAGCATTTGAATGACTGTGTTACAATGTTATATTATTATAAGTGAAGTATTGTACGGTAATTCTCACAATATGTAAATATATTTGTATGTCGTCATATTGGCTTGTTTTTTCGAGATTGTTCAATCATGACTCATTCACATTTACTGAATTCTTCAATCCATTATATATCCTGCTATGTACGTAAATGAGCCTGGGTGTGAACGTGTATACGCGTTTTTTTTTTTGAACAATCGTGACCCGATAGAACTCCGGATATGACCTCCGGATGTGAAATTGTCAACAAACTTTGTTTACCTTATCAATGTTCAAGTTTAGAGCGGCTATTTTGTACGGAACGAAGCGGTGGGAAAATTACCGCAATGTGCATGTCAACATACAGTAGTAATAGTCTAAGAATATAGGGTGAATAGTAATCGTCTAGGTTCTGGTGGCTATATATAATATATAAGCATCATGATACAGTCAACATGTCCAACTGAACAAAGACCCCATTCGCGGTTTATGATACTCTTTCATTATCACACATGTATTGATATTATAGCCCAAATAAAGCTCGGAATAAAAGACAACTATACGTACAGGCTTTATATTTTTCTCTCTCCATTATGTTTATCATCTGCGAAAGTCCACCTCTGTATAGAGGCCACCTGAAATCATGTAAAGACCAATGGCTTCATTTTTAATCCAAACAATTTCAGTTTACTGATACTACATCCGAATGGAGACTACCTCGGATAAAGTACCGGTAGACCACCTCGGATGAAGACCATATTTACTCTCCAGGAGGTGGTCATCATGCACAAACTTGACTCTATTTCTATAATATAATCACCAACAGCCTGAATGATCATCTGTTGTTCAATTTTGAAGAGTAATTAACATCAATTGTATCGGAACTTTTGCGAAAAGAATTAACCAAATTACATGCGTCCTCAAATTCATTAAGAATAAATTTGGCCAGATTTAGGGACATATTACCAAGAGACCAACTTTATTGACAGTTTTGTCTATAAGGCACAGAAGGTGGGGGAAAATGGCTTAACGTTTTCTCGGTGTGTTTCTAGTTCTCCCATTATCCACAAGAGTGTAAAAAATATTAGAGTTGATAAAAAGTGGTTACTATATGAAAGGTATTTAAAATTTATTGTGATATATATCGATGTGTAGTATTGAATCGTGCTGATTGTGATAACCCCTTTTCACGTATATTAATATGGAATAATTATTCTATCGTGACATTGTACTTATATACATGAAGTATATTGATGTGGCCATGTATTGTATTGCATAGAATTATCCATCGATGATCATTTGACTCGCGCTTTAAGTGCTCGATCCTGCTCAACACCCTCCGTTAAAGCTCGGCTAGTTCCGACCATTTCCGTTGTTCCAAACAGATCTGCAACAATTTTCAGATATCGACCGCGTGCAAGTATTAGCTGATCTCCTAATAATTTACAAATATTCATAATACAGTATAACTTCAAATAGCGATCACCTCAATATAACGACCATTTATTTTCGGACCGGCTTTCAATAACTCCTCCATAATTCAACTTGGTAATGAGACTTGGTAATAAAACCTTATTAGGATCGATATTTTTGGGTCCTAAAAGTGGTTGCGTTATCGAGCTTTTATTGTATAACTCAGCAGGAAAAAATGAATAAATCGCCCACTTATTTTTTCTGTCTGTATTGTCCCGTGGTAATCATTGCGGGATTTCAAAAAGTTTGTTTTTCTTTTAATTTCCCGATTGTATCAGTATTTACATATTATAGATTTATATCATCACAAATAATTTCAACAATGTCTGCATACATAATATATTTGTAAGTTTAAACATGGCCAGTCATTTGAAAGGCCGAAGTCTAAACAAAACCCACGCAGTGGAAGAGTAATATCGCTTCATTAGCTCACAGAAAATAACGGGTATTCCTCACGTTAATAGTTATTTTCCCGCATAAAAGTACCTACATGCGTATGTATATGTGTATATATAATGCATATAATTACATGCTTAACGAAACACTTCCCACGTACTTTATTCAAATGCAAAAAAATCTGCTATAGTTAACTGAAACTATAAAAAATCAGACCGAAACTGTGAACTAATTAAAAACAATACGTTAATTATCAATGCATGCCTTCACTTAAACAGGATGTGTTTCTTAAGTCAATACCCCCACGATACTAATGTATTTATGCATCTATCCGTGAATAATTCGAGGTCAAGAACGGCTGGCGCGATTTTTTTACGGCACGACGTTTCAGAAATCCTTATTGTATAATTATTTCACATTTATATACGTCGAACCTACAATTATTTGTACTTTACCTTTTTTTGTATTTTACTGAGCGAAATTACGCTTGTAAGAAAACTTTTTTACAATGAAACTATGAGCCTTTCACGTTTTATCCTATCTGTGTTAATATTCGTGTCGTATCATCGTCCATGTTTAATGCTATATCAACTTTTATTAGGATGATATACATTTTGTGTAGGCGGTGAGTTCATAGTAAGGATATATCTCAGGTGTAACATTTAAATGGTTTATTGTTGTAACGTTTAGGCGATAAGATTTGTAAAATCCTCTGACTCAAGACCGTACGTTGTCTAATATCTCATCTAATATCTCCCGGATCTGATATATCAGTAGAAGTTCATCAGAGATGGGACGGACAGTTGTTATCGACGGGTGGCCGCTTTATATACGATGGGTAGATAGAACATGTTGGTATATTTAAGATTGTTCGATCAATCAATCAATCAATCAATTAATCAATCAATTAATCAATCAATTAATCAATCAATAGGACAGTCGAGGAAAACATGACAAAAATTATATGAACAGCAATTTAAGTTTCATTTAAGACAAACGACACGACTTACAAAACATGAATTTATAGATACATATACATAGTCAACACTGCGTGCAAAACAACATCTCGTCACCAGAATTCCAAAGAGAAATGACACACACAGTTTTAATTACGGATATTTTATCTTATCGTTAACCGTTGACTCAGCGAATGGTAAACGGACATGATTTAGTTATATTTTTTTGTATTTTCATATCGTACTATAAGTGCATCAACGCGAGTACCGTAAAGCCTTATTTAGCGACCTCTTAAATATCAAGACCACCTCATTACAATGACCACGTATTCAGTTCGGACTGGTTTTGATATTTCTTGTAAATTTCGACTTGTTTATGAGAGACCACGTATTTTCGGACTGGTTTTGATATTTCTTGTAAATTTCGACTTGTTTATGAGAGAACCGTAATATTGTGACAGTTTTTATGGTATCAAATGTGGTCGTAACATCGAGTATTATTGTAATAAAACGGTACCAATCAGGTGTGATGACTTAATTGATTTTTTCCTTTCAATTTGGGACCCGTATTATCAACACATTATTTTTATCATTCAATGTAACGTCATGCCACGCTATGGATGTTTGGTACAAAATGGAAAATGAAATCATTCGATATTAAGGTAATGTTTTTCATTGGCCTTCAATATAGCCGATGCTAACCCATCCTTATATCTGAAACTTACACACAATACCTGAGCATATATGGAGCATTTTAAGTTGGCTGTACATGTATGTACTTGTCACCGGTGCTCACTACCAGAGCAGGGACCGTGAGTTTATAATACAGTACAAACGAGTTTAAACTGGTAGATATCCGTTTTACTTTTTAAACATATAAATTCGATCTACAATATAACAAACAAAAATTAACTTTAAATCAGAAATAAATAATACAGTCAATAATTACTGTGAATAATTTAGCTAGAATTTAAGTAGTACAAAATTATTATATTTAGTATTATTTTTATACCAGTATTAAATAGTATTAAGTAATAAATTTACACAATTTTCACAATATTATTGATAATAATTATAATTAATATGTATTAAGCTATATATAATGCGTTTAAAGATGAAGGAAATTACAAAAAAAGAAGTTTAAAATTTACCTGCAGGTTTCTATCAAACAAAACCTACAAAAACGTCTGCATCTTACTAAAGCGACTTTGGGAGTGGCGTGGCGGTAAAAAATCTCGTGCAGAATAGTCAAGTGTATATGAAATTTATGTAGTTGTGAAATTTGCTAATAAGGGTTAATTGGAATAAAAGTGGATCATTGGTCATCGGTCCTGATTAATGTGATTTATTGATGATACTTTACTAAGGATATTACTACTAACAGATCTACCTACTATATGAATTTCCTATGACATACTTTTGATATTTCGATTAATCTCGCTTATGATGAGTTATAGAGTCCGTGATATTCTTTCCTCTACAGTTGATATCGAATTACTCAGAATGTGGGTGTGCAGCAGATATGTGCAATTATCTACCATATTCACGGGAATTATAATTAGGCCTAAAAAGGGTTTGTTTCCGGTTACCCGACCGACCCAATATTTTACTAAACTGGTCCCCGTTCCATGTTGCAGTACACCATAGTCAACGAGTACCAGTTTACCTCGACACCGGCAGTTGTCCGCCATTACACCGGTTTCGTTTTACATAGAGAAATAGTGGAGGGAAACAAAACGTTAGTGCACTTTTCAGAAAAGGTATGGTGGAATAATTTATGTTTGTATGAGTTTAGAAACGTGTTTCCTATCTATCGAACGGTTCAAATTGTTCACAGATATTGTAGTTATCGTGCCCAACGGGTTTTAAATGGGAATTTTCCGCGCACAAATATGCACTTCTATGTTAGTCTGTGAGGGTCGGGGCCAAATAACAAAAATGTCTCGCCGTCACAAACAGTCTAATTAGTTGGACTACTCTACATTAGACTACATCGTCAAGTCCTTGGATAAGTTTTCATTGTCCGCTACATTATATTTATAAGTCTCTTGGATTTCCCATCGTAATGATCTATAAATATATACCCAGCCTGGAAAAAACGATTCTATAAATAGGTTTGTATGAATTTGTAAACATTCCATCATTTTGAAGCGAACGTTTCAATGGGTCGGATGTGTAATTAAAGCTTTTAATTTTGAAGAATTTTATTATGGACTGTATTGGAATAATATTTGCCATTCTGGCATTACTAAGTGTGTCTGTATCTGGTGAGTTTAATTTAATTATTTTAATATTCGTCGGTGAATTAAACCATTTAGTTATGCGTGTTGAAGTTCTTCATTTATCACCTGTGTATTTAGAATATTTGTCACTTAAATTTACAGTCTCAGACTTGTTAAAAATGTCTCAAGTGAGGTTATTATAGTCAATTCTTACAAAATGTTGCAGAATTTAAAATTAAAATGATTTATTTTGGTCCTTTCTATAAATTCAGAATGAGTTATCTGTCATTTGATATTGAAGTTGATTAGTGAATATAGCACCATTTTATGCTATGTTTACACCATAATTTATAAGGAATTGCAGTGTGCCATTAAGTCTGTTTTATTACAATTATTACAAATTTTGGTTGCTATTTCTTTTAAAATAACTTTAATATTTAGAATACTTCTATTGACTGGAAAAATAGATGTGATTCATTTTTACTAAAAGTTATTTTACATTTTATTGCTCTAATTTACTGTATTAGCAAGTAATGATTTTGTTCACTCTGCTCACATTACATCTTTTACTGATAGATCATTTGTTTTCTGTTTTATCTCTGATACTTCCATCAAAATATTTCAACCAAATGATAAGAAATATACTGAGCACTTAAGTTTTCTTTACTAATTCAAACACACTTTTTTGATCAAGTGGAGTTAGCACATTGTTATTTTTATTTAAACTTCCATTATCAATTGATTTTTACAATATGCATGTACATTATATATGTATATACTTTTATGAATAGATGAGAAGTCATATCAATTGACCATTTAATATGTTGTTTTACTTATAAGTTATAGGATTTATTCTGGATTAGATTCGAAATATTTTCTTTACTGTGAATTGAAAGAATTTTTTCCTTTTCTTGAATTAAATTTTGATGTATTGATATAGTTTTGTACTGGCTCTAAGTTCATTCACTATTTTACAAATGTTTGATGAAATTTTTTTTTAGCGTAGTACAACCTTACTTAGTTACCACCAGTTTTCAGTAATTCTTCTATATTTCATCTTAATTATAAGACCAACTTAATTATGACAATTTTTTTCTTCCCAAATGTTGAGATGTGACTGTAATTGCTAATTGAACATTTTCACTTAAGTTTCAAATTGTCAATGTTAACAATGTTATATCATAAAACGTGTTAAAGTACCTAGCATTTCATGTTTATAATGTCTACTTATAGTGATAAATCACTTCTTGTGATGACTTTTACATACTTTGTACTGATATTAATACATGTATATTCAATTAATTCAACGTTTTGGTGAGTAGTGAGATAACAGTGTCAGTCCCATGAATAATGATGTGGCTGGATTGCAATTGGAAAGCGAAAAACTGATACTGTTAACTATGACAATTCATATCATCTAAGATAGAGAATCCCGAAGTTTACCCCCCAAAAATATATAGAACAGAGCATTGGTACAAACAAATAGCCTTTATATACAGGTGATTTCTACTCATAGAATATCTTTAGGACAAGTTTTACCGTTTATGTATTGAGATGTTTATGTTGTTATTACTCTTCCATCGAGCTGCAATGTGTTTTTCAGGGAATCAGTGCGGACCTAAACCTTTCAATAAACCCTACAATGAGACAACAAAAATTTGTTGTAATGGTACAATAAGTTTGAAATATAGACTTGGCATTGAACAAGTCTGCTGTAATGGTATGTTTTTCATGACATTTGCCTTATTTTCGCTAATTTTCATCTCATAATTGCTAAGTGACTTCACCTAAAGGGATTTGCCAACAGTTTGGTATTAGAGAATGATTATTGTAAAAACTTACAAAATATCATTTTATTGGTTGATGTCTTTCAGTTTCATACAATGTACTTGTTAATTTTCTGAATATTTTATGAATATGTGTATGAAATAAAGAAAAGATAAAATTCAGCTTATTTAAAGCATAATTCTGCTCTGTGACTGATGCTGTTGATAATTTTCTTCATATCTGAAACTTAAACATACATTATGGTAAATATTCATGGCATTCAAATATACCTTAAATTCCCACTTAGTTATAATTGCTATCAAATGAATTCTATGCCATTCTTTGCTTATATTTATCATGTTTTCAGTTACCAAGGGTAGCATTCAGCATTTCTGCATTCCTGTGTCTACATTGAAATGAATTACATTTTGGAGTGTTGTAATTTTTCAAGTTATAATATCATTATTTTAGGCGCATTATATCCAAAGAATGATGGTCAATGCTGTGAAGGCAACTATCGGCAGTATAATTCCAACATGAAGCTAGACAATCCAGTGTGTTGTGGGACATTGTTGATAGCCAATCAATCTACACACCTTTGCTGTAATAATAAAATGTTTGATAGGAGCTCCTTTAGTGAGTACTGTATTTACAGTTTAGTCTTTACTTAATTACTGGTCACCTTGGAATGAAGGTCATATTCTTTAACTCCTTTGTTCTTACATTTGACAGTAATTGCATAATATTTTTATCTGCTTCAGGGGTGGGGGTATTGGAATGTCCTGGTCAAAAATGGTAAACATATTCTTACATTGAAGAACAATTTAAGGTTTTGAATCACTTGACTAGAAAGATATTTTTTCATCCCTATAATTATTTGTTAATGAGTTAATTTTCATAATAAGCAACTACATGTATGTGTATTTCATAGTGTTTTTAGTTAAGCCCTGGTCTGACTATTTCTTGGTAACATTACATGATTATTTGCTTGGCCTGTAATCTGAAACCTACTTGAAAAATCTGAGGCAGTGACTAGAAATATCTGTGGTCTGAATTGAAGTCTAAGATATAACGAAGCATCGTGGTCTAGAGGTAGAGGGACCTACCTCTGATCCAAAGGTCCTGAGTTCAAATCCTGGCTTTGATAGGTTATGTTCATGAACTTCAAAATCCCATTTTTCAGATGTAGTACTGATGTAGTGGCCAGGAAGTGGACTCGAGCGTGATTAATATAAGCAAAATTGCTTGTTTCACAATCGAGCTAAAATAAATGATAATAAACTAAGATATGAAAAATAGTAGACAATCAAGTATTGGACTGAAATATTTAATGTTTTCTCATGGGTAAGCTGGTTCCTAACTCTGGGATATAGTCTGAATGGATGGTGTATACAGGTGTATTACGATATAAAATGACAGCACAGACCAAAAACACATTATCATATATAAATGTATTCACTATCCCTTCAATGTGCTAGCCCTCTATGCTGGGTATGATATGGATAGACTGTTAACTGAATAGTCTAAGGTCTTGGTAGGAATTAAATATACTGGTTCCTAACTCAGTATTACAGTCTAAGCTCTGGGTATGAATTGAATATGCTGGTTCCTAACTCAGTATTATAGTCTAAGCTCTGGGTATGAATTAAATATGCTGGTTCCTAACTCAGTATTATAGTCTAAGCTCCGGGTATGAATTAAATATACTGGTTCCTAATTCAGTATTATAGTCTAAGCTCTGGGTATGAATTAAATATACTGGTTCCTAACTCAGTATTATAGTCTAAGCTCTGGGTATGAATTAAATATACTGGTTCCCCACTCAGTGTCGAAGCTCTAGGTCTGTGTCTAATTTGAAATGTAATGTTTGTTAGTAATGTTAATTGCATTATTTTCAGCATGCAACAAGACTTGGCAAATTGAAATACCTCTTCAAAAAAATGAGATTTCTTGCTACAAATATGACAAGCCAGAGGACTATGCCAAATACTATGATCCTTATGGCAATTTGGATTGCTGTGGAAAGCAAACAATTACTAAGGGAAACCAAACGCATGAGTGTTACAATGAAGAAGTTTTACGTAAGGATCGATTCTTCACTTGCGGAGATACAAAATATTTACCTAAAGAAGAGGTCTGTTGTGAAGAATCAAGTAAGTTTGTTCATATTCATGGAAAATCTTCTTGGGTATGTTTCCATTTGTAGGTCATGAGTCATGATTCCCTTCCTAATTATTTAAAACATCACATAGTTCGTAACATAAGAGCTACTGCAAACAGGAAACATTTGTACAAAGATTTTATTCCAAAAATAATGCTAATTGGAATAAGATTGCCATGAAACAAAGTCAACTTCACATAATAACTGTTCATTTCATACAAAATAATATTAATCCAACAATTCAGGGTTCCCAAAACTGCTGGAACACTTTGCTGACATTTGGTCAGGCAAAGTTAAAATTTCTGTCAGACCAAAGGAAAATTTGCTTGACCGAATATATTAAAAGTAAGTGATAAATGCTGTAAACCGTGCCTGACTGCCGGTCACCTGGTCCGGTACTCGCCGACAAGTTATTGGACCTGCTCGAAATTTGCCTGACATATCTGACAGTCCGGCAACTTTCGGGAGGACTGACAATTATGTAAAGTGATTTTTACTGTGAATGTCAGCTTTATTCTACTGTTGGCCTGTGACCTGTGGCTAACAGGTGGAAATATCTGTATATTTTCAATCCACAACTTGAAATGTGTATTAAGGTTATAAAGGGGGATTTTATTCTCTTACTCTAAGTGGGAAAAGTGAAACCAGCATGTGTTAGTTAGCTTACGACATTTTTAGGTTTGCAACACAATGTTGTGAACATTTATACTGCTATCTCCATTATATAACATTACCAAGTCTAATCTGTTCCTCTTCTTTAAGTACATATGATATGTTTCATACATGAAATGTGTCACCAAAGTCTACATCTCTTCATGTATTGTTTTTTCCATTAAATTGTCACTTTTTAGTGTACATGTAATTTGCTGTTAATTTTTGCAGTACATATAATCATAATGATCATATATTCAACAAATGTCTTCTAATTGTGAAATGATTGCAATATGGCTATGTTTTTGTTACAGAAAAGTTGATTCCTATTCCACCAGTTTTCAAATTCAATGACGCAGATAATCCCAATGTTTTATGTGTGAATGATGAATTTGTTGACATGAACCAAATGACGCTAGTGAAGAATGGTGGTAAAATAACAGTTATTCCTAAGGGAAAAACGGCTTGCGGAAATAGTATGTACATACATTTATATAATAATGATGAATCATCAATTAATATTCATTAGATGAAAGTTCAATTTTAGGTGACCTTTAATATGATTCATTCAGATCTAAATACTAGGACATCAAAGCTTTATTAGGCCTAAAAAAATAGGTTTGTTTCGGGTTACCAGTTTGGCCCATCTTTTACCTGCCGACTCAAAAGTTTTTACGGCATCTAAATCTTAGTGCTGTATTGTAATTTTCACAACAGTGTTACCGATATATGTAAAAGAATGTAAAAGAAAAAAATTCCTACCCACTGACCCATATTTTTTTTGGCATGTAACTGGAAACAAATCTTTTTTTTTTGTTTAGGCCTTAGACAATTTAGGCAATGTTCATTTCATACAAACATTATTGGCCATAATTTATACAAACAACAAAAATCTTTAAAATTTATGTCTGAATATCTGTTAAATATTATCTATATGTGGTCCTTCTGAATTGTATGTATTTGATTGTTAACTTCTGAGCTCACTTTATAAATTGACCCATGATAAGGCTGTATTCTGAATCTGGTTTCCTTACTTGGCTTTATAATCTTGTTCCCCATTTAGTAAAAATACCTGTAAGACATACACTTATATATGCTACATGTGTCTTTGATTTATTTCATAATTTCTTCTTTAACAGCTTATTATAACAAAACTGCAAAAGACCCAGTAGTCCATTGTTGTGATGGTGTACTGAACTACAATCCAGCTGGGAGTAATGTCCAGTGTTGCGGCAACCAGACGTATGACCCAAATAAAAACACATGCTGCCTAAACACTATACATCCTCTCACTGAGTCTTGTTGTGGAGGTGTTTTGTACAAGTTAAGTCAAAGAGATGTTGAATGTTGTCAGGGACGTCTTATAAGCACAACTGAAAGTCTTTGTTGCCAAGCTTATGGGAAAAAAAGAATTGTTAAGAAAGACAATGCCAGTCATGATCTTTGCTGTGGCTTGAGCTCATATGATTCAGGGAGAAAGAGCTGCTGTGGAGATACCATTGTTAATAGATGGAATGAAACAACGGTAAATATTCAGAGGTCTTTTAAATCTGTACTGTGCCCAAAAAATGCAATTTTATGGCTATTGGAACATGAGTCAGAATATATAGGAATGCTCACAGTAAAATGATAGCCTTATTTTGTCTTATGGCTGTTACTTTAACCCTTCCACTACCAGACAACTGTTGTCTTCACTGTACACTATTGCCATTAAATCCCCAAATGGGTATCATCATGGGAGTAAGATATGCTTGAATATCATGCACTTCATATGAGTGTGTTTCTTTTTATTGTGAGTATATACTGCACACAACATGGACAATGTAATAATGTACTGAAAATATCAGGATTGGACCTATATGTTTAAGTTGCATTAATTCCTCTTCATAAGTTTTGTACAGGGATAAAACCAATATTAAGACATCTGGACCTTGTGAATGCAATTGTTTCTGTGTTACGATTTCTGTTTCAAAGACATAGTCAAAGATAGTATTGTATTCATATTGGCATTTCAGTTCAATATTTATATTGGCATCTTAATTTTGATTTGAATCTGTATCTTGTTACAGCACATGTGCATACAGGGACTTGTTAGAGAAAAATCTATAACTGAAATAATTAAGGATAAAATTAAAGAAAATGCACCACCGAAAAAAGAAAAATTGAAGCCAAAATGCCCAATGGATTTGAAAATGGGGGAAACTTGTATTAAACGCCATGGTAAGTTTAAAAGAGTTTATCCAAAGTGATCATGTATAAAAATATTTTACAGTAATTTAATCACTTAGCCAAAATATTTTTCATAATGGTTAGACATGTGCATCCTATGTATTCTCACATTGCTTTGTATGATTGCAAGAAATTGATTAACAGAGAAACTATAGATTTGACTGACACTAGAATTATTAATAGAGAAACTATAGATTTGACTGGAAGGACCAAATTTTGCCTGTTTCCTGTGGTACTTTAGGTAAATTGTTTTTTTCTTTCAGAATTCCGGTTCTACGTTATCAGTCAGGGTAAACGTGACATTGATGTAGTACTCCTGGCCCCAAAGTCTTTAGAAGGTATACGTCTAACACTTCGCAATAGGAACATGCATAAATGTATTAAAGAACAAAACAGCTACAGTATGTACACAAACCGAGACTACAGACGCAGGATACTGAACCAGGACTTCAAGCTGTCCTTCACAAATCGAGATATAATCTCAAAACTAGGCATGGTTGGTTATCGTATGACACCTGCAATTAAGTGCAAAATAGATAGGTATCATAAGGAAAAGGACAGTTAATGTAAGTTTATTTTTAGTAAAAAAATCACTGATTTACCTTAAATATATTTTTTAATTTTTACTATGACAACTGTCTGTCAAATTGTATTATAAAGTATTTTTTATCATAGATATATTTTTGTTTTGGTTAGAACATTGTTAATTTTATTTTTATGGCAAAATTATTTTTATTTTTAATTCACTCAAAAATTCTTTGATTTTGTTATTTGTAAGTTGAAAACGTTAAATTGACGGGAGATAGAAACTGAATGAGTTTACTGAAGTACTGTTTTAAAAAATTACTTAGGAAATGATTTTAAAATATATATATATATGCCAAAAAATACCTGGTTTCTGCTGACATTCACCGCCAGATTTTTTTTCAAATATTTATAAACAACATATGTATGAAAAAATTCTAGTATCATCAGAAAAAAATGTATCACAGCATTGGAGACTTACTGAAGTGTTTTTTTCTATTTCACTTTCAAATTGAGAAAATGAATTAACTTTTTCATGGTCTGTTCTTATTCAAATGTTGCATTTTTTCATAAATACTGCATACTATAATAAATTCAGATCACTTTGTAGACTGTGTCCATCAGGAAATTACTGAATACATTTAACACAAACCAGTCACAATCATGCATTACCCTTTTTTACACTTTATTCATATTGAACTTGGCAGCTTAAATATGAGAACTTTTTTTGTTTGTGTCAGAAGTTTTATTTTATATGACAGGGCAAACATACATTCATCATTTTGTGGTTTGTTATCATTTCTGGCTTCCTATCACTTGGCATTTACAGAACTGACCACCAATTTCACAGTTTAAAATGAAGTAGAAATTTGTTATTATAATCTGATTTTTATTTTGTTTGAAATCAGTGTTGTAGCATTTGTTAACCAATAAAATTGTATGGATTGACCCCTTTTAGGGTGTATGTCCTTGGGTAAAGCGTTGATGTAGATTTTCATTTCATATTATCATGCAGTTTGGTGCCATTTACTTTACGTCATTTATTTCTATGAATTGTACATATTCACAACAATTTCAATTATAATTTTTCTCATATTTTATTTCATTGTTTTAATTTAGGTGTAAAAAATAGGTTTGTTTCCATTTACCCGAGCAATCCATCTTTTACCTCCAAACTCAAAAGTTTTTACGGCATCCAAATCTTAGTGCTGTATTGTAATTTTTTACAACAGTGATGCCGATATATGTAAAATAAAAAGTAAAAGAGAAAAATCCTACCTACCGACCAATATTTTTTTTCGGGCATGTAACCAGAAACAAACCTTTTTTTTTGTTTAGGCCTTATAATTTATTTCATCGTCTCATTATGATTTATTTAAAATTTTATTAAAATTTCATGTTTTTAATTATTTCCATTTTGGTGTTAGACATTACATTTATCAGAAGGTTTGTTAAAGTATTGGCATCTTCTGTTTCTAGTGTTTAAATGAAAACAATGATTCAAACCTTTCAGTATTAATGAAAGAATGACAAAAAACAACAAAACAACAATTTCAGAGGGTACTCAGAATGTTTGTAAATTCAATATTCCTCTTGAAATATCCCTGTCCAGTCTAGTTAATGCCCTGTCTCTTTCGATTTGCCATAAATGCTTAAACTATCATTCACATTATATAAACTGATTTAAATATTGTTCAATCAGAATGAATTGAAAAAATCATTAAAATGTAACCAATCCCCTGATGGCATTTATTGGAGAATATTCAGCATATGTTTGTAAGCTTGTTTCTTATTGGACATCATTTATTGTGACCAGTCACATGATCAATCATATGTATTTCAAATATTTTTTAAATGGACAAGGGGCACACCCTTCTGTATTTATGCTGTTTTTCTTTATTTAAGTTTGTATTTGTCCAAATATTTTATGTTTTTTGTTATATGTACATATGTTATATTTACATTTGTTTTATTGCTGTGTTGTTTTATTTGTACAACCCACTGGCATCACATAATGATTTTTTTTAATTTTTTTTTGTTAATGATTTTACATCTGTCTGCTTTTCAGTCCCCCGATCTGCTTTATTGGTAATAATAGACTGTTAAAACTACATGTCAGTTATAGAAATACTTTTTTTGGAATTTGATGAAATATAGGACATACATGGTATCACTATATACATTTGGTAGAAACTTGAAATTCATGAAATATTCCAAAAGTTTTAGTTATCAGGATAATTTAGCATTTGTGTTTTTAAACTACTACATAGGGCAAATACTTCATTTGTTAACATAAAATGATTCAGATTGTAACACTGTATGTTATAAAAACTGATGGTTGGCTGAATATTTTTTAAATTTATGTATATGTCTTTTCATGTCCAATGATATAGTTCATATGAAAATGTTGGCATGCGAAAATTGACTGAGACCAAAATAATCTCAAGCTGGCAGAAAAATAGGGTCGGTCAGATTGTTGGAAACCAGAAACTTTTTATTCAAGGTCTAAAATTTCTTAAGAATTTTTTAGTCTTTGGCTTCTTGCTACATTCCCTGTGACCCTGATTTTACCATAGTAGTCTCAGCCTCAAATGGGTCCATTATGGAAATAGCGATAAAAAATCTGTGACAACATAAATATTAATTACATGAGCCTCTGCTTTTCTTTTTATATGATTACAACATGAACCTTGAATATTAATATCTGCGTTTATTTTTACAGTTTTTCATTTTCTTTCTTGTTGTTTTTCATTAATTCAAAATTTGAATTTTATAGATAATAGTGTTATTTTTTAATTTCAAGATGTTTTCGTAGTTGATTGAGATTTTTTGGCATGAAACACATATTGCTCCGTGATAATTAACTTGAAATATTAGGTCTAAAGTCATTTTTTGTCAATGTCTGGTACACACATCATGTGTGTGGGGGGGATTTGTTTGTAACACAGGAACACTGTTAAAACAAACTGTCAACTTCACCAACAGGCAAACAAAATACTTGTGAAGCATTTTTCTGAGATGTTTTTAAATCTTGATCACAACAATATGGTTATTTTTTGTAACTTAATCCACTGTTTATGTAAAGCCTATATACAGAACACCGTACAGTAACTGCAAAGTCAGTATTATAATTTTTCATATCATTCTGTTTACTAACATAAATGTTAAACTTCCAGCAGTTGTCAAAATTTCTTGACTGTCATTGGTCATCCAAACAGGAAGTACTAGTATTTGTTGATTTAAAATTACGATATATTTCCTTTCTCATTTACTGTAAAAGGAAGTTGTCCTAAAACGATCTTATTATAATCTAATTGTTAAGTAAATCATGGTTATTAATTTTTGTGAGACAAAGTATAATTATGTAATACATGTGATAAGTTGTATTTTATGTACATACCAAGTAAATGCACACATAAATCTCATGGCAATTGTTAAGCTGCAAAGTAAATATATTTTCTGACTTGTGTGAAGTATGATTTTGAATCACAAAAATCGCCAGTTTATCTTGAGTTAAATGTGTTAAGAGTAGGTCTGAATGGAATTTTTCAATGGTGTGTATGAAATATTAAATATAACTTTAAAATTCTTTACTTACATGCAAATAGCCATTATACAATACAGTTAAACCTGCAAACAAAAGCCACCTATGGGAGAGAATAAACCTGGTTGTCATGCAAAGTTGGTCTTTATTCAGAGGGGACTTCTTGGGCTGATTGGTTATGGTATTTGAATAGTAATCACTAGCCCCACATTGCTGTGAGTTTGAATCCCACCTGGGACCAGACAAAAATTCAAATGTGAGGAGGCTGGCTAGCTAAGGTCGATGGTTTTACCTGGCGTACACCTCGGGGCCTCCTAGGAAAGGAAGGCTGGGAAAGTCAACAAATGACCCTATATGTTGGCGCAATGATTAACCCCCGCTGAAAAATGGATTTTGTTTACAGGTGGCATTTATTTACAGGTGGTATCTAAAAATTAGGTTTATATTATATAACAATCTTATGGTAAAGTTATTTGCTTCTAAATTTAAATAGGAAAAACTTGAATTTAAAATTTACTAGGAACTAAAAGATATTGACCTGTCATAAATTCTTTGGTACACTTTTTTTTAAATACAGGACTTTGGGAAGTTTTAATCATACTTAAACAAGAAAATAAATCTTCACAAATTTTCCCATTACATAATACCAGTACAGATATACATCTAGCCTTTTGTTTTTTTTTTACCTCATTTGTCAAGGCATACAACTCAAATAAGTAAGGGAAGTTCCATTTATGACCTAACTGAGGATAAAAATACTTACTGTTTCTATACAATACAGGAAAACCAATATTGTTATCTCATGAAATTTTATTTGCTTAATTTTTTAACAAACACCTTTTAATAGAATAGATATTTATCAATATTGATTAAAAGTCACCCCAATGGAGATTATCTCATAAAATAACATATATATATATTTTATATATAAATCAACCCACCTGAAAAAATCCTTATACATTTATTAAAGACATCTTTTATCATTTTCCATAATTTAATGACCTCATGCCAATCATGCCACATGTAAAGCACCCATAGAAAGTGTCTTGTAAAATGGTTTAGATATTCAAATGGAATTATCTTTATGGATGGCTAAGTATTCTACTTTCTGCTGAACATTAAATATTTTGTACATGCATGAGTTATTTAAAAAAATTCTCCGCAATTAAGTAATCTAAGCAAGCAGAATATAGCTCATTATCATCAATTACATCACTTATCTGTGAAGAAAATTCTTTTTGAATTAGGAACCAGAAAATTTGAAAATTGGAGTCATCTGACTGGCTTAAAATACTTTATACATTTCTTCAGTCAGTCATTAAAATTTTGGTGCCATTGAGTTCATTGCATATTTCAGCTCATAGTTCATGACAATCTTGTTGATTTTATGTCATATTTGTATTAACATATGTGTTTTATATTTCACAGTTCATTTATAAATATTCATGTTTTATTTATGATTTAATGACTTTGTTTACATGTAGGTATGGTTCTGTGTTTGTCCATGTTTGTTTATTTGTAAATTTTTATTCATCAGTTATACATGTATCAAAATTTTATAAAAAGCAAATTGATATGATGAACAGAATTTAAATTTTGTACTTAACATTGGCTTGTAATATATGTATGTGAAATGAATTATGTATTAACTGTAAGTTCATCAGTATATGTACATATATTATGCTGTTTCCTTGTTACATCTGCTTATTATGTGCATTTTATAACTATTTTTTTATTTCCCTTGTTTGTTTGTAGGTCAGTTGTCATTATTTAGTGGATATTTTTATTGATTTGAAGCAATTCAATCATTGAAAGTGCATTTACATTGTTTTAACGTAATTTTTCAAATTTGAATTTTTAACGAGTGTCACAAATTTTAAACAAAAAGTATTTGAGATATTTCAGTGTGTTGTAATTGCTCTTAAATACAGTAAGCTTGGTCAGTAGAGCCCTGGACTGTTGATTGATAGGTGATGGGTCTCAGAGACAGGAGTCAGGAACATGTTTTACCGTTACTGTCTGGTTGCGGATATTTTACATCTTTGGCATTTGTCTTCCAGCTTTGACTCATATGTTATATAATGGAAGGTAGAACTTTGCTCTCAGAATGCAGGAGAGTAGGTTTATACCATTGATATGATTTCGCTCCTTTCTTGATGTTTTCATTTATTCTTTATAAATGAGTGTTCAGATCTATAGTCTAGATTTACTAAGATACATGTATGTTGTTTTTTGCCAGATTAGTTTGGTGTTTTCCTCCTCTTAAGTGCTTGTGCACTCACACCCTTGTAATACTGGTAACCTAGGAACACTGATTCGGTTAAGTGTCTGAGAACGTCTGTTGATAAACTTCATTAAATCTCAAAGAAACTGGTTCTCAAAAAAGTCCTACTACATTCACCTACTTATTGGCATACTTGTAATTGGACCAGTACATCAATCTGTATGCTTCCATGGACGAGTGGTTATGGTCTCTTTACTAGTTATCACTGTCCCCTAACTGCTGTGAGCTAGAATCCCATCTGGGTCTAAACATGCAAGTTTCACATCTTGGGAAACTGTCCTGCTAGCTTACAGTAGATTGATAGTTCTACCCAGGTGAATCGCCCAATTATCCTGGTTTTTGGTGTTAAGTAAAACCGCAGCAAGAGATGATATTAAGATATTTAAATATTTGATATCTGTTATATAATTTTATTTGATTTTCTGGTACTTGGCTCATTTATGAGTGCAATAGGATTTGTATACATGTATTAGATTATTATGTTGTTACTTATGTGGGTATATAAGTTTTTGTTATCACTATTGATACCTCATGTATGCATGTGTGTGATGATGTTGTTGTGTTAAAAATCGTGTCAATTTTTTTGTATTTTTTTCTAAAATAAAGTACTTTAATGTGAATCTTGTTTTGTTGTTCTTATCGTTTAGGTATAGTTTTAACAAGGCTTTTCTTAAAGCTTTGTGGTAAAGTTTGTATCAGGGTGTAAAATTATTCATTATAACATTCTTTAATTTATTGAGCCAGATAATAGAAATACTTCAAAGGATTAACCATGTCATGTTATAAATTATAAACGTTCGCTCATGAAGTGAGTACGAATTGAAGGGAAAACTGTATTAAACTTTTGCCCGTTTACTGTACACATAAGTACTAGACTATACACACAAACAGCATGGATCAAAGGAATGGGTACCAGTTTAGTTCAGTGTAAACTAGTTCCCATTTCCCCTATCTACACTCAGACAACATGCACTAAAGGAACGGGTACCAATTTAACTACCCATTCAATTTAAAGGCTATGCGTTTAATTTAACCACAGTGGTCGTCTTTTTCACATGAAAATGAATCTAAAATATTATTTTGTTGTTAACTTGTTATCCAGTCTTAAATAAACCAATCTTGTATTGATAATGAAGTTGAGTTTTTTTGCAGGTATTTCAAATAATCATTTGTCAATCCGTGAACCCGGATATACCTAAACTGTGCTCTTTGAAGTTATATTAACTTCCTGGACTAGGACTTCCCATTTATGTCACGAAATTACCTGAGTTAGTCAGGTCATGTACCTGTAAGAATGACGCAGTTCTTAACTGTAGTACCTTATAATCAGGTCATCCGTTTAAACATGTTAATGTTGGTTTTGGGTAACGCGACCCAAACTGTTGATAGTGGATAGGGAGGTAGGCATTTTTAATATTACGTGATTGTACTGAAAATGAAAAACTGGAATAAAGAATATATACATTTGTCAAAATCGTGAAAAAGGTTAGGCCGCTGAAATTTTTAATGAGTCGGTCGTGTAGCTGCAAACCTGCACTTTTTAGGGTGGCCTTATTGTCTGTATTGGTAAAATATATTATGAAGGGGAATCTCCCATCATTCGTGACGAGTTATTACCATTATATCCTCTCCTTGTGCGTGTCAGAATGAATTTCAAATTAGACTTCAAATGATTTAAGGTATGCACAAACATCACGGTTTACCATATCGTCATATTTAATGCTTTCGGTGAGCATCTATTTATTTTACTGTGATACCTTTTTCACCGTTTTTAAAGACCCATGCAACACAGTATGCATAGGTATTTTACGAGTTCCACCCCCCATTGTAAACAATGCAGACTTAAAAAAGTATAGAGACTATAGTTATTCACAATCTGGGCCAGTTTACTCACCATTTTATTATGATTTACTGCCTCGCTCTATTTATTTATCGTCACCACAAGGAGCGATGCCCCCTCGGTCAGAAAAGCGTCAATTGTGTTTTGGGGGATTGTGTTTGACGTGGATGGTACCTCTGATTCTTTTATGATCAGTCAGTGGCAGGAGTGAACGGTGGAAGAGTTTGTGAAGCTAGTAAAACAAAAAAATAAAATAACAGTGTGTCGTAAAAGGGCTTTATTAAAGCCAGTAAAATTCTCATGACAAGAGACTAGAAAAATTACTAGCACAACGAAATGACAATTTCTCAGTAATTATCATACGACTTTATATACAAATGTATTCTGAAATTTAGTTTATTTCATTCGTGTAAGACGGAAGCGTTCTTTTATCACCCCTTAGTGACAATGTGTACACCCTAAGTACGGAGGCACCCGACGTTCCCCGATCGTCCTAGGCACAAAAGTCGGAAATGGGTACGGAATCATTCGATATTTCCATAGAGTCGGGGATATCCATCCATCCATCCATCCATCCATCCATCCATCGGTTAAATATTAAAGTTCGCCTTTCCTACATTAAAGGTAGCATACTTCATATTTATGATTTATTAAAGAATAAGTCTTTCATTTGATGGTCAACATTAAAGTGAAGTCATAAGCACTGGGTATCAAATTGTAAAACACTAGTATAAATTTACTTTCTAAAACAAGTTCATTTGTACTTTAATACTCCTAAACGTAGAAAACACGCATAACGTTACTCACGTACTATAGAAACACAACATACGAAATAATCAAGCTTTAATTAGTTAAGCTTAATTTTTATTCTATTAAATTATCAACAAAATAAACACTTAAGACTGACTGTAAATACTTGAAATATGATTTAACACTGTTTAAACAAATAGGAAAATAGACTACAGATATGTAATCACATTAAGTGGCTTCTACGACACTATATTAGAACAATACTAACGGTGAAGGTCAATGAAGTTAACAGCATATTGTTGTTAAGTGTAAGCATTTTTCAAAACCCAATAGAGCAATTAAATACATTTAATTTTACGCACGCCGCCACGCAATTATATATTTCCAGAGACAATTGTCGTAAACTGTATTCAAATGTACTGGTCCAAAGTAAAGGCGCGTTTCAACTGAATAAACCGTAACGAAAATGTTAATGTGCCACTTTTCTATTCAAATGTGTCAATTTTATACACTTAGATAATCAAATAACAGATTTATCACACAAGGAGTGTCATCAGTCGTTATCAGATATATGTTATTACACCGATACACATAGTTTGGAATTTTATTATTTTCTATCGAAAAAATAGATGGACTAATCAGCCAGATTACAACGTACTCTATGGCTGATGTTAATTGTTTTTCTTGAAATATAGTTACAATGTAATTATTATTCATGTTATTGTAAACATGTTTGTAAAAATTACTTTAGAGTACGATAGTTGTAAACTTGTTTACGACTGTAAGTACAAAACTCTGTCAACTATGCGAAACCATACCGAAAGTTACGAATTGTAGTTTTCGGGTATTCTAGAGTTTCGGTGCGAAACCAACGTTCGAAACTTAAGTTTTTCCCTCTTTTTTCACATCATCGTACACAATACCGTATTCTTGCGCAATGGTATTGTCCTCTTTGAATTTATTATATTTCATTGGTGAATCATTGAAAAATATGTTTTTTAAAAAAAAACAGTCGGGAAATTTTGAATAAATTTTTTTCGATGCATGTCTGTTATGATCGAGACGGAAATTTATTTTTGAAAAAAAAATCAATAAATTTTAAACGTGAAGATGAGTTATGTCAGAAGGTTTATTATTTTATGTAGATGACATACTTTGTATACACTTGAACAATTAATGCACACGTAAGTGGAATTTTGAAGTACAGGAAATTAATTGATTGTCTTTCCATAAACAATTACCCGTCTTATTATCTCTGCACAGTGGAAATTGATTTGTGACAAATAGTTCACATACGATGACATAATTATATTTTATTGAATAAGCAAATTTGTAAAAACTCCCCAGTGATAAATTTCGACGACACTTGTTTGCGATAATCTTGATTTAAACTTTGATTGACGGATCGTCTGTTTTACTGATAATCTTTGCCAACAAAGAAATATATTTGACACGTTATTGGCACGGGCTCTATGGTGTGTTTGGGTGTGTTCTGACTTGATTAATAACCTTGACTTCATTAATAGCACACTTGGAAAAACGGTTAAAGGAATGTTATATCCAGGTACTTTCCGATTAAGCGCCTTCTACTGTAGAGAGAGGGAGGGGGGGTAATCATGTGAAAATCTTATACATGAAGTTATTTCGTAATCATGTTTTAAACATAGAATTTTCGCGTGGATATCGAAAAAAAACGTTTGTAACTGTTACCCGTTACACGTAAGTCACGAAGGTTATATGCTTATTCAACAAAAATACTGAAGGTCGCTTATTACTCATAATCTAATTCAGTTGATTACACAACCTTTAAGTTAACCGCAAGAGGTGTGGCTAAGTGAATCTATATCATACGATATTGACACATATATTCCTATACGCGTGTTCTTGCGGTTATCACTGAAATAAACATTTTCGGTCAACGAAACACGACCGATTTTTAACACTCGCGTTTCGCTGTATACAACGCACTGAAATTATCCGCATATATTGTACGAATTTATGAAATTAAAATAGAAATGATTCATTAAGTACGAACAAAATAATTACAAAACTGCAACATATAGTCATTTACCGGTAAATGTAATACGCTTTGTACGAAGATACGAATATATTTGCAGTATAAGCGAAGTTGTTTTCATAATACAGCTAAACCTTAGCGATCACTCATCAGTAAAGGTCATCACGTGAAAAACAAATACCTGTAAGTAAAGACCATCACGTGACTGGTGTATAATCCAGCACAAATGGTTAGTTTAACGAAATAATTTTTCAAAAACAGTCGAAAAACGAAACACGATACAGATATTTATTTGATGTAGGATGGACCCGCATCAGATCTCTCATACCTCATATATATTCAGACATGTACAGGTATTGTTCTAAGCGGGTAACACATACAGCAATGCGTATTTCACATTTATCTCAAGTTTTATTATTGTACATGTATTTAGCTCACCAATCGATCGATCGATCGATCGATCAATCAATCAATCAATCAATCAATTAATCAATCAATCAATCGAGATATAGATCTAACATTTCTATCACACACACGTACGCATGCACGCGAAACACATGCACATACATATGTGCCCGGCAACAACACAATATTATGTAATATTATGGAAACGTAATATTTGTGACTCAGAGAGACTCAGTCACTTGGTTCTGCATTGCACGCAGCTTCTTGCTCAGTTTTCCCGTAATACTGTTTATAACATAAATGTTTTGTTGCAAATAAATTGAACTGAAATAGGATTTGAGCTGAAGCTTTATAACCTCGGACCTATGTCACTAAAAAGGTGCATTTTACCGCGAGAACGTTTGGATATTTAACTTTCTTTCTAACAGCAATAACTTAGTGTTTGTTGTTAATAAACAAACATAACTCGTGGAACACATATATTGAAATTGGCCTGATCATTTTTCACAATGGCGTAAAATGTTGTTTGTTACTGTTTTCCCGCGCAAACATAATCTCTACTTTCAACAATAATACATGTAGATATAAATAAATTTCCCCATATATCTACATAACCTATTTTAAATGAACAAGCAACCATTAACAAACACATTTTTACGCCTTATATAAGCCAAGCACTACGCATCAAAAACTCAAATCGGTCATGAACCCCCCCCACACACACACAAATAAAAAGTCTGAAAACCGGATTTAACTGTGGAGTAAACAATGATGACGCAATGTCTTGGACTTCGAATCGACATCATCATACTCAACAATAAGAAAACAATTAGAACACTGTTAAAGAAGCTTTATAAGTACGTGCAGTATTTACTCGCACAAATACCAATTAAAAACCACTCGAGCCCTGAAGTGGATCGTGATTTCTAAGTAATAAAATAATAATTGACAATATCATTTATGATGTCATTGCAGCAATACATGGTACGTGTACTAATGGTTGCCCCACATTTTAGACCAATCAGGTCCACGAGAAAAGTTACTTATTTAGCAATTTCATGATTAAGCAATGTGGACACTCGACATATCGATGGTTGTTCAATTGACCACTCGCTTGGTTATTTAATTCCAAAACAAAATTCTACTGATCAAACTCTAACCTATACATAATATGTCGACATCTTGCATCATTTATTTGGTTAGTATTTGGGGGTATATGACGCAAATCATTATCTATTGACGTCACATCGAAATTCCCCGCATACTGTTGATCCACTGAAGTATGTTAAATCACAGATAGAAACAAGTACATAAATACATGAATATACTTCACTCACAAAACCGCATGCGCTTAGAATGTCAGGGTTGTTTATGATTCTGAATAATCGTACTTGGGTATGTAACAAAAAGGTCAATGTGGTAGGAATATCGATATATACGTATTAAAAATGTCGTTGTTATTTGAGTTTTATTTGACTAACGTAAGGTGACGAATGTAACACCGTTCTGTATCTATATAGGCACCAAGTTACGACGTGTCATAATTTCGAAATGTCGAGTAATATCACTGTAAGGCGATCCTGGATGGCTCACATAAACATGACCGAGATTTCCAGAGCTATTGACAGATCATTGTGAGATTTTGAAATTTACATTTGTTATTGCATAAAGCTATTACAACGGTGTACTCTTGAAAAATTCATATTTGTTACGAAATGATGTTGCTAGAAAGATGCTAGTTGTGAAATGCATTGTAATTCGAATACAGTTGTCACATGAAGCCGGAAAACTTTTCTTTCACTCCATACTATACTGACTGAATATGATACTTTAATAACATTTTGTCAGTCGGTCAAAATTCAATGAGATGTGATCAGTGCAGTTCTACATTTCCATCTTAAAGGGAAATGAAATCGATATCATTTAACGACCATGAGATCACTACATATGTTTTAAAAACGAATCATTTTCACAGACATTAATGCTTTGACCGCAAGAATTGCGCCGTGGATACGAACAAGTACCGCTGCCTATCGCCAGGACTGTGTGGTGATATAGTAGGCCGTAACAGCAGTTTGTTGTGTGTGTTGGGAGTGGGTTCGTGAGGTGAAAACAAGAACCTGCTATTTTAACGTTAGTTGCGTAATGGCTGGATAATAAAAGCTATTTCGTTTATCTGCTCTGTTCAATGCATGTATACACCAATCAGCACACTTCGACCAACTACGACTAATCTCGGCTGTACCTGGTTGTGTATTATTTGGAATTACCCGGATGTAAAACTGACAGATATGGCGACCTCCTGTCAAGTTTTCTTTTGTTTACGACCTTCTGTTTGTTGTATAGTATGTACTGTAGAAAACAAAAAAATATTACACTGCTTGAAGGACAATTCTACAATGAAAACACTAGACAATCTTCGACAAACGCCATTTAAAACTTAGTTGTTCAGCGATGATATTTCCTTAGCAGTAAATCTGCAACAGCATCACAAATGTAAGATGTACACACATATCGAGCTATCAAGTACATCCGAGGTTAGATGGAAGTACGGATTGAATACTTCCGTAAGTCAGCTGGACAGCTTCCTCACATGTGAACTTTGTTTGGTCGAAAATGGTATTCGAACTCACAGCAGTGAGGGGCTAATTTTACATTAGTGTTGTATTATGTGTTATCATAATAACATTAATATACATTCTAGGGACATATATATATTATGAAGTGCATGCGCTTCACGCTTGTTCAGACTGAATAAACAAGACATCAATCTTGGTCGGAGAGGTTTGCAATTTTCAAAAAAAAAACTAATAATGCAATATACTATACATGAATATTTACATGTTTTCAATTACATATTTTCTGAAAAAAGATAAACATTTATATATGTCTTATGCTAAAGAGGTCGGAAGGTCGGATGTGCGTTGGTGGTAACTGGCTGAAAAATTCCAATGGCCCAATTACAATAAACCTCTTCACATGAAGTGGGTCCTTAACAAAATACTTCAGTAAGTAAGTACTTCATTCATTGAACTGTTTGTTACCACAACAAAAACTGTGAATTTCATAGTATTCAAACCGCAAAACATCGGTGCTTCGATCCATGCAGATGACCCAAATTACATTCAGTTAATAAATTATGTAGATGTATACAATATGTGAACGAAACGTTAATTCGTTCGTTGTAAGATAACATTACTGCAATGGGTAAAGCATCACTATAGGAGATTAGAATACGTACGTGTTATTGGTAACATGACCACCAGAACATAATCATGTTTGACGCCAAGCTATATAATATTACCCTACTTATTACGAGCAATCAAAATCTTATAACATTGGTGCATTTTTTTTAAATAATAACCAATCATGATGCAGACGCACTATCGTTAAGTATTTACGCTTTTGTTGTGAAAAGATCGGATAGCACCTAACTTAACCCATGTTGTACGCTTAAGTGTTCATATTTTACACTCCTTAACATTCGCACTAAATGTAGGTCATTTTGTTTGTTATATTGGATTTCAAGAATTAAGAAATTCGATCGCTGTTTTTTATCGAAATTCTCATGAGTCATGTCGAGTGTCTAAGAAATGCGTTACTCATGCTGAATATTGCATTTTTTTTCGTCGGGAATGAACCGGCTTTCGATGAGAAAGAACGGTTGGAAATTCAAGGATTTAATTTCATGATTCGTTGGGTTGTAGTGTAAACACAATATGACGATATTGCTCTATAATAGACATATCATTGCGGCATTAACTTTATCTAAATTTAGACATTATTAATTAAATTGTGTATAATGCGAGAAGTATTTGAACTGCTTAAATAAATATCACACTGAATTTTAGTTTGTACTTGGTGTATTGACCTCGATAAAGGACACCATGAAAACAAGTTTTATCTATCATAATCAAGTTTCTTTTTCAGTACCATGTACATAATTATACTTCATTTTTTGTTTATTAAGTACAAAGATTATAAACATATCGAAAATATCCGCATTCTTCGGCGATGTCTAATAGTTAAAAGATTTGTCAATAACTTTATAATGTTTCACTAGGTTTGTAAAGAGATAATTATAAATAATAAATAGATACTGTGATAATTGTAAGATACCTGAAGTATTTAGATATCAGAGATTAAAACACTTTATTATAACATGAACAGCGTAAAATTTGACTTCAGAACAAAACAGAACAGAAGTTTACTTGACTTGTTAAGGCATGTAATACACCGTCAAAACAATAATAAAAACAAACAAGTAAATATTAAACATGGTAAAAAGTTAGTCATAGTTGATAAATAATTTACGATAGCTCTAAAATAACAAACAAAGTTCAATCAGAAAATAAACCAAAAAAGATAGACAATTTTAAGCATTCGTATTAATGATTATACAGGACTGAATACAGCAGAACACGGTTATGTTGAACCCCTAGGAACCCGAAATATTTGTTTATTACATCCTTATCATCGAAGTAAAGAACTGAATAGGAGGGGAAATATATTTATTTCACTGTGTCCTATTTAAGATAATTCCAAGTTATCCATAACCGAGTAATTCTGATTTCTATATTTTTACGTGGCCGGATGTCCAGTGGTAGGTCATAGGTCGTCCGGTGCTAGAGTCAATGGGTTCAATCCTTTCATGAGCAGAATTTAAGTTCTTATTTAGCTAAGATTAAGGATAAAAAACAAACACAAAAAGAAGCCTTCAGAAGTGCTCGATGCGAGATGCTGTGTCAAATGCTAGTTTTATCAATAATACATTTTGTACCGGATAATCATGTATCGGATATGTTTTTATATTTTCTTAAAAAAGTATGTAGAAACTTCAAACCGAAGAACAAATATCACGAAATTACGGGAGAGCAATAAGTTTGACTTTTAAACGCGGGTAATTTGTTTGAATGATTGTGTTAATGACTGTGTGTAGAAGGGTGGTCGGTATTTATATGGTGGCCTTAATTCACAACTAACCATTAAGTCAGGTATTACGGTATAGCAATAATATTTTAGTAAGCTATTAGGACGAGAATGCAAGAATTCACAGTGAACTCGTGAACTCTGTAATATAGCTCAAATTTGTCATGTGTGTTTGTTACAATGCCAGTCATATTTTGAGACGTAGGTTAAAATTACATTTGTACAGGGGGTGACACGATTTAAGTTATAATTGTTCTATGAACGAATAAGCCTGAACATTGGTGGTATACTGTGTACTTAAGTGCCCCCTACACACCGAACTATTCGTTTGTCTTGCGTACCTATCTACATTTGTATTTGGAAATCGTAAAAATTGCCTTGGGGGTTTGGAAGTGAATGCCTTTAAGTATGAAATACTGTTATTGTATGACATTTTTAGTAAACCCCTGGGAGTAAGACACATATTGTATATATATTGAATACCGGTAGTACTTAATAAATATTAAACAATATTCTCTTTTTAACGGTACGCGTGCTGGGGGTAAAAAGTGACGAATGTCGGGACTAAACTGTTTTATTTGCATTTGTCGATATGACTAGATTTCTTCGTGTTGGGGATTGGTGTAAACTGGGCCCCTTCAGTCTTTCAATTTCAGCGATTGGGGTCCAGAAAGTGGAACTTCCACATATTTCGTTTACATAAACGAGTGCATTTTTAACAACATGACTTGTAAGAAATAATTTCCGATCTTACCAACAACATTACTGCGTAGATAAAAATGAATCATCAAAATAGCGAAATTTTGGGAATATTGACCAACATGCCCGATTCAGGAAAATCCTTTTCTAAACCGTCGAATCATTGTACGAATTTGTAACTCTGTAAACACAAATAATGACTTGAATGATCATCATGACTTGCAAATAGGTATTTTTCGACAAGTGCTATGAATAATTTGGGAATCTGCCATAAACTGACAGTTGACACTACGAACGTTTTATTTGATCTAAAAGTTAATCACTGAAAGTTTGATATTTGCTATATATGACTTATCAAGTATATTAATGATCATGCAGAGAAAACCAACGAACCAAAAATATTATCGTGTGTTTTTTGGGGTAAGAGTGCAAACATAGTTACGGTGACTTCAGTGGCGAGTCAGATGGTGGTGATGATGTTGGTGGTGAAGATGATATTTATTTTTGGTGACGGTAATTGTGGTGATGACGGTGATGGTGAAAATGAAGTTGTTGGAACTGGTGATGGTGGTAATATTGGTGGTGGCGGTGAAGCTGCTAATAACAATGATGATCAGGGAAAGCTTTTCATGACTAAATAGTAACCCTTCCCTTTATGAAATGTGTACCTATTAGTAATTATATTTCCGTGAATTTTACAAGCAAACTTCCTGGGAATATCGTCTTACTACGAAACATGCAATTTTATAAAGCATAATCATTGTTAGTCAAGCAGTATTATATCTTAATAGCGCAAAAAAAACTTGTACATTGGCTTCCATACCTATTGACGGTAAGATTAACATCTAGTTCACTTTACTGTTTAAACTAAATTTTAACTAAACTAAGCTGGAGTCAGTCGCTTTTAAATTTTAACGAGATAAATTAATTTTCAGGGATTTGCCTGATTTAACAGTAAATGGCAGAGCGGGATTAAATATATTATATGCGGCTCGTTGGTCTAGGGGTATGATTCTCGCTTTGGGTGCGAGAGGTCCCGGGTTCAAATCCCGGACGAGCCCGATTATTTTTAAATATTTTTTATTGTATATGTAATTGTATTAAGTTGATTTTAGAAATTGTTTTGAAAATAGTTTGATTTTATGACCCCAGAGAATACAAAGTATGCATTTATAATTGTTGCAAATTAACATGATAATTTGACGTTTTTTTTCAATGAAGGTCAAATGTTTTACGTACTTATTAACATGTTCATGTAACACAAATGCATACATCAACAAAGACACGTTTTGAGTTGTGAGTTTGTGCGAGTAAAAATGATCGATAATGAAACAATTTCCTTCTTACCGATCCACCCCCGACTAAAAGACGTTTAGGAACGTACATTATTAAACTTCCTGAAACTTTCAATACGTACTCGTATGGATAGAATTTGTTATTCTCCCCCCCCACACACACACATACAAAGTTAACAAGTACTTAAATTATATTTTATCATCGGCTATTTAAGAACATGATCCAAAAGGTTAGATAAATTGGGGTCCATGTCTAATAAATATATATGTGTGTGTTTTCATAAATTTCGTAAAACGTTTCTTTGAGATCTCAATAATATTAAGATCACTTTGTCAAGCGACTTTTCTCTTTCTTGTATATTTAAATTGGTAATGAATCCACTTCAATACTTCGATTTCTCTGTTTAACAGGTGGCAATATTATTGAAGTTTTATTGTACACTATTTTATGAGTATTAATCTCATTATCATATTATATAAATAAAAGCCTCTATCCTGTCTTGGTTTTTGCATAGACTATATAAGTAAAACACCCACAATGGTACACCCGAATATAGGTGAATTTAAAAATCAGCGTAAAAATGTATGAATACTTAAGGAGATTGACCACGAGAATGAATCAAATATCTGTAATCTGATATTTATGTCTTGAATTTCTATTTTTGATAAAAGTACAGGGCTCGTCCGGGATTTGAACCCGGGACCTCTCGCACCCAAAGCGAGAATCATACCCCTAGACCAACGAGCCACATGACAACAAACTTACTTCTTTTAGGATCATATATTTACTTTAAATATATTCGCAATCTATGTTTACAGCTAACATTTAAAACCATAGTCATATCACGTGATTTCTACGTTTAACGTGGCAGTTATACATTTCTATTTTTTAACTTCTAGATTAACTAGATCTACTAAGCGATTTAAGAACATTAGAAGAATTTACATTAAGACGGACCTGTTTATTTTAAGCAGATTTTAAGCGCTACCAGGCAGAACATTTATGTACATGTACAAAACGAATTATAACGGTAGAAAAATCTGCCGCAACACAGACTCTTATTTACTATTGACGGAAGATGATAACAGATGGCTCGTTGGTCTAGGGGTATGATTTTCGCTTAGGGTGCGAGAGGTCCCGGGTTCAAATCCCGGACGAGCCCTACTTTTTATTTCTTTTTTAGATTTTTTTTTTAAACACATCATCTTATTGATCCACATCGAAGGCTAGAACAAATCAAAGCGATTTTGAAAGACGAATGCGAAATTAAAAATGCATACCTCAAATGTTTTACTAGGCCCAAATTATCAGTCGGCCATAAATATCACTTTAACCTACTTAAAACTTATTTTAAATTAAATTTACAACCAAAGACGGGATGCGTTAATTAAATTATATATTTTTAATTTTACTCAAATGTCGTCATTATCAACATTGATTTTTTGGATGAAACTAAATTATCGTTACAGACAGACGCTTCGCAACTACTAGTACATGTATGTATTAATATGGGGTTGTCATCGTATTTGATTTTGAGAAATAGACACCGTCACACAAACGTTGCTTCATGGATTCATATCATGACATGACTGCCACAAAAATGACGATGTTCATTTTCAGTCTTTCTGCAAAAAATATCCCGCTCTAATTCTAAGACTTTCTTGAAACTATAAATCCTGCAAAAAACGGGTTGACCATGAAACAAAAAGTCGGGCTCGTCCGGGAATTGAACCCGGGACCTCTCGCACCCGAAGCGAGAATCATACCCCTAGACCAACGAGCCGATTAATTACATTGTATAAAATATGCAATGAATGTACTGTCCGGGATTTTATTTTGCAATTTATAATTTGTATCAATACAAAAATCATTTCACGAGTTTATTATTATTATTATATGTTGTTCTTCTTTAAAATTTAATTGGTGCATTAAATCGTAAATATTAATTGGTAATTTGTTACTATTCAACAATAAAATCGTACGATAAATAGTCCGGGCAATTGGTACAAAATTTTGATTCTGACGTAATTATGTAAGTATAAAATTTAATCAAACAAGAGTGTCATAATTGGTTTGCAGGTAAGTATTTGTTAGGATAAATTCACATGCTTGGTAAAACAAAAAAGTACATTATAAAATGAACAGGGCTCGTCCGGGATTTGAACCCGGGACCTCTCGCACCCAAAGCGAGAATCATACCCCTAGACCAACGAGCCACATACCGTGGTAGACAAAGTTACAACATATGAACAGAATCAACCGATTATCTGTAAAATTTGCCTATGCCATAAGGAAATATGCAACGTGGCACCTTGTAGCATCGAATTTCAAACGCTCTTGTGATAAAACATTATTCGACGCACGATGTACATAAAAGTGAAAATTAAAGGTAAGAATAACCTAAATTATTGACATAAGCCATTTTTCCAACTCAAAATATTTACAACATTTACTGGAGCCAATTTTGAACGGAAATAAATAAGAAGTTTACAAAATACTTAATTTTCTAAACTTAAATATCTGGCTCGTTGGTCTAGGGGTATGATTTTCGCTTAGGGTGCGAGAGGTCCCGGGTTCAAATCCCGGACGAGCCCAACTTTTTTCTTTCGTTTCACAATGAATCAGAACAATGTAATTTGAATTACATAATGTGAACACTTGTCGCGATTTGTCCAATTTTGAGTTCTTTTTCATCCACAAACTATGACATAATTACTGTCCATGTGTTAAACAGTAAACCCAATGTAAATGGTGCTATTCATTGACATGTTTTGACTAAGATAACAGTTTCAAACATAAGATTTTTGCTACTTCTTGTTTATAAATTGAATTTGTCCGATCATATTGTTTTTGGGGGGGTTGGGGGATGTTTGTTAAGGGGGGGTCAATTGTCAGCTGTTAAAGGCAAATGTTTGAAATAACATCATTAGCAACTTTCTTAAAACTGATATCTTAGCTGAGAATAGTTTTTGAAACGGATCTCAAACATCAATCCAGTTTGGCGCAATGCGAAGCTTGAAAATTGAAAATTAACATGGCGAGGGATTGGTTTCCCGTGGCAATTTTGCTGAAGATAGTACGTGTACATCCGAAGTTTGCCCTATGACTCACACGTCGGGATTTTTACCTCCAATGATTGTATACGTGTTAATTTATTTGATAACATCAAGTTTTCTGTCATTTCAGAGTTCTAACCTATAACCTACCCGTCAGTTTGTTTCAGGGCCAACTGTTATGTTTGGAAGTCTCTCGCACCCAAAGCGAGAATCATACCCCTAGACCAACGAGCCACATGGACAGTAGTATAACGAGCTTGAAATAGAAGTAACGCATTTTTCATTTTATTTTCTTAATTTCGACAGAAAGAAACATACTGCGAGTGATTGGGTCACGTAAGTTCTTAAAACATTTGTACCGTCAACAGTTTGAATTGTTTAATGATTTAATTTCCAGTCAACCGCCATGCACGAAAATGATGTATCCTAATGCAGAATTCGTGAACTGTCAAACCTGTGCTACAGTAAGACCTCATTCAGCAACCACTTCAATATGAATACACTCCTGCAGTTGATTCTCCATATTTCCTCTGTTTTTCAACTAAATAATGAATAATAATTAATATTAAGAATGCCTCATCACAGTGACTACTTATCTTCTTTTTAATTGTGAGACAATCTCAGTGTTAAGACCAGCGGTTTTTTGTATCAAAGGGGCTCTTAATACTGACTTTCTTACCAGTCCGTAAGACTGGATGTTTATGTGTCGTGCAAATCACTTTGAATTTCACAAGTGAAGAAACTTCAATGAAAGGATCATTTTTATTCTTCGTATTAATTGTATTGTGTCTCTATTTTAGGTACAAGGAGGACTTTTCCATTTCGATTTGATAATGCTTAAAAAACTGAGTGTTTTCGATAATACTTGTACATGTATATAAAAAGTTTATGTGCTATAATTACGTAGACCTTGCACAAATTGTGTGCACAGAGGTCGTCACGATACAAAATATTGTTGTTTTCGATTTTGTTATATTATAGTAACATATTAAATTTATACGATATCAAACATAATTAACAGACATGGATGTCACTAAACAGTATTTTTCCTTCCGAACGAATTTCTAATGTCAGTCTAGAGTTGAGTTCCATAAAAAATGAATGAAGAGTATGATATTGCCATGTCCTAACACGCGTGTATTAAATCAAAATGGGTTTCCAGGATTGCGCTTGTCAAGAAAATCGCCAGTAACAAATAGGGATTTTTTGCGGGAAAAGTTTTGATGTATTTATGGTACCATGGGTGAAGTCAAAGTACATAGTATTTCAAAATTGAGGTTTCGTCAGCGCTTCCCGCCGAAAGATTATGTCATAAAAATAAATATTTTAATAAAATGTTTTTAAATTTACAACAATGACACAATTTTTACACATGTGAATATTCATATTATCAATGATAATTTGATACATATTATCGCCCGAATAACGCGTGTTAAAAATCTCCTTGACCGCTTTTCATTAATAGATGAAATTAAAGAAGAAAACCTGCTTTCTGCAGTTGGCTCGTTGGTCTAGGGGTATGATTTTCGCTTAGGGTGCGTGAGGTCCCGGGTTCAAATCCCTACATTTTGTTTCATAGTGTTATAGTCAACCAGTTCTTTTTGCACGATTTATAGTTTCAAGAAAGTCTTGGAATTAGACCGAGATTTTTATGTAGAATGGCTGAAAATGAACATCGTCATTTTTGTGACAGTTTTGTGTATAATGTTATGAATCATCACTCAACCGTTGATGACAGATAGGCGACTACCTGTCGTTTTTTTTTCAAATATATACATGCATGTGTCTATTAATTTTTTTATTGATTGAAAAGAGGATAAGACTTGACGGTTGCTCGGCCATGACGCGATAATCATCCAGCACAGAGAAAAATTGCAAACGCTTAAAAAAGTATATTTCTGTGGCCATTTTTAGTAATCTATGTATAAAGATTTGTTTTCGCCTCGTCACGCTTCAGTTAAATTACATTCTGTAAGAACATTGAACTTTAAGCATAGTCATGGAAAAGTCCTGTATGTTTTTTAGTCACGAAACAGTCCTGTGTGTTTTTGAGTGTGCCCTGTTTTTAGGCCTTCCAGTCTACGTCATAATTGAGTAATACGCACCCTTATGGAATTTTTAATGGACTCCATTTATAGATAAAATCTTTTGTGGTTTGGGCGTTCACTTTAGAAAACTCACGTAGTTGGAGTCTGACAACGAACTTTATTTATAGTAACACAATGAAATTTCCTATTTCTATTTTTACAAAAAGTCATTCTTACTTCATCAAAATTAATGTAACACCTAATACATGTACATTTATTTCTAATGTGACACGGTACTCCGTAATCAAATAATAATTTTATAAAAGATTATTCTTGCACTTAGGATTTTCAGTGAGTATCAAAATATCGGCACAAAATTTATACAAGATATGATACATCTCTATACAAGGTGAACGAAATGTGAAAAAGAAATAATTGGTGTCACGAAACAAATTGTTTCTAAAATGCTCATCAAAGATTAGATAAAATTTATGATAAAAAACTGAATAACAAATACAGTAAGGCCTCAATATCACGACCACCAAGAAAATCGGTTGTATTGTTGAGGTGGAGCTAATAACGAGTTGAAATGCAAAGGACATATTGTAGATCAATCCGAAAATGAGCTGGTCATTACGATAAGGTGGTCTTATTGGAGCTGTCTATAAGGTTGTCTTTGAATGAGGTTTTACTGTATTCAACTGACGTTATATCCGTACATACCAAGTTTTACCTATTGTATTCGTAAATCGGATTGTACATTTTCTTTACTCGCTATGAAAATGACTTATTCATTGCACAACTACTCGAGCTAAATGACTAATTCATTGCACAAATACTCGGCAACTCAACAAAAAAACATATGTAATTACGTTTAAAAAGTTAAGGTCATAGAAGGGAAATAACTAGTACAGGCATTAGATAGTTATATTATTAACTTACCGCCCTTGTTTTCACATATGATTTACGAAACCATTCATATTTTCCTGGTTCTATTTTTCATTGGAAGTGAAGAAATATCGTATACATCCTATACGCACATTTGTGTTAATGTATTAAAATCAGCATTATATCCATGTACATACGTATACATGAGGATTCATGTAAAAATCCACACAGAAAACATCCCATCTTTTGTACATCTGTTATATTTGTTCAACTAATAAGTAACCAATTCCACAAATATTCAGTTGTGTATACTGTTTTTGAATGGAGAACCAGAGTTTATACACACAATCCTTATATGTACAGTAAAACCCTTGAAAACCAAACCAGACTCCCCGAAAACTGAATTTGCTAAAAATCAGACCATTTTTCAAGTCTCATTTTCTCTCTTCTATGCTCAATAGTTCTCTGAAAACCAGAATTCTCAGAAAACTGGACTATCAGATCTGTCTGGAAGGAATCTGGTTTTCAGGGGTTATACTGTAGTTTGATGTGTTCAGAAACACAATCATAAATTGAGGAGCAAGCCAAGAAAAATTCAGATGTTATGAAGAGACAAAGAAAACATTTCAATTAGACTTCCTATGATAGTTTTCACCACACATTTAATGCTTTTATTTACTATTGACATGTCTGACATTACGCATAACTACAAAAAACTTTTTTGTTAATCTTTTTTATTAAATTGTAGGTCATAACTGGCATGACCAAAAGCAACTTCAGCTCCAATGTTCTGATGTTATTAATCATTTCTGAATTGCACAAGACATACAACAATAAAGGCACTGAATCAGCTGATAAAACAATTTATTCAATGTTGTTAATTTCAAAATCAGTTTCTAGAAAAAGCATGTGTGTATTCAAATATAAAGTTTAAAAGTTTACAAAAAAAGTAGTTATTAAATAAAATCAATACAATGGTAAAAGCAATACATATACAAGCATGGATGTACATGTTCTAAGTAACATATAATTTGTCAGATAACACACAAAATGTTTTCAAAACCTGATGTAAACAAATCAGGCCCCATTCAGCTTTAAGCTTGAATTTTTTGTAAGATGAATAATTTAAGATGCTATTCAAACCAGACATGAAATTTATCTGAACAAGGAGTGATATTTGATACATATTTCTGCCAAATAACATTAACTGACATACATGTACATTGTACCAACATGCAAATAAATCTTCCCCACCCCATAAAATTTGTTTCTACAAATGTAATAAAATAAAACAAAAACGCAGTATGAATAGTTTCTCATGCTAAGCGTAATGGCTAGTATAAATTCACGAAGTTCGATCATTTTCTGAATGCCTGAGTTCAAACATCTTAATTAACAGGATCTGAACATCACAATTAATTTCAAACGTGTACAAATACAAACAAAATATTGAATGTTAACCAGTTGATCAGACTTGGTATTTGTATGAGATACAGACAACTTCTCCTGGGGCAAACCACATGCAATATATTTTTTAAAACCCCTATCATACTTTAAATTACTATAAAATGTTCAGGAGGTCCATCACCTTGTAAAAAGTTTAAAATATGTGAATTTGTCTGATAAAACAGACAAGAGCGTGTAGTTATTTGTCCATTAGCAGCCAATTGTATAAACATTGGTTAACTTTAACCACTGGGTTAAATCAGAGTTTTGGTTAAAATTTTGGTTAAATTGTCGGTTAACTGTAGTAGAAAATTTTGTTTAAATTTAACCAAATTTTGTTTTTGTTACAGCTCAAATAAATCTAGCCCAAATCTAAGATGCTGGTTAAATCTTAACATAAATGGTAACCAGGACCAAAATGTCAGCCCTTTATAACTGTTTTAATGATTTTTTAATGATTAGTAAACCAAAATGGTTAAATTTAACCTTGGGTTAAATTAACCATTTGGTTAAAGTTAACCAATGTTTATACAATTGGGCGTAGGTGTTTTACTCAGGAAGTGTTTTATCCCTAAACAAAATAATTTGCACGGTTGCTTCTGTGATTTATTAAATGGTGTAATGTATTCAGGTAATTCTCATCTGCTTGGTCTTTTGTCAGGCAATTCAATGTTCTAGAATTGTTTGTAAAGCTGAATTTTCATACTCAGGAATGCTTCTTAAAATCTGAAATAAAAAGTAAAGAAAAGTCAAGAAGATGGGCAAATGAACTGTCTCTTTCATGAACCATACAAGGACAATACACACAATACAAGACATAGCACCAACAGCCAGATATCTTTGGTGACTTTTCCAACTTAACAGTGGAGGAAGACTTGAGGAGCGTAACCGGGTAACCCCATCATCCTTCCATAAACTAAATGGGCAGTTTTCTCATAAGTGACATAGTCTGGTCTCAGGTGGAATTCATACACCATTATGGGGCTAGTGATTACCAGAAAGAGACCATAACCACTTGATCACAGAGGTCCATGATGACAATACAAACATACAGAATATTCCCTGAGAGAATTTTGCAATATAAAACTGAGTGAATTTGATAAGGTCATATTTAGTCTCTATTGTGATGCATCTTATGATGTGGTGTGGTCTTGCAACATTTTTGGAACCTGAAGACACTATTTGAAATAGCTCTATTTAAGTGCTGGATTGTAAAAAAATATAACTCACATACAAAACTTAGCAAAAAGTGTGACGAGTTCTAACTAAGTATAATCACTGTGTTGAAGATGATAAGTGATTTGTAACAGAAATAAAATTATCAAAATAATAGTATAAACCTTAGGGTGATACAGAGATCATCTATGAAATGTTGAGCACCAAAAGCTTCAAAAGCTGAGGGTTGTAAGACTCAAGATCAAGTCTTTACCATACTGACCCTATAACATCAAAGTCATTACAGAATAAAAATGAATGGCCAGTCATCTTTTGACAGACCAATTAACAAGCATAAGAAGTTGAACTTAATATAACATCACACATATCAAAGATACTATTCCTAGGAACAATCATCAATATTTAACCTGTAGCTGTAATGATATCTGTCCCCAGAATGATTATTTATTTGTTATTATTATTTATAACACTAAAGGTAATGAAAGTCATACAACAGTAATTATCCATACCTTGAAAACCTTCAAATGATTAGCCATTGACAAATCTCCAATTTCATCAGCCATACCATAACCTTTGTTTATCAAGATTCTCCCAGAGCCAGGAACCCATTTTCTGAAAAAAATATTATCAGTGATACTTAGACAGAAACAAATCTGAGATAACAGTCACCAGTGATTAAATGCCGCTGAGAAAACCAATCTAAGAAAGCACATTTATCAATATCAGAAACCAATTAAATCTCTGAATCACAACCAATGGTCTACAATGGTCATATTTCTTCCCTTTCATGAATAACCATTTGTCACAGGTTTAACTATAGATTTGATGAAGTAATACCATACTAAGTTCAATTGCCATAATCTGCTTTATCTCAGTAAGTGGAGCACTGAACATGCATAAGGCACAAACTTTCAATACTTGCTTACATTATAATACACACAGTCATCTTAAAACAGCAAAACATTATAAATGCTTTAAATCTAAATCTATCTAATTTTATCAAATACACAAAGAGGCAAAAATTGTACTCCAATAAATAATTTGACAAAACTGGAATCGATGTAAGATGATCAGACAATTCAATTTTATTTACATTGTATAAAAGAGTTTTTCATTTTTTATTAATGAGAGTAAAAGCCCTGATTGACTAACACATTCAAATAATACGTATTTAACTCAAAACATCACAGTGACAGTTGAAGTCCTAATATCACTGTTACTTGTAGAGCATATTGTGTATTACTTTACCAAAATACAACAACTAAAAATACAAGTCCAGCAACAATGGGTCACAAAAGTAAATCTCAAGACAGATTATTCTGTAAAGAGCACTTGAATTGTCATTGTTACCATGGTGATATATCCCCATTGCTGAAGTACATGGGGTTGATCGAAATAACAATGAAACAATAAATTTGGCCTTACTCAACAAAAGGAATCAATCTGTTATATACACGCTGGTGCCTCAAATATTCTTCAAACATACATCTCTCTTCTTCGGTTGTCTGGTTTATCAAATCAAGGTTTGGAGTTATATGAACCAAACAGACATCAGACAATTTGATTCTATTTTCAACATTTTTCCCTCTTGTAGTAACTTGTTTAATAAAAGTAGATGTAACATCCTGAAAAAAATAGTTCCTATGAAATATTCATTCTCAGACTAAAATTTTGCCAGTTAGTTAGTAATAGTAATAGAGTGTACAGTGCTCCCTCCCATAACGTCACCTCCAATGACCGATTCCCTTGAAGAAATGACAGTAAAATGCATACATACACATAATAAAAATATCTGTCATGAATATATCAATTCCCTCTGAACAATAACTCCCTTTAAAGAACAACACTTTTTTGCAACTACGACAAGTGTTGCCCTTCAGAGGGAGCACTGGATATATCATTTATCGCCAATATTTAAGCTATGTACAGAGATCAGTTGAACAATAAACATGGCTCATGGGATACAATGACATAAATAGTATGGCTAGGAGATGAAGCTGTGTATTGATTCATATGAAATATTTACCAAATACTTACAATAGGCTTAAACAGAGATATCACATCTTGATATTTCATCTGTAAAGGAGGAAAATAAATATGACAAAAAATATTGATTCAAATATCCAAGTGCGAGATAGAACAAAAAATATTCCACAATATACTCACAATACTTGTATAGTCAAATTAAAATGTTATGAGAAATGTCATTTTCTTCGTTTTTTCACTCTTTTTATTAATGACAGATTTTTAGATAAATACTCCTGCATAAACATTTCACATGAGCCTTCCAACATGAAATAAATACCAGCAAGCTGGAAATTCTTCAAACAATTTTTAACTAATATTATAAAGACTGGTATCTTTTTCTGATGAAATGGTTCTGTAACAATGGTTTCTTTGAGTAAAGGATGAGTCATTTTTTTATGCACACTATAGTGAGGAGATAGGAAAAAAAAGTTCCGCAGCTTTAAATAAATAAACGAAGTATTCTCCAAAATGCCCCTGGTCCCATAACATAACATAGATGTTTTATACCTTAATGATATTGTGATAAATGCAATATGATTCAAAGCATAATCAAAACAATAAGAGTAAGTCTTCTGGCTATCTTCAAAATGTGCGGAGCTTTCAATTAGAGGAGAGGTATACATTATTAGGATGAAGCTATGGAAATGAATTCATATTACCAAACACCATTCATAAATCAATTTATCAAACTTAAATACCATCTGAGCCATTTTTACGTTAAAATTGAGCTTAAATATTAGGTCAGCACAAGACCCGGCTCAACCAACCAACAGCAAGTATTCTGGTACGAGGTAAGGTAACAGGAAAAACTGGGTAAATCTTCAAAACTTCTAAAAAGCCTTTTTCTTTTGTACTTACAGTGCAACAAACTTTAAAGTCATGAAATGTCCTGAAGAGTCTGGTTGAAACATAGTTATCTGTCAAACTCTGAAAAAAATGAAAGCATAGCAATTCATTTAAAGCAAACTTGCATAATTTTAATGTAAGATTTTATCTATTAAATATCTAACATACGGGAGGAGTGAGTGAAAAGATTTGAAGTTTGAATCCTTAAAAAGCTTAATATAATCTGCACATGAGATTTTCAAGTCAAAAGGAGGCACAAAATTGACTAAAGGTTACGATTCTAGCCATAGCCATAGTCATAGAAATTCATATTAGTAGTAACTGAATCATGCTGACCACTAAGTAATCTATAATAATTATATACACAATTGTTGAAATAACGAACCAGACAAAAGCAGGACAATGACTGCTGATTTTTTTTAACAATTTAAAAAGTAATCAATTAAGCATTGCCTACAGAAAATATCATAACCAAACATTTGGAACAATAAGGGCCTAAATAATATCAAAACAAATATCGTAGTATCTACTATTTTACCTAATACTAATACTGGGCTTCAGCAAAATAAAGACAATTGGTCTTAAAAAATGGTACAGAAGGGCATACATTCTTCAATCCCAAAATTCCTACATGTGTCTTCTAACAGATTAAAGCCATTAGATTTTAGATTTAATAGCCACAAGTAGTTTAAAAACAGACATACAATTATTTCCATTATATATCAGCTGTACACACTGATCATCTGATATGTGTTGTTTGTGCTGTGGTTTAACACCATTAAGCAGTGTCTCAGTAATAACTAAAACACAGCAGTCAGTTCATCAAACAAGTGCTCCTGGATTACCTATTCCTCCACTTACCTAACCAATGCTCTAGGATTATCAAACTGCAAATTTGTGGAATTGCTGAGAAAACATGCTCATATTTGGACTGTATCAATCATATCACATATACCTGCATATCATATGAAGACATCAAACAGAACCAGTCCACATTGTGTAAAGAATAAACTCCTCTTGAATACACAATATTCCTAAGACGATAGTTTAGAACACTTCTGCAAAAACTTCGAGGTGGGGACGGCAATACAAAAGATACTAGAAACACCACACCTGTAAAATTATACATACATATATTATAAAACAAGGAGTCAAGCCTGGCAAGATGGCAAAAATCATTTTAGAGAAAGGAATTCATATAAATAAGCTAGTAGGAATACATGATATATATGAATTATCCAAATTTTCACATAAATAGATACAGCCTTCTTTAGAGTAAAATCAATATTACTGTGATCTCAATAAAATTGTCAGTTTCTGTTTTCAACACTTACCAGGAGGTCTAATATTCAAGACTGCTGGTGAAAAAATGACTATTTCCAACAGTGAAAAAGCAAAACAACCAACAATGAATTATCAGTCAACCAAACTGACAAGTTATCATCAGTTATCATAATCAGGTCAAAGCCACGTCATGTATGTATACAAGAAAGGGATTGAAAAATATTACAAGACAATAAATCTGCAATCAGTACTGAGATGGAACAAGAGTATCATTAATAAAACACAACCTCCCTTTATAACCCTACATCTCAACCATTTGGAATCAGCCATGAACTAAATCAAACTTGTAGGAATGCAAAATCTGACAAATTTATTCGTGACACTTAATACTAAGCAACATTACTAGTAGCTTCATTCTAAGTAATATGCTAGGAAATAACACACAGAGTCAAGTTTATGTACATCAAAAAAAATGTTTATAAAAAAAAAATGTTTATAAAAAATACACATAAAATGACCCACACCTTCAGCAGAATGAATGACCTTTGATTAAGAAATCTTTGACTATTTGTTCATTAAAACATTACCATTACCTTGCACTCCTTCATTGGAATCTAATATTTTTTCTTCTACAGTTGAATAACATAGGGGATTGTCAATCATCCAATTTTGTTTATACACCCTGTTGTACAAATCATCATTGCTGTAAGTGATTTTCAGTCTTTTCTGAAACGTACATTTTAAACTATTTGTACACACTGATCAAACAAAAGTGCCAAACTGTCGCAAAATTTGTCAATCAATTTTGTGATAAATGGGATAGTAATAGAGGAAATTGTTTATGCACAAAAGTGTTTACACAGCATGTTCCTATTGTACTTTGAGATCTTAAGCCTACAGTGGACATAGCTGGGACTGTTTCTTAGCGACTTGATAGCAAATCAAGGGAATTCACTCTCTGAGGTTCTGAGAATTTAAATCTAGCAACATGTAAAAAATTCAGTTAATTCAGATTTCATGCTCAGAATAACTATCCCCAGTTAAATGCAAATTAGACTACAAAAAATTGTCATGTTTACGGACTTGACCAAAACATAGGGTAGGTAGGTCGCAAAACATTTCTTTATTTCTAATTTTTTGTTCCAAATAAATTTTGTACAATTCTTCCTCAAATATTTTCCTACTACGGATTTCGCTGTTAGAAACTTAAAGGTTGGGTAATTGTAAACACAACTGTATTTTTTTACTTACAATATTAAAATGAATAATTTCATGTAACTTCAGTACTGATATACGGTGGAGATTTCTAATACAGACTTGTATGGGACAGGCCAAAAGTCCAGACTACCCTGGTAGGGTATTATTTTTTGCTAAAAGTGTACAAAACACATTTTAAAAATACTGAATTTAAAGTCTGAAGCAACAAACCAGTCTGAATTTGCTGATTTGTTTATACAGTACAATTAAATATGTGAATAAAGTTGCGCAAACACAGACATTTTAAAAAGTGGCTATATTATTAATAAAGAATTTTTTTACAGGTCAATCATTATCTAGTTTCAGTTTTACATACTTTCAAAAACTTCAAATGGCCATTTGATTCAACGGTACAGCACAGATGCTCAACACCTGCATCTTTTAGTTTCTGGATTGATGTTTCATCAGCTGAAATATAAATATATTTCATATGAGGTTATCTAACATCTATCACCTGAAATAAGCAAGCTTGTCCATAATTGTACTTAAACCTTTCAGTGCCGGGATTTAATTGCATAGTTTATTTGCATTTGCTGGGTATTTTTTCAAAGAAATGACTGAAATTGACTGAGAAGAAGGAATGACCTGTGTGGTTTCCCAGGACGGGTATACCCGACCTGTAGGCAAATATGCCGAACCTGGGGCGGACCGGTATACCTACCCTGTAGGCAAAAAAAATATTAGGGCAAATCTATACACTTGGTAGAATTTATACCAGCTTGTGGCTTATTACAAACTAGCTATCCCCAAGCTAATCAGACACAATTTTTGATATTTATACATTTGTTACAAGCCACAATAATTAACCATTAGTCAGACAGTAGTAACTCAATTAGAAGCAATGACCAATCATAACTTTTTTAAATTGACACCCACTATGTATGCGTTTTTAAAACCAAAATTAATGTATCATTTTTCAGACATCAAAATAAAAGCCCTACATTAAAATCTGCAGACTAGAAAACAATTTCTCTATAAGCATAATTCTTTGAAGATTGCAGAAAATAAATTATAACATGCACAGTTATTACAAAAACAATCAACAACTTTGATTAAAGTCACACTTCGTTTTTTTTTATTTCACTGTCAAACTTATCTGTAGACATTTTCCACAATATAAAATCAACCTCTTCATTTTCTATGAAGTATGTTTGTTTTGAGTAAAAACAATCTGTGAGGTTATCTCAAATGAAGACAAAATATTATTGCTACATGATAGTTAATTTTAGCAGACTTTAAACAAGAGTTCAAAAAACATACATAGATGTGGCTTCAATTTGAAATTATTTGACTGTATAATTCTTCAGCAAATAATATTTATCTTTGTTACAATATTTCACTAAATTTTGATCCTAATTTTGAGAAGTTATCTTCAGAAAAATAGAGAAAATTAAAACAAAATATGATTATAATTACCAGGATTGTGGACAATCAGTAGTTTACTCTGTGACTTCTTGTCATCTGTAATATGACTTGTAATGATGGAAGAAATTTCATCTGAAATATATATATAGGAAGTGGTATTAGAACAAGATACATGTTTAATACTCTGAATGGACATAAACTGCTCTACCTAAGTATTTCAGACACACATACAAGCACCCCTGTCTTCACACTACCCAGTAGCCAGACCCAGGGCTATAAATTTCTATTTGGGCTGGTGAACATTTTGGAAATTGTGTTTAGGGCTTGTGGTAAATTGTTTATTTGCATAAGCTCTTTTATGGTTTTATGTTAGTGCTTTAAAAATAGTTCAAACAATAGCACCCGAGCACATAAATACAATGAACTGCAACTGATGGGCTTGACAAAAAATGGAATACAAATACAAAAAATGATTCCTTTATACATAATTATAACATTTACTGTTAACAGACTTCATGCAATCATGTCATTTCAAAAATGACCCCCCCCCCCCTAAATTTTAAATTATTTACATTACTTTTGTAAATTTTATCTGATGAACACGCATCTTTTGCATATTCAATGCCCACTACATGTATATGGTATAATTTAAGTGCAACAAGATATCACTTAGGTCATATAAAGCAGTCATGTCTCCAGTTACCCAACCAATCCTATTTTTTGATCCCAAACTTAAATTTCTAAAGTAAAATCTAAAAAATGAAAATATTTGGTCATGAATTGTACCATGAATCCTCACAAAGGTATGTTTAGAAGATAATTTAGAACAGATAAGTTTTTCAACCAACCAAACCTGATTTTTTTGGTCAAAGAACCCTAAAAATGATAAACATTTTCTCGCTTTAGCAGGTTTTATTGCAATTGACTCAAGTAAAATATTCTTGCTTGCATGCTAGAAACAACCTTTTCATATGTATCATACCCAAACAAGATGTGTCTATTCTCTCTCGCTTGAGAAATGTTCTTGGTGATGTACAAAAACTCTGTGTTTGATGTAGAAAGGCAGGATGACCAAATTGAAGTCTGTCACAAAATTTCAGTAAACAAAAAAATTGAGATTTCAGTATTGAATTCATGTTGCTTTCTGATCTGAAATATAAACATAAAAGTTTCTAAACATTTCAAGACTAATTACCTAAAAACAAGCAAAAACAACAACTGTCTGAAAACTGTCATGAATTAAGGTTAGTTTTCTTTATGTCACCCTCAGGCATATTATGATATAATTATCTACAATATTTCTTTATGGAAAACAAAATCAGTGTAATGGTGGACAACTACTGGTGTTGAGGTAGATAATTATAGATCTACCAATGTCATGGTAAAAACTTCCCATCCACTGTATTCAACCAATCATGGGTGCAGTCGGTAAGAGCAAATTTACACAGCTAACTAAATTTTATATGTGAAGCACATATTTAATGCAACAGTTGTATAGAGTGGAAAATTTGAAATATATATGATAAAATATATGGTACAATATGGCCGCTTGTGCACTACACACTATGAAAAAGATTAAGTCAAACATTTGAATTTAGAATTATCGTTATTTTTAACGATTTGAGTAAGTTCTACCAGTTACTGATGCATTTTTGCATAATTCATGCTTGTGCACATTAAATATGCAGGCCTTGTAAGGCTGAAAGGATGGCCCTTCCAAATTCATTCATGAAATTGGACAACCTGAAGGCTGAATAACATTTCTTGGACAGTGTTTTAGGAACTTAAGTCTTGCATCCAAAAACTGCTGTAATGGTGAATAGAAAGATTTCTGTTTACTTACTCTCATACAATCAAGCTATCCGCTAACCCATTTTGAAACAAGAGCATTCATAGAGTTATAACTAACTTATATTAACTTATATAACAAATGTAATAGGAGGCAGAAAATAAAGTTCCCGATGCGGGGCTCGAACCCGCAACCTTCTGCTAGCAAGTCAGCTGCTCTACCAACTGAGCTAAACAGGCAGACGGGCATTCAAACTACTATAAACACATATTATCAGGGACCAATATACAACACTAATACATTAATAAGCAAATCACCTCAAGAATTACGGTCTCATTCATTCATCGTATACGCTTCAATCACGAATTGTTAATATGAATATTTTGTGTAAGCTTAGGAGTTCCATGCCACACTTAATATTCTGACCAGACAATACCAATGGGTATGTCTTATAATGTTATAATTCACATGTCTATGGGCGCAGCCATATTGTTTTTAGTCTCTAAGACCAACTGAAGCAAATCGCAAAGTTTTGTAATCATACAGTAGCGTATTTCATTCATTTTTTGCGACGTAAAGTTTCAGTTGATGAATATGAAATAAAACAAGAATCAAGGTTTTACGTAAAGATGTTTATTAATTTATGTTTTCATCGGTTGGTTTTAGAGATTATCTACCGGAAGTCAGGCAGGTTTACTGAACTTCGCAATCCGCAAAAGGAATGCTAAAATCGATATGATGTACCTTTGTAAGTAATGATGGTATTGTTTATGTTTACACATGGTGCATTTCTTGTATTTTGACCTTTTGGTTCTGTCAAAAGTCATGATCTTTTCTCCGTATCGGTTTAACCATTGTTTTAAATTAACCTGATCTACTTTCATTTTGTAAATTGTATGCTACTATTTTTAGCTTTGGTGCGTTTTTTGCATGTGGCTAGTTCAGTTTGGTGGTATGTTATTGTCAGCGTCTCATGGTAAACTTTTTGAACAAATTTTGATTCACACATTAGTGACACAAGCTGTGTGATGCTTTAGCCAATCAGTATGCAGCATTACTTTTTGTGTGCTATTTTTAGCTGATCAAAGTAGGACTAGGTCAGTAAAGCTAGGTGTTCATAATCCAGCAGATTTGTGATGTAGCCATGTTGGATTTCTGCCGGTATGATAATTTTTGCAATTATGCTGTTGTTTGTGATTTTAATGTCAACTGCAAACTGTTCCGGGTTTTTACTTAGTTAACATTGGAAAGTTGGGTTTTGAAAATATATTTCGCCGGTTGCCGTGCTCAGTGAAGCTAGGTAACGCAAACTGGACGCGTTCGGTGTTTTTTAAAAGATTGTTCCACTTAAACGATGACATGAATTTAATTCAGTATTTTTTTTTTGTAATCTATTTGGTTTAGCGACTTACAGTATGTTGCGATAATATAATCACTGCATGCTGATTAATGAAATCCACCCGAATCGTTTCTTCAAACTGCGTATAATCCTGGTATTATTTCTCTCATCAAGTGTTGAACAACAAACTTGCAAAGAGCAATTGTGCAGAATCCAACTAAAGTGGAAAGGTTGACTGCCTGCTGGCATATAACTTAAATACTATCGAAAACAGGTGTATCAATATAAAAATTGTTATATTTCGGGACCCGAAAAATCAGTCGTAATAATGAAGTGGTCTCATCAAGTTAAATTATTGTGGAGTTATGGAGGGCTGGTCCGAAATAAGTGATCGTTATAACAGGCTAGTCATAATATTGACATGCTATTTGAGGTTTTTCTGTACAGTATATCATATATAATTTCTTAGCATGATGTTAAGGTGCATCATGAAGCTCTGTCAGAATCAGTTGTTTAAGAAATAAATTGCACAATTAATTGTTACTTAGATGGTGTAGAAATGTTTTCGTGTGGCTGATAAGCTATACTAACAGTAAAAGGGGGATCTGGGGATTCAATGCAGAACTGTGACAGTTGTTTGGGAAAAAGTAGCCAGCAGGAATGCTCAAATAGCTGGTTTATTTTTCCGGCTTCCAGCGCATTTCTACTCCCCTGTTAGTGTGTGTTTTGCTGTTCAGAAAAGTATTACTTCAGACTAATTATTTTTTAGGTCACTCAACTTCTAAACAACTGCAAAAATTATAAGAACTTTATGGTGTTAGCATGCTCAAAATAATCAAATTCTTTGCTAAGGTAATCATCAAAAGTATTTTTTGCTTGTTTTCTGGAAATTCAGAAGTGAAAGTAGCCTGAATAACAAAAATTTGCCTGTGATTTGGTCCAAAAACAACTTCACTTCTATATTTAAATTGTCTACTTTGTTTCCTCATGTATTGATCAATATTTTTACCAGTATGAAAATGTTTCGTTTGATAAATCGATTGGACCTAAAATATTTGTAATCAGTTGATAAATAAATTTCAAGATTGAGCCCTGTTTACATGTATCTGTGAAATACGATGCTTTTCGTCATTTCAGCATTTAACCGAATATTCTCCTGTCAACTCACCTCACCTAATTTATACCCTCAGCTCAGACAAATAAATAACCAGTGCTTGCTATAATATGGTTTGTACATCCCGAAAAAGTCCCTTAATTTTGGCATTGGCCTTAAAAAGGCCCTAAATTGAACTTGGCCTTAAATAGTTCCTAAATAGTCATTGAAAGTAGCGTGGATATCAGAGGACCTTAAATCATACAAATCTCACAGCTGACGCCTAAAACATAAATAATGTGAGTAAAAGAACATTGGAACTTGACACAACGATTTTAGTTGACGGCGAAGATTTTAAGTATCTGAATTAAATTTTGTTGGTGATGGTAGCGATCGTTTCCTTGGATACTACATGCTATGCTAAGGTGGATATTAACCATAGGTATAATGGACCCTTAAAACGTTACTCTGACCTTAAAAAGTCCTTAAAAAGTTCCAGAATTTCTTGTGTCAGTTTCAGTGCAAACCTTGTATAAGTACATTAATTATTTAAATCGATTATTTCAGTGGAAAATTTGCTTTTCGTTTGAGATTTTATCTGTCACATAAGTCTGTTTACCAGTCCTTATTGTATAAGGTAAACAAAAAAAATGTCTTTAAAAAAATTGGTGTAGAAATGAAAATAGAAATTTTGTTCTTTGATGTCATTTACACTGTTGAAACTAAAAGTATGATAAATCGTATCTAATGTTGTTCTGCTTTCTTATCTTTATGAAATTCTTGAGGATATGCATAAAGTAGCCGTAAAAACATGTTTTTATGTTTACAATCGACTGCATTGCAATGAATCTTGAAACATACTGCACAAAAAGTAGTTCAGCATACAGTTGAATCATTTCTTTCATGCTAACCACATGCTATATGTATCATTCTGAAAAAAATAGTACATCAGTATTGAATGGTTAATGTACTAAAATGTTCTGAAAAATCAACAAATACATATATGTATTGTCATGCAGATTAATTTATAAGTGCGGAACTATAATTCTGAAAGAAAATGTGAAACGCAAGGAATAATAATTATTTTATTCTGTGAACGAATATTAAATGCTGTTCATGGCACACAATGAAAAATTGAATTCTTATCAAAAATAAAAATTTAATTAATGTAAAATGTTTGTCAAGAACGTGTGTATAACTAAATTTCAACTGCCTAATAATACAGTTTCGTACATTTTTAGTTTAAAAATTTTACAAACAGAAAAAGTATATAATTATTAAAAAATTTCAGATCCACTGTACGTTGGCATGGCCTAAATTTTTCTGCGCGAGAGATTTCACCTATTAGATGGAAAGATTTCCTCTGAAACCACAACATTTTATTTTCCATGCTAATCAAATCATTTAGTAGAATGAGGAATTTCTACTGAATCTTTAATACGTCAAATCAAGAAATGTAGGTCAAAACTTAGATGGCTACGTTGTAAAATCCCTGCATAAGAAAGTCAAACCTGAATAAATGGCATTAATAAATTAATATTTGTTCACTCGAGCATCATTACAATTTACATACATTGTAACTATTAATCACGGGTAGGCATAATCTGAAACATGTTCATTTGGTCTTCATGAAGCTGTCAAGACAACACCTAACACTCTGTCAGACATCTTTCACTATTTATACCATGCCTAGGATAAGTTGTACAACCAAAACTAGAATTGCTAAATTTATATTTGTCATTCAAGTTTCAGGAAGCCTGAACATGCTTGAGAAATTGTAATGCACACATTTACATATAAGAATTCTCTTTTGGTATGTGTGTGTGATAAATTAAAAATTTACTACACACATGGTTGTGTTAAACATTGTTAAATATAGTTTATAAAACCTGAATTCAATGAGTTAGCTACCGCTGGCACAGTTTCTACGCACAAATCAATACAAGAGCTAATCAATATTGCTTTTAACACGATTTCACACGCATCTGTGAGATTCATGAATTTCATGACAATTACAACCATCTGTTTTTTTTGCGATGTTTAAGTGTTAAAATATTTGATAACGATGGTTGTGTATTTAACCCACTTGCATGATATGGCGGATGACATCATATGGTGTTACCACTGTGTGTGAGGGAGGGCATGTATAAGTGTGTGTGGAATTAACAAGTTGTGTGTGTTAATAATGAACATTGTTTTCCCAATATAAAACGTTCACCAAAGGATGTACTTTTGCAATTGCAAAAGCTAAACTGAGATTAATCTTCACTTAAAATTTTCCAGATACTAGGCCATCCTAAAATAATGTTGATTTGCAGTTTTGTGACCCAAACTTTTGAAGGGGTAGGTAGGCATTTTTTGTACCCTTGTGCTGGAAATGAAACGCTGGAATAAAGAAAAAAAATGTAAAATTACTAAAAAAAACTATTTTTTGTCTTAAATTTCTTAATTCTGCAAACCAACTATTTTTTTAAGGATGACTTTATGCATGCTATTCAATTCAAAAGTCAATCGAAATAGATGTTTAATTGTGCTGGAGTTAGCACTATAACATAACTATCAGTTGTGTGTTTATTGGTTTAAAGAGTTTAAGTTGTTTTATGAAACCATGGTATCGGCATTAATGACTGCATTATGTGATTTTGTATTACCAAACATATCCTAAATAATGCTCTCTAATATAATGCCCTCTATTTGAGAAAATTCCTGAGGCACCCGCTCTAAAACTCTTTCGAATTATTTCAGTGTTTTAAAAAATCTTACTAACTATACTTGACAATAAAATTATAGTTAAATGATGCACTATCAAAGGAGCGTTTATTATTTTGCATTTTGAAACAATTGTCGTTATAATGTACAGATGTGTAGGACTCATATTTCTGTCCAAACTTCTCTTGATTATTATTTTTTTGGTTTGTTTTGGTGACTTTGTTTGGATCAAATTTTCTGTAAAGCCAGAAAAGAACAGTCATGTTAGCCATGTTTATGGTCTCTTGACAGACCCCTACGTTTCTGATCCCAAAAAAAAACAAGATGCAAAAAACAGAAATATGAAAATATTGTTGACAAATCATTCCAATCAAAATGACATGTTCTCTCATGCTTGCCATTTTGGCAGTCCTTGGTAATTTATGAGGTCCCCATATAGAATCATGTTTTTTTATGGATGTTCCAACCATTTAAAAATTTTCTCTTTTTTACTACGAGATGAACCAATTTCATTATTATTACTGTCTTTCTTACTGTTTCCTGAAGTGAAAGTTTGGGATTTAGATGCAGTCACAGGGACTGACCTGCCCACAAAACCATGAAATGTTTTTGAATTGTTTTCAATATTGATTTGTCCATGGTTGCCTCTGACGCCATTTTAACAACAAGTAAAAATGCTTGTCTCCCTTGTTTAAAATTGATAAGCATCACTTTGACACCAATTTCAGGAAAAGTGAAATGTATGTTTTACATTTTATAGTTGAAAATGAGGGTTCTGGACAGAGAAGTTGCACCAGAGACACAGATTTCCTACATCTGAAAAAAACATGTTTATGTTGCAAACATTTTTTAGATGCGTTTAACTGGATTAATGATATGTGGTCTATACTTCCTGCAACTTCATTTTAAATCAGCCAGTCACAATACTTGATTGATTGCATGGCCTTTGCAGGGTTTAGAAATCAGAGCATTGCTCACAGGCATCAACAATGTCACACTATTTACAAAAAGTGTAGATGCAAAACAAGCGTAACTGCCATTTTGTACACTTAAAAAAGAATGCATTATTTTCCATTGTTCCAAATTCATTGTTGTCTTTTTAATTTGTGATGAATATTATTCTTTATCCATTAAATGTGATATATTTTTGTATTATCCAAAGAGAAAAGATAAATTGTTTTTTTATTCCTATTGAAGATTACAAGTTTTGGCTTAGTGTTGCATTGTATTCTTATAAAATGAAGTGTTAATTTAGGGGAACATTGTTGAAATGCTTTATCAATTCTAGGAATGGTAGACATGTAGATCAATCTTAATTAAAAATTAATTGTGTCCTACTAGGGCTTATTTGTCAATTTTAATGTAACTTTTTAAAATTTGCATATTTTTGGCCCAAATAGACACATCCCATACCATGAAATGGAACATGCTCCAGTGGAAAAAATAAAAATTGAATATGGTATTATGATGTATTGTGACAGCTCTAGCCATTATCTTAACATTTTGAAATAGAAAAATATCTTATACTTTACTATTTAAATTATAGTATATCCTAAATGATTATCAATTTTCACAATGTTTCAGTTCTGTTACTATTGTTATTTTCAGATGACATGATATTTACTATGAAGTAAACATTCTTCTCTAATACGACTGTTTTAAAATATGGAAAGTGATAAATGTAGTGATCATGCTTATGCTACTGTTATTAATGCTAAAACTGTTGAGAATACTAGAGAAATACTAAAGAATAAAGTGGATGAAGTGAGGTTAAATGATTTAAATGATGCAGCTGATCATGATCCTTTGTGTTTGAATGATATGAATGAGAATGGCCGTGATGTAAATAGTACTGAAACTGCATCTGATGAAATGGAAACTAAATTGGAACTCAAACCAAGCAAAGAAAAAGAGATAGTTGATGAGAGAAAGGATACAAATTTTGATGGAAAAGCTGGTTCTGAATCGGATTCTGGCACAGTTTTAAATATAAAAAGTGTGTTTGATGAAGAATGTGCTGATGACAATAAACTGAGCAGTGCAGAGCAAGTTGAAAATAATCACTGTGCAAGCAATTCTAGTGAATCTAGTGTAAAAAGTATTAAAGAAGACAATGCAAATAGTATGGCTACTAGTGAAGAAGATTTAAAACCTTCAGATTCTGAAAAAATAAGTGATAATGATTGTGAAGACTCAGACAATGGTGAGGAAGTTATAGAAATGGAAAGCCAGATAAAATCTGATGCTGGTAATGGAATTGTAATGTCACTTACTAGGAAAAGATCAGCTGAAGCTGTTAAGAGAAAATCTGATTCATCACTGAAGTCACCTCCTTCAAAATACAGAAAGTATCTGGTAGTTTCAACCAGGAGATCACCTAGAATTAGTGCTGTAAATGGTAATTCTAACAAGGAAAGTGAAGATACTGCTGATGAAAAGATTTCTAATAAAAATGTCGGAACTGGAATTTTCAAAGGAGATTTTGAAGAGGACTCGGAGAAAGGTATATCTAACATTTTCTGCTGTTTATCAATTCTCAGGCTACTCTTTTACTGTCTAGTTATTAGGCATGAATTGAGGAAGGTGTATTTTTTAGGGAATAATTGTTTATCTGTTTGTATGTTGAACTCTTTTTGATTGAAGACAGCACATACTTGTACATCCAAGGTTATTTTTTTCGAACCTCTTCTCTCTTTATGTGTTATGCTGTGGGTTGCTTAATAGAATGCGTAGGAACAGGTTCATATAGATAGATAAATCAGGAGCACTAGCAAGTTTAATAGACCATTATGTGTAACTAAAACAATTTGTGGAAGTCCAGTTCAAACAGTCTGAGAATGTGTTAGTCACCCTACCAACAAAGAAATAGATGCAGATTTTAGGCAATCGTTTTTCTGTACAAATTCTGTCATGTCGGGTCATCACTGGAGGTCCTTAAGTTTTAGTAGACTTACTGAAGGTGTTTTCAGTAGATTATTTGGTCAAACGCAATACAATAATTTGTTTTATGGTATTGTAGACGAGAAAATACGATCTTCAAGTGAAGAAAAATTAACTCGTCGAAGGTCAGCGAGTCATTCGGACAGTGCCGTAGCTGCAGAAACGAAAAGTATCATAAAAAGTGATCTTGACAAAAATGTAACTTCCACTCCAAAAGTAAAAAGTAAGATTTACATTTCTGTTATGAGTTACTTTATATTGAAATCAAAATTTTGATTTTCTAAATTACAAATTTTGACATTGATCTGTGCATGGTGATGGGGATTGGACTCATCAGGTCAACATCATAGCCTTCCTTCCTTCAATGCTTCTGTTCCTTATCAATATGTGTGACTTTAACTTAAAGTAACTAGAAGGATCCTATGTTTTTAGGACGGAAAATTGTTGTACATGTTTGATATTTCATAAATATCAGATAAGTGACACAAACCCTCTTTGTATTTAATGTATCGATACCTCCTCGTCACCTTGTCCTTTGGTTCTTATGGTTTCAAAAGTCATTAAGTATGTTGTCTGTTTCATAAACAACTGAACATGGTTGTACTTAGTATTCTTCCTTACTTTTTTTAAAGGAGTTAGTTAAGGAATAATGAGTTTTTCAGATTTTTTGTATGAAGTTTATTTTATCTATATTGATTATGCATACAGATATTTCATACATGATAGATATTTTTCAGGATTTGCATCTGTTTTTAACTGTGTATCTGTTACTTAATGGCAAGCAGTTTACATAATTAGCTTTTCTTGAACCTATTGAACTTATATCAGTACTGTTACTACCAACCTTGTTCTCTGTAAGTAAGTAAGTAACTTCTTAATATGAATGATCAGTGGTGGATGAACGGCCTTCGACACGATGTCTTCAATCAAATAATTACAGATAACAAGGGTTTGAACTCATGAATCTGAGGATTGAGGGTTAAGCTTGTGACTACTTAATATGCCCGTGTGAAAGGTTTCTTATTGTTTTATGGTTTACAGCGCCCCCTGGTAGGAAACATCTGTTCTTTAAGGGTAAGAAGGCTTCACCAGCACAAACCAAACCCCTGTCAAAGGAAGAACTTGCCAAGTATAAAGCTCCATTTGACCATGGTATGTAGTTTATTTAATCATGCTATAATTAATCTATGGTAATAATGTATGTTGAATTTCTTAAACTAAATTAATATACAAATATAACACAGCAATGAGGATGACTGTAAGTATTATCAACCAGGGAAATATATAGAGGATGATGTTAAAATGTGATTGAACAAAATGCCATCAATAAGCCCTATAGGAAACTTACATTGAGCGTTAATATGAGGTGTAATAATATGAATTTATCCGAATGTTATCATTTGAGTTGTATAAAACCTTCAAACTTGTATTCTACCACCACTTATGGGAGAGACTGAACTTGGGTTGCCTAATAAAACTAAAATTATTATTTCATCTGTATTTGAAAGTCGTAATTGTGGTTTATTAAAAATGCTGCATGAATGACAACAAGTGCATAGGTTGTTTTGTTCTGAGAAATTATGAAGTTTTGACAAATTATTTATTGTGTGTATTGATGTTATTATTGTTATAATTATGGTGATTATTCAGGTTGGAGAAGAGAGCTGGTATATAGAGGAACCTCTGATTGTGCTACCAAGACTCAGGCTGATACTTATTACTTCCCACCAGGAAAAGCACCTAAACTTGTAAGCACATAGACAGATGCTACTTTAATTTTTATGTTGAACATTCCTTATTGGTACCCATGTGAGCATTGAAATGAAATGCTCTGAATACAATCGCTTTGTATGTGGTCAAAAAGCATTTCCATCCGTTTAACATTGAAGTATAACATACATATCAGTCCACTAAAATATGAATTCAACCTTAAATTTTTGTCTGTTTCTATTGTTATGGATTTTTTACTCCTTTTATGGAAAATGGATATGAACTGTGCTTAAAAGTGAGACTATTTTGTTACCAAACAAAAGAAGGCATTAATTGCAGGTGAGTGCTAATAAAAATAGTATGGTACCCCTGTATATTTATATAATTTCTCTTTAGCTCTTAGCAATGAATTAGTAATGATTGCCCAGTTTTTAAAACAAAGATTTTCTACATCATAAAGGTTTAGTAAACATTATCATAAAGGTTTAGTAAACATTACCGAACAAGACTCGGCCTTCATCATCTGTACTTAAAGATAACCCAAGTACCCATTCACAACAGAAATAGGGATGAAGATAGTGTAATTCTTAACACTATCTTATTATGTAAAAAATATCATGATTGTATCTTGATGTGGAGATTTTGCCAGAATCTCAAATGTAATGTATTTCTCTGATTTTATTATGACATAATATTTTTTATGTGTTTTCTCTGAATTTAGCACTTAATTTTATACTGAGTTTTATGCATTCAAATGCCTTGTTTGTATGAATGTACTGTTTAAATTTTCAATTATCACTCTGTATGCTATATTCCTTACAGCGATCCATGGTACAGATTTCAGAATGGTGTAAGTATATTTTCATTTTAACTCGTGATTTCTTTATAATGTTATTTCTGTTTTGAATCTGGTTTATGACTAAAATAATACTTGGACTGAATTGAAAATTGCTATGATATTTCAAAGTTAATATTTGACATTGGTTATTGTGAAAGCTAGACCTTTACTCAATACGAAAGTCCTGAGTAGGTCATGAGTAATGAAATATCATAATGATCTCATGAAATTTTACAAATAATTGATACATTGCTGTTTATATACAGTTCCTGGTCCTTATGATAATGATAAATCTGTTTATCTTGACTTGTATTCATATTTTACTTGTGCATGTGTTGCAGTCAATCAATTATCAATCAATTAATCAACCAATCAATTAAACTGATCAATTTCACCGGTAGTCTAGTAGGTAAATATGTATATTTTTCAGTATTGTGTCATGATACCAGCCTTACACCTGATAATTTTACATTCATGCGTCGTGCCATTGGCGTTGATGGAGAATTGGTACGTAATGCTAGCCAGAGTCGTGGACGTGCCTCGATGGAAGCAGCAATAAAGAAACGTAACATTAAAAATGTTAAAGATGAGCTTATTCATGATGATAATGACGGACAATTTGATAAACCCGAAGTTGTGATAGAAAGGGATTCGGACGATTTCATTGGACAAATTATGACTGTAATGAATCAAGAGGAGAAATCTAAAGATGACACAAAAAGTGATATTAGTGGTTCTAAATTGGTAGAATTTAAGAAAGTAAAGGAAGAAAAAATGGAAATTTTATCAACAAGTACCCATGGAGCTGTTGTTACATATGCTAAGAAAAAGGCATTGCCTAAAGCTACTGCAAGAAAAAGTACTACCCAAAAAACATTCAAAAAGTGAGTTGTAATGATTACACTAATTGATGTTACACCTGTAAGTTATGTACCTAAGTTTTATTACCTTAAAATGTACCAATTGTAATGTACAGTCGAACCTGGGTTCATGGCAACTCATCAATAAAGGGCCTCATGTGAGCAAAGGTTATATTTTAGCAGAGATTTATTTATACAGCAGGTCAGATAAACATTAGAATGAATGCCAACTTGATCAAAGGCCATTTTTGTAACCCCTTAACCGTTTACCTCAAGTATACTTTGGACTCTCCCAAATTCAAAGCAGATATACAAAATATCAATTAAATTAAGAAAATTGGGTTATTTTTCTCTGGCACAGTGGAAAACATTGTGGCAAAAGGAGTCATTACTCAGTGCAAGCAATGACTTCTTTTGCCACAATATTTTTAAAAGTCATCTGGTTCGGATGCAGGGAAATGCCGTATTATGGGGCAAAGTTTAGTGGTTTTGTTCTCAGATGAGACTGTATTACATTGCATCTTTGGCCATTCATCCTCCACCATTGATCATTAATGTGAAAAATTGTCAGCTACTTGTGGAAAACTGGATTAGTACCAGTACAGAAGGCAGGTTAGGTTAGCTGTGTGCTAATATATCACTGACATTTTGTCAAAAAAGCATAATAACGAGAAAAAATGACCCCCTCCACCCTAAAAATTTAGTTTGTACAATTGTGTGAACATAAATGAATTTCTACTTTTATTTATTGCTGTTTATGTTACTTAAAATTGCATATTGTTTGCTGCACAATATGTTGACACATGCACGCATGACTATAATAGATATATACTAAAGCTTTGGAGTAGTTACTTTACTTGTTTTCAGAACTGGAGATTATAACATGTACATTGCATTAGTTTTGCATCATATTAAAAATACTCATAATGTGCTTGAATTGCTGTACAGTAAACCTCAATATTTAGTCCAAATTCATCAAGATCATAGAGATCAAAGAACTGAAATATAGAAAACCAGTCTGAAAATAAAGTGTCTTTTGATAAGGTGGTCTTAATATTAATGTGGGCTCCCAGTGCAGCTTCAATGTATTTCAATCTTATTATCTTATAATCTTATTAACATATCATGTGGCACCTGCAGGTAATTATTCATTGATTTCAATTTATTTTGATTAGGTCACTATCGCAGACTGGTGTTGAGAATCTCTGTTCATTGAATTGTCCTGGTTTACAAGGAGTTCCCCCGATGTTACACTGTAATGTATGTATGTGCCTTTTCCACCAAGAATGTGTCAACTTCTTTGGAAGTAATGGAGATTTTGTTTGTTTGGTGAGTTGTGTTTTTAATTCATTCACCTCAACAGCATTGTTGACATTGAACATAGATTTGCATATTATACATGGTCCATAGTAAAGTGGTTATGGTCTGTAATTAGTTATCACTAGTTCCTCACTGCTGTGAGTTTGAATCCCACCTGGGACCTTATTTAATGTGAGGAAGCTGTCAATCTTGCTCATGGAAGGTCAGTGGTTCTATCCAGGTGTATTCCTGGGGTATTCCTACTCCATTATGGCTAGAAAAGTTGCCAAATGACCCTGACAGGGCGTGTGATGTATGTCCTGGAGAAAAAGTCACAATTTAGAGATTATGTAAAAGCTGCAGAATTTATGTTTTTTTTTCATTTCTTTTGTGGCTTATTTGTGATCTAAAACTACACAAAATGAATTCCACCACTCAAATTAGCATTTTTACTTTTGTCCCTGATAAGTTTTTCCTAATATAAGTAGCGTATTTAATTTTGACTTGGAAAAGAAAATTAAGAATTCTGTGAAGAAATTCTCAGCTGAATAATGTTTTCTTTATTAAAACTGATAAATTATGTGGAATAAGAAATGGTTTGTGTGTTACAGATCTTGTGATCTACAGATACAATCTTAACTGATTCCCAGCCAAAGCATTTTGATAAATTAAGCAGTTGATAAATGAATCGGAGTAGTTAGTCTTCATTGACAAGTTTGATTGTTTGATATGTTAGGTGGCCTTCATGGTCAAGAGGTTATGGTCTCTGACTGGTTATAACTAGCCCTTTTGCTGTAAGTTCTAAGCCCACCAAGGACCAGAAAAATTCACATGAGAGGAAGCTGTTGGTGTTTCTATGTTGTCATAGGCTGGGAACTTCCTTAACAATTGAAACTGGAAAAGTCACCAAATGACCCTGGTGTTGTTGTGATGTTAAAACCCAGAGAATAAAAACAAATATATGTTGATTTTTCAGAGATGTAAAGACATGTCCCCCTCAGATAACAACAATGAACCAACTGTGCTTCAAGCATCTAATCCAACTATGCTAAAGCATCTGAAATCCGAAGCAACTTCATCGGAGAACCCAACAGTTTTCAGGACATTTCCAAATGGTGATACTGTACAAGAAAGTTGTGTCATGAAACTGCTTAAATCAAAATGTTCAAGCCCCATAGTTATAACTCAAGTCAACAGTAAGGGGCAGACAATCCCTACTACAAGTGTGTCACCTTATAAAACAATACCATTCAGTCCTTCCCCATCAGTTTCAGCATCGCTGAGTTATCCAGTATTACTGACACCTGATCCTTCATTTATTATAACTTCTTCAGCACCAGCATTTCCTATATCGATTGCAGCTTCTTCAAGTATCTCTTCATCGAAAGCCTCAGTTCCTGATCCAGTAAGTGCCAGAATGTCGGAATATTCTGAAATCCGACCTCTGATCAAACAAGAACCTGTAGATTTTTCATATGATGAATCACAAAAAGCAGATAAAGTCAAAGCAAGCTCAGAGGCTCTTGACAATTTGAAAAATGTTCTTTCTTCTAGAATTGGAAATTCAAATTTGGAAAAACATAAAATGGATTTGAACTCAGATACGAGCAAAGTTGATGTCAATACAAAACATCAGGCAAACAAACTACCAGCTGTTGTGTCTAAGTCATTTAATAACAGTACAAATAATGTACCTCTGTATGGGAATATTTTCAGTCAGCCATCTCAGTTTAATGCTTTGCCACAAAACATGGGTCAACCAAGACTGAGTTACGGTCCTGTTCCCCCACCGCAAATGCAGTATGGGCCTAATGCAGGATTTAGACTGGTTCCCGTGGGAGCTCCTATTCCCCTTGGTGGACTACAGGTACCTTTACCATTGGTTCCCAGCCCGAGTATTGTACGGATGGCAATTAGTACAACATCAACTACAACAACAAACAGTAAGCCCCATCGGCCTGTTAATTCTGAACCAAAAAAAATAATCCCAAAAGCTTCAACAATAGTTGTTTCATCACAGGATGATGTTTCTCCTAGTGGACCATTAGTTGTTAATGCTAAAGCAGTTACTCCATTGAATGGACAGATGTTAACGTTGCCACCTCCAGTTGTTAAAAAATTAACTTTAAATCGACCTTTAGCGTTAAAGATAAATAATAAACAAATCACTGTTCCACCATCTGGTTTCTTCCATTCTGAAGATGGATTAAAGGTATTTCTTCCACCAAATACTTTTCCAACAGCTGAGGAAAATATCAGTAATGTTTCTGTAATTGATAGTAGAGTGTCTGTGGAGGAGTCTTCAGAAAAAACAAGTGAAGCCACAAATGAGAAATCTCCCGATAGTAAAAAGGATTCCATCAAAAGTAACGAACCTACGGAGAAAAGTGCCGATGATAAATGCGTTGGTAAATCAGACATTCGGAAGAATAAATTCTACAATAAATGTTGTTTAATGCAAAGACTATATGGTGTGTATGACTGCATGGTACATATCTTCAAATATCTCGCCCTGCAAGATTTATTGAAGTAAGTTGTTATCATAGCAAGTCCAAAACACTGTAATTGATTTCTATGAAGTATTTGCTCATACAATTCACTTCTTACTACCTTTGTATCTGTTTACAATCTGTTGCCCTTTGTTCTGCTTTACCTTGATATTGCTTTTCAATTGTTTGTCTCTTTTTTCATTATATGGTATGAATGCTATAAATTTCTTAGTCATTGTTGAGTTGTATTCATCTGTATGATGTTATCTTTATTGCTTTTAGAACTTTTTTGGGGCATATTGATTGTTGTCAAATGTTAAAGATAGTGAAATATCAATTTGAGAGAAATTCTGGTCTTGGTCATTTGGTAATGGTTTTGATACTGAATCTGTCCAATGAAGGAAACACTGCTGCTATAATAGTGAATAAAATATTAAAGTGCCGAGTATTGCTTGAGTGATGAAATGTTTAATTCCTTATGTATGTGTTGTCTAATTTGTAGAATGGGACTCGTGTGTAAGTCATGGAGGAAAATTGTTCAGTTACCTGACTTGGTGAGTCTCCATTCACTGAAAGTTTACTAAAAAGTTGTAAATTTCCTGTTATTTTTATAAATCATTAATGATTGTATCATAAGAAACAACAGAACTGGACAAGGGCATGATGGTATTGAAACCCAGTGGGAGCCTTGTAGAATATTTGTTTTATCTTTACTATATACCTGAAGCTTCCTGCGCACATTTAATACTATGCATGAAATCATGCATCCTTAAAACTGTAACTATCTTTAAATACAATGGTTATTTGAATTTCACAAATGCCATTGTGTAGTGTAGAAGAAAACTGAATGTACAGTTACATAACTATCAAGTATTTATCAGACACATTTTTTATGTTACTGATAAACTATGTGTATATTTTATTACACAGTGGACTGATGTTCATTTCATGAACTCAATGATCAATGACTGGGACAAAGCCGTGAGATACTTGTGTCGAAGAAATGTACAGTCTATTGTAAGTGTTAGTAATATCTTGGGAAACATCTGGGAGCAAGGTTATAAAATTTGAGATCTGTATTCCAGCTCCAATCCCATTTTTTGTTATAATTTATACTGCAGTTTTTTACCTGTCAAAAGCTGGTGTGAATCATATCTAATATACTTAAGTAATGTCCCTTCATTTATAATTCCAATTATTACACCATGAATTCTTTCATAACATTTTAACTTACACCCAATGCATCCAAAAGTAAGTAGGAAAAATGATGAAAAATCTATAAAGTCCCTGGGATGTTTATTAGAAATGATTATTCAATGCTTATTCAAGAATTAGGACCAAGTTGTTATTATTTATTAAAACATAAGTTTGTTTTTTGTCTATAGAGTCTTGTAGGTGTGACACATTTTGAAGATCCCAATAGAACATGGCATCAGCTCATATCATCAATACATGAACTTTCCTCACTAAAGAAGATCTCCCTCTGTCATATACCATCAACTGTGTTACAGACAATCACAACTAAGCTTCCCCATCTTGAATCTCTATGTGCTGAAAAGATTACTGATTTTATTGATGACACAATGTGGTGAGTCTGTACTTCAAGTCTGTCTCTTGTCCGGTACTATTCATTCACTACTCAACCATTTTTTTTTTCTGTACAAGCCAATCCTGAGGTAACATATAAAAGTCAACAGTCTGAACTTTAGCCAATCTTTCTCATATATATATATTGATATAATAGCATCAATAAACTTACATGAAGGCCAACTGTGCATAATGACAGTGTTTATGATCTCTATTTAGTGGCCTTGATTCACCAGTTCGACTATGTATCATCCTTCTTCATCCTTTAGTTTGTCATACTTTAACTGTTGACTAATAAATGTATCTTTTTACAATTGATCAATCAAAAACAAGTTACATCTGCTTGGTAAAATCAGTTTGCCCTCATTTGAATTACTAAAACAGTATAGGTCCTTGCAGATTTGCATATGCTATGGTAACCAAACTGATCGTAGAAATTTTATTTGGAGTTTTCCATGGTGGTTATGCTTGTAAGTGACCATGTGATCAGAAATAACCTTGGATCTCCTTTGGTCTTGTGTTGGTTTTTATTTGCAGTAAGTGAAGTATTACCAGTTTATACAAGTATGTATTATTATTACAGGGAAGTTCCTTCCAAGTTGGATGTTGGTATCTTCTGTACATTGACAGGACTGAGAGAGTTGAAACTGTGTGGACCTGGTGGTCTCACACTGCCATCATTTAATTTTGGGTGTGGTCTTGCAGATTTAGGAAAGCTTTCAAACCTCAGAACATTAGTGAGTATGGCAGTCATTGAACTAACATTGTGTTAGATATCTCATCTCCAAATGATAGCAACAAGTTCAAGGTCACTTATCATTACCATTTCTGTATGCAGAATAAAATCTCTCTTAGTGACCACCTCAATATATAAACACTTCATTGTAGCAATCACTGGGTCTCCATTGTCAAGTTTTTATAAAGGGAAGCTGTCCAACTAGCTTACAGAGGGTTGATGGTTCTACCCAGGTGTAAGCCAAAGTTCTTCCTTCACTGTTAAAGCTGGAAAGTTGTCAAATAACCCCTGCTCTTGGTGTTACATTGAACCCCAGTGAAAAAAAATACAGCAGTCACTTATGTTTGGTCAGGTTTGAAGTATTTCCTCTATATTTTGACCTGATAATGAGACTACATTAATATTAAGAGTGATTTTTTGTCCCAGAGATGGTCTTAACTTTAAGCTTTTATTGTCAAGTGTGTAGTTGACCTTTAGTAGATCTCCTGTGTCACAATCCAGTATCAGTCTGTGAAATCTATCCTTCCTTCATTTTGTTTTTAACAAGTTATTGCTTTATGGTATCCATTCATCATTATGTCCATTACAATAAAATAAGAAAGGCATTTTTGGTGAAAAATTAGTACCTCACTGTACCTGATTCTTCACAACATCTGAGGCACTATAACATGGTTAAAGGTCTTACGGAATTTTCACGAACCTCCAGTTTTTCCCAGGTCTGGACCCCACTGGTTTTTCTTGTTTCCACTGCACCAAGGTTAAGATATCCATTTTTTTTTGAAAATTTTCAACTTTCACCCATGCTTTGCTGTGTACAAAATAAGCCTTCTCGATAAGCTTGTACTGAGTGTTTTGTAATTCTTTCAGCATTTGACAAGTTTGAAAAATCTTAAAGGCTCAGATTTCAACTTTATATCATCATTACAAAATGTTGAACGTTTAGCCTTGGGGGATTGTGAACAGTGGACTGAAGAGGTATTTTATATCATTGAATACAAGTAACAAAGAATTTTTCTGTAAACCTGATTCAGGGATTTATTTTTACATGTAATACATGTGTTACAAATTAACATACAGTAACCGAATGATTGCCATGCTTATTTTAGATTATTGAAACAATAATTTCACATATAAAAGTCGCTTGAAATGTCATTGATTTTAACTTTTTAAATTTTGTAGTGCAAAAATTTACAAGTTTACTATTATTCATTAAGTTTTGTATTTTTATCTACCATTCTTTTAATTTATAAATTACAGTTGCTATAACAAGAAGGAGTGAATTTAAAAGGCATTTGTTTTGACACAATTGCATTGCAATAAATGTATTTTTTTATTAACAAACATACACTTTCAGACTTACTTACACCTGAAGCAGCTAACATCCCTTAGATTTCTGTGTCTGGAATGTGGTTGGAAGATGCCTGATACAGGACTCAGGGAAGCTTTATCTAGTCTTACACTGTAAGTGATAGTCATAACTTCTATACTTTATCCTCACATTTTTCCCTTATCATTACGCTAGCATTTATATTACAGAGAATTTAAGTTTTAAGGCCCTTGTAAAATTCTTCTTCAAGTTTTTGGCAAGCTCATTTTAAAATTTAACAAATTGAAAAACAGCATTTTTAGGCTTGGTTCAAGTTTTTGTTGTACAGATTTGAGCTTATTTCATTCATAACTAATTTAGAGGAATTTTATGTTTTTAGGAGGTGAATTTACCTGAAAGTTCATCTTCTGTAGCCACCAGTTAGTGAATGAATTTCAACATTTTTATTGCATTGCAAAACAAAAATGAAATTCAGTCATGGAGACCATTTTCAAGTTAGATATTTTACTCTGAACTTCTATGTAACTTTTTGCTCATGTATTTCTGGATTTCACCTTTAATGTCAACAACGAATAGTTTTTCTTTGAAATGGTATGGAAAATTTTGAAAAATTTGCCATCTCATGTTGCCCATTCAAAGGATTAAATTTTCTTGAGTTTGCGGATTAAAATGTTAAATGATTGTAATCTTCAAAATTTCAGGTTAGAATCTTTAGAGTTGTGGAAATTTGCATTCACAAAACCGTTTGTTGACCAGGCTTGTTACCTGAAACAGCTCAAGCATCTTTGTGTTTTTCCAGTCAGTGCTCTCAAAGTATGTATTCTGCTGCTTAAAAAGACAGAAACTACTTACTGTTACACATGATAAATGTTATCTAATTATGTTGTTAGCTAATTGAAAGTCAGTATTTATATGTAAAATGTTCACAGCTGGTTCTGCCCATCACATACACTGTCCAAGTATGTCGAACTGATGTAAAATAAAAAAATCTTTTGATGAAATCGTTGCCTCATGCTTTAGTTGTCCTATTTTTTAAGATGCCTTTTTTCTTTAGACATTAAATTAAAAAATACGGACCTTGTTATATTAAGACACCAAAATAACTCTGTTTTAACATAAAGCATTTTTCTTTCTGCTCGATTACTTTTTGTGTCTGTATGGGATTGGATCAATCTACTACTATTTGCTGAACTTAACCAGTTTATTAATAAAGTCTTTAGTGTATTGTTATTATATTTATGGTTATTGTTTTAATTATTTAATTAATATATTTAATTAATTATTGTTATATTATTATAATTATTATTTCAGGTTGCACCAGGAATAGTAAACTCTAACACTTTGAATGCTGTCAAAAAGATCACGAGTTTAAAGACACTAAAATGGGTGTTTCAAGAAGATAACAGTTCTACAATTATTCTCAGTGATAGTGAAAATAATGACGACGATGATCAATGGATTCCATTTCAGTCAGTGGGGGTGACAAATGAAAACAAAGAAGCCCCTACAGAGTATATTAGTGTTAAACAACTCAAAGAAAAGTTCTTAGAAAAAGCATTACCTAACACACAAGTGAATATATACAGTTCTGCTCATGAAAGAGGTCATAGTTGACATATTGCATATTAGTTGCCATGGTAACCAGGAAATATTGAATCATTTAAAATAATTTGGAAAATTTTTGGAAAAATCGTAAATGAACACACTAGAGAATGTATACAGTGCTACTTGTGAAAAAGGTCATAGTTGACTTATAGCACATCAGTTGCAATGGTAACGAGAAGACCAAATTATGGAAATAATGTTGGAAATATCTTGGAAAAAGCATTAAGAAAGATCAGTTGTTTTTTAATGGTTTCTGAGACTGTATGTAAGCTTATGAAGTGGCATTTTTTTGGTTAGCAGAATGAAAAAAATGAATTTTATGAAGTTTATGTTTTTAACAATGTCTTCAATGACAGTTATCAGATTGATTTATTATTATTATTATTGCTATGCTAAAAAGAACAAAAAAAGCCCAAGCTAAGCTCTGGAAAATCTAATTTTGTTTGACAGGAAATAATAATTTGAAGGATTGTTTATATCTTATTTTAATAGTAGTATGGTATGTTCAGAAAAAAAAATCATCAGTGTTCCCACTCACGTAAAATCTTGCGTAATTCACGCAATAAAATTGGAAATCATGCAAAACATTTTGACCTGGTGCGAGATCACATGCATACATTATGTTTGAGACGAATCGCTGATTTTCTGGAAAAAAAACCATTGCGAAACAAAAATAAAACGCTCTGTGATTGATGCATTGTTGTGATGTATACAACAAACCAGGCTGGTTTCGTTTAAAGATTGAGCCTATGCTTTTATTATTAAAATCGATAACTTTACTACTTGACAAGTTTGATTTTTATGCATATACATATGGTTTTTGTTTTAAATGTTCATATCCCCCCAAACATACTTTTCTTACCGCCAGATTTCAGACCTAGGGGATAAGCTTACCTCTGATATCAGAAGTGAGTGGGAAGACTGAATCATGTAATCATAAGTGATTGACTTATGACATTACAAGGTTTTTTGCCCTTCACCTTCTATTGTTATATGGAAAAGTAGGTTGTTGCTTACAAATTAGGTGAGGAAACGGGTTAGTGCTGGTTGGTTACTCAGTTATTGGTTTTGTCAACTTACCATGATGAAAATTGGCACTAAACTCAATACAGTAATAGTTGCTGAAAAAATGGTTATAGGTTGGTAGTATAAATTGTACATAGGGTCAATTATTGATGGAAATATTCTCCCAAAGTCTGAGATCTTGGTAAAAAGTCTGATAGGATGATGACAATAATAATATTGTTATATATACAATCTGTTGATTTTTTGGTTAGATTTGTTTTGGAGAAAACGTTCTTGGTTTTTTGTTGCCCTTTTGTCATTACAAATTGATGATATTTTTGAAGTTAGGAGTGCAGTTTTATTCTGATTTTTGGTAAGATATCTCCGTGTTTGTTGAGAATATGCAAAAACATTACAGAATCTTATTTTTTAAAATGTAGAACACCATGTATATTGCTATTCATAGCACACCATAATTATTGGATATTGAGTGCCATTTATGTAGATGCCATTTATGTAGGTAAAGATGGTATATAAAATGAAGAAGATTGATACGTACAATTATTACAATTTACAAAACGATTGATATACTTGGTTTTAAAATACAATGAAACATTCACCAGTCTCTCTTTTGAATATCAATACATCAAAACAGATTTCAGGCGTATAAAATAATTGATATTCCCAATATCAGAACTGATGTTTCTGAATTGTATCAAGAATGTATAATATCAGGATAGTATTGTGAAGTGATTTCCCTGGCAATACCCAGTTCTTATGTACAGTTGATGTTTAAATCTTCACAGGCCGGTGGTTAATTCATGGGTCTGTATGAGCAGTAAATTTAAGACACAAGATGATTATTGTGAAAATATTTATTAAGATTTTCTAGTTGTTATTGGTTGAGTTTGACATGCTTTATAGTGTCAGGAACATTTGGGTTGGATCTACTTCTGAAAGTGTATTAAAGTTAGTGTTATTATTTGGGACCATTGTTTGTTTCTATATTTTTATCTTTGTTATACTTTACTATGCAAATTTTTGGTTTCTTACTAATGAATGTGTAAATATTGTTTGCCATTTATTTTTTTTCTTTTCAATTTATTTTCTAATTGTACATATTTGTCTTGTCTTGTCATGTCAATTTTAAAACTGTACTGCACTATTTTTACTTTTCTGGTGTTTTGTGTAAACATAGGAGAAATCTCATTAAAACAGGGCTGCCATAGATGGTAATTGACTACATTGCATTAAAACAATGTTCTCTTCAAAACATGGCAGCTGACTAACAAACTGGATCCTCTTAGAGTTACTCCCCTTTAAGAGATTATCTTAGAATTACCCCCCTTTTAAGATTTTCTTTATCCCATTATTAGGTAAACAGGTGTACAGAGACAACTGGTATGGCCCAAAATTTCCTGGACGCTGATTGGTCAAAATCTAGGCGGAATTATGCCCGCGGGATCTCACAAGACTTTTTGCAATTGGAACGCCTCACATTTTTTTGCATGATGCATATTTTGAGCACAATTTAAAATTAGATCAGAACTTCAGGGTCTTCGTTTATATTTAACAGATATACGGAAATCCCCAATGTTTCACGAATGGAAAGCAAATCACATGACTCAATTGGATTGACCAATCAGAACACCAGATAATTTAGCCCGTACTTGTTCCTTTGGCGCATTGCAACATGGAACGGGGACCTGTTTAATTATTAGGTTCTCTCGTAGTAACTTGCCTTTATTGGCATCTTTTAGAGTTACTCTCCTTGCTCATAATTCAATTCCACCTGCTATGCATGTGTGTGGTTTCATGCCTGAGAAAAATGCAATAAAACTTGAAAGGTTAGAGACATTGTGGGAGATGTATCTACCTTATGTGACAACCAGAATATTTTGATGTTTCTGAACTGATAAACTGAAAAATGGTGCTTACAAACTGATTTTACCAAATTATGCCTGCACATTATTAATGGCCCTTATTTTGTTGCATGTTCTCCCCACTTTGGCTTTTGTTAAAAAAAGTATTTTTTTTTCATTGTAGTAAGATTACAGTGCTGAGAACTTTGTTATAATTTTTGTTATAATTCTTGCCTTTTTGTCATATTTTTACGATTAATACTCCAATATTTTTTTCTTATCATTGTTTGAGCGAAGTTTTTTGTTTACATCTGATTCTATATATTTCTATAATTTTTATCTTTACAAAATTATAATATGGTCATGTGAAGTGATTTCATTATGAGTATTTTTTTCTGTATGTTAAATATTTGTCATAAAGTGCTATGTTAATTATACCTAAGTGGTTGATTAATCGCTTTACAAACACAGTGCTTGTCTTATTTCTGTGACTTGTTTCTCTTTTTCTTCTTTTAAATTATTGCCCTTAAATTTGTGATGAAGGGTTGCATGATAATTGAAAAAAATCTTTACGGTTGATGGTTTGTAGTCTTGCTGAAACCAATTATGAAATATATCACATGATGGTATTTATCATTAGTTGGTTGGAAGCTATAGAAATTCTGTTTTTAAGTTGAAATTTTACTTCTCCAATGTTCTCTATTACTAAGATAAAAATCATGATAATGAGAAATATTTTGGGCAAAAAATGATATTATGAGATATATTAGCTTGGAGACTAATCTCAAGTTTTACACCTGTGATCAAGTTTATTGTAGCCAAAAAATCATGTTATATTCCATGTCTTTGTCTTGGTTCTTGAAATATTCGATTCAATATTGTCTTTATTTCATAAAGGAATTTATCCTGTTTTCTTTAATATGTGAGAATCTTTTTTATAACAACACTTGTCTCTAGGCTTGGAATAGTTTGGGGAATTTTCAATATAAATTGTAATTATTTTCTATTATCCTCTATCAGGCATTGTAAAATATTGTCATCTTTGTATTTATTGTACACTTTGACATACTGATATGTTCAGCCAGTCAGTAGATAATGTGTTCACAAAATCATTGATATACCCCTTGAAACAATAAACATTTGAAACTATGGTTGTTTGAATTTCTGTCTTCTTTTTATGTGTCCATCTTGATGGGACAAATTATGGGAACACCTTATGCTGTTCACAATATTTGTCTACTACAGGTATATTATCTTGGCCAGGTTCAATTATCGGCAAAATCACCCCTGGCACTACTGAATATGGCCCCCGATACAGCAAAACACATGAAATAAACCTTTTTTGCTCCTTCAGATAATATTATCTGCATACTGTAAAATCAGGTATTTTCATGTGGTGTAGTTTTCACAAAGTTTTCAGTAGTAAATACAGTAAAATTTGTTATCTTGAGGTACCAGAGGAACAGATATCTCAAGATAAAAGTTGTTGGGTGAAATGTGAAGGCATTATGCCTTTTCACTCATGTGCATAAATCAATGATACATGTACCTATGTAAAAATAGATAATTTATATGTATATTTTGGTTGTCTAAATTGAACTTATTCATCCCAACTAGAGTGTAATATGTCTTTGATTGTGTCTGGAAATCTTATAAAAATGACATGCTGTGAATCATCAGTTAGTTACGCTGTGTTATACTAACTTTGTAATGCCTTTTACACTTTTCAATTAAAAAATAATAAATCAGAGTTCGTACACAAAATGTTTCATGGTTTGTACAGTTAATTAATATGAGCTTCTCAAAGTTCCTTTTACAGCCACGAAATTCTCATAATTAAAGTCTCCATACATTGAATGTATCTCAGCATGAGAATATTAGAAAAGAATAATTAAATGACAATTAATTCTCCGCATCTTGATTTGAGAGGAAATTAAACAGAGTTACAATAACAAAGACTGGCTCTATAACATCATTGATTTTACTAAGATAATCAATGGTGAAAATCTCAAACATATTGTGATATTAAAATTAAAATTTCTAGCACTAAGTTAACAGCTATACATATATTTTTTACAAATTCTTGCCAATTGAATAACTCCAGCTGATAACATCAATATATGGTCCCTGATTCCGAATCATCAATATTATACTGAAGACCTAGATTAGAAAAAGTGTTTGCCAAACATCTGATTATTAGACTCTTAACTCCATCACAAAATAATTGTTTTGTCTCTATTCTGTACCAAAAGCCACCAGTAAGAAAGAAAAAATACAAACATAATGTACAGTTAGATTTTATTTAGAGGTTAATACTATGTTCTTAAGGGTGACCTTTATTCACAAGTGGCAGTTAACACAGGTTTAACTGTATCTGAGTTTCAATTTAACTTTTCATGAAAAATATTTTTTCCAACCATGAGTGTATTTTACATTTAGCAAAGAGTCATTAAAGGCAAACACTTCTTTTAATTTAGGCCTAATATGTAAGAACTAAAGAGTAGTAAAATGATTAAAAAAAGCTCAGCATGGAACAAGTTGCTACTTCGTGAATCTAAACAGACTTGATTGTTGCTCATAGTCAAACTTGTCAACTAATGATGTAATGTATACATGTATAAATGTTTGACACCAAGCAGCAGGTGATCTATGACGTAGGTAACATTCGTTTATTTTTAGTACCCAGTAGCTTTGTACTTTTAGCTTAGGCACAAGAAATAATATTGGTTAAAAATCAAGCATTTGATAATACATCAAGCTAAAGCTACCTTATTCTTTATGAATCATAACAATATGATTATTACTAGTACTTAATTAAGCTCTGAGTTAAAAAAAAAAAAACACCTAAAGCTTATCTATGGGTATGGTGAAAAATAACAAATCTATTGTAACCTCAGAGAATACAAACATGAAATAACAGCCATTAAATCTTGGAGCTCAAACTAATGACCATAACACCAAGTCCAGTCCTAAGCATAGCCAAAAAACAGCAGTAACTTGAGCTAATAGCCAAAGATTACGATACTGAAGTAGTTTGAGGTTTGTGGTTTGAAATATGAAATAACAAGTTTAGAACACATTTTATGAGTTTTTTGTTCAACCTGAGAACTTGGATTTATGTACACAAAAGTAAAATGAAATGACAAAAAAATCATATCAGAATATTGCATTAAACAAGGTACCATGCTGAGCTTTCAGAGATCAAAACAGGATGAAGAGACCCTGATGTGAATACAATACTGCAGCATGATATAAAGATTACTTGAGCTTAAATCATGACTTTATGACAATGTGGATCTCTCTATCTAACCAAAGAGAAAATAGGTCTTTAATCTAACACAGTATAGGTTATTGTATAGATTCAGATCTGATTACAACACGTAACAGTTCATAACAAGCTTATATCCATTCAATGTCAATGACCAAACTTCAACATTCAAATAAGTCAAGTCAAAACTACATCAGAACAATGGTAACAAAATACACCAATCAGCCAATTAAAGTCAATGAAATAATTCACTGACAAATCAGATCTAAGCAAACGTGACAGAAGTTTTTTTTTTCAAAAAAAGTGAGAGCAGAGTCAAATCAGTCAACATGGTCTAACCTTTAACAACTCACTACAAAATCATATTAATATAAAAATTGTTAAGTAATATTAAGATATTAAGTAATTTCTCAACAAGTAATAACCTTAACAGCAATATATAATATCATTATCAACAATGATGTTTTATAGCCAGTATAATGAAAACAGCATAAATGAAACAATTGTATAAGTAGTTAGATCAAAAAAGAAATAACAGCTTGTTTAGAATTTTTGAAAAATTACAAAAGAGTTGATATAAAAAATACACATGTGGTTTAACAAAAGTACATTTTTTTCCACTTCTATGCAAAGTGTAAGTTATAAACACAACCATTCTATATACGCAGTCAAACCTGCCAATAAGAACCATGTATGGAAGTATGAAAGGTCTTATAGGAGAAGATCTTTATTCAGAGGTTAAAATAAATAGCAAATGTCAGACATTAAACTCCTAGTCTCTACAGCCAATGATTTTTATTCCCAACTGATCTTTAGCGCAGGTTTGACTGTAATTCAATTTTACCCTTGTCATGAAAAATCTCACTTATCATTCTTATACATACAACCATAAAATATTCCAGGTAAATAAACTGTTTTTATATCAATCAAATATTCAATTGTCACAATCAAAACAATCAAAGAAGTAAAAATTTCCAAAAAAGTTCTTTCTTTCACCCATATACAAGTATAACATAACTTATAACAGAAGATAAAAGTTTAACAAAAATATACCAGAACATCCAGCTCTGCATTATACAATTTCACGTAAAATAAATATACCTCATCATCCACATTTATCACATTTTGTACAAACTAAAACATCATGTTACTTTCATTAATAGCCACATATTGTACATTTTATCAGATACTTGCAAACATACAATCAGTACTAGGACATACTAGTAAACAAAAAAATCCAACAAAGACACAAATACAGTTAAATGTCAAAATTAAGACCATCTTTAGACCATGGAAATAAAGGTCCTAACATTGACATGATCTCATCAATATCAATTAAAATTAGAGAAGAAATCAAGAAAACCTGACACTAATTGATTTTTATATTAAAATTGTCTACATACTGAGGTGTGGTTTTACTGTTCATTCTTTCAAGCTTACATGATTTGTACTGGAGAAAAATGCCACAGAAGAGATTTATCTGCGCAAGAATAATTTAACATCTTTGGCACACACTATAATGAAACATTGAAACATACTTTATGGTCATCACAGTAGTAGGTGGAATTATTGCAAAAATATGGCACTTGAATGTATCTCTAGACCACACAAGTTTTTATAGATAACTCAAAATATGCTTATACATTATTTCAAAATTTAGTGTACAAATACATGTACAACAAAAAACAACACACATTCTCTTGGTTTATAAAATTTACGCAGAATGAGCATGGAGTGTTGCTAAATTAAGTCCTGATATCTTAACAAATGTTCAAGTTATATTAAAAAAAAAACTTAGGGGTCTAATGAGATATTTTGGACAATGTATCAGCAATGCTATCAGTACATAAGCTAGTAATTAGATTGAATAGTTATTGTTTAGATTAATTATGAACAAATTTTGATCAAAACATACATAAGTAGATTTGATTAAACAACTATTTGTTTTTTGCTTTCCACCAAAGGGTACTTGATGAATACATGTTATTATGTATGTCATCTAATGTATGAAAATTGTGTCAGTTCAAAAAAAATAGAAATAGTAAGATAAATTTTATAATTTATAATATATAAATAAAGATTGATATTTAGACAAACTTTGGGACCAAAAAACTTCATACAAAGGAGGCTCCATTATCACAATGTCATTATAATACAGAGGAAATATTGAAAACCAGTCCAAAAAATAAGTGGTTGTTATACAAAGGAGAGCTTATCTTCAAGTGGCCACTATGTGAAGTGTTACCATATATATTCAAAACTATCAATAAAAATTTAGAGTATTACAAGTAAAAATAACAGAAATTTGAATGTTCACATAGCTAATAGATTAATGAAGTATTATGACAAATATGGAGGTCATCAATAAGATTTATATTTTGCTAACAATGTTTCTATCTCAGCTGCTGATGTTTTGTCCTGAAGAGTAATAAAAATAAATGATAAAAAAAACAAAAAAAAAAATAAAACAGTTATTTTGAGCATTGGAGAAAAAAGGAGAATGCAATTTATTTAATGTTAAAATAGCAAGAGCACAAGCTGATTATCATACACAGTAGATTATCTATGCAGGAAATTAAAATGCAGTAAATCAATAGAAAAGCATAAGAAACGAAACAAATGTGAATTTCCAAGATTTTTTATATTCTTGAAGTATTTGCTTAAATAAAGAATACTAAAAATTAACTCAGGTATGGACCGAGACTATACATACATCTTGACTTATGATAGGTATTTGTTGGCCATTAATCAACCATTTCACAGCTTCCTTATATTGTCTCATCTCAATGTAAGACTGAAATCACAAGGGATAATACATCTTTATTCTAATATGTATATAGATAATGAAGAAACATATTTTACAGATAACTGTAGGCTACAGGTCTTCTTGACCTTATGTCAAAAAATACATCTAATCCTACATACAACAGATCTAGCCAAATTTATCATATTTCCATAGAAAATCAACTTTTATTATCAAACAATTAGCAGATTAAAAAAACAGCAGAAAAACTTAATTCTTACAGTGCTGAATTTGACAGATATACCTTCACCCCTTGGGTAAGCAGAGGCAATGCATCAGAAATATCAGTACAGATCCTTGTGAGGGAGTTGCATGTATATAGAAAAAAAATCATCAATAGACTAAGTTAGTAATTGTATTCATGTAAGTGTCTTTACCTTAGCAATAAACAGAATATTTTCTTTCCACTTCCCTGGATTAAGTTCATCAGCCTAAAAATATACAAAATGAGCAAGATTCACACTGCTGTAATATGTCCAATAAAAACTCATCACCTGTTTCAACACTTTTCATTTAATTAAACACATTGTTGCTGCTCTAATATTGACTGTATACATGTATGTTGAATTCATAACAAACTGAACTGTTTTTATACAAAAAAATGTATACTTAAACAGTTTGGTGCAACCATAATAAAAACCATACATTAAAAATTGTATCAGAACATCAGTCTTAGAATGCAGCCTTGCCATTGGTCCTTTTTGAGACTAAGCTTGAAACTGACCAATCAAATGCTAAAGTTAAAGCAGATAAATTACTTCGTACGAAAATTTTGATTTCCTACCTTCAAAAAATGCCTCACAGTTTCTTCTATAGTTGCGGTGGGTGGGGAAGCAAACAACGTAGCTGCTGCTTTTCTTTCAAGCCATGACAACATGTATACCTGAAGAAAAATGTAATAAATGAACAACAAACAGCCTGAAGTAAATCAAGGGATACTAGAGGGTTGAAGTCATCTAATTTGCATATCTAATACTAGTAGATCACGTTTTCAAGCCTTCTGACGAAAACAGAACATCTATTGAATATTTGTTTGTTTCGTTTTATTTTTATGTGACTTATTGTCACTGGGGTTTAATGCAGTTTTTCAACAATTTTTCAGTTATATATGGCGACTGGTTCACCTAACCAGTTTTCCTGGACTGTATACTAACCAGTACTAGCTTACACTTCCACAAGGGGCCGGCAACTTCTCCACATATGAAGGAAAAATGACATTTTTGTCAAATTTTCATAGAAGGGTATGACCTGCCACGATTCAAACTCAGATCTCTGGGTTACCAGTCCAGCGCACTAACCACTGGACCACAGCCTTCTATTGAATACAGTGATGGAGCTAAAGATTAATATGAAGAGGATTGTACGATGGGTGACCTGAGATTTCATAAAAAACTCACATTTTATATCATTTCTTGAATTTTGATGATTTTTTTTGTTAATATTTTGTAAAAAAATGTTTAAAAAGAAGTCATAGCACTTTTCCACAAACTCTCTATATTAAAATATCAAAAAACCTTTTCAGTTATTACAGACTAAAGTAACTTAAAGTAAATTACAGTGACCACAGACAATCATCATAAACCAACACTTGATCATCCAATACTACACAAATTAAGATGCATGTTTCTTTTGTTGAAAATTTAATCAAGTGCCAGGACAGATATATAAAAATGTGTTCAGCAATGTTAAAATTTTAGTAACAAAGTCTAAAATTCAGATCACAAGAACTGTAAGATATGGTTACTTACACTGTAGCACCAACGCCCTAATAAATAATGGTTGGATGGATCTGTAGGGTTTAATGCTATGGCTTTCTCTATATGTTCCTACAAAAAAGTATTGAATGCACAAATTATGTCCTGTCTAAGAATCACTACCTAACATCAATGTCAATTTAAACTGACTGACCATTTTTGACCAATAAAGTCTAAAGTAGACTGATTCTATCATATATTTTTGACAAACATGTCATTCACTTAACCACAATTCTCTTCATAGATACAGATCATTCTGACACTGATTGGACTCTTATTATGGCCAGATACAAAATTCTGCCCAGCAGAACAATGTAAGAGAATGACTAACTCTTGACTAATTGAACTACATAACAAATTATGTTTATTCAAGTATTTTCGAAATTCACTGCTTTCAGGATAATTAATACAGTTAGTACAGGTGGTAAATTTTTTGCAAGAACAATTAAATCTTATTCAAATCAGAAAATATAAACACACCTTTATGTTCTTTATTTTTTTGAACATTCTCAATCACAAAAACGCCATTCTAATCTGACACTTCTTGCCCCAATAACTGAACAGAATTTTCAGGAAAATTAGTCCTGCTCAGTGCAATACTTACCTTGTAGATAAAACCATTTTTTATTTTATCTTGAGTACTTTCATACTCGCCTACACTTCCTATTGTTATCGCGAACCTTAAAAGACAAACATAAAATAAATCACCAATACTATATAAAATTACTTTAGAAATGTTAACAGATAATGTTTGTAAACCTAAATATCAGCATAAATTAAAATTCAAATTGTTATCTTCATGTAAAATTATATTCTTCACTTATCAAATCATGCCTCAAACAAGCTTCATAATATAACAGGGGGCATAAAGATGAATTCCATATGCATAGTAGACATTTACTGCAATTAGTCTGCAAAGCCCATTGCACTGCACCGTAAAATTATAGATAAATACATCACAAAAACTGATTTCCATAAACACATGTATAGCAATAACTTAAATATAGTTGTTACCACTTATGAGCATTTGCACATTGGTCATCTAATTCTATTGCTTTCTGAGCTATATCTTTAGCCTCATATATATATTCTTTCTTCTTTTCTTTGTCTCCATGAGCTCCTATGATCTGAGATAGTTGGTAAGTGGTTTTCGATAATCTCCATAAGAATTCAACATCTGTTAAATACTGAAATATATATTGTGAACATATATAAATACTTAACGGTCAGGTTTTAATGTGTTGTTTTCATAAAATGCAAAAAATTCCAACAGATATATTGAACAAATGGTTTGGAATTTGTCAAGAAATAGCAATACTTTAATTGATGAAATGGCGATGCTAGCTCATGGGATTCCATTATCAATAAAATAAAGCATTAGGCAAGTAAACTTTTATAAAGTAAAAATAGAGTACAAAATAAATTGATATATGAGATAATCCAGCAATACATTTATTGGTTTTAAAAGAAAGTTATAACCTTCATGAGTTTTACTATGCTTCAAAGTCAAACCTTTTCATTTACTGAATCCATGAAAATCTAATACATGTAATCTGTTTCTTGTTCCAAGGTAACACTTACATTGCCTTTATTTCTTTGCAAAATTTCATAAGCTTGTTCCTTGTCATCATCACTACCTTCAAGAAGTTTATCTACTTCAGTAAATACATCATCTGTAACAACTTCTGAGCTTACTTCAGGGGATTTCATCATCAACTGTTCCTCGATTTCCAAGTCACTTCTGCAAGCAGTAAGAAATAATCCCATAATCAAATGAATTTTGTAGTACCAATATTATCAGATACGAGCATATAAGCAGAATATCAAGTTTTATTAAAAAGCCAAACTTATTGACAATACCTGTTAAATATGGTGGATGTGCATACTAGTCAGGCCATCAACTTCAACAAATGTATTATGTAGCATAATACCTTTGACAAAGAGTCATTGGGTTATGACCAACATCAGCTGTAAGATTATATAAGGTACTCCTATACTTTTTACAAAAAGACCTAAGCAGCTCCAAACTATAAGATATGCCTTGTGTTGTATGTTACACTCACAGGGCAAAACTAGTCCAACTAAGAACTACGCAGACAGCTCATTATGTCCAGACATTGTGACTCTCAGACCCCAAAATTTCTCAGTAAGAATAGTTATATTCTTATTATATATTATACAGATGTGACTGGAAATTCAGATAGCACACTCTCTGTGATGATGTTCCGTGGATAAAACTTTCAAGAGACCTCACCGTGACTGTCAGTCTATTCAGGTTAATGTTAAATCCCAGGTTTATTTCATCAACTTGCAAATATGTTTAAACTTACCCTTCATAGGCTTCTTCATATATATCGTCGTCGTCATCAGCACTACTTGCACCTATAGAGAAGAAGCCGCTAGGTGGTCGCCCTCGTCGTCTGCTTATGTTGTCTAATTTCTCCCTTAATTGAGAAACTTCATTCTGTAATTCCGCTATAACCCCGAACAAATTCTGCAATTCATGCATTATTTTCTGTGTCATGCGCCAATACATGAACCCGATAAACACACCAGCACTGAGAGACGCAAAAATCGTCTTATTTTGTCGAAAGAAGTTCATTTTTAGGCTGAGGACGAAATATTGAAATTTGGACTTGGTAACTGTCAAATGCCTACACTGTTTCGAACCTTCAAATGAAGAGTTTCTTTCAACTGTCACTGTTTCGCTAGTAATTCAATTGCTGCTGAAATGCCTTATGTACTTATTAGTACGCAAATTAGACTGGTAAAGTATTTGTTTGTGGTTTCTTTTGCAAATTTGATAACTGTCATTTACAATTGCCGTCTTATTTGGACTAATGAAAATATTAAATTTTCCGTATGGGTCAATAAAATGGATACATTTTCGGATATGTCAGATTTTGGATAACTGATAGTTTACAATGATTATTACGTGTTTAGAAGCGGTTACATGACATTTTTACGATAAGTCAGTATTATATAAATGTAAGACCACTAATATCGTGAGAAAACCTTTGTTCCTTCAATTATGATTTATACCACTAACTTGGAGGAGGGACCGCTGTTGATAAAAAGGTTAACACACTATAAATTACAATTTGAATTCTATTTACCATTATTTGCTTATGAAAACATTTTGTTCATAAATTTTATTACACTGTTTGTGACTGCAATTCGTTTTCTGATTGGCTTATGCTGCAAATCTAGAGGAGAGTGCCCCTAAATTCTTTATTAAATTTGTCTACTAGACAAAAGAATTAGTAAAGCTGAATGTGAACCTGAAGAATGAAGTGCATATATCCTCTCTGATTTCTGTGACTAACCAGTCAGTATAAATGATGGACATTTTATCAATAGTACAACAGTATTTGCAAACTTATTTATGCTCATTTTCAGGAATGTGGTCCAACTATGGTTGGTGATGAATGGAGTGATAAAGAACTTATGGAATTTTTAGGTGCTAAAAAGGAGAAGAATATTGGTAACAATTTGTAAGTGCTCAGAGGAACTCATGTCTCTCAAGTTTATTCAAGTGAATTCATTGCCATAGTGATCTTTTTATGAATGTGAATTTTGAATACCCATCATAATTAAGTATTTAAATGAAGAATTATGCTTCATTATATTACTTCTTATCCAGTGATTTCTTATCAATCATTTCAGATAATTTTTAGGTGAATTCAAATTATACGATCTGTATCGGTCTTGACATTTTTCTTTTGTTTCAGTTTTGAATACAGGTCTGATGATCCAGCCAGAGTAGTTCTAAATAAATTAGAAACCCGAGGATACACTGTGATATCATGTACTGGTATTGGTCAAACATGTGTATGGACATTGCATAAACCTGATGCTCCAGCAAACATGGTCTGCAATGGAGGTAGTAACAGATAATCAGCTCTCTTATCATGATAGAGATGCTCAGTTTGGATGAACAGCATTCTTTGAATTCAGCTTTCGAACAGTCTTTGCCTGGCATTCTGGCAAACTTGCATTAACACTTATAATATATGTACAAATGTATATATGTATTCTTTATGGAATGGTGTTATACTGTTGATCTTACAATGCTATTAAATTGTTTATTTTGTATTACATTTGTCATATATTTTACTTTAATACAATAATTATGTTTATATAAACTCCTGTTGGTTAGTTAGCGAAGGTATAGAATTTGTAATTGACCATTTTTATCATGTATCCAAAGCTAGTACTGGCTACTGGTAGTACTGACAAGACAAAACTTACTGTCAAATGTCATGGAACTTTTAAACATATTATGTTATGATATTTGCATTAGTGTAATGATATGAAGATGCTCAACACCAGTGTATTTAGAATCTAAAAACTAACACAGTAGAACAAACACAGTATGTATATGTGGAATCACTTGCTGTAGTAATAGACTTGTGTGAGTAAACTACTAGTATGTATCAACTGGACAATGTTGTGTTTTGTGACATTTTTTTCAGTTGATTTTTATATTTGAGTGTATAAGTAATTCTGATTAATTCTCAGGTCCATTACGCTAGCCTGTGTTAGGTACTGGGTGAATTCTAAAAACTTAGGTTATTGTTTCATACTTGTGTTGTCCAATTAAGTTTGTGCTGTTGATTTGTAAGATTCAGATAAGTGATGTTTACACAATACTGAAGTAATGCTTATTGAGTTACAAATATAGAATCTCTCTTATTCATGACTATAATATTGCAGTGATTTGTTTTTCAACTTTGAGAAAGGGTTCAAGTCTGATCCAGTAATGCGTGGTGTAATGCCAAATTGGGAATTTTTAGGTCAAGGATTGGGAAAAAATGTCTTCATTTTCGATTGGGAAGGGTCCGTTTACCAGACCCTCACAAAGAAGGAAAAAAAATCAATGTATTGTTGACAGACCTGTGCTGCTGTTGTGATCGATACAGTTTGTAGAAGTGGTCTCAGCTACTAAATAGTATGAACAAATAGATTGTATTGCATTCAGAATTATAATGATTGGCTTCAAACGCTACATGAATTCTATTCAGTTTTGGCTTTGATTGATTTTTGGAACATGGATCAGTATTGTTAAATTTAAAATTGTAATAGATGGCTTTACATTCCATGGTTGTCATAGTTCATATGGTAATATACTTAGTTTTGTTAATCAACTGTATTTTAAAAAATCAGTTTTTTCATCTATATTTACTAAAAACCAAATACTGAACATACCTTTTCTTCATGTAGACAAGACTTTAATCTGTCCACATAGAAGATTGCTGTAACAGGTATATTTCATGATTGACATAAGTATTTGTGCTGGACTTGTATCTACATTTATATACAAGTAACATATCTATATTGACAATTTATGTACTTGCCTCGAGTATGATTTTGTGTGTGTTATTAATTCAAGGGAGATAACCATATTTGTTGTTTCATTTTTTTGCAGTCACGTTTTTCCGTGTCATCTGTATGTTTTTCAACACAATGATAAAGTTTTGAAAATGTTATCTTTGAAGTGATTTTGAAATATGTATATGATGCTCATGCCTTTTATTATTATAAAATTATTAAGCTTGAAATGATTTGATTTTTATCCCCCCAATTTGAATTTCAAATATGCATTTTTTTAACATTCTCAAAATAAAAAGATCATAAAACATTTTAAACAAAATCTGAATAATAGTCAAAGCATTTACAGAGTAGTACACAAATAGCGTATATATTGATCTAAAATAATTCGAGAACGAAAATATTTCAATTCTGAGACCCATCTCCGTTTTTAAAAACTCAGGCCCTAGAGTTTGTTGACAAACATTTGTTTATATGTACTATTTCTGATAGTTACTTTTAATCACAAGGCCTCAATCAGTTTACCAACAAAACCTAAAGAAAAAAGGAAAAAAAACATTTGTATTGGAATGTATTTTACAGATCTGAACAAATCATGTTTGCAGTCTTTCACATATACAAAATTTACATTCAATACCAAACATCACTATATACATTAGCATACATACAAATATTATATTGTTACAACACAATTACCAGCTTCGCTTATGTACAAAAACGTGTAAAAATTAAAATAGCTAAACAAAACAGTTTTTAAAGGTTGGACAAATCTTGACAGCATGTAGAAATATTTAGTTTCTTTACTTAGTGCTGAATATTAATTTGCTAGAGTAACTAATTTTTCATTAATCACCCGTGCACAACTTTTTGAGACACACTTATATTCAATGCAAAGACATTCTATGAAGAGTCAGTGAACTATACCTGAAGATGCACATATAAATATTCATAGCCATCTTGTTGGTTGTTCTATCTGAAGTTTTTCTTTCGTCGACGTCTTTTATTTCTCCTTTTTTTTCTACAGATATGAACATGATTCATTAACTCTGTTTTACAACTGAAGAACGCATCCCTACATATGCGGCACATCTCACCGCCCCTGGAATGTCGATAAATACTACCATCAGGATGATGTCTGCCACTAAAGCCGTGATTGGTAGAATCCTTAAGACTTAGAAGTGGTGGAATAAATTTTGTCTTACAGCTTCTTCCTGCATCATGATCATGCATTTTATTCTTGTTCTCCTTAGCAAATGCAGATGTAGAGTTTGGACAATTGACAATATCTTTTTTACTGCAATGACTACTTTCTGACATTTGGTTTGAGGCAACACACTTTTGCTGGTGGATTTTCAACTTATATTCATTACTAAACCATGATTTTTCACACTTCTGACACTGTATCATTAGGTTATTATTGTTAACATACGGTTCACAGGCCCTCATTGATTGATTTTTCATTCTGTCACTTTGAATATCTACTGATGCATTGTTTGTTTTCTTCCCTACAATAGTGCATGAATTTTGACCACCTAAGTTACTCTTATCACCTTCCAATGAATCTGATTCCACAACAGTACTAGACCTTTCTCTTACTGTAGGACTCTTTTTGGATAGCACATCACATTCGACAGATACCTTGCTTACAACAGTAGAAATTACTTTGTTATCACCAAATGGCTTCACTTCTTTGCATTTAGGGCCTTTTTCATTTCCACAAACAGTTGAAATGCACTTTACTTCATGCTTCTTTAAGTCTTCAAAATGTGTAAAGAAAGCATTCTTACAAGTTTCACACTGATACAATTTTTCTTTCTTATTCCCATCAGTAGTATTGCTCTTATTGTCTTTCTTATTTAGCAATTCTTGGGTTCTATGACCTGTTTTGTCTTGTCCATGCCCAAAGCACTTTAATGTAGTCTGTTCTTCATCTAAGTGAGCAATGAAAGAACTTTTCAAAATGTTTTCATTAGAAAATTCTCTATTGGCGAAGTTAGTACCTCCTGGCTTCTTACTCATAATATGGGTATTATTCTTTCTATCTACTTCTTTCGGTTGGATTACTTTTTCTCTATTGCCTTCTACAAAATATGATGAATTTTCAATCAGTTTTTGTTTTGTGTTTATTCCCGTAGTTCTGTTAACTTCATGTACCAGGATGTTTTCAGTGTCCATGTTATTTCTATCGCCAGCATTTTCAACTTTTTTGTTATTTGCCTTACTAACAACATCTGAAGAAACAGATACAAATTTATCTTCATATTTGTCTGGTTGCTTCATTTTATCATTTGAATATTTGTTACTTTTATTTTCACTTGTCGCACTTTTATCACTGTCCCCTGATTTGTGTCTATTCTGTTTAAGTATTTTTTCAGAGTTAGTTTTACTGGATGTTATTTTCCTTTCTTTGTTTGTAATTTCTGATGATTGATGTGCAAGTTGTTTACTTTTATCACTGTTCTTCTGCACTGAATTTTGCTTCAATGAATTTGCCACATGAGCTTCTTTGAGTTTTTTTCCTGCTTTCATGGATTCAGTTTCATGTACCAGTTCCATTGATGTAACCTCATCCATACATTCAATCTTACTGTTATTAACTGTGTGTTTGCAGTCATTATTTTTATTTAACCTTTGTCTGTTTTTCTTCCCTAAGGTTGTTTCTATTTGAGGTCCTTTCATAACTTTCGGACACAAACTCATTCCCTCACCACAGTTTACAGTTGAACTATTAACACTGGTAGTCCTTGTTTCAACTTTAGAGCTTATTTCCTTATTTGACTTTTTGGGTATTTTAAAATCGAATTTCACTGGTAAAGACTTCTTTTGATGGTCAGGTTTATTACCATCCATTTCATCACAAGCAGAGAGCCACTTCCAAATTCGTTCATGAGTATCAGAGTTCACAACATGTGGTTTTGGTGACTTGTTGTTCATGTCTTTTTGTACATAACTAATGTTGCTAGCTGTTTGATTGAAATCTTGTTTTTCAAACCCGTTCTTTTTGCATTTATTTTCATCAGTAGATGTCTTAATTTTCTTACAATTCCAAAGATTGACTTCATAATCATCTCTGTTATTTCGCCTTTTACTACTTTTAGGTGAATGCAATGATGAATTGCTTATAGTGTTGCTTTTATCATCAGCTTTGACATTATCCTGACCAGAGTTCACCCTCTTTCTATTATTGATTTCAGATGCAGAATGTTGTATGACCTCATTAGAATTTGATGCATGTTCATTATCAGCTTCAATTATGTCAGATTCTTTTTCTGATGAATTATATTGCTGACTCTTGTCACTTACTCTTCTATTTTCATCATTACACACAGGTTTCCCCTTTTCAAAGCTTTCTTTGTCTCTACAAGGTCTTTTCATTTCATTGACACACCTATCATGTCTTTTTACTTCATTGACATAATCAGTTCCATGATTTCTTGTATTCTGGTCTTTGATTTTCCTACCTCTATCAACTTCATTAAGTGAATTTTTTGATATCTTGTTTACATAAGTGTTAGATTTTTCTTCAGAATTTCTTCTTTTACTCCCCGGTAGGGACTTAGAATTTATATCTCTATCAACAATCAATTCTCCCTTCATATAATTGGAATTACATGTGTGGGAATCCGTTCTTGTATTGTCTAGTAGGATATCAATTTTTTTCATGCTGTCTTTAAGAGGTAGAGGATTTTTCTTTTGTTTAATTCCTGTTAGTAATGTTTCTGTTATATTTGTGTTGTTGTTAGATTTCTTACCAGTGCATTTCTTCTCCTTCATTCTTTGTTCTTCACGATAATTACCCTTACTCTTGTTGCTTCCGTTGTTCAGTTCACGTTTATCTTCTTTCACTTCTTTGTTAGTACTAACTTTCTTATTACTGTTGGAAATTTTGTCAGATATTTCTTTATGATTGTCAGTTTTATTTCTTTCGCCCTCTTCCTTCAAATCAGTATATTTTTTTTTCTTCACATCACTTATTATTCCATCATCAGCAGAATCTAGTTTTCTCTTTCCTTTTATGACATAATTTCTATTTTGCTTCACATTGCTATAATCAGTTGAGGTAATATTTATATCTGAAAATGAATATGAAAATCCTATGTCATTTCCCATCCTATTTCTAAATAGTATTATTTTCTTTTGAAAATCTTGTGTCTCAGAAGTGTGCTGTTTAGATATTACCTTAGCAGTCTTTGAAGCTATATTTGGTACTAATTTATCATTACGCATGGAATCCTTAATAACTTTGATATTGTTAATGAAAACTTTGTCTTTAAGAATCTCTTTGCTTGTAATATTTGACTTTTCTTTACATCGATCACTGGAGCATGTAGCAGCATGTGTGTTGCATAGAAAATTATTAGTATCAGTGTAATCATAAGCACAATAATCATCATCATCATGATCAATGTCAATGTACACCTCTGTTGGCATGGATATACTTAGATCATTCTTACCTTCAGACTGTGTTTTGCATACATCTTGACAATCAGATGTTTCTCCATATTCTGATTGTTCCTTTGATTCATTGATATTGTTGGTAACAACCTCCTGTTTTGAGTCAATATTTGATATTTTTTCATATTCTTCTATTGCAAAGACAGGTAGTTTGTCATCTACATTAAATCTGTCAATTGTCACAATTTCATTTGATTGTTTGTTTTGTGGTACTGCTGTGACATCCACAGTATGTGGTTTAGAAGTATACACTGAGTTTTCAAATTCTGGATCCACACATTCAGTTTTAATGTTTATATTCTCAAAGTGTGAATTAATTACTGAATCATTATACACCTGTTGAGATATATAATTGTTTGCATTGTCTGCTGATAAGGCTTTGATGTTTGACTCAGAATTTGACAAACACTCAGCATCACGATTATGTATTTCATTTCTTTGAGCAATTTGTTGTTTCACATCTTCTTTAAATGTTTTACTTGAAACACTAGTGGTTACTGTTGTATAATTTTCCACATTCTTTGTTTTTTCAGCCTGGACATTTAAACTATCCTCAGTCACACTACCTCCAGTTTTGTCTGTCTGAGTGGCCAATGATTCCTTATCAGCACAGTTTTTACAGGAACTTTTAACATAATCTTTGCTAGACACTTCCTGAAGATGTATATTGTCAGCTACTCTTATAACATATAGATCAAACCTCTCTTGTATTTCTTTTGTTGAAACTGCATTTATTTCTATGTCATCAAATTTGTCTGTTAATTTATCTCCACCAGATAGGTTCTTTATTTTCTCAACTGTATAAGATTGTTTGAAGTTCCTTTTAGCCAGAGGTATACCAATATAATCTGTTTCTTTAGCTTCTATCCTTTCACTGGAAAGAAATACAGTATGATTATTCAATACCAAAGATACTAATGATTTCAGATATTAGGCAATCAGATACAATAAGTGAACAATGTAGTGATTCATTTTATTATCATTTTTATGTAGTAACTGGTTTTTGCTAAGTTCTAATTTGACACTCATTATGTAAATGAAGCATCTGTGTATTAATGTCTTATCAGAGCAGCTTAATTTGCACTTTAGCAAACCTTTATCTAAGTGTGTCATAGTTTTATCCAACTATCATTTCATTTCAGGTTTATAGAATAACAAATGATGATGACAAGTTATAACTTATGGATGTTGACAATTGTCTTGGTCTGCTGTATTGCTGTTTCTATGGCAAGTAATTCATGTTTATTTAAATGCTTACTGTCTGTAGTATAAATAACATGTGTTGTTATTGGACTTCATCATCGATTGATGAAGTATGTTCATTTTTTTCGATGTCAGTTATGACTGAGTCCTCATTTTATTTTGAATATCACAGCTCACTTTGCATTTTTATAAATTACAAAATGATTCATTCAAAGTCTTTTTTATGGAATGAACATGGTACAATTATAATTTATCACTAGTCATCGTGTTTGCAGGGTTATGTAGTTACACATTAATGTCCAGGTTGCAACTCTTTTTCATTAAACAATTCAAGATGGTCAAATCATCAGATTGGCATGTGTGCATAATGGCTTATTTGATAGCCTACAAACAAAATTAATTCAAAATAAAATCCAGCCTTTTCGTTGGCAAGGCAGTACATATAGCACACTATTTAACACAGCCTAATAATGGGAAAACTAAATGTGCTTGTTTCTCTGTAAATGTATAAATAACTGTACACTACTCTAAACATGAGTCAATTGGCAATTTTAATTTATATGACCTAAAACATGATATTGTGCCATATTACAGGTTGATGGCTGTTCATCAAATGTGGACTGTCCACATGACCAGTGCTGCGGTACGGCGGTTCCTGATGTTTTGGGACTATTCATGTCATGCCAAAAGTATAGCAAGGAAGGAGAAGGTTGTCATGGTTCATTGTTGTCAAATAGCTGTGACTGTCTTCCAGGGCTGGTCTGTGTAGAATATACTGGGCTTTCATCCTTTATGCATACAAGTAATGGAGTCTGTCGTCCAGCAACAGATGCTAATACAATGATTGGATAAAATGAAACCTTGTTCTGTGATTGTGCATAGGTATGAAAAACATGAATATTGTACATTAATTTATCAGCTGCGTATATCTTCTTTATCATTCCTATGTTTTCTATTTTTATGTCATTGTTGTACTCTATACAATTTGAATATCTAAAAATCAAGTAATAATAGCAACTAAATCCAAGTTTTGTTTTTGTTATGGGCAGTCAAGCTGATGTAGCATTTACAAGTTGATAGCCATATTTACATAACACTAACATTTAAACATCTCGACTCAGTTAGATCTACTCTATAGTTAGATTCATGCATAGCACAGCAGATAATCCAAACAAACATATTTACAACTGGCATTCTATCAATAGTATTTATATTCACCAAAACAATACAAACAATTTTGGAATATTCAACTTGTTTAAAATGATCAGGGTTGTGTATACTAATAATTGTATCAGATCGGTCGGGCAAACCACGAAAAGGAGAACACTTAACTTTTCGTCGGTACTAGAGCAGTTCATTTCATTCAATTGGCTTTTACACAGATATAATTTTACATGATGTTCACATGGTACAACATACAACAAAACCAAGTGACAGTCATTGTTGTTACAGATATATCTTAAGCGGATTAGTAGTACAGTATAGGGTATAAGGTGCCCACGGCTAAATTCACGACATACTGCTTCTGATCTAGCAAGAAGCTAACACAACCATGCAACCATTAAACTATATCAGTTTATCAGTTCAATACCATAATTAAATATATATATATATATCATTTGTCTTCGGTGATCTGAATTTGTTTTCGGTACAGTAATATCTGCTTCCGGTACGCAGTAATACCGCTTATCAGGAAACAGAAAATATCACAACAAAGTCATCGCAATAAAAGTTTAGGAAACAATTAATGTAATTTCAATAATCAAAGGAAACATGAAATCACTCGAAAACTATCGAGTAATAGAGATGTAAGAGATGTGACCTTTTAAAATGTATAGCTTTTACATACCATATGCTGTCTGTACACCCATTTTGAAATATTTTATCCAGTACTGAATTTGCCATTTCTCTCAAATGCTCTGTTATCGACACTGTTGCTGCGTGAGTACAAGATACTTAGTTAAGTTCAACGCGCTTGTACGCATATCTTCTTACAAAACTTCTCGCACAAGTGTTTGGTTTTAAATGCCCAAACGTCTGTCCGAAATTCTCGACTGGCATGATATATATACGAATCAGACGATGGATGAGAATGATCAATTAAGATTTCGTAAATTGAGAACTTTGAGTACCGATGGTCAACAGATTTGGCGTTATCGCAGGAATCATTCAAGCGATAACATGGTTATCTCCTAACCTAACATTGTTTGTGTAATGTGTTGAATTGGTGATCACATGTTAATTACGTGTTTGTAACATCCTATTTAAAATCAAGGAAAAGTCGACAGGCATAACAAAATTAATTAGGTTGTGGCTATTAAATGTTACTAATAAAAATTAGTTTGGCCTGTGTAAATTCATTCATTTATTTGTTTGGCAAGCAATCTTCAGACCTTCGCTATAATCTTACCAGACAGAGTAGGGAAGAACATGATGCCAGTTATAACAATCTGAATAAAGTTTCATTTCAGTTTCAATGATTTACTTAATCGGCACTCACGTGCCTTAGGTCATTTTCAATAAAAGTATATATATATAACATACGATAATTGAATATTGTAAACATTACGAAAGGCTAAGACATTAAATATGTGTTTCAAATGCATAAGATCTATAAAACGTAGACTAATTACGTGTAAGAAGTATTGCACAGCTATTCCACCGTAATGGGTACATTTATGAATTGCGATCTGTCAATTTTCGAACTTTTCACTATGGACTCGAAATATGATTTTTTCAAATGTTCTAGGTATTTGGTATCTTAGGTTTTATTATTGCGCACACCATTTTAGAAACAAATGGGGACCAATTGATTTAAAATACATACCCAACCCGCCTGTTACGGAGGATAGAACATGATAGTGTGTCCATCTTCTGTACCATGTCACCAATAAAATATATAATATCATTAATTGTTTAGTTTTGCTTTAAAAATGACACATATATTAATTTTAGAATTTTAAAACAATTTGGCTGTCCTCGACCGTTTGTGTTAAAACAGACCGTACTTCAAAGGGCATTAAAGTTATTCTTATTATATCTAGAATTGCATATCTTTTGTTACACATAATTTGCGCTATGGCGATTATATATGCAATTTATTTTACTTTATTTGTAAACTTATATATAGCTTGTATTTAAAATAACACAAGTTGACTTATTACTATTTAATTATGCCAGGAATTAATTAATCACTAATAATACTTTTCTGTAGCTTTATTCAGTAAACTCTTAACAACAGAGAAACAAACTAAAGTACTTAGGGAGATTGTCACTGAGTTGAGTATCAAAAATTCTGTACATGCAATTACAAATAGTCAGTATGAAACAAAATGACTAGAATATGACTTAAGTATTCATGATAACATTTTAACGTGAAATAGGAATATATTTTAAACACTATTAACAAAAACACCATGAATGTTGTTTTACGGTTGTTACGGAAAATAGGTGTTACGGGAGCATATTTCCTTTGACATATTCGCTCATACAGTCACAAAAACAATTGACTGATTCATGATATTGATACCCATATACTTCTTATAACTGAAGTTGTATATATCAGGTACAAGATACACTTTAAATTTTGCGTATAGGGATACAAAGGTAACGGAGGCATAGCTAAAAAATAATCTACATTTTATTATTTTTCGCTGAATGATAAATTCAACAAAATTGTGCATCTTACTTACCATTTTTTAATGATTTTTCAAAACCATAGATATGTCCCTTTAGTTTTCTGCCATGACATGAGAGAATTAATTGTTTTCTCGTCATGTTTTGGGGTGCTTAACATCTGTTATGGTAAGCATAGATGAAATCGGCGACAAACATAAATCACGCATTATTTTTTAATAATAGCTTGTTTATTCTACTTAATCCTTTTTCGTTATACTAAATACATTATCGCTCACATCGAAATAAAAATATACGGCCACGTAACGGTTGTTAGTGCTTAAATGGGGGAGCTAAGTATGAAAAAGTGTCTGGGAACAACAGTATTTTCGCTACCCCCACCATTTTCCATAATGAAATAGAAGGTTATTATACCAATAATGTCAAAAAGTGTTATTGCAATTAATGCCAACTGTTACGTCTTTGCAATTAAACCATGCGCTTATACGCAAATCAAGGAATTGCATTTGATATTTGTGTACAAATACCGACAACATTATTTTTTCTGAATTGTACCCATTTTCATGGAATAGCTGTGTAACGAAATAACCACCTGTAGATCGCGGGTATAACTTCATGATAAGTCATGTACATTTGTATATCATTCTTACCTGCGTACTTCTCTATATGCAACATAGCTGGCCGTGCATTGGTGAGTTCTTTTAACTGAATATAACTACGGTAATATACTACACATGCATTTTGATTGTATAATTGATAACGCTGGACTCCCGGAGAGAGTTTGAGTTAGTCTCCGAACTGCTCGGGGGTACTTCATAAAGCTGTTTAAAATTAATCCCGGTCGCAACAGGTCATATCCTTCGACGAAAATTTGACGAAAATGTCGATTTTCCTCCATGTGTGAAGAAGCTGCTGGCTCCTAGTGGAAGGGTAAGTTAGTCCTGGTTGGTATGCAATCCAGGAAAACTGGTTAGGTGAACCAGTTGCCGTATATAACTGTAAAAATTGTTGAAAAACGGCGTTAAACCCCAGCGACAATGTCACATAAAACAAACAATTACTTTTAGACAGTGGTTGCATTCATAGGGGGCTAATACGTTGAAGGGATGGAGTATGAAGGTGTATTAGGTTTAAAATGGCCACAAGTGTTACAACTTCCGAAATGACAGTTTCTGCACCAAGTTTGTTCAACACTACGTAACTTTTTCAGAATTCACTCAAATTTCTGATAACTGGTGTCTACAGATAGCTAATACATTATACTATACATAACGATGATATTGAAAAGGAAATGCACGACTTGTTATTTTGTATGATGATATTTAATGCATTTTGTTTTCGGGGGCTAAATATGCTTGTTTTAACTTTTATTTATTTTTTATTAATTTGCATCTATTTCAAATATAGCGGATAGTAAGGCAATTCCGTTTTTTTTGTTCAGCGTCCGCGTGCGGCTTAATTGGTTTTGAGCTGAGTCAGCCAAAAAAACACCATTTTATTAAAGTTCATGGTTTCTTGTTTGGACTCTACAGCTTCCAAGATTAATGTTATAAATACATTATCAGCAACTTTTGGGAGGGATTGAGATATTTTATTAGAGGCTTCATTGGTGCAAGCTTTCACGTGAAGGTGGGCTATTCAAGTTTTCATCATTACCAGAAATAGCATGGAGATCTAGGTTTACAAGAAATGCTTTAGACTCACCATGAAGCGTTCCATTGCGGGCGGCTATTAGTATGTTGTAGATAAGACCGTTCGTTTAAAATAAATCTTTAACTTCGTGGACAATTAGCAATGTCCATCTAAACACAGATACACGTCTTTGCACATGATTAAATCTTGTAGTCAAATTCTGAGATAACTTTGTAAAAAGGAGGTGCCAAAGCACATGTTTTCCTTTCTTGTGCAGGCAAACCTTTGTATATCCGTTTTTAGATAGACCAGCGTATAATACGTAGGTGTAGAATTTTAAGTAAACATGTGATGTGTTGCGTCCATTGCTCTGGTGTCATTATTTTGAAAATTCCGTGCAGTAAAAATAAAGACAAACTCACGGAATCAGAAAAAAATCAATGTGGAAACTATACTGAATTGTTGTATTTGCTTCGTATATAGGTAAACATTTTAACATTTACACCGGCGAAATATTAGATTTTCCTGAAAACGCCGAACGTAAATTATGCGGTACGCATATCGATCGCATTCGCCGCAATTTAACGCGTTATACAAGATGGCTGCGCCCATGAAACGGGTATTGGACTAGACTTTTACGATTTTTTTGCAATTGTATTTGATTTATCCCCTTTTCATTGATGTTATCATCCAATAAGTCACTAGTTATTATTTTTTGTTGTTGTTTTTGTTACTTATTATTGCGGGCATTAGTATATTTGTGGAACGCCGGAGTTTTCTTTGGTTCGTCATTCCATCTTGATTCGTACAATATAACTGACAGAACGTCAAATAGATGCAATGCACGTTTACATATATGGCGATTTATAGTGGATTGTTCAGCAATTGTGTATGCTATTTTGTCAGTATGCCTAACAACATTTTTATGCATTCGTATTAAAGTAAATAAGGAGGGGAAAAGCTCTCATCCGAAACCCAGAAGTCATCTCCAATTAATATTTATTTCCAGACATCATCAGAAGTATCAGTCCACAATTTGTAATCCTATGTCATCATTGATGATGTATGCCTAACTTATAATATATGACATGCTTTTTGTTCTCATAACTACCAATACAAGTAGTTAATTATAAATGGATGCAAAGGCAGAAGTACAATTTTGGTAGCGACAAGCGTCCTGCATTTGAAGATGACATTGGTTTATCAGTTAATTTGATTAACACCTTTGTTGAATTAGGCACATGGCATATAAATGAACATATTTGCTATTGATGATTGGTTGTTTACAAGTAGTCCATGGAAATAAGGGATATCGAATATTTGACTGATAGCCCAAAGGCATGTTGTCAATGACATGCTAGAACCCAGTTACCATACATAAAATATTTTGATGAAAGTAGATGCAATATGCAATAAAACCCAAAACCTTTGTTTCAGATAAGGACATATTCTTCAACAGCATCTTACAGCGATTCTTCGTATTAGATTCTTATAAATGTATATCTATATATCAATGAATAAACTCTAGAATGAAGTCTTTGTGTCGCATGTTAAGGAGATACCAGGCAGTTACTTGGTCGAGATTAAGATTTGAAGTAAGACAACTACACATAGGAAGAATTGTGCAAGCTGCAAACAGTTCAACCACATTTAATCAATGGAATAATGCATTTACACTGAAAGGTATTTTTTGTTGATAAGATGCAATCTCGATCAAACTTAGACAACTTAATAATTTGGCTTGAATATTGAAGTGATTTCATTGGTTAAATAAGTTAAATGTAGAGGAAATATGGAATACTTGTCAGAAATAATGTCTTAATAATAAGGTGGTCACAAAATGAGGTTTGAATTTAGATCTTGATATTGTGATTTTGATTTAATTTAATATTGCTGGCTGTTAGGGAAAAGTCCTTTTTGCCTACTATTACACTTCATTATGAATTGATGTAGCCAGAAACTACATAGTGATGCATTTGGGTGATATATTTGTTAGAAATGGAAATCAATCAGCCTGAATTTTACTATTTAAATGTGATCATATCATATGTTTATAACATTGTGTGCTTTTTATCATTAACTTTAAGAGGTGATCAGATATTTTTTATTGTTTTTATATTTTGACTTGAGTCTTCTATATTGATATTATTAATATATCTTTGCTTTTAAATTTTATTTGAATATTTATAGATCCAGCTTATGACTTGGAATATTTGTTGAACCCAGACAACCACAGTTATATCAGAGAAAACATAAAACATAGGAAAGGTGTTGGAGACATTGATTTAGTGGTAAAATTGTTATTTTTTATGCTTGTTAGTCACTACCAGTCTGTGACTGAAGGTTTTGAAGCAAGTTTTCTAAAATGATATAATTCAGTCATTTAACTGTATTCTTATTGCGAAAAATGGCAGTTTTTAGTATTTTTGCAATCATTTTTACTAGTCCCAATATTGGGCATGTGGCTTAAATCTAAGACTTCTGTACACATGCTTTGAAAGATTTCATTTGCCTTATGATGAGGTGCTGGGGTATAGATTAGAATTGAAGGGTTTAACTTTGTACACTACTTCCTGTTGCATTTTATTGCTGCAGTATAATAAGTTCATTTTGATTAGGCCACAATCTTAACAATTCTAGTAAGATACATGTAGTTTGCTTCTTTTATTTGAAAGATGTTCATTTGATTCTTCTGAAAAATATTCCTTTTGCATTGAGGATATCAAAATTAGCCTGTACAATTATACTGCTAATTTACCTTAATTATTAATATTTGTTTCATTTACTGTGCCTTATATTTTTCAGGTTGATACATACAAAAAGTTCCAAAATGCCAAAGATGTAAGTCTTCATCAATTTTTCGCACTTCATGGTACATAAGCATACTGGTAATTTCTTATTTGATATGTCTGGTCACAGGCAGCAGATCTTTAACAATGATTTTTTTATTGGTATAATTGACTTGAATATTCCATTTTTCAATCAAGATTTTTGTGAATTTTAAATCAACTAATCCACTGATTTGTTTCACAAATAACTCAGCAGCAGAAACTGTAAAAAATCCAATTTTTAGGCATTTAAAGACAAAGTTTCTTTAAGGCTCACATTGCCTGTAATTGACTAAGCCTCTAACACTAGTTGATAATAAAAGCCATGAACCATTTCATCTGACACCTTTGTCATGCAGAAAATTGCTAATTGTTTATAAATTACAAAAATGATATTTTCTTCCAAGAAAATTTACATTGCTAATTTCATTTTCGTATTGTGATTATCATGTTTTGTCTTTCTAAGGTTTGCTTGAGGATATGAATGAGCTCAGAAATGTGTGTCCATACTCTAGGCTCTAATGTTAAAATTGACCAATGACAGGCTTGTGCTCTGAGTCCACTCTTCAGCTTCTGTCTATGCCATTGTGTCCTGAAATGTGATTGGAGAAGATGATTATTTCCTTCATAATTCTTTACCATTTTCGTTGTGTATTTTCTTTTACATGCACTAACCAGACTGACAAATCACTGTGTAAAGGTCTTGTATTGAACATGATGTAAGTATGTTGATGAGTTTTTTTTATTTTAGCCATCAGAGAAGGCAAAGTTGTGGAAAGATTTTTTGAAGGTTGCAGGAGAAATTCCAAACATGTCACATCCTCTGTCGGTATGTCTTCTACATTCCATTTATTTGGCTTTATCCTGTTTATTTGTTGTAAGATATATTTAATTGATTTTATCTTCTGCCATGAGTAGATGATCATTATTGTATGACTGGATAAACTTAACTGTTATTATGAAATAGTGTTGTAAGCCATACCGATATAGTACACTGCTTACTTTATTACAGGTATTTATCCTTATAATTAGATCAGGCCCTATTATTACAAAAGATCTGAATTAAGACTCTTTAAAAGGTCTCTTTAAAATCATGACCTTTTAATTTTGTATATATATACATGTAGTCAATTAAATAGATTATGATAATTGCTCTAGGTTTGGGAATAATGGCATCACTTTAAATGATGTGTCCTGATTTTCAGTTTTCATAATAATCATAATATATCAAAATATTTTACCTTAGATGGACTCCTTATGAGAATTTCTGTGAATTTAGGACCTGGATTTGTTTTGTTTAGTATCTGACTTGTGTGTTTTCTGTTATAATGTCTTGTGTAATAACAAGCATAGTTTTGTTTTATTTGATCTACTTGTTGATAATTCCCACATTTTTCTGTAACTGCATTGTAGCCAGTTGGAGAGGAGGATGCAGCAAAATGTATAGATATTGTTGGCACAAAAACAGGTTTGAATCATTAATTTCATCAGGACTTATATTGTAACTTTATTAGGTTATAATTTTATATTTTTATTTATATTCTGTCTTGTTATCTATGCTCATTTTCAATATAGTTTGGCCTTACATCAAAATTGAGAATAATCTTTTTAGTATTTTATCTATCTTTAACAATAGAGTATTAAAATTGTTGAAGTCATTTCTTGTTTCATGGCATTGGTTTTTATTTTTTAATGCCAATGACTTCAATAATCTGTAATGATTGTGTTAAATTGAAAGAAAAAAGATATTAGCATAATTAAAAGATTGAATATGGGTTTTTATCAGGGGAGTTAATCAAAATTAAGAATCAAATATTTGGCGATTATTTCCCTTGTGTTATCAACTGTTCAAGTGTGATTTTATTGTGAATTTTATCCTGTAGCAATTTTCAAGGTCTTCCTTATAGTAATTATAATTTCAGATGCCGGTGAAAAGGGAACTAAATTAAAAACAGCGCTAGAACTTGGGGAAGCACTCGGTCAATTACGTGTGAGGTAGGACAAATTATTACGAACACATGATTACCATAGTGTATTGTATAACAATTTAAAAAGTAAAATGCTGTGATGTGTTCTGTGTTCCCCTACCTAGCATGGCAGTTCAGTAATTTCACTGTATCCTTATGTGTTGGGTTGTCTGAATTGTTTGTTATTTTTGAAAGATTCATGGAATTTCAACCAAACTTTATGCAATTCTATTGTCCTACATGACATTTTATCCAAATGGATTGGTCATAATTTGATTGATTGGTAATCAGTTGGTATGATACATGTTTGTCTAGCAATCCTACAAACACATAACAGATACTCTTGTTATATCAATTATCAGATGTACAGTTGTCTATGACCCATGCCCAACCATTTTGTCAGATCTGCACATACTGTGGTTTCATTAATTTTTGTTGGGGATTTAATTTCATCGATTTCATGGGTCAGCTTGTCTGCAAAATCAAATTAATGCTGAGATATCAGTCAACCATCATAATGTTGGCAAAATCCAAATTTGTACTTACAGTACACACAACAAAATGTTCTGAAACTGTGGATTAACTTCTCTGTCAGATTTGAACAAGATTTGGCAACCTGTTATTGTGTGAGTGAATAAATGTTTGATAAAATTTAACTGTTGTTTTATATCGTTTGTGTTGTATTCTTTGTGTTATGTTGTTGACATTTTGACTCTTCTTGTATCATATGTATGACCACTAGCTACTCAGAAATTAGTAGTCCATTTGCAAATCTCCGATGTTGAATTTGTTAATATAATAGTGTCTTAACAGTATTGTATATCATTTTCAGTATATTTCAGAGACACATTTTTGACCACTGGTAATTCCACCTACTACTTCCTTGACAAACTTGCAATGTTGGAACATGCTCTGATTAATTACACAGTGGATCATCTATTACAACAGGTATGTAAATACTTGCTGTATTATGTATGAACATTAATATTCATCTGATAATCCGATTAAGTTTTTTCTGACATTGTTTTAGTGAAAAAAACATAAAATCATCAATAAGTTAATAATTTACCAATTTTTTATTTTAAAGTACATTTATATAAAGATGTTGTAAAGGTTTGTAAATGCTGTCTCATATAAAAAATCTGTAACTGCACATTTTATTTGCAGGGTTTTCAATTAATATCTGTTCCAGACTTGTTACAACCAGAAGTAATTGTACGTATTGTCTTGATCATTATATCTGTATAAAGCAATGATATTTGCTGAAAAATGTTTTCTTGTGGTTTCTGGATCATCATATGGAATTGAACCCATTTATTTTAGCTCTAACATGCAAGATAATTTGAAGCAGTCTACCAATTTGCCCAAAATAGTATTGATGCTTAATGTGGCATTTTGGGGTTTTAATGCTTCTGTTTAGAATCATTAAAGGGATGCTTTTATCTACTTCATCTGATGGAACTGGATAATTTTTAAATTTGCAGCATTTAGAGATATCTTTGGGGAAAGCTATTGAAAAAATACATGTATACAAATGTACCATAAAGCTCACTTAGTGATCACATCAACATTATATTTACTTTGTTGTAGCATCCATTTATTTTCAGACTGGTACTCAATATTTATATCATTTCAACTTAATATTGAGACCACCTCAATACAAGACCTGTTTTTAGTGTGTCCTGAAGATGGTCTAAATACTGAGATTTATTGTAGACTTTTATTTCCCTCCTATTAATGTAAAACTGCTTATGTTTTCAAACTTATTTAGTCTGCATGTATTATATATAAAAGATTGTTTTATAGGAAAGTTGTGGTTTTAAGACAGTTGGAGATGTAGCCCAGGTCTATAGACTGGATCCAAGCAGACATCCTGATCTGTGTCTAGCTGGTACATCAGAAATGTCCGTAGCAGGTACTGATAGGCTTAGTTTCTTTTGTTATCATGTTTTATTAGTCAAAATTGGTATACACTTTTGATGGATGTATCGATTTTTGTCATAAATTTTTTACACACCCCTGAACTTGATACAAGAGACGATATAGTCTAAATTTTATTTGAAATATACATGTATATTGGTATAGATATTGTGTAAAGGTTATTAAATATGTTTTTATTGTTTTGTAATTTGATGATGTTGTATTACAGGTTATCTCATGAATGAAGTTTTCAAGCAGGACGAGTTACCACAAAAGTAAGTAGACTGTATACTGAGTGTTGTAGAACACTGCCAAATAAGGGTCCAGGGGACCTGAAAAATAGGACTTCAGCAAGTGTTATTGTGGTTTTCTATCTCTTATTTCTAGAACATGTATAAAGGTTGATTAATGCGTAGTGGTTTATTGTTTTACTTGGTTATTATAATTGACTGGTCAATGTAATTTATACTTTTGCTGTATTTTGATTGATGAGGTGTATCAGCATCATTATCTAGTTTATGATTTTTAGCAAACTTTGGAAAATTTTGTGGAATTTTCCCTGTTCAATAAGAACAAAGTATTCTGTTTTGTTGAATTTAGTCTCTGGTGCTCTACATGCCTTCCCATTTAGCTGTTATTAGAAATTAGGACAGCAGATCAAGAAATAGTTGGTTTGAAACCCAGTAGCATGTAGTGGCTGGCAAAGAGCGGAGCACTTTAATTCTTGTTATGACCTTGGAGCACTGGTTAGGTTAACTGTCTCTCTGTACATTTGTGAAAAACTTTATTTACAGTGTTAAACCAATACTTAACACATATTGCATTATGGTTTCTGTAAGTACTTTGATTATTTTACCTGTTTGTATGTCTACATCAGGTTAGCAGCTGTCAGTAGATGTTACAGAGCAGAAACGTCCAGTCTAGAACAGGAGTCTGGTATTTATCGAGTGCATCAATTTACAAAGGTAAAATTTCTGGTAGAATGGAATCTTTTTGTTTTTACATTCAATATACAAGAAGTATCACTGACTTATCAGACACATCCAGTTAATGCAGTCAGAATAGGAATGGACTGTTGATGTAGAGGTCAGGGATTCAGTACCTTGCTTTGATTCTTGATTTTGATGGAAGGCACAGGGGGCTAGCACATTGAAGAGATGGTGTATAATGGTGTATTAGGCTTAAAATGGCCACACGGACCAAAAACACCTATATCATATATATACATATACAAGGGTTACAACTTCCGAAATGACAGCCTCTGTACCAAGTTCGTTTAACACTACGTAACTTTTCAAGAAATCGCTCAAATTTCTAATAACTGGGGTCTACAGATAGCTAATACATTATACTACACATAACCAATAAACATTTGGTCCAATTCAAAACGATGAAGCAGGTATTTCATCCTTTTCCTTCGAAAAATCGTCAATTTCGTTTAGTCGAACGCGACCTCGCAACACCAAAATGATCAGAATTACCATACTAAATACACCTTAAAACAACAGATACAGTAAGGACAACACATGTTTACTATAAATATTTCTAAAATACACTGATTCAGCGCAGAAATGTAATGAGGAAAATTGACTTTCGTTTCTGAATGCAGGGGGCAGGTTAGGTCTGGAAGTTAAAGCAACATCGCTGGTTAGTTGAACTATCTGGCCTATATAACTGAAAGCTATTTCAAAGCATTCAACTCATTACAAACTGACTGATAGAAATGGGGAGGTCATTGTTTTCCATTATTGGTGGAAAATACATTGTGGGGATGGTTTGTTTAGGCCTAATGTCGATATGCATAACAACAAAGTTTTACTGTACCGTACGTATTGTAATGAAGAGAAAATTCTGAAAACAGTACAAAAATATGTGGTCATTATAATGAAGTAGTCTCAATGTTCAGGTGGCCACAAGGCAAGTTTCACTGTACCATTTTAAACGCAAAGGACATGCTATTATACCTATCTTTTTAATGTTTGTCTGTACGTGTTTAACTTACCTAAATCACTGGATATGTTTTTCTAGGTTGAGATGTTTGGTGTAGCCCCAAATGATACTAAAGAAGAAGGGAATGAACTTCTACAAGAATTTACAGATATCGAGGAAAAACTGTTTACTCAATTAGGTTTACATTTTAGGTATGTTACTGTAATGCTCACTCTGAAGAACTCTTTACATTGAAACCTTACTGGGCTACCACCTTGGCGTTAAGACCACCTCATTGTAACTACCTCGCATTTTCAGGGCAGTTTCCTCTATATTTCAACTCAGTATTAAGACTATCTCAGTTTTAGACCAGTTTTCAATATTTCTTCTACATTACAACTTGACAATGCGATCACTGTTGTATTAAGACTTCTACGTTACAACTTGACAATGAGATCACTGTTGTATTAAGACTTCTACATTACAACTTGACAATGAGATCACTGTTGTATTAAGACTTCTACGTTACAACTTGACAATGAGATCACTGTTGTATTAAGACTTCTATATTCTGTAGTCTCAAAGGTGGCCTTAGTAGTAAGGTCGTACTGTAGATTTTTTGAAGAGTTCTGTAGAGTTTTCTTGAGAACAAATCAGTTTGATGCGTAATTGTCTGTTGTTTTTGTTACTTCTTGTACCTTGGAGGTTTGATATATTCCCAAATATTTTTGTACTTTATATTTTACTGCTACAAACTTAAGGTGCTAAAAAGTAGGTTTGGTTTGGTTAGTGTAAACCTGACTATTTTTTCGCTTTGTTCTCTGGCTTATGCTTACCGTTTCCAGTTAACATGTTTCTTTTCCTACAAAGTCATTTATATCATATACAGGTGGTTACTTGTTTGATCCCCAACCACAGCATCCCAAAGTTGATAAAAATAGTATCCTTTGTATCTTTTTATATACACCATGTTATCAGACTTGTTAGGCTTTTCTTGTAAGTCTTTTATTTGTCACCTTTGTTGTGTACCTTTTGTAAAATCCCTGGTACCCTGTGTTATTTCAGAGTGTTAGATATGCCAACATCTGAATTAGGGGCACCAGCTTACAGGAAGTTTGATATTGAAGCTTGGCTTCCTGCCAAAGGATTCTGGGGTGAGGTAAGTGTAATAATGACAATCATGGGGTATGGTGAATATCCCTCTTTAAAGCTTAAATTGCATCCAGTGTAAGAGCTGTGATGCAATGAAAAAGATTACTGATAAGTATTAAATTGTTTAATTTCATTCTTAGCCCATTTAAAACTTCCTCTGGTCATTAGGTATGGCTTTCTATGGTGGCTGACTCTTGAGTATTCAATTTAGTTCAACATAATTGATAAAAATATTGAGTCCAACATGCATGTTGATTGGTCAAAATATGCAAAATATCCTTGAACTCTGACTACATTATTCATATAAGGGAATATTTGCATCATAAAATGGGTTCATTTGTCAGCTTTTACAATCTTGCTTATAAACTGCTATGTGTGTATACTCTCAAAATGGATTTCCTTTAATGTACATGTAGTACTATTTTTGTATCACATTTCAGTCATAATCATCATGTAGGTAACAATTAATTTATGTAACATGGTATTTCAGATATCTAGTGCATCAAACTGTACAGATTATCAGAGTAGAAGATTAAATATACAATATAAAGATGAGAACAGTCAGACAAAATACTGCACTACGGTATGTCACTCAGTCAGACTAGGCCTTACATTATGTATTCATTGAAAAGATTATCAAACTTATTAATTGACTTACTACCAATTTTGGATTGATTTCGCTAACTACTTAACTTTATTTGAACAAATTGATTAGGTTATAAATTTCTTTGTAGTATTATACATTCATTGTCCATTCATTTCATTGTATGTTCTTTTAACTGTATTGTTCTGTTGTTTTGGGGGAAGTTAATAAAATTTTCAGGTTTTACACCTTGATTTCAACTGTACATCAGTTATATCCTTTGCCAGGAGCCTAACATTTCGCATGGATTCTGTACCAGTACGAACCTTGTCCACAAGTTACTTCCAACCTCTCAGTGGTGGAGTCATAATGTCTAAATCAGAGCAGAGAACATGTGTCTCCTCCAGGATTTGAACTCACACACCTGAGGTATATGGACCTAATGCTGTACGAATTGAGCTAAGAGATTGAGTTGTGTTTGGGGAGTATCTGCTTAGTGTACTTTGTTATAATTTTGTAGGTGAATGGAACTGCATGTGCTGTACCTAGAACAATTCTTGCCTTACTTGAAACCCATCAGAACCAGGTATGTAAGATATAGAGTCAGATTTACTGAATAATTCAAACTATGCCAAGTTATAAACATGTTGTAAGATGTTTTAAAATCAAATAAGAGTGTTGTTATTTTTCCTGTTTACAATATCTGAATTATGACTTTTTTATTATTTCAATTTTCAAAATTAACAATTGTTTTAACAGTCTTTGATATTTGATTATTATCATTTTCTGTGTTGTGTCATACACTGAATTTCAATAAATTATTTTAACAGTTCATAAACCTTTACATATCTTCTCTTGTCTTTTCTCATTATGCTAATGGTTGCTTAATTGTTCAAATAATCAGAATTTGTGTTTTTATATCAGTAAAACTTTGTACTAAGGGAGACAACTCTTGTGTTTCTTTTAATATACTCTTATTTTATTAGGATTGTCTCCCTTACATTAACTTGTCTGTGTACATGATATGTTGATAAAATACTGTATTTGTTATACTGATTTTTGTTTAATTAAAATTTGTATTTTACTGTATGTATTAAGAATATTAATTTTTGATGATTTTTTTCAGTAGACTATAAAATGTGTGTTTTGATAGTAAATATTTTTTTTGAATGCAAAAAACTTGATTTTCTCATTCAGTGTGCTGACTTTCATTGTTTGAATTAAAATTTTGCTGGACAAACAATCAAGTCTAGGTATAATAAATGTATATTGTATGTTTTATTTTATACTTAGTACATAGTATCAAATGATAAACTTTCTCAGATGAAAATTTTGTGTGGTGTACTTGTTGAAGATTGGATTTCCTTTTCTTTCACTAAACATTAAAGGAAAAAAAGTACAAAATTATGAAAACAATTTACTTCTAAATATGTTTTTTATATGAATAAGATGACAATTTATTTTGGTATTTCTTCTGGTGATATGTTTATCAAATTCAAAAGTACATTGTGCAGCTACAAATATATTATATCTGTATTTAGTTGTACTGTGGTTAGATTTTAGTACATAAATTATATTGCTGTGTATCCAATACATACCTAAACAACTGTTTGACAGCTACTTACATTTGTGACAAAGTAAGACTTGGAATACTGATGAGAGTCTGAGGTTTTAAAACTTACCTTCGGGAACTGTTTCAGAATACTTGCACCTGGTTGGTTGTTTCTTAACTTTGTCTATAAATTGACCAATGGTAAAACTTCATAGGCTTCAGATATGTACAGATATAATACCCAGATTCTGAGCAAGTATTCTCAGCTGAATAGCGTTTACATAAATAAAAAGACTGTGTAAGTATTTACTTACTTACTAATGGGTAGATAATACTGGTTTATTTACTAATAATCAATGTATTGTATACACATATACATATATGTATATATTTTTCAGGATGGTAGCATAGAACTCCCTCCAGTGTTATGGAAATATATGGATGGACACAAAGTGATCACAAAGTCGGAACATTTACCAAAAATATCATGGATAAAGTCAAATAAACTGAAAACTTAATTTATTTAACTTAGTTCTGTACTATGAAACTCTTTACTGACATGTATTGGTAAAAGAATGGCTGTCATATTTTCCATTTAGGGCCAAAATAAACATGTTCTTTGTGCAAATTACTTCTGAACAGTCTCATTTCTCAATTTCATTCCATATTTTTGTGAATAGGATATTGCTCTTTAATGCTAAAATTAATACCTGTGTCAATTTTCAGATAGAATAATGTTTTATTAATATCATAATTGCAAAATTGGAATTAAATCAAAAACATACAACGACAAAATATGAGATTTGAGTTTGGGGACAAATCTCAAGTTTTGCAACCTTGGACCCTGGTAGATTCTGATAAAGGCTGTCCTTATTAAAATGAATATAGTCATATTTAATTGCAATTTTTATTGCATGAAATTTAGAGCTGAGGCCTTATGTTAGTTATGTATATCAGTCTGGTATATCAAGTACATGTATTTCATATCAAAATGCTGTTTTAATATTGTGTATGTATAAATAAATTATGAGGAATAATGTATTGAAAATAGATTTTGTTATTTTACCATGTAATTAAGATCTATTGTGATTGGTTTTCTATAGAATTTTTACTGAACCTTTAGCAAGTGATGTGTTACATTTTTCTTAACAGTCTGTACTATAAACATCTCGGTTCATTATCTTGAATAAATATTGAGATGATTTATTTATGAGTTCTGTTTTTTTTTCTCTTTTCAAATTGTGAGGGCTTGGCATGATCTTGTGTGAAACTGAGTTAACTTTATTTAAATAGGGAAGTATTCAACACTTTTTAGCTGTTGGTCATTATTTTTTTCATTAAAACCCTTCAATATTGGCCAGCAAATAGAAGACAGGGTTGGTCATTATTCAGTTGTTCAAGAAAAAAAGCCTGTTTCCACTAACATTTTAGCAGGACTTTTTTTCAAAAACATTTTTTAGTTGGGAGAAATAGTTCTTATTCATGTGGTATGATAGGCATATTGCCTTATTTTCCAAAATAAACCATCTATCTTTGAAAATGTGAGCAAAGAAAAAATTATGCTGACCAAAAAGGTTGGTCGAGTTTTGTGATGTGTGTTAAAGGTGATTGTTTATGAGATATAACTGTATTTGTAATTTTGTTATGCACAACAAAGATACCTTTATGCTATGCTAATTTATAATTGATGTGAACGAAATTATGATTGATTTCAAATAAGTTGAATTGACTTTATTGATATGACACAACCATGTTTACACTTTCAGGTTACAAATGTAGTATTTACGTTAGATTTTAGATCTCTTGTGCATGTACTTTTAATTTCAACAACTAGAAGTTGGATTTTACATTTTTGCATCAAATGTTGAAGAACTGCTACGTAAGGATCGAGAATTCAAAACAATAGTTGTCCATGATTTTGCCCTGAACTAAGGCCTGATAAGCCTTTGTAAGGCTTTTAATTGAAATATCAATTGTCATTAAATCTTTTGATTGCACTAAATGTACTTTTTTAAGAACACATGGCTGAAATATAGGTGATCTAAGTAAGTAAATAGAAAATAGATCAAGTTTATACCAAATAGGAGGTGTGTTACATACTCTGCTATTCTGCTTAGGAATATTCTTGGTATCTATGACTGTGGCATGCTGTATCTGAGGTTAACAATCAGATCAATTTATGATTGGTTGATTTCTGTGTAATCTTAAGTTCTGATCAATGACATTGCAACAATTTATATCTGGTTTCTTAACCATAATTCCCTGTGTATTTTATAAGTAGCATTCGGTCAGTGTAAAACAGTTGTTTTTTTATAAATATTATTTGTGTGCGTGTTTTTTTTCAGTTCCTGAATTGTGATACAAATATTTATAGAGTTATCCAGCTTGAATACATTCTAAAAAGAAGGAAAGAAGACAAGTGTTTTCTTATGAAATTATTGCATTTATTCCCAATATGTTCCATAATCTGAACAAATATTCTCTTTTTACATCATGATTTGTATTGTATACCTTTTTCCTTAAAGTTGAATGTCATTCTATGAAACAATAGCTAGCAGAGAAAAATGCATTGTTTTGACTCATTTTAATTATATTACAATGTCAATTGATATTTATAATAAACTCATAAACATAAAATTTACACTTTCACAACATCATAGTTATACAGTGCAAAACATTTTTTTCATAAAAAAACAACAAATTGTGAACTTAAAAATTTACAAAACATTTACACTATGTACAAAAATTAACTTAAATACTATTTATAGATATATATGTATATACTACAATCTCAAATCGCTGGTTTCTTGTCAGGCATTTATACAAAATTCATCAAATATTTGGTTACCAGTCTGAATAAAAATATCATTTGTTCTGAGTTTTAATCTTGAAGAAAAACGCCAGAATAATAAATAACCGATAATTTTTCATCTTGTAATTTTTTGCTGTATATAGCTACACTCCACTGTCTCTACAATCTGTATTACCCTGTTATACTCTCACTATTGCAAAAAGATATAGTTAGGTTACCATGGTAATATAATGCCACAAAATCCTAGAAATGTATATTATTTACAAATGGTTATTTTGTTGAACTTGGTAGATATTTTTGAGTATTTTAAGGTATGGAGTGAAATATGGTCAAAATGAGATCAAAATAATGAACGTGAGTTAAAGTATGTAATGGACTGAGTACATGTACCCCAAATATGATACTTTCATAACCTTAAAAACAAATATAATTAAAGAATAATTGAATAATATTTTCAAATGCTTCTTGAAATTTAAAGTGGTTATTGGAATGTTTTACATACAAAAACAAAGTCCATTTGTTAAATAAACAATGATGGCTCCCAAAAATGTATCAGCATATTTTAAGGCTAATGAAATTTTACCCCATTAAAAAAACAAGGTAACTTTTCCTTAAATCTCGCTGTGGAATGTGGAGAACACTAAAGTAACATGTTAATTCTTGTTCACAAATTTAAACAAAATTTGTCACATTTCCTTAACAACTAAACATTTACCACGCTACTGATTGTCATCTTCACATATCGTCATTCTTATCCCTAAGTCCTTTCTGATCACTTTTTCTAGACCCGTTCAAGCACTTATATGACTCTGTTGTCAATATGCACCGTATGAACCATAACTTTTGTATAATTTGGCGTTTTATATCACGAATCTGACTACCATTGCAGCAGACGACTAGTAAACCGGAAGTGATGCAAAATAACACTTCTGGTCGTTCAGTGAATCGCCAAGGTGTTCCATACGAGTCTTGGCAGTAATAAATAATCACAATTGATTGTTCATTCACAAATCGCCCGTTACAACACTTGGAATTTTGGCCATGACGATGTTTCTTTATATTCCAAACAATCGCCACCAGTTGTAGCTCTAGAGAGACCTTGTGCGGACGGCAATGAGGAGTACTGGTTCGGGTACGAATTGGACATAGTGTTTCCTTGGTTGGAATGCATAACATTTACTGGAAGCTGCATTGGTGACAAATAGTCAGAATTTCCATAATATGAGGACGGGCCGTAATTTTGATGAGAATATCCATTATGCATGTTGCTCATTGGGTAGGTTGCCGCTCGCTGCATACAACTGTTTTGATACATCAGGTCATTCATTGGTGAGATTGAAGCCGGGCTCCAGATTGAGGTTGGTGCGTTCATACTTCCGTTGGTAAGTGGGCTGGATACCGGCGTTGGCTTTGTGTAACTTCCAACTGGTGATATCGATGGTGGTGGTGGTGGGGTCTTAGATTTCTTGGGTGTTGGTGATTTATTGTTGTTGCCTTCTTTAGCTTTCTGTTGCTGTCTGCATTTGGCACGGCGATTTTTGAACCAGACCTGTATGGAGAAAAAGAATGAACTATTATTATAAAATATTAATTATTTACAATTGTTAGTGTCAAAACTTGTGTAAAGGGTTTCAGTTCCACGAATCAATCATTCAAAATTGTGCTCTAATTAATTAGAATTAGCCTTATTGATGGAATTATTGATTCTGGCTATTCTATAGGGGAAAACCTATGAATGAAATTTGTTGGTTTCATTAAATTTTCATCCCTACACCCGCTCGACCCGTATACTGCGCTCATTTCAATATTAATACAAAACTGAACGTATTTACGTCACCACCGCGAAATGTATCTGGCGTTTTTTGGAAATTGAATTATTATTTATTTCATTTTGATTCATATTTTACGTGAATCATCGATTTTCTGAACCACTGCCTTTAAGAAATAATATTGCTTTACCGCCTACTGTTCGCACTGTCTGACATTTTGAAAAAATGTCACCTAAAAACACACCTGTGCGATAGTCGGCCATCAAAAATGTATTAACAACGTGGAACCGCGTTCAAAATTAATTATAAACGCGAAAAAATGAAACAATCTAGAAATAATGCTATTCAGAAATCTGGGTGATTTCTTTACGCATTTCCGCGTCTTAGAAATAATATTACTTTATAATTGGCGCAAAATTTTCGCTCACTCGCTATCATAAATTGTTATTCGATGTAAACGAACGTCGAATGTCGTCATTGTTTTACTCCGGCATGAAAAGATCGGAAGAGACGGTAGTTGTCAGCGTGGCAATTCCATCGCCTTCTTTTATTCAGGAGTCGACCTGTCGTCTGCTTTCAACAACTGTTTTGTGAATCGGCATATGAAGACCTTTCATTAGCGTTACGTTTGCTTTTTTCCTTTCAATGAAGGTATTGGGACAGTATTGGCTCGCGACACGTACGTGGCTAATGGATTCTAGTATTAAAATCTCGAGTTAATTTCCCGATAATTTCAACTTAATTAATAGATAAAAGCATGGAAGTATAAAAGAATGGCGATTTCAAGCGGAGTTGTTTCATCTCTAGGTTATTAAGATATTAAAATCGAGTCGATAGAAATCGCGGAAGAATACAGCGAAGACAATGTAGAATAGTGGGATGTATGACCGAACGCATTAAAAGGCAGACGATATTTTTCAAGCAAGTTCTTTCACGGCGGTATTTTCATACAAATTATAACCAATATCTGTAGACATTCGTTTTGGCATGTCGCCTTTGTAATTTTTGACAATCCATGAAAAATATGAAGATATTTGTTGCTATTTTTCTTCTTTTCTAAATGCCATCGTTTTGTTTACCCGTTATGTCAACAAATTTGTAAAAATAGCCGCGGGCAAAGTCTCTTACGATTTTCTTTAAAGTTGTAAACTAATGGCTAATGGAAATATTTTCTTTCCAAATACTCGATGTTATTACAACCAAGTATGGTTCGCAAGGCACTCTTACAACGAGATCATAACAGCGTTGAGTTTGTGTGTATTTCTACTTAAGATTCGACATTCTTTTATTCTTCAACTTGACCGTTCGTATTGAAACCGTGTACCCATGAATGACTTCATTAACTCTTCATTACTGTTTGTTAAGTTCTATATTAACACGAGCAGACGAAATATTGAAGGACTGATTTTTTTCATCAAAGATTTCAAATTTGAGGACCTTTGATAATTAATTTTCTATGATTTTTTAGGGGGAACTTTTTTCTTGAAAGTGGTCCAAACGTCAAATTACCTGAACTCTAGATTCTGGCAAGTTGATTTTAAGCGCAACTTCTTCGCGCATGAATATATCTGGGTATCTTGTCTTCTGGAACAATGATTCCATGACATCTAATTGTGCGCGGGTAAAAGTAGTTCTTTCTCTCCGTTGTTTTCTGGGATTGTTGGCGGTGTATGGAGACACTGAAAGTAAAAGAGTTCATTGTAATCATTTGAATCATCTAAAATGACCGAATCACCCGTAAAGAAATACATAACAAACAATTACAGTGATATTTCATATCATTTTGTAATCGAACTCTACAAGACAGGTCATGTTATAGATGTTTTATTTAACAGGCTGTTAGCGACCCAACATATTCATCTGTTTTCTTTCAATATATTAACTAATATTTTGTTGAACTCCTTTAAACAGAAAACATGCGGATCAGGAGGAATTAGTCCGACTTAAGAGTTAGAAATCGGTAATAATCTGCTTAAAAGCTCAAGAAAATGTGTAAAATGCTACTTATTATTTTTAAACGACAATAAACGTGTTTTGGCAAGAGATTTGGTCATGTATATTTGAAACATTTCATTACAGACCGGTAACAATAAATTTCCATTCTTACATTTTTGACGGATTATTTTTTCATGCATTTTGCGAGATTGCCCCCAATTTTCATCGTCATAGATTAATGTATCAAACATTGACTATCTTTCTAACAGAACGACATTGGTTTAATGTAGCAACATGTCCATGAATCAGTTAAAATAGAGAATTATAGGCTTGACGACCTTATAATGAGTACGGGCCGTGATCAAATGAAAGGGTTGGTCTCCGATGAACTCTTTTTCAATTCGTTTTATACAGTACAGATTTCGCCTTAAAGTGTAAAAAAACTTGCATGCGGATTTCTTATTCTGTGATAAAATTCACAGATATATTTCTACATTTTTTACCGGCGAAAAATATTCATTCTGATTTTGAGAAGTGCGTTCTATTTCTCCCAAACACACAACCATCCCCATTAGCACGTACGCTGCGTTGAATCAATTTTAAACGCCCACCCAGCCTCACAAATTTGACCAAACGTCCCCTAAAACGTTAGCCTCGCTTTGAACAACGCGGCAGTCGACAATAGGAGGATGTGTTACGAGGAGCAACGCCCGTCAGCAGTAATGTCTTTTTGACGTTTTAATGCCAGATGAAACTTATTTATGTTCATTTTTAGAATAATACAGAGAACCGGCGGTGAGAAAAGAAGCCGTTTATCGACAAATTTAACTGTAAACGGAAATGGGCCTGTTTGGCTTTCTATCGTCTGAATATTTAAATTTTCAATTTTATAACCATACATAAAAATAAGACGTTAGATTTTTATTATACAGCTAAGGTTTTCGTCGCACGCTTCATTTAATAGACAGACATAAAGTGTAAATACGGAATACTGAATGTTGAAGAGAATACGCGGTTGAAGTTACTTTCATTGGAATGGTAATTTTGTTCCCCTTTTTTACAACCGTCGTTCGTCCGATGGATGAGAAACTCGCAGTTTAAAACGTGATTTTTAAAAGTCAATATACCATGATCGAGACTTGTATGAAATGATCGCAACATTGCCACAATTTTTAATGAATTCGAAATGTTTATGATTAACTGAAATGGCATACAAATGTACAGACACGCCGCGTGTGATATAGAAAGTACAATTAATTGGGTACGGCATCCAACCGAGCCGTACAATACCGGGTATTCATCGCGATTAACGAAGCGCTTGCATGGTACGGCCTCCTACCTTGCGTACGTTTGTGATATACCTGGAAGAGCGTGGTTGGTCCCAAGCTCGCGGCATATTTTCATTCGGCACCAGGTGTGTGGGATAAACGAATGATGATCATAGTTTCAACACTAACACTGCTTCCCCACATTCTCTATAGAAAGACACCCAGAATGTTCTACTAATTAATGTCGTCTGCCAACTTGTCCATTTTTGCTTTACTATGTATACCAAGTGACTTTCATTTTCTGTTAAATCAAACTGTGATATGTTTTCCATTTTATGATTCTAACATTCACGAGCTGATAGGATATGGATAAAACAATAAATATTTTGGAATTACTTACTTTGGTAACCCATTGCTGGATGCATCATGTCTACGTTTGGCGAGGATAAGCTGATTCCATTCACGCTGTATGGTCCAGAAGGTTTGTGTGAGGACACTGGGGGATATGCCATTGACGTCATATCCGGATGAATTTGTTGATGAAGTTGATGGTGGTGTTGTTCTGGTTGGGTGGGGTAATCTTGTTTGATGTACTCAGCTTTTGTGTAATCCTGTTTGGAATAAGGTGACTCCTGCAGGCCAATACCAGTGTCTGTAAATATATAAGCATAGTTATTGCAAAGTCAATACCAGTGTCTGTAAATATATAAGCATAGTTATTGCAAAGTCAATACCAGTGTCTGTAAATATATAAGCATAGTTATTGCAAAGTCAATAGGAATGTGTTTTCTTCAAAATATTTTACTTTTTTGTATGATTACGGATTGAAAAGGCTGAGGAGTGGTCGATTTTGGTACAATATTATATCATTACCTTTATTTATTGTTCTATATAAACGTGCTTTGAATGTACAATGCACAGTGTAAATGATATAACAAAGACTTATTTTTCTTTCACAAATGTGTTTTTAAAAACGACTAAAGTAAACACCGTGTCGCTTTGATAGAGTGATAACAAGTATTTTGTGTGACTATGTAAACATAATCAATGCTTTTTAAGATGTCTACGTTCTTTTTGCGATCTTTACTTGCAGTTTCTTTTCAGCAGCAATCATTTCTACATCATTGTGCGAAAGAACAGAGCAGGGGTACGTGTTAATGGAATGCTGACTCCCCACCCACTTGCATGTTGACATTTATCACTTACAACAACTGATGTCGTAAGCGATGTTTGATTGATTGAAGTGTAGAGTGAAGTGTGAGACTGTATGAGCGAGGTGTCAATCACGTATAAATCAAAAGAAACGAGTAATTCCTGTAAACGACTGTTGCTTTTGTTTCCCGTTGCCAAATTTTGAGTGAATATCCGAAATCATTTGCATCTTAATAAGAAAATATCAAAAGGTCAAAGATCAATTAATGATATTAATATTTGTTTTCATGTTTTCGAATGCCAAATTTTGAGCACAAAGTTCAAAATTTAAATAAGCCTAATTTAAAAATAAATATTCTCATTAATTTAAGTATTTAGGGATGTTTATTTAATTATAATTATTAATGTCCTTAGAAAAATAAAATATTTCACATTTCTTCTTTTATTAAACAGTACGGCGAAGTCACAATACATTGAACATTGTTGGGTTTTTAAAATGTATGCTCAAATGTACGACGAAAACATGAAACCATTGTTTACAGTAAATCCTTTTTTCCTAATTCATTTGATTATTATCAAAAACTTAGTTATTTTTTCAAACTTTTATTTTTCAAATCATGAATCACATATTCGTGCTCATGTTTAAGTTTAATTAGAACTCCATGTGTATAAAAATAATCATAATTTCTTCAATAAATTCACGGTAAATATAGATAAAAAGGAATCATTCAAACGCTTGTGTTTTATAAATACCCCACTCGATTTACTATTTGCATTAAGTTTAAAAGCCTAGTATTTGAAATAATGTGCAAAAATCACTGATCAAATGCTGACGATATTTTACGAAATAATCTAAAGAACAAATACATTTAATCAGATTATGTCTGTAAATCTGATCTAACACTGGGAACTAACTAAATTTTAAGCCATTATTTAAACGAAACTGAGATATTTTTCACAACCTTTCATGCCTTAGTGTATTAATTTATTTTCTTAAGATAAGTGAACTATTTCATTGATGAAAAATAGTAAATATTTCGATGTTGTATTTTAATATTTCTCTAAAATAGTATCATTGTTCAAATTAAACCAGGATAATATGTTTTATAAACGAATACTGTAAATATTAGAAACAGAAATATTAATTTACCAAATATGGTGTGGAGAAATCATATATTACCGAATTTAAAGAAATGATATTTAATTTCCGAATAGTGATTTATTTACATTATTTTATCTGTATTTAGCAGAAAAGAAGTGGAATTTATTAAATTATCATAATACTTACCAGGACTGCTGGCTGGGGACTTGTCCACTTCTTGATGTAGAACGTCTGTTGTATTTTCTATCTTCTCGGCGTCTTCTGAAGTTGATATAAGTGGTTGATTATACATGTAACCCATCAGCATGCTTTCACCATTTCCGGTTCTAGTTTCCGTATCCAGCATCTTTAAATCCGGGGAATTTAAAAATTAATAATCTCGAAATGCAAATTTAATGAATTAATTTTAGCGATATATCGCCTTAACAGTTCAAATGAAGTATTTTTGATTAAGTCCTATTTTCGTTTCAAAAATAACTTCTTATTAATATTTTTATTTTTTTAATTCTCTAAACACAGTGAAGTATTTAGCAGTGACTGTTGCGATTTTCTAAATCCTAAGATTTTGATAATCCGAACACGTGGTTTCTTGTTTATGTACGATAATCCGTAGTTAATACAGTACCCCGGAGCATGCGTATACATACGGGTAGCCATTTAAACCCCGCCTATTTCTCCGCCCACAAAATAACAGTTTGACATTTTTTGTTTGTCGCGTTGGTGAAACAATTTCTAACTTGTTTTTCGAATTTGTGCAAACTTGCACCATCAAAGTGAGAATGTTTTCGTCCACCTTTTATTAGCCGCAACTTCAAATATCATGTTTGTGTTAATTAATTAGGGACGATAATTTTTGAGTTCAACTCTGATTTATTTAATTAAGTAATAATTAATATGCAAACTTTATTTGAAAATTGCCGACCATAAGTTCATGTAAGAAGAAATGGTTGTAATATATTCATATATTATACAAATGCATGTTCGTTGTTAAATAAAATGCGATGACTTTTAGTCTGGATAAAGGGAATTATAATTTATGTGTTATGTAAATATAACGCAGAATATTAAATCTAAAACAATATGGTGTTTTATTTTAAGTATCATCCTATTTCTTCTTTTCTGAACATTTCAAAGACAGAGTTTCACTTATGTTTTCAAGATTTTTATGTTTGTTATGCTATCAAAATGAGACTCGAATCACAGGACGTTTATTTGCATAACAATGTTAGCGTTCAGTTTGGTGACGTGAACTTAGCGATGATCAAATGTTAGTACGAACTCAGGTATGAATGTTGACCAAATATCGTCCCCGTAATGTATGTACAACTAAATTGAATCGGAAATGTCGACTGTGTGTTCAGTTAATGAAGTCTTCCTGATATATCCGGGTACGTGTGTAATTTTAACAAACCAGTCAATAGAAAAACTAAGTCACTAGTATAGTCGTTCCGCTTTTTTATAAATATATCCGGTAGATTGCGTACACATTTTTCATAATTACTTGAATGGAAACAAGAATTCGAAAACTTTGTTTTACACAGTATAAAACTAGAAGCAAATTAACATTCATCATTCATTTTCGCATTAAAATAATGTTGAAAGCTTAACATTCTACGTAGATGAAACAGTAAAATGTACAGTATAAACATACTGGTATATTACAGATATTGTGAGTTCAATTGTTATCATTTTAATATGTAGAAAAAATATTCTAAATTTACCTTTCTAAAGACAAGAGACATTTAGCTACATGTACTTTATTCGAGATTTTGGTCAGCCATTTAATTTCACAGTTATGTTCTGTTTGTAGAGAAAGCAAATATCACATGGACAGGAAACTATTAGTTCAGATTGGAGACGAAGTCAAATATAGACGTGTCATTTTCCAAATAAAATATTTACTTTCCTCGCGGACCCAGAAATGATGCATCATAGATAGTTAGACGAGTATGTTTGTCCTGAATTCATACAAATATTTAGCAAGAAACAGTTATAGATGGCGTCATGAATCAATATAAATATTGTCCATCGTAGTTTGAGCATCAAATAGTGTAATTATTTAACCAAATAATATGTTGTACCAACATTGATGCACTTTGGTTGATGAAGATCATTTTGTAACCTTTGATAGGACATCAAACACGGACCTAGTCTATAAACTATTATTTACATTTGTTAGGACTCAGTAAAATCATATCTGGCGTAACATATCCTTTTTTGTCCATTAAATGTTTAATTATTCAACAAGTGAAGTGCGGGGCATTATTGATTATTTGACGCGAACAATTTCACACATAAACAATGAAAACAGTCAAGAAAGTGTCCGTCTTTTTAACGGAATGGGTGTGGAAATATTGTAAAAAATACTGATCCAAATATGACATTAATGGGACGTTAGATAAATAGAAAGCTGTTCCTTTACCTCATATGTTCAATTGAATAAATGTGCGCACTGTAGATTTATCGTGCTTATTAATGAAATACGAACAACATGAAAATCAACTCGAACGTAACTTCATTTGAATCAGCATTGGTTCAATAATGATTTTTTTTCAAATACTCGAATATAATTTTCGCATGTAAATTAAATAAAAATGATTGAATTCTGATGAGTATATTTAATGCATACTGCCGGATATGCGGACATGACTCCATTAACTAAATCATACACAAAATTTGAATTTTAATAAGATATGCTTTCAGTGAATTCGTTAATAATATCTATTCATTTATTTCTATATTTACAGCTACTGCGCTTCTCCATAAACAGCCCCTACATTAATTTTGACATTTCCCACTCAACACAATTAGGAAATCGTGGACTCATCCTATCCGTTCAATGATATTTCAACTCATTTTCAAGTCTGAAAATCGTTCTGGTGTTTACATTGTTGAATAGTTTTACAAACAAACAAGATAAAAATAGTCTTCAACTTAATAAGAATGACATAATTTTTGAACAACCAAACCATGGGAAGTGGTCAATATTTCCGATCTTGTACGGAAGACTCAAGTACGTAAAAATGACCAGAGTGTCCTGTACTTATCTGTGTAGTCAAAACAAAGAGCTCATTCAAATAGTTAGCACAAACCGTGATGTTATTTCAGCTAATTATGCACGAATTTAACGGAGACATTCTGATCAATACATGATAAATTTTAAGATTCACTGACACCGTTTTGGTTTGAGCTCGAAGATATGAACGTTTTACACTCAAATCGAAGTAAAAAATATGCAAATGTTAGCAAGCAACTTATAGCTTAAATGAAGGGTCCTAACCAGGTAATATACTGACTTTAAAAATTAATTCAATTATAAGTCGAATTTAATATAATTCTGATAAGTAATTATTAGTCACATTAAGCCATATATATTTTAATTTACTTATCCACAGCACATCCTAACGCGGAATGCATGCACTCTGTAAGTAAAACAGTGTTCGGATATATGTTTAATCTGTCTAAACTAATTATTGCATTAAAAAAGAGAGATTATGAAGGACGTATCTTCTATAAGACGGGTCTATTAGATAGTTATTAATGATACGCCAACACTTAATCGGGTAATCTTAATCTTTGTAGATTGGTAACGAGAAATTGCTCGTGATTAAACGAATTAATCCAGTATTGAAACGTTTCATGACACGCAAGTATCTACATTAATCATGATGTTCATTTACACGTTCTGTTTACAGCATTTTTTGTGTTAATTCTGTGTATGATTACGCCACAGTAAATAAATATTCTGTTCTGTTCTAAGCCTTACTAGATGAAAATGCTGAATCCGATGTCAAGCCATATTATTGCACATTGCTCGTGCAACATCGAATAAACAAAGTTTATCTTGTTATTTTTTGTCGTGTTGTTAATACGATAATTATGGTATCGAAGCCCTATGTTGTTGTAAAAATTATGGTTGTAGACGATCATGGCAATCATATTTTGTTGGAATATTACACAGTACATTAAATGGTACAAAGAATCGTATCAGAAAATCATTCTATTAACGTACACGTAGTTTAATTTATTTGTAGAAAGTTAATATAGATAAAAAAAACTGTAAAACGCGAGAACTACATCAATATACTGGTATAATAAAATATTTAAACATAATAAGAATGGGGTTAGTTTGTTATCCTTGATTGGTCAATACAAAAAAACCACTTATTTCTTGATACTAAGATAAGCGATATAAAACACAAGACTGAAGTGACCCACAAAACACTTTAATAATAGTAAAAATTATACAAAATCGCGGATTAAAGTCATATGAAAAAAGTTTTGTAATACTTTGAATTATGTCAGTGTATGGTACATCTATCCTCAGTTTTTGTGTCAATTTGATAACTACGTGAACGAAAGAATATTTTACTTCGGTAGAAATTCCGAAACCACATCTAGATAAACATGAGATGAGATTCACGCTATGAAAAATAATAACATCATATAATAAACGTAAAGAAAACACACCTTATCATGACAAATTTACATTGCCCAGGTGTTGGAAGTCCCAAATGAAATTGAAAAGTACTCATGCGACGACGGGCTGTGAAAACAAAATTATGAAAAACGAGACTGCTTATGTGAAAAAATAAACCAACATACCGAAACTTGGAGACATCTTTTCCCGTATTATTGATGTATCTTTAATATAATCTAAATCGGTCAAATCTTCGATGGGCATTTTCCGTTTTGTTAAAGTACCGAAAGTATACACACTGTGTTAGAACTAACTCGGTATAAACGTGTGTCAAAACTTTGACATTTTTCTAGTTCTGATGTTGTGATTGTGGGTTGAGAACAAGTGGTCACTCGTATTACATTGTGTAAAAATTAGGGACACTTCAGTCCGTGTTTGATTCGATAGCGATATGAAAATACGTACAACAATACACAAAACGTTATCTATGCAGCCTAAATTTACTGTTAATTTGTAAAACAGTGTCTTTTCATAAAACAACATGTTCCCGGGGGCTAAATATGGCGATTCCTTTTCAGCGGCATTCTCGCAAATATTTTTATGATTTTATTGCAAACCCTACCAAAATTAGTCCGATTTTTCTCGGTGATAATTATTTATGTAAACTTTATAACGGCTCGACCTTAAAATGTAAACAAAATTGGCCCTAATTGTAATCACAAATGTTGAACCGCACGTGGTAAACGTGCAAGATTCGTGGCTGAGAAAGGAAGTAGATGTTTATTCTGTGTTTCGAGAATGAGATCCATATTTAGTTTAAATTTTAGAATATCACAATTACAAAATAAGATTATAAAAAGTGGAAGTATTTTGTTATAACGCGATGCAATAGTATATAATTATATTAACCAAGATTTTAAACGATTTTAGAATTTATGTAAACGTTGAAAAAAAAAAGCAGTTCGCATGTCCCGCACATTAAAATTGTTCATTTAATAAAGAGATAAGAATAAATCAGTAGAAGTTAATCATTTACACCATAAGATAATCTTTTGATAAGAGAAAGTTCTTACCTTATTTAACTTGTGATTTATGCTCGCTTTGCTTATCTTCCAGCTAATGAGCTTGTCTTAATCCTAGTCCTTATAACACAGCTATAGTTAAAACCATTTAACAGTGTATTTAGAAGGTATTTTGTGCTTTTTGTTTAATATTAAGCAGCTCAATCCTTCTTATTTCTATTCGCTGATCCGTAAAGTATTTCACTAACTCTGTGGAGAATAGAAATGGTCTTGGAACATGAGCTTATAGAAGCTTATGTCTTCAAAAATGTTGCTACAATTTTTGATAGATCACAATTTGGTTTAAGCGACTAAGTACGGGAGAATAAATAACAAGGACTGCCTCTTTGACATGCCGACAGCCAATCAGATCGCGCGAAAGGCGAAGCGGTTCGGTGACGAATAGTTCACGACGGACTGAGAATCGATAATGCAGTAATGATTGGAGAAATAAATAAACAAAAAAATCACGAAAAGGACAAAAAATGTTAGACAGTTTCTTTATTCCGTTTTCTTTGATTTTTTAAACCAAAACATGACGAAATAATACAACAAAAGTAGTCGAATCCCTTTAAATAAATATAAAAATGTAAACTATACTTTAGAGCACTTTACATTATCTTTCGAAACGATGTTTTAAAGCGTTTATCCGATTTACATATGAGGATTTTAAAGAGATCAAATGTTAAGTCACATTTCATAAACTCTGCATATAGGGTAGAGTTAAGTAAAACGCTTTAAAAGTATTAAAGCAAATACGATTTAAGATTTTCAAAGATTTTAATAATTCATACCAACATAAATATTTGGTAAGATTTTAGTTCGAATATATAAACCCCAATTTTCCTTGATCTCACGTCAAAAGTCTCGGTTTAGTTTTACAAGTGAGCTGTGTGTAAGAAGATAGAACTGTCGGAATACATATTTTGGAATAAATATTTTGCTACTTCTCAATTTCTGGGATATATTGTTTTTCGATGTTAAATGTTAGCATCTCTTTGGATTTACTTTTGAATGTTCAAACATTCTGCGTGTGTCATGACTTAAAATTGAATCACAACGTCTAAAAATTATTTTTTTGTTGCTAAGCAACCTCGCAAAATTCGTAATTGTTTTATTTGCACATTTGAAATTTTACTCCATAGACACATGCACACGTAGGACGTTGCGTTTGAAACTTGGAGTGGTCTTGTATAATATCCTCTTACAGTTATGAATGAAATTATTCAGACACGGAAATAACTTTTTGGGGGGATGCATCAATACGCTTGTAATTAATGCGTATGACTTATAGAACATTCGTCATTCATATACGTGTCTTGAAAATGGTCTCATTTCGTCAAAAGTACAATGAAACCTTGAAATAAGAGTATGATATCAAAAAAATAATATTTTATCATAAGATGACATGTACTACAAACACAACTGTAAAGGTAACTGTAATATAAACACAACAAACCTGGTCCAAAATAGGTGGTCTTTATAAAGGGGTGGTCTTGATATTGAACAAATCTTTATGTGTTTTTTTACTGCCTGTATTCATTACGTTGCCTTCGTATCTGCGGTACGTGTCTGTGATGGTGTATGATTTGTTTTCAATGCATTTTTCATGCAAATTACGTGAAAATGCATTGAAAGGTTTTATATAGTTATACTAGAAAATCAAAAGATTTTATATTCAGAATTGTTATTGTTGTTTTAGGGGCTGTGGGTTCCTATCTGTCCCTTTAAGTATAATGTTCTTCAATTAAACTAACATACAACTGAACTCACTGAGAACGCAAACATGCATGGTTCATTTTCCCATGAGTTGTAAAGGGTGAGAATGGAACGATCTTTTCAAATATCGTCATACATTGACGTTCATCGTTGAAAGAAACGGTTCAGAAATCGAAATTTGAAGTGATATTAACATAATAATAGCAATTCTCGATTTTAATTTCCTCTTGAAGTTCAGTTGAAAGTGATTTTTTTGGGATGGACCAAGTCTTACGTTTGGAGGTTTCTCTCTCTCTCGTCTGAGTGTTTAATTCTTTAAAAGTAGGGGACGTATTGATACTGTCTAGGGACAATATTGGGGGATGTGTCGAGGCTGTTTGGGATGATATAATGTTGAAGGACCTAGAGTGAGTACCCCATATAATTTACTGGACATTTTACTATGATATATCTATATTAAATGGAAGTTTATTGGTTCAATCGGGATACAATGTCATTGACCATTTACAAATACTTTTAATGTCAAGATGGCAAAGATATCAATTTATACAATAAATATGTACATAAATGTATAAAGACTTTCAATACTTTCGACAAGCTCAAACAAACATGTAGTTATTGTTATGCGATTACACATATTAAACGAGACCCCTAATATTAAATGGAGTGAAATGTGAAAAAAAACACTCATAAAATAGATAAAGTAACTGTACACAGAGTCGACTTTCTAAACGTTCACCTCATAAAATTCTATTCTTGGAAAATCTCAAATAAGTGAAATTCTTATTTTTACAATACCTACAATCGATCTACACAAAGAAATCAAGATTTCAAAGTAAGTGTTGGAATGAATGTTTTAAAAGTCTACTTAACAAATAATTAACATAGTGTGTTAAATTATTTCTTTCGACATGGTCGACATTTAGAAATTCGGTCCAGTGTTTGTATATACAAGATTTCTATGCGCAAATACTTTGCTAATCATAAGTATTTTTTAATCCGTACAATATTTCGCCCGATAATATTAGTATACCTCATTGCTGTTTTAACTGTGGAAAATGAAGCAAATCTCTGCATCTTAACATTAGTGTGAAAATACACCAGTAAACAACGTGAGGACCAGACAGTACTTGTAACTTAATATTCGCTTTATTAACATGAACACAGCCCATACATTTGTAATCAAATATTTACACAACTCACAAGATGAATTTTACAATTCATGAATATCGACTGTAGGCGTTCCCTGTCATTTGTGGGAGTAACTGCGCTTATTATTTATTTTGTTCAATGCATAAGCGGCAAACTCCGAGTCAGTTTGTCTAAAAGAGTTGCACGAGTAAAACGTGCAATAACGGGCGCTACATTTTTTTGTAAAAGATAAATGACTAGTTAAAAGACATTTAAAATGCTATATATTTCGATCAGATTTCCAGAATATTATTTCGATGTAGGCTGAAACTGGCCTAGTTTTTGCATTAAATTATTAAAACATTGACATAGAAGGAGAATAAACATTTTATTTGTAAATCTTACAAATCATGAAGATAATTTTTTTTTTAAAAAAAAAGAAAAAAATTGGGATTTTTTATGTTTTTTGGATGATAAAGTTACAGATTTATATGAGTTATAAATAATTGTTACGTTGTTATGCCTGTAAATGCAACGGTGAATTTACATAGTGTTACAAAGTGTTACATTGCGGTACCTTTCTAAAATATTTCAACATCAAAAATGTAATCATCATAGCCAGTTATATCCGCGGTCTGTTCTCCTCAAATTTGACAAAATATTGATTTTTGAACATCACCGGCGGTGAGATCAAAGACTAATATTTGATGATTAATTATTAGTGTATTGAAATGTATCTTCATATACAATTAGTAGCCGACATCGATACGGTGATTAGCAGTGACATAATTATCTTTGTAGTCTGAATAACGGTGTGAACTTATTTGATGAGGGATTTTCGGAAAGTTTTTTTCACCTATCTGCGCAAATAGCCTTGATCGCTGAACAAAATCACCGACCCTTTTTGTATCAATCAACGTACGGCGAGTAGAAATTATCAGGTGTAAAATGGTTTCTTCAAACAGTTTTGGAAAGTTCGCGTGGCTTGAAGATTTTATTATAAAACCACCGCAAATTGTAACATTCATAACATGGTCTCATTACATGTTTACCTCAGCGTTAGACGTCAGTCGTATTGTAAGGAAATAATGCTTAATAATTAGGTCAATGAGGCCCTATTGTCCCCTCTTTCTCACCTCCGCGGAGAAAATAACTCCGCGGAATGCGTTGTTTTGTAGCAAATTATAGTGTAAAATAAACAGTGAAATAGTTGCTACTCTTAAAAAATATTTCTACTGTATTTGATTGACCATGACTGAATATGTCTGGACAGTGTAGAAAAATTAACAAAGTCAATAAACGTATAAGAATTTTGCACTTTTCTTTGTCCTTCATGTTTCTGTTTCTATTAATTACAATCAACGAGTGAAGTATGCCGTTGGATATTTATCCAAACATAAAAACAATTATCATCGCATTATGATATCATTTGAAACTATTTAAAATTGCCTTTATTTCATTGAAATCATACCCATATGTCATTTCGCCAAAAGTTTCAACAAATGTCATGTAATTACCAAGCATGACATTTTTTCTAATTTGCTAGGTTGTGTCATTTTTGATAATATGCAAGTATTCTTAATTATTAAATAAATAACAACCCGAAAGAAACATTTCTGTGAAACAAACATTGACCACACTTGTGAGAAATTAAAGACTTATTTTTGTACGGACGAGTCACTTCATGTACATGCTCCGAGTCCACTTCATGTACAAAAAGGACCGCGCCCTGCATGTTACGTCGGTAATCCAACGGATTTACGGATAGATTAAGATAGAATTAACGCCAGATTATGACAAATATACTGGTCATTGCTCGGACATGATGAAACTGGACATTGTTTTCAATAAAAAATACATATCATTGACATTTTAATAATCGCATTATAACAAACATACTTTATACGTCAATCATAGAACACTGTATGACACGAGCTTTGAAGTTGAACTATGTCCAACTTGTTGTCATTTAGTACACAAAACATTGTGTCATCGCACAATCTTGTATCCATGACAACCGGATCCGAACGGATAAAAATAATTCCATTTTGAACGTATTATTTGGAATTATGAAAATGATTTTTACGAACTAACATCATTTTCATAATTCCGAATATTACGTATATGAATGGTACAAGTATATGAACACAGAGTATATTAGTACAAACACACAGTGAAACACGCCAATATAATACCTCTAATGATAAATATGAAGGATTGTTCAATAAAACATGTTCTGAGTCTATATCAAACTTTTATTAATTTTTATGCCCATTGGAATGAGCAGTGTTATTGAAGACTGATAAGGGCCATTGTTTTTCAAAGTTTTATCGAAATACAGGCCGTGTTCACATTGTGTATGATATATATTTTACCATCAGCAATGGAATGACTGTCATAAATGTATGGATACACGGATAACAAAACTCGGGGATTGATAACTAAAACGCCCGATAGGACTATAAAAGATACACCAAAAGAAGCGTTTGCTTATGTATTGGTAAAAAACGGAGAAATTAAATACCGGAGGATTTCACGGACTTGGTTATAAGCCCCAAGATCTTGTCTATTTAAAACTATAAAGTTCTAGTCTATTTCCACGTGACACAAGCTTTCATTATTCGTTGTACACTTGTATAATTATTGTAAGACAAAGAACCAAAGAAACCGAAGCTTTGTTTTTATTCGACGTAAAGGTTTTCAAAGCCAACACCGGGGATATCTTTATCTCTTCATGATATACCAGATATACTGTAAACACATCGACATTTTCGGTAGATAGGAGATAAAAGAAAGACACGTAACACCAATAGTGTAGAAATCACACAAACAGATGTTTCTAACAACACAGACATAAACCCAACAGAACTGAACAGATGCCATATATGGTAAAATGTTGCATAAAAACCAATGAGATCATAACAAACATATTTCGCAACATAAATTTAACATTATCAAACGTGGCTATAATTATAATACATGCATATTCATAAATATAACGTAAATCATTTATTAATGTTACTAAATACTATCACTTTATTTAGCAATTGTACTTGAAACAATATATACCATATAAATGTTTCTTAAATACATGTACGTTAAATACGTGTCGTAAGTGCTCGAGTTAGATGGAACTATTTCCTATGAGAGACGGTAAATTATTACTTGTTATGTCAACGTTAGAAAACAACAACAACAACAATACAAACAACATAACGTGGATTACACAAGGTTGACAACAATAAGTGTTGTTTAGTAGAGATTTTGTAAAAAAAAATTTCTCTCACGTATGTTGATGAAATTGTTATATCAGTTAATCTACTAAGTAACACATTTAGCGTATTTATTTTGCCTATAGAACTATTAGAACTGTACAGAACATTCCTTTTTAGACCTGAACAAAGTTGTACGTCATCAAAGCATTTGAAAATTGACACATAAATTATAAACGTATAAATTGAATCATAAGAGCATATCAGAGTACAAATATAAAGCAAAGTGGTAAAAAGAAAAGTCAATTCATGTATGTAATTTATGGTCAACAAGTAAAACTGAAGTAGTTCCTGAAGATTATGATAAATAACCAGTTAGGTTGTTAAAACAGTTAGTACACTACATGAACATAGAAATTAGAGACTGAAAAAAATGGATTCTAATGTCATCTTAAATTATTAAATGTATCAGTTATGTCCTGACAAGTACATCTAATATTTTGATTAGTCCGTAAATTGGTTAATTCTGTCATCAAATACCATGGATTAAAAAGAAAGATGATTTACACGTTTTATTTTTGTGCGTTGCTAGTCATATTTGTACCGCTGAAAATAGACCCTTAATAATGAATTACATGTCTTTCATTCGAAATGAACACGAAATTAAAGTTCCTCTGAGGAGCGGGATTTAATTAGAACATTTTCTCCTTCATTAGAACACTGATGAACCGAGTAGAAACTACAAAGCCAACATTACATTGATTTTATGGAGTTTTACACAATTTGTGATTCTTATCTTTAGTGAAAATTACGGCGCACCTGACTTTCAGGGTTGACAAATATGGCGGTCTTAATTAATTTGATTACAAGTCGCAGAAAAGTACCGTTATCTAATACGGGACACATCGGCGGGGATCAAACACGGCATCGATAGAGAAGTGGTAAAAGTATTTAAATCTCTATTAATTAAACAACTCTCGGAATTAGCGTCCTTTTAACTGGAGACTAATTCTGGATATTAAAATATTGACCTCGGAAGCGGTTCTGTGAAATCACAATGCATCGTCAATATGCTTAGACTCTATTTTGCCACATTCAATCTTTGTGAGAATCATTTAAATGTTTTCCACCGACTACTCGAAAACAAAACCTGGCACACGCTGGTATTTTAATTTGGGAGTATTTTCAAGTCCTTATAACATCTGTGATCATGAAAGAGATGTTATTTTGAAGCATTTTCGCTCTATGACCCCTGACCCCCGGGGCCAATTCTCTGGATTAGGGATCTGCACTGGGGTCAGGGATTTTCAAGCAGATGCATAGGATTAGTTTGTCTTGTCTTAAGCAGAAATTTACGGTGATATGAATGACTTTTATGACAATTAGAAAAACACTAATGACTGTAAAATATTTGTCCCGGAGATTATTAGCATTTAATCCTGTAGCAGTGAAGAGAGATATGAATCATATTCAAATATTACCGGGTTTTTATTCTAAATTTATAATTAACTTTTCATTCACAGCATTGAAGCCTGACGAACTCATTGTCAGTGATTCAGTATATAATATAAAAAATATCAAATTATTGAATTATTATCTCATCCATAGGATATTCTAAAATAAATAGTCAAACATGAGTTAATGACCAACTGTAAATAAAGGTAACCGTGTTAACATTGGCTTCACTTAGGTAAGCACTTATTGCCCAGATAAATCTATGGTTAATGGCCACCTGTCATTCCCTCCTTTTGACGGCCTTTGTTCACGGTTTGACTGTATCGTATGCAGGTTTTAAATAGTGAACTTTACATTTTTTTACAGTATGATGTATGACATTTATTTACAACAATTTTATTTCCACGTAAGACCATTCTGTTTTATCCTTAACACAACCGATATGATTTATATATTGATTATGATATGCACACACATATACTGTACACATAATCACAATACTACACATGACAATGGCTAGGTTTGTTCTTATATAGTAAAAATGCCTATATATGACGATTAACACAAAAACGTTGTAACTTACAAAAACAAAAATTGAATTAGAAATTATAGAATTTGATTTTTACTTTTGTTTTTATGAACAACAGAGCAATATCAGGTTGAGTTATTTGCGAATGTTTTTTTTAACTGATTTTAAATGCATTCTGAGCCACTGGTCCAGTGGTTAGTACATTAGACTTGTTACCCGACGATTCTGGTTCAAATCCCGGCCGCGACAGGTCATACCCTTCTATAAAAAAATGACAAAAATGTCGATTTTCTTCCATAGGTGGAGAAGTTACCGGCTCCTAGTGAAAGGGTAAATTAGTACTGGTTAGAGTAAAGTTCAAGAAAACTGGTTAGGCGAACCGGTGGCCGTACATAACTGAAAAATTGTTGAAAAACGGCGTTACACCTAAATAATGCATTCTAAGTTATATTCACGGAAGCACGACTCATCTGCCAAATCGGTTTAGCGCACTTGGAGAAGTTGATCGAGATATCTCGTGTTCGAGACCGAAGAATGTCTGTGATCCACGGGGACAATTTTACGGAAGGTTTTGCATCCAATGTTATTTAGACAACATGTCACCAATATATACTGACAGGGAGTCCACCTAATCAGATTCCGTCTCCTGCACCAGTACTATCCCTGTCTTCTAGAAGGAGCTGTCATCTTCTCCACATGAATGAAACATGCATTTGTGAGGATGAACTTACGGCTGGGCATAGCAGATATACCCTTGATAAAAAATGCGAAATCAAAAGCACAAATATTCTCATGTTGTCATTCAAAAATCAACATGTGATACGCTGTAAGTAAATGGGTAGTATTAATTTAGATAAAACTAGTGAAATATTGTTAAATATTCGAGTATATCATTTAATAATAAATGTGGTTTGAATCAATTTTCACTGTGATCACTGTGATTAAAATATCCAAAATTACCAAAAACTTTTGCACTAACTGTTCATTATATCTTTCAAATAAACACAGCCACAAAAAACGACATACTTTGGGAGTTTCCGCGCAAGACAAACCTAACTACTTTGACATTATGTTCACAGTTACATCATTGACGCATTGAGCTTCCAAGTTGCAAATGTTCAGAACATATTCTCCCATAGTAGTCTTCCCTAACGCATTTCACACGTTGAATTTACTCATAGGTATTCGCCGATCAATAGTAAAATTTATACATTAGCGATTTTTATTCATGAGTTTCAAAAGGCTTCTTTAACGAACACACAGTCCGTGACATTACTATTACCTTAAATGCAAATAAGTTGTAAATCAATGTAAGATTATTCCGTAATTCATGCATACGGTTTGATGTGGCTTTTATATTCACCAACAAAAGTACGGGCGTGCACGGCATGTAACCATGGAAAGATACTGAGAGAACTGTTACTTGACTTGAGACCATCCGTCCATGATCATGTGGCTTTGCTTGATTAAATTGTTCCCGCAATGGAATGAAATTTGCCACACACTCGATGTAAAATGAATCTATCAGCTCCAGGCGAATGGAAGCAAGAGGGGTATGTATTACGTGACGTAAATCTTTTCTTACCAACTGTTGACAATGTTTAACTGTCAACGCCCTATGATGATTTTCAGGTACGCATATTCAATATTAGGTTTCCAACTTTCGTTGCTCAATATAGAATATTTTGGATACGGTTGAATGATATTGTATATCCCAATGGTGTAGACAGGCTGACGTCATATAGATGTATCCGTTGTAAGGATTAATGCGACATGTAGGACCACCTAGTTTACAAAAATAACGTGCCTTAATTATAAATAATTAGAACCAGTCCAGTCCCCGCCGAATAATTGTTGACAGAAAAGAATGTGAGACTCTTCCATTCATTAAAATAAATGTTTTGAATGTAAGATTGTTTGGAACTCACAAGGCCAGCTTAGCTTACTATGTAGCAACTATTTATGAGTTCAAAGAGCGCATTCGGCAGAACTATCAAGGTCATTTCGTGTAAGTGAGAGTTTAGCCATTGTCAAAACTATGAGGCTGAATATTTGTGGTTTAGAACCGTGAAGACAAAACATACACGTTATAACATTGTAGGTGGGCGATGTAATAAGTGGAATAAGTAGGTGAATCTACCTTGTTGTTTATGAATGAGAAAAAAAATGCGAAAATATATCAGTTTCACCAAAGACATTTGCATTTATGTACATGTATACACTTATGCATGAATAAATTATAAATGAATATAAATTAAGACTTGTCTTCTTTGTCGCTTTTGGCACGAGTCATTAAATGTTGACAACCACTGAAAGAATATTAGATAAAAATATAGACAAACGGGAGAGGAATGAATTGATTGGAAACAGCAAACAACCAATTTTAATTTTAGGCCTTAGCTGTGACAGTGCTTTAAGACAGTGAAGAGGTGATTCGGTCAAATCATTAGTTTTCAAATGCGAGAAAAAAAGTTTCGCGCGGTCGTAAATTCGCGCATTTGAATTTTAGATTTTTTTTTAAAATCCAGACGCTGTGGTATCATTTTTGTTTGTCCAAGACAAGTTTTCGTATATTTTGCACAATAAAATTTTCATAACTATTATTTGGAGTATGTGTTTCGTTTCATATATTTATTTTAATTACAGTCGATAATTAGTTAACATCCACCTGTTAGTAACGATCACTTATAAACAACAGTCACACATCAGTACTTATTTATACATGTATTAGCTCCAATACGACTCTGAAGAAAACTGTGTAAAATGCCATATTCTCTACTTAGTTGTCTATGGTGAAAACATTTTATACATATCAACTGCTGTAGTTACGTAGTTCATGCGCTTAGAAGTAAATAAATTATGAAACGAATTGTTTAACAATAGACACATGCCTCGTTATTTTCTGTTCTTCTTATTGCTTGTACAGGAAACCGACTTGCAAGATGATATCAAATAATAGTTATGAAAATTTTGTTTTAAATCTGAAAAGATTTTTTATGGCGGAATGTGCGCTTAAGTATTTGATCATTAAAAATGTATACAAAATTTGTGCTGACTACCATCACGTTTCAGATCCGGAACCACCCGCGAGAGAGTCTTTCATTTTGTAATGACATGTTTTCGTTTCATGTATAAGTATTTACATAAGTTGAGGTAAGATATACTTGGGATGACATTGTATAGACTTTTGGTGGGTTGTAGAAATGAGGGTTAAAAGTGGCTAATGATTTGTTGACATATAACAGTTATTTTGTTCAATTGAGGGCCGGATGATTTGTATGTTTGATTAACTCATCGAAAATAGGATGATACGATTATTTGTCATTAAAGTGTTTACCCAGCAAAGATATTGGACAAACTAGAAAAAAACATGGGCCACACACATTTCTAGATGTATACATGCACACCTTTATTTATCATGACATTATGTTTATGACGGAATGTATCATTTATATGGATAATTGGATGGTAGTGCTTTCTTCCACAGAATGATAATTGACGTGCAATGGCTGGCGACGCTTGAAGTCATGTACATTGTCATGTCAAACAAACACATGCCATAGAAAAGCTAAATACAATGATTGTACATGTAGATGATTGTATTTTCTGTGTGGTGAGTCTGTGGAGGCTTTATAACTGTTTTCTAAACTTACTCGCGCTCGCTTACTCTTTTTCAAGTTAGATGGCCAGTGAAATGACTTGTGGCATTTTTGTTAGCAGAAATTTATGTGATGTGTTTAAAAAATTAAACTTCTTTAAATTCTCTGTACTTCGAAAGCTGTTTCGAATTCGTTTCTGAAAGTTCACATTTACTTCACACGTTTTATCATCAAGATCCGCACGTAAGACCTTTTCAATTGCTTTACACTTTCAGCTGTAAACACGGAACCTGCTTGTGAAGGTCGCGCAAAACATGCGTTTTTTTACGAAACCTTGAATGAAAGCGATCATACGATACCGAAAGTTTACATGAGAGTGGTCACATGGCAAACACTTCATACAACACAACACAGGCGTATTATTTACATTCATAATGTCCTGTTCATCATGACTTTGACTTGACTAATTGTCTCTCATTTGATAGGCTTTCTTTTTCGTTTGAACCGGATGCAATTCGCCTGTCTCCGAAAAGAACTTTTTTTCAATTTCTGCTGTCCCGGAAGTATCTTGTCATTAATATTGTTTTAATGAAGTGCCATTTTCAGTGTTTTTGTTCTATTTTTACGTATTCTACCAATTTAAAGTTACAGTCTTGGTGTCGTTCAACATGGACTAGACAATTAGTGAGTATCACATTACCATTATGCCAAAAAACAATTGTATTGTATTTACAACAAGTCAGTCATACATTTCATACACACAACCTTAGCACGCGCCTAGCTACCGTGTAAGTGTATGGTTAGATAATATATTATTATTGCTACAAATATTGGGTCATCATTTGGTTCGTTTGTGTTTTTCTTGTTTTCTTCAATGTGCATCTTCGACTATTCATCCATTTTTACGCTTGTGGTCAGATTTGAATGGGTCCTTGAATTTGTTATCCATATTTGATAATTCTTCTAGCGCCTGGCTTTTTTATTCTATCGCATCTCTAATAAAAGCGCCATCTCTCGAACGAATTTCTTAGAATGGAATCAGCCAATCACAGACACTGCTGTATTATTGGATTAGAATCGAGCAAGCGCCTAAGTCGCGTGCGCTTGCATCAGTAATCGTCTGCCGCACAGAATCTCTTCTGCTTCATAGACGAAAAATTAACAGCTTTGGGTAATGAATAAATAGAAAACAAACCGATGTAATTCACTGTAATGTTGAGATATCATTCAATTGCTAACAAACTGGGGAGAAGTCATCAGCAATTTGTCGAAACAGACGATAAAAATGCCGATGAAAATGAAAGATATTCTTATCTCTGTAAGCCACCCTGTCCTCGCCAGTTATACTATAGCTGGATTTAGACATAAGAGGTTAATCTAAATGCACATTTTGCTCGGAAGGTAAATGAAAAGAAGTTAAGAGAATAGGAGCCTACCCTTACTATATGGACTGTCAATTTTCAGTTTTATGACGTCAATGTGAAAACTGATTTAGCGGGACAATGGCAAAGAGCCAGTAATTTCTTTTAGCGTAAATAATTCAGTCAATTTCTGAAATCGCGCAGTGAAATTCGGTTTTATACAAAATCTGTGTCATAACTTGGCTCCTATGTGCTGATGAATATTGCCAAACATACAAAAATAATACTTGAGATCGCAAATATGCCATGTTCTGCACTCTAGTAACGCACGCATTATTTATTGTTTCATCTTGTGTCGTGTGGTGTATCAAGGCTACTGGGTGACTCGCTGGTGAAGAAAACTTCGTTTATGCAGCTCTGGTCCAAAATTTAAAAGCACTGGGGAGTAATTAGAATTTAATATTCAGAATTAAGATGCGATGAAAGGGTGGCAAATTAGTTATAAAAAATTATTACCCATTGCGATATGGACTTAAAGTTTGTCTTACGATGCCGCATTACGCTTCGTAAAATATTTTAACACAATGTCACATGAAAACATTTCATTATGAAGATTTTAATTCCGCTTGAATGATGGTTTCCGGATCAGTTTCTGGAAGACAAACGTTTGTACTAAATCAAGGAATTAGTATAACACGTGTGCCACGTGCGTAAGGTATTACGGCACGTGCTCGCGAATTTATCTTGATACCTTTGGTGGCAAAACTGAATATAGGGTCATAGATAGTTTAAAACCACACAATGCTAGTGTCATTTAATTAGAATATAATTATCTATCACTCCATTGCTAAAGAGATCCGCAAATTAATTAAAATCAAGCCGACTTATGGAACTCTTTGTAAATCGATATACTAGGTCGATGAACAAAATCCTCGCACAGTAACATGGTGCGGCTGGTCACGCGAAAATCTGATACGTGAATAATGATACAAGCTCACGCAACATGTAACAATTTGTTCATATCGTGGAGTACATTACACGGGATGTTTGCTGAAAAAATACATGTCAGGCCTTACATAATATTTTGTCAGAAAATAAACACCGTATTTTATTGCGAAATAAATGCTGATGTTTTTGTTTGTTTTATAGCTATTGCTGTTGTGAAATCAAATAAACTGATAAAGTCAATAATTAATTAAACAATACACGTATTTTCAATTTAGTTTAAAATACCCCTGAAATTATTAAAATTTTGATAATCGAAACAATTGTTTTTTTTTATTTTTCCTTGATATTTGTATTGAATATTTCAATCATTTAACGTTATTTTGCTGGGTTATATCATACGGAGTTTGAACATGTTTTGAACAGTATTTCAATTGTATACCGGTGGGCAGTTAATCTAGCCAGATTTCAAGACATTGAACATGTACTTATCTTGTTCTCGGCAAGTAATTGCCAACACATATCCACGTAATTGTTTTGTGGTAGAGCAAACATGACATTTGAGGACACGACTTCAATCAAAATCGTCGCAGTGCCGCGCCCAGGTTTTGAACTCAAGAGCTCGATGTCCGTAGACTTAACACTTTGCACATTGAGCGAAACGGGCGGACTATCATGTGATAATGTCCGGAAATCCGTTCGGACCCCAATTTATTCCTTAGGTACTTAAAATATTCTCATACAGTGCTTTAAATCAGGATCGCCTTTAAATCCCATGGGAGGTGGGCGTTGCACCCCCAACAATGATGGGTGGACATTTCTAATCATAGCTTGGTAAGTTCAGTGTCTTTGTCCGAATAATGGAGTGAGATACTAATATCCATCACATCGTTCACCTCAACGTCTTTGTCCGTGATTTAAATATAGCTTCTAATGTTTCCCTTGCAATACAGGATCTAAATTGAACATACTGTCGATGTATTTATAGCAAAATCCTGTTCACTTTAATAGGGTTCTTGTTGCTAAATGTTTACTTAAGTTAAGGGTGTAAAACCACTATAAGTGGGGGCATTTTGACTGATATCAGCAAACACATCTGGTGCTATAGGTATTTTTGTTAACAAGTACTTTGTTAAAAATATCAAGAACATATGGTTGGGTGAAACAATTGCACCGAATGTAAACATTAACCCTATCGTATTTCTTAAGAAAGGCTTTACGTAAGAGGGACCTAAAACAGTACATGACTGCATGTAATTAGAACAAAGGATGACATAATTTGACCACGTTAATACGAACAAATGAACATTTAAACATTGAAGAAAAAAATAGCAAACTTGAATGCTGATGGCTACAACTTAGATCCTGTTCTACATTTGTTTTCATCGCTTTTTAGCCGCATGTATAACAAAAAAGTCTAGTGTCATCATTTAAACATACACTGCATGATTTGTTTTCGTTGTTCTAATTATAAAGTGAGGAGTGCTCGTCTTTATTATATTTAACGCTAATAGTTCAAATCATTGAATTGATTAACACCTATGTCATGTCAGGTAAATAATTTTCAGGTAAATAATTTTCGTATTCCAAGTAATAATTTGATTCAGGTATAGTTCTAATGTACCTGAGTTGACGCCTCGCTGCGGATAAAGGGTGCCATGTTAACCAGGGCTAAATGTTTGATTTTTCGACTAAAAACGTCTGACTTAAGTCAACTCTGCATGACGAAAATATTTTATCTCTCACTTCATAGGCTTTTGTTCGCAGGTTTGATTAAGCTTCATCAAAAATACATAAGTTGCATGTAGACGATGTCTGCCAGTATTTTACAATATGTTGACGCCGCCTGAAACTTTATAAAACGTTTCAGGGATGATGCTGGGCGCCGATACTAGTGACTGCTCTTCCTTTACATCGATATCATTTTAACGTGTTTTTCTTTAAATCTCGGATTTCTTAATCCAGAATTGAAGCCCAAATGAGATATGACTGTGGATTCAGAGAAATCCATTATGCGTCATTAAAGATTGCTTGATTCAAATGCAAACGATGTTTGTATGAAAAGAAAAGATACAGTAATCGATTTGAAATAACGAGATACGGATGCGGTAACGGAAAACAAGTACGGACTTTATTATAAACCTTTAAAATGGCGACCAGGAAGTAGCGCGTCTTGGAAAAAATTATGAACATGTCATAGAGATGCTATTATTGAACAACTATCTAGGCCAATTATGTCCATGATTATCTATCCTCATAAAAAATTCTCTGTAAACAACAAAAAGAAGGCAATGTGTATTTTTCTGATATATTTCTTCTTCAGTCACAAACGGGCTATTTTTAAAATAAAAAGTTTTAAATTTGAGCGCATAAGTTAGTACGACATTAAAACGTACTGGGTAACCTTGGTCGTCCTGCCCAGAATCTTCATAATTTTATTAAATTAGATGTAAGCTTCTGTTGGTCGTAGACTTTTAGGCTCTGACCAAAACTGAACAGCTCGCGTCTTATTGTAGCAAACTTGTGATATTAAAGTAGAATCGGGTGATTTGTTAGCATTCGGGATCAAACATCCGCATTAATGTTTTCTTCATGTTCATTGAAATGTTATCTTTTAGATGGATATCTGTCGCTATATATTTGTAACAATTACGAAGCTATATTGTATACACCATCGCGTCAACGTTCATGGTCAAGTTACTCGCGTCTGCTGGCAGACATACATAAATCATTATAATGATGGAACGTGGACGCTGTCGGACGCATTTCCTCTGTATAATTAGCGCATACCACTTGCTATAATTGTTACTGACCAATGATACAAAAACACAATAGACCACATGTACAGCCTGCAGACGAACAATTGTGACTTGTATATTGATAAGCTAGATATACATGGAAATCGCTTATGATTCAATACGTGGCTGTTTAAATAATTGAAATTGATTTTCAATGACTGATAATATTCATAAGTTTGTTGACAAGCTTCCGGAAAAGGGATGAAAACTTTGCGTAATTAGGCAACCATCAAAATTAGGAAAGTCCTTGCGCAGTTGGAGCGTACGATAATTTAAGATATGGAAACAAACATCTTTTGAAGTGGGCAGTGGAACATTATGTCTACTTTCGCTCGACCTGTTCTTAATGCTTACCAGTCATCATTATAAGTTAAAAGGACTGTTAAAATCCTTTTTGCGTAAAATCCAGCTGTACATAGCCTATTATCTTGGGGTGTTTGGCTTCTATGTAACCCATTTAGTTCGCTGATTTCTAAAGCTGTCCGTAGGCCACACACGAACTCATGTTTCATAATGATGTACAAAGATGATGTATGACAAAATACGCTGAAACTTTATCGCACTAACTATCATTTTCTGTAACAGGGTGCTTTCAGGGACGATTATTTTTGTTTAGTTATATCTTGACGATTTGTATTTGCGAAACTTGTCGACACTGTTTCTGACAATTCTTTCAAGCATAATGCAATTATGAGTTATATCATTTCGTCATGATTACTTAGGAAAGACTGCTCGTTTAATGAATTATAAAAATAAAAAAGTATGTTTAAACATCAAACAGGCTAAGAATGCAAAAATTCATTTGCAACAAGACGTTCACATTTAAGTCTTGAAATACCCAACACCTCATAATAGGAGTTAAAGAAGTCTGTAAGAAGTATAGGATAAAGTACAATGCACGGAACAAGGTGAATTTACGGGGTATAAAAAGACATTTTTTCGATTATAAAAGTATAAAAATTACATCATTGTAAACAATGCTACCAGAGTGACTCATTTTTAACCTGTGAAAGGGGCCCAAAGTTTTTGACATGTTGATTTTTAAAGATTTTTTCTACTGATAACAAGACCATACAGGAAGGAAAATATTGACTGACGGAGCTCCTGAATATTGTTTTTATTATAATGGTACACTTCATTATTCAATTTTTACCATTATGCTTGAACTGGGGGTAGTCAAAATACGATACAAAATAAGCAAACATTTTTGAAACAACACTTCTTCTTAACAATACAACAATCTCTGCAAATGTAGATAGCGCCAAGTTGTTTAATTCAAAATGTGGTCAATTTTTAATGGAGCGGTTAATTTCTTGATTTTATGAAAACATTTCAATTTGAAGTCTTGTTAGTTGACAATTGAGAGAAAGTGGTTCGTTCGAAGTTTTTCGTAAACTGTATAAATATTTATTCACCATTCAACTTGAACAAACTAAGTCACTGGTCAAGCTATGTCCACTGCCCGAAGGCCACTAATTACTGACCACTCAAAATGGTCATTTTGTCCATGTATTTCATCAAGTTTCTTATTATTGATTTGAGATCGAAAATTTACAACTTGAACATGACGAGAAGTTAATTAAGTATACTAAAGTAAGGGAATTGATATCAGCGAAGTTCAACCTGGTCACGTATAAATTTTATTTTCAAAACCTCATTCTTCCTTTTTAACAAATCTAAAATATGTGTATGAGAAAATAATCCGAATTTATTTTCTTTTTGCCCAATACATGTAAGAGTACATAGAAGTATCTAACGTTTTATAAGGACTAATGGGGTATTTTCTCTGTAGAAATAGACTTACATGGGAAAGAAAATACGCATATGCATATTAACAGTGTCATTTTTGTGGGCAAGCCTGGCCTTTCATTCAAATGTGCATTGCGATTATTGGACACTTTGATACACCGAAAGAAGCGTTATTTAATTATTTAGTATGTTTGCCAGGCGACAAAAATGCCAGTTCACCGGAAATAGTTCGCAAGCTATCAAAAAACGCGAAAATAGAGGGCGAGATTTTTTTTTAAAAAAGTGTCACCTCCAGCACGTACGATTACATCACGGAACTTACATAGAACATGAAGTGACCAGTGGGTAAAATGATAGTCCCGCATGCAGGTGTAAATGACTGTGAAAGGACTAAATACTCTGTGGGATGCTCCATTTTATTGAAGTATGAATGAAGATGATGGACAGTGTGATCGTCTGATAAAGATGTTAGATGTTGGTGAGAAGATCTTGTTATCGTTCACTGATTAGCCTTATCATTGTGATTATACGTCGTTATGTTGATATCCATCCTTGCTTCGACACTTTTTCACTACCGCTGTAAGAACCCCGGTGGTCAATGTAACACAATGACGCTTCATTTGAAATGGAGAGGGGGAGAAAAGATTGCGATGATTTCTTATTTATTTGCTTCGGGGAGCACCCATTGCGTGACCCCTAGTGAGATCAGAGGGACCGAGTAATTGACCAAAGGTCAAAGCGGTCTGATGACCAATAGTAACCAAACAGTGGACACTCAACACTCAGCTCGTTTTGGTACTTGAAAATACTTGTGGTCAAAACAAGGTTTTCTCATTCAATTACCACCTTGGATTGAACGCAAGACTCATCGATCTTGAGTGATTTTTGTGGAGCAGTTCGGACATTTGTGTAACAATTCCCCGATATCATCACTGATTAAGTATTTTGCAGTGGGGACTATGATGACCCTTTCGATAAAAACGCAACAAGCGACCTTAGATCAACTTCTATTAATTTTCTTGAAGTGCGTAAAATTTCATTGATCTTCGTCGCGTTTATTCATATCATTATTTTCAACATTCTTTAAAATGGCATCATTTCCGAAGCCACTAAAATGATGCATTTTGACCCATGTTTAAATTGTTAATCAAGCCTGGTCCACATGTAAACATCATGTGTTGGAAACCAGAGAGCATACTTAACATGTTGCACTGGACAATGTTTTGAAAACGTTCCATGTTCTAAGATCACTATGGCATAGAACATAATTATTAGGTATTGCCATATGCCAACTACAAATATGTAGTTATATACATATTTATATTGAGTTACATGATTGCTAGATGGTCGTTATATTAGACATTTTGGCTTTACAGGACCAAGTCTGAAGTTGTAGGCAATTTTGTTAAGTTTCATCAGCAAGCTGAAATGTTTTACCTTCAAAGATTAATGATTGCTTAATTTGTGGTGACACCTGTATTTCATTAAATTATGTATACCCAGAAGCAGAGACATGCATAATAATTGAAAATGATGTTTTTGTTACGTCTTGTTTCTAAATATTTATTTCAAATCATATGGGAATGAAATCAATTAATATCAGTAGGAGTCTCGCTCGAATCAATAGAATAATCTAAGATTCACAAGTATTATACGCAAATTATTCGCTCGTCCATATTATTGAAGAATGTCCTAATGAAAGTACAATACTAATATAAACTAATTTATTTAAATAGATTTACAAATATAAGGGCCAAAATACGAGTATTTAGTTCTTAATGATGTACAATGACGTAAAACCATTTCCGATCTTCCTGTGCGATCCTTTGACCATTGTCTGAATGTCACATAGCGTTCAGAAGTCCGGGTTTGGAGAGTTTCCACATTCTTTCAGTGATTTTAGCCATTTCGATTGATTTCAGTCTCGTGAGAATTTATCTACAAATATGCGAGAAGTCACGGTATTAATAGCATAAGAGGAATTCTGGCGGCCCTTTAAATGGTCGTGTAAGGGCTGTTCTCAGTTTACCGGTCATCGCCTACCTATTGGTTAGATGAAACAGAGCGAATGAATGGCAGGATTAGAGACATAAGTAGTTTATTATCCTAATTAAACTATGTCTAAACGGCGGTTTTAATCAGATTTTAACAAATAATAGAATTACATGGAATATTAAAGCCGGATTTGTACAAGCATACCAATACACGAATGAAGTGGGAAGACTTAAGCACCCATGTTTTAATTCTTTAGCCATATGTTTTCAGCGTATAACGGGAAGTGTATTTGTGGATGATAGAATATTCTTCGTGTAAGAAGCTTAAATATTTGATTATACAAACACGAAGTTAGTGAATTAGGGGTATTATTAAGTTGATATTCATTCGTGAAGATGTGTCAAAATATAAAGGCTTAATGGGAGGTGTAAACATATATAAACAAATTAATGATGTATTGGTAAACAACCAAATTGAAAGCCAACGCGATGATACAAAATTATTTTGTTACGGAGGGAATGTTACTGTAAGACTTTCATATTCACCGTATGACCACTGTACAGTAAAATCCCGATATTAAACCATCTTTTGAACAAAAAATGGGCTTAATATGGAGGTCATCACATTATCAAGTTGAACCATGTAAAAAATATTGGAAATCAGTTCCGGAAATAAGTATTCCTTATAACGAGGTGGTCTTTGTATTAAAATGGTTGCTAAGTGAGATTATGCCTTTGATGATCACAAGCGCAAACATTATTTGAATATAAATCTACACTATTTTTACTTTTTTCTCACTAAAACACTATAGACTTCTTCTGATAGTGTTTATATCATATGGACATTATTAATGAGATGCACAGTGTAAATAATGGTTATCCACATGATTCTTCTCTACATATTCAAACACGCCATAGCACTTGAGAGGAAAACGCTTGAACAAAAAAAGCGACCCAAATGTTAAGTATTTAAAAACAAAATATGTGGCTGAGTTCGGATGAGATTTTCTGGTTTGCAAAAGCTTTCTAACTGACCAAAACGTCTTCCTGTAAAGTACTCAGGCGTTCCTTTTTTGAGTCGTCTGCGCCCAAGTTGTCAAATAATAATTTTATTAATTTATACAAAAGAAATCTTGGGTTTGAAGTACAGTACTCTGAATATCTTGGGCTGTCACACTCGTGGTTATTTCTATCAATGTATTGAATAGCCACACGTCGATCTCCGCTGTGTGTTTTGCGAGCCAATAACCCCAGTCAATATGTTCATTAGTAGACACCAAGAACTTCATTTACATATTTACACGATATCATTTCATACGCGCGCATTTCCGATTTACATTTTTGTTTCATGGGACAGAATTCAAATTTTTGACCTTCAAAATGAATTTTTCGTCTAATTTATTCATTTGTATTTATATTTAACAAAAGTCTACTTAAAATAATTGTCAATCAACGGCCGTATTTAACATTCACAAGCGATGGACGTACGTCAAGTCTGAGCCTTGGGGTCATGCAACTGTTTGATCTTATTTGTCATTTTCAAGAATATGGACTTTCTGTTCGAATAGTAGTTTGATTTATTTGTATTGAATCTTTGACAAAATGTCCTCGATTGATACGAAATGTGTGACTTTGTGTCCTCTAGATGCTAATTGATGCTTTTTAAGGCGTCTGTCCACCATGTAAAGTACTATATTTGGTGTCAATATGTTTTTAATAAGTTTGCTAAGCTCTACAGATCGAAATTCAACGCAATATGAAAAAGGACAAATAAAATAACGACACTGCAACATTCTTGAAATCACCACATTATGGCGGTTTTAATGTGCGACATGGTATCAATAATATTTATATATATCATGATGTGAATATAAAATATCATAATTATGTTGATTTGTGAAGAATTCACGCTGGTATGACTCAAGGCTTACATCGTCTTCAAAAAATGTTTAAGAACACGCTCCGGTGCGAAACCTTCCCTACTTGAACATCATTTGGTTTTATGTTTTCCTTTCGCTACGTGATTCGTATACTTTACTTTAAATAACCCGTCTAAGTATTCTTCTAAACAGCGGTCGATGAACTGACTACATTTTGTATTTTATCTAATATATATATTTATAGTATATACATATACAGTATAAGATATATATATATAAACAACTAACGTCTTGACCATACTTTTTGTAAATGGTCAGTGGCCTTGCTAATATCAATCTTCCAGAAATAAATATCCACGTTACATTTGGAAGTTAAAATATTCTTAATATTTCATGAACCCGTTCTCTAATAAAAACCTAATAGCTTAGTTAAAGGGATAAGTATAAGAATAGGGTGTCAGCGTGCAACAAGCATATATGCAACCTGTCTAGTGCAGCTAGGTAATAACTATTTAATTATGTTTATAATCAATTTTATTAATATATTTATATTCTGTTATGCAAGTAACCTTCTAGCTGCAAGAGGATTGTGTTTTGTGTGTTTTCGTCATTCTATTTTAGTTTGTAAATTTAATACAGTGTTTAATGTAAGCATGATAATTTCGCTCTTTGTTTGTAGAATATCAGGCAAAAACTGATTCACATGAAATGTCTTACGAAAAATCCTACCTTTCCACTGTGTGTTGTTGTTGCTGTTTTGCGATGTGTGTTGTTGTTGTTGTTTTTGTGATGTACTATTGTTTCTGTTTGTGATGTTTATGTCGTTGCTGTTTTGTGATGTATGTGTTGTTGCTGTTTTGTGATGTATATGTTGTTGATGTTTTGTGATGTATATGTTGTTGCTGTTTTGTGATGTATGTGTTGTTGCTGTTTTGTGATGTACTATTGTTGCTGTTTTGTTGATGTTTTGTGATGTATATGTTGTTGATGTTTTGTGATGTATGTGTTGTTGCTGTTTTGTTGATGTTTTGTGATGTATGTGTTGTTGTTGTTTTGCAGAACATCATAGTCTTCTACTGTGTTCATCTGCTTTTCAGATTAAGACGTTATTTTTTTATAAAATCTCCTTCAGAGTCAAAGCTTCTATTGGGTTTTATTGACTCGATTAGATACATTATTCAGAATTAGCTAATTGAACCACTTTAGAACAAAAACAATCTCAGAAAATTCCCTTTGGAATACAATCCAAGATACACTCATCATTCGTCTATATTTATAGAAAACGCAACACAGCATGCACATGGAACGTCTAAAGTGGTTTAGGCCAACTGATACTTGCAGACCACCTTCGTCCATTTTTATTTAACTATCAAAACAGGAACATTCGAATAATTTGACAACTTACGCAAAGTTCATCATTCAATGAAGAGAAGTTCTGATACTGCCGTACGGTAAAGCTTTCAACGATACCAAGATTTCATGCGATTTTATGTTGTATGACCGGTTATCGAACCGTGTTTCACAAATTTTACTATTATAAAATCTTACGTGATTTCCTTGAAGGGCACCAGTCGATGGCTCAATTAAAACACTGACCCGTAATAATTAATTCCCACATAGCAATGGGATGGGAAACTTTAACAGCTCGAATTCCCAGAAAAAGTATTTTTATATTGCCATTGGCAACCGTTTACTGGTTCATGCCAACTAAATTCGTCATTGTTTTATTACTATTCAATGAAAACTTGCTTGTTTCAAATTAATATAATAAAACCCACACGACTTGTCATTAATTAAAGATTTCGTAGAATATAATTATACGCACCTTTCGTGATGTGAAATAATTAGCCATAATTAACTGTTAATTAGATGTTAATGTTTTTGTCAAATGGCGATAGCGTGTAAAGGGCGATTATTTTGTAACAAGTATGTTTGATTTAATTGAAAGTACTTCTACAGCACTCGTGTCATATCAGTGCAGATTATATAAGACCCTATCTTGTGGTGAAATTCATTATGACGCGTGTTGATTGCTGTACAACCGTAAGGTGCGAGTCTCATTGTCTAAATGAAACATCGCTTGTCGCTTGAACGCTCCAGAGATTGCATGTATTGGACGTGTGCGCTCCTTAAACGTCTAATGATATATTTCACACATTTTTCAATTATTTTGAATTTTAATGATTTTCACACACAGAGTCTTATAATTCAACAGTAGAATTGAAAGGAGACAAGAGTCAGAGATTACATAATTTAAGATTTGCCTCAAGTTTTCAATAATGTTTTTTTAAATTTTCAGAATTGTTAAATAGTTTACACATTTCTATGATTGACGAGATAGTGTCAACTTTGTAAAAATATGAAAAAAGGTATATAGTCAAATAAATTACGTACAAAATAAATGTATTGATAAAAGTAAAATGTTTTCGGACCAAGGATTTGGTACATATTGCAGATAAGTATAATGTTTGTGTTGTGTTTAAAAACATAATTGGGAGCTTGGTTGTAAAGCAAGCTTTCATGGGAGAAACATCCCAAATTCACAAATAGGCAATAACGCTGATAATTCAGTTGTGCCGTAGTGTAGCAGTCTTGTGGTATGAACATCCTGTGCTCTAATGGTAAGGATATTTATCATTGAAAATGCTACCATAAGAATGGCGTAAAATGTGTTAATCAATGCCCCTTTAAGCATTTAAAAACAAAGGAATGTATAATTCCTTTAGACAGATTGCAGATGCCTGGAACATCTTCGATCCTAGTAAGTTTAGCAAAAATCCTGCCACGTGTGGTTTAAATAAAGCCTAGTAATATGACAGAAATGTACATTTACAAATATTTATATTTCATAATATATGTTCATACACAGATCACATCAATGCTTTATTATTCGTAATTCTTTCCGGTACTACATATTGCGTGTTTTATCAAACCATCAATATAAACAAGTATTCACAACAGCACTCGTTACCAAACGAAGCATTCACTAAAAGACATTTGTTAAACAGATGGACTGACAGTGACCACCACAGACTGTCAAAACGCTTAAGGTACTCATAGCAGAATAAAACCTCGTCCACTAGATTGACAAGTCCACGGGATTCTTGCCCAACGGAGCTGGAAAAGTCCGGAAATTCGCCTATAACCAATTGAAAGGAAAATTTCAAATCTGATTTAAAGTTCAGTCAACATTTCAATCAGATTTACAAACGTAAGGCACGTGCAAAGTCGTTAAATTATACGTCAACAATACGCATGCGTGACGCCACACGCGCCAATCTGTTAGTCACGTGTAGAGCTAAGCAGACGACATAACGCATATGTCGAGAGAGCACTCTCGTCAAAATTTCCATTATTTTACCGTTCAGAAGGTTGACTTTACGCCTTTATTAAGACTATAAACCTAATTAAGCATTTATAATTCTTGTCGGAAATTATCAATTCCAAACAAAATATTACAACCCCTAACATTTAATTATGATTCGTGTTTACTTTGGGGAGATTTCTTACCCCCAGCTTCACTCAGGAAGTCCATTTACTCAATGACTGTCCCCAGCATCCGTCAGCTTTAGAAATGTGACATGTCTAGTGGAAACATTTGTTCTACAAGAATGGCGATCATTGTGCTAAGTAAATCCAGAAAGTTCACATAACGTCGTTTGGAACAAGTTTTCAAATGACTTGTTTCTGTTTTACGTTGCTAGTTTTGGAATTGTTTCTGATTTGTTTTACAATATCTTTCTATACATGAATAATGCCAGTTTTCATCACAAAATAAAAGAACAGAAAGGTGTTTTTATTTCATTCATTGACCAATTCTTGGAAATAGCCATGACCTAAATACAATTAAGGACTAAAATGCAACAATTGTTCTGATATTTGACCGCAGACCACCCACCCCGTTAGATTTTAATAAAAGTTGATAATTGATAATTAACGAAGTGCAAATTTTACCGATTTTTTTTAGTTTTAATTTTCGCGTTTTACACATTCAATGCGGCCAGCAGATATAAATGTTACCGCATCCGGTTGCCATTTGATACCAAGGTTTTATGTAACTTCTTGTCAAGAGGAAGGTTACGGAATGATTATTCTCCTAATATAAATAGCTTGCTTCGATTACTTTACAAGTGTATAACATATAAAACATTTATATTGATATGTTTATGCTTGTTACATCATTCTATATACGGTACTGCTAATTATACGGTTTGGTCTAATCTCTTTAATGAATACTGCTCAAAACCAGGTACTCGCCTATTTTTTTCAACCTTTTCATATTCAGCTCTAAGTTTGCACCAAAAATATGGGTCGTCCCTAATATGGCTGTTATACATTGACACTAATGTTCAGAATGCACTGGTTTATGTTTGTTCTCATTACCATTCCGGCAACGTATTTAAATAACACATAATTTATTCATTTGCCTTGCTTTTTCGGGTTTGTCAAAATGAAATTTGCACGCATGAGATTTCCCTACCCCAAAAGTCATTTTGATTAAATATTCGGGTACGATCTTGTCAATGGTTTTGAATACATTTCCAACAGGCCTTTTTCTCTCACATGTCAACAAATTCATTGGAAAAACTAATTTCTAGCTTTCCGCCATCTTGAAGTTGTTGAAAATGTTCAACGTTTGATTGAAGCTTCAATTCATTCTTTTCAGCGATGTACTGAGCTAACTTTTGGTCAATTACCTCGACATATTCGGTAAATCATCGTGCGTGAAATTACACACATCATCAACAATGCTGTGGTGAATTTTGAAGAATCCTTTTTTTCATAGCAACTATTTTTAATTTTCGTTTGATGTTGGTAAAGTTTTTGAGTATCCGTAAGCAGCTAGCCATCCCAAATACTCTTCTCTCCCGTTGAACGGAGATGTGATGCGAAGGAACTACGTGTATCCGAAAAAATTGGAGTGGACTTCAAAACATGTTAAAACATGCAAAAACAAATGCTGTAATACCATAATATAATGTCCTATTTTGTGTTGTGCTTTATTCAAAAGATCTCAAGTTACATGAGGTCATGTTTGAAAGAGGTACCAAAAAAGCTGTCGTGGTACAATTCGTATTAAAATAATAATAAAGAACAACTTGTAAGCAAGAAGCATTGTGACATTTGAAATGGGCTTCAATGAAGAACTATAGTAATATGAAATGAACATGTGATGATTTTACAAAACTTGATAACTGAATAAAGAACTGGCCGACCAAGAGGACTCGGAACTGAATACTTTCCCAGTAAATCAGTGTTTGTGGCGTACGTCTGAAATACGGCGGCTTCAATGAAAGACTTAAATCATTGACAATGTTGTGTCTTTGCTTGAAAACAACTTATACAGGAACAAATATTTTGTAATAAAAGGTACCTAGCGAACTTGAAGCATACTCTCTGACACTCGTGTGGTTAGATTTTGATTACATTGAAACTTTTCTAACCACACGGTAAGGACATAGGAAGCGGGAGCTCCTCGCGCCAAATCGATCATAAAATAGATAATGTGTCCTTCAAACAAATTGTCTCGTGAAAAGTGGTATTTTTACTGCGTTCTTATACTTTAGTCCGTGTTGAAGAAACACTTAATCTAAATTTTCGTCCGCTAAAAGTGAAACTATTCAATGTTAATCCTTTCTTAGTCAGACGTTGGTACGAACTAAGCATTTAAAATAATTAGACTGTAAAACATCATCTACATTTTTTTATTTTGCCCAAATCTATCTAATAAGTTGACTAGTTTTAAGTTCATATCTGAAAAAGTCTCTTCAATGGAAACGAAAACTAGAGTTATAAAATGCATCTACTTTAGGACCACAGAACTAGACTCAAGGACGGATTCTAAACCTTGTAATCAGATTAAAACTGCCAAACATATTTAATGTCTGGGTCGTTTATTCAAATGTCATGTTGACATTGAATATCAATAGGCACATGTATTTTATGATTGGTTTATATAGAACAAATGTATTGATTCTTAGTATACAAGGTTCTTAAAAAAATGTGTCTAAGAACGAATGCACATGTATATCAATTATTTTTTTTTTGATATTATTTTTTCAGGTTCTTCTAATCGTGCTAAAATAAAATCAATTATGTCGTTATTCACAGTAAATATTATCAAATTTATCATTGGAATTTAGTAAACAGTAAATAATAAAACAAAGACAATGACAGGCTGGAGTATCAATTTTAATTTTATATTTGTATGCACCATAATTCACAGTAACATTATAACAATAACTAAATAAAATCAAGCACATGTTAAAGGCAATTAAATCATGTATACACAATGTTAGACAATACTTAAAGCATTGTGAAAGCAATGTATAATGAAATAATAGTTACATAATAGTTCAAAGCACTGAAAGTACTTGATAAGAAATCAAAGTACTAGATGTCCACGTCAGCTTCATCATAAACATTTGCAAATAAAAAAAACAATCAAATAATGATTGAGTATAGATTTTAATTAGTAATTAAAAGTTCTCATTTTATGCTATAGATCTAGAATTTAAAAGAGCTAAATATTGTAAATCGAATAATTGGAAATACACAATAAGATTTTTATTTAAACAATTAACAAGCATTAGTAACAATGCAGTTTAAAATATACAAAAATGCTCTGCACATACTACAAAAAAGCTAGCAAGCAATATGAGGTAAAATATACGTTTGTTATGGACTTTAACATGTAACTACAATCAAAGAATAACAATATTAAATAACAGGATTTGTAAAAGTACATCAATTATTCGAAAATGTCAAAGCTTTGTGTAATGCAGTGAATTGAAATCCATTGTGTTTCATTAAACTTGTACACATCTGTAAATATATATAACACCAACCATTCAAATCAACGAAATACCAAAATAATTCTTTTGAGTTTTCCCAAATCATTGAATTCATTCTGCCTACCAAACAGTTTTAGAGCAGTTTGGCCATGTACAACCTGGGTCATCTAGTACTCAGACCATATCTTTTCCCATTTTTGCACTCATATTATGCTTATCTGTGAAAACCTGGGCTCAAAACTCAAGCAAAATATTTTTTACAAAGTTTTGCCCCTACTTATCAATACAAGATTTGGCACAATTTTCGATGCAGTAGACACTAAACAATACATTTAGGGCATTTTAGCCTATGGCTCAAGTTTTAGTGGCCTCAGACCCCTTATCAAAGTTACCCACTGATTTACACTTCAAGAAAACACAAGCATTCAAACAAACTGATTTTCAGTCATACTTTGATACACATGACACACAGAATCAACATTTAATGCCTTGATTAAATTATTACAAGCAAAATTTTATATAATATCAACATAAAGAACGAACACAAATTGTAAAATACCATACAGTTATAATTACAGACTCAACATACAACGAAACATAATTCATACTGAATCAAAGTAGAATTGACTCAGTACAATATATGTCCCTTAAAACTCCTCAAAGACATCTTTCCATTTCATAGGAAATTAGTAAAGTATCAATACATGAATAAAAGGAAGGAAACTAAGTCTGAGATTTTTGAAAATATATGAAATTGAGCAATGCAATGTGTCCCAAACCACTCGAAAGTTTTCACAAATAACACCAAAGCTTCAAATACTACTCACAAGGATAAAAAAACACCCAAAATATTAACTGGTAAAAATTGTAAGTAGATCCTTACTAGCACTGCTTTATTGTCAATACTCGTACAACATTTTCATCAGTATCATTTTTTTCTCAATATTTTTCACATTCAATCGGGACAAATCCATTGAGACTCTGCTTGTCCATTGTTAAAGTATATACATCAAGTATTTCATTATTCATCTCAAAATCAATTAAAATGAATAAAATCCTTAAAAATAAAATGCTAAACAGAAAACAGTTCATAATGGTAAATAACCATATTTAATGATATTTATCTATAATACAAAGTGAATTAACAATGGTAGACAAAAGTATATGGCAAAACAAACACATAATAAAATGTACATAAACAATATCAATGTAACAATGTAATGTTCTCATACATTCAGATATTGCACATAATTTTCATCAAGAATACTTCAAATGATTAGTTTCATTTTTTTTAAAATAAATTGTTTACAAACAGAATTTAAAAAAAAATAAACATACAGTAAAAAATCATGAAAATTTATTGTTACATGTTCAAATCATTTATGTTATTATACACAATCTTTAACAAGAATTAAATTGATAATTCAATTGCAGTAAAAACAGTGATGATTAACCAAACAGAAGCTTTGCTTTCAGCAATGTAAACAGTATCTTGTATTCACTAAGTCAAAATAAATTAAGGTTCTACATCAGATTGTACATACATAACAAGATGTTTATTCTGAACATAAAGCACAAATAAGTAAGTCATATTAATCTCAGGAGATAATTTCTATAAACAACAGTTTTTGTGAATCACCTGAGTTAGTATTATGTTTAATTACTTCAGTTTAATTATTTCAAACAATAAATCAATTCTACAACTCTATTGTTGGTAAGAATTTCTTCAAATAAGTACAGACAGAGAGAACAAATGAACCGAACCGAACAGAACCGAACCAAACAGAATGATTCAATAGAACAAAACTTAACACAATGCTGTCAACAGGGAGACAGTACACAAGTATCAACTAGTTTATGATAAATAATGGAGTGAACTGATTATTGTAAGTTAAATGAACAATTATCTAGTTTGATTTATTCAACAAGAAGTACACTGTAAATATATATAACATAACAATCAAAGATGACACAATTAACTTGTTATTATTAATTAATCAGATATGTACGCCATGATGTTTTTTTACATAGCAGAAAGCAAACAATGTTGTGAATAAAATGCAATACATGCTGAATGAGGCTGTAACAGTAATCATTAAATGTTTAACAATACTAACAGATAATGAAAAGTAGTTCAACAGATAAAAAATCAAAAGCAAGCACCATATGACCAGTTGCAATGAATTTCAAAGGGTTAAACGTAGTTAATGAGAATAGGTACTGGTGAACACAAGTAATAACTGGACACAAATGTAAATTATGATGAACTAAATCAATCCTAATTTTAAGATTGAATGGAAAATACTTCATTTCCAGAACTGAGAGAAAAACAATTGTCAAGCAGTTCTAATAAAAAAGCACCAAAAGTTTTAGTCAATTGTTTTGAGCCAAAGCACCTATTTCAGCTTGTTTCAAACATGTTAAAGGTAAGACCTAAACTTGACACCAGCCAGAATTGATTCCAAAGTCCTTGGGAACTGTCAAGAGGATTGCATTAAGGATGCCCAAACCAACAGAATATATTAATGCACTACGGTTAAGTATTTTTAATTCTGATACTGCAGTCAGAAAGGAACAAATCAGCAAAGGATGATTGATTTTGGAAGTTATTTTAAGCGAACAGTACATCCATTATCTCAACATAGTTGTTGTCTGTATCCTAAGAAATGTCATTACAAAAGTCATGTTTTGCATCAATTTCCTTAGACCACACAATGACATGTTGATAAAGCACATCTGGTTGTTTTTTTATTTTTAAATGTTATATTGGTGAGTTGAGAAAGGCAACTCTTAGTGTATTGGTGCTACATGTATTTTTACACCACATAAAAAAGGTGACCATTTAATGTTTTCAAACATTATATGAAGTAAATTTACAACAGGATTACAAAATGCCAAGCTTTCATATGACACAGATGAAATGGCTACCAAAAATTCACTTTGCAAACATTTAGGTGACCCAATAATCATATAACTGCAAGCATTTGAGTGAAACAGACAAAATGAAAACCATGTAGGTGAATCAGACCACAATAATTAGGGTGAAGGTCATGAGAGATATTTTTTTAGAAAAAAAAATGTTCATTGAATGGAACAACTTTTGTCTTGGTTCAATAACTTCCCCTCTGTGATTCTTTGATCAAGCCTCTCCTCATCTTCAATTCTGAAAATAAAAAATAAAAACCTTTTTTTAACACTCATTTAAATAATTTGAATATCCCAATTTATTGCATGATCAGTCTGATAACTCTCTTTAAAAAATATTTTATTATTTTTATGATTTTTCAATAAAGTGATTAAGATAGAAATATTCTGATTTTGCACATAATGATAGGAATATTGAATTATTGTAACAAAATGAAAAAAGCATCAATTAGTCTTCAGCCAATCCGACAATAGCGCAAGAAATATTAATTTTCTGCAATAACGCACATAAAAAAGATCCGAAGACAAGACACCAACCACACTGTGCCAAGCACAAATTAACACGCCATCCAGATCATAAAAATCACAACAGCATGCTCAGGGAACACATAAAATACCATCTCGCATCCAGTGTCACCCCACCCACTAATAATCCATTATAGTTAATTAGGGGGGCTGAGTGATTTTTGTAACATTATCCTCCGGAGTCGCAACATGATGCTTAGACAATGCATGCTGCCATGCACCATGTCATGCATCGTGTTTCATTGAACCATTGACTGACGTACACATTCTATCGCAGTAAAATACTAACTTAAAAGCCTAAAGGGCCGTTCATAGTCTCAACGTCAAACTATTCAAAATATGATAATTTGTCCAATCGTAACACTAGGGTTGAGTGTCAAATTGCTTAAATACCTGATAGGGGTAATGTATGAGAGATATTTAGCACCCTAATTAATTAGGGATCTATTAGAAACTTTGTAAAGATGTGCATTTGATAGCAAGTCAATTGAACACATGACAGGCATTGGTTTATCTCAATTATGTTGCAGTGAAGATAATGCAAGCAAACCAGTTTTTGCATTAGGGTGAAATTAAAGATCAGCCTTCTATTAAAGGTGAATTGAACTGAACATATGCATGACTATATTAATTTATAATTATATTTTGTTACTAGCAGAATACTTTGTCATGTAAAGAGACATTTTCAATAAATCAGACTTTGTCAAACTAAAAGAAATATGGGATAAGACAAATTACTAACCATTGGTCAGATAGACAATGCACTCATAGGAACATAATTGATGTGAGATTAATTTAAGATGTTTTTATCTGATATTATAACAGTAAGAAGGATCTTATTTTGAAATCATTTTATTGTTGATATTGATAATTTTAGGGTTAGAACAGGTCACACAACTGATTAATCAAAAAATATATTAGCTTTTATGAATTAATAGAAATACATTGTATTACAATACTTCCATTCCACAAATATTTAATGTTCATATAAAACATACAGTTTTTTTTGCAGTAAAAGCTTTATTAAGTTTTTGTGGAATCTGTTTTTTCAACAAGATACCAGGGGTATGCATAATAAGTAATATTAGATTTTTTTTTAATTGTGAGTATATCAACAACAATATGAATAAAAATTCCAAGGGCAACAAGTTGAGTTCGTAATTGTCAAGAGATAAAGCAGTTGCATTATAATGGTCTGCATAAGCTGTTTTAGACCATTTTTGACATTTTAACCTTGAAGTGCGACCTTGATCTTTGAGCTACATACATGGATTTTGTGTGCAGCATGTCATGTCATCATGGTGAACATTTTGTGTCAAATTATTCAAAATTCTACCTTTTAATGACAGAGTAGAGTAATGGTCCAGACAAGCATAATCCAGACAGACAGACAGACAGACAAACGGGTGACAGACAGACACGCATACACCAAACAAACTATCGTTATGGCAACAATGTTGAGCTAACTGCAAGCAGGCTTGACTAAAACAATTACACAAGCAGTTCCTACAAAGACTAATGGATATTTTTTTCATTTTTTGCAAACTCCACAAACATGACAATGGACAAAATAAATATATCTTATCTGGTTTTATTTTGTCTAATCATCAATTAGCTGCTTAATAGACAAACTTTTAGCTAAAATCCACAACCTCGTTATCTGTCCCGTCAAGTAAAATTCATACTGGTTTCAACAAAGGATGTTTAAAAGTCAAAGTTTCCAATCATGTGTGGTCGTGCTGATAAATGAGAAACATTTGACAGCCAAGAGTTAATCCCCCTTAATCCTCTTCAATTCTGGAGTCATAAATACTATCTAATTGTTTGAAAAATTGAAATAACTGATCATACGCTTGTAGAACATTAATTTTCTGGCACAAATCTAGTATGAAACAGTTGGATATTTAGTTTCTTAAATCTGTGAAATATGTTCACCAATATAAATGTCAAATAAATTTATATTTCCAATGCAGTAAGTTTACATGTTAACTCAAGTTCACATAATATTTCTAAAAGATGAAACAGAGCAGTTTAATCAGATTTAATCTTAATCTTTGAACGTCACATTCAGTAAGTAATTCATTGAAGAAGATAGTTCTAACATAACTGTTTCCAATAACACCTTACAGTAAACCCTCAGTATTGAGACCACCTTCAGGACCCAAAAGGATCTTAAAATTGAGGTAGTCTCATTTCCGAGTTGAAATATAGAGAAAACATTGAAAACCAGTCTATAAATACCAGTAAGTTGTTGCTTCAATGAGGTGATCTTTACAATAAGGTGGTTACAAAGTGAGGTTATATTGTACATACATATAACTGATTTCTTGTCAATATTTTAGACACTAGCTTCAAAAGTTACAGTGTGTTTTATAATGGGGTGGTCTTTACACTGAGGTGGTCACAAAGTGAGGGTTGTCTGCATCTTCAAATACTTTTACACATTGCTTAAAATGTTAAATTAACTTAATAACAAAGTATAAACTTTTCAAATTAATTTTCTTTTTTTAATCTAAATACAAAGAACACATAAAAATTGTAAATTGAGGTTAGAAGCTTGAGTCTCTTTGTTCAATATGTGAAAGAGAATCATTTTAATCAATGATTAATTTAGGTAATTGTAGAATCATTAATATTTCTTAAATCAGCAAAATTTTGATAATTTACACACCTTTTAAAAACTGAATTATAGAATTCTACAAAACATACTTTTTTGACAACTTAGTAAATTTATCGTTACATTAAGAAACTTTAATGCAATGTGTTTAAAAAAATATCAATATCATCCAAACTTTCACACAAATAGTAAATTTTAGATTCACTTATCAAATGTCAAAAGTTCAACATTATGAAAATCAGTGAAATTGGAATTTTTGGAACCAATTTGTGAAATAAATATCATTTACAGTGAAATCAGTGTGTCATGTACATTAATCATTTAGTACCGATGTTTTTATTTAACAAGGCTTCCTTCTCCTCAAATACTACAACAAGCTGTTAATTTAATACAACTTTAAAGGTTTCATTAATTAGACCAGTTACTATTGACGGTCCTCATTTCCCATTTAAATTAATTGACTTCTTGACATCACTAGTGCACTCATGATCCCATATTTCAATTGTGGATGTCCCAGGATAAGGTGCCCCAGACATTTATTTTTGTACATCACTTCAAATAAAGAGGTCATCTAATTAATATAATTTAACATTAAAACAATATGATTTAATTTAAATAAAAAGATTCTTTCAGGTTTGATCAATAAATATATATAGAAAACACGGCACAAAATTATTGTAATTTAGTTTCCACTGAAAAAATTGTACTCTACCATGAAGCTCAAGATCAATTAATGCTTTGCGTATACATAATATAAATAGGTGCTTATATTTTAGCTGTGTTTCACCAAAGAAGAATTCTTCGTGCAAGATACCAAAGGTAAAACAATTCCAAGGTGTAAAAAAAAATTACAGTCGTATCTTACAAAAAAGCCCAGATTTTTTCACCATATTCAGTCAGATTCATTTGCGAGCAGAAATTGTATAAAAAGAGATAATCAAGGAGCAGAGAATCCATAATTGGGTAGCTTGTGATGTGTTGCTTTTATATAGATGACAATATTGCAGAAATTTGTTCATGGTGTGGTCGAGTGATTTTCAAAAGAAACCGTTCGCCCACAAACATTGGTTGCCATATATTCATTACAGTCGCTGTATGAGGGTGAAAAACATGACAATTGGATTTCATCGTGGGGTAAATGAGACTGATTTTTCATGGGAAAAAACCTGATTGTCTAATATTCCCTGGGCTGAACAAATGATTCTATGTTATATAAAATATTTACTAATTTGTTAATGGACTTATTCATCTCGCATCTGTTTATTGTCTGCACACCACACACACAGAATATAAAAATGTGAGTTAGACACAAAAAAGCTTCTTCTCTAGAGAGACTTTGTATCAAAAGCAAGTCATAACTTATTTTTAGCTAGGTTTGTTTGTTCAAAATTTTAATCTGATACAAGAAGAGTGACTGTAATTAAAAGTATGGTTACATCCATTGAAATCATTTCCCTCATAGTGTGATAGCTTTTGCTGTCCCTTCTGCTGCTGCTGCTGATGATGATGATGCTGATGATGCTATTGCTGTTATGTGAGTATTTTTAACAATCATTATTCCATCATCATTATAATTACTACTTGGGGAGGCACAGGGGTCTAGGAACTAGAAATGCTGCTATCATGACAATAATGTCTTGGGTTCAGATTCCATTTCAAATGAGACTTGGCCTCAAATGACATTATCCCAGTAAACATTAGGAAAATCACTAAATGTAAGTTGAATGAACAAGTAACAAAATCAATTAAAAATGGAATAAATCCAAAATAATGATAAATATGGCAAAAATGACAACCGAACTTTCCAAAGTATTTTAATTAATTAATAGGAGCATAAAATTATAGAAATCTATAAAGTACATGATTTATCAGAACAACTTACGCTCTCTCTTGAGAATCGAGATGCTGAACAAGTTCATCTCTTTTATTTACAATAACAACAAGTTCTTCTAGCAATAACTTCTCACGTCGCTTCTGTGCTTCTGTTTTCTGCCAATCTGTAAGTATAAAATCATAAGGAAATAAAGATTGTCAGTGTATCCTTTTCAGACAATTTCAGATAGAGATGATAACATTGTTACACGATATGGTGATATCACTCCCTGGACATGTGACAAAGAACCACACCTAGTGACATTAACATTAGGTCATATGATGCGAGTACTTTACCACTGTTTAACACAGACAAGGATTGTAGCAGCAAATTGTTGATGACTTCAATATAATGTGGTCAGGAAATACACTAAACCAATGAGCAACAAGGCTGAATGGTCACAATACAATCATTTATAATACCATCGTTTATCTATTTGGTCTAATATTGAATCACAGGAAATCATTGTTTGTTCATTTATTTTTTCTTCATTCATTCATTTATTCAGGAGACTAATTTGTATTATACATTTTACAATAATTCAATATTCAATAATTTACCTTGTGAAAACTGACCAAGAACAATGAAATGACGTCCAACATAAATCTTCTAAACTAAGTTATTTACTGACAAGATTATTTTGCGAATCTTCATAACTATGAACATATTAATGTGTCAAGTTTTCATGAAAAAAATATGAAACTGTTAAATTTACTATAATATATTCTTAGATCAAAATCATAAATACAAAAAATTCTTTCATAATGAATGGTTCATAATTCATTGACCATAAATACCCCTCATTCACAGTGCAAAAACCTGTGTCAGCTATTCATAAAAAGTACATAAATGTGCATGTTAATGTGCTAATAGTAGTGACATGATTCCACCAAGAAACAATGGATCCATAATGCCAAACAAATGAGCAACAACATAATCTTTCTATCAAGGATCATGAAAGCTAAATGGAAGAATCAAAATCCACCATAATCTCCTAAGGACAAAAAGTATGCTTCCTTGTTATACATTTGCCAGAAGCATGCCAGAGCTTATGGAATGGGGTTTAGTGCCAAGAACAGCCAACTGAGATGAGAGTATCAGAACTGTGGGATGTAGACTTCATAATGAACAATTACCAACAGCAAGAAAAGCCATCAGTTTTTATTCTACCAGAGGAGCTATGAAATCGGCTTAAAGTTAGTAATCCCTTAAGACCCAATGTTTATGTCCAAAATGTCAATAACCATGAAAAACAAGACGTTTGTGGTGAATGCTAAGAAGCAATTGTTGTAAAAATGGCTTATGAAAGGGTGACAAAACAAAGAGAACGTATTTAGATGATCATATTTACAAATAGGAGAAAAAATAAAGTGGCATTAAAGATAATTATCTTCTATTTATTCAGTCGTCTCATTCAGAGAAAGTGGTGTCCTAATGAGGTGTGAAAACCATACATTAAAGGTCTTTAATACACATTAAAGCTCTTTTTTCAATAAAGAAATTAGAATTCTTTACAGAGTATTGACAAAAAAGGCAATGAGAATGATTTGGAAATGCTCCTGTAGCAGTGTGTTTGACAATTGGATTATAGAATTGTTATATCATTGACATTGAAAATTTGCATAATTGAAGAATTTAGCAATTTATTATTAATTGAACTCATGAAAAAATTAGGAAAAAATTGTGTTATTGAACACATTGAAAAAAGTTTGATATTAAAAATCTGCATTTTTGTATATATACCTTGTTATATGGAAGACCAATCTGAATTAGAAGTGTATGTCAGTCCATTATAGTCCTGTACTTGAAGTGGAAATGAATTGTGTTTGAGCATAAATAAATACATTATGGCTGTTCTTATGAGCTGCTTTACAGATGCAACAAAGACCGATAATCATACATGTACATATAATCTAAAAAACTAATTCATTTTAGGAATTATAAATAGACAAAACATTTCTTTCAGTGAACACAAAAACTACATAACAGCTTTCCTTGTTAACAGAGAGCCTGAACAAAATGTCGTTATTTGTTTACTTTAGCATCACAAAGAGGAGGTTCAGGGAAACCTACAAAGTCCTGGTGAACGCAGCATGTTTATACAGCCATTTTATAGTCACCCATCAATTTGTGCGAGATTTTCAATGTCTTCATTTGGCAAGATGAACATCTAGTTGTGACACAAAGCCGACAGATATATATTCCACACAGAAGCACGAAAAATGAAATTAATTGATGTTGGGGCTTAGTAAATCAATTTCTAATTTTCTCCGAACTAGTCGATTGAAAATGTGCCTTAAACTAAGTAGCTTACGGTACTTGGAAAGGATTTTCGGGTAAAAGCATCCAATAATGGAAAGGGTATTTAAGAAACACATAGACTGAAGGATGAAATATAACACCAGACTCTTATAAGAGGAAGATTTGTTTGTAATTATATAGTGTTACAATCAAATCGAATGACAGAAGGAAATTGTGTGATTGGACCGCATACTAAGGTGTGACTTTTCTAAGTAGCGAATCAAAAATAGGTCTCATATGAATCAAAAGGACATTTTCCAAGTTCTGACCAAGATATATTAAAAAATTATACCTATTCTAGTGTTTTACATAATTATATTGCAAAAAGTAAGTTGTATGTTTATTCCACCTAACAAAGTTATTTAAGTAATGTATTAATGTGACATACTATCAAGTTTATCTCTATAGTTAAGAAACTGAAGGAGGCAAAACTGATACAGATAAAAAAATATAACTGTTTGCATGTGATCATTTTGACTTCTGCCATAGTATGTCTTGCTTTTGTTAAGATTTTATACCAACAAACTTCTTTACTATGTTCAGTATCTAGGTCGGTCGGTTGGTTGTATCGGGGTTTAACAATTTTTCAGTTATATACGGTGACCGGTTCACCTAACCAGTTTTCCTGGACTGTATACAAACCAGTACTAACTTACCCTTCCACAAGGAGCCGGCAACTTCTCCACATAAGGAGGAAAATCGACATTTTTGTCAAATTTTCATGGAAGGGTATGACCTGCCACGACCAAGATTCAAACCCGGATCTCCGGGCTGCAAGTCCAGCGCACTAACCACTGGACCACGGCCGCGGCTTTCAGTATCTAGGTATGTACGGTAAATTTGGACATCAAATAAAAAGTAGGAACAATTGATATATGTTGTATATCAATGAACAATTTCAACACGATGACAAGAATTGTCACAAAACAAGGTTTTAATGAGAAGTTGCACACAGAATATCAGATGTGCACAAAATAAACAAAGGGCCGTAATTCCGCAAAAAATGATCGAACCAACCCGTCCGCCAAACCTACCTACATTTGCCAATTCAATAACTAGGAATTTTCCATTGGAAAACCTGGTTAATAATCTATTGCAAAACATTTTGGATGAATCTTAAAGAAATTCAGACCCAACATTGATTGTTATATAGAAAATACCATTAGATTTGCTGAAAAAACACGTTAAGAGAACCATTAATGATTTGCAAACTATTCAAAAGGGAAAAGAAATCAAATAAAAACGGATTATCAGTCCGATAATTACCCAAATGTTACATTCTGTATGTCTGCGGACATTTAACATGATGCGTGATAAAATAGCCAATGAAGCTTGAAACGACCGGCACACATGTTTATTTTCAATCAAGTGTAAAGGTTAAACCAAGCATAAACATCCCCAACAATAATCGTAGCGGAAGACTGTATGACAACTGATTGCCCATCAATAATGACGGTCATTATCGTTCAACGGCTTTGATTTTTTAATGACTTTCTTTATATCATTATAACTTATACTTTATTTGAACATCTTGAATAATTCTTACATTTCATCATTTGTTAATGTTGCTTACCATAATGTGGAGTTGTTCTAATTTTTATTGAAATGTGTAATAAAAGATGTACTATGCTGATTTTTTCAAATGTAAGAAATAGCAACATTGTCGGTTAAACTGATGGAATTATGTTCCTTGACCAGACAAGACCAGTAATCAAATACACCAAATTCAGGCAAAGCAACATTTCCTTCAATCTGAAGTGCCATTCAAATAAACAAAGCAGATACTCATCTATAAAAAAAAAAAACAAGACTTGTAATGATATAAACACAAGGAGACAAAAAATAAAAACTGAAAAATCAGTATGTAGTATCATGAATAAAAAAATAATGAAACATTAATACTTGTATTGAATATTCTCTAAAAAATGTCCCTCTGGTATCAAATTTTACTGCTGTTTTTTTTCTAAATGTTATGTGTTATTGTGTGAATGACTTTTGAATGCATTGAATATAAAATGGATTACTATCAAGGCATTTATGGAGTCACAAATTTGGTGTTTTTTTTCAAAAAGGTTGCAGCATTAATTAGCCCTTTGCCTCATAAAACCGCATTTTCCTGCATTTGAAGCAGATGACACTGGAAAATATTGTGGCAAAAGAAGCCATTGCATGTAATGAGTAATGGCTTCTTTTGCCACAATATTTTCCACTGTGTCAGAGAGAAATTACCCAATTTTCTTAAATAAATTGATGTTTTGTGTATTAGCTTTGAATTTGAAAGAGCCAAAAATATCCTTATGAGGCAAAGGGTTAAGGGAGGGGCATTAATTAGGAAACATTCAGAATTATTATCAGAGGGGTTGCCATTACTGCAAAAAAACCTTCATTTTACAATCATATATGGGATACATAAAGAATGCAGGCTGGTCTCATATATTTGATGACGCTCACATCTGTTCATGTCATTCCAGTAACAATCATAAACAGATAGAGAAAACATCATGTTTTATGAATGTACAGATTAACACACATGTTACACCATGAATATGTTTGCATAACATTAAAATAATCCGACACATTAAAGAAACATTTTTTTTCTTTTCTGGACAATAACATTTCCACATTCAGATATAAACATGCCTATTTCTAATGTACCATGTATACAATATTTGCAACAGTTTTCAACTTGAGAACAGATAATGAAACACTAGGGGAGCATACTTTGGATAAATGGGGCGGGGCTTTCCAGGAGTTAAGCAATGTAAGATTATGCACAAGGAGAGGAAGTTGGAGCAACTTAAACCTAACCCCTTCAACCTGCATTTTTGAACACTTTTTATTTCAGAAAATGCTTTGCAGCCGTACATGGAAAGAAAAAGTAATGGTTCAGCTAATAGCATTGTATAAAATTCCGTGTTTCTATGGACACTGCAAAATAAACAAGCAGTCCAATTTTACGCTTCTTTTAAAGTATTAAATCAGAGATAACCAATTTGACTCTTATTTATCAATGATAATAATCATTTCACACAAAGCAATTTACTGATCATAGGTAACATTAATTAGGAAATGTTGTTAACAACCACACCTTGACAAAATAAAAATCTGTCCAACTCCTACTTAAGCAAAACAAAAGTATACACACAGAAACTGACCACATTGACCATATGCAAACTACAACACGGTCAACAGTTGGTCATCATGTTCTGATGTACATATCAGAACAGTGAGTGACAAATGCCACATGCTGGGGTTGATACAATGTATCTTCGGGTTTGGGTCAAATTTCCACAAAATCTGTCCATGATTTAGTGGGTGATACATTTATATTTACAGTTTTGTTTAATCACATATTCAAACCATCTCATTTATTGTAGTTTGGACAATCTGACTAGAAATTTTTTAATTTAAATCTAAATAAAACATAGCGCATCATAACACAAGTCAGGATAGTAAAGATATACACAATTCTACAAGTCTACAATGACAAAAGTTCTCCTTTTATTGACATAGCTAACCATATAACTCTTAGAACAGAGGCCACCCGTGTATAAATCACATGTTTCTTCTCTCTATTTGGAAGCTTTTGTTTACAGTTTCAGCTGATTATGTAGTAATTAACAAGATCCACCATTTTTTTTATAAAAAAGTGACTTTGATACATAGTGGAAATTCAAACCAATTCAACAGGGACATATTTAAAGTAGTGAACAGAGAATGTCTTATCACTAAATGCTCCTATTTTTGGTGAAAGTCTATAGCATGAAAGATATGATTAAGAAATATCTGATATTTTACTTCTAATCCATGGATACATTTCACAATAAACACCAATTGTGACACATTTTTAAAAACAATATAAATATTACTGGAAAATAATAAGGGGCAGAGTTACAAAATTATTCCACAAATGAAAAAAAATCTGGAAGAAAGTCCAAGTCAAAGGTCATCTTGTTAGAGACTTTATTTTGACTTGTCTTAAATCCTTGTCCAGTGAAATCATGTCCATCTAATTCATGTTGTGACCATATGGTCAATTATCTAAAAGTAATCATTCATAGAATAGTAACAGTGAACTTGTTAGGCCAAGTGATAGAAATATTTGTTTATTAATACAGGTAAGAGTTTTTATTTTTTGTATTTATGTGACTTATTATCACTGGGGTTTAACGCCATTATACTAATTTTCACTGGGATTTAACGCCGTTTTTCAACAATTTTTCAGTTATATATGGCGACCAGTTCACCTAACCAGTTTTCCTGGACTGTATACAAACCAGTACTAACTTACCTTCCACAAGGAGCCAGCAACTTCTCCACGAACGGAGGAAAATCGACATATTCGTCAAATTTTCATAGAAGGGTATGACCTACCACGACTGGGATTCGAATCCGGATCTCTGGGTTACAAGTCCAGCGCACTAACCACTGGACCACGACCGTGGCTACAGGTAAGAGTTAAAATGAAACAAATTTGATAACATGTCAATTAATACTTTTAGATTTGTTCAATTTCTATGTACTGGGATTTATTTTTTTAGACATAGCTACGACAGCATTATCTAAACACATCTGACCAAATTTATTTAGTACTGTATGAGTAGAACATAGTATGAAAAAACTTTGCTAGACACTAACTGTCCTTTATCAAAACTCAAGGTTACAGCTATCATGAGCTGCATTACATTTATATTTAATATTGAGTATTTTTAATTATTTATGTTTATATCAGTTGGTGTACAATATTGGTAAAAGTAATTCATTGACAATACTCAACAATTATAAACTTAGAGAGTGGAATTTTTTCTAACACTGGATTTTTTTCTAATACCTACCTCAAACAGTCAGAAAAATTAACAACAAGCAAATAAATTTGGCAGAACCTGAAGTTAAAGTTTGACTAATAAGGTGATACGAAGATAACTTTTTGCCTGGGCCTAAAACTCATTTTCCAGGACTAATTATTGAAGACAATCAAATGTAACGGAACACAGGTAGCTTGTCCATTTGTCATGAATAGAAGCCAATCAAGGTAAAATACTTCAGAAGATGAGTGAAAGCCACGATGGTAATTTATTGAATGAGAGTCCACCAGATGGGTGGAAATTTCTACCTGGTTGTCAAACAATTGCCTCTCGCATCTCTCAATTGCGTCTTTTTTACGGAAAAAAGATCAAACAATTTTTTCCAGTTCACAAAATAAAATGCACTGTCTGCTCCCATTGGTAGGAAACTCAAGAGACCAAAATGGATAAAGCACTCTGTACAAAATTCAATTAAATGTACTTCTCCAATTTATACAAAAAGACAAAACGGCAAACTGTAGCAACAGCATAAGGGCTTAATTTAACTACAGTGACGATATTTTTACACTTAGTCGTTCTTTATATCAGCTTACAAACACACACATGAAACTGAACTCAAGGAAAAAACACTTTTGGTAAGTTCTCACAGAAATGACAAAGTTTAGGAACCGATCTGAGGTACATTCATGTTTTTATACTGACATTATATATGATAACTACACGGTCAAAGCTGGGAAAGGATGATAATGAAAGAAAAAAAATATTGTTATTGTAAGATAATAAGTCTGTTTGATTAAGGATTCTAATACCTTCATCTTAAACATTATCATGGTTATTTTAATACATATAATTTAATTGAATCATAACACAAATGTTAATCATCACTCTGTCTGCAACAACAACAGTAAACAAGAAATAATTTATATATAAATAAAAATAAACCAATTTTATGCAACAAAAGAAGATACATGATTTTTATTTTTACAGAAAAATATGACTTCTTTACAAAAAACCATTGCGACAATCTGAATTAATCAAATTTATACATGAATTCACAAAAATATTGAAAACAAGAAAGCAAGCTGCTTCAATTAATTTTGTTTCTTGATAAATAGTTAATTCAAGACTTAGAATTAAGGTATTGAAGTTAAAAAAAATGTGGGTGCATAAAAAAATACACAAAAGGCTATGAGTTCACTTAAATGTAATCTTCTTATGCCTTCAGCATATAATCAGAAAATGTAAGCACCTGTATTGAACCATTAGTAACATCTTTGCAACTAATGTATTTTCAATTTAGCTCCGCTAACGTCAGGAAAATTGCCAATCAAAACCTCGATGATCTGAGACCAAGTTATAAAACAAATCTGAATCAGTTTCAAAGGAATGAAAAAAATACACCATTATCTTGTTGACGGTCAACAAAGCCACCGTAATGTAGTACAAAGATGCTAACAGACAATCAGAAAATCTTCATAATACAACAAATTAGTAATTACCTTTTTTTTGAAAAAAAAAAGTTCTGGATCCGTACTGTTCCAGTTAACTATCAGATAAACATTAGAGTTGACAAGATCTCTTTTTTACTTAATTAAAAAGAGAACCTTTACCATTTTCATGAGAGCCTTATTAGGGAAGTTAATTACTGTTATCAATTAACAGATAAAGGAACAGGGAGATTTATAGTCATGTAATATAAAGTCAAACGGAACAAATGACTGGAAGTCATTATTTATCACATTGGTAACAGGTACATTGTACGTAATGAACACTCACTAATAAATGCACCTCACCCATACAATGACCCATCCCACCCAATCTGTTGTGAGAAAAAAATGGAAATCAAGATTTACCAAATGCTTATTAATCCTTTAACAGGTACATTGTAAATAATAATTAACTTACTGATCGCCCCTCATTATCCCCCACCCTTTATGAGAACAATACAAAAAATGTTTTTCATCAAAATGCTTCATAATCCTTTCAATTACAACCAAAAATCAACCTAGAAATGATTCCACAAAGTAAAAAAAGTAAAAGCTGATGTACCTGGGGTATCAATTAGGATATATTTGGTATGTCAATTAGATGTCATGACAGAAGTCAGTTTGAAAATTTTAAATACCAGTATTTTTCATTATATATCAGACATATTGAAGCTATTTAGAACATCCATGATGAATTAGTTTCAAAAGAACAAGGATGGTTTCATAATAAGCTGTAACTTCCCGCAGACAAAGGTTTCAATTCTATACAGAAGAACTTGTAACATTAATACGCAAGCAAAATTACTGATCTTCATCCTAGGGTTAGCTATAAAATCTTAAAAGCTTCAGCAAATCGCCCCTTTAATTATTCTAAATCTTATTTATAAAGAAAATTAAAGCTGTTTAGTGTGATTACTAAGTTTTGTCAAAAAATACAGAGCATTATTATATATAAATGTGCTTAATTAATATTGAAATAATACTATAAAAAGATAAGCAGCTAGAGGACAAAATTACATATGAAAATAGATAGCAACATTAAAAGATGTTCATTTCAATACAAACATTATATTTCTCCTCATAAAAAAAAGAAATTTTTTGTTTAACAGGAAAAATCCACTTTGTAAGTTTATAATTGTCAAGTATTGTCATTGAATTATTTTTACCAATATTTTTGTATACCAACTTCTATAAACATAAATAATTAAAATTATGATAATGTTACAGGTGAACATCATTCTTCACTAATTATATTGCAGAAAAAATGATAAATCATTTTTTTCCAATAAATTTAATGAATTTTTTTATTATATGAATACTATCAAATAAAAATCAACAAAAATATCAAATTAATAGGTTATCATCAAATAAAAATTAAGGCCTATTATCTACATGATAGCTGATAAAGATCCAAGTCTTTGTCACAATGTCACCTAATGTGAATGATCTGAGTACTTCTTTCAATAATGTTTTTAATAATCTTAAGTTAATTGGGATACAATTACATGTATGTAACTATAAAAAACAGCACTTTTTACACAAATCAATTGAACAAAATTTCTGCGTACAAATATTCTTACAGATGTAAAATACTTTGAGGAAGAAAATGAGACTTAATCTGGTAGACTGATTTCAGTTTGTAACCTCTGACTCCCATTTCAGAAAAACATAGTATCAAAACAACATGGAATAAAAACATTCATTTTTACATGACACCCATAAGGCATAATAGACTAATTTATTTCTATTGAGAATCAGCAAGGATTCAACATCCCACATAAGACAATTGAACCAAAGACACTTTCTATGTAACTGGCAATGTAAGAAGACAACAAAACTTACATACCATGTAACAAGACAACAAAACATTCACATCATGTAACAAGACAAACAAACTTACATACCATGTAACAAGACAACAAAACATTCACATCATGTAACAAGACAAACAAACTAACAGACTATGTAACAAGACAAACAAACTTACATATCATGTAACAAGACAAACAAACTTACAGACAATGTAACAAGACAAACAAACATACAGACAATGTAACAAGACAACAAAACTTACATACCATGTAACAAGACAACAAAACATTCACATCGTGTAACAAGACAAACAAACTTACAGACAATGTAACAAGACAAACAAACTTACATATCATGTAACAAGACAAACAAACATACAGACAATGTAACAAGACACACAAACTAACAGACTATGTAACAAGATAATGCTGCTAAATACTCACCTTCAATGGCCATCATGGCACGAAGCTCACGATTCAGAAGGTCAAACTTCTTTTCAAGGTCATCTTCTTTTTCCCTGAAAAGATAAATCAATACTTTTACTGTACACAAAAAAAGAATACAGAGGTAATTTGTTACCTAAGAAGTTCTTTGCCGTATTCCATTGAATTCTATGAATTTTATCATTACAGGGCAAGTTGCTCTTGATGGGCAAGATATTTTTAGGGACTATTTTGTGTCACGAATATTGCCGCAGTGGAAACATAACATATTTTTCCAATACCTGAGAGAGCTAAAAAGATGAATATGAAATATTTGTTTTTATTGTTGATTTGTTTCTATTGCGTAAGTAAGTAGAAAAACTAAACATATTATTATCCTGTGCAAGAGAATCCTCATTTTTATATAAGAAATTAATAAATGCTTAGATAAAATATGTTCTTATCAGTCTTAAAACTTCTGGAGGCAATAGAGACATACTGATTATTTTGGATGGACTCCACAATTTATTCATAGTAAAACAAACAAATGAATTCATACATTATTTTGTTGCATTTTTAAAACATCAAATTTTGAGTTAAGGATTACCAATTAAAAGCAAAAATAAATAATAAGCTAGCTATACCTATTTCTTGAGAACAGAACCTGATCACAACTGGAGATCAGAAATCTCACTCAGAGCATGACAACACATTAGTACAGCTGATATAATGGGAACCAGCAATTTGAGCATGTTTGAAACCTGGGCTCAGACAATACTAAGCCAGGTACCAGAATCATAATTTAAAAGACTTATTCCTTTGACAACATCCACATGTTATATATAAAAAATACCAATACACAAACAATGGCACTAAAATTTCCGACATTTTGATCATCGATAAGAATTTTCACAGAAACTTGTATCCACACAAAATGCACGTACATGCTACAAACACAACAGCGAAAAGACTTGTATCATACTCTTTAAAATTTCCAAGCCAAGTTTTAATGAGAAATACTCTTTTCTTTTCTCTTATGCTACTTTTATAGGGACTAGCTTGTAACCAAATCAGATTTCTTAGCCGGCATTAGGGTAATGGGTTTAAGTATACAAGATGATCACATGTTCCATCAATATACTTAGGGGTATTTTCAAGCGTTTTCTCAAAGGATTGTTGGAATTAAGCCCTCTGTTTAGTTATAAAATCTCTGATCCCAGTGTATATGGTTATTATAACAAATTATAGATTATTATTACCTTACAATCTGGCTAGTATTTTAAATAACGGCTTCCACATGTTTAAAAGAATATTGAGGGATTCTGTCGGGGAAAGCTAATGCTGTGTAATCTTCTTAAAGACTCAAGGTATTTCATCTCTTGTGTTTGACATCTTGGCAAATAGTATGACTACATTTATCTCTTTCACAAGGCAAACTCGAAGTCAATGAAACAGCATTGAAAGGTGGATAAAAAACATTTGGGAGGGATATATTAAATTATATGTGTGTATATACCAGTAATACATTGTATACACTGACATGTAACTATTTATAATATAAATCAAGCATTATGAATATGGTGAAAATTATAAAGGGGAAAAGTCAAGACAAGGATATTTATCGGTATTTATGTCTGTAAGTCATACTCAAAGGTGACCTAAGCAATGTTTTGTTGCAACATAGAAAACATACTACAACAGCATAAGGTGTAAGCATTTGGAAGAAAAAAAGCCATATTGAATTCATTTTTAGGTGGAATAAGTGCATGTGTGAAATCTTGGAACTTGTTCAAATTCAAGAAATCATAAACTTCGAAAATGCTCACAGTACAATCACAGGGAGTTTTAAATGGACATCCCACATTCTATCATTGCAATTCAGGCTTTTTCAGCTTTAATTTAATTTTTTTACTATAATGCCTAAGAAAAAATCTTAAAAGTTACAATTTAACATTTTATTTCACACAAAATTTTTAGAAACAATATTTCAGTCCATTTTTTGTTCAAAAACAATAACAGTACAAATACAAACTTATAGCAACATAGCACAAACTGACATTTCTTTCAGAAAATGTTCGTGATGTTTTTTTTCTATGTAGCGTATTTATAAACTAATATCATCTGAGGGAAGATAAATCGTGAAGATGTCATTTCCAGAGTACTAGAAATTCTCAAGCCGATTACACTAAGAAGGAACAAATGAGACTCCCGATGGAATCTGACACATGAAATATGTGTAAAATCGTCTTAGAAATTTTAAGCCTCTCTCGACCGCTGTCTGAAAGCGTTCTTGAAGCATTTTATAAGACAGAGCGATGGAATGGAAAATTGGACTTCTTTTCCAAGAGTTGGTTACTGGAACCAAATTAAAGAGAATTTTTTGTATTAAAAAGGAAAATGATGTTTCATTGAGTTAATTTGGTATGAACTTGTTTTCCTTTATAAAAAAAAAAACACAGAAAAAAAAAACTTTTGATGCACATATTTACATACAACATGTCAGATAAATATATTTTTCATTATGTTTGTATCACTATCTTAATTGTTGTAATTATTTTTATACAATTCTTCACATCAAGTAAAGAAAGTAATTCAGACTACTTGAGTAAAAAGTATTGAAGCAAGTTATACATTTTGGCTGAGAATAAAATGAAAATAAACGTGTCATTTCAAGAAGTATAGTACACTGCAAACAGAATCCAGTCAGTTTTAGTTTTCTATAATTATTCTGCATTTTTGTACTTATTAGTGGTGTGCACTTTGTACATCAATTTTAATTAATCAAGAAACATTAATAAATACTTATTTGAAATCCATACTAAGAAGAAATTATTTATTGATAACTGTGTAGATAAATAAATTAATTAATTGTTTAGTTACAATTCTAAATGATAAAATCATTTAACAATAAACATATAAACAATTCATGAATTTTTTAGACATATTTCAAAATCATAAGTTAATTCTGTTGAAGAAAATCAGAAGAGTAGAGAAGACATTAAAACCATACAACTGACAACATAAAACTAGGAGTATCAAGATGTCAACAAACAACGATATTATATGATGAAAATCCTTCAAACTGTTGTTATTATGAAAACAAGGACCACCTCTTATCTACTGAAACCAAGCCATGTATAAGAATTAACCAATCTTTTAAATCCTAGATTAAGACAACATCCCTTACATGAAGAGCTAGACCCCATGTGTACAAACAAACCCCTAAAATATTGTCAAGTAATTCTTCCTTATTTTAACACCTCACCCTTTATATAATATTTACCTATTCATTACCTACTAACAAAGCAATTGTCACATTGTGTTGTTCTTACGACACCTTTATGTTGATAATGAAAGATGAACAAACAGAAAGGAATGAAGGATAAACAAGAATGAAAGAAGAATAAATAAACCATCATGTACTTAAAGCAGTATTAGTGCCACAATGTGTCAAGCTACAGGTGAGCAGGAAATTTGTACAAACTTTTCCAATCAACTATAAAAATAAAATGTCACCACCACAGTTGAAGTAATAAAACTCCACATTAAAAATAACTCAATGAAAAAGGTTTCACTTGATATGAAAATAATTCTTTTTCTTATAGCTGTAATAGCAATATTGCATTTATTCCATTTTTGTTGAAATTTTTAAAACATGACATAAAATATGCAATTAAGAATACAATATAAAATGCTTCATTTGAATAGGAAAATAAAATTTTAATTAAACATTGAGTGCGAAAGCAAATATAAAAAAATAGAATTTTTTTATATTGTTAATAAAATAAAACACTGTCAGTTTAAAGAAAACAAAGGCAACAGTCATGAATATTCATATAAGATGTATGACAAATGAACAAATTCTTAAACAATGACTTGTTTCAAATCAGGACTAAGTACTGCTGTAGGTCAATGGCGTCCATCAGACTATAAGCTAGTATCGGAAATGTGCCAAAATGAAATAGTAGATACCAATCTTAAAGTCTCAGAGATAAATCCACTGTTTAGGGATTAGACCTCCTTGCAAAGTTGTAATCTGCTTTAAAAGTTCATGGCTTCAAGTTTACGTAACATTTATAGAAAATATGAACAGAAGTTATTTACAAAATATGTCCGTAATGTATCAATGTTGATATGTGGGTCGCTAAGTACTTGATGTTTAGTAATATATCACACTGGGTGACAATTAATCGTGTACAGTCATAGGAAAAATGTTCTAGCGGACATCGGGCAAATTTCTTTCAAACAGTTTTTTTCAAATCATTAAATACGCCTTAATGAGTATAAACTTCAAAGAGATCTTACATACTTAAAAAATATTTAAATAATGGCAATAACTGCTGGTCATCATGTAAGAATTTATTCACTCGAAAAAAGTGACACCTGTGCGGAAGGAGTTGAAAAAGTGTAGTTACACAGATAATTTCACTTTAATATGAAAATAAACCACCCCCTTTTCTGTGATGATGAAAGACAGACAACTTATCACATGGATCATAATTAATTTATGATACTCAAAAAACATTTTTTTGAAGAAAACAAAAATTGAAACATGAAAATGCAAGTGGGGTAAACATGTGGTTAAAAGGGGGGAAAAGTTACAAAAAAATGACATTAAGTAAATTTTTTCTTAAATTCTGTCACATGTCATGAAAAAAGCAATAACATCAACTACTTGTCATATTCAATATTGCTTATTTTCCTGTGTGTGTAAAAACTGAAATGTGTGTTTTGGAGCTTCAAGTGCAGATTATGTAAGATTTAATAAAAACCTGTCTATGATACCCCTCTAATCTATGACACACATGATCCACAAACAGAGATTTAACAGTAAAATCCAGCCACAACCTTTATGACTAACCCCTTTACAAGATTAAAGAACATATTTTCTATTCAAATATACATAATGTATTTCAGTTATAAAAAACTTTCTTCCTTTATATTGAAGAGTTCTGTTACAACAAACTCTCCTCCCTAATGAAGATTTTCAAATCAATTTATAAACTTCTGACATTGAAAATCTCACCCACTTGAATTTCTTTCCTAATAAAAACATGAGTGCCAATATTAATGAAACGACTCAAGTTAAATAAACAGAAAGTTCAGTTTGTGTCCAATGTCATACACAAATATGCTGGAAGTGACCATCTCATTTGTATGAGCTAATTATAAACTCTACGATGTGAGAAGATCAAACATTTCCATAAATGAAGGGGGGGTAAAATGAATATTAAGCAAATAAATCATGATTACCTTCGTTAAACAAGTATATGTACTGAAATCAGGGCTATATAAACGACAATGTTGACATGGGAAAACATTGAGTGTTTGGTCAAAATTTGCACTCTTCTAATTAAACACGAAATCCATCCTACCTTTGACTAAACACAGGAAAATATTACGAGATATTGACAATTAACCAAATTGAACAAACATGACCAAATATTTATTGTTTGACCCTTTGGCCATGAATGTATACAATCACATCAAAAGTGACCACTTATGAAAACCAAAAATTCCAGAAATACAATTCCATTTCAAGATGACCCCGGCTCATTAGCAAACTGACCGAAATCATTACAAAAAAAATGTAGGATACAACACTTTTGCTTCCATGTTAAATAAACTTAGTTGCAGAGTTTTACATTACAAATTTATTCAAACTGACCTTTTTCATAAAATATTGACTCAGTATTAATTTACGAGACCTTGTGATAAATCGGAAAGCTCAGGTGCATATCGAGTCCCTTCCAAACCTTGACGGAAATCTTAAGTGTTTACACATAATTTGTAAGTCACTTTAACGAAATCAGTTACAATTAGGATATTGAATATTTGCAGCGATATAATATCTAAACCAGCAGGTGTCCAATTTTGGTCTACCCTGTTTTGATTTGTCAGTATATTTCAAGGACCATGGAGTACCTATTAATTATGCAACATTGTAACACTACAAGAATATTTGGCCAAGGTAGTATAACATTAAGAATAACAAATGTATAATACAGAAGTTAGGTACTAACAGGTATTGAATTTTTTAGATCATTTATAAAGGTTCTGGACCCCATGAAAGTTAAAATAAAATACCAAACAAGCCCAGTACAAAAATATTAAAATTCCTGAAATAGTGAAAACCATACCCTAAAACTGCTATCCAGTCATATGTCTTTAATTGATATTCTGTTCAGTATATGATTTAAAAAAAAATTACGCTTGAACTTTCAAAATATGCCTAAAATTCAACCAAAAATACAGTATGGTCAATTGTGGCTAAAATTATATTTAATTGAAGTGAAATCAAACTTTTGATGATGTACGTCTTACTAATTATCTCTTATCTGATATCATGCATGATGTAAACCAGACTAAAAGGTAGTAAGACAACAAGAGTGGCGAGAATTGCCTTGGAATGCTGAAACAGAACATAGAATTTGATAAGGAAATTTCTGTCTAGTCAGCACTTTTTATTGTGAAATGTGTAACAACATGATAGAAAATAAAACAATCAATGCATATACATATCTGCCTCCTCATAGACTTAGTTTTCTAGTAGATGAAGGATTGTCCATGACATACTTACAGAATATTTAGCTGCATTTGTCGTCGTATTAGAGCATTCCTTTTGTTGACCAACAGAAACCACTCCTGTAGTAACTTCTCTTCCTTAGCTTTATTGCTACCTGAAAACAAAAATTAGGAAAAAAATCATACAGACAGACAAGCTGAAATTCAATGAGTTTGATAAAAAAATAAAATATCACAACCTGAAATAAATAAATAAACAAAAAAGGATTTAATGATATGAATGACTGAACAATGAGCACTAATGAAATTAGTGACGTATACTAGGAGGATAACTACAACATGTAAACTGATACGTGAAATCATTGCTATGATGAAGATATTCATACACAGATGTCAACTCATATCAACTGTTTCCATGACAATCCCATGGATACTTACAATTACCAAATATTTCCCAATAACCCCACACCTCTTATTAATGCTTCCATTTATAATGCAAAATTGTGTCTTGACATAAAATATTTAACAATTCTCAGAATCGTGACCAATGTGCACAAAAATTATTGAAACAATGACTTGATTAATTTTAAACACTTTTGTAGAACATAACATCCCCAGTGTGTTTCTACGTGAATACCATGTAAGTTCATAATGCACTTGAAAATAAAGATTTCGAAATTATTTGAAAACACACGAAAAATGAAGCATTTTTGTATATGTATCTAATATTGTTTAACAATACAAACCATAAAGGTTCTGTCTCTGAATAAACTCTGAATAAAACAAGATAACAATTTCAACAGACAAAATAAATGCAAGAACTTTTAACTTTAAAATGAAATATAGCAGTGAGAATAGAATGGAAGAATATTAATGTCAGAACAGAACACAATATGCTCACAGTAATATTTCTTGTCTGAAGTTATAAAGGTATATTAAGGTAATGGCAACAGAAAGCTTCAAGCCATACATTTTCACTGTATAATATAAAAATAGTTTCAAAATCAAATCATTCCAATGTTATTGCACAAAACTGGCCATAAAACTAATGTAAAAAAATTTAGCTGAATGACAATGAGAAACTCAATATTGTCAGGATAAACCATTCATTAATTGAAAGCTAAGCAAACGGAGACAAACAAGAGATGTAAGACAAACAATGAACAAACAAACAGACAACAAGTCAAGTACAAACAAACCTATAAACAAAGGTCACAAAATAGATAGAAGAAATATGGTCTTTATGCACAACTGACCTTTATTTAGAAGAAGAAATATGGTCTTTATGCACAACTGACCTTTATTTAGAGATTTGTAGAAGAGATATGGTCTTTATCCACAACTGACCTTTATGCAGAGATTTGTAGAAGAAATATGGTCTTTATGCACAACTGACCTTTATTCAGAGATTTGTAGAAGAAATATGGTCTTTATGCACAACTGACCTTTATTCAGAGATTTGTAGAAGAGATATGGTCTTTATGCACAACTGACCTTTATTCAGAGATTTGTAGAAGAAATATGGTCTTTATGCACAACTGACCTTTATTCAGAGATTTGTAGAAGAAATATGGTCTTTATCCACAACTGACCTTTATGCAGAGATTTGTAGAAGAAATATGGTCTTTATGTACAACTGACCTTTATTCAGAGATTTGTAGAAGAGATATGGTCTTTATGCACAACTGACCTTTATTCAGAGATTTGTAGAAGAAATATGGTCTTTATGCACAACTGACCTTTATTCAGAGATTTGTAGAAGAAATATGGTCTTTATGCACAACTGACCTTTATGCAGAGATTTGTAGAAGAAATATGGTCTTTATGCACAACTGACCTTTATTTAGAGATTTGTAGAAGAAATATGGTCTTTATCCACAACTGACCTTTATGCAGAGATTTGTAGAAGAGATATGGTCTTTATGCACAACTGACCTTTATTTAGAGATTTGTAGAAGAAATATGGTCTTTATGTACAACTGACCTTCAGTCAAGTTTGTTAGATCTATTAAATTAATAAATTGTCCTAAAGAGTGCCTACTGTTCACATGGTGAACTATTAATTCAAGTATGATTGTACATATACGGACAATAACGTAGCACAATACAATACAGCAGTAAAGAAACATTTTGGTGTATCAAGAGTCGAGATGAAGGATTATTCACAGATCATTAAAGAAATCTCTTCACGATCAGAGACATTTCTAAAGTCAAAATAGAGTGGACTTATAGATCCAGAGGGTATGGAATCTACCTTTAACATTATCTGAACCCAACACGTTTATTGAATGTACTTATCATTTTTCACAGTAATAATTTAGCTATACACATGCAGAAGGTCTGATTAGACCCAGTATTAGTTGCTTTTAGAGCATCAAAAAATGTTAATATCTGAGACAAAATTACAAGATGGGACACAAGAATTCAGTTTCGTATATTATTGAAGCATCATTCCAGTGTATAATAGTTAGAGCATTCAGCAGTCAGATTTTTTCCTACTTTTATCACTGATGTCAATTTTATCAGCAATATGTTCCATGATGCTTGTCCTTCGTCCTATAAATGCAACATTGAATGCTTAATGAATAAACACAAGTGGAAGACAGAAACAACTGAAGCCTGACCCTTCTCAGGACTTAAGGCTCCACTAAGTCCAGAAAAATAGTCATGTTTAGGGATACTGGACAAACATAATAAGGGCAGGAAGGTAGAAAGAAAAACCTTCCTTTTCTGATTTCTTTTTCTTAACATAACTTTCATACTTCAGAGATATGATTTGCCCTAAAATATTTCCATCCTTTAGATTTAACTTCTAGAAAAAGGGTCTTTCATAAACACGACTATTTTTTCTGGCCTAATGATTAAACTCAGTACCTATTCTTCCATTACAGAGCTTTCTGCATAAACCAAAATCCCACCACCAAAGCAGGTTGTTCAGCAACATAAGACATTTAGACATATTTTTGTTCTATAGACAGATAATTAAAAAATAAAAACTTTAAAATTGCTTTGAGAAAAAGTAAGTAAACACAACATCCCTAAAGGACAAAGGGAGGTAACTATGAAAATGCACAAATATGTACAAGGAGGAAGGGAGGTAACTCAAATCAGACTTATTGATACATTTTGACATAATATAAGGGAAAAAACTGAGAGAGATCACAAGTCAGATAATGTTGACATTCATGTATTAATTGATATGACTTGTATAGACTAATCTGTGGTTTTCAAAGCTTCCTTAATACTCTTGTTGGGATATTGAGACCTTTGGAACTCAAACTCTGAAAGTATTGTACATAAATGTCTTGATCTTCATTAAAATAGTTTATTCAGAGGTTTCAGACATAATACGTTTAACCAGTACATTGAGTATAACATACATTAAATTATTTCATGTCTCCATAGTTTTTTGTCCTTTGGTAGTTGTAGACTGGTTTCAAATTGCAACATTGTTATTAATCAAAACCAAAACTTAACACAGAACCAACCTAGCAGAGACTACTGTAATGGAAATTGTTAATGAACTCAGTTCTAAAATCTAAAACACAGATCTGAAGCAAACGCATTGAACAAATCCAAGTGTCTATATCAACAACCCACCTTTTTCCATACATCGACGGAGTTGGTTCTCCAGAATGGCCGCCCTACAATCAATCTGAGCTTGTTCTCTTTCTAAATTCTCCATTTCATTCTGTACATACTGGTTTGTATCTTGCAGATTCTAGAAATTATGAATATGATAGATTTATGCATAGCTTCACAGCCAAATAGAAAACTGAATGAACGAATGAATGAACGAACGAACGAATGAACAAATGAACGAACAAACGAACGAACGAAGGAATGAATGAAGAAAGGAAGGAACGAACGAACGAAGGAACAAAAATAAAATCAATACAAACATTCATTTTACATCAACAGGTGTTGCCAAAGGTGGTAACTGCCATGAAAGTTGTAATACAAAAAATTTCTAATTAAGCAAATACAAATTACAAGTTTAAATTATATACAATATTTTCTGTTCTTACGAAGATAAATTAACTTGTAAATGAATCAAACAAATAAATGAAAGAAATGATTGTTACGTCAGCTTGTCTGAGTATATCTTCAATGTCCAGTGAATCAGGATCACTGTCTGTATCATCATGGAATGGATTTCCATCTGAAAAAAGAAATTAATAAGCTATAGTTAAAATAATACATCTATGTTTAACACAGAATGTATTAATGCTACTGAATTTAATTAGCAGACTATGTTTTTATAATTATAAAATACCTTAATGCATAATTATACTTTTTCTTGTAATTTCCTATCAGTGACTTGGAATATTTTATTATGTTATATACTGTCATTGCTGCATGTTCATCTAATGTGTAAACAATGGTACATCACTTTTAGCACAGAGGATAAATTGAATATTTAGCAAAGATGGACAACTTATACACTAACATGGTAAAGCTATATACTGTTCTTCTTGCAGGGCTGTAATTGCTTGCTGATCAGAGTGTGGGGGAGTTTTTGTCATTGTGCAATGACATTTTTAAGGCCAAAATACAGCTAAGAAAATGTTCCAAGAACAAAACAATTGAACAGACACAAGAACAGTATTTCTACTGGCAATCACAAAGCATTGACATTCGTTTAATAATCATTTGAGGAGAATGTGCTAAGCCATCCTATATCCCTTTCAGATTGTCTCAACTGATTCACACATTTAAAACCAGAGCCCCGCAAGCAGTACTAAAGCATGTTCATTTTACATCATTCTATCTAATAAGCAATTTTGATCAAAATTCTAAGTAAAAGGGTGGAATAACTCCAAAAATATAGCTTCCAGAATAATGCAACTGTGCCTTGTCATGATAATCACATATCTTTAAAAGTTTTTTAGTAATAGGCTACATTAGAGTTTTTGCAAAACAACTATGATGATGACAACCCAGCAATCTTAATAGCTTGACTTTTTCTTTGAAACAGAAGAGTTAAAAATGGCACCAATGGTCACCAAATCCATGGTAATCCACAGGTCCAAAAATCACACCCAGTTCCTGATGGAACAAAAAGAGTTAATATTTCTCTTGAAAACATTTACACTATTGTCAATATTAAGTCTATACACACCTGATGCCTGTTTCTCATCAAAGTCTACACTTGTAAATGAGATTTGTTCTTCTGGTCTAACAGGGTGTTTCTTATGCTCCGTGCTAGAGGGTGGCTGAAATGATACAATCATAGATAGATAATATTCTCCATAAAAAAGTTTCTTTATAGTCAAAGGGCAAAAAAGCCCAGTTTCTGCTAATATCCAAACAATACATGTCTTGCAGATTTAACAAACTGATTAGAACACTATAAATTATATAGGATTGTCGTGTTGCTTTAGTAACACCAGTATCATACCTTTTCACTTTGCTCAGGCAGTGGGAAGTCCTTTTCAAAGCCTGGAGACATTGGTGACGTAAGTTGTATCTTCGGTTTGGTTAGACTAATCTTCTTCAGTTTCTGACCGGATCTGGATGGACTGGACTCCATAGATGACCGGTTACTGTCGGGCAGTGCAGCAGCATCACCTGAAGTAAATGTTCTTAATACATAACACTGATTATTCCTTCAGTTTGAGGTATCTTTATAAAAAATATCATGCTGTGGAGAATACTTTAAGATTGGAAATCAGAAATATCATATGAAAACTTCCAAAAAGTTACTGTATTGGTAAAGTATCATTTAGAAATCAAAGTACTGAAATCTTGAAATATATAAAATGGAGTATAGTTAAATTCAAAAAGCATCCATCAACACCATAACTGATACAATGAAGTTTTTCTGCATAACTAACTAAAATCTGATATACAAACCACTGTTTTTTACTAACACCCACCAAAAATACAGGAGCAACAGAATTTGTTTCAGTTAGAGATATAGTTGAGATGAAAATGAAAATATCTACAAGGAAAAATGGACTGTGACCAAAGCGAAAGTCAAGGTTGGCAGGGTCAATCAGTATAACAGACACCAAGAATTTTTTTATGCCTTATCACATAATTCAAATCCTTGATACACATTGATTTCACTCTTCATAATAGTCATTATCACAATTAAAGATTTTCATGACTTTTTACAAAATGGAAGAAAAGAAATTCACAGAACAGTATTTTAGCCACTCATGTATTTTACTGACTACACTGTAGACTTTTTCTGCATGTCATGAGTTTTATCAGTAAACACATCATTAAATCTTTGATGCACATTCATTTTATGGTCATAATAACCACTGGAATTTCTAGAATCTGAAAAAAAATGTAAACCTGAGGTCTTGTCCCTATGCAATTTGAAAGAATTCATGGCAAGGTAATTTAGCCAAATATGTATTTATTGTTAAATATTCAACTTAAGAGAAAACTAACCATAAAATTGAAAACAGGAATAATGGCATCAAAGTCTGAGTACAGTGTTTTAATAGCATGAAAGAAAGCATCTGAATTATGCATAAATTATTAAAATTGCCCTAAAAATATATGTAAAATTTTGTACATGGAAAAATTAAATAGAATCCACAGAAAAAGAATATCATATCAATGAAATGTTGAAAATATACCATAAAATACATATTTACATAGTATGATAGTAAAAGAAACGAAACGAACATACAAACAGGTAAAGAGTTAGTAACAGAGAATGGAAGTCCAACACCATGGAATGGATAAAGTTTAGAACAAACTACAGGTATCTATAAACACTGAGGATACATGTTAAATTATATTGGGAGATTAGTATCATCATAAAACTGAGTTTGGTACCTGGCCTCAGAATGAAGTCAGCCATTGGTCAAATTAAAGTCAGCACCCAGAAACATAAAAAAAGATTACATAAATTGGAGACTGGTTCCCAAAGTCAGATTTAGAACTTCAAATTCAGTAATGCTTACAACAAAATAATGCAATACCCATAATATAACCACACAATAAACTTTATTATTTACTATCACACACCAAGCAACTATATCATATGAATTAATGCTATGGTAAATTTCTTCACACAAGATGTACCAAAATCACTGTAAAAATGCCACACAGCACCACAATCCTGAGGCCACTGTTAGTTGATTATTTGTTTTCCAGATCTGCTGACCAAATTTTTTGAGACCCTTCCCCTCAAAAAATGTAAATCCAAGAATTGGAAATAATTTAACCCTTTGCTTCATAAAACCACATTTCGCCACATCTGAAGCAGACGACATTCAAAGAAATTGTAATAAAAGATGCCATTGCTCATAACAAGCAATGACTTCTTTTGTCACAATGTTTTCCACTTTGTCAAAGAAAAATAACCAAATTTGATGAAATAAATTGATGTTTTGTGTATTTGCTTTGTATTTGGAAGAGTCCAAAATATGCTTATGAGGCAAACGGTTAAAGTTTCTTTTTTCTGATACTGTTTTCGATTGTAACCTTGCAATTATAACACCCAATGATGTCACAAAATACTTGCTTTAATAAAGGCGAGTAAAATCTAAGAACCAAATGAAAAATAGCTTTTTTGTGAGAAAGAAATCCTGGTTACACATCAAACATGAGTAAACATGCAACATACAAGGATGGTAGTAAGAAAAGATACGCAGTTATTAGGGTTACTTTTATGATACTTCTAGGAGGGTATACATACCACGCTCTCGTACATTCAGATAAGATCGTAGTAATTGTCGAGTGTAGAGGGGCACTAACATAATAAATAATAAAACAAAAGAGGGATGTTTAAGTCATTCTGAACAGAATATAAAACAAGAGCAGCATATTTAAATTGTAGACAAATTAAGAAAAATACATGCATCCAAATGTAGCAGACTTTTTTTACGACATGTAACACAATACAACATTAATTTACATGCATTCGAAACAACACTCAGAAACAATAATAAGTATTATAACACACAGTAGGATTTTGAAACAAGTTTTCAATTTTTTTTACCTCACAAAGGAAAGAAAATATTCAAACTCAAAATAACACAGACATCATATCAGACAATGCAAGAATCACATGCTTTTAGAAACATAATGCATCAAGTTGGCAATCCTGGGGAAAAAACTTATTTTTCATTTTTCAACCTTTTAGATGAATGTAATGTAATGTGAATTAACTTGTGACTGAGAATCACTTGTAAACTGTCAATTCAACATCTTATAACAGTGGATAAATAGCAAAAAAATGTACAAAATCGATTTAAAAAATGCAACATAACCACTTTGTCACAAAATAATGACCATGATGTTATATAAATATTTCTTAGAGTAGCAGGATTTATTTAAGTTAGAATTCCATAATGGTTCCAAACAACTAAAACTGAAATTTATCTCTCAAAATCGCAATGAGTACGAATGTTTCAAAAAATTTTCAAACTTAGGCTATCCTTAAAAAATAGTCAGTTTGCAGTTACGTGACCGATTCGTAAAAAAATTCCCCAACACAAACATGTTTTAGCTATTTTGAGCAAAATGTTTTGTTTTTTATTCCAGCTTTTCATTTTCAAACAAAAAATGCCAGCCTACCTACCCACTGCAAAAAGTTAATGTAACATAACTGCAAACCAACATTTCTTTATGGATGCCCTAATTATAGTGTTCTAAATCTAAAATAGATTGAATCTTTCAAAACAATTTTTTGTTTACAAATACTAACAGAAAGTTAACTGTATGCTCATACATACATGAAAAATGTGCAGAAAAGAATTAAACAGTTTTAAGAATTTAACAGTTTCAAAGATGCCAGCATCATTTCTGAGATGTTCTCAGAGTACCACCCTCTGTCAGAGATTTTACGGCCGAAAAGAAAATCAAAACATGATTTCACAACATGCTTGAAATTATCTATATTGTACCTGTTTCTTCAACATTAAGCACAGTTTGTTGTGACTCAGAAGTAGGGATTGTACCAGAAGGCTGGTCTCCACTCATTTGTCGTAGGAATTCCGTTTCTGGTTTTCCGATACTGTCACGTGTTTCACTAATCAACTTTCTAGCACGCTCTCGCAATCTTTTCTTTTTCTCTTCCTCCTGAAATTAACAAAACATGATACTATAAGGTAATGGGTAAAATAATTGTTTAAATCAGACCATCCTTAAAAAGATGGAGGTTTGCTGTTGCATGACCCAAACTTTTAAGAGATAGGTAGGTAGGTACACATTCTTCGTTCATTAACATTATATGCATGTACTGAAAACGAAAAGCTGGCATAAAGAATAAAAAATTAGTCTAAGTTGGTTGCGTAACTGCAAAAAGACAACTTTTTAAGAATGATTATATGCCTCCTTTTCATCAAAGGAAGACATATTGTTTTTTGTCAGTCATCTGTTTGTTTTTAGCAGTATCACTTATTCAGTCAAGTATGGTTAAAGCTGTAACATTTGAACACATCCATTTTTGAATTTGAAATTTATGACATAAGTAGTTGACCATTCAAAGAGGAGTTAACTGCTTGTCATGACCATGTCAGTGAAGAGATATATATCGTTACAAAACGTTACTATCTTACATCAATACTTGGCTTTTGTTCTGCAGCACTTGGTTTCTCTTCTGCTTGAACTTCTAAAGATGATGATAATCTCTGTTCATTTTCTTGTCTCGCTTTCTGTAACAATATCTGAGCTCGCTCCTTTAATTCCAGATGTCTTGATTTTCTACTTGACTGAAATTAGAAAACCATTTACCATGATACAAACAGTAAACTACGTACATAAAAGCTTATAAAACGAGTAGATCGATATCTTAAACTTCTGTTGTTTTACCACATACTTAAAGTGAAACACACTGGTTGTAAGTAAGAGGGCCTAAGCCACAGACTGAGTAAGTAACACAAATTGTTTCCAGCCAAATAGTAAATAAATTCAACCAACGCCAACTAAATTCTTCTTTTTAAGCGGAAAATATAAACTACTATACATGTCACTTGGATTTTCACCAATACAAATTATATGGACAGTTTATTGGTTTACAATGGATCAGTACAAAAATCTCACAGCCCATGCTGAATGGGGGATTAGGGCATGATACAGACTATATAGACCTATCATGGGCCAAATGTGTATTATATATATATATATATAGGCATTATCAATGAAAGACAATCTGCCAGTATCTCAGACATCAAAGCATAGGACTGTACAGATAATGGAGGACACAGTCTCTTAGAGGGTACTGAATTAGAATGGTCAGCTGCAAAGTTACAAGACAGTTATTAATTTTACTGAAGTCAAGACAAAGAGAGAGAACAAGAACAATGACAACCACAGACAAAACAAGAATAACCTGAAATCCCAATCCCCACACAGGGTAAAAATCACAAAAAATAAGTCCTCAATTTCAATTTTATAGCTGATTTAGAGATTTTGTTGCTTAGCAACCACATTATTACTGTATGTATCTAATACTAACATACCTGTGATGTATCGGAAGCCTCTGAGTTAGGTGTGTCCGGCGTCATCTCTCGTTCCTTACCAGGTGACACTGACTGCCGCTGGATAAGATAACATAATTACATACAATCATGTTTTTACAGGAGTGTTACTTACATCATTTTCAAAACTTTAAACTATCATTTTTCACCTCAATATTACAAAATATTTCAGTTATAACAAAAGTTATAAGCCAAGGGAATTAAATGATTAGGACATCTTAAGTGAAATCTACAGCTTGGTATCAGACTAACTTTAACATTTATTTTATGATTTTTATTAATTCCAAATTCAACTGATTATGAATCAAACCCTAATCAAATAATTAACACACTAGAAAATTCAACATACATTCAATCAATCCAATACACAAGACATATACTGTATGCTCATGGTGGTCATACATTTAACAGATTTTTTCTGATCAATTTTTTATGCAAAGGATATACCTTATATGATAACTTTTATTTTCAAAAAAAGCTGAACAGTGTTGTTAATGACTAGAGGAGCATATATCAGGAAATCATTTGTAAATGTTATTTATGTTTTATGTATAAACTAATACGAAAATATACTCTTACCTTGATTTCTGAAGTTGATTTCAAACCTGGCAAATCTAAATCTTTCTTTTTACTCATAACTGCATTTTTCCTGGAATGGTGAAAGTTTGCTTACATTATGATCATTTTATTGTATAATCACATACGTGTATGTTCATAAGCTCTACAGTCAAACCTGAGTTAATTCCCACCTGAGAGTCAAGGTCACTTGATGAACACACTTAAGCACGTATTTATTGATATGTTTGAAATGATAGACTAAATGATCCATGCAATAAAGGGAAGTGCACAGACAAATCTCTACTATGTATTTGATGGTCTACGGGTAAAGATTTGAATTTTGAAAATATAAGAACTTAAAATATGAGAATAAAACTAACTAAATGAAGATCTTTCATGAAAGAGGCCTGGATATGTACAAATCATATACTGGTTCTTTTTAATACATAAGTGTCACTGTTACTCATTCCAGTTGTAATATATTAAATGTAGAAAGCATAATCCCAACAAAACTACTCTTCATTTTTAATTTACCTGGTTTGACCGTGACTAGTTTCACTGAAATCATCAGTTCTAGCTTTCCATACATCTTCAGTATCATTTGTTTCATCACCTTCACTTTCAAATGGATTACTAGATGAATAATCCTCAGTGGTATTTTTATGCGATCCGTTCACATCGCCCAAGGGAGAACTTTCTTTCGAACTTTCCTTCGAATTATCTTTTGAATTATCTTTCGAACTACCTCTTGAAAGACTAGACTTACTACTTTTTCTACTTGAAGTTTCTTTAGTATCTTTAGTTACATTTGTAACACTGTTTTTATCACTGTCAGTATCTGGTGTTTTAGAGTGCCCCCTGGTTTTGTTGGGTGATACACCAGGGGAGATCACTCTATTTGACATTTTTTCACCATACATTTCCTTGGAGATGGCAGTATCTTCTGCTGTGTTATGTTCACCAAGTGTATATGTACTCTCACTGGAACTTGGTCCAATTTGTTGAATCTGCAAACAGAAAACAAAAAGTTAAATGAGATAACCTAATACCAGAGAAAAATGTTCTACATGAATGTCACCAACCCCTTATTTCATGGTCACTGTATCACAATATGGTCTGTATTCTGATGTGCACCTAAACTGATTAACTACTGTATCATCATCAGTCCAGTTCAAATCCCAGTTGTGGCAGGTCATATCCTTCTTTGAAAATTTGACAAAAATGTTTCCTTCATATAGGGAAAAGTTGCTCGCTCCTTGTGGAAGGGTAAGTTAGCACTGGTTAGAATACAGTCCAGCCCAGGAAAATTGGTTACGTGAACTGGCTGCCATATATAACTGAAAAATTGTTGAAAAACTGCATTCAACCCAGTAATAAAACCCCTGTATCACCACAAAGGTGATTGAAAAATGTTGATTTGATCAGCCATAAATCTGATAAGGTCTGGTAAAATGAAGAGGATAACAGGACCTCAAGTCCAGTAAAGTTCCTCTGGTGTTCAGTGATGATTTAAGTCAATATATAATGTGGTCAAGTATAATTTTGTCAAGTCCAGCAATGTCTTCAAGTTTGTCAGTTATCTGGTCCAGTAATAGATGTCTTTAGCAAAACTCTTTGACAATATGTAACATTATAATGAACTTTAAGATTGTGACAATTTTAACTTTAAAAAATGATGGGTCTAAAAATATAGAGTGTATGAATTTATATTACAGTGAAACGATAAGATAACTGTGGTACATGAGTGAATGTTAGGAATGTCAGAATGTGGTAGACGCATAAAAAGGCTGGAAAATGAAATATAGGATTTGTGCCTCGATGTAGCCAGGATATTTATATATAATTGGACTTTGAGGCAATGAAGCCCCCATACTCACACCACTTGGTTTAAAGAGAAAACCAGCCTTTTGAAGCCTCTTTAAGCTCTGTAGCACAAAACACTGAACAATACTCATAGTCAGGGTATATAGCATGTAAAATGTTATAAGATCATTAAATAGCTAACATGCTTCTGATTTTAACACGAAAATAGAAAATTCATCTTGTCTTACAATAATAATGCAACTTTAAAAGAAGTCTTTAGGAACAATTTTATAAGAATTTTCCAAAAAATCCAACTTCATAAGCCTTGGTAGAAGCAATCACAAAATTTTCAACCTAAACAATATGACTTATTAAGTCTGTGTTCTAAATATGGCTACACTGAAATGATAAATGTAGAATCTGATTGTTACAATACATTAACTTAAACATTTTTATCAAATCTCACCTCTAGTGAAGTGCCAGTGAAGTATGCTCTCAACTGATGTAAGTAAGTCATGACAGCCAGTTTGTCTGGTACTGCTAACAACACCATGTCTGATGGTTCTATAACTCGGGGTATACCTAATCTGGCTGCTGCATCAAATGCCTGTAAGTAGAAACAATGGTTACTTATGTAATCGTCTATGTTTCGTTTTTTATATTACCTCATGTCATGTCATGTGATATGCTGAGTGTTAAATAAAAAAAACTTGTAGAAACAGCAAAATGGGACAACTAAATACCTCAAAGTAATTAATTAACAATTAATTAGCATTTCTAACCATGTATTACTGCATTGTGTTTGGTTTAATATTCTCACATTTTAAATGTATATTCCTTAACATCTGAGCGTGAGAATAACCTCAATTGAGACCTTTCCTGGAAATTTAGCATGAGTCCTTACAATTTGAATTGTGTATTTTAAAACTAAAGATGGGTTAAACTTCCTATAATAACTGATATACGTTCAGAGGACGACAGCAAACTTACGATTCTATTATTTCCCTTGATATCATGAGGGGCTAACTTGGCAAATTGTCTGAAACAAAAACAATAAATTAATTACAAAACAGCAGAGAAACCTCTAAGATTTGATATTTTACAATACTTACAGGAACTGAAGATTATTCATAATGTACAGAAAAATATGTAAAGCTAAGTACTGGTAAGTGCATTTAAATAATGATGTCTGCAAATAATGTAAACTAACAACCATAATCAATTAGTTCAGTAAAATGTTTTGTTACTAATTAAAAGTAAAATGTTTTGTTACCTAATTAAAAGTAAAATGTTTTGTTACTAATTAAAAGTAAAATGTTTTGTTACCTAATTAAAAGTAAAATGTTTTGTTACCTAATTAAAAGTAAAATGTTTTGTTACTAATTAAAAGTAAAATGTTTTGTTACCTAATTAAAAGTAAAATGTTTTGTTACTAATTAAAAGTAAAATGTTTTGTTACTAATTAAAAGTAAAATGTTTTGTTACCTAATTAAAAGTAAAATGTTTTGTTACTAATTAAAAGTAAAATGTTTTGTTACCTAATTAAAAGTAAAATGTTTTGTTACTAATTAAAAGTAAAATGTTTTGTTACCTAATTAAAAGTAAAATGTTTTGTTACTAATTAAAAGTAAAATGTTTTGTTACTAATTAAAAGTAAAATGTTTTGTTACTGATTAAAAGTAAAATGTTTTGTTACTGATTAAAAGTAAAATGTTTTGTTACTAAAATAAAATGTTTTGATACCTAATTAAAAAGAAATGACAGAAAAAAATTATATGCACATAAATTAGACTGTTTCATTTTCACAATAATCTTGCGATTACAAAGAACTTTATTTATGGCAAAATCATTTCAAATATGTAATACATGTAATGCCATTACAAAATATTTCACGATTACAACAGTATCCCAAATGTGCCTAGTCTCCTTATATGAGCAGAACAAATCTTACTTATGAGCAAAGGAAATATTTTTTGGACTTTTCAAGGTAAAAAAATGAAAACCAAAATGTAATTTGCAAATAAATCCATTACTACTGTAGAAAAACAAAACATTCTTTTAACATGACACAATTTTCAATCAATACTTACATTAAGTCTGGTTTAAAATGATGTATAATAGCACAAAATGCCATTCCATTTCTAAATGATGTTGTCAGATTAGTGACCTTGACCCCTTTATAACCCTTAGTTATCTCCTTACACCAACCCAAAAGGTCAAGGGTTGAGCTAGGAGCATTTGGAGATGGAGATTCTGACTGTAAGAAAATAAGAAGAGAGGATATACATGAGTATATTTCAAAGCAATGTTACAAAAATGTTTGTTCTTGGCATCAATTAAAGGATGACAATTCCATCTGAAAATTAAAACAATGAAAACATATGACAAGTCAGCTAATGGGTATAGTTTCATTAATACATCTTAATTTTATAAATAAATGAGTTCTAAAATATACTACAGATAAATTCAAACTTCGTTAAAGCATACTTAAACGGCATTACTAATTCTATAAACTGGTTTTTATATATAAACATGACAATCTTCATACACCTTAGGTTAGCCTCACTTTTAATAATACTTCTGTTGATCGAATGAAAGGAGACTCAAAATTTTGAAAGAAAATTACAAATAAGTGGTCTAGTCTTTTAAGCCAGTTTCTTCAAATGAATGTGTAAGGATTAATTATAAGACCATAATATATTTCTAGCAAGAACTCACAGGATGCCTTTCAAATTTCCCAAGCTTACCATTTTATACCATCATAACCTGGCTAAAATATTTTCAATGCATAATCAGTCCATAATTTTATCATCTGTTTCTCAGAAGATTTACTTTTTAGTTTATTTTGACAGTGCCACAAAATCAATTAGACACTCCAAAGAAACAACATGAAATAATTCCAATCAAATTTATGCAGCTGCTTACCATGCTATTGTCTGAGCTTGGGGTATTACTAACAGATGCATGACCATTTTGCTCAGATTTATTTCCTCGTTCTACTTTAGGTGTCTTATCCAAAGTTTTATCAGATTCTTCGCCAGTCTGATTGAATGGGGGAGGAGTTATTGACCTTGATTTCACCTTACTCTTCGGGGATGGAGGTGGTGAACCTTGATAAACTGGTCTCGGAGGTGCAGCGTGTTTCTTTTTAGGAGATTTAACATATTTATGTTCATGTTTCTCCTTCTTTTCATGCTTGTCCTCCTTTTTAACCTTAGCTGGTAACTTGTCACTATTATCTTTAACTTCCAACTTTTCACTACTATCCAGCTTGGCTGGCGTTGTTTGTGGTGGTAAGGTTTGAGATTTGGACCTAGGTGGCGCTGGTGCTCTCTTCTTTTTCTTTTTTCTATCTAACGATGAAAATGGCGAATCATCAAACTTATCAGAAAATGGATTTGTATCATCCAGTTCCTCAGAATCATCAAAAGGATTGGATGAGGCACCACTGCTACTATTGTTTATATTATGCTTATTATCACTATCAGTTGTCTTTTTTTCAACTGGTTCAAAGAATGGATTTTGTTTATCGTCTGATGTTGGACTCTGGTAATTGTCCTCCTCCGTTTCCTCGAATGGATTTAAAGCTGGTTTCTTTGGTTGATATTTTTGAAACATTTGATCTGTAAAAATTATCACAGAAGTTACAGTGACTTATAAATAAAAGTAAGAAAGATGAATAACATGTACACCTTCATGAGAAATCATATTATCAAGAGGTTCAAAATCTTTTGAGGTCTCATATCATGGATAAGAGTAATGATTTCATCTTATTATTAGCAAGGTGAATCATAATTCAGTTCCATTCAAAATGGCAGTAAAGTGGATTGAATAAGTATTATTTAAAATATTACATCAACGGATAATCAAAAGACAATATTTTTAATAATTAATCATCATCAACGACATGATTAAATACTGTGCACAATAAATCACCAAGATAACTTGGAATAAAATGTGAAGATCTTTCTTGCATTACAAGTGTACCAAGTAAATGGAATTAAATAATGAAATCTTAAGAAGAAATTCTGATTTTTATATGGCAAAAAAATCCTTATTTGGTATTAATAAGAACTCAATATAGTACTAGCATTCTAAAAAAAAACACCACATCAAAAAATAAACACATCTCATGCATAAAATTTAAAACAAAAATAGAAATCACAAATCTTGTATTTTGGGGACCATATCAAGATTAGGTGAATACCATAAGACTGTTGTGGCTGAATATGTACCAGTAGTACTCACAACAGTTTTGGAACTTCTAACTCTCAAATTCTGACAGAATAGCAAAAAAGTATAATTCTTGTTTTTTTTAGAAGCATTCAGCATTGAGTAATTACTATGAAACAACATTTTAAGCCATGACAGACTAATTCACAACAGTTAATGCATGAACAACATCTAAAGACTGGAAAACAAATGCTTATAAATTGAAACTGCCCAGAATACAAAAAAGGAAGAAAAATATCACAACAACAACAATTTACATCAAGAAATCAGGAGCTGACCTAGTCAGTATGACAATTAAATGGATTTACCAAACACTTTCCTGTAAATGCTTAGTGAGGTATCAATCATGGTCAGTAACATTTTATTTTTTGTCAACAAGGATATGGGCATTAATTAGGGAAGGGGCAGTTATTTGGGTAGGAACATTTATTAGGAAACATTTGGTAAATATATGGTCATGTGACATTTAATCTAATGCCTCATTCCTCAGACCTTTAACACAAAATCTTCAACAGTATGTGTTCCAACACAAGTGAATCAAACACAAGTGATATTATCAATCAATATAAGTAAGAGTAATTTTTGACCTTGATAAATCTAGGGTATTATTTAAACTAAATGTAATAACAAAATGGTGTTCATTTATCAACATCTCCATACAATTAACGAGCTCCATTTACAAAATCCATCCTAGGATATTGTCTCTATTCTTAATGTTTGATTATACAAAATTCATACAAACTATCCTCCATACCCAGTTTCTATACTTCCTAGAACATATCACAGGCAATTATATTTAAAATGTATCAAATGCATTTTTCCAGGTGACAAAAAAAATATTTGTGTCTTTCATCAAAATCTACCACTCCTTATTTTTCAGGTCTTTTATACAGAACATACAGCAGCTATACAATAATTTGGGAACAAACAATGACTTAAATTAAGTTAGATAAAAACTAGGCTGTCACTAGCATTATAATCAGTTTATATACATTACCACAGTGACAAGGACAATATATTTTAAGTTTAATGATAAGAGATGTTGTTAAATGTAAAGGCAATATAAGTTTAATTAAAAAATTGCGGAGGATTTAGTGTAAAATCACCATAACTGTTTCTATACCAAGTATGAGTTACAATGATATTGCACTAAATCTTCAATGTATATTTAAGCCAACAGAGGAGGCAGTTTATGAAAAATTCCAGTAAATTGATTTGATAATGAACAAATGATAACAATTTATATAAACTTGGATAACAGCATCAAACAACCTTATACATAAAACACGATAAATGTTTATAACAAAGGGTCATATGAAATAGAAAGTGTCTTGAAAAAATGTAGCACAATCAAAGAGATATGAGTTTAAAATCAGTGGATAAAGAGTCCATTAATTATACTTATATTGCCTTTGAAGTAAACAAAAACTAAACAAAACAACAATACCAATATCATTCTCATCATCAACATCTAAATCTGGGTCACCAAATGGATTACCCATGTTCTGATTGGACGAGGTTTCTAACTGAGACATCTGATTGGTTAATTCAGCAAACTTGGCAGACATATTGAGGTCAGCTTCTTCATCTTCAACATCATCCAAGTTTCCGATGTCTGTCTTTCCAATTGACATCAATGAAGCGACACTCTGCATATCTTCATCACTGTAACCATAGAGATACATTTCAACTTCTAATAATACAGTCAAACTTGTTAACAAAGGCCACTAAAAGGAGTGGAATAAAATAATACAAATTTTATGCACAATATGCCTTCATTTACAAATATATTTGATTAATCATATCACCACATATGTACTGTAAGAACTTGAGGCTGTGTTTTACACAGGTGGTCTTTATTTAAGTGGTATGACTGTACTTAACCTTTAGATCATATTTTATGTATTATTTCATACAGAGACATCACACAGAAATCAATATGTTCAATCAGTCTGAATGATATGTAACTGGTATTAACACCAATAGCTGAGTCAAGTGCTAGCAATGAAAAAATGCATGCTAACATTATTTTTTCAAACATTTTATAAAAGCAAAATTATGGTCATATTAAATTGTAACTTAATTGCCTCTTAATATAACTTACTAAGGGCACATGCATAGATCAGTTTCCTACATGATTCTCATGAAATTATCGGGAACTGTTAATTTTACAACATACAAACCTGATTCTAAAGTCAGTAAATTAGGGAGTTATGACAAATTCTATACATATACTGCCAAATAAATTGACTGCTAAACAGTTTTTGTCATCAAGGAATAAAATATCTATTTATTTATTTATTAACAAAACAAAACAATCACACATAGACACATCATGTTTAGTTCATTGTTTTGTAACAAAGTTTGTCTTTCTTTGGGAGATAAAGTAAAATTAACTATTGAAATAAGAGGTTATTCATGGTGTCAACAACATAAAATCTTAACAACAAATCCAATCTTTATTAAACAGGGTAGTAAACAGTATCTGAACAGAAGTCAATTTTCTTCTTCACAAGAAAATCAGAACATTAGGTCAGAGAACTCATATTAAGCCAAAGAATTTAACTAACATCAAGAACTCATATCAAATCAAAGAACTCACCTGCAGAGATGAACATAATTTCATACATTGAAGAATCAAACTATATCATAAGTTCTTATAAGGACAGGGCACTGAACATATTAAACTGTATGTTGCTAATACATGTATATTAAGCTGTATATTAAGAGGGCTTAACTCTTGCTGTGATTCCTGGACACATGCTAAATGCTGAACCCAGGACAAGAACATTAATACTACTTACTTATTTTAGCACAATAACCTTACTAATTCTTTCAGTTACCATATTTTTACTGTATTACAATAATTATATTTTTTCTTCACAAGAATAAGATAAAGATTACTAACGTGGCTTTCCCTTCTCTGAGAAACACACATGATAACGTCAGTTTAATCTTGGCTCCGATGATTTTCCGTGTAGCAGGATTAAGTTTTATGACGACATCATGCTGAGATGGAATGTCTGTAGCATATTTCATCATGTCAATCGCAGCTGATGCTAAAACCTTCCGTCTTCCATTCTTTGCTTGCTGTAAAAATGTGGCACAGTATTTATGAAAACAACATCAATATCTTAAATGTTAGACAAAGTTGAAGGAAAACACAATACCAACTAATGCACCAAGACTTTGTGGGATTCAAACTCAAAGCTGTGAAGGGCTACTATTCAGAGACCATAATCACTTGACCTAGGAGGCCCCAAACTACAACTCAAAACTTGTAAGAATGTATTTCATCATAATAAGCCATCACAAAAAGATTAAAGCCCCATTTTGTATGGTTTGTGTATGTGACAAGTCTAAACAAGCAACAAAATAACATTTTCTGTTTTGATCATAAATGAAGCTCAAGGTGATGTTCTGTGTAAATAAATGTAGGATCCATGTAACGGGAGAAAAATGGATCAATATACAACACAGAGACAAGTTTATCATTTTATGAGATCAATCAACTACAAAGTCTTATTTACATGTGTGTCTCCTACAGCAAACTTGTCTCGCACTAACATTTCATTAGTCTGAACAGTATAAGGTAAATAACATTTGTTTGAGAAATAAATACAAGATTACAACTACATCCAGTTTTAGATTTTATGAGAAAACATTTAACAGGAAAATTTTTTTTGAAGTAAACTTATCACTACAGTTTCTTCAAAAGTTTCCACAGTTTAACATTAAACCAGTGACATGAACACAGTAATCTGTCATCAGTATGGGAATAGTGAGATTAATTAGGTTTGAATTTCAATTAATTAAACTTAAATAATGAACTGTACTCAGTCAATTTGCATGAATAATGAGAACTGTAACTATAAAGTAGAAATGAACTTAAAGTTAGTGTTTGTAGTTTAATTCAATACAATCTAAATGTACAAGCTATAAGAACTGCAGCATTGTTCAAATTCGGGTCTGAAAGAATATAACTTGAGACTGATCTTCTAGACTAAATCTCAAATTTTGTATTTTGGATACTTCAAATTCAAATATACTGAGATAATAAAACTTCTCAAACAGAAAGTTGTTGATACATTAATTACTCAAATAAATATTTACAAAAATCAAGCAAAAAGACACAAATATCTAAAATTAGTTGAGGACAAAAAAGGAGATTTAAGTTGGTAAACTGGTTTCCAGCCGTGTCACAAGTAACCCTAAGCATGACAAAATTTTTCTAGCCTAATCTTAAAAGTTACCATTTACTCATAAAACCCCACAAAATGTATTATCTGAAAGGGCCAATAATACTATTATCAGGGAAGACAGTAAGAGAACTGTATCATACATCTTCTATCTGGAAAATCCATTCCTTGCTTTCATAAGGTGAGTGTTTATTATCTCTAAACAATGTCACTTGAATCTCTATATTCTCTGGAACTGTCCATGAAACAACTCCAAGATAAGGATTCTTTATAGTTGGCTCCCAACTGTGTAGCTGAAAGCAAGATGAACACATTATATAATTATATATACAGTCAAACGAGTGCTTAAGATGACCTATAAATAGAAACTGCCAGGATGTACAGACCAGTCGATTTATTTCAAATTTAAACATTTGCAGCAAATTTTTACCTATAAAAAAGACCACCCCCATAAGGACTACCTTTTTTACTTTTCTTGGTCATTATAGACAGGTTTGACTGTTATTATAAATAATTTTATAATTCATGTACATAACAAAGGATTAAACCAAAACCAAACTCAATAGTGAAAATACAAGTAAATCAAGACAACTGAAAATAAATTAGGGACCAGCATAAAAAAGGGCCAGTACTAGAATCGTTTTGATTGATTAAAATAAGGGTAAAAAAAGAGATGTTTAACCAATAAGTTTGTGTCTGACACTTTTTCTATTATCTGTAACTTAAAAATTTACACAATCTAAAATATTGTATTTAATTATGCAACAATCATTCTTTAATAGTGAGAATTATTGATTTAACCCTGACTTTGCACTTTTACATACAAAACAAATGAAATGAGAAAGTAATGAAAATTGTTGATGTATTAAATTCTTGTTCTAGTGACAAGCAGCAGGAATATTGTTTTTACAGAGATTGATAGCTGAGGGCAACGAGAAGTAGAATCAAGTCTAGCCAGAAATTACACACCCACACAATTTTTTGAAACCTTTTTATTGGACAGATTTTTTTGGAACACAATAACACTTCGACCTACTAATGCAAAATCTAATTAGGCCAGATTTTCCATCTTTAGTTTCTTGGAAGCGTTACATCGTATTTTACCATTTTCAAAGTAAAAGCTTCTTTCATGGCTGTTATATATATTTGTTTTGCTAATCAAAATAAAATATAACTTTTTATGAAGTTGGAAGACCAGTCCAGAAATATAGCCTCTGATTGGCTAGTGTCTAGTACAATTTCTACATTTACCAATGACAATGCTGCATTTTTTAATCAGACTGGTCTCCAAAGTTAATAAGCATGATTGATGTCAGTGTTCAAATTCTATTGAGTAAACTATATGTGGATTTATCATTGTAACCATGAATAAATCCACAAAGAGTTTATTCAATAAAATCTGAAGTCTGACATCAATCATGCTCATTAATTTTGGAGACCAGTCTAATTCATAAATGCAGCATTGTCATTGGAGATATTTTTGTATATGTAAATATAATCATACTGACCATAGTCGACTTTCTTCTGTTTCTCCTGGTCCATACAATACAAACTTTGTCTGGCTGCCTAAAACATGTACACAGAGTATACATAAATAATTATATTCTTAATATTACATTTAATGCCCGATTTAACAGAATTTCAGCTATACACTAATGAGCCGGTATTCTAATTTCTTGATTCTGCACCAAAACAAACCTTGTACTCCACAAGTAACAGCCAGTTTCTCCACATGAATCACCTGAATCAGCAGAGGATGAACAGCCTTATATGAAAAGTCTTCAACCAAATCAGAACAAAAGTCACACCCAATGTTCAAACTTCAGGTCTGTATGCCAAACATTCTCCCAATTGTGTTGAGTATAGATTATACATTGTTGTATAGAAAATACATATATAAATAAATACAAGAACAATGTCCATGTTAGTGATTCAAACAAGACATAGGTGAAAATCAAAAGTTCAAGCCAAGATTTGTGTATTGGTTAAAAGCAGAATCTCCAAGTACTTTTTATATCTAAGAAGTCACAATAAGGCTTTGGTGTCATTCGTAATGAGTCAAATTTAATGACATTTCATGAATTCATGTTAAAAATAGTACAGCCCAATCCAAACTTCATTACAGCATACTTCCACAGTGAGATCAATGCCATAGATAATTTTTGACATAAATAAACTCCGAAGCATGCGCTGCAGTAAAAAATCACCATATCGTAATCCTTAATACACCCTGATTTCACCTTTTATCCTAATGAAAGATGTTCCAAAATTTTGAAAAACAAAGAATAAATCCTGAGTCTAGTCTCTTTAAACACACTACAATCAATAATTTAACTTATACTTGCAGAAAACAGCCTCACCATTTTTTGGAACTCTCAACTTCTAGTTCCTGATATGATGCTGTGAACTGAAACTTTGATGCCGACTTTCCGACACGCTGAAGTCTTTTCCACACACTCATTCCGACATCTCTGATTTAAATCCACATGACATGAAACATAGTTTGATGTTTTATCTGAAATCAATACAAAATGGAATTTAAATTTAAAAAATAAAGATATGCTACACTGTCCATAAATACTGAATAATCATCAATAATTGTAAGATTTGTAAACTGTGGGATAACTGCATTTTCTGTGAAGCATCAATTTTAAATGTAAGTAATTCTAAAATCTTCAATCATACAAAGACTTTTCTTAAACAAGGCACAGGCAAACTGGTTGTTGATCTTATTGGACATGTGGTTCTATATATGGTACTCTGCCCTTTAAATCATGTTACTGAGTTTCAACAGACTCTGAAAGAAAATATACCAGTTTATAAACTAGAAAACTGCTGTGTCCTTTTGTGAGAAATAAATCATAGAATTGAATTTCAACAGTAGAATATAATGATAAAACACATATTGTACAGTGCAGAAATTTACTGTATGTTATTTTTCAATGTACCTTAACTTCATTGTGGCAATAACCTGCCCTCTCTTGAAAAACTATCTTACCTGGTCAGACCAGAATGTCTGCTGACCAGTGACCATCTATCAGACAGCTCAGTGTATTAATACTTTACACCAAGCTAAAAAATAATTATTAATACTAACTTGTTCTTCATGTATTACATCCCATATACAGTACTTTCCTGACATGTCTGCTCAATGCAACACAAAAATGTTTGCATTACAAAAATAGTATAGCCCCATTACCATTATTTTTATTATAGTTACTGTAGACCTTTCAATTGATTTTACTACACATTTTGAAAATTTTGTAAGTGTTGCTCTTGCTGAGAAATGATGCTATGATAATCAATGTACTTAAATGTTATCAACCTATATAAACTTGTTCTGTATGTGACAGTACATAACACAAAGATTAGAATAAATGAATGACTCACTAAACCTCTCACTCCAAACAGCGGAAACCAATTATTAAACTTAACACTGAGGATAGTACAGGGTGTGACTTCAGCTTTTGAAAACTGGTTGTCACAATTATTTTTGAAGTTTGTTATTTATGAAACATGTAATGTAAAACATGGCAAATATGTTCTGGACAAAAGCATTTTTATCCAAATGTCCAGGATATGAAAGAAGTGGCCTAAAGATAGTATTACCAAAGTGTTCTACAACATCAGCCACACAACCCATAAGTTAAGGATTCAACCCTTGAGAAAGCCACTGTCAAGCCTCTTCATAACAAACCAAGGCCAAGACTTGTTTAGTGAAGCCAGGAAATCTGACTCCAGATACAGCTACATCACCGATTAACTCTTAGCTTGCACTCAGAATCAACCGATCAGACACTAGCAAATGGAGATGGTTCTACAAACCTAGTTATGCAACAATGTCAACTCATGAATTAATAACTTTGGATTGTCTTAATTGCAATTAACAGATTAGTGTCAATTAGGCACCATGTGGTACTTTTAAGGAAGCTTTTGATAATTGTTTATTTGATGCATATTTATGAAAAATATATCATTGTAAAGATAATTTTATTGGCTTTCCAAATATAATAAATAATTTATGATTGAACAAAAGACAGTAATGTAATGACCATTTAATCTCCACTATACATGGAAATTACTGATTTTCTCCTGATTAACTGATAAGCCATTGTGCTTATCTGGGGTTGCTATTAAAGTACTGTAAAACCTTGTAATCAAGGCCATCTTTAGAACTAAAAGTCTGTCTAAATATTGAAGAGGTCACATTACCAAACTGACATACAGATGAAATATAAACAAGAGGGCCAAGATGGCCCTTTTTCGCTCACCTGAGTAAAGATTGCAACTTCTATGGTTTTCCTGTGACTTGACCTGGTGACCTAGTTTTCAAACCTCAGTTGACCTATGTTCAAACCTGTTCATGATATGAAAAAGTTTGAGGAACATACAATCAAAACTGCAACCTCTAGAGGGTTAACAAGGTTTTCCAGTGATTTGACCTGGTGACCTAGTTTTTGACCCCAGATGACCCCTGATCAATCTTAACCAAGATATCATTAATACAATCATTTTGACAAGGTTTGGTGAACCTCCAATCAAAACTGTGACCTATAGAGGGTTAACAAGGTGCTCAGGTGAGCTAAAAAATGACAAAAAAATAGACTTTTTATTGAGGTTCTTAACATTGAAGTAGTCTCTAACTTAAGTTTTACATTTTAATGTATAACATTATACTGAAAGTAACTATATTTACCAGCAGTGTAGGTAACAGATCAACACATCAACAAGACCAGTTTTCTTCACTTCATTACTTTGTAATCACTTAATCCTACAAATAGAAAACATCACAGAATATATCAGCATGCTTAACCAGACAATTAGAGGGAACAATTACAGTGCTTATCCAGTTAAGTGCACCAACTTATCTTATACAGATGCTGTGTGCAAAGATGAGCATTGAAGGAACTAAAGTTAACATTGTGCACAGAACATAGACTCTTAGGAGTCATTTCATAGACACATTTTAGCTAAGATGTTAATGCTTTAATATAAAAGTCCAGCAAATTTTATTATTTCAGATATTTACTTTCAACACATTATAAATAAGCATACAAATTACAGTAAAACCCCAATTTTCAACAACGGATCATCCGAAAACCTGGTGTAATCTGAAATGAAATTTCAGTCTGATATTTTCCCAATATATTTCATTGTAAAATAACCCCGATTATCCGAATCATCTAATCCGAATACCATGGTTTATCCGAAGTGATAATCAGGTCCCCAAAATCATTTCAATGTGTATTTTCACACCTGTAATCTGAAATCGGCAATTAACTCCGATCACCAGACTTGTCCATTGAAGAATTTCTTTAATGTGTCAAAAGGTGCAAACAACAATTTATAAAACCCTACTTAACAAAGTATTGTTTATTTGATTTATTGCTTGCAATTTCGGGAATATTATTACCCCTTTATGGTGCGAATTCTGTTAGATGATTCATCTTTTTAAATTTTGGCTTGATTAATTAATTTCCTTTATGATGTCAGGATTTGACTTTATGCAATTAACATTAAAAGTGTTCAATTCATTTTATTTTCCAGAGTTTGTTAAATTGTCACAAAATGCAAAAAAAAATATACATGACTGACACTTGAGTTCAAAATCATTCCATTTTGAAAAATGAATACAAATATGATTACCCAACAAATCTAAGCTAAGGAACATAAATTTTAACACATACAGTTTGTTGTTAATAAATTAACATGTTTGTCATAATTTATTTTGGAGTGTTCTCATGTAACAAAGTCTATATTTCCTTTACCCTAGATTATCCAAAACCCGGATTATCCGAAGAAAATTTTTTCGGTCCCCTTGATTTCGGATGATCGAGGTCCTACTGTATATGAATGTGAATAAAAAGTTTAGTTTTATCTGGTCTAAGTCTTACATACTATGTACAGCAGCAGCTATTCAATGTCATTCTAAGAAGTAATATTAATTTCATTCAACCATAATAAAGCAACAAGAAAAAGGAGAATACAAGTACTGCAGCATAGAAAAGAGCAATTATATATATACATGTAGTACATGTACTCACCTAGCAACCAACTCAATATCAAGACCATTTTTCTATCAATCCTATTGGAGTAAATTGGGGGAATTACATGTATCCAAGTTTCTATTGCACAAACATAATCAGACTTCAAGTTTAGTGTGAAATAACAAAAACAAATGATTTTGAAGATGTGTTCTTCATTCATAATTTCAGAAAACCAATCTTGTGAATGAAGACTTAAGGAAGAAGAAATATGGGATTCATGCAATGATTGTTTTTATTCAGAGGATTACGAGGTCCATTTAAATTTTTCCACTTAATGTATGCTCATCAATAAGCTTTGTACAAATGGGATCATTATTTACAGATGGCAATTAGCACACTTATGTGAATCAAATAAATTTTAAAACAGAAATAAATGATTTTTTAACTTTCCAAACATTTGTTTGACTGGAAAACACAGTAATAGCTTCCACAAATGTGATAATTTTTTCTCTCTTCTGCATGCTAGCTAGACGGCTGCCTCATACGTGATTTTTTTCTGGATCAAGTGGGATTCAAACTCAGTGAGGGGCTGGTGATTAATAGTCAGAGACCATAACCATTCAACCTCAAAACCCCACCCCCTCTTCAATAAGATGGTGGTGGAGGTAACAGATATAGATCATGCAAATTATAAATTCATATAACTGTGACTGACTTTTTCTGTTCAAATCAATATCCATCAGGATTTAACAGAAAACCAGACTGCAATTACTAAACATAAAATTATGGTAATTTCATACATATATACAGTGCACTAGATTGTTTATTCATGTATATATAACACATGACTAAGCAAGCTGAACCAGATGTTCCTTATGTAATACATGTAGAGGCACAGCATCATAGAGAAACTTCTGGTACATCTTCAAATTCTTTTTCCAGAAAACCCAGACAGACCTCAGACTGTTGCTGAGGCCAAGCCATTGTTTGAGACCCACAATACAAAAGTGATGGCACCAAGTAATTAACAAATATAACCACCTGACCAATGATTGGGATATTAATTACAACAATCAAATATAAGTTACATAATAAGCATGATAAAATTAATTTGTTTACATCACATCAATAATGGATGAATATTGACAAAAACAATGATTAAATACGTAGCGAGGGTTTCTACAATGTTAGTAATGCTGAGGTTAATTGTAGAATTTTATTACTTAAAGAAGGACTGAAAAGAATTTATGAACCTTCAAGAAGGTAAGCACCCAATATCTTCGAGACAAATGGTGCTCATATAGTAATTTTTGCCGAGCTCAACCCCCTGAGAGAGAAAATGATTATATCAATGATAAGTGATAGATAACTCAATTATGAAATGAATCAGTCAGATACATTCAGCATTGATTATTCATTAATAACAATAGAACAAAACCGTTTGTGGCAGTATGATAAAAGCATCTAGATTGAAATGCCATCAAATTGGTATCAGATCATTTCTCCCATATTTTTCCTCATTCCAGTAACTATATCTGCATTTCCTTGTGGTTTAATGTTGTCAGGAACAGTATTCCATTTATCTGTAGCAGTCACATGACCTAACCAGTGTTCCTGGGTTACCCTCAAGCTTGCACAAGCCACTACCTGTTAACTTGCTACCAACTCATTCAGTATGCAACTGCTGTCTTTCCAATATAATGTATTTTAATCAGAGGTGATGACTCAGGATGTAAAATCTTCAGGCAAATTAACCATTATCCATCAGATTCTCCTATATGCAGTAGAAACATTACCCATAAGAATTATAGAAGCAGGATAAATACATGTATGTGAATTATCTTCGTATTTTTCATGGTCATACTACTGATTCAAATTTCCAACTCAGATTTAGTGATAACAATTCTCATGATGGAAATTCTGATATAACAAGTTTTGCTCCCCAACAATGGAGACCTTGACCTTTCACAGAATGACATGCATCTTAATCAATACATGCGATTACAGATTCCCTTCAAGCTAACACCAAACACATAATTATCCCATGAGTTAGGAAAGATACAGCCTTGAACATAGCATGCACAATTTACAGAATATATAAAAAAGTAATTTGACAATTAACATTAATTGCTAGGAAAATAAACAATAAATTCTTACCAATTGAACCTATTATAATTGCTCAAATAAGTCTGGTATGTTTAACATTCTGATCCCAGTGTAATATTAATGAGAACAGATAAATGTTATGTATCACTATTAGATCCATCATTCACAGGTACAATGTCACATTTCTAATTATGGTCAAACATGACTTAGATATTGAATAGTATAATTATAAACATGGATCACATTTCATATCATTTCTTCAACATGTTCTTGCATTAGGCCAGAGCAAAACATAACTTCGACAGACACACTAGAAAAGTTGTATATAAATATTGTATCATACGTAAAGTTCATAAAACGTTATGACCATGTACATATTATTCCAGCCATAACACAATATTCAACACCATTCAGATCACTAGATGGCAGACCATGCATAATTAATCTACAACTCAGCAAGTGACAACCAAACATAGAACACAAAATAAATTTAATTGTTCATGGGTTGAATTTAAGTTCATCATCTTTAGACATTAATAATGAACATACAGGCAACACTAGACAAAGTGTCCAGCCAGTCTGACTGTTGTATGCCTTATCAACACAACTGACCTTATTAAACAAGAAAGGAGAGCTTTCATTATTTAACATTTAAAAAAGTTCTACTGGTTATTTCTACTAATAGTTAGCACAGTCAAACTTGTGAACAAAGACCATAAAAGGGAGAGAACAAATAATGGTCTTAGTGGTCAGTTGCTCTACATACAGAGGTTAACTTGTTTTATCATATCTTTAAATATATTTTATAGTGTGACTATTGTTCATAGGTGACTGATATTAACAGATGACCATTCACACATGTCTGACTGTAGACATACTTAGATTTGCCTGTTTCATTTTATTTTCTCAAAATAAGCCATTAATGATTAATCATATTTCCTTATATGAAATACAGGTAAAAAAATCACGAAAAGTGTGAAAAAATACGAACTTCAATTCCTCATAACTTTTATATTTTTCAAGATATTTGAAAAAAATAAACTGGTCCATGAATGGTAACCACAGATCTTTCAGACTGTCTCATTTAAAATGAAATTTATAAAAGATGAAAATTCAGTTGGGGTTCCTACATTAATCATGGCCAAAAGTTTCAGATTAAAGCATTAGATCAAAACTGACAATAGTTTGTGGTCCATAAATCTAAAATAACAGACATCTAATACTGGTAAAATGAAAATGAATGCTCAACTTAGCTGTTTATTTGTTACTAAATGTTAGCACAACAAAGAAGTTATATCAGAATATAACACTTTAAGATATTTCAATATTTCATGATCAGATCACAACTTGTAAACATGCAAACACTTGTGTCACTTAGAAACTAGATCACCTCCTTGATATTAAGTGTAGCCAAATAATACTGTATTATATTACTGTGTTATACATACTCACACATCCAATATGAATTATTCAGTAAGCTTAGTATAAAATAATAAAATGTCAAGTGAATGAAACATCAAATATCAGTACATAAATGATAAAAAAATGTAAGGATGCAACAAATGTGTACAAGGCATTAAAAACTTCCAGGTATGTGAAACTATCAGAATAACAAAATAACAACATAAGTACAAATAAACAAGTAAAGACTGGAACTTGAACTACTTGTGTGAAGTCCAAGATGAGCCAATATCACCTTAACAGACAACATAAAACAGACACTTTTCACATCAAATATGTTGTAAAAAAGTAACAGAATTTTACAATTACATAAAATAATAACTGGATTCAAAGGTTTGTCAGTAGTAAGTATAAACCTATCATTTATATTACATTGGCCTTAAATGAGAAGAAATGTTAGGTGTTAAAGGCTTGGCCAATTTATTGTCACATGTTCCATTTACGTATCAAGACTATAATGTTTCTGAGTAAATTGTTGTTTTCATTCAGATGTTGTTGTTGTCTGTCACCATGGAGATTGGTTGATATCTGGTTACATGGTAACAGACAAGCGTTTACATGGTAACAGAGTCATATCAGTAGTGGATTGAATAAAAACCCATATAATTCAACAGAAGATGTGGATCAATAATAAATCCATTACAAGCTACATAAGGATACATTATGTATGGTTAACCATTAAGCAAAACAAATGATAATGTTCAGTAGAAAAATATTTAACATCAAGATAGATATTGTACCAATTAGCGAGGTTTTAATACAACAGTCCAGTACCACTCAGGGCAAAAAAGGTTACAAGTGGACAGATCATTGTGAATAATGATACTGTAGCCTCTGTAAAAATGTCTTTAAGTTCTGAAATGAATACATCATATGATATCTGGTATCAACCTCGAAACATTATATCACAGTTTGATTGAGGCATAGGACATCATCACACACAGTTAAGATCTCAACTGATAGTGATACTTTGTTCAAACTGATCCCAACAGTTGAGTGAACTGATACCAGGAACATTATTTCATGCTCTACCTTGATAACACAATATTTTTTACATCAAGGAAGTAATACACCAGTAAGAACAAAAGCAAAACAAGGAAGAGATTGCACATCACCCAATATCTTTTATAAATTTGTTAACGACTGATAAACATGTTTTATTGTAAAACACAGTCAGGCACAACAATACTTAGTATGGAATTTGTGTTGTTTACCTGTTCTATATATTCTTACAGATATACTTTAATAAAAATCCCCAAAGATTGAATCACCCCAACCATCCTAAATTCAAATAGCTTCATAGTTCACGACATAAAAAATAACTTAATTATCTAAGTAATTAATGGACCATTTATGATAAAAAAAAAACATAATGAAAATCATCAAGTCAATGTCATAATTCAAGAAAATTAGTGTAAAAAATGCTGCCCACATACTTGTTTATCAAATTTTTAACATCCAAACAAATGTGTATTTTGTACATTTGTGTAAATTCAAAAACATGGTAATATTAGTACTCCCACAAATAATCATAAAGAAACTATTGAATAACATCATAATACAGTTATTGTTCAGAATGTTTACACCAAATACACCATAATAAGTGTCCCTCCTTAAATTTACACCCCACCCTTTATGAGAAGAATGGAATGATCATTACTCGCCATACATGCCTTTTAATGATGCATCAAACTATATCCAGTGCATCAATAAATCATACAAACAAATGCACCCCCCTCCCAAAAAAAGACAAATAATAACAAGCAAAGTTAAAAACTGCTTGGTGTGTTTATTAGGGGACATTTGGTATCCTCAAACTACACAATAGTACAAGTTGATCCTTCCTGAATGGTGATCATTTATTCAAATATAATAGGCATTTTCCTGGTAAAACTGTCACATAATTTCAAGTACTTAACTTTAAGAATATCAATTATTTCCTATCAGGTGCCTACAATATCACACAAATTTGATAAAATGTCAATTTTTTCAACCCTTCCATTCAAAAAGGAAATCAGTCTGAGTTAGTTTTTTCCAAGCCTTGGATGGACGAAAGAAAATATAGAACACTACATTCATTTAAACTACTCTGAGACAGGAGCCAAAAAAGCCTAACATTCAGGTTTATATAATGTATACTTTAGACAAGTATGTTTGCAGTAAGATAACAGAAAAAAATTATGTATGGAGCACAATTATAATGGTCAGTGGGCACAAACTGGTTTCATCAAATGGACATGGAACATTCTCAGTCTTAACAAAATGCTTCAAATTACTCTTTTTTTACCAGGTAGAACTGAAAAATAGGATAAACAACAACTAATTAAATATACAAAATGACTTGTAAAAATATGTATGTAGCAAATTCTGATAAGTACCTCATAAAAATGTGAAAAAAATAGTAGCAGCTGAAACATTCTATAATCCCTAGCATGAAATCTTGTACAGGCACACATAATATATGATTACAGTACTAAAAAAATGCAAAGTTAAAAACTAAAATGCTACTGATTAAATCCATATGCTTAGTATGCGTGATGGTATATCATTAAGACATTTGTCACAATACAGGCATTAAGAGCTTAATGCTTAAACATAATGAAACCAATTGATTTATCCACCATACCAACAACCATAAATATCATTGTATGTTTTAATATTATCTTTTCTTGGCATTTAGTACCAGTAGTGGAAGAATCTAGTATCCATAATGTAACAGCAGGATGGTCTTAAATATCATGCATACCTGTTTGAATGCTGCACGCTCAGATTGGTTGAAAAATCAACAAAACCGCAAAACATGTGAGTAGAAACTTCATTTAATGATATTCCACATCAACTCAGTGTTTGCTGATCTATTAACACTCGATACTTTCAGTAAACCTTCAGCAACATACTTAGAAACATACTTTTCTTAGTCTTATACAGTCCATACTTATGTTTTTTTTCCTAAGAAATACAGAACAGACATTAGACCATCAGTAGCCTACCTTCCTATAAATAAAAATGTTAAATGCTTGAATAACCAGAGACCACCATAAGGCTGTGTACATGTATACAATACAGATTTTGTATATATAACAGTATTTCCAAGAATTTCATGTATAAATAATTCATTATCTTCAAAACATTCAGACCAGATAACTTTTTAATAAATTACAGTATCACCTGTTTCAATGAAGAGTTACAGATGGACTCAAAATTTAGTTTCTGACTGTAGTTCTTTCATCCGTAAAAAAATTAGCCATATGGCAAGTCAATGTTTTATGTGAGAGGTAAAGGTAGAATTATTTTAAATGGGGGAAACTGTCAATACATTATATATTAACATTTAATAGCATATAACATAATAATATAAGACTACTGAAATCAATAAGAGGGCCCATGATGACTCTAATAATCACCTTTGTACACAGACTGTATAGTGAGTTACTTCTGCTGAGGTAATATTTCTGTGATTCTGCTGTCTCTGATTCAAACCACAGAAAAAAATCCAAGCAAAAAAATTTACCCAGCAAACATATAAATCGCAAAAAATCAGCATTTTTACAACGCTTGTTTCAATATGTACGCCTCTCAACATGTCCGAAGTAATCCAATTTAAATTAAGATGACAACATGGTCAAATTATCAGCAATTTCCGTTGTTATTGATCTATTGTATTATAATGTAGTTTGAAGGTAATGTCTATTCAAACTTGTTAATTTTTAGCGAGTTTGCAGTTCAAAATAAACAATCTGAGTATATTTTAGTGACTCTAATGCTAATTCACTTGTTCCTGCCACCTATGTATATGTATATGGTAGATGGGACAAACATAGTAGCGAAATGAGCATCCCACAGTTTCTAGAAAAGGATACGTCGGTAGCATATCTGGAAACACAGAAATTTAGCCCCTTTGGGTTTGGATCCACAGAAATAAAACCGCAGACATTAACCTCTCCACTTTTTTGGCCAAAATGAAGAATTTTTTGACCGCAGAAATAACGCAGACATTTACGGTATTAAAACACATTATTAAAAGTAGAATGCAGAATGGATAATACGCTTGCTTTAAAATGATGACTAATGTATAAATAAGAGAATCTAGCACGTTGCATGTACAAGTCACATAGTTTACAGTTAAAGATTATCGGAGTCCAATGAAATCAATAGGCAGGTTCATTTGCTAGTGTTTCAAATCAAGCTTGGCTGTAAAAGTATTAATTCCAGAGGAAGGACCTAAAGTAAGTGCATAACAGTGTATGTGCTCATGAGGTATAAAATAACTACAACTTATAATATCCAAGTACATTGATTGCAAATAAGAATAGGTAAAATCATCAAAGAGTACATGTCAATATTGTAATAATGCAAATGACTAATACCAAGTATGGATCCTGGTTTTTAAAACATGATGTTTTTTACTTGCAGAAGATAGATAGAAGTTCCTGGTTTTAACTGTAACATGACTTTCAATATGGTTAAGAAAGGGAGACAACTCCTTTTAAGAAATAAATATTTGAACCCTATTTTATAATCCCACTATATTGAGAAATTCAATTAATTCTTAATGTCAAGTTTCTAGTCAAACTCCATAAAGATCATTGAGATGAATTCTGTGTGATTTAAGAGGATTTTTTTCATATTTGACCAGTCACACAATGGTGCTGGTAAAATATTTAAAATAAAAAGCTCAAATGCGCTCCTACCTTTTGACAACTCAATTCAGGCTGTCCAATATAAAAACATCAATGCAATACAATATTTATTTACAGCATTTATCATAACAAATGGTACATTGATACAGAATCCAAGAACCAGAACCACAAACCAACAAATAAAAAGGAAGAAATAATCTAGCTAGATGCATGAGGGTGACAAGGTACTATATAAATAATAAAATATATATATATAAAGATTCCAGTGAAAAACAGTTGTTTATATTTCTCATATGCTTATGATATTACTTTTTTAAAACAAAAGCAGAAGATTTGTACAGTAGTGAGTCAAACTGTTGTACTTTGAAAATGGTATATCTCGCAGTTTAAATTTAATAATAGTATCAATACAATTTAGGGATATGAATGCTGCTAAATAAAAGAGCCTGTGATAGCTGATAATTATGATTAAACATAAAGACTATTCCAACACAAACAATGTTGTGACATTCAATTAATTACACTGTTTGCAAATGTCATACATTTTTTGACCAGGTGCTGTCAGGTGATGGCTAGCCTGTAGTACTAATCAGAATTCAGTACGATAATAGCCAACTGAATGGCCGAGTTAGTGAGAATACAAATATTTACACATAAAATTCACTTTATCCCCATCATACTGACTCTGAATGTATACATGTGCATGCACCCAACACAAATCCATGCAGCGATTGTTTCCTCCTTTCTTTTGGTCCAGTAAAGTTTGTAAACAGGCCATTCCCAATCGAAAATAAAGACATTTTTCCCTATTTCCAACCTAAAAGATTCTGATTTTGGCATCACACTGTGCATTGTTTCCCAATTGGACCTGACCCGGACCTTTGGCTTTTCCCAAAATTGAAAAAATCACTGTCATGATCACAAAAGGCCATCTATCTCCCATTAATGTCAAAGTCATTTGCATGCACATAGACATGTGTAAACTGATCAGGTTAAAAGAAGAGCACAACAAAATTAATAAATCAACTGGGAAGAAGAATTCAAGAACAGAAAATTTTAATCCAAATTGTGAAATACAGAAGTTTCAACACACAAATAAGGTTACCTGAAAGTGAGTTAGTGACATCAGCAAGTGGAGGTAAATATCCTTATCTTTAATGATTACACCTTACACATTCATATAAGCATCATAACTATTTAAACAACACTAACAAAATCCAAGAGAAAACCATGCTTTCATTTTGCAGACATCTCATTTAAACGGGTGGGCTGAGGAATGTGTAGAGTCCAGGATTAAGACACATTACTTCTAAAAAAGCTGAGCGACAATAGGAGAAATAATTGTCCATAATCAAGCCTTCGGTTCAAAATCAAATGAATCTTCAAACAGACAATATAAAGTGGACATCAAGACGTACCTGACAAACAACTGTGTTTATTGTCTAACTTGACAGCTAACCTTTAACCCCCAACCAAAACACTCGTTTCTTTGCTATCGTATTTTGTTCATAATTTAACCGAACCAACTCTGACACCGAGTAGCCTCCCCTTATAGTTACAATACACGATTACCGTTTACAGTTGTAATTGGAAGCAAATACTCATTTTTTGCATTTCACAATATAAATATGATATTTTAAACCTAGAAGATGATTTCTCTGAGTTATATGAAAAATAAACCTTAAGTGTATATTCCAAATTCGTTACCAAAATGTATGTTATTTAATAAATGTGTGGAGACTTAATTTCATTTATTGATTGTTTTCTTTTGGGTTACCAAATTTTCCTAACATATTGATAAACAGATAAGATTTAGTTGTGAGTATCGTGTTTGATTATTTTGTGATTTGTGACATTCTCTTATTAAATAAAACCGGCTGAATGTGTATTTTTTGTGTACATGTTTTAATAAACAATAAGCTTTGCTAGCATAAGCATGATTGTCAAATAGTCCTGGTCTATCACGTCCTCCTCTCATCCCCACCTCTTACACCTGTCTTCTGTCTTTTTCTGTTTGATATGTTTCCTTTAAAACCAAATAAATTGAAAATTTCACCGTCGGTCTGATTTATATATTTTTTAATCTGTTAGTGTAGTTTTTCAACGAAAGTTTGTAATTTTAAGTTTGCTCAACCATCTGGGGAAAAATAAATGCAACTGAAATACAATTATAGTCCTACATACATAAATTCAATTCATACATAGAATCGGACAATGTGCCCATGCAGTGCATATTTAACTTTGCACAGAAGTAAATAACTGTATTTCTTGTTTAGTGATCAGATTCCATTATATCCATTTCCCAAGACGGTATTACCGCATGAAACGTCAGCTTGCTTAGACTGCTATTCACTAAATCTGAGCATACTTTGCTGGACATTCAATTATAAGCTTACACTTAATTTGTTATACATATATTATTCAAATATACACTTTATTTATATCTACTATAACACAAGTAATATAATTGAAAATGGAATATTTACTTTTGAATTTATTTTGAATTTTGTCTATTAAAGATTATAAATATCTCACAGCTGTTTAGCACAAATTTTGACCCCATGAATCATTTTTCAACGGATTATTGATCAATTTTCAACGTTAAAAATTGACCTTTACCGTTAAGTAATGACCTTATCAAGCGTGAAAATTTGACCTTCCTTAAAATGATTAGCCTTTGTAGGGTTACTTTTCACGTGCTATGGGTAGAAATACGGTGTATACAGTTGTTCTGTATTAGTATTCATTGTATTTTCAAAAGTAATTGACAAGTGTCATGAAAGTTTTTTTTAATCAGTGTTACTTTATAATAAAATCATTTTGTTTGAACAGTCGCTCTGTGTGTAGGAGATAATATATTTTTGTGTGGAAATATATACTTATTTAATATGAATATTCCTTATTAAAAGTTTGAAAATCTGGACTTCTTTTTTTCTCTGCTGAATTAGCTAGAATATTCCCCAAATTATCTTCAAATTCATAACATACACAACTCGGTTTCGATTGCTGTTTACATGAATTGCACTAAATTTGTGAAAGTAATTACAATCTTCACCAGGATAGTGGGAATTGCATATGTTTAACGTATTCACCAGAGCGGTGCAAGAATCACTATTACAGTTTTACTTCGGATTACACCTTCATAATTTCATTTATTAGATATACATGCGTGTATATATACACAAATTATACAGAAATATGTCTTGACCAATATCATATTAATGTATAAGATATATAATTGGAAACCACTTGTGTATTTTATATTGCTTTTGACAATTTCGAACTCGTGCAATAGGAGTCTCTGCGACAGAGTTGAATGGTACTGTTTATTACTCTTTTGAAACTTATGGGTTCAAAGTTTGAGCCAATAGTTTTGTCTATAATTGTTCCATCGCATTTCTTTCATTATCGCCTTTTAAAAATTACAGAATTCTTCGTACAGATTTGTAAAAACTAAGTAATGAAAATAACAATAACAACAGACCTGTTTCATAGACAGGAAATGGAAATACAAATATATTACCATGTTGCATATCTCAAAGCAATCAATTTATTCGACATTTATACCACAGATTTTATTTAAAATTGGATTTATCTAGTTAGGGAACAGTTCACTGACATATACGTGTACTTTTTCTAAAAATATTTGTACCTTATCTCCAATTTGATAATAAATGTTTCGAAATGAATTGCATGTATAAGATGTGTTGCTGTAATTGGAAACAATTATGACCATCTGTGATAGTTTTTAAATGATGTTATATTATTATTATTATCATTTATGATGTGGTTATACATGTGTTTGCTTTTCATATGTGTAACATTACACGACTAAATCATTTATATATACATATATAATGTTTTCATTATACTACAAAACTTATCAGTTAAGCATAAAAAATATGAATTGAATAAGGAACATCACCATTAAGAATGAAAATTCGGAAACATTACGCGGAATCTGCATCTCTTATACTACAATCGCAGTCTTCAATATTTGAATGCTAATTGACTGGTAGGAATCATAACTTGTACTATCTAATAGCGACAATTTCAACTAGATCGTAATATCATGAGCCGATAAACAGCGGCATATCCCGCACTAAGCACATTAGGACAATTATTTTCACCAGACCGGCATCTAGAGCTGTGCCAGCGCCATAAAAACAAAGCACAAAAGTGTAGTAATCACTCAGATATTCACATGATTGTTGATTTTTTTCAAGTCATTTATCAAACGATGTGAACTATCAAACAATCGGTATTGACTCGCGTTTTCCGTGTTTCACTCCTCTTAAAGGGACAAATGTCGTGTAATTTGAAACATCTAGGATCTGGTTTGTCGAAGTAACTTTAATAAGGTCAATCATCAAAAAGTGATACTTAATTGTTTAAAGAACTATCATAGCTTGAAAAGATACGTCACAATTATGTCCACGACGAGCTGTTATTCATTCACAAGTTTGTATTTCAAGTATTGCCGATGTACTATTACTATTTACTTATGTATCTAATAATTTATTATGAATTACCCTGTCCAGTGCTATATTGAATATATTGAGGATGTATTTCGAATGTAAACGCATTCGGATACACTGTGCCACTATTTGATACATTCGTGTCTGGATACGTAATAATCAAATCATTGTCGCCGTTCAATATTCTATTATTAGCTCTTGACTGAACGGCGATTCCAAGCATTTTTGGAAATGCTGATACTTGTTTGAAATACATTAATCATAACAATGAGGAACATCAGTAATTTAACCAGGCTTGTCTCCATTAAAGGGAGACAATCAAAAGAGTTTATGTTCAGAACATATTCTTCCATTTTTTACTCTACCATAGAACGTTAATGAACGTAGTTCAATCTGGTACGTAGATACAGTTTCCTGTATATCAAACATAATGATCATGCATCGCGATGTTTTGACATACACTACTGTAACAGGGTACAGGCGTAGATGAAGGCATAAATTGTGTACAGTACCGCCCAGAAAATCAACTAGAACGAAGAAGACCCCTGTAAGATTTGACGGATACATATGTACAGCGCCGTGAAACAGGAAGCTAGTGACCAACATAGACTACGAATTTTAGCTACAATGATACATTGTAGTAGCTTCAGGAATTTAGAGGTTAATTTGATCCGGAAAATCATCACTGCCATTTTGCGTTGAGTCGGATATGTAATTCTCTGCATCGACTATATCGACCTATGCATGTACATTACAAGCATGCATGTAGTATGCATTTGTGATTTTAAGATTCAGTGCTGTTGTATAGCACGTCTAACCTTGTGTTTCATTTTTATGTGCTATTGTAATTATTACCTTGAACGGTCGGGACAATTCATATTTTTGTTATAGGTACAATGTATTCGCATGTTTTGTTTGTTTGTTTTTTATATATAAAAGTCTGTAACACTGAATTCATTTAGTGTTATCTACGAGTAAAAATTGAAAGTTATGATTTGATCGTATTTTTTATATTCATGTATGCTTATTACTTAATGTTATTAGTATTGATGTTGTTAGACAGAGTTATAAGTACGTAGGTGTATTTATTAGAAATAGACATTATTATTATGTAGTAATGTAGCAACACATTTTGCTATATACATTGACTTTTTATTGTATGACTTGTAGTCCTTTTCAACATAATATACCAAAACACCATTTTGACATTACAATGGCGGGACGTCATTTTTGGACCAGGGAAGTGTCTAACGGAGTACAATTTAGAGGAGATGAGTCCGGCGGTTATCATTGTATTTTAACTGATTTAATTATTTATCTTCTCGGGATTAGTCCTGATCAGGCGATTTTATACTAGTCAGCTGACCATACCTTTGTATTCAATCACTTGATGAACAGGTTATGAAGGAGCAACACCTAATTGATGTGTCTGTAGATGTTACATGTTGTCTATCTTGATGTATTACGTTAAGGTTTGTATTGTATCTGGTCTTGTTCTATGTTCTTTTGTTTAATTTATGCAACAAAGGTAGATATGAAGATAATGATGGTCCAGTTGGTCTAACTTGTATATTTGTGAATCTTCAAGTTTTAGCGCCATTTTTATTGGCTCTTTATTACTGTGTGTCAGTTGGAGGTATGTGTGTTTTTATGGTATTTTACTTATATGACATCATTTGCTGGGAATCTTGCTATTGTTGGTTTTTAACCATTATCTTGACGAAAATGCATTATGATCTATTTCACGCTGTATTTCAGGTTTCTGACTACGTTACGTCTATTTTACTACATAATTTTACATTATATTATTATATGAGGTTTAATTCTAGATGGCCGCATATCTTTCGTTATTGCTTTAATTAAGTAATCACTAATCATTTTTCTATGTGCTCTTACTTTTAACAATGCAGAAATCAACCATCACCACCTAGTGAGAGTGTGTGTTTATATTGTACATAAATTCCATGTCTAGATCCACAATCCGTAGGGATTGAAACTGAAGGAATCCATAGGGCGGAAACTGAACAAGTAGGCTGGGGGTCCAGGATCATGTTTCGACGTACAAGGTTAAACTCTTTAAAAAAATGAGAAGGAATTGTTTATGAATTGTACGTAATGTTATTGTGTTACTGTACTCGTAACTTGTTGCACGCGTAACGTGCGAATTTCTTTTTAACATTTATATATTATGCTTGGGGATAAAGATGAAGAGAAAATTAAATTATGGTTTACACGAAAAGGTCATCATCGTAATGCCAGTGTCATTTACATTACTCAAAACATGTTTCAACAATCGAAAGCCAGTCGTACATTGAGTTTAAATGCACATTACATGATCTTATTTCAAAACACAAGAGATAAAGGACGAATAAAAGTGTTGGCGAATCAAATTCAATTGCTACACTTGTTACCCGCTTATCAAGATGCGATCTCTACACCCCATGGTTATTTAGTGATTGATTTTCACCCTCAAATACCAGACACGCATCGGTTGAGAACCGATATTTTTCATCATTGGATCAATCGAGAGGAACGTGGTCCGACGGTGTATATATAAAGGAGATAGAACTTAGGGAGTCATCATAGTCATCATGGCAGACAGAATAAACACCATAGCTCAGTCGCTAGAACATTTGAGTCAGGAACGTGATCCTGCTCAACGGGAGCAGTTGTTACGATCAGGATTAAAAGAAATGGTCAAATGGTTTACATTAGCTGCTAAAGTGAAAGAAATTGCTGTTACCTAAACAAACGCAAAACTTTATGCAAAAACATCAGAATGAACTAGAGCAGTTAGGCGATGATCAAGTGGATGTGGACACCAAACAACTCATATTGAAACCAGGAGGGAGTGGATTTCTTGGAGGGGTGATGATACGAAGTTTACTTCGATGGAATGGTCAAAAGAACATTCGTAAATTTGGCCCTTAGTAAACTCCTGCAAAAAGAGCTCCTAAACAAAAACCAGCAAAAAGAGCTCCTGCAAAGAAACGTTCTCCTAAAAAGAGAGCTCTGCAAAGAAACGCTCTCCTTAACAATAAAGCAGCAAAGAGAGCTCCTGTAAAGAGAGCTCCAGCAAAAGCTCCTAAACAAAAACCAGAAAAAAGAGTTCCTGCAAAAAAAGCAAAGAAAGCTCCTGCACAAAGAGCAAAGAAAACACCAATAAAGAAAACACCTGCATTTACAGTTTCACCCACAATCGATGAACGTTTTATCACCCTTCGATGAGGTTCCAGAGGATCTTCTTTATCTAGAAATGGATCCTCTTTAAGTGGTTCACCTCCCATGGGATCACCTCACAATGGGTCACCCTTATCTAGAAATGGGTCACCCAGTGGATCGCCTATTTACACGGCAACACGATGGTCACCTCCTGCAACCAGTACTCCATTGAGAACTCCAATGAGAACTCCTATGAGAACGCCATTGAGAACTCCTCCCAGGACGCTAAGAAGCCGTTTGAGTTTGAGCAGAAGTGGGTCAACCAGAACATGTTCGACCTGTGGATCAACCAGTTCTTCTAGTGGGTCAACCAGTACATGTTCGACCTGTGGATCAACCAGTTTAAGTTGTTCTTCTTTGAGCAGATCCAAAAGCAGAAGTGGATCCAAAAGCAGATCCAGCAGATCTAGAAGCAGATCCAGAAGTGGGTCAAACAGTTCTAGCTCGTACATCAGTTCTTCATCTCCAGATACCACTCTGAGTCGATTTTCACCCTTGAAATTATCTCAATTATAAAGACAGATGGTGTTGAAACCTATCTTACAAGGACGTGTGAACTTAATGAGAACCCAACCGATGGGTTCAGCTTCCAAACAAGCCTTAGATGCTTTATATAAACAGTGATGTGTGAAACAGCATCAGTTGATATCATGGCTCCAAAGCGACCACACCTACACAAGTACGGTCATCTGGTGTTGGGTTTAACTCAAGCCCCGGAGGGAATGAGAAGAAAGATGATACAAAGAGCACCTAAAGAAGTGATTCAATGCGTCTCCGAGTATTGTCACAGTGTTTTAAAAGGCAATGTTGCCTTATCACCCTCTCAAAAGCAAAGGTTGAAGCCCAAGCGTCAACATCTCCGTACCTTAGCGGATAAAAAAGTATCGATTCAAAAAAAGAAACGGGTGTTAAATCAAAAAGGAGGATTATTTCCATTATTGGCTCTCGCTCCAGTCATTGCTAAAGCTGTAGCGGCAGGGGCACTCAGTGGTGGAGTGGCTCAACTCGTGAAGAAAATATGAAGAAAATGGCTATTGTCCCGTTCAAAATGCTAGAAGAGATGAATTGATGGAAATCAGAACAGCGACCACGCTTACCTCCTCCCCCACACGTCACACAGACCTCTGATTTACAGAAACAAATGGGGGAAGTACTACAAAATGAACCCTTGTCCGAATCAGAAAAGGCACAACACAATGGACAAGTCTTACAAAAGTTTCAATTGTCACACCAAAAAGCGCGTGAACCCACCATGCCACCTCCAACAGCTCCAGCAGCTCCAGCAGCAGCTCAAGCACCAACTCCAGCAGCAGCTCAAGCTACCGATAGACTAACCCTAGCCGATAGGATTCTTGAAAGTGTTCCCCAAACCGTGCGTCGAAAAACTCAACTCTTATTACACTTTCTCCAAAATCATCCCCATATGTCATGGAATGAACAAGGTGTTTTGGAATATGATGGAAAACCCACACAAGGATCCAACATTATAGATTTAGTCAATGATGTGATTCGTCAAAGAAAAGGGTCTAGCTCTAAAGGATGGGAACAGTTTTCTCGTGGATTAAGAGAAGACAATTTACCACAAGAAGTGGTAGGAAATAAACGGAGATGGTCATGGATACAACAACCCGAGTCAGACTCAGAGGAAGATGAATTTTACGATAGTTTTGTTGAGCCTTCTGCGTCTTTTACTTCTTCTCCTAGGAAGGTTATAAAACAAGAAAAAACTCGAAGCAAACCAGAGCCTCAGTGGGAACCCTACTAGACCCTATGGACCCCAAAGTACATACCGTGTTACAGAAGATATATTATGATCCCTTACATCCTGCTGCTTTTGGAGGGATACGCTGTCTCTATAAGACAGTGCGAGCTCACGGCATTACTTTGAATCAAGTGCGATCCTGGCTAAAAGGACAAAAGACGTATACCTTGCATAAATGTATCCGTCGGAAATTTTCAAGACGGAAAAGCAAAGTGGGTGGTATCGATCATCAGTGGCAGGCGGATTTGGCGGACATGCAATCCTTGGTCAAACACAACACACCCTATCGATATCTGTTGAGTGTCATTGATGTATTTTCAAAATATGAAATAAAACGGGACTCACTTTGATTGAAGCGTTTCGCTCTATTCTGAAAACGAGACAACCCAAAGCTCTGCAGACGGACAAAGGCACTGAATTCAAGAATCAAAGATTTCAAGCGTTTTTAGAGAAAGAAGGTATTCACTTTTTCACGACTGAAAATCCAGAAACTAAAGCCAGTGTGGAAGAAATCCTACATGTGGAGATATTTTACCCATCATCAAACACGACGGTATATCGATGTATTACCTGATCTGGTGTAAGCCTATAATCATCGATTTCATCGAAGTATATAAATGGCACCTGCATCCGTAAATAAACACAATGAATCTGAGGTGAACTTGACCTTGTATGGAAAAAAAGAAAAAAAGAAACCACATCAACAACATCTTCGTGTCGGAGAGATTGTGCGTATCAATAAAACCAAACGTACCTTTGATAAAGGCTATCTACAGAACTGGACGACTGTGACCCATGTCAAAAGAACTTCACCTCCTACAGTCAAATTGACAAATTTAGATGGAGAATCCATTTTGGGTTCGTTTTATCTCTCTGAAATACAATCTATAAAAGACGATGGTACATTGTATCTATGAAATTGAATCAGTGTTGTCTCGTCGTAGGAAAAAAGTAGCCGGAAAAATAAGACAAGAATTAAAGTGCACTGGAAAGGATACCCATCGAAATTTGACAGTTGGATTCCTGAATCCCATCTCGTTTAAATACAGCATGTCTCAGTCTGACACAGCCAGTGTGGCAGTGAGTACCTCAGTGAGCACCTCAGAGAGTACCTCAGAGCAAGTCAGACCCATTGAGCCGAAGAACAAGGTCATTTTTTGCCCAAATTGCAGTGGTGTTTATCATTATTAGCGTGTCACTCTTTAATTTGTGTTTTGAACGACCCAATCTTGAATTGTGGCTCCTGCTTTTAAGTAGTTCTCTGGGTTATATTCTACCGAATCCCTCTTTGAAATTCAATAAACCCAAACCAACATGAGCTCGTTTTACATTATCCTGATGAGTGACCTGATGGATCTGTTCCCAAACAATACCCAATGTTGTTTTCGTACCAAACTACTCAAACCCATCCATCTCAATAAACAAGACTGGGAAATTGGTTTAGTAGAAATGATTGTACCTAGTCAAGTCATTAACATCACGGAGGAAGAGCTACATTTTTCCATTGTCACACGGGATCCTATCCTGGCCAAGACTTTTGAGGCTTTTCCCCATTACTGTCGTTTCCCCAATGATGAAAAAGGAATACGTCTTTGTATTCCGGTAGGGACTTATGTTACACCACAACATCTGGTAGACACCCTGGATCAAGTCATTAAAGATTACCTGGGTCAACTGTTTAGAGAGAAAAACCTCCGTTTTACTAAGGTTTCTCGGGAACAAGTAAACGTATTAAGATGGATAGTTCAAAGAACTTAGGCATTCAGTTTCATCCTAGTATGTTTATGAAATTGGGTGGGTCTCCTAATAATGCTCCTACCATCTATTTAACCGAGAATCCAGATCCATTTCCTCACGGGGTAGACTTGAACATGGGTCATAATCATTTGTTTGTCTATTCTGACCTGGCGGCTTATACCTATTTGGGAAACATTGAAACTCCCATCTTACGTGTGGCTCCTTTTGATCTGAGAACCAAAGCAGGGACTAATCCACATATTCATTTCGAGTTCTTGAATGTACACTACGTGCCACTGGCTAAAGCCGATTTTGACACCATCACCATTCATATAAGGGGTGACACAGGGCAACCCATTCAGTTTATTCATGGGAAGTCTATGGTGAAGCTACACCTACGCCAACGACAATGATGCCTATGTACCAAGGTCAAGCTCGTCAGTATCGACAGGGGTTTGGATCTATGTTTAAGAAAGCCATGAAACGTATCATGCCTTTACTGAATCCTTTGGTTCGATCTGGAGTTCGAACCTTGAAAAAAGAAGGACTCCAGCAAGGAAAAGCTGCCATGCAATATCATGTCAGGATCCAACCCTAAAGAAGCGATACGAAAAAGAGGAGCTAACGTGTTGAAAAATGTAACCGAATCCCTGTTACGTGAAGTCACCAAAAACCCAAGAAAAGTATAAAGGCGAAACCCATCAAGAAAAAACCTCATTCGAAACTTCATCGTCGTCGAGTGAAGCAGGCCAGACCACTTGATATTTTCGATTCTTGTGAATGCAGTAAGACAGAATTGGACGTGTCTGTCGTTCCCCCTACGATGACCGCCATGCAGGAGGGACAATGGACTGAGCATTATCCCATTTCTGCCTTGGACAATAATGCTCCTATTGAATTCGTGATTCCTGCACAAGTAGAAAAATGGACAGATCTGAATCAGTCTTATCTGTATATGAAAATCAAAATTATACAGGCGGATAATTCCGACTTGGCGAATGACAGTGAAATTGCTACCGTCAATAACTTTTTTCACAGCATGTTCAGTAGCATAGATGTGTATCTGAATAATAAACTGATCACCAGCAATGCGGACACGTATGCCTATCGTGCTTACCTAGGAAATTTACTCTCCTTCAATCCGAGTTGTAAAAGCACTCAGCTTCAAGCATTAGAATTATGGGCCGCAGACACCCCTGGTCAGATGAACACCAAAGTCCATGATGGAGATAACAAGGGTTATGTGGAAAGGCGAAATCGTGTCCATCAAAGTCGTGTGGTGGAACTATGTGGTCTACTTCATTTGGATCTGGTGATGCAAGATATATATTTACCTAATGGGATAGAAATGCATCTAAGACTGAATAAAGCATCACCCAATTTCTGTCTCATGGCCGCTGCACCCGCAAAAATCAAGTTTATGGAAGCGGGTTTCAATGTGAGAACCGTGGATTTACTTCCTGTGGTGGCCAATCAACTCAATCAACACATTGCTCAAAACAACATGAAAATTCCCATCCGACATACTGAGGTGAAAACCTATACTATTCCTACCGGTCAACGTTCCAAGATTGAAGATCATTTATTTCAAGGTCAATTACAAAAATGACTGATCATTGGTATGGTGAGAAATGGAGATATGAATGGGGATATAGCGACCAATCCTTTTGATTTCCGTCATTTTGATCTCAATCATCTGGAGGTCAGTATTGATGGAAAAAGTATTCATAACAAACCGTTTCAACCCAATTTAGAAACGGGAGAATGTCTACGGTCCTACATGTCACTCTATCAAGCCACAGGAGCTCTTGGACTCAATTGTTCCTTTGGATTGAGTTTGAATGATTATCAACACGGTTACACACTCTGGGGAGTGGATTTGACAGCCAATCAAGGTTGCGAGGAAGGTCAACTCCATCCTATAAAAACGGGGAATCTGAGATTGGAATTTCACTTGGCCAGAGCGCTAGGACAAGCCATTAACGTGATTGTGTATGCGGAATACGATAATAAGATTGAAATCAACCAATTTAGAGAAGTACTTCTAGACTATTGAAAAATTGAACACAAATAAGACTTTAAAATGCAATCATTGAATCTAGAAGAAATGGACATAGAAAACATGGATCAGGACAAGACTTTGAAATGCAATTATTGGCGTATCCTTGCGATACTAGTGAACGTACTGAATCCTTGCGAGAGGGGTTGAACCACCATGTGACAGAAGCACTTCAAACGTTGATTTATGATCAAGTGCATAAAGACTGTTACGGTTGGCAAGTTTCTCATCCTAGTCAAGTACAACATGTACTCTGCTTATACACGAACACATCAGCATGTACAGAACTGTACATTCAAAAAGCGATTCAAGGTGTTCAAGGTCATGGAAAAGTGGTATCCTGAACTCATGACCTTGACCGATAGTAAAAAAGGAGATGCCTGTAGATTATGGATTCAGTTTAAAAAACTCTATCAGAATCAGTCAGAACTGAACGATTCCTGGATAAGTGTATGGGCAGAACGTGTGAATAGAAATTGGCATTATGGAGACGAATGAACTTCAATACATCTTAGATTTTTCACCGATGTTATCTACATTGCATGCTCGTGTTTGTGCAAAAGATCAGTTACCTTCGGAGAATCCTCATAATGTAAAGGCCTATATTGTGAATACACACAATGCGAATCAACCAGGAGAACACTGGGTGGCTATTTACATCAAAGACCATACAATCATGTACTTTGATTCTTATGGACTACCACCTTTCGAGGAGATTCTCTCTTTTGTGAAAAAACATTCAAAAACGTATCAGTGGAATGCATTGTGTATACAAGGGGATAATTTACCTGTGTGTGGTGTGTATTGTTTATTCGTTCTGGACTTTATTTCTCGTGGATGTGACCTGAACCAGATCCTTCTCACTCGATTCAAAGTTCTAGAGGATAGACCAAGAGATAACGATACTTATGTGACCCGTTGGTTTGAACAACATTATGGTACCTATAATAGACAAGCTCAATATGTGAACAGATGTGCACAAAAGTGTTTTGTACTACGCCGTGATAGAATAGGAAGTGAAAGACATTTGTATCATAGAATCATGAATAGAAACATGACTTATTATACAGCTTAATTTGAAAGTGTGATTATTTTCTATGTTCTAACAAAACATTTTTGTTCTAACAAAAAATGTACAAAAAAAGTTCTATTTAAAAATAGATGTTAGGACTTATGTTTATGTACAAAAAATGTTGTTCTATGTTGTTCTGTTTAAAAACTATGTACAAAAATGTTGTTCTGTTTAAAAATATGTTGATTTACAAAAAAAATATTGTTCACTATTGTTCTATGTTTAAAAAATGTGGTTTATGTTGAATAAAAATATTAAAAAAATGATACCACCTGTTTGTTTTACTTTGTTGGAATTAGGATTAAAGAAACACAAAACAAACACAAAAACACACAAAAACTAGCGAACAAACATATGGACGTGACGTCATTTCACATGCTCTCACTAAGGTTCGCGCTTGCCGTATAAAACGCCAATGCATTGCGTCACGTCATTCATTTCCATTCATTCACTCACCATGGATGCGCTATTGCAACAACTTGAAACAGCTAGACAACTGACGGCTAGGCAAACTAGAGTATGGCGGACGATCCGTCAATTGGCTAATAACGTCGCTAAAAACGAGAGCAAGAAGAAATGGCTATTGCGGAGTCGATGAATTTGATTGAAGTAGATCGTTTTCATCAGCAAGATGAATTGATACGTATGAAACAACATTTTCTCAACCTACAAAAGAAGACATCTGCTGAACCGCGACCCGCCAGGGGACCCAGTCCCCGTCAGCGCCGACGAGAGCAACAGGCCGCTCGAGATCGAACTGTGAATAGACGAAGGCAGCGTGAACCGAGACAGCAAGCTATGAATGAAATCGATGAACAGGTCAAGAGGGAGCTGACTGAACTTCAGTCTGATATCAGACAACAAAGACAAGCAGCCGAGGCGTATTATCAACAAAAAGAAGAAGAAGAAGGCCATTGGCAATTAATTGCCACTACTGAAAGAGCGTACTTTCAACCCTCTGTTCCAGAACAAGAATGGTACTGCGGGGACCCGGTCTGCCGAGACTGTTATCCCAACCCCATGAAGGATGCAGACAAGTGGTATGCTCAACAAAACTGCCCGTGTGAGCTCTGCACCCCCAAGAAACCAGCTGCTAACTAGTACTACAAACAAAATACAAATGGTCCTTTTTAGGACCAAACTGATCAAACTGGTCACCACCCAACGACCCTTTTCAGGGCCACCATGTCGTTTCGAAAAACACACTTCGTGTCAAATTGTCTTTATTTTGTGTCTAAAATAAAATTGAAAATAAAGTTGAAAATAAAATTGAAAAAACAAAGTCCCCAAATTCCCACACCAATCAAATTGAAAATAAGTCCTGCACACAAAACCCAAAAAATAAGTCCTGCACACATTCTTGTCCGTCAAATATGGTACCCCAAAAAACACAAAATGGGGTACCCCCACCTATCCAAAATGAGTACCAGAAGAAAATTTGTACCCAGAGTACCTCCCCGAGTGAGGAAATGTGGTACCCAGAAGTCAAAAAAATGAAAAACCTGGTACCCAGGGTACCTCCCTTTACTACTGTCAATATACGTTTTGACTCACGAAATGCGTGTTCATGCTCGTCATTCCACTCGAATTTTCGACCTTTCTCGAGTAATTCTGTCAGCGGTTTAATAACAGTGGATACATCTTTTAAGTACTCATTGTAATACATGAGTAAGCCGATGGATGCACGGAGAGAACTCACGTCAGTCGGACTAGGTGTGTCCGATATAGTTCCTACTTTTGTTTTTGACTTCCACAGTCCCTTACTATCAATTTCATGCACATAATAATTAATCCGATTTTTGAAGAAATTACACTTGTCAACATTTACTTTAGCTCCATAATCATGTAATCTAGGTAAAACTTTGTCTAATGTTTCTAAATGTTGTTCGTCAGTCGTACCCGTCACCACCATGTCATCCAGAATCACTTGAACACCCGATATTCCATTCAGTGTTTGTTCAATCGTTTTCTCCTAGATAGCTGGAGCTGATGCTACACCATACAATAGTCGATGGTACCTGTATAGCCCTTTATGTGTGTTAATAGTTAGTAGTTGTTTACTGTCATCATCACATTCCAATTGAAGGCTTGTCGTAAATCAATTTTGGAGAATTTCTGTGTCCATTAGCCAGGTTCACTGAAATATCTTGTATATTTGGCATTGGATATTTGTCCACTTGTAATTCCTGGTTTAGGCTAACTTTGAAATCCCCACAAATTCGGACACTTCCATCTGATTTAAGAACTGGAACTATCGGCGTTGCCCATTCACTAGATTTGATTTTGGAAATAATTCCGTGATTTTCCAGATTGTCTAATTCTTTCTCAATTTTCGGTTTTAGAGATAAAGGAACCGGTCTTGCCTTTTTGAACACTGGCTTTGCATTGTCCTTTAGAGTCAATTTGGCCTTAATCCCGTTGACTTTCCCAATGCCATCACTAAATACATCTGGATATTTTTTTAAAACCGATGTACTCGATTTGCTGTAATCTTTGAATTTCCCTGTCTGACAGAATTAACTTGGAATACATTATTCCAGTCCACTTTAATGCTGTACAGCCAGTCCCTACCAAATAACGCAGGACCATCATTCTTAATGATGCACAGTTTCAATACACTCTTGTGCCCATTATAAGAAACTGTGGGGCGGTAAATTCCAACTTGTTCTATTGTTCCCCTGATTACGTCTTAAGAATAGATTCAGGGTAATTTAATTTCACTTTTTTTCCAAACAAATCCCGAAACTGTTTGTGTGACATCAAACTAACTGATGACCCAGTATCAAGTTCCATTTGAACGGCTTTGCCATTAATTTCTGGCGAAATCATGAGTTTGTTGCCCTGTCGACCCTTAATCTTATTTATTATAAAAAATTCATTGACAGAGACCTCAACAAATTTCACGCCTTTCTTAGACAGCCTTTTGCACATACTTTTGATATGGCCTGTTTTCTTACAATTGTAGCATTGTTTTGTCTTGAAGTATTGTCTTGTAATTGTCTTCACAGTGATTTGTTTTACCACAATGTTTACAACTTTCTGTCTGCTTTGATTCGGCACGTTTCTTTACCGGAGCTTTCGTCTTAACCGTTTTGTTAACATTTTCTGCCGTTCTTAATTCTGAGGCATCCTTTGACGCTGTTTCCATGGCCACTGACTCTTCGACAGCTTTCTGGAATGTCAATCCACTCTTGGACAGCAATTTCTTCTGTATATTTTGGTCCCTTAGACCACAGATAAATCTGTCTCGTAAAGTGTCATTCAAAGCTTCGCCGAATTCGCAATGCTCAGAGAGCTTCCGTATTTCTGCAACAAAGTCATTTACACTCTCTGAAATGGTCTGGTGCCTTTTATGAAAACGAAATCGTTCTGCAATCACCAATGGTTTTGGCGCAAGATGGTCCTTTAGCAGTTTGCACTGTTCATCATATTTTTTGTCTGCAGGCTTCCCTGGAGCAGTCAAATTTCTCAACAATCGATAAGTTTTACACCCTAAAAGAGTAAGAAGTGCAGATACTTTCTTTTCATCTTTAATGTCATTAACATTAAAATACTGTACAAGTCTCTCTTCATAGGAAATCCAGGATTTAACACTCTCATCGAATTGTTCCAATTTCCCGATATGTCCTGCCATTTTAAATGTTACATCCAGTGTTTAACTCACAATTTACCTTTTTTGCAAATGGGTTAAATCCTTGAAATGTAACTTTAAATGAATGATATTAAAATCCTCGTCATAACTTTCGACAATTTGGTCGTTAATGTATGTACCGTTCCGGCGAAAACGGATTTCACGTGAAGGGCGGCGATAACGATAACTAAAGTTTCTTCCGGGTGGTCGATAGTTTCGAGGTTTCCACCCTTTCTTTCGTAAAGATGTCGACGATATTTTCGCCGGGTAGCTGCCGTAATGAGTTTTGACTTTAATGAACATTGCCGGAGGTTTACCCTCTTTTTGTTTGAAATTTGAGAGATCTTCTTTGTCTATTTTAATCCCATTCTTGCGGGCTATGCTGTATACGCGGTCTTTAATTTCATTCGATAAGATTGTTCGCCTTCTTCCGAAGGTAGACCCAACGATTATCCCATACCGCCGTGCCTCGTCAATCCGAACGAAAACACCGGATGAGTTTTGATAATTATATCAGCGATCTAACCGTTCGGGTATCTATATTTCAAGAAAATTCGACGAAATTTCACGGGTCTTTTGTAAGATTTTACATCACTGGCAATAAGTCTTTCTGACTCGGACGTGTCAGCCGTAACATAATTTGCGACCATTTTTATTACTTTATATAAAAGTCATTCATTAAATCAATTTATATTTCCTCGAAATATAAAATTGGCCTTAATCTAACATGCCAAAAATATGCTTTTTCTTAAACCTTATTATCCAAGGAAGTTGCACCGGCTCTTTATCGCAGTCGCAGCGGTCACCATAGATGCGGCGGCCGCAAGTCTAATCAAACTTTAAAAGTAGACCCGCGAGAACATCCCCATTAATTTGGGTTATTCTCACTGCGCTATCAAGGTTATTACAACAAAGCACAGCCCTGTTTCCTCGAAATATAAAATTGGCCTTAAAATTAATCTAATATGTCGAAAATTTGGTCTTTATTAAACCTAAATTACCAAATCAACCTTGGGCCTAATTTTGACTCTAAATATTGCCCCGCGATATAATCCTGATTAATTTCAGTTATTCGCACTATTATTTCATCACGACACCACAGGCAACAAATCAGGGCTCTTTTACCGACTTTAATCTCGAAATCGTAATTATCAAAATACGCGTTCGTTATAAACGGCACACCGCAACAACTATAACGCACGTCAAACTGTATCATTTATATATATATAAAATATTTTCTTTAACCGTAAACTACACTCATCTTGTTTCCGTCGGATTGAAAGTTGAGCAGTTTGTCGCTTATTACAACGGCGGAAGTTTCCGTTCTGGCGGGCATGTTATCGTTAAACTGCGCTTTAAATCGGATATCGGTGATCGAATTCTTCATTCTCTCGCTCTGTTTGCTTACGTCAAACACAAACAGCGGGAAAAATCCATGTAATCGGATGGGGTGATGTTGGGATTAGAAACTAATTCACTCATATTATAAAGTTTCGCCCTGAATGCCGCGGCATCTCCGTAAGCGCGGCTAAACTGTTGAATAGTAAAATTAAGTTGATAATCAACTTCGGGATACCTATCATATATTCTTTAGGCCCACGTGATCGAAGAGGACCGGGTTCTTTTCCTGATCACCGTCTTTTTCGGTTTGAAAACCTATAATAATCCAACGAGGTTTTTCGGGGCTCGACTTAACCGAAAGTCGCCACGTGAAACTGGTTGATTGAGGCACCGTTATGGAGACGCATTGTCTCATTCCATCACCTACGGGAAGGGCGGCTTTTCTTCTATCGTCTTGTACAGTTGAAACTTTTCTGCATCCGCGGGGAGTACGTGCGGTATAAACCAAGACACCTTGTCAAGGGTAACTTTACCGGCACCCACCGCATTAGCTCTAAAGATCGCGTCGTCGTCCGATTTCCGCGTTAGAGTAAGGGTATGTTTCATACCGTACAGAATTTTATCGTAATCTTCGCAAAATCCGAAAGTGTGTTTTAACGGAACTCTAAACCTAAACGTGTCCTTTGGATCCGGAAACTTAATTAGATAAGATTGACGAATTTTAAATCCGTTAGTGTTGCCTTTATGAGCGGCGTGCGTATCTTTATACCAGAGTTGATTTAAACCTTGAGATTTGGAGAAATCGTCCGGGTATTTCAACAATCCCAACATCGTGCTAGATTGGCCCGGATCAAAGACAGATTCGATCTCTTGACCGGAAAGTTGATACTTGATGTCACTGAAAAGATACATGAGGCCATTATTCGTTAACGCGGTGTTGTCGGCATCCTTGTAAGCCGTTCCATCGGGTTTCGTCAACCTTCCTTCGAACAACAAATAACTTTCGCTCGGGTGGGTAAATAAATCCTGGGTTTCGATATTAATTCGAATTTCGCCCGGGTTATTTAAATTAGTACGCGTAATAGGCTCGTATTCGTGATATTCGTAAGTAATACTCTTGTCCATAGCGGGAGCTTCGGTAATTCTTAAAATATTCTCTATTTTTTTATTTAGCGAGATAACTTTTTATATCGAACGGCAAGATATAAAAAATTGGAATAACCCCCCCAGAGCTGGGGGTTATATAAACCAGAGCTGCGGTTTATCCGCGGTGGCAAACACCCCCTTTAGCTTGACGGTCGTCAAACCCCGTTCGGTGCGAGTTGTATAACGCCCAGTTCTCACACAGCCGGTGTTGTTCCTGGTGTCGCCCAGGTTCAAATAGCCGGTATTCGGGGGTAAACCGTGCTATTTTTTGAATGGTTTGTTCTCATATTTCCGATAACGTCCAGGTAAAGCCCCGAAAAAAACCGGTTCTTCACGGCGACGCTCGGTTAGATCCCGGTTTCGCAACGGATATCCATGGTGTAGGCCCGATGTCGATACGACTGACCCCGCGTATGCCGGAGCTGCCAAGGTCGTGGCGGGTAGTACTCCGGTGTTAGCCGATATAGTTCTGGTCGTGATACCCGGTGACAATTAGGAGTACAAAAAGCAGGAAGAATTTTGATCGGCATCAGTTGCTTGAAGTCATCAGGAGCCATGTCTAAGAATAAGATTAATAAAAAAACTTCTCTAATGAATAAAAAACCTTCTCCAACGAAGACGCTAAATGTTTTCTGATTCCTTCTCCTTTGTCTATCGTTAAGTCTTGCTAGTTCTGTTACAAGCTGTCTGTTGATAATCTATTTGTAACTGACAATTCAGTAGCTGGAGTCTGTTTTTTGTTCTGTTTTATGAAATAGTTCTTTTTCATGTGTATTTTACAAACACTTGAACCACACTGATTTCAACCACGATTTTTACGGTGTTTTATAATGTAGCATGATAACGACTGTTTATTCCGTCTGTTACCGTAGCAGATCCGCAGCCACACCTTTTATTACCGTAGTGTTTCAGTAATCATCCGGCCTACACCCGGGCATACCCTGTCTATCCGCGATATTACCGGGTTCAACCGTGGCTCTGCCGGGATTTTCCCGGTATTAACGTGACTTTACCGGCGAACTTCCGTAACTCAACAAGCACAAACCGAAGGTATACTTCATCGTCTAGATGTTCATATCACTGCGGATCAATGCGGTTTATCACGGTAGTAGACAGGTGGTGCCCCGTTGTTTCCCCGGAGGTACCCGGTGTTGCACCGGTGCTACACCGTTTATGCCTTTTTGTGCAATAATTCCCGGTTTACCTCGGTTTCATTAAACATTTTAAGACAACCGGGGTCATCTCCCGGTTCAACACGGTTCATCACGGATCACCCCAGACCTTCAAGGTATCGTCACGGTGTTAACAGGATTTATCCCGGTTTGTCACGGAGCACTAAAACGGGACAAACCGTGGTGAAAAACCGTGAATGTGAGAATGGGCCTTAAGAGAATCTCATGTTCCCAGGAGCAGTTTTTCACATCAAATTCTTTGCACATAACTTAGTAGTCTCGAAATAGGTAAAATAAGACAATACACGTATATGTGCGAGATATGAAGCGAGTGCATTTATAATAAATACACATGAACGACAAGACTGTACTTGATATTTAAAATCAACTGATACCTATTAACAAAGTAATTACAAGTATTCAGTTCATTGTGTAGAGTAACTGTTATTTTGAAGGCAATTGTTGTTAATATCTAAGAATACAAGTATATCTTTAATACTGTCCATACAGGACTGGTATCTACTACCTGTGACAAAATATCACTATTGTCTGTATTGTAACAGTCGTTACCAACAAAATGCTTACAGATGTCTGTACATGTGTATAACATAATTATAATAAATCATACCTAACAATTACAGCATTATATAAGACATTGACCAGTTAGCTATTGGACTGTAATTGCTATCATCTAGAACAACTATAATTGTCCTAGCTACTGTATGCATGTACTACATAGTACATTAACTTAAATATTCCGCTATCATCAAATATACTTTTAAAATTCTCTCGACAATACAACTCAATAATCAACATCAAACATATTCACGAAAAAAAAACAAAAGGACAATGAATAGTATTAATCAATGCTCATATTATATGTAGCAATTAATCGCTCGATATTTTCGCGCTAAACATGGAAAGGCCGAAAAGTCTGCGTTAAGGAGACAAGGTCTATGCCACTCGTTTGTAAGACTAATTGCACAGCTCTGTGATACAAATACATGTAAAATTCATTTATTTAATCTAAAAGACAACATACGCCTAGCATTATTCCTTCATTTCATTTCAAATTCAATTCTTTTGACGTCGGTGCTGTGGTTAATCACGATAGCTAACTAGATGATATTTTGTGTAAAGAGCTTAGACCGGACTCGATAAGAATTATGAAGAACTAGGAATACAAAGAATCAAAACAGTTGTTATATGTGTAACATTCCTTCATGTACAAACACGCAGGCAAATTAGTATATTGTGAGAACTCCTTACCTTTGTCAAACCAGTCTAATTTATCCACAAATGTAGTTCCAACAACTAGAATGAAAAATCTAAAAACAAAAACTCATGTAACTAAGACAGCAAAATGTGTCCGAAAATGGTGCACGTGTATTATGAGAACCACGTGCTTTAACAATTTAAAAAGGACGAGGGACGAACATCTAGTGAACAATCAAGCGGAAAACACGTTTATATATAGGTGCCACTATGAAAGACCAAAACGGGGATAACAGCGCTTTGTAGCTGATACATCAGCCACATTAACTAGGTTTGATTTTCCAATGATTCAGTATTTACTGATAATGCTGAATTAAATTACCGGATTTTAGAGGTAGAAAAGAAATATTGCATTGTCGAGTGTTCTGTTTATATTGTTCTAAACTGATCATAATGATCTAAATTATTGCCAACATTTAATACGTAATAATTATAAGTCATACACAGACTTTTTATACATAAATATGTCCGTCTTCAGCAATATAGCGATGCCAAATTGATTCTATGTTTGTCGTCCGGATGATTTCCAAACACCTACCTACCAGGCAGAAAAACAAAAATTATAGCACGACAAAACAATTCTAAAATTAAGTTCATCGAACTTTAAAGCCTAAAAAAGTAACAGTTTGTTGCATAACCAATTAATTATATGGACCACTGTTAATAGGACTAACATGTGAGCACAAATACACAGTAAAACATATTTTAAATGACTAGAAAAATAAAAAGTTCACCCTGCTTCAATTGCCGCATCGTCCTCTGCTAATGAGACCACACATTGGGTGCAGGAATAGACCTGTAAGTTAATTGGACGTTTAAATTTTGCCACAGGCATACCATTGTGACTGGCTCGAATGTTTTTTTTTCAAATAGAGAAGCAAATGTTTCGTCGCCTACTTGAATGGCATACCAATCAAGAACTGTTTTAGGGGTCCTTCTTTGACACGCCACAATGGCATGCCATTCTTAACTAGCCATATTTGCTAATGAATACAACCGCCCCATCCCCCTACCAAGTAAAATAAGTAATAACGGCGAATAAAGTTCACAAAACACACGAATGTTGAAGATTTACCAAAAAATAGTTTGCATTAATATTTTTTTCATCGTGGTACAATTCGACAAATGCTTAATAAGAGCTTAATAAGCGTCTGTGGTATAGTAAAAATACGGGCGAAAAGTACTGCTGAATGCCATGCCTGTTTTTTTTTTGTCAAAACCCTTGAAAATTTACCCGCCCGATGACGCTTAACAAATAATCAATTTGACATGGCCTAAAGGATTTAGCAAACTAAGTCGAAGAGCTTAAATATATAGTTCTTTCATATTTTCATATTAATGAGATAAATGACTGAAAATAAAACATGAATCCAAATTTTGTCACTGTATAGAAATGTGTGATATTACATTTGTAAATTCATAATTTTTCCTGAATATTCTTTGAAGTTCCATTTTCTTAGTTTTGAACCATTGTAAATACATGTATATTATTTTAACATCTGCTGTATTGGCTGTCCAATTGTATAAAAGAATGCTGAACAATGAAATTATCAATGAATGTTATATATCGTAACAACGGAATTTAGAGACGTTAGCTGATCTCAGACAGAACTATCAGTAGATCTGCATTTGTACAGCTCTCATTTTCAATAATCATTTAATAGTCATAATTGTGTTTTGTACTTTTTGATGAAAATCTGTTGATTGCCAAAACATTAAAAGTAGATTTCTTAGTTAATTTCTGCTTTTGTCTTTTATTTTATATTCCAATTTGTAAATAAGTTTCATTATCTCACGGGTAACGGTTAGCCTAAGTAATTGTAGCCGTGTCATCCAGACAATTATACTAAATTATACTTAATTAAATTTGCTAAGGATCACCTTTTGACATTGCATACTTCAGTCCTATTATCATCATATTAAAATCATATTTCCGCTAACGATACACCTGTACGGACCTCATAATTGTGGACTTAAGTTATCGATTTGTCATGTACACCCTGCAAGATAAGCACATTGAAAAGCATACCCATGGAAATTTGGTGTTTTATGGCCATGTGCTTTCACTTAAACGTGTACAAGCAGCAAGACTTCTCTCGTTTTATTGTAAAACTGTGTTCGAAATTACCAAACTATAGCAAATCGACAGTTTAGACGTAGTGAAGATGAGATGAACAGGGGTATTGAAATGTTGGAGGCTGGCCGTTCACAAAGGCACGTTGCCAATGTTCTTGCGGTACCCCAGAGCATTGTCGCCAGGATGTAGAACCGATTCCAAACGACTGGAAATGTCTTGCAGGGCCATGCCGGAGGTCGGGAACGCTAAACAACTCAAGCCCAGGACCGATTTATTGTCCTTCAGGCCAGGCGCCAACGATTCTCGAACGCTACGACCTTACGTAACGACTTCCAGAATGCAACTGGTTCGCGTGTAAGCACACAAACAGTTAGAAACAGGTTGCATGATGTTGGGATGAGGTCACGGAGGCCAGTAATTCGCATTCCATTGTCACAACGCCATATTCAAGAGCGTTTGCAATGGGCGCAGACTCATGTCACATGGACAGTTAATGATTGGACCCCGGTCCTCCTCACTGATGAGTCAAGGTTTTGTGTGGACTTCACGGACAGACGGGCTAGGGTTTGGAGAAGTCCAAATGAACGCTTAGCTCCAGCATGCTTTGCAGAACACGACCGTTTTGGTGGGGGTTCAGTCATGGTGTGGACGAGAATAAGCGCTCAGGGAAAACGGACCTACACATCATTGAAAACGGTACACTGACGGCAGTAAGGTACGTCAATGAAATCTTAGACGTCCATGTACGCACGTACGCTGGCGCAGTCGGCCCAGATTTCATTTTTATGGATGATAACTCCCGTGCACACAGAGCCCACATCACAAACCGATATCTTGAGGAGGCAACTATAGTCCGCATAGATTGGCCAGCGAGGTCCCCGGATTTAAATCCAATTGAGCATGCTTGGGATATGCTGCAGAAAGCCATTTCTTCACGCCACGTCGAACCAACAACAGTTCAGTAGCTAAGACATGCACTCGTAGAGGAATGAACCCAGATTCCTCATCATAAGGTCCGCAAGCTCATCAGCAGCATGCGGCGGCGATGCCAGGTCGTAATTAAAGCCCGCGGACACCATACTCGGTATTAAACACCCTACGCCAACCATTTCCTGATTTGCAAGATTTTTTTAATTTCACTATGTGATCTCCAAAATGTTGATTTTCATCCACCGCACTCTTTCCGCAACAGGCACACATCAAGGAACACTTCCATTGTCATTATTTTCATAAAAATCAATTCCGAACTAATTATATTTAAATTCCTTTTAATCAATTTTCATATGTATTACAAATACACAAAAGTAACGCACTGTAGAAAAAGTGATCCTTAGCAAATTTTGAGTAGTATATATTAACACATAACACAGATCACAACTGATCAGCAGTTGCAATTAGTAAATTTAAAAGTACCCAGTATACCATGCGCTGCCAAGATGCGGGAACACAACACAGAACTTCAATTATTATATATAACTGTATCTATTAACTCATTTGTCTTATTATTAATTTGATACTACCTTGTGTGGTATATAATCAGTCAAATCTGAGTCAGCAGTCATTAATATTAAAGTAGTCCAATGTTAGATCACTTAATGTGAGACTAAACAAACCTCTAAACAAGGTCAAATGTGCATTATGACCCTTTTTATACCCATATGGTCACTGTTTTATGTTTTTAATATTTGTATGTACAAATACAAGATCGTGGCCAGTTACAGCTTCACCTCCATACAACATTGAATGAAATGCTGTCACAGGGTGGACATTTTTGTCTTGTTAAGTAAAATTAAAAACTATTTGTTTTCAAGAGATACTTTCAAAAACATACATTTTAAAACAAAAGGCAAATGATTCATTCAGCTTAATATGTAGCGGTTATCTGGCTAGTGTGACTCACAATTGTATGTTTTTGTTGTTTTATTCTATAATACTTTGTAACATAAGATGATGTACCTGATGATGATGTTGAGGTCACTGCTTAATAGAAGACTATATTCATGACTAACACTGTTCTAATTGAAGTCAAGCTGTCTAATTTTAAATACTGCACAACAACACAAAAAGAAAACTAACAAAAAAGCAGTAACAAATATTTACAACCAGATGTATTTTAAGTGGCCTCTCACAGAATTTATATTAAATTATAACACAATGATCATTTCATTCCAATTTAGCTATGAACTACTCTGGGATACAATACAACATACAACTGACACTCTATGGATTCTTGGCAAATTAATCTGTCTCATAGTGAATCATTTAGATTTTGCACCAAACTCACAATATTCAACAATATCTGAGTGCAGCATGACTTCCCCTGTCATTTCATATAAATGGAACACTTTGTACTTGTGTCTATTCTAATAATACAAGTAAAACAATTGCGATGTTTCATCAAAGGCATGGTTAATCAGTATACATATCATAGTAACCATATGATTTACAGAGATAAATAACACAATAAAGTTGGTACTAGTAAAACATGTCTTCAACTTCACTACCTACAAAACAACATTCAGTTTTTGTAATGGTCAATGACTTTCAAGTTTAATTTGAGATATTGAGCAACAAAATTATTTATCAGACTTCAGCTACATTTTTATTCATACATACACCAAAATCATACACAACCAACTAAAAAAATTGGTGCAAATAGAAAATTTCTAAAAACCTTAAAATATTGCCATAACGCGAGAATGCTTTGCAGTATGTCTCAAAGAGTTGTTTCCCTTTTATTCTAGTCTCCTTAAAACAGTAGATAACTCGTCATCAACACTTTACCGTTTACATGCAATGGGAATGCAAACCCCACCAATTTCTCACGGATTTAGACGATTTGGAAAAATGATCCTCTGAGCCCTTCAAAAACTGGAAATCTGGTATACACCAGGAAAACATGCACTTCTGTAAATAATCTTAGCATATGAGAAATCTAAAACAAAACCGACTAGTAACACACCGTACCCAGGTGAGATAGTACAAATTAAAAACTAGAGATAAAAAATCTGCATGCTGTGAAAGATTATCAAGAAAACTGCAACTATTCACCTAGGTATACTTAACAAACAAATGTGTCAAATCTAAAGTTGTGCCAAATGAAATGTTATCCTCTAATAAAACAATTTTTAAGTTGAATTTTAAACCATTAGTTGATACAATTTACACAAACAAATAATTTAAACATACTGCTTCACTGCTGCATATTACATTTTACTCAAAACACGACCGATTGTCTCAACCATACACAAATACTCATTGTATTTATGAACAATGATGACCCATGTTCTGCATCTATATTGAAAAACTTAAAATTCTTCTATCTTCTAATAAGGCCTAAACAAAAAAAATGTTTGTTTCCGGTTACATGCCCCAAAAAATATGGAACGGTAGGTAGGGATTTTTTTCTTTTCTGTTTTTTTTTTTACATATATCAGCAACTCTGTATTGGAATATGTGCACCGTAATATTAATGAGTTGTGAAAATTATGAAACTTATGAGTCAGTAGGTAAAAGATTGAGTCAGTGGAGTAACCGGAAACAAACCTTTTTTTAGGCCTAAGTAACTGGCAATCAGCAATGCTGATAATATGAATACACTCACAGTTTTCTATAAATAGAGAATGTTTACGATGTAAATGAAGCAAAATAAAAACATGGGTGAAAGTTGAAAATTTTCGAAAGACTGGAAATCTTAACCTCAGTGATGTGGAAACAATAAAAACCAGTTGGGTCCTGAACTGGGAAACTCTGATATTCAGGAAAATCCTGGAAAACTTTTAATCATGTCAATAACAGTTAGAAGCATGCACTGTAATAAACAGGTAGAAGAACACCTTTAATACTGAACTATAATCTGATTATTGTAGTAGTCAATAACTGAAGTGTTACAGTACATATTGCATGTATACATTTAATACATAAAAACAACAATACATGCCAAGTATTAAACTCATGGAATTCACTTGATTGATATTTCATGTTCATGTTGGTTAATAATAAGTAGACTTTTCAAGTATTAAACTTGTTTGAAAAGTTCAAAGAAAACAAAATTTAGACTCCTTGTCCATATTCTAAATACTTTAAATATTCTCAATGTTTTCTACAATGTTGGACAATCATCCATTTTTTTTTCTATTAAACATTTTCAATACATTACAATAGTGATTCCAGCACTAGAAAGGGCATCAAGTATCACAAGTTTTCACGTGTATAAATTCTTTTAGTTCCTTCCTTCAAAATAAATGAGGTTCTGTTCCAGACCTGCTGTAAAAAAAAACATATATGATGAAACTGGCTTAAAATATAAACAAAGTAAGTAATTCATTTACAATGTGTTATATACTAAATATATGGCTTATAATATAAACGAAGTAAGTAATTCATTTACAATGTGTTATAAAGTAAATCAAACACATCAAGCTTTGGAACTTAATTCTGTTAAAGCTTGATAATTACTACTTGCTCATCACAATGAGGTTTTTATTTGTTGGTTGCAAAGTTATTATATGTTCTATGGATATATAATTTACACTTACTATTTGGCCATCTATTCCTGTAAATTCATGTACACTGTTTGTATGTTTTCTTCCATAGATATCCAAGCATTTTCCCACCCTGAAATGTAAAAATCGTCAAACTGAGTTTTAACAGATGACCGTCATTAAGGTTACCTAACTTATGTGATTGTTCAAAGATCTTCTTTCCTTTAATGCCCAGCAGATAATTACAGTAAAACATTCAGAATGTTCATCACAATATAATCAAGCAATTGATCAGAATGTTGTTTTCAATAAACATGCAGCGATATCGTCCAATCAATAGACTACATACCTTGAGAATGTTATTTAGAAGAGTTTGGAGACAATTCAAGCTTTATAACTGAGACCAAGCATATGAATCTGCCATAAAAATGTTGGGGGACTATTAGCAAAATTTAACACAATGACCCAGCAAACATGCCAATATCGGACCGATATCGGCTGTATGATGGAATAACGGAGTTGGCTTTTTGACATTGGACTGATATCTGACCGACAGTGATCCTGGGAACTACTTTAATTCTAAATTCTATATGCCTGGTCTAATGCTTGTAGTGCGTTCAGTAACGAGTAACGTTCGGCAGCGTTTGCCAACGTTCGGTAACAGTCGTTGTTGAACGAACTGTTGGCGCAAAAACGTAATCGACCAATGGTGAACAGTTTAAATAGGTAGTTTGCGAACAAAACAAAGATGGAGAACAGGTAAACATTGATAACGATTTTTTGTCAAATAAATTAAATTTCGTTGTATAAGTGCAGATTTTATTGAAATTGTGATAGAAAATGACCAGTAAGTCCAATTTTATAAAAAGGTTTTTCATTGTACTGAAATACTTTTTAAATCTTGCATAAATGCTGTACAGAAAAAAGAAAACAACAATTTCATATGCACAAGAAAATAAAAATGTAAAATCGATAAATAAAGTTGGCCTTTCATTTTTATAGTCTAATTAAGGTAATTTCATTACTCGAGTTAATTCTTATATACTACTTGTATATTCATTTGATATAATTTCTTAAGTTAAAATCTGCGTATTGTTCTTTCGTTAGAATTTAGCGTGGAACACCTATTTTCGAATCATTATCATTTAAGATGAGTTTACAACTTAATAAGCTAATAAGCATTTAGGAAAAAAAACAACAGATTCACCAGTGAATGATTAATAACCTTTTATTCAAAACGTATTTCAATTTTTTCTGAAACAAAATCATGATTGAAATGAAATATTGGACTTGGTGTTTATGGTGTATATCTAATTGTTTCAGTACATTTCTTTTGAACTTGACATTTAATGGGGAAGAAGTAGCAGTTCGTGTAACCCCGGACATTGTAGAAGCATTTAATTCCAATGGTAATTTTGTATATGAATTTAGCTTGTCTGTATAATGGACAAATGATGCATGGTGCAAATGACTAATTACAAAATATATTGGATTAGCCCATTAACTTTTTCATATCATATTCGGACTGAAGTTACTCTTTTGACCACTGTTTTGGTAATTAGTGACTGTTTCATAAAATTATCATCTGCTGACATTGTGTTTTCTGTTTATTTGTGTGTGCATACATATTTTAGTGAAAAGGTCTAGATGAAGAAGTTGAGATTTTCTACCTTCAATCTAAGAATAACACACTATATCGGATTATAGTCAGTAGGTTTTATTATATTGGATTATTTTATTTTGTTTATATACTACGATTATATTCTATTGAGTGGATATCCTGTAAATAATTTATCAGTCCTCCAAGAAATATAAGAATGATAATGTCTGTTTAATAAGTGAGGAACTTTGTTTCCAACACATAATGTATTATACTGTATAATTTTTATTTAAGTGCTTCCCTTACATTAGATATATCATTCATCTTGTAATATAATCTAAATTAGCTGTTTGTTTGGTTGTTTCTGTACTTATACAGACAGATTTTGACCACAAAAATTAAAGACAATGCTAAAAACAACTGGCAAATCATAAAATCAGTAAATGGGTTAAATGTTCACAACCACAGTTACAATCACATATCAGTGTGATTAATTGATGCTGTTAATTATCCAGTATCAACAAACACGTATGTTTATATATGAACCATTGGGTGTTAACATCAATATTTATATCGTTATCATCACTATGTACTCAGCCTCCTTCGATAAGTCAAATTGACACTGAATTATGTCTGTCGTTGTAACCATATATATTTTTTTCTTTAACGATCTTAAGTGCATAAGTTGACAGTTTCTACTGCAAAACTTTTTTGTTTTCTTTTTGTTATACTAAGACTTTGTCATTTCAGATGCATTTGTTCGACATCAAGCTTATGATCTAGCTGCAAAGGCTGTTGATAAAATTCAGGTATGTCTAGACTATGTTTGTTTATTGGACTTATATTACTGAGAGATTATTAAGAATAAATCCTTTTTGTCCATTTCCATTTAGAATTTTGGTGAACCATGCATGAAACTAACTTGCCTTAATGTAGACTGAAAAAGATGAACACATATCAGAGTAAAAGGTTAATAATATTACTTCTTAAATTGATACTGAAAGGGATGGTAAGGAAATCAGATAGGCATGGCTTAACACTAGTATGATTCTTAGTCATATTGCCAAAAAGTACAGTTCTTAAAAGTAAATATCTATAAGCTATTTGGTATAATAAGAAAAATGTTATATGCATTTCTCTATACTGCCAAAAAGAACAGTTCTTAGAATTAAATATCTATAAGCTATTTGGTATAATAAGAAAAATGTTATATGCATTTCTCTATACTGCCAAAAAGAACAGTTCTTAGAATTAAATATCTATAAGCTATTTGGTATAATAAGAAAAATGTTATATGCATTTCTCTATACTGCCAAAAAGAACAGTTCTTAGAATTAAATATCTATAAGCTATTTGGTATAATAAGAAAAATGTTATATGCATTTCTCTATACTGCCAAAAAGAACAGTTCTTAGAATTAAATATCTATAAGCTATTTGGTATAATAAGAAAAATGTTATATGCATTTCTCTATATCGCAGATACACAAACCAGTGAGAAGACAGGCAGCAGTTGCAGGCAGCAGTTGCATCAATGTCACACAGAATGCCGATGTTGATTGCAGTCAAGGTTGGTGCTGATGCTATTAAGTGTTGTTTTTTAATGTACTTCAATAATTTTCATTCCAGGACTTTTTCTACATATATAATCAAACCATGTGTTTCATGAAGTATTTCAGTAATGCACTGTGAAATAATGAACACAGATGTAAAAAGAGGAGTAACACAAAACATTAATATCTGCAATAAAAACAGTACTATAAGGGGAGCAATCCAAAAGTGGTTTGTCCTGGTCTCAAACCAGTGGTCTTCGATTTCTACATTTTGCCTACATAATGATTCCTCAGTACTGGTTCCAGGAAGAAAGAATAATATATAGTTAGATTTTTTATATGACTTATTGTCACTAGAGTTTAACACCGTTTTTCAACAATATTTCAGTTATATACAGCGACCGGTTCACCTAACCAGTTTTCCTGGACTGTATACTAACCAGTACTAACTTACCCTTCCATAAGGAACTAGCAACATCTCCACATGTGGAGGAAAATCGACATTTTTTTTGTCAAACTTTTATAGAAGGGTATGACCAGCCATGACTGGGATTCGAACCTGGATCTCCGAGTTACAAGTCCAGCACACTAACTACAAGGACCACAGCCGCGGCTTATGTATATAGTTAAATACTTTGTTTCATAATTTACTATAATATGTAAATATATATATAACTGAATATATATAACTGAACTATAATACCTCAGTTATTCAATAAGTAGATATGGGTCTAACTTTCATTACAGAGCTATTTTTAAGTATATGTAATATTTTCATAATTTTCTTGATACGCAATTCTAGATTGTAAAATGTATTAAGAACTTGTACTTGCAATGATTAGATTAGATAAGCTACACAATACCAAATAAACAAATTAACATGATGGGTATATGGATGTGGCTCAATATATTTTTATTTTTTTATTTTTATTTAGTGCCAAGACTATTTAGGGTATAGTGATATCACCAGATTTTGAAAATAAAGGTCATGCCCATTCATAGGAAAAGTGCAACAGCTCTGTGATATTATATCTGCTGTTTCATAAAAATAATGTTGAAGAATATGTTTTATTTTCCAGGGGACAAATTCTACGTCAGATGGTGTCCTGAGGATGTGGTAGTCACTCTCCAATGCCTGTCCCTCAGCTGAATATCACGTCAGGGACGCAAGAAATCTGCATAAGGGAAATCCCTTTGCAACTGTTCCTCTTTTTTCCTTCACCTGTTCATTTACAATTTCACTGGAGTCATCCATATTGCTGCTTCTAACAGATGGGTGGTGTTCTGAAGGACCTGGTATGGCAATGTGGGTACCATCAATAGCACCAACCACTCCTGGCATTCTGCACCTTTCCCAAAAACCGCTTTCAACGAGACGTTGTTGTTGACTTTCTGGAAATTTGATGTGCTTAGCCTTATTATTAGAATCCCACAAACAGAATAATCAGATGTAAGGTACCTGTAAAAATATTTAAGAATATATGAGCAGTCATAAACACCAAGGTGTCAACTATTATTCCACGAAATAAGCATGCATTTTGCAAATTTAACCAATTCAAAGATTATAAACCTTATCTAAAAACTAATTTGCCTTTGATAAAACATAAAACCACATGTAAGTATATTTCCATGACATCATGACACAACACATGAAAAATATGTTTTTTATAAAAAAGATTCTTAAGTATTACCAAAACGATCACCAACGCTCCTATAACATTCTTGGTTTCCAAGCAACCATAGGGTAGCCAGCATCTTTGTCTCCGACTAAATAGATCTCTCTCTCTCTAGGGAACTGCAGGGTTAAGTCTCTGCATAATTGCTGAAGAAGAGTTCAATTTGTTGACTTAGATAAAAGAATAAATCAAATTAAATGTAACTTTAATAGTAATCATTATTGCCATTAAGACAGATAATAAAAGGATTAACAGATGCTACCTTCTAAATGATGAGCGTTAAAATAAGAAATTTCTCACATTAAATATAAACATTTTATAACTGTTATTAAGTACTGAAACATTTTTGTTCGCACAAGACAAATTTTTACGTATTTTGCTCTACGTTTATTGCGCAAATTTAAGACCACGCTATTAAAAGACCATCCAGAAAGATGAGACTATCTGAAATTTTCATTGTCCGAATACCATGTCACTTAAGTTGTGTATCTTCTTCTGGCTATGTTACTACCGATTTGCAAAAAGTGAAGTTTTTTTTAGAATTAAAAGGGAATCAAGACACACCTTTTAGGAAAAACGTTCATGATATTTTCCAATAGAGAAAGAATGAAGATATTTAATGATCGGTATTCTCTTGTAAACTGTAAATGTGATTGTAAATATTGTAAAACCATTCCTAGTGAAAAGGATTATTTGCACCTTTGTTGTTCTTTAGTAATTCCTTGGGTGCCATAACAAGATGTGGTGGACCCGAAAATTGCCTAATTTACATGCTTATCCATGCTTTGATCTCGGACACGCTTTATCTAAATAAAGTGACAATTAACAAGCAATTATCGGTGACAGCTGTCATATTGTTTATTGATCATGGTAACAAAGGGTGCCGCTGTAATTAACATGTACATGGTCCAGTAAAGACACACACTGAAGCAAAAAATGGATTTTTAAAAAAAATTATAAAAATCAAAATGCGCAAATTTACGATTACGCGAATCTGTCTTTTTTCGCATTTGCGTAAAATTCATGCCAGCGAAATTAAATGATACCACAGTATAAATAACAAGTCAATATTTCCATCATTTGACAGCTGTAGACAAAATTGAAGTCTTACTTTACTAAAAGTAATAAATATGCTGCCTAGAATTTATACATTGGTTATTAATATATATTATTGCTAGAAATATGAGGCATGTTTCTCATTCATTATCCATTTGGCCTTTTACAGCAAAATTTCTAGAAAAGTCTGACACTATTAAACTGATTTAGCTATTCCATTGTAAATGGTTAAAATACATTCATAACAAAGCTACAATACTCAGTATGAATATGATTTCAAACTATAGTAGGGGAATATGGAAATACATAAGTAATTCATTTTTACCTCAAACGTTGACCTCTGCATTCTAAAATGTGAATGGAATTCAATGTCAGAATAAAGAGAGACAACTTCTTGAACATAACCTTCAACCCTCACTGGCTCACCATTGCTGGATGCTGCCACAGCCACAACACCTAGAAACAATAAAATGTAATAAAAGTAAACTGTATTTCATTAATGGTAATTGATACTATACTCCAGACAGCATAATTATGTTATTTATCATAAGGATGTCCAACGTGGATAAAAAAAAGGGTTGATCAAAGGCGCAATAAAAATGGAAGTTACTATGATCCTATAAGCTTTTAACTGGTCCGGACCACATAGACAGACTGGAACAGTGTGTGGATGCTTTTTTTACTATAATACTAGCCAGTTTGAAATATAATGTGTCTTAAGTTTTCGTATCTGTCATGATTTCAGATGAATAAGTAAACATCATAAACAATGAATAAACTATAATTAATAATAATTAATACTATCACCAAATCAGTCCTTAAATACTTAAAATTTAATTACTTTGTCAAATTCAAGTTTTGAAACAAAAATTGTTCTTTCAAATTATTTTTTTCTACTTAAAAATATTGTAAACTCTACCGTTCGTTTCCATTTTGAATATAATAAATTCATAGCTTAGATATACAAATGTAAAGAAATGTAATTATTCACATACCTAGCAAAACACTTATGGAATCCATTGCAGTTAAATTATAAGCACTGAAGTGTCTAATTATATCGTCGTCGGTAGTTTCTTCCGGCAGAAATGCTGCTATCAAACTCATGTCTGCCATTTTGAAACGTTCGCGGCTAACTGTGCGTTTGATGAACTGTTTTCTTACAAGAACGGTGATTGGGTAACATTAATTGTAACTGAACGCAAGGTAGATATACCCAACAATGTAACATTTATGCATGTGGAATCAATTATCATGAGGCAGTGGAATCTCTAATTTAATGGACGAGTAATCTTAATACCATATACAGCTTTTAGTTTACAGAGTTTATCTTTAAAATATCTCTGATGAAACAATGGTTGCAATTTTGTTCCAGTTTACATACACTTACACATATACATAAAGCAACCAAAAGATTTATAATTTCGTGTCTGTGAAGTTACACCACAGAAAACTATGTTCAGTTGGTTGGCATTAATTAAAAGGGAGATCACCATACTTACTTTGAAGGTACCGTCCATGTGCCAACGCTTCGCTCGCTGTAGGAGAGCCAGTTAAAAGTCAGACACGAAGACAAAGTGTCACTGGCTGTCATTGATGAAGTCACCAACCAGGAACTCATTTGAAGAAGTCAGTGTTCACCTGAAACAGCATGATATGCAACAATAGCATAGCATTTATACACAAAAGGTTGTTAAACAAGTCACATTTTTCTGAATGCATACACAACGAAGATTGGCTAAAATGCAGCTATCAGTATTAAACTCAATAAAAGTATGATTTAGGCGATAAAAATCTGTTTTTGTAACCCGACCAACAGACTTAAGATTTTCTCCGCAACATTGATCAAACAGGGAACCCTTCAAATTTTGATCCATTTCTTTATGCATAGCCATTTTTACCTTCACTGCCTGGGTCCAGTATACAGATCCTTCCTAATAGAAATACATTTTTCCCAATTCCCAACCTAAAATTTTCCAATTTTGGCATCACACTGCACATTTTTTCCCAATTTTACCAGATCCGGACCCTTTCCCAAAATTGTAAAAAAATTACTGATGCACAATTTATGGTGCAGTGAAATTTTTTTTTAAATTTCAAAACTACAAAAATATAGCATGATAAATCAGAAAAAAAGTGGAGAATTTAAAAAAAATATCATTTATTTATATTTAGGAGAAAATATTACTTTTTTGGGCTAGGGGAAACAGCCGATATTTGGCTGTGAAATATACGAAATCACTAACCCTAACCCTAGGTGTCAACCAATTTGTTAATGAGTTCCCTTATGAAATTGCTGTTGGTGTTCGCAGATGGAGAAATGGATGCTGATGTTGTTTTATGCTGTTTTTTAATAATACAGACCATAATTGCATTATTTGTCTGTTTATATTTTCAGGATTAATTGTTTAAAGTCTTCATGGATCCAGCTCTTAAGAACATCACGAGAGACAAGCCTAATTTCTGGATATGGTGTATATAGGTGTGTATTGTATTGTAAGACAAATCCTGGACAAGACTTGTACCAAAGCCCAAAGTTATAAAACTTAAAAGATCGGTCTCCCAGCTCAAATCTCATATCTTGTTTTTCAATTTTTCAAAATTTAGTGATATATCATTGAGTTGAAACATATCATATTCCCTTCATTATTGGCTTGTTTCTATGTAGAATACTCAGAATGGTATTTAATGCATATTTGTGAGGTGTATAATCAGATACCTTTCATATTGTTGCATGCGTGACTGCATGATATTTGTACAACAATACAGTCATACTTGCATATTTATCTATGGAGTTTTATTGTTTATTGTCCCTGGGGTTTAATGCTGTTTTTCAACAATTTTTCAGTTGTACTTTGGCTGTTATATCATTTTGACACTGCATAAAGTGTGCATTACAAAATTGTTAGGTCGTTATTTTCGTATCACAAACATCCCAGTTTTGTTGTGGGAATGTTACAGGTCTCAGGTCGTCAAAATGATGCTTGATTATGTTTAGGATTTCAAGGGGTGTGATAATGAAATATTTATGAGAATTTCATCACTATTTAAATATGAAATTGATGCGCACTGAGTCCTGATTTAAATTAAATGTGTCTCAATTTCTCCTAGCAACAGATTTTTTTCATATTGTATGTCAGTTTGTTTCCACTTACTACACTGTCTAAATATAGACTGGTATGCTGATACTGGTTTTAAAAGAGACATTTCAGAGTTTACTCACATTGATTACCGTTCTGGAATTCTGAATATTTTTAGGCGAACACTTTGAAAATTCAGCGCACAAAGTAAACATGATGATTATATTTACACGTATATACATACAAATACCTCGAAGTTTTAGGCTCCTCAGGACGTAGGGCTGCCAGAACTCTGTTGACGGTTCTCCTGAGGAGGGTTTTCTTTCCGCGCCATGTTCTGTGGCTGGTCAACTTCCGCTTCCTCTGCGATGGCCATCACCGGCTTGAACACTCCTGAACAAGTTGAGTGACGTACCTGTAATTAAACAGAATTCTGTGTACATGCGAGCATGAAGTAAGTCAATTGCATATAAGTGAAACATAATTTTTAAATACATTGATGTACACCAACTCATTCAAGGACTGACTTTCATATCATTCATATTCTGCTCATCATTCTATATTAATATTATTATAAATCAATGTTTGTCACATAACATTCATTGGGCCTTTCTGATATCCTTTTAAAGTGAGTCTTTTTGGTATGGGCTGTTCTGACCCTTTACCATTGATTTTGCACAAGGATACGATTCACCTGGACACCGTACACAATTTGGGTGCCGGTCAATTCAACAAGAGATTTTCTAAGAAATTTATTTTTGTTCATTTTAGATACTTTTTCGCACAGACTATTTTTATTAATAAAAGTGCATGAATGCTGTTGATTTTATGTTTAGATTTCGAAATTTATTGCAATAGCAGTTTTGAACTCTTTTATAACATAATTTCGCGATCACGAAAATTTGTTTTGAATTGGTCAGAACTTCATAAAACTATTATAAGACAACTTGACGAAATCATTCAATGTTAATAACTGATATGTAAATAGGTAAATATTTTTTGATATTTCAGGAATTTTAAAGCCAAGATTGTCAACATTTGTTGTTCAGATTGTGAAGTTAATAATTATACTGTTGAAATTTACGTGATACCTAAACCAAAGACCAGAGATAAGACTTATCATAGGACACATAGGTATGTCCGTTTGTTAGGAGGTTTCTAACAACGAACTTAATTCTGACTTAAAAGGTCGTGTATCAGTTATCTAATATACAACAAGTAACAATACGGACAAATATACAAACATTCACAAAGGCAGCTTATTACTGTGGTGAACGGTCAAGATTTTTTGTTTAACAAGTTATACTGCCAAAAATAGTGAATTTCGCCACATGGGAATATCCTGGAAGTGAGGGCTATCATGCTGAATATTCAAAGGGATAGAGCATTCTGATTTAATGGACAAAAATAGCTATGCTATCTCATCAAGGGTATTGTTGGGTATAAAAGAAGTTTGTTTGGAAACTAGTTGACAAAAGGTGCTGATGCCTCGAGAAAGGTCTGGACTCAAGAGTATGAATAGTCAGTCCAACTTTGTGTTTGTGAACAGTGACCTAACTAGGTTGTATGGAAAACATTTTGTGGGACAGTTTGGACCCATAAAGTAAGACCCTGTCCTCCCAAAATACAAATGTAAGGGTTAACATAATTGTATTAGATACTCACATGCATTAATTTAAGTTTATCATTTTATATGCTTCCAACACTTGAAAAGAACAAATCTTTAAAAATGATAAAATATACAATAATACATTATATGCATGTACACTCATTTACATTCATTGGGGTAAAAAAGACACACATCCGGCTAAGTGTTGAGTATAGTTTTATTTGCATGCAAGAGAATATGCCAAAATTTGGTCATAGAAAAAAAACATTGATTTACATTAATAAATGAATATGTTTATCTTCACGATTTATCTTGATGGCTGTTAATTGTCACAAATTTGCAAATTCGACACACTGTCTCTTAATTTTATCTTAGCAAAATCTGCAGGTTTAATATCAGTAAGTTGTCAAATCATAGTCTGGGTGAAACGATCCTTACTGATAGCAATTAATTGAACTGGAAAAACAGTATGCGGTCATATATATTTATACCACCAATTGTTTTATGGATCTAAATTGTTTTTACAGCTGTAGGGGGGGGGGTCAAACATGTTCCACATTTAATCAGTCATGGCATGTGACAACCACTAACTATCATTCTCACAAGGTTTATTAAATTTTTGTTAATATTTGTTGATTACTTAGTATAACAATTCAAATGTTCTACATAAACACATTGAACAAGAGAGTAGAATTAATTTGACTTCAATCAACAATCATTATCAGTATTTAATATCGTTTTAAATAATTGATTAATGTGTTTATCAATTATCTTCAATTAATGCCTACCTTGATATCTCAACAATAGTCAATTTTGATACCAGTTTTGTTTGTCTCGATAAGCCATCATAAAAAATACTACCCAGTGTCTGAAGGATCTGAATGGGACAGATTTTTTTCAGGGGAGATAACCTACTTTCTGAAAAGACTTATAATATTGTGCTGTTGATGGTCAGAACTTAAATAAAAGAACGATATGGAGAAAATGTCAGATGGAAACAATACTGATGATATTTTGTGTAACCTACTAGTTTTTTTTTCATTGTAGAACTGTGTGCAAAAAAGAATTGATTCAAATTTTTAGGGGACCTGTACAGCCAGTTTAGGGTCATGATCAAGACATAAACATTCATTTGCAGTTGACTAACACTATCGTATTACATTCTTTGTCTCCTGTTTGAAATAGATAAACTAAATACACACAATTATTTTCAAATGCGTCTATTATTTGGCAGTAGCCTTTTGCTGGTAGATATTTTCATAACCCTAACCCTACCTTTCCACAGCTACATTTCAATCAATATTACATTTTACCTATTTTAGCCCATGATATCCAGCTATTCACACTCATAGAAAAGATGTCCAGGCAGCAATCAGAAATATTAGATGCAGTTAACCAAGTCCTAGGGATTGTCACAAAAGGGACTAGATAAGGTGGCACTGGACCATTGGAAATGCTTGACGAGTTGAAGCTTTCTGTTTCAGGAGCCTGTTTGCTTCAGAGGCTTGGTTAGTTTTTTGCTTAACAAGCAGATTTTATAGTTTCACTGAAACTGGGCTTTTGTGAGCAATGCTTTGTTTTTTTCTTCATTTGTTTGGTTGGTGTTTAGCACCATCGACAACAATTTGTAGTCATATTCAGGGCGGGCAGTTATTCTTAACCAGATTACCTGGATGTTCATTTCGAAGAGTAACCAGTAGTAACCACATTCTTTATATCTGTAAGCCTCTGCCTAGCTACTCCACTGAATATATATATATTCATAAGATGGAGGACAATTTTTGTCACAGAATGTGTGCCCCTAGCCCCTAATAAGGTTCTAACCTGAGGCCTCTTAATCCATAGACAGATGCTCTACCAACTGAGCAGTCTGGGCAGGTTTTGTCAGCAATGTAACTTAGTGGGTACTGCTGCACAGTTCATATTATTTATCTTCATCAGTTGATTTCCTATTCTTACTTTGTCATTACTTGTGGCTTTACGAGAGGATATAAGTGTTAATTTAGTAAACTTTCTTATTTCTATGTAGATAAACAAGTTTGAATGCCTGAGTTTTTTTTATTCTAAATGCTATGAAACTAATTATGGTGACATTATGTACAGTGACTTTATAACAATCTCATATGGCAGGTCTCATGCTTATCACTTGAAGGTGGGCTATGCAGAACTAATATGGTGAAACGTGTACTGAAGCAGTTTAACTGATCTGGTAAAAAGGGAAAGATGGCCTTTGGAAAACTGAACCTGACTCATGCTGTGCTAAGTAAGGACATTTGGTAATTTTTTTAGAAATATTTAAAAGCTGAACATACTGTACAAAATAAGCGCTTATTTATTAAAAGAAAATATTTTATAGGCTTTATTTCGTTTGATAGTTTAAGTGCATGAAAATATTGTCATGTGCTCATAGGGCTGTATTATGTAATGGCACTGCTTGTATACCTGGCATTTTGTGCTTTTATAGTTTTTACTTGACCAATTTTAACTGTCGGCTATTATCAAAGGGTATCGTACTGTATAATATTGTAACCATTTTCATTCTTTCGTTTAGAAGCAATCATGAAGTGCAAAAAATCTACAGCTACAGAAGTAGAGATTGACAGTAGAGAGTGGTTCAGGCTAGCCAGTAACCGGGAAGGTGGCCACAAGAAATGCCCGAAATCAAGAGTGAAAGAGGAGGAAATGAATGCTGACAATCAGTGTAATTTTTCTAGAACATCATACTGCTTAATACATTCAATAGGGCGTTTTTTTATGGGTAGTGGGAGGGGCCTTTCTTAAATTTGGAGAAAAATAACAAAGTATTATTGCAAAAGGGGAAGAAAAAACTTGATGCAAACAAAATTTTAGGAAAATCTGCATGAATTTTAGGATTTTTCTGAGGGGCCTGACGGCCCTCGCTACAGAAGGAAAAAATCCCTGATTATTTTTTCAATTTTGTTCAATGTTTATTTTCTGCTAATGATCTAATTTATTGAAGGCAGGAATGCTTATTGAAGATAGAAACTTACTTTCACAAATATTATTACATTGTTAATAAAATCAAAATTAATAGTTTTTTATCATTAATTTTTGTTCAGATGTATATTTCTCAAATGAAATTTTTACATATATAGTTTGTATGAACACAGATCTTGATGTGAAAAAAGTTTGGGCCTCTGGGTCAATTTCAATGTCTAGGTCATCATTTTTAAAATTAAAATAAATAGTTTTTTATCAATAATTTTTATTTGAATGAATGTTTTTCAACATATTTTGTTACATAGATAGCTCAGTGTTTTCTGACAAAGGCTTGGTAGTCAGACATGCTGTCTTCTGACAGCTGGTGTTTATTTCGTTTAAACGCTATTTTAAATCAGTTTCAGTTAGTTTATAGAGTGAAGGGTTTATGCACGGGTGTATAAATTGATAAATTTTGGCTAAACTCTTAATTGAAACCCTTTTTAAATATCATTGTTTGGATTATTTCATCGATTTTAGTATATTTGTTGCATGTTGTTAATGGTATCAATTGTGGCAATACGCAGAAACTTATAAAAATTATTTGGCACTCCCCCCTCTGTTAGTTTAAGTTTTTTTTTACAATAATACCATAATGCTCTTGTATTTTTCTGAATTCTTTAGTTGAGCAAAACCTGAATTTGAGTTTCTTGAGGACAGTTTTCTATTTACATAATTACCACTGTTTAATCTAGAAAATAAATTGTCAAATTCATTACAAATTTAACATTTTATTGTGAATCTGCTGAATTTCAAGTTTTATTTGTAAATGAAAGGAAGTGGAAGAATAAAAACTTTGACAATAACGAACAATTTTTGTTTCAGTAATGACAAATGCCAAGGTGTATAACATATTTGTATCTGATACTTTCAAATTAGCATAATGACATACCGAAATGTTCCAAGAACAATCAATATGCCATTCTACAAAATACCAATATCGACTGAAGATATAATGCACTTTCTACCTTAATGTAGGGGCCTATATGGCTCTTTTTAAGCAGGTAAATGCAGGTTAATGGAAGCAAAAGCTGATTAATAAATGTCAGTGTAACATCGGCTCAAGATCTAATAACAGATATTTAGCCAAAATTGGACAAATATGTAGCCTGATGTTGGAACCCGATATCGGACCGACATTGCACATGATATCAGGCGGATATTGGACCGATATGAAATGTTTGCTGGGAATTTAAAGTAACAAAATGATCTGATTTGAGAAGATGACCATTTTGAAAAGTTTTCCAATTTTCACAATTCAGAATGTTGGTCATCCAAGGGAATAAAATTCTGAAAGTTTAATGCGCTTGGTAAAAAATGGCAATCTTGGGCTCATCTGGGCTATTCACACAGATAAAAACAAAGAAAAAGGATAAAAGGTAAATTTTATAAATACATACCTCTTCAAATGGCAAACGATAATGAATCCTAGATCACCGCATTTTCATGCTTAATTCAATTCATGCTTACATCCACAAGTACAGTATATATGAAAAATAAATATAATTACTTAAGTAATGAAAGAAATAACGTAAATGAATATAAATATAATAATAATAATAATATAATATTAATAATATAATAATATATTTAAAAAGAACATACATTTCATTAAGTACACATACCACTAAAACAGATAGTAAGTATACAAATAGCAATCATCTAATCAGGTAAATAATGTTTATAAATATATACGTATCAGTATACACAGATATACATGTACACATATTTATCAGTAACAAAAATAGAAATCCACTCTGCATAAGCATGTCAGTCCTACTCTGCTGCAATACTGTCAAAAGATATCAAACTATGCATTGTTCCAAAAGCTACCTACACTTAATATACCAAACACACTCGAAAATATTTTTGGAAAAAATCATTATGCAGATTCAGCAAATTTTGTTCTTCTTTTTCTGCACAATCAGGCTATGAATTGCTTACAGTTTAGCGCAGGAAAAAGTTGCTAAGGCAGCCCCCTAACAGACGTAAATGTAATAATATAAAAGTTTGATGCAAAAATGGAAGACTTAGTGCTGAATCACCTCCCCAGAAGGTAGGACCTTCTGTCGCCCGGGAGGCTTTGACACTTGGGTCTCCAGTACTTATGATATCAGGCTGCTCATAACAAAATCAACCCACTTGCATGAGTGATAGCCAAAAAGAGAACAAATGAAAAAACTCTTAAATGTGACACATTGTTGATTATCCAAAACATCATCAGTCTTTCCATCATTCTACCAGTCCTGGGTTTCCAACTAGAATAAATACAATCTGCTTGTGCCTATCAAAATACACAATAAATAATAAAAATAAATATACATAAATTTATCAGTAATATATTTAAATATCAGATAGTGGCAGGTTACCATGTATGTACCAAGTATATGATGGTGGTGAACAACCTTTCTAACAGATATTAGATTCAGAGTTGCAAATGCTCTAATGAACAGTAAATCCACCAGTCCTGGGTTTCCAACCAGAATAATACTTGAAAACAGTAGCCATTTTGGGGGTTACTTGAGAAAAGAAGCCATGTTTGGGGTAACTTAACTATGACTTGAGAAAAGTACCCAGGTATGGGGGTTACTTGAGTAATGGGTTGAGAAGAGAAGCCATATTTGGGGTTACATCAGAACAGGAGCCAGGTTTGGGGTTTCTTGAATAAGGCTTGAAAAGAGTAGCCATATCTGAGGTTACTTCAGAAAAGAATCAACATTTGGAATTAATAATTGGCTTGAGAAAGGTACCCAGGTCTAGGTATAATTGAATAAGGCTTGAAAAGAGTAGACATATTTTGAGTTAATCAAGAAGAGAAGTCATATTTGGGGTTACTTAACTAAGGCTTCAAAAAATTAGCCACATTTAGGGTTTATTAACTATGGCTTGAAAAAATAGCCACGTTTGGGGTAATTAACAATGACTTAAAAAAATTAGCCATGTTTAGGGATTATTCACTATGGCTTGAAAAAATAGCCATTCTTGGGGATAAATAACTATGGCTTGAAAAAATTACCCATCATCAGGGATAAATAACTATGGCTTGAAAAAACAGCCATGTTTGGGGTTAAAAAAATGGCTTCAAAAAATTAGCCATGTTTTGGGTTCTTTGAAGGCTTGAAAAAGGTAGCCATGATTGGGATTTATTAACAATGGCTTGAAAAAATTAGCCATGTTTGGGGATAAATAACTATGGCTTGAAAAAATTGGTCATGATTAGGAATAAATAACTATGGCTTGAAAAAATAGCCATGTTTGAAGTTAAATAACAATGGCTTGAAAAAAATAGCCATGTTTGGGGGTAAATAACTATGGCTTGAAAAAAGATTCTCGGAGAGCCCGAAAAACAGCCATGATTTTTGGGGATACTTAACTATGGCTTGAAAAAAATAGCCATGTTTGGGGTTTATTAACAATGGCTTAAAAAAATTAGCCATGTTTGGGGACTATTAACTTTGGCTTGAAAAAAAATAGCCATGTTTAGGGACTATTAACTATGGCTTAAAAAAAATAGCCATGTTTAGGGACTATTAACTATGGCTTGAAAAAAACTCGGGCAACAGACATAAACTCCAAATTTACCAGTGAGATCATGCCTGAAAGGATGGACACCATTAAACAAAAAAACAGAGATAAAACAACACCTGTTTCAACAACAACATTAACAGAAAGTTTGTTATACCCTTCTATGAAAATCTGACAAAAATGTCAATTTTCCTCATATGTGGAGAAGTTGCCGGCTCAATGTGGAAGGGTTTGTACTGGTTAGCATACAGTCCAGGAAAACTGGTTAGGTGAACTGGTCACAGTAGGTAACTGAAAAATTGTTGAAAAATGGTGTAAAATGCCAGTGACAATAAGTCACATAAAAACAAACAAAGACAAAACATCAACAATGAATGGTTCGGGAGATAGAACAACTCCTGATTCAACAATAATTGATATTAAAGGAACCTTCCGTCGCACCACTTTGTCCATTGACAATCTGACACAATTCTTGATAAATAAGAAAGCTCGTAGTTAGCAGCACTGAACTATAGACTTGTCAGTGAGTAATAATATTTACAGGACAAACTCTAGATTCATCAAATAGAACAACACCACAAGACACACCACAAAGACATACCCATGATAATCATGTGTTACAGGAACGTCCTCCTTAAAAAAAAAGTGAGAACATTGGACAGTTAGGATGAAAATCCAGATATACCACTGAAGCATGACGTGCAGATATGAACTCCCAAATCATCAGTCAGTTTGTGGACTGCAGTTATCTACTCTAGATTCCTCAGCGAGAACGTGGACTGCAATTGCGAACTCCAAATTTAACAGTGAGATCCTGACTGATCAGATGGACTCCACATTTATTGAAGGAGAAACAAAAACACAAGACAGACTTGGCAACACCTGATTCAACAACAATTAGTATTAACAGAACCTACTGTTGCACTACTTGAATTCCCAAATCATCAATCAGTTTGTGGACTGCGGTTATGTATCCTAGATTCATCAACAGGAACATGGACTGTGGACATGAACTCCAAATTTACCAGTGAGATCATGACTGAAGGGATGGACACCAATAAACAAAATACAGATAGAACAACACCTGATTCAACAACAAGTGTTAATAGAACCTTCCTTTGAAAGGAGAGAAACAAAAACATGACACAAAACATCGCATGATTCAATTACAAATAATAGATTCATCAAAAAGAGCAACATTTAAATAAAAATTGATACCAACAACATACTTAGGGAATCTTCTATTTGTTATTTCAACGTTGGTAATCCAGTTTGGTCTGGAACATAGTTGATGTTTGCGGTTGATTGGTCATCTTGATTCTGTCAGTCATTGGAACAACGCAGGACAGTCCTCATCTGTCTGCATAATAACATGTGGTTATTGTATAAATATTGGATAATGCAGTCAATATTGCATAATGAAATCTATATTCACACAAATAGCTATGTTTGTGTTTTTTCTATTGTTCATATACCTGGAGCAAATTTGTCCCAGATATTATTCCACAAGATTACAAAAAAACAGTCAATTAAAACACAATGAAATTTATTCTTTATGAAAATGTAAGTTTGGCAGGATGAAAAATAGTTTTAAATACTAAAATATGCATTATAAACAAAATGCATAAAAATGTAAAATCTGTGAGGCTATTGATAGACAACAAAATATGTGTATCTGAGTGGTAATTGGGTTGAGTTATTTACTGCAATCAAAATACTATATATGCCAATACAATTATCCAGTACTTAAAGAACACTCACATACTACAGAATTACATCACAGTCATGCCATAATAGCACCTTCCAACCATTTTAACATGATTTTCAGTACAAATCAGTATATACCACATATTCCCTTATAAATGCCCCTCCCCTAATAACCCCCCTTTTGGACAAGAGAAAACAAAAGTGGCTTCCCATGACAGGCTATTTTAATCTGAGGTGAACAATGGAAATTAGTATAAAACACTTTTTAAATCCAACACCCCCTCTTTCAAAAATGTAGCACCTCGGGGGCTTTTATTAGAGAATATATTAGGGAGATCCTATAAAAAATGTAAGAAACAAAATATCCTACATCAAAAATATTATTATTATTTACATTTAGTATAGGAAATAATATATAATTATTAAAAATTGCTTGATGACTATCTATAAAAATCTACAACAACAAAAATTCATTATGTAAGATGAACCTTCACTCACACCAAGGTTCCCTCACTCACACCAAGGCTCCCCTCACTCACACCAAGGTTCCCTCACTCACACCAAGTTCCCCTCACTCGCACTAAGATTCCCCTCACTCACACCAAGGTTCCCTCACTCACACCAAGGTCCCCCTCACTCACAATAAGATTCCCCTCACTCACACCAAGGCTCCCCTCACTTGTACTAAGGTTCCCCTCACTCACAATAGGGATCCCCTCACCCACACTAAGGTTCCCCAAATTCACATTTGGAGTACCCTAACTCACTTTCAGGTTCCCCTTACTCATATTCAAGATCTCCTGACTCACACAAGGGTCCCCATACCTCACCATAAAGTTCCCACAACTCACACTTAGGTTCCTTCAAGTCACATTCAGGTTATCCTAACTCACACTACTCAAGTTCCCATAACTCACATTATAGCTACCCAAAACTCTTCTGGCTTCCTTTATATTGTATTTTGATCACTGGGCACTATTGATAATCATACGATTGCTAAGGTCGCAATGCTTTTGAGAATGACATGAACACACAGTTTTTATATATTGTATTTTGATCAGTGAGACTAGTGATCATCGAATAATTGCTAAATAAGGGTTCAAGGCATTTGAGAATTGCATCTACACACAGTATCTAGATCTTGTGTTTTGATCAGCAAGCACTACTGATCATTGTATAATTGATAAATAAGGTTTCATTGCCAAACTCAGATCCTCCATACCAGGGTACCAATGAGGATTTTCAGACAGGATGCCATTCTGCACCAAGTGTGAGTTAGGGGAACCTAAGTGCGAGTGAGAGGAATGATAGGAAAACTTAAGGAATAAAAGGGAAGACAAACAAAAAATCTACTTACCATCCACCTGTCCCTGATATTATATCCATTGATATTCCTTTTATGCAGTATGATCTTCAATGATCCACATTAATGTTCTAACCAACTTCATTGGCAATGGTTGACACTATCTGACCTCCATGTGGCTACTCCTGTAACAGTACAAGTCAAAATATAAATGAATATTCATTCATAAACAAAATTGAAATTATTGGAAGAAATGGATGCCCTAAAGCTGTAATATTAATAAATTGTACAAATTTATAAAGTTCAAGAAACATTTTAATTATCTTCTTTTTAAACTTTATTGTCCCTGTCATAGGTAACATGAAGGTTGGGGATCCATCCCAAATTTTAATCATCTTAATCATTTCAATCACTCGCTTACTTCAATCCATTTGAATAAATGTCAAGTCCACCTAAAGATATAGTCAGCAAGGTTTCTATACACAACCATGAGATAAAAAATAGTAAACAAACATCACTATTATTCCATTGTGAACTTAACAATTTTCAAGATAATTTGCACATTGCACTGCACACAAAGTAAATTTCATTAAAAAAAAATCAATCATTCATTCATTCATTCAATCATTCATTCGATCAATCGACCAATCAATCAATTGACCAATCAATCAATCGACCAATCCAATCAATAAATAATAAGGTGAATAAATCAATTGTCAATAAATTTAAAAAATCTAATAAAAAAATCTAATAATTGAATCAGTATGTTCTATCAATTAGTCAAAAATAGTAATTATCATACTATTATTATATAGGGGCATCAAAATATTATGGCCTAAAAAGGTTTGTTTCCGGTCACCCGACCAACCCAATATTTTACCTGCTGACTCATAAGTTTTCATGGCATCCAAACCTTAGTGCTATATTGTAATTTTCACAACTCATACAGTGTTGCAGATATATGTAAAAAATTTTTTTTAAATCCCTACCTACCGAGCCATATTTTTTTGGGCATGAAACCAGAAACAAACCTTTATTTGTTTAGGCCTAATATTTTTAATCAACAATATTGAAAATTAAAAATGAATGTGCAAACTGAAACTGACTTAGACAGTCCAAAAGAACATTTCCTGACTAAATAGATCAAGAAACTGACTTCGGTGCATTTTTCATCATAGTTGTAGTAAATACAGTAAAACTTCGTTATCTCGAGGAGTCATCGGAACAGACTAAATGCTCGAGATAAACCGAGTGCTCGTAATAACGAGGTTTTTGTTTGTTGACTGAAAATAGACTGTGCATCATGCGCATAAATGGGCGTGTTTACGATAATACTACGAAATGCTTACGTAAATTGTTCTCTATGATGTCTAAGGTGAATAAACATGATAGTTGATTGCTGAAATATATATTGATCATTTTGTCTAAGTACTTTATCCACGATTTTTTCGTGTTTTCAATTGTACAATGTCATGTCCGAATATCGTGTCACTGACATGCGGTGAAACGTCATAGTGACACATCGTGAAAGATACATGTGTTATATACGTCTGTAGCAAAAAAGAAGCATGCTAATAAAAGATTTGTCCCTGTTTTTATTAGTATCTGCTTCTCAAACTTGTCATTAAGTTCTCATAATTAAGGTCTCGCGATTAAATTCTCAATAATTATTAACTTTTATAACATTAGTCTTTGATCTTAAAAATTTTACGGCAAACTTACATCAAACAAATACATGTACATGTGTCATTTTATGTCACAACATGTGAAAACAAAGTACCCGATTAAGATTCGTTCTTTTATTGTGTAGCTTTAACGACGTGTGAAAAACAAAGTACTCGATTAAGATTTGCTCTTTTGTTGCGTAACTTTAACGATGTGTAGAAAACACGGCGATCGCCGGCGCGCAGGTGCGAACGATATCCAAAATGACACCCCTCGAGGTAATTGAGGTAATTAACGCTTAAAAATAAGTCAAGGGACCATGATTTGTGCTCGAGATAACGAGATAACGATGCTCGTAATAAACATGGAAATTTATATACAACTAAGAACAAAAAATGACGGGACTTCAAGATCTCCTCGAGATAAGCCTAGAGCTCGTGATATCGATGCTCGTAATAACGAAGTTTTACTGTAATTATCATTTTAAATCTATGTACATGTAATTACTAAAACAACTGCACACTGGAATAATACACTAAATTAGCTTCCAGAATACAATTTAACATTCATGATAATCTGGGTAAAATATTTGCAGTTGGACCAATACATAACATTTTCAATTTAAGGATAAATATTGTATTGTATTTGCACACGCCTTGTGTTACATAAAATATAAATTTATGAATTGTACCCTATAAAAAATATATTATTCAAATATAAAAAACACTAAACTTAGGGACTACAGCAAGAAAGACCAAAACAGTTTAAAACCCTGAAGAAATTAGTTCTTCAGAGCAAAGAACTAAATACAGTAAACTCCACATATAACGATATTGCATTTTGCGATATTTCACTTATTGCGATATAAAATTGCTCAGTCCCAACTTAAGCTCCTATATTTTCATTACACATAAATACCTCTTTAAACAATATTGATGTAATGATATTTTTATTACAGCGATGCATTATTTGGACCCGCAGGCAACATCTCACCCTGATTATACAATATTGTAGTTGGCTAAAATGTGAAAAACAAAACATTTACAACTGCAATTGACAAAAGTTGTTGGGTGTACTTGATTAATTATTTAATTGTTCAGCGTCTGGAATTTAATTGATTAACAGAATGTATTGTATATGGTAAATAAACCCCATTAAGGATATTCGGTAAAGTTTGTTGTGAGCACATTTCTGCCCTTGCATTATATTAAAATGAATACATATTGAGCCTTTTAGTGTGTGTTTGTGTTTTATTTTCCCTACACGTTTTCTATCAGATCGGTCATTTGAAATAGTGTAAACAATGAAGATTATTTCAATAAAAATAATCAAGTTTATTTTGTTAACCAATTACGTTGGTTGCCAGATTTGTTTACTACATTTTATAGTAAGTGATGGAACCCGAGTTAATCCAAATGATATGGTGATCACATAAATTGTGACTGAAATTTCATGACCTAAGGGAACCAGCATGTTATGTAGTGGTTTGATACGGGGACGAATGCTTATTCTTCACTTCCTTTCCAAAGTTTTCGTCTGCAGCACAACTACACAGAAATTATCTAGCAATTTAAATCTTGAAACATCATGGTCATTTAGTGTTGAAAATGTCTCGGGTGCGTCGAGCGAGTAGGAGGAACAGGAATGACGACATTCAAGAACATTTTGAAGACAGATTGCTCTCAGAAGGTAATAATATCATAGATTTTGAGTCGATCATTTGTGCATCTCAAATGACTCAATGGCAAATGCTGATGTTCCAGCTGCAAATATGCCTTGTAATGATATTGGTAGTGTTAGATTGGATAATAATTCAAGCGGGGTTGCTGATGATTCTCCCCAAATAGCTGACCAAGTAACATCTGCTAATGATTCTCCCCAAATAGTGACCCAGTAACATCTGGAGGTCGTGGAGGTGTGCCAGGTACATTGGTAAGTCTTGATCACGTTGATAGGAGCAGATGCTTTGCAGATGAGATTTTCGGCTATATTCCGCTATCCATCAGGGAAAAAATATGGCGACATAAATATATAAATCTAGCTTTGTTACTGAAGGGTTCATCTGAAATAGATGAAATTTGCAATGGAGGTAGCCTATTCTTAAATAACTCAGGTATGATTGAGTCAAGGCAGAGGCAATGCAGATCTAAGATTCCTAATATTGAGAAATGGTCAGACGCGTTTCTGATCTTCATGAGCATTTATATTGTTGCTCACAAGGATAAAGCCCCTGACATGCTGAAGTATATGTATAACATTAGGGAGGCTGCTAATAGAAAAGGTGGTTTTACCTGGAGGTCCTATGATGAACAGTTTAGGCTTCGTCAAGAGGTACATAGGTCATCATGGGCAGTCATTAATGCAGATTTATGGTGGCGCTGCACATTATCAAATGACAAAACACAACTCGGGCAGGCAAATTATAATGGTGCCCAAAGGAGGTTTTGTTTTGATTTTAATAAGGGAGTGTTATTTTAGTAACTGCCGTTATGCTCACTTATGTCAGACCTGTAATGGATCCCATTCAGAGGTTAATTGCTTCAAAAAGCAAGGGGAACAGAGACAGAGTCAAAGTCATTTTCCTTTTCGTGCCTCTAGTCAATCAGGTAGGGGAAGATTTGGGCCAGGAGCAAGGAACAGTTACTTTTGCTCAGCAAATAAACATTAGAAATAATAATATAACATCTTTGGCACCATCACCAATCAATTATGAAAATTTAATAACTGCACTAGCTAGCTACAACCATAAAGATGCAGAATTTATATTTGAGGGTTTTGCAAATGGTTTTAGTTTAAATTTAAACTAAAACAACCTAGAGAGAAAAACAATCTATAGTCAGCTAAAGAAAATATAATTATAGTTAGACAAAAAATTGATAAAGAAATTTTGGCAGAATGGGTTGCTGGTCCATTTCAAGCACCACCATCGTCAAATTTGCAAGTCAGCCCAATTGGTTTAGTACCCAAAAAAGAAGTAGGTGAATTTAGAATGATACATCACTTGTCTTGTCCACGTGAAGGTTCAGTCAACGATTTCATAGACCCAAAATTATGTTCAGTTCAGTACACTAGCTTTGATGAGGCAGTGCATATGATTCAGGACTTAGGTCAAAATTGTAAAATTTTTAAAATGGATTTGAATAATGCCTTTCGAAATCTACCTGTCAAAATTTCAGATATTGAATTGCTTGGGTTTAAATTCCTAGAACAGTATTATGTTGATAAATGATTGCCCATGGGCTGCTCAATAAGTTGTAGTTAATTTGAAAATTTTTTCAACCTTTCTTGAATATACAGTGAAAAGTAAGATTAGAAGTGGTAGTTTATTGCACTATCTTGATGATTTCTTGGGGGGTGATCGAGATGTTGAAGGTTGCCAATCAGTGATGGACTGTTTTTCTGAGTGTATGCAGTGGTTGGCTATACCAATTGCAGAAGGTAAAACAGAGGGCCCGACTGAAGTTTTAGTATTTTTAGGGCTTGAGCTTGACACAGTTAAAATGCAAGTTAGAATTCCACAGCAAAAAAATTCAGGAAATTATTCAAAAAATAAATTTTATGCTTGTGTCACCAAAAACAACTCTGAAGGCAATGCAATCATTAACTGGATCTCTTAATTTCTGCTGTAGAGCTATTGCAATTGGTCGGCCATTTTGTAGATATATATGTATAAATTCGATTTGCGGCCTGGTTAAACCTCATCATCACGTGCGCAAAAATAGAAATATTAAGCTAGATCTTGAAATGTGGTTATATTTCTTTGCCAATTTTAATGGTACATCTATGTTTCATAATAGATTTTGGGTATCAAATGAAGATGAAAGGCTATTTAGTGACAGCTCAGGCGGTGTAGGCTTTGGAATATATTATGATGGTCATTGGGCTCACGGGGCTTGGCCGAAAGCATGGCATGCATTAGGAATTTTGTCTGATATTACCATGCTGGAAATATTTCCAATTTTAGTATCATTATATATATGGGGTGGTTCCTTCATCAATAAAAAGATTAGGTATATGTGCGATAATATGGCAGTAGTTGATATTATAAATAGTATGTCGGCAAAATTGGATAGGGTTATGATTATTTTAAGGGAAATAACCCTTATATGTTGAAGGAAAAATATCATAATTAGGGCCAGTCATGTGCCTGGCTCAAAGAATGTATTATGTGATGCTATCTCTCATTCACAGATTGACAAGTTCAAGCTGTTGGCACAACAAGCAGACCCAGATCCACAGTTAGTACCGAACTATCTATGGGGGATATTCAGCGAGGCATAGTTTCCCTATAAAATGCTAGTATTGCACCAAACACCATACTGACATATAAAACTTCAATAAGTGTGTTTAATCGATTTTTGATTGAATTCAAATTACCAAAATCTTGGCCTGTTGAGGTTCCACAAGTAGTTATGTTTATTTCATACTGTTTTGAAAGGGTCTATCATCTAATACTATAAGTACTTATATAGCTGGTATCAACTATGGACAAAAATTGCATGGAGGGGCAGATTCGCGCAGTCATTTTATTTTTACTAAGATGCTGGAAGGTTTTCGTAGGCTGAAAGCCTGCAAAGATATCCGTTTGCCAATAACTGTAGATATTTTAGCTGATATTTGCAAGTTACTTCTGACAGTCTCCTACAATCAGCATGAAACCATGCTTTTTAAAGCAGCATTCTTGTTGGCATTTTATGGTTTATTTAGAGTTAGTGAGCTTGTGGCTCCATCACCAGTACTTGTTCAGAGAACTCTAGCATTTGAGGATGTAATGATAAGCACAAATCAAAAGCGTATTTTGGTCACAATTAGAATCTCCAAATGCAATCAGTATGGCGAACCAGTAACTTTAAAAATCCCGTGTGAGAAAGATGTTGAAATGTGCCCAGTTAGTGCAATGAAAGGTTTCATGGCGATTTGCCCAGCTATTAGAGGTCCATTTTTCTGCCATGCTAACGGTACCCCTGTAAGGTGAAGTCAATTTTCAAGTGTATTAGCTAAGTGTGTAAACCAGGCAAGACATGGAATTACAAATTTCAAAGCTCATAGTTTTAGAATAGGTATAGCTACTCAATCATTTCAGTTAGGCTTGTCAGGTAAACAAATTATGGCATTGGGTAGATGGAGTTCAGATGCATACAAGAAATACATAAGGCAATAATCTAATTTTATCTTAATGTGAGATACAATTTTATAAGATATTTAATTAGCTTTACTCTATTGCTGTCATGAGCTAGAATAATGCAACTCAATAATATCTCATACAACTTGAATACTTCAAGATTCAACTGACATCTGTAACAGTTAAAATTAAACCAGAACTTAAATGTTAAAAAGTTTGATAAATAGGATTATTCTAATAATTTATACTTCAGATATTTGGATGATGGGTGATTCAATCATTTACTGGACTGGTGTGTATGCCCATGAGCAAGAAAGGGTCAACCGAGATACTCATAAATCCTTTGCATGGCTGTGGGTTAGAGGAACGAAATGGGAGAAATAATGAGTTACAATTGAAGGTTTTCTTTTCAAGTGCTCCTAAATTTATTTTTATTCATCTAGGGGGGAACGACATGGCTGGGCTTACTGTTTGTAGGACCTTTTCTATGATACAAGCAGGTTTCTGATACGTAAGGGCAGCATTCCCTGACTGCAGAATTGTCTGGATGGATATCCTACCGAGGTTGGCTTGGGCCCCCGGTAGTCCACCAGATAAAAAACGAAAACGCATAAATAGGTATGGCCGCCAACCTGTGGTGCAATTTGGTGGGGATCACCTGCTATTGCCAATAAGTAATGTTACCCCAGGTCTTTTTCACCATGACTGCATCCATTCAAGTCAGGATGGCCTAGAAATATTTAGCAACATGATCAAAAATAAGATACTTAGTCTTTAAATATGAACATCAAAACTTAATATAACAAGTATTGAAATTAAGTATTGAAAAAAAAAGTTTATTTCAGGTTCTGTGAATGTACAAACAAATGTCTAAGGGCCCATCAAAGGTCCTAGTAAGAATAGTAGGTCTTGGAATTTTTGGCAGATAAATTTTGGTAAATTTATTGTGGTGGAAAACTTCAGTTAGCTAACAGTCGGCCTGGAAAGCACATTCCATATAACCATGGTACTGTAAGGTAACACATACATGGTTAGCAAACACTTTAACTTTTACTAGTATCTTGCAGTAGTTGAAAAACAAACTTGTAGTGGCAACCTTTCATAGGCTCAAATTTGAGATATCCTATGTTAGAGAGCTACCACTGGGTTATTACAAAAAACTTATTTTTTGGGAGAAGTGGGTTTTGCCCGGATCATCATTGGTAACTCCCATCTCCTTTTGGCAGTTTATCATGTAAGTAGCAATTTTGTTGGCTCTTTGCCGGTTTTTTAGCAGTTTGGAAATGACTGCGATATGCATGTGGCCTAGTGCTGGATAAACAGCTTTGGAATATAGCTGTGGATTTGTTTACTGATTGATTTAAGCAGTTTAGCTATATAACTGCGGATTTTAATGGCTCATAGCTGGTTTACATATTTTGGTCATAGTTGATTGCTGCCTGATTTAAGCAATTTAGCAATGGACTGTGGCCTGGTGCCGGATTGGAATGGCTCAGTGCCGGTTGGTAGGGCTTAGTCCCGGTTGGTATGGTTTAGGCTGATTGGTATGGCTTAGTGCCGGTTGATAGGGCTTAGTCCCGGTTGTAATGGCTCAGCGCTGGATTTTTACCTGTGTCTATATTTGCTTGAGACATGTCTAGCAGGAAACAATTATGTCTTTGACCGAATTTAGAGGTTGTGTGTTCCAGGCTGGCTGTCAGCTCATTTCCCCAAAAGCGGCCAATCTGATCCAAATAAAACATTTATTTACAGATAAATGGTTTATAATTTTAAAGTAAAATTCAACACTTATTTACTGTGTTGTTGTTCTAAAAAATAAATATGTCACAGAGAAAAAGAAAAGCATAAGATAAAGAAACAAAATATAACATTATACAGGAGGTTGAAAAGGGCAAACGAAAAAAAACGGGATATAGCTGCCGATTATGGAATTAAACAAAATTCGCTAAGCACAATTCTTAAGTCAAAAGATTCTTTCTGGCGAGGGAAACCGTGTCAGTGATGTTACTACTGAATCATGGAAGTCTAACAAATTGCCTAATATGTTAGAATCATATGCATCATGTGACGTTTATAATATTGACAAAACAGGGATATTTTCCAAACTTAAACCAAACAGAACATTAGAATTTACAGGCAAGAAATGCTTTGGTGGCAAACAAAGTAAAGAACGCATAACTGTTCTAATTGGGGCTAATATGGATGGTTCTGATAGTTACGACCTCTTATTGTTGGCAAATTTAAGAATCCACAATGCTTCAAACATGCGAAAAGCTTGCCAGTTGACTATGAGGCACACCCATGTGCTTGGATGACCAGCGAGATCTTCATAGCCAGGGTGAAAAGGTTTGAAAAAAGCATGCAGCGTGAACGCAGTTAAGTTTTATTGTTTGTAGACAACTGCCCAGCTCACCCTAACATCGAAGGTTTAAAGTAAGTGAAACACATCTTTTTCCCGCCAAATACAACTGCTAAACTCTAGCCTTGTGATCAAGGTATCATTTATGCACTTAAACAGTGATTCCGCATACATTTGCTTGATCACTTGATTGCCATCATGGACAGACAGACTGAATGTAACATTACAATTCTCCAGGCAATCCAATGGATTTACAGTGCATGGAAAGACGTTTCAACTACATGTGTAGAAAACTGTTTTAAAAAAGCAGGATTTAGCACTGCAATAACACCCGATGATGACAACGGTGATGATGGCGATGATGATACACCACTGTCGATGTTGCATGACATGAGTGCTGAGGATGACGATTCAATTCCCCTGTCCAAGCTAAGACACAAATGGCAAAAACTTTCTGAAAACTCACAAAACTTAAATGAAGTAATATTTGATTTCCTGATGGTAGACAATGATGTTGTTTCCGTTGAGCAAAAGTCTGACGTGGACATTATTGCCGACATCAAGCGCAAGAACGATGGGTGGTGACTCAAAGTGATGCCGAGTCGGACAGTGATGGAGAGCCCGACATTGAACCTCCAACTTTGTCTAGATTTAATGACGCAATTGACACATGTAAGCACTTTATTATGGCTATAAGTATTGAATGTTGTGATGAGTTGTTTGCATCAGTGACAAAACTTAAACAGTCTGGTCGTCAAGTTGGACAGAAAATAAAGCAGTCCAAACTTACAGCTTTCTTCACTCGTACATGAATATGTGATTAATATAAGTACATGTAAATAAACAATGATTTTATGAAAATGGATTCATTGCATGCTTCTTCTTTATTAATTGTGTTTTTAATAAATATGTAGATATGGGTGCTTAAATCATGTTACATTAACGAACTGCTCGCCAATCAAGTGCGCAAACTGTCACTTAACAAACGCTGTAAAAAGTATACTGTGCTTATACTTAAACGTGTTTTCTTTATTTAAATTCATAATTTGGATTAAAATAAATGTAAGATGTCTTGTTGTTTATTCAGTTGTTATTACTACCTGAATTTTGTATAAATATGTGGTGATGTACATGTACATTTACTATGCAGATGTGCATCGTGGTTTGGTCAACTTCGGATTTAACGTATTCGGATATAATATATATTTTTCACAGTCCCTTCAACATCGTTAAAAGCGGAGTTTACTGTATAACTTTTCCTATTCTGCTTGCATAACACTCCTAACATAGCCACTCTTCAATATAGTATGATGTATCATATATTAATGTTTACATAAGTTGACAAAATTACTTTCACACTAAAAACTTATCAAGCAGTCACAAATATTGCCATAATTTCTGAAGTATAAGTTTCTTAGATATTTGGTTTAATCAAAACACATTTTACCTATATGGATATATATGGCGACTTCCTTTCTTGTCATGCTCTCCAGGGCTGAGACAATATGGGCAGCTATAGTAAGCATTAAACTGCATAAAGTCCTGAAAGATGCATTTTGCAGGACAATCACAGGCCATCTGTAAAAGTAGAGCTTTACATTTTCTGCTTTCTTCCTTAACTCTCACAGTAAACCTTTAAATGAAGAAATATGAAAAATGTCATTAAATTAATATCTTGAATGTTCAAAATATTTGTTCACAATAAATTAAATTCCATGTAAAAATAAGATAGCAATGATTTTAGTTTTCATCAAAATCACAGTTTAGATAAGATCAATATAGCAAGATAGGAATTGCTTGAGTTGGTGTGAAACATGGTCAACAATAATTTTGAAGTCATATTCAGGACAGGAGACTCACTGAACTATGACCAACTTCAGATATATTTTTATCTTAGATAACGAGAATATGGCCCTGTATATTTCATTTCACCCTTTTTAAGTTGAGATAACTATAAGGTAGTAAGTTGCAATAAATTTATCATTCATTACTCAGATCTTCCATATGTATCCATAAGAACTGACTAATGATCCTCAAGTTCTTCACATGGACAAATAAAATAATGCACACAGACCACATAATACGTACAGCAAATAACTTTCACAATAAAAACAATAAAATGGCTAATCAGTTTTATCATGCAATATGACATAACAACTATCTAATATTTAAGTGGTCAACAGATAGCTATTATTAGGCCCAAGAAAAATACTTAAAACAAGAGGGCCATGATGGCCCTGCATCGCTCACCAGAATAACTATTAATTAACTTGTAACTAAAAAGGTAATACAGGTACACTTGTGGGCAAATAATGGGGAACAATAATAAACTTGATAAAGGACCATCAAATGATACTACAAAAGAATATTCATGATGACTGAAGGATGTCACAGGCCAAATTTGGTGATGATCCAACCACTGGTTCATGAAAAGAAGTCATTTTAAGGTATTTCTATGCTTAGCTCTAGCGGCCCCTAAAAGGGGCTGACCAAATTTATTTGAGCAAACTTGAGAGAAGACCATCAAAGGATGCTACAGACCAAGTTTGGTGATGATCCATCCATTGGCTCATGAGAAGAAGACGTTTAAAGGTATTTCTATTTTTAGCTCTAGTGGCCCCTAATAGGAGCCAACCAATTTTTGTTTCACAAATCTGATGAAAATCTATATAAGGATGTTACAGACCAAGTTTGGTGATGATCTATCCATTGGTTCATGAGAAGAAGATGATTAAAGGTTTTTCTATTTTTAGCTCTAGTGACCCCTAAAAGGGGTCAACCGGAACAATATGAGCAAATTGCAGTTAGAACATCAAAAGGCTTCTGCACAGCAAATCTGAAGTAAATCCGACTGGTAGTTTCTGAGGAGAAGACCATTGTTGACGTCAGACGACGGACGCCGCAGCATCCACCTACCCATCCTAACAGCTCACCCTGAACCTTCGGTTCTCATGAGCTAAAAAAAAAGAAAAAAAAAAAAGAAAAAAACGCTCAGACTAAAAATAACAAAGAACTTAAAGAAGACATGAAATATGAGAGTAGGAACTTTGAAAATCATGTTGTGACTGAGGTAGATAGAGCTAAGAAAAGAGCCTTGAATGAAAAATTGTCTGCCCTTGCCAGAAAAAGGAAGTGCTTAAGAGCCAAATGTATAACTACAACATTTTATGCAGTTCTTATGTTGTATTCCTGGTTGCAAATAGACCTAATGATTAACACTTAGAATAAATCAACAGCCATGTTTTGTAAATATGTTTCACATTTATTTTTATTTGGATAGACTTGCCTAAATATTTTTGAAAATCTATATTATTTTCATTTAAGTTAATGAGTGCAATTTCTGACTACAATTTGACCTACAATAGTTGTGTTGTTTGTTCATAAATATTGTTTTAGAAAATGAAACTTTCAGAAATTATCAGTCAACTATGACTTATGTTCAACATTTTCTTTTGTTTTGCTTCTGTTTTGAAATGCATGATGTGCTTTTTCCTATTGTAAATGTATTATAATGAATTATGTATGCAGTTAAGTGGCATAAATTGAGTGATTTCCTTAGATACTCTGATATTATTATGTAGTGCTTCAGGGGTTATTTTATGTTGTTTTAACTTGAATGTAATACTTGATAAGCATACTAAACTTTCTGAAATTCCAATAGTCCTTTGCAGAAAATTGGCTAAATTTACAGTAATGAAAATCAGCAACCTTAATAATTTATTACAAATATATACTTTGCCCTACCCAGGCTACCAATATTGTACCCATTGTGTTGGAACTTGGAGTGTAAATATTTCAAATACATCTCTTTTTGTAAGAATGTGCAATTAACCACAAAAACTTACATGTCATTGTGATCTCATTACATTTAATTTTGTGTTTTGTTCATTCAATGTCTTGGTTCTTTTTGGTAATACATATAATCATGTTGGTTATAAAGCAATATTTTGATCTCATTATATTTTATTTAATGTCTTTCATTTTTTGTGATAAATGTGATTATCTGTTTGTTGTATTTCGATGTTGTGTGTATTGTGTGACTCTTTGATTGAAGCATTCTTAGATAAATCATGTGCCCTTTGTAAGATATACTTATGTGATGTTGTCCCTTATATAGTATATAATTCATTTTATTTATAGAAATGCAGAAAGTTATTGGTAGCTATTTAAAACAAACATTATGTTTAATGGAGTTCATAGTATTGATCAAGATTGGGCATACCACAGCAGAATTAGAAAGCATATTATTATTTCATCACTACTGTTATTTTTGTTTTAATAAAAATATAGACAAAATTGTGTTATTTTATTTCAACTCCACTTGACCTATATCCAGTTTAGGATGTAGTCATCTGTGTGATTGATCATTCATGTACAGCTAAATGATAAACCTATTTCAACCACACTGTGTATGTGAAAATGAATATCATCAGTCATGCACATAAAGCGGTGTCATATTGTCAGGAAATGCACTCTAAACCAATCTGAAAAGCTGAAATACCAGGAGCTTCTGGGGGCTTTGCCCCTGGTCCCCCAACAGGGCTCTGCCCTGGACCTGCAAGGGAGCCTATGCGGCCCCCTCGATCCCCAGGCAAATTTTCCTCTTTTATTCATTTCCTCTGTTGGCAGCCCTGGACAACTAGGATGACTGCATGATCAAGTAGTTTTGGGGCTCTATTCAGATGGGGCTAAGTGAAATTCTTGTCAGAAAACATTTGCTTTTATCTTATGCAATCAAATGTGCGGGTTTCAATCTTATTACTGAAAAAGCAGGCGTGAGTTAATTCATTCGATTGACAGACATAACAAAATGTACAAAATAACTGATCTTTGGTCAAGGATAGTAACAATTGACATTACCATGATTAAACATACTGTTAATTAGATTGAAAACAAGTAACAAACAAAATCATGAATACGGGTGTCGTATAATGTTGAAACATTCAGTTTCTTGTATCTGTACATGCACTGCAAAGTGACTAGTATGCATTCCTTAGATTACATTATCCTTTCATTGTCGTGCCTGTTTTATACTTTGGACGGTTTTCATCTATACTGGGTGCGTACAGTGACCAGTAGCCGTACACATCATCTCGACGCTTTGTTTTTTAAGAGTTTTTCGCTCGAGAGTTATCATGTATCATAGAGATGATTAAAGCCTTTCTACAGAGACCGAAAAATATCTGCTTCGGGGAGTATTTACAACAAAATACATAAATGTGTAATGTCAATGTTTACTTGCATACTTTGGTCACGCAGGGGGATTACAACTGACGTGCGCATGCACAGCTTCATGAAAATATAAGGGGCCCATTAAGGAGGTAAACATGTAATCTAAAAGATATTGACAGCGGATGAAATCGAAATTCTATTGATCTAGCTAAATGAACAAATGTTACAAGTTATACCTATTTTCAATTGACCATTTAATTGATACGTCAGAGCAAATAGATAACTGATATCAAAACAAGTGAACAGACAGAACTGGTCTTTGCATTTTTTAAAAACAAGGGAGACTAATCTTACTTGTCTTTTTTATATATATTTATTTCCCTTGTTAATGTAATATTTACTGTAATATGGTATGCCTTAAGAATAAAATCAATGAGACTGGCTACATTTTAGAGCATTCATTGAATTGAAAGAAGTTTCAAAACAAGTTATTGGTCAACTAAATATGTTATACTGGAAGACATACTACATCATAGCGCTTATTGGTACAGAGTAAAATTACGTATATGTCCATTGAAGTTGGATAAGAACTTCATAATGAATTCTTCAGCCATTTAAAAAATATTTACTGTGTCTATAGTTCTCATAACATTGATGTGGAGGAAATATTTCAAAGTATTGACATTAACTGGAGATGTATATTTATACCTTTATAAAAGTTGATTATAAAATTATTGGAGTTTTGCACATCATTAATAGCTGAAGCCATAAAATACATTGTACATACATATACTTAAATAAAAATTTGTCTCAGTCGATAGTGGTAGTGTTAAATTGTATTCTTGTACTATTGCAGTAAGCATAAGAGGCTAGCACGTTGAAGGGATTGTGTATAATGGTGTATTAGGCCTAAAATGGCCACTCGGACCAAAAACATGTATATCTTATATATATACATATACAAGGGTTACAACTTCCGAAACTCTCTATAGAATTTACTGCTCTACAATCCGGTGTTAGAGACTCAAGTTTACAATGTTTTTTTCAAATGTACACTTTAAACACACTATTTCAAACAAGCATATGAATGGAATTTTCATCTCAGACAACAATTTACGAAGACTGTGCGACAATTATTTGATATCACAGTAAAGTTCCACATAACAACCGGTCTGATAATATGACCAACTCGATATTACGACCGCTTTTTTAAAGAACCAAATTTTTCTCTATATATTTCTATATAATCGCAGTCCGAAATTACAACCGGTCCAAAATTACGACCGGTCCGCTATTACGTAATACAACCACTTATTGCAGAACAAACGTGTCATATTGTGTTGTTTTAGGGTCCAATAAACCAACCACCAAATTATCGCGCGTGTCAAAACTTCAGTATTGTGTACTCGAGCATGACACTGCTTAACGACATTCGACCGCTTTGCGTTAACAAGGGAGCAAACCTGTGAATAACTGTTTGATAAACAATGTGATGATTGATAAAGGATACCATTTGAAGGATTAAACAATTGTTTGATCTGTTTAATTGACATTAATGCCGACAGTCGACCAAAAGAAACTTAAAATTCGCACCTAATTATCGGATGGGTACGAGTGTGAGGACTCGGATGATGTTGTTATATCCGAACTGTCGATAAAATCACATGCTGCAGCTATCAAGCAAGTTGAAGAGCTAAGATTTTATTGTATGAGCAGAAATTTAAACAATATTGTTGAGTTTTTTTGACAGTGCCCAAGAAAGTTTGGAGAAAGAGTCAGTGAAAGCTATGAGTAGTTCTCATCAAATGACCCTTGATAATTTAAGTGAATCATGGCTTTGTGGCATTTAAATGATGTGCTTATTTCACTTACATATTGATATTCATGATTTCACTTATATGACATGAATTATTTATCACTCAATGCCTTTCAATAGATACAATGATACAATACTTAGATAGATAAATACAATACTTGAGAATTATTTTAAGCGTGCAGTGCGTATGCATTTTGAAAAAAAGAATAAATTATGAATAAATTACAAAAATGGCAAGTTTATTGTATTTGTTTATATTTGTATGTCAGCTAATAGATCAAAGTAAAGAACATATCTGTATTTAAATCATAATTACAAGGTTATCATAGTTATTGTGTAGCAATTAGACCTAAGAATATGTTGGGTCTTGATATTAAGACCGACTCGATAATAAAACCACTTTCTGTCAGTCCACTTGGTGGTATTAATAGCGAAACTTCACTGTAATTTGCAGTTTTGTTAGCTTATCTTTTATCATATGATATTGATATTTAATGTTTTAACTTCAGACGACTACTTTAATACCACATTTTATTTATTGTGTTTCATATTTTTTGTGTCGTACATGTATTGGTTAAAAGCTGTCTTAGTATTTTTAATGATGTTTTTTTTATTATGTATCAGTTAAGGTCATTGTAAAGCACCTATAAACATGAACTCGTATGAAGAGGGTGCTATGTAAGTTTGGTAAATAATAATATTAATGTAAAATGTAACTTCTTCATTGACATACTGCATTAATTAATAAATCATTAATTATTATTTTGTTATATTTTAAGGAAAAAGAAGAGTTGCAGGCGAAGAAATCAGCAGAAGCAGAAAAAAAAACTAGAAAAGGAAAGAAAGAAGGAAATGAAATTGAAAGAGGCAGAGGAGAGACAGGCGAGAAGACAGAAGAAGTCACAGGAATCTAAACTAAAAAAGGAAGCGAAAAAGCTAGAAAGAGAAGAAGAGAAAAGGCTAAGATTACAGAAGAAAGCAGCTAGCAACATGTCTGACTTGTCTGTAGTACTAGTTGCAAGTTTGTATGTGTGTGGTATGTGTGGAGACCATGGTACTGTGGATGATGAGAGAATGGGAATCAATTGGTTTGGATGTGATGAGGAGTTGTGTGGAAGATGGTTCCATGACCATTGTTTGAGTGAGGGAGAAAGGGAGAATGTCAGGAGAGTTTGGAAGGAGGTGGGGGAGATTGGTTTTGTAAGCTGTGTAAGCCCTGGTTGTATGAGGAAGAGTGAATGTTATTAGTGAAGATGTGGTTACAGTAAAACTTCGTTATCTCGAGGAGTCATCGGAACAGACGAAATGCTCGAGATAAACCGAGTGCTCGTAATAACGAGGTTTTTGTTTGTTGACGGAAAATAAACTGTGCATCATGCGCATAAATGGGCGTGTGTACGATAATAATACGAAATGCTTACGTAAATTGTTCTCTATGATGTCTAAGGTGAATAAACACGATAGTTAATTGCTGAAATATATATTGATCTTTTTTTTCTAAGTACTTTATCCACGATTTTTTCGTGTTTTCAATTGTACAATGTCATGTCCGAATATCGTGTCATTGACATGCGGTGAAACGTCGTAGTGACACATCGTGAAAGATACATGTGTTATGTACGTCTGTTGCAAAAAAGAAGAGCAATCAATGACACCCACACTTTATTATTTGCATGATAGCATGCATGATAACAGCAGTCATCGTAAAAATAAATTCTCAATAATTATTAACTTTTATAACATTAGTCTTTGATCTTAAAAATGTTACTGCAAACTTACAACAAACAAATACATGTTCATGTTTCTTTGTCATTTTATGTCACAACATGTGAAATACAAAGTACCCGATTAAGATTTGTTCTTTTATTGTGTAGCTTTAACGACGTGTGAAAAACAAAGTAATCCATTAAGATTTGCTCTTTTGTTGCGTAACTTTAACGATGTGTAGAAAACACGGCGATCGCCGGCGCGCAGGTGCGAACGATATATAAAATGACACCCCTCGAGGTATTCGAGGTAATTAACGCTTAAAAATAAGTCAAGGGACCATGATTTGTGCTCGAGATAACGAGATAACGATGCTCGTAATAAACATGGAAATTTATATACAACTAAGAACAAAAAATGACGGGACTTCAAGATCTCCTCGAGATAAGTCTAGAGCTCGTGATATCGATGCTCGTAATAACAAAGTTTTACTGTATATGTTTATATGTTATTGTTTATATGTTAAGCCAATGAGTTGTTAAATATACAAAACTGTTAATGATTTTCTTTTTTGTTCCATCTGAGGCCATATTTATTCTCATTTTCATTCTCTTATGACTGTCATACTGTATGACCAAAGAGCTCAAGATTATTCATGGGAAATGTTATCTCATTTCATCAACATTTAAAAAAACGGCAATGAGAAATATTGATTTTCTGTCCAGCTGCTGGTACACACCCAGTAGATAAATTAAACCAACTTGATCAGACTAAAAAAACATTTGATTTGGACAACTGCTTTTGTATCAACTTGTAAAAAATACTTTTGACCCTCATATAAAGGTACCAATAGGTAAGCTAAATATTTGTGTGTAAAGTGTTTACCACATATGTTTCCCATTTGATTTGAAGAATAACATAAATCCAGTTGATATGTAGTTTTTCCTGGTGTTCCTTCACTGACTTTTTATGATTTCTCCATTGTATACAACCAGCAAGTTTCCTTTTGTTCTTTCCTGTCAGTTACAACACCCCGTCCTAAAAATAATAACTGCTGATAATTATTTACATAAACAACAAGCTAGGTACATTATCTTCATACCTGTTATTAACAAGAATGGATTACTTGATACTGTTTTACCTTATGGTGAAAAATACTTAAAATATACTGTGATGAATATCATAAGAATGAACACATTTTTCATACTATCAAATTTCAAGTGTAAGCTGAAAATTGGGCTTAACTAATTCAACACATGTGACGAGTATAATCATCATCTGTATTGACAACCGTGTACCATGCGCTGACTTACAGTGTCGTATAAACTTTATCGGCTATCCCGCGCGACGGGACTAGTCATCGAGATTTAACTATATTTAAATACCATGTGACAAGTTCTGTCGGTGCATTTCATTGGTTGTTTATAAGCGTTATTTTGGGATCCCAAGTATTTTGACCAATAAAAAAACATTTTATGTACATAGTATAAAGATTTACCTGTACAGATGAGAAAATTTGATCGAGATATCTCAATTAGTTAAAAAATTACATAGTGTTTGAGAAATGGACAACTGGAGGAATTTATTCAACATCACGTTTGATACGGACACTGAGAATGGTGCTAATTTGGATAGTGACATTAGTTTTGATGGTGAAAGTGAGGTAGAATCAGACAGTGATTCTCCCAATGTTGACCAGACATGGTGGAGGCTAAATGACAGGCCAGACTTGCCAAAGGGAGCATTCACAGGCCCGAACCTGGACCTACAACAGACCTCGATTCAGACTCAACAGAATTTGACTTTTTTGAGCTGGTTTTTTTTTGTATTTTTGATTGAGTTTCTCTGCAGACAGACTAATCTGTATGCAAAACAGAAACAGCACTAAACCAGATTCTAATTGGCAACCAGTAGTAGAATGTGAGATGAGAGCTTGGCTAGGTGTTCAAGTTTTCATGAGCATACTAGAGGTGTTCATTCAAATTATTGTTACATATTAAATACAATAAATTAATGTAACATAATAATGCATAAAAGAAACAAGTAACCATGACAACTGAATAAATTCATAGCGAAAGATATTCTTACACAAACTTTTATATATGAATAACCATTATATCATTGATATTTTGAATGATTATTTTACACATTGTCTTTGAATTTTGTGACAGCTATACACAATTCAATTCAGCTTGTTGTATAACTTATTAAATTGATGTTTTGTAAAATATGCTAATTTTTGTTTGGATATTCATAATTTTTTTGTCTATTTGCAGTTACCACAGACGGCAATGTATTGGTCTACTGATTCACTTTTTGGCAATTTGAATGTAAGGCGTGTCATGACACCAGACTGTTTCAACAAAAATTTCTCATTACGTGCATGCGAATGATTCTACAACAAATGATCAAAGAGGCCAAGTAGGTCATGACAATCTTCATCATGTGCGTCTCATATTAGATGAGATTCTACAAAGATGCAAAGTAAATTACAATCCCCACCAATACATAAGTGTCGATGAGGCAATGGTAAAATATTGTGGATGACTCAGTTTTAAGCAATACCTCCCAGCTAAGCCAACTAAATATGGTATCAAAGTTTGGATGAGAGCTGATCCACTAATGGTTATTGTAATGAATTTCAAGTTTATACTGGAAAAGAAAATGGGAACTCAGAAATTGGATTAGGTGCTAGGGTAGTGTGTGACATGACTAAAGATATTTGGGGGGAAAATCGTATTGTGAACATAGATAACTTTTTTACTTGTCCTGATCTTCTGGAAACCCTCTTAAAGAACAATAAATATGCTAGGGGAACTGTAAGAAGTAACAGAAGAGGGTTTCCAACATCTCTACTAAAACCTAAGGATGTAAAAGAACAGGGCCAATTCATTACTGCACAAGTAATGGGAAGTAATGGCATGTCTTTGAAAAGACAAGAAACATATTTTTACAATGTCTACTGCTGACATTTCAGCTTCAGTGGGAACTTCTGTGTTAAGGAAAGCGAGACATGGACAAATCAAAAAAGTGCCTGCTCCTTCTATCATTCCAAATTACAATAATTACATGAATGGAGTAGATCATTCGTATCAAATGAGGACTGAGTATAGTTCATACAGAACCTCAAGGAAAATGGTGGCAATATTTATTTTGGTTTCTGTTTGACATTTGCGTAACAAATAGTTTGGTCCTCATGAGAGTCACCAAACCATCAACGATTCACTAAGAAAGGGAACTGAAAAAAAGTGACCCATGTTAGAATTTCAGATGGCCTAAGCGAAACAACTCATTGGTGACTATGTAGAAAATGAAAGGGCTGCACTGGCAACATTCAGCAATGGATACTTTCCAGAGAAAGGGGACAAAAAGGCCCAATGTAGACAATGCAGTAAGAATAAAATAAGGAAAGAACCATTGAATATGTGTGCCCAGTGTCAAGTCCATTTGTGCCTGAACTGCTTTCAGCCATGGCATAGGGACATGCTAAAAAATTAAAATGATGCAGCATAATTACTTTCAGATAAAACTGAATGTGAATGTATTGTTGCTGTTCAATATAAACTTAGTATTACTTGTAAATATTTTTTATCTGACTTAACACAATATAATTGTTTAAATTTCCTTAACTGTGTAAGTACAATTACATGATTTACATGATTTATCTGAATTCATACTTTTGGATATAGAAATGAAATATCTTTTCTTCGTGAGTTATTGCCACTTTTTTTCTGTGCAATTAAAGATACTTTCTGTCATATTTAATCCAGAATATTCCTTTAAAAGAAGAATAACTAAGAACATAGAAATTAATATTTATTTTGAAAGTAAATTCTTCTCACTGTATACATACACCTGCACCATAATTGTTATATTTTAGCTTGTTTCTTTTTTTTTTGGCTCCATAGTATAATACCAATACATGGTCTTTGTAATACTTATTTATTCTCATAATGCTTTAAGCTTCACACTTTGTATTAAATTATAAATCTCTTTATATATTATTCTAATTATTATATTATGGAGCAGAATGTTATGCTGTATTTTATGCATTATATCATTTTTTAAAAAAAATAAATTGATTTATGCTGTAAATTCTTCTTTCTTTTGTGATTATAAATCAGTCCAGCATGTTGCCATAGTGATGAATTTTACACCAGTGAAGGTACTTTTTTGGCCAACAGTTGTGTGAAATTTCAGCTTAATATGATTATTTAGGACATTGCCAGACGCAAACTGCATAATGCACCCCTAATATTTTATGACCTGTCAATGAAACAGCACAATATCTCCCAGGGAATCAGGGTAGATAAGATTAAATAGGTACTTATAGAGTTGGCTTATCAGTTATCAGTAGGGTTTAAGTGGTATACAGGGTTGAATGAGTTAAAATTATGGCCTTTGGACATTATGCCTCTACACAACAAAGATGTTATTAAGTCTTATGTTAAGAAATACTTATTTGTGTACATTTTTAAGATTTGTAGGTAACTGTAGTAGTAAATATTATCAAGTTAAACATGGTTTCATTAATACTTTGGCACTTTTTGTTGAAATGGTTGTGCTGCTTTTTTCCATGTTGCAAGTGCTGTTGCTGATGGTAATAGTTAATGTGACTTTTTCTGGCTCAATATTATAAGACAACATGTTATGAATAGACAACATGACATGAATAGTCTCCATACTGCCATCTATTCAGATACCGAACTCCATTTATGTTATCACATGATCCAGACAGCCTGACAGACAAGACAGAGGACAAACCTATAGTCCCCTCCAGTGTAAACAACAGTGGGGGACTAAGTTTCATAAAAAGAACATAAGAGTATGACGATGGATGAGCATACTCTTTAGCACAGCATGTTTTATTTTATGAGACTTATTGTCACTGGGGTTTAATGCCATTTTTCAATAATTTTTTAGTTATACATGGCGACCAGTTCAACTAACCAGTTTTCCCAGACTATATACTGACCCGTACTAATTTGCCCTTCCACAAGGAGCTGGCAACCTCTCCTAATGTGAAGGAAAATCAGCATTATTGTCATGTAATAGTACCTCTTTCTTTCAACATTTCCATCCTAAACCACAGGGGATCATTGTGTTTCTTGATGTATTCTTCTACTGTTGCTTCAGGGGTTTCTATTCTTTTGTTACCAACTGAAAAACTAAAGTAAACCTAACATTTTTGTCCTGATACACACTGAGAAAACTGATCTTCTAAGTTCATCAAGACACGGAAGGTGGATAAATTTCCTGCCCACCTTGTAAAAAGTTCATGGGGGGGGGGCTTTAGTCCACCTTGTAGACACCTGATTTTTTGCCAAAAATATGGAATTCATAAAAACAATGAATGTATACAATGTATTCTTTTAAATTTCATTATTTTTCAATCAAATACAGTCAACTCTAATTGACTTTTATCTCATGTGGTTTTTATAATCCAAAGGAATATGCAACCATGCCAGTAATTAATTGGTAATGACATTAACCATCAAGTACTGGCAGACAATTTATTTGACACTCATTCAGCTTTGTGAATCTGTTTCGGTTGACTATCCAGAATGTAATCATGACAGCTGAATTAGAACTTCAGAACACTAGACAAAAGTTTACAAATAATATGCACAAATACTCATTGAGTCTCAGTTAAACTATGTTTACCAATAATATAACAGTTTATACTGTAGCCACGTCAATAATTCATTGAATTTATAAATAATTAAAATGATTAAGAATCTTTTACAGCACAAATCAGGTGATATCAAATCTATTATGTACTCAATCATGCTACAAGAATCAATGGTAATAATCTGAATACCTTTTATACCTGTCCATCATCAGTTCTCTGTGCAAATGCTCTGCATTGGAGCCTTCTTTCATATGTATTGCCATCACATGCAATCCTTGTGTAACACTTACAGCTCACACAACCTGAAGCAAAACTACTTTACCTAATACTGGTCAGTATTTGCTATTCTAATTTGTTACCATATTAATACAGTCAATGCCTTAATATTATTTCATTTTAAGAGTAACATCAAATAGTAAAAACATCTAAACATTAAGATATACCAGACATAATGATATTTTTTCAAAGCATCAAATATTAAACAGCATCAAATTTCTTTTATCTATTTTTTCTTCAAAATTAAATTAATATATGCGTCAACTGGTGGTATGATTTCAGTATTATGACAAAACTTAGAATATGAGTTTTTTAATTAATCTTACATCATAATAAACCATAAAAAAACTCTAAGGCAGGTAGGTGGACGGCATTTCTTTTCAACCAATTGAACCAGGTAAGGTATTTAGATGCATAAGAAAAACAAAACTAAGGAAAATAAAACAATGATTTACCTGTGAATCTGCATGCTGAGAGCTATGGAAGAACTGTCGCAGTTCACTGTTATAGTCTTCAAAGAAGAAACAACTTTGGCACCAAAGTGGTCCATTCTTTTTCACAGCATGCGACAAGGGTAACAGTAAGTGCAGTGAGAAAGTCATTGAACTGCTACCTGGAAAATATTAAAATTTAAAATACATCTTTTTGTTTGTTTTTATTGTTTGTTTTTATGTGACTTATTAACAATGGAGTTTAATGCTGTTTTTCAACAACTTTTCAGATATATACAGCGACCAGTTCACCTAAACAGTTTTCCTGGACTGTATACTAGCCAGTACTAACTTACCCTTCCACAAGGAGCTTACAAGTCCAGTGCACTAACCACTGGACCATGGCCTTGGCCTAAAATACATCTTTTAATGTGTGTCATTATCATTTAAAAAAATATCAAAAAATAATTAAAAATTATTAATTATTAAAGTTTTAGGAAGACAAAGCAATTGTTCAGGCACTTAGAATAGCACAAAGATGATCTGTATGACAAAGACTAAGGGAACCTCCAGAATAAACAAATAATATACAACTACCCTCTAATTCAGTGGTCAATAATTAATATACTCAACCAAAGACTATGGAATAACATTTTGTAACATCACAATTTGTGTAAAAATTAAAGATTTCTTAAACAGGACAAACGGCCTTAGTCAAGGTCAATAGTTGTCTGATGAGAGTCGATATACATTTTCCAAGGCTGAATAGTTTTAATCCATTGACCTTGTATGTATATATAGTTGCATGTAGCAGGTGTGCATTACTAAAGCAGCCACATAAAGGTCAATAGTCCTTTCTTCTAGAAAAACAAGAGTCAATAGCTCATTTTAATTCTGACGTGGTCACTCATCAATCAATCAGATTAAACAATTCATAGTGGTATATAATAAAATCTGTTTTCTTCAGATAGATAACAAGCAACACTAAGAACCACTAAAGACAAGTCATCCACCTTCATTTTCGAAAATAAATAATATATCAAGAAGTCCATTTACAACATAACAGTTAAGCAAAAAATAAGTCGAACCCAGGACAAAATGGTACAGAATTGAAATTTGACAACATGAAAGATCAGACTATTTCTAACATGTGTACAAAAATCGGATCGTCAGAATTTTCACTAGCTAAGTTTTTTTATTGGACTCTTTCATGAAAGTGAAACCCTAACGAAATCGTACAATTGGGAATTATTCGCTAGATATACACTTAGTGGCATATATCATACAGTTATCATTAAGAACAATAGCATAAACATTTATTAACGTTTAAAAGCAAGTTTGATGGGGTTATTTAAGAATTTATGTCTTATAACAGTCAAATTTCTATGTAGAATTACCCCCACCCACTTAGAAAAACACAAACACTTAAAACTTGATTTTTGCAGTTGGTAACAAATAAAAGCAAATACCATGTTGATACTGATGAATAGTCGGTGACATGAGTTTTATCTATCTAATGTATGTTATTCAGAATCCATTATAATTATACTATATAATTATAATGTATATGTGTATGTAGACATGTAATCAGATCATTTAGTATGTGTACACTGAAGAACTACAGACGGTGCTGTTCAGCTGTTACATCTAATTAATGATGATTTTTCTGGTTGTGTTTAGTTAATAAATTGTTGATCATGTTCTGTTAATGCAGTGTTGAATAATAAGTTCTGTTAATAAAATGTAAAATGCGTAAATCCAAGGAGTTTTGGTAGAGGTGATTATCAGGTTGGCTGAAATGTCTTGTACGTGGCATTCCGTATTGTTTTTTTCATTTTGTTTATTACATGTATCAATTATGCATGTACATGTATTGAGTATAAAAGTCGTATCACAACCAAGAATTGCATTAATGGATAGAATATGTTCACATATGCTACGGCCAAGTTTCTGTTTAGTTTCTTGAATATTCCAAGACCATTTTGTCTTTGTACTTTTTTTGTGGTTTGATTTGTAAATTACTCCAGTGCTGTATGATTTGACATGGTGACACAGTAAAACCAATAGATCAGTCTTCGATTACAATGGTTGGGAAGTATTGCAACATGGCTATAAATGAATCGGCGTCTTCATTGTTGCAGTTCATGGATGGCGACATATACAATTAACCAGATTTGACCATTCTTCCCTTACACCGTCTGCTCAAAGCCAAACAGAAAGGAGAATGATAAAAACATGGTGGACAAAACTGGTCTCCTATGGGGCACATCATCCGCCATGTTTTTGTCAGGTTATCTGTTTGTATAATTGACATGCCTTTTTTAATGTATGAAGCTTGAAACCAGTTTGTAGGCTCCTGCAGAGTAAACAATATTTGGACTATTTCACTCAAAAACATTAGCTTTCATTGTTCAGAAACGAGTGTATTTCTACAAAAAGGAGGATTTTATTTGATGAATATTAAGATATGAATGCTAGTTTTATTATTTAGATTATGATATCGTGAAATCCTTTGTTTCCTCTGAATGCGATACTTCAATATTATAGTTATGTGTTTTACATATGCTCTTTTGGGGCACTTCGTATCATCGTTAACTGGTCCCCATTCCATGTTGCAGTGCACCAAAGAAACTTTGTCTCTGCACAACCAATCAACAGGAACCAGTTTAATATCATTGAAAATATCGAATGTGTTGCAAACTCTGAATAAGAAATGAAACCAGAAATGAAATCTCTAGAAAATCTTTCTTCTATTTTTAGCTCTTATACTTGGCTGAATGGCGATTCCAAGCATTTTTGGAAATGCTAATACTTGTCAGCATGTATAGTATCAATCTCACATTCTTGAAGATACAGAAAATCCCTACTAATGATCACCCCGAAATTACGACCACCCCATTATTACAAATGATTTTTAAAAGAATGGAATATTTTGTTCTAAAGTTCAATGGTCATTTGTCTGGAAATACAACCACCCTGCTACTCTACTAATATGACCACCTGTTTTGGACCAGTTTATCATTTCACACTGAATTATTATCCGCTACGACCACCAAAGTTTTGCTTTGAAATTACCCTCTGTGCATCCAAGGTGTTGATTTTTACAACATGTACAGTGTCGATTTGCAGTAACAGTCTAATAGTCGGCTTCACATTATGAAAACTAAGTGTATTAAAATGTGTTGTTGATAGCTTTTGATTGTCATTAATGTTGATGTTAATTGATCAGATTAACGAAGGTGCTGATCAAGTGTTTGTCACACATTTCTCCTTGTAGTGTACCGACTATTCAATCAGAAACTTGAAACAATCAAAATGTTAGTTTTTGTTTAGTTTTTCTGAAGTTTGATTGTCATTAATTTATATGGTATTCGCCATAATTTGCTGATACTGAATGAAACAAGGAGTTTTAATTTGAGTGATCTTGAATACATGAACACACAGAAAACATAATATGCCTGTAGGTCATATATGACTGACAAAATACTTAAGCTCAGACACCTTGTTCCACTAATAAGACCATCCCGCTATTAAGACCACTTTGCTAAAGAACAAAAGGTGGTCGTAATAACGGGATTTTATTGTATTTGCTAAGCATTAAACTAAACCATTGTTTATTGTGTTTATAAGACAAAAAACAACTCCTTCATACTGAGTCATTGTTTTATCAAATTCAACTGTTCTTCCAACATGACCTACTCTTCATCGTAAATGAGCAGTATTTTTTGTTGACGGTCCATCAGGGTAACTGTCAAATACAACCACAACATTTGTCCCAAATGATGATAAATTCTCTTACTGTTAGCATATCTCAATGTATCTAATACCCTGTACCAAAGACATTGTTTGTAGCAACGCACCACCATCCATTACAAACTTGTACATTTCATCAGCATCGCTACCAGCAGTTTTAAATATCACATCAGCAGATTGCAACTTAGTTGCTGTCTTCTGGTGTGCAAACTTCAGTATCACATGTACATAGACTTGGAAGAGAAAACTCGCAACTCAGAACAATACTTTTCAGCACTACAGGGTTGTTCATGTTGCTGTACAAGCGCCACTTTCCACCACAATGGCTGATTAAACATAAGTACTGGAGTACAATAGGACATAGCTGCCTATTGGCTCACAAATGTCATCGTTGAATGGACACAATTGTCGTCACCTGGGTTCAAGTCGATCATAGGCATGAACAGAATAGATAATTTACCGGGATGACTGCCTTTCTGTACCATTTGCATAAAGCCATTCCACAATAGGGTAGATGGTTGCAGTAACCAAGATACATTCCAAAGTAAATCAGCATTGCATGAACTTGAAGGTTGTGCAGTTGCATGATTTCTAACGGGATATTAAAGCTTTCTCCTGGTTTGAAATAGGTTATATTTACTCAACTTATTGATGTAATGTCCTCAGAAGTCATGCTTATTCTTGAAACCCGTTACATGTTACATTACCTGGAGTAATGGTTGCTATTATGCCCATACCATAGAACATATTGTTCTCATCTATAATCCATATATTGTGGTTAATATTGTCTGCAACGGGCTGCAGACACATTCCAGGTTGATAATTTGCTCTATCTCTCCCATATTGAACAGATGCACTTCTTTGGTAGTTTTGTATTTCAAGCAAGAAGCCAAGAGCATTTAGAGTCAATTAGAACATGTGAAGCAAATTGTTTATGTAACTGAATGCCCAAGCCAACTTGTGATGGGGGCAATATTGTTCTTGGTCTCACACATTGCATTACAGACTATCCAATGGAAGCTACTTTATGGCTCGTAAACAATGCACTGGGGAAGCGTTTTAATGTTTCTGGTAAATATTGGAGATAGTAGCTTAAGTCTCATAATTCTCCTGGTATCAGGTAAGTATTTCTCTCAATGTTTAATGATTTTGTATCAGATTTTATCAATTTTGCTGCAGTTTCAATGATTCTCTTTTTTTCTCTCTCAGAATCAGATTGTTTTGGTGAACTATAAAACTTGTACAACAACATGGAAGCAGTTTCCCTTAACGTTACTATATTATTTCTCCCATCATACATGAAATGACAATACTATCACCAAAATGGTCTAATAACCGTTTTTTCATGTGCTTAAGGCTATATGGTGCATCGTCCTCAAAGAAGAATTTCATTTTGTCACAGAGGTTGTTTATGGACATTTGGCTTTCCTCCTTGTCAATAAGATATTTAACTACCTTAGATGCAAAATTATGTTTTGACTCGGTTGGTCTGCCGTTAAGCTGTTTGTTAGGGAAACTATCGTGACTCTCCAATGCAAACGTACTGGGTAACAATTTACCAAGTCTAAAACGATCACTACATTCTTGGTGGTACACTGCATCAGCAGCATGCAAGTCACCTGTGTATTCAATACGACCCTGGCAGCATTTGACCAGTCATCGTTCTTTTGTTTACATATACCAAATATGGACTTTTGAAAGTCGAAAGTTGGAACTAGGTAGAATCTATTATCTTCATTTACAGAAAGGCTATTGATTGCATTTTCACTCGGTATGTACAGACTGACCCAGTTCAACTTTCACATCACATATCCATGCAATGCCAGCCCTACGAATGCTTTGACAGCCCTTATCCGAGGCAAACAGTTGAACTACTATTTCGCAAAGGATCACACATGTTTCAATATCTGATTTATCCATATGCATGTATATCTAAGTATGAAAATCAAGTTCTCTTTTGTTTATGAGTTTCAAGTAAAAGTCACACGAAAGTTATATGAATACGTATGGATCAGGATGTTTTGTACAATAAGGTGTAGTTATTGGAAATAACTCCTACGTTATATAGTTGACAGTATGCTTACAAACCCACAACAGAAGTAATATTTATTTAGTGTCGCACCAGTCTGTCATCTTATGTCGTAAATCTTGCGAATGACATAAGACATTTAAACTGTAGCAGTATTCGGATAGGTAAATATCCGAAAATGAAATGTTTATATATTTCTGTTAAAAGAGCTCAGATTGTGCCTGATTTTCACTATGCAGTATGTCATTACATGTTTGAACATTTTAGATCATAAAAAAATCTGTACCATTTAGTCAGACCTTTTTTCTTATTTTGACTGGACTATAAGTGATAAAGCAAAATACATCAATTAATTCCAACATTCTTGGCCCATACCATTCTTAAATTCTAAGTTGTTTTTTTTTTGGTAAGTCTAGATCAAGTTTGTCATTCATGGTTCATTTATAGGTTTGAGTGACAACCTAGTTTATAATGCTTTAAATGCTCCAAAATTCATACAAGTATGCAAAAACTGTGTTATGTACCTGCATGCATATAATCCAAACACATTCCATCAATGATATATCGAAAATGCCCAGCACACACCCCTGACACCTTTCCCTGCAAACTGGGATATTATAAGAATCAATTAATATATACTACATTATTTAACACCATATACTGAACAAAACTGATAATATTCAGTTTTAATGTTGGGCATATATTGTTTTATGTTATGTCATTCATCTTCGTTTTCAAATACTTAATACATTTGTAACTGAAAATGATCACCAAGTGTCTAGACAAACTAGAAAACTTAAAATTTTTCCCTTGTTTTCATAAGTCATAATTTTGTTGCTTCTTGGCCATGTGTAACTATTTTTTGAACATTTTGCTGAAGATGTTTGACTTGAGGAAAACATGTGATTATATCTGAGGATGCAGATTGAAGTCATTACATGCTTAGTCAACTCAATAAATTCTATGATATACAGTACAACTATGTCCACATTCAACAAGCCATTTTTATAAACTCAAACAGAATGATTATCATGTTTAACAACAAAATTGTTTTAAAATCTTATGAAAAAACAGATGCATAAATTGTGATATTAAGCAAACCTTTTTTTCCCCGCCTTCCAAATTTTTCCTTGCTTGTCAAGCTAGAACCACTGTTCCTTCGTGAGTACACATTTCATCAAAAAACCATTTTCAGTCTCATTTCTAGAAGCAACAAATTCATGTTTCGTCATTAACACAAGGTTTTCAAAACATAACCCTAATTCACAGTGGTTAACTGAAACTGACTTAGGCAGTCCAAAAGAACATTTCCTAACTAAATACATCAAGAAACTGACTTCGGTGCATTTTTCATCATAGTTGCAGTAAATAATTATCATTTTAACTCTTTGTACATGTAATTACTAAAACAACCGCCAACTGGAATAATACACTTATTTAGCTTCCAGAATACAATTTTACATCCATGATAATCTGGGTAAAATATTTGCAGTTGGGTTAATACATAACATTTGCAATGTAAGGATAAATATTGTACTCTAAAAGATTAGCACACACCTTGTGTTATATAAAATAGAACTAATTTATGAATTGTTCCCTATAAAAAAATATATTATTCAATTAAAAAAAACACCAAACTTAGGGACTAAAGCAAGAAAGACAAAAATAGTTAAAAGCCCTGAAGAAAGTAATTCTTCAGAGCAAAAAACTAAATACAACTTTTCATATCCTGCTATAATAACACCCACAACATAGCCATTCTTCAATATAATATGATGTATCATATATTAATGTTTGCATCAGTTGACAAAATTACCTTCACACTGAAAACTTATAAAGCAGTCACAAATATTCCAACAATTTCTGAAGTATAAGTTTCTTAGATATTTGGTTTAATCAAAACACATTTTACCTATATGGATTTATATGACGATGTCCTTTCTTGTCAAACTCTCCAGGACTGAGACAATATGGGCAGCTATAGTAAGCATTTAACTGCATAAAATCCTGAAACATGCATTTTGCAGAATAGCAAGCCATCTGTAAAAGTAGAGCTTTATATGTTCTGCTTTCTTCCTTAACTCTCATAGTAAACCTTTAAATAAAGAAATATGAAAAATGTCATTAAATTAATATCTTGAATGTTCACAAATTTGGTCAAAATCAATAAAATTCCATATAAAAATAGGATAGCAATGATTTTAGTTTTCATCAAAATCACAGTTTAAATAAGACCAAGATAGGCATTGTTTGAGTCGGTGTGAAACATGGTCGACAACAATTTTGAAGTCATATTCAGGACAGGAGACTATGGCCAACTTCAGACATATTTTTATCTTAGATAACGATAATATGACCTTGTGTCTTTCATTTAACCTTTTTAAGTTGAGTTAACTATAAGGCAGTAAGTTGAAATAAATTTATCATACATTACTCAGATCTTTCATAAGTATCTATAAGAACTGACTAATAATCCTCAAGTTCTTCACATGGACAAATAAAGTAATGCACACAGACCACATGCATACAGAAAATAACTTTCACAATAAAATGGCTCCTGGTAATCAGTTTTATCAGGCAATATGATATGAGCCGCTCCATGACAAAACGTCCCTTATTGCATGATGTTCATAATGTGGAAAATGACGTTTAAAGTTTCCAAATGTTGCAAGATGAATGCGGATGCAAACACTTCGAACAGTGCCGTCAATTTTTATTAATTCATGAATGAAAAATGTATTGAATAGTTGTTTTTGAGTGTTGTAAACATGGACGAATTTGAGTTAAGTTTAACTCAATGTTTTATTGATTTATCAGCCTATTATTACGTGAAATTATGAAATTTGACATAAGCTGTCTACATTATCCCGCAAGTTGTCATATTCATTTAATTTCCTATGAGTTAATGTTCTGATTACTTTTACTTACACATATGATCAAAAACATCGATAAAATGTTTTTTTTTATCTTTATGTAACAGCAGCATGTTTCAGTTATGAATATATAGAGCTCAAAGTGTAAAAATATTATTAATGCATAAATCTATTTATAGATGTCATAGTCGCAATCGCTAATGTGTTTCCGTTGCAGTATTGGTCAATATAGATATTAAATACACACATGATACTTCATCATCTACCATAGTGTAATTGGTAATGTGTGAGCGTATGAAGCTGGAGATCCTACATTGATGCCAGTTACATCCACTTTTTTATTTTTTTTTAAACCGATTCTGATACATACTCTTTAAGTATTAATTTTTGCATGAAAAATAATTATTTTGCAGTTCTAGCAGATATCATTAATAAAGAGAACATTGAATCCATAAAAAACTAAAGAACGTCATTAGTGAAGTGATTGAAATAAATTAAAGAGATGATCTTATATTTCAGGAGCTGAACCAGTATTATGATAGTTTTTACTGCTTGAGATCAGTATCTACATAAACTGATGTTCAGGAGACCATTACAGTCGTTAATTTAGATATGCCTGTGGAAGATGGCAGTGATGAGGAGCAGCAGACAGACCTTCCACCATTACCATCACAAGGAACAATTGTAGTAAGTTCACTGTCATCTGAAGATGATGAAAAGGCTAGTGACTTGCATCAAAAAATCTCCTAGGGTTGTATATGGCAACAAAACTGTTTTGGTAATATTGAATGTGATGTAATCAAGAACAACATCTACAACCTGAGAGAGATGGACAAGGAGTCAAAGGACATTTTTTTGTGGAAGAATACTAAAAAACTTGATATGCCATGTCAATACTAAGGGCAATGTTCCATGTGTACACAGAAATAAGAGAAAGAAGCCATCGCATGCCCTTTCCTTTGAAGACATTGAAAGGGCAGTGAGAATTATTTTACAATTAGCACAAGAAAATGGTCTTCCCCAATCAGCAGCCCCCAGAGGACGAGATGACACTGCTCCTGTGTTCCTGCCAGCTTATTTCTTGAAGACTGTCTAACATAAAAAGTTTGTAGAGTCATGTGAAGAGGCGAACGTTAGAGTGATAAAAATATCAGCTTTTTTTGGGAATATGGTCTCAATGTTGCTCACATGTAAAGGTACATTTCCCAAAAATATTCGAACATGATAGTTATTGCTGTTTTTATGTTAAGTTTTAATTTGCTAATTCAGAGATATGAATGTTAAGTAATACACTTATATCATGAAAAACATTGATGGTCATTTGTCAAGCTACAATTTTAAACTTAGTCATTGACTATATATACAGATTGCAACTCCTGAAGATGATGTCTGTGCTAAGTGTGAAACACTTCGGAAGAATGTACATGATGTGCGAACAGACGACAACAAGCTGCAAGCATCGACAGACCTCCAAGAACATATATTAGCAGCTAAAATTGAGCATCACGTTAACTACATATATATTTTACATAATATTACATACCTTCTTAAACAATTTACATGTATCATGTATAACTCTTTGAAATGTGAACATGGGCTACTGTAGAGAAATAATTGGAATCAGGTTTTAAGGTAATCCTGTGACAAATTATACCTGTCACATTCGTGCAACATTATTTATGTATTATTTTTCAGGTATACAAGAAATGTGTGTCGAATAGTCGGGATGAGTTTAGAGATTTTCCACCGTCAGTCATTCCTATAGAACCATGCTCACATGACCACCAGTATGTTCATTACACATTTGATTTGATCAGAATTTGGCAGTACCACATCATGCACAACAGATGTACTTTGTAACTCCAAGGAAGGTAAAGATAAGATTATTTCTGATACAGTTTTAAATATGCAGGTAATTTTGATGGTTTGTCAGCATGCTTGCTCATTATAAAAATAATTTTCCAATGCTAAAGTTTAAACATATAATCTCACTTTAGGTACATCTGTTTGGGTTCTGTGATGATGGTATACCGCACCAATACAATTACTTAATTGTTGAGAGTCAAACAATGGCAGCAGATGGGAAAGGCATCCATGGACCTGACACCATTATCTCCATGGTTGATCATGCTTTGACAGTGTATTCACATAGCAAAAAGAGGTTTGCACATTACACTGTTATTTTGTCGTAAGTAATGCAAAGTGCTTTTATAAATGTACATTACTTATTGCTTTTATTCATTGCAAAAGTATTAATGACAATAAAATATTAACAGAGATGTCTCCACAAGAAATATTTCATGAGAAAACCCATTTTCATTCTTCATAAGCCTATCAAGTATTAAGATAATACTTAATAAAATTAATCATCAGTAATATTTTTAGGCCAAAACAAAAACAGATATGTACTGTCCTATATCTGCTGGAGAACAATGGTTGGCTTGATTAAGAAATCAGATACCTCATGCAACTTCCAGGACATGCACGATGCCTCATAGATGCTGGATTTGCGCACATCAAAAAGTTGTACAGAAGGAGTGACTGTGAAACATTGGCAGATATTGGTATAGACATTTGTCAAATTCTTTACTTTTAAGTGTACCATGCTTTTTTTTAAAAAAAAAGTCTGCACATTTATGTTTCACTTTAGAAGTATTTGAGTTATAAATCAATGACAAACTGATTCACACACTGTGATATAAATTTTCATACATGAATGTCAAGAACTATTATGCTGTTTCAGACCATGTAGTCAATAGATCATCATATTTGAATGTGGCTGTGATGTATGACCAGGGGGATGATGAAACAACATGGAAATGGCCATCATGGGAGTCATTTTTAAGTCAGCACTACAAGGCGGGAATTAGATCCTATCAACAGTTTCGTTTTTCTGCTGATCAACCTAGTTGTGTCTTTGCATAGAAATCCAATAACGATGAAGAGATGAAAGTCATTCTGAGGAAGAGAGTTAATGATCCTCATGAGTGACCAAACATTGTACCAGCAGCAGGTCTGACAGGCGAACAATCATGTTACCTTGTCATTCATGTGAGGCCTTACCTTAGGGGTTTAAACAAAGACATAACATGCCCATTAGTTTCTAAGTGTTATTTGTGTTTACATTGGTGGTAAATTATATGAATGCCAATACAAAGGATCAGGGCGCTGAAAAACCGAAAATTTGCCGGTCCAGACCGATTTTCAAGTTCCCGGACCGAGTTCAGGAGTGAAAATTTGTTAAAAATCGGTCCATAAACGTTCTATAAATTTCGGTCCGAAATCGCTAAGTACGTGCAAAATGTCACAAAACTTACTGTAAGTTGTTCGCGCAATTCTCAATACCCCAATAAATATGTCAAGATATTCAATAGCCTGGAGCGATCATCTGCTAATCCGATCAATGGATGTCTGTCAATAGGGGTCGATTGTAATCAGTCCAAACACGTGGTAGATAATAAAAACAATTTATGCATACTCAATTGCATTAAGTGATGTGTTTGCTGCGTGTATTAATATTTAAGTTTACATACTGTCATTATTTTAAGTTTAGTACTGTTTCGGTTTGATCAAAGGCGGTGAATTGTTTAAGAAGTCGTAACAGAAAACAGTATGAAAGAAAATTTAATGACATCAAAAAGGAAGCCGACATTAATTGCTCAGATTTTGCAGACTACACTTTGCCATTGCCATTCATCGATCAACCAATCACAGCTCCGAACGCAAGACGCTTGTCGATATCAAAGTCGTTGCTCCGCCTTCGTATTTCCTTATAGCTCCTGTGGTTTAGCGGTCACGTGACTAAGAAATACATCATCTATTACAAAGTGATACGTCATCGTTGATGACGTCAAAGGATTAAAATTGTGGATTGACATTTCTAATTGTGTCTAGAAAAAACACGTAAGCTGGTAAATGGGACTATGTTTGATATTAGCTATTTCAATCAAGTATGTGCTTGTGATTCCATTGTAGTAGTATCTGGTTGAAATTTCAATTCCGTTTTTGTTTCGCTTTTACTGTTACGTGTACTGTAGTGTAACTATGAACAAATCTCCGCCATTTTCAGAAAATGGGGGGGGGTTTAATTTAATTGGGGGGGGGGGGGCGTCCGCAGGCCTGGACCGATTGAGATTTCAAAATTTTCCATGCCCTGCAAAGGATATATGTATATATTGAAAAAAAATGTTTTGTAGATTTGTATCGCCATGGTAACAACACCATGATGTAACAGATACATGTGTTTTTATTTTAGTATGTAAGTAATATTCATATATCATGGTTTTGCACTTTGTTTCCAAATGAATTATTGTAAAATGAATTTCTTATATAACGATTACTGTATATATATCTTGTTGCTAAGTAGCAACTGAAAATTGACATTTCCATATTACCTGTTCTACATCTCAATTCCTAGTGTGCTTCTGTAACTTTATAAAGAAACAACATTTTTTGTCAGTGTATCATCCACAGTTATACAAGTAGTTTACATTATACAAGAAAGTTTCTGATTGATTTTCATGTTGAATGGTGTTTATATTCGTTTTTAGCTAATGTTGCTATAGAAACATAATTCATTGTCAAATCTATGTACCTCATTAATATTTTATTCCAAGAAAACAAGTATAGTGTAATAAATAAATTGTTTGTTTTATGAATTGTATGTTATAAAAGGTATTGACAGAAAAGTACAGAGAGATCGACAAGTGTTTTGTTATTCATGACCCGTCTGCAATACAGGTATGCAAAATAGGTCAGTTACAAAATTGCCCAATTGACCAACTTAAAATCTTTGACTGAAATTATTTTACCAATGTATTTGGTAGGCAGCCCGATATCAGAATCAGGTAGAAACTCATTTTTCATAAAAATTGTTATAAGGGCCCTTTTCTCATGGGGCGGCTCATATAACAACTATCTAATATTTAAGAAGTCAACAGATAGCAATAATTAGGCCTAAGAAAAATACTTTAAAAAATGGTCTACGGTTATATTGTACAATTTTTCTCCAGACAAAATGAAGTTGATGACTCAATTCTGAAAATGTTATACCTTCAGTGCACAATGTCCACAGCTGTTCAGTAAATGGTTTGAAGAAGGTCGAAAACTAGGCTTTGACTTCCCAAACCACAAACTACACAAGATTTTGTTTTCTCTTCTGAATCTAAATAGAACAATTGATTATTAATAATAATTTGATGAAACCAGAGAAATCAAAGAAAATGCTTCCAGAAAAAGTCATAAAGTTTCAATAGATTCTAAGCAGCTACATTCAAATTATTGAGGAAGACAAGACTATAATTGCAATATTTAATAGTTTATGGCCTATTGCACAGTATTCGTGCCATTTAAAAAAAAAAATGATGCAAAAATTCATTATATTACATCCACCAAATCAATTTGCAAAAAAATGAAAACATGCAAACGCATACATAAAGGTTTACGTGTTCCCAAAAAATTTTGAAAAAATCTTGAGTAGAAAAAGTTTTTAGACCCTAAAAATGGCCATTTATGGGTGTAATGCATTAGCATCTGTTTTTTTCACTGTTATCTTCTTTCCATTTTAAAAACATTGCTTATTTTAGAATATCTGATGTTACATATTTTATTGTAGAATTTAATGCTGTTTAATTTGGTATATGGTATAATGTTGTGGAACAAATACTTTTTATTTTAGACTAAAATAACCAAAATTTTTACCAATGTAATGGTCCCAATTTCTGAACTACACCATATTAATTTTTTATTCATAAAAATTAAGATATATCTGGAGCTAAATACTTATCTTTTTTTAATGTTTATATATCAAGTTAATGTTTAGCCATCCTTGTGTTATCTGAATGTTTTAATCTGAATGAAGTACTTTGTCTTTTTAACAAAATTGAAGAATTTTACTCTGCGGCAAAAATAGTGTAATGTCCGTTCCATGGGTGTATTAACACAAAATATAGTAGAAAATAATATTAAAATGCATTACACCATGTATCTCATCGGTCTTATTCCCAAACACCTCACTTTTACTAATTTTTTCTATATATTTTTGAATAATTTTGAATAATTTTGAAAAATAAAAATGTTAAGTGTAAAGTCTGTCCCATAATGTCGGTCACACTTTCTCATACATCTGATAGTCCATTTTTTTTTTCAAGCAAAATGTTTTGTTTATTCAGTTTTTACATCTGTATCAAAAATATAAATCCTGTTTAAGTGTCAAAATCTTCTCTTGTTGAAAAAAGATGACTTAGTAGAAAAATAGAAAATTTCATCAAAAGTCTGTTTTAAAAATCAAATATTTTTTTCTTTTTTTCCCCAAAAAAGTAATGTATTACTGAACCAGATCTATGAGCATGTTCTTTCATAAGTAAACACAATAATTCTTTGTATTCAAACATGTTGCAATCAAAAATTTGTCAAAAATGGTAATTACTGAATGTGTAATGTCCATCCTGTAATGTTCGTCCCGCTTCACTTATAAATCTTCGATAACCTATTACTCAAATATTCTTATGAAAATGATTTCTAAATGGATTATAGCTTTTGAATCTGTATGTATCTAAGATTGAATAATTGAAATAAACTATCTCCCATGATAACAACTTTTTACCAAGAATATTTAAGTGTCCCCTAATATTATTTTCATTATTTATTGTTTTCTTTCAATTTGTATTTATAGATCTATTGCTTAAAATAAGGAAATAAATAACATTGATCAATGATTTTTTGTACTACAAGAATTTTTTTTGTAAACACAATATTTTGTTCAAATTTTATAACTGACTTTTAGTTGCTAGAAAAATAAAACTAATTCCACTATCATAATTTCACTCTGAGGTGTCCATCTCTGCAGCTTTAACTTATTGTGCAGTTAGGGTACTTTTTGCTTTCTCTAGTAATTGAAAGTCAGTTATAAAATTTGAATATGACAGGTCCTGATTATTCAATGTTATGTAATAATGCTGTCCCATTGTCAGTGGACAGTTTCAGTGTTAATTGGCTCCTTTGATAGCAATACATCACTGACTGAGGTATACTGGGGACCCACTGTGAACACACAGTGGGGGACTAGTATATCTCCAATCAACCCATACCATCATGTTGCACAGTGCCAGGATATATCCCAGACATGATCCTCAATGTGTGAAATTAAATAATCTCATTACTGAATAAGCATTATTAACCATGAATGCTGATGCAATGAAACATGCTATTTAAAGAAGGAGAAAGAAAAAGAAAACAGTGAAAAACGTTTAAACATTAATTATAACATTAATTTAAACATTGTTAAACTATGATAATTGTGATCTCATTTATCTATCTTTAACCTTTAATTTGATATTTGATTGTAAATAAAAACAACAATAATTCTGCCATTAAATTTAAGGTTTTTACAATCTTACCAGATAATCATTGATTTTTAATCATTATCAGTAAATCTAATTGTAGAATATGAAAATTAGTTCAACTGTTAATATCCAAATTGACATTTTTTTTTCTATTTATGAATCTTAAGTTCAATTTAAGTTAATCAGTAAGTGTCTATCAGTAAACAAAGTCAATGTGTAACTTTATTTTCCCCCAAATTAATTCAAGAAATATAATGTAGATATTTTACTTTTCACCTGGATCATGTGTAAAACTAGAATTTTCAATTAATTGACAAAGAAATAGACTTTTAAAAAAATGTTCAAATTGCAGTGACCTGTGGTTGTTTTTACTTGAGAAACATCAGTAAGAAAAAACAGTGTGAAATGCTTACATTATTATGGAAGTTAATTATTTAGTATAATGAATAATGAACTGGATGTACATATTAGCATCATTTGACATAATTTATATTATTTCAGACATATTTCATGGTTTTGATGGTGTTTAATATTAATACAGATAATGGTGATTCATGACAACCAAAAGTGATAGCTTTCCATGTCTTTGAGTGTCACATTACTTTTTGAAATGTCCGTCCCAGCATTGTGTAATGTCCTTCCCGCTGTAAATAAGCTACTATTATATTGTCATGGATAATTTATCATTCTGAAAATGAGTTAATATGTTTATTCTATCACATAAGGACACTATTTAACAGTTTTATTGGCAATTGCATGCACAGATTTTTTTTAGGGAATGTATTGAAGAGGGAATATTTTTGCTAGATTTTGAAGTTTTCAATAGTTTCCAGAATTTGATATAATTTTGTATTTATTGATAAAATACCAAGATGTAATCGCTGTCAATGAACTGATATATGTATTACTTCAAAATAATAGCAAATAAATAGTTTTAATGGTTATATTTATGTCAAGTTCATCCTCATTAGATGTTGTAATGGTTCAACCTGTAATGTCTGTCCCACTTGATACCTACCACGTTAAACACTAAATTTTCACAAAATCAGTGAGAAATTTATCCTTATATTTATCAAACAGGACTTTACAGATGTCACACTCAACAAATATGAAAAAAGAAATCAAATAAGACAATTTTCATTTTTTGCTCTAGATGCTAACAAACTGGCACATTTACTGTGCAATAGGCCTTATACAAAAACAAATTTATTTAGCTTGGTTGTGAAATATTGATATTACAACTTATATTTATCAAGCCTAAGTCTGATTCCTGGACAACACAGCAATATTAATTTTCTAAAAGATTGCATGGTGAAAGCCATGATCAGAACCTGGTTGAACAGGGGCTTGAACTTATAGCCTAGTTAATCATTTGTGTATGAATGCCAGCTCACTCACCTGTACTTGGGAGGTAGTGCATTAAATTCAGCATACACTGACCCTACCACAAATGAAGAAGACCTGAAATAACATGTTTTGCATCTTATATCATCTAATTACCACCCATATAACAAATGTTGATCTTTGGTTTGTTACTGAATCAAATTATTCCATAATTCCCAATATAAATACTGTTGGTTTTCATTAAATTTGATCTTTTAATTGGAACAAGCCGAAATCTGAGACAACTGAGTAACTTCAATGCATCTAGCATGCATCACCATTTACCAAAATATTTGTTTGAACAGTTAAGAGACATCAGATTTTAACAAGTCCATAATAGTGCAAACCAGCCACTTACTTGAAGATGGCGACTCCATCTGTATTTCCCAGAAGTCTGATGTTGTTTCCATCTTCCAAAAAACCACCTGGACCTTTACATTTAAATTAAATAAGTATTAAATACATACCATATCTAGCTGCTTCATGGTATTCATTCATGTCACATTTCAGGAAACCCTTTTTGTCATAGGTTCACTTATTATTCATAAATAATGTAATTTGTAATTAGTCAGTAATTATATTCTAATTAGTTTTTTGGTATCTCCGATAATCAATGTAACTGACAATGTAAAAGGCTGTATACATTTAAAGAAGTTTTGCCATGGTCCAGTGGCTAGTGTGCTGGACTTGGAACTGGAGTTCCTGGTTCAAATCCTGGCCATGGCAGGTCATACCCTTCCATGAAAATTTGACAAAAAATGTTGATTTTCCTCCACATGTGGAGAAGTTGCTGACTCCTTGTGGAAGGGTAAGTCAGAACTGGTTGGTATATAGTCCAGGAAAATGGGTTAGGTGAACCGGTCGCTGTATATAACTGAAAAATTGTTGAAAAATGGCATTAAACCCAGTGATAATAATAATTAAGAAAGTTTTAATATCAAATTCTCAGTGTTGTACAGATTGATTGCTATCAATTTGAGGGATTATTAAGCATTATGAGCATCTTACCAAAATGTTCTTGGTACAGTTCTCGATCATAAACATCTTGAATTGCATCATTTGATCTGTTTCTTTTAAATCGATGATCTAAAAGGTGCCATAATCCTGAAAGGTAAAGCATGTAGCAACATGTAAGCATGTAGAAGGTTCATAAATTAAAAAAAAAAACAGACTCAAATTGTTTTTTACTTCAGTCCTGATCTGAACTGTCATATTTATGCTGATTATGTTGATTTCAATCAATTTTTTTCTTAGAGGCTATTAGTCACATGACAACATAGTGCCACCACCCATGGTGGTATTTTTATCAACCAATGACAAACTTCCAATTTACACAGCTGATTTAAATTTTATATGTGAAGCACACATCTAATGCAGCGGTGGTAGGAAGTGGAAAATTTGAAATGCAACGATATGTTAAAACATATAATTTTTTTATGGTACGATATGGCCGCTTGTACACTGCATGTTACAAAAAAGTTTAAGTCAAATATAATATATAATATTATGTAACAGTGCATGTTTCCTACCACTTGTCATCTATATGTCTCTGCTATGACTAAGAAAACTGAATTGTATGCCAGATGGTGAGGATGTCAGAAAAGAAGGGAGTATGTTCAAAGACTTATTGAGAAATTTGTTTGCAGCGGAAGCCACTGAAGATATTGAAGGTCTCATTATGGAATATGGTAAGCCAAATTTACTAATACAAAGACATAGATTATTCATATTATTTTGACAGCATGAATATTTGAACAGGGTTCCCAAGGTCAGGGAAAAGATAGAGAAAAATTACTTTTTTTAAGGTCAGGTAAAGTCATGGAATTTTGAAGTTGGTCAGGGAATTTTGTAAGAGAAGAATTTGGATTTTTAACACAAAACAGTCAATAACCTAAATGTTGTTGTAGACCATTTCAATAATAATTGATTATCATTCTTGCAGATGGACAGACAATGCAAAGATTTCAAATGGAGTAAAATGGGTAGGAGAACAAATGGCATTGTTCACTACAAGTAATGTTATTATACATTTGACTGAATTACAACTGTAGAAGGGAGGCATCTAGATTTGCACTTGACCATCCGTCAGTCCTATCACAAAATTGTGTTACCTATATCTAAAAACAGTACAACTAACTGCTGTCATGTGTCATGCATTCTGAATCAAGTCAGAATTTTATTTCAGCATGTCAGAGAATATTCATACATTTAATTGAAGCAACATGCTGAAATATGTCTGAGTTGACATGTCTGAACAAACTCTGAATTGTGTCTGAGATGTCTGAATGAAAATGCTGAATCTTGTCTGAGAAATTGTCAGAACTAAATGCTGAATCTTGTCTGAGACATCTGAATAATGCCTGAATTGTCCCAATTTAAGGTATGTTTCAGCTTGTCAGACATTATTCAGGCAAGATAGCCTGAACAAATTTTTCTGAATCATATGACTGAATACTGTCAGAATGAAAATGCTGAACCTTGTCTGAGATATTTGTCTGAAAAAAATGCTGAATTTTGTCTGAGATATTTGTCTGAACAAAAAGCTGAATATTGTCTGAGACATCTGAATAATGCCGGAATTGTCCCAATTTAAGGTATGTTTCAGCCTGTCAGACAATATTCAGACAATATGACTGAACTTTGTCTGAACATGTTTTGTCAGATTATATTCAGAATATTTTTGAAAGCTAAACTACTCTGAATTTGAGTCAGGTATGTTTCAGTCTTTTGCATTCAGATATAATTTAGATTCAATTCAGCTTCAATTCAGACAAATTCAATTTCATTTCAGACAAAATTCAGACTGTCCTTTTTCATGAGGGATAAAAGCAATGAACAAGGATTAAAGGTAAATTTGATAAATACATACCTCTTTAACTAGCAAACAATCATGAATCCTAGATAGCCATATTTTCATGCTTTCCCATCTATGGAACAGAAGTTCCTATGTTTCTAGGAGTCCACAATGTCAGTAAACATGAAAAATAAATATAATTACTTATGTAATGAAAGAAGTAGCATAAATGATAATAAATATGATATAAATATAATAATACATTTTACATTGTCGAGTATCCAAAACAGCAGCAGCCTTTCTGTCATTCTATCAGTCCTTGGTTTCCAACCAGAATAGATACAATTTGCTTATGCCCACTAAAATACATAATAAAATACATAATAAATAGAAAAATAATATATATAAATATAAATAAATGTATTAGTGATATATTTAAATATCACATAGTGGCAGGTTGCCAAGTATGTAGATGATAATGAACAACCTTTTCAACAGATATTACATTCAGATTTGCAACACTCGAATGAACAGTAAATCCACCAGTCCTGGGTTTCCAACAAGAATAATACTTGAGAAAAGAAGCCAGTAAGGGGTCACTTGAATAAGGCTTGAAAAGAGTAGCCATATTTGGGGTTAATTGAGAAAAGAAGTCATATTGGGGGTTATGTAACTAAGGTTGAAGAAAGGTAGCCAGATTCATGGTTACTTGAATAAGAGTTGAAAAGAGGGACCATATTTGCTGTTACTAGAGAAAAAAGCCGTATTTGGGGTTACTTCACTAAGGTTTGAGAAAGGTAGACAAGTTTGTGGTTACTTTATTAAGGCTTGAAAAGAGTAGCCAATTTTGGGGTTACTTGAGAAAAGAGTAGCCATATTTGGGGTCACATGAAAAAAGAAGCCATACTTGGGGTTACTTCACCAAGGCTTCAGAAAGGTATCCAGGTTTTGAGGTTACTTGAATCAGGCTTGAAAAGAGTAACTCAATAAAAGGGGTTACTCAAGAAAAGAAGTAATATTTGGGGTTACGTAACAAAGGCTAGAGAAAGGTACCCAAGTTTGGAGTTACTTAAATAAGGCTTGAAAAGAGTAGCCATACTTGGGATTGAGAAAAAACCTATTTGGGGTTACCTCACTAAAGCTTCAGAAAGGCAGCCAGGTTTGGGTTACTTCAATGAGGCTTGAAAAGAGTAGCCATATTTGGGGTTAATTCAAAAAAGAAACCATATTTGTGGTTACTTTATTAAGGCTTCAGAAAGGTACCCAGGTTTGGGGTTACCTGAATAAGGCTTGAAGAGAAGCCATGTTTGGGGTTAATTGAGAAAAAAAGCCATTTTTGGGGTTAGTTTACTAAGGCTGGAGAAAGATTGCCTGGGTCAGGGTTACTTGAATATGGCTTGAAAAGAGAAGCCATATTTGGGGTTACTTGAGAAAAGAAACCATATTTGGCGTTACTTTACTTAGGTTTCGAAAAGGTACCCAGGTTTGGGGTTACTTGAATAAGGCTTGAAGAGAAGCCATGTTTGGGGTTAATTGAGAAAAAAAGCCATCTTTGGGGTTACTTAACTAAGGCTGGAGAAAGGTTGCTTGGGTCAGGGTTACTTGAATATGGCTTGAAAAGAGAAGCCATATTTGGGGTTACTTGAAAAAAGAAATATACTAGGGGTTACTTCACTAAGGCTGGAGAAAGGTACCCAGGTATGGGGTTATATGAATAAGGATTGACAAGAGTAAGCAAATTTGGAGTTACTTAAGAAACAATATTTGGGGTTACTAATATAAAGCATGATAAAGGTACCCAGGTTTGAGGTTACTTGAATAAGGCTTGAAGAGAAGCCATGTTTGGGGTTAATTGAGAAAAAAAGCCATCTTTGGGGTTACTTAACTAAGGCTGGAGAAAGGTTGCTTGGGTCAGGGTTACTTGAATATGGCTTGAAAAGAGAAGCGATACTTGGGGTTACTTGTGAAAAGAAAACATACTTGGCATTACTTCACTAAGGCTTTAGAAAGGTACCCAGATATGGGGTTATATGAATAAGGATTGAAAAGTGTAGCCAAATTTGGAATTACTTGAGACAACATATTTGGGGTTACTAATATAAAACATGATAAAGGTACCTATGTTTGGGGTTACCTGAATAAGGCTGTGAAAGAGTAGCCATATTTTGGGGTCACTTGAGAAAAGGAGCCATACTTGAGGTTATTTAACCAAGGCTGAGAAAGGTACCCAGTATTTGAGGTTACTTGAATCAGGCTTGAAAAGAGTAGCCAAATGCGGGTTACTCAAGAAAAGAAGAAACATTTAGGGTTACTTAACAAAGGCTAGAGAAAGGTACCCAAGTTTGGAGTTACTTAAATAAGGCTTGAAAAGAGTAGCCATACTTGGGATTGAGAAAAAACCTATTTGGGGTTACCTCACTAAAGCTTCAGAAAGGTAGCCAGGTTTGGGTTACTTCAATAAGGCTTGAAAAGAGTAGCCATATTTGGGGTTAATTCAGAAAAGAAACCATATTTGTGGTTACTTTACTAAGGCTTCAGAAAGGTACCCAGGTTTTGGGTTACTTGAATAAGGCTTGAAGAGAAGCCATGTTTGGGGTTACTTGAGAAAAGAAGCCATATTTGTGGTTACTTTACTAAGGCTTCAGAAAGGTACCCAGGTTTGGGGTTACTTGAATAAGGCTTGAAGAGAAGCCATGTTTGGGGTTAATTGAGAAAAAAAGCCATCTTTGGGGTTACTTAACTAAGGCTGGAGAAAGGTTGCTTGGGTCAGGTTTACTTGAATATGGCTTGAAAAGAGAAGCCATATTTTCGGTTAATTCGGAATAGAAGTCATATCTGGGGTTTCTTAACTAAGGCTTGAGAAAGGTTGCCTGGGTCGAAATGAGTAGTCATATTTGGGATTACTAGAGAAAAGAAAACATATTTGGGGTTACTTAATGAAGGCTTGAGAAAGTTAGCCAAGTTTGGGGTTACTTAAATGATGTTTGAAAAGAGAAGCAATATTTGGGGTTACTTGAGAATAGAAACCATATTTGGGGTTACTTTACTAAGGCTTCAGAAAGGTGCCCAGGTTTTGGTTTACTTGAATAAGGCTTGAAGAAAAGCCATATTTGGGGTTAATTGAGAAAAAAGGCCATCTCGAGAAATGTTGCCTGGGTCAGGGTTACTTGAATAAGGCTTGAAAAGAGAAGCGATACTTGGGGTTACTTGTGAAAAGAAAACATACTTGGCATTACTTCACTAAGGCTTTAGAAAGGTACCCAGATATGGGGTTATATGAATAAAGATTGAAAAGTGTAGCCAAATTTGGAGTTACTTGAGAAAACATATTTGGGGTTACTAATATAAAACATGATAAAGGTACCTATGTTTGGGGTTACCTGAATAAGGCTGTGAAAGAGTAGCCATATTTTGGGGTCACTTGAGAAAAGGAGCCATACCTGAGGTTATTTAACCAAGGCTGAGAAAGGTACCCAGTATTTGAGGTTACTTGAACAAGGCTTGAAAAGAGTAGCCCAATGCAGGGTTACCTGAGGAAAGAAGAAACTTTTGGGGTTACTTAACAAAGGCTAGAGAAAGGTACCCAAGTTTGGAAAGAGTAGCTTTGAAAGAGTAGCTATACTAGTGGTTGAGAAAAAACCTGCTTGGGGTTACTTGACTAAGGCCCCAGAAAGGTAGCCAAGTTTGGGTCACTTCAATAAGACTTGAAAAGAGTAGCAATATTTAGGGTTACTTGAGAAAAGAAGTAATATTTGAAGTTTCTTAACAATGGTTTGAAAAAAGTAGCAATGTTTGGGGCGTCTTAACTATGGCTTGAAAAAAGTAGCCATGTTTGAAGTTTATTAACTTTGGCTTGAAAAATTAGCCATGTTTGGGGTTACTTAACTATGGCTTGAAAAAATTAGCCACATTTGGGGTTTATTAATAATGACTTGAAAAAATAGCCATTTTGGGGGTTTATTAATTATGGCTTGAAAAAATTGCCATGTTTGGGGTTTATTTACTACAGCATTAAAAATAGTACTGTTTGGGGTTACTTAACTATGGCTCAAAAAAAGTAGCCATGTTTAGAGTTCATTAATTATAGCTTGAAAAAATAGTCATGTTTGGGGTTACCTAACTATGTTTTGGCATCTCAACAATGTCTTGAAAAAAATAGCTGTGTTAGGGGTTACTTAACTATTGCTTGAAAAAAGTGGCCATTTTTGGGGCGTCATAACAATGGCTTAAAAATAGCCATGTTTTCAGTTTATTAACTATGGCTTGAAAAAAAATAGCCATTTTTCGGGTTGTTTGTAGGCTTGAAAATATTAGCCATGCTTGTGGTTATTTAACTAAGGCTTGAAAAAATAGCCATGTTTAGGATTTATTAATTATGGCTTGAAAAAATAGCCATGTTTGGGGTTACTTAACTATGGCTTGAAAAAAGTAGCCATGTTTGGGGCATCATAATAATGGCTTGAAAAATAGCCATGTTTTGGGTTGATTAACTATGGCTTGAAAAAAGTAGCCATCTTTGGGTTTTTTTGAAGGCTTAAAAAAATTAGCCATGTTTGGGATTTATTCACTATGGCTTAAAAAAATTAGCCATGTTTGGGGATAAATAACTATGGCTTGAAAAAAATAGCCATGTTAGGGACTATCAAATATGGCTTGAAAAAATTAGCCATGTTTGGGATTGGATTTATTAACAATGGCTTGAAAAAATAGCCATGTTTAGGATTTATTAATTATGGCTGGAAAAAATAGCCATGTTTGGGGGGAAATCACTATGGCTTGAAAAAATTAGCCATGTTTGGGATTTATTAACAATGGCTTGAAAAAATAGCCATGTTTGAGGTTACTTAACTATGGCTTGAAAAAAGCAGCCAGGTTTGGGGCATCATAATAATGGCTTCAAAAATAGCCATGCTTTGGGTTGATTAACTATGGCTTGAAAAAAGTAGCCATCTTTGGGCTTTTTTTGAAGGCTTGAAAAAATTAGCCATGTTTGGGATTTATTCACTATGGCTTAAAAAAATTAGCCATGTTTGGGGATAAATAACTATGGCTTGAAAAAAATAGCCATGTTAGGGACTATTAAATATGGCTTGAAAAAATTAGCCATGTTTGGGGGGAAATCACTATGGCTTGAAAAAATTAGCCATGTTTGGGATTGGATTTATTAACAATGGCTTGAAAAAAATAGCCATGTTTGGGGGTAAATAACTCTGGCTTGAAAAAATTAGCCATGTTTGGGGACTATTAACTATGGCTTGAAAAAATTAGCCATGTTTGGGCTTTATTAACCGTGGCCTGAAAAAATAGCCATGTGTGGGATTATTTGAATAAGGCTTGAAAAAGCCGATGGGTTCAGGATTCTTTGAGGACCATGTTGGAGGTTACTTAATTATGGCTTGAACAAGCCGGTGGCATCGGGATTCTCGGAGAGCCCGAAAAACAGCAATGATTTTTGGGGATACCTAACTATGGCTTGAAAAAATTAGCCATGTTTGGGGTTTATTAACAATGGCTTAAAAAATTAGCCATGTTTGGGGACTATTAACTATGGCTTGAAAAAATAGCCATGTTTGGGGGTAAATAACTCTGGCTTGAAAAAATTAGCCATGTTTGGGGTTTATTAACAATGGCTTAAAAAATTAGCCATGTTTGGGGACTATTAACTATGGCTTGAAAAAATAGCCATGTTTGGGGGTAAATAACTCTGGCTTGAAAAAATTAGCCATGTTTGGGGTTTATTAACAATGGCTTAAAAAAATTAGCCATGTTTGGGGTTTATTAATTATGGCTTGAAAAAAGTAGCCATGTTTGGGGTTACTTAGCTATGGCTTGAAAAAATGGCCATGTTTGGGGTTTATTAATTATGGCTTGAAAAAATAGCCATGTTTGGGGCGTCTTAACTATGGCTTGAAAAAAGTAGCCATGTTTGAAGTCTATTAACTTTGGCTTGAAAAATTAGCCATGTTTGGGGTTACTTAACTATGTGCTGCCATATGATAAACCTGGATTCCTCTCATAGAGACTGGTATCGAATGTACCAAGAACAGTAAAGTATATCGAATGGGATCGAATTTGGGCGACAAATTTGGAAGATTGAGAGCCCTGTCAATATACTGATGATCATAATAATCATTTATTGCACATCATAGCTTAAAATAATGGTCCAATATTTGGGCTCTGTACATTACCAGTGCCCAAATACTTGGATTTATAATTTAAGCCTAGCACTTTTTTGATATATTGTCATCAGGATATATGTCAACAGGTAAACAAACACTCACTGTTAGGTGTTAAAATGACATTTATACAGGCCTCTCGCACTTTTGGGGGACTGGGGCACCGAAAGGGGGGAATTTCGCATCATTTTCAGTTCAAGGAGGAATTTCAAAAGCAGTGGGGGAATGGGAAAAAATTACAAGACTATGAGTGTTTTTTACAGTTTTTATTTTTTTCTCACTAGGTGGACTCCAGGTTTATCTAGCCATTTGTTTAATGGAAAAAATAACAAGACTATGTATGTTTTTCACAATTTTTTTTTAAATATAGCCATGTTTGGGGTTTATTAACTATGGCTTGAAAAAGGTAGCCATATTTGAGGTTACTTAACTAAGGCTCGAAAAAAGTAGCCATGTTTAGGGTTTATTAACTATGGCTTGAAAAAATAGCCATGTCTGAGGTTTATTAATTATGGCTAGAAAAAATTAGCCATATTTGAGGTTACCTAAGTATGGCTTGAAAAAGTAGCCATGTTTGGGGTTTCTTAACTATGGCTTGAAAAAATAGCCATGCCTGGGGTTATTTCAACTATGGCTTGAAAAAAGTAGCCATGTTTGAGGCTTCCTATTGGTTTATTGGTGTTTACATCAAATGTTAAGGATAACATTGATAAGTCGTTTAATAAGATAATATAAGCTTAAGATGTAAATGTAAAAATGAGAATGAAGAAGTTATGAATTGTTTAAAAATTGGACTGTTGCAACAATAAGAGTGTGCAATAGGAGATGTGATGCCATGATTTAGGATTTTGATGTAGGATTTGTGTAGACTGGAATGAGTACACAATCAGTGACCCAGGGCTTGGCATGACCAGCCGATTGATTAGGGCAGGTCTTCCTGACCTCAAGTTTAGCCCAAATTAAGGCCAAAGTGGTGTGTTGCAGGGGCAGAGTTTAAGCAGCGATACCCAGGCCCTACTCAACAACTAGGATCCTGTAATCAGGCGACACAGATAGGGGAGTCTTACCCCTCTGTAGTGCGATGACTGGGGAATTCTAACCCCCTTCAAGTTGGGGGTTTGATGCTTCTTAACTAAGACTTGAAGAGTAGCCACATTTGAGGTTTCTTACCCAAGGCTTGAAGAGTAACCACATTTGAGGTTTCTGAACTATGGCTTGAAGAGTAGTCACATTTAAGGTTTCTTACCTAAGGCTTGAAGAGTAGCCACATTTGAAGTTTCACACCTAAGGCTTGACGAGTAGCCACATTTTGGGTTTCTTAACTATGCCTTGAAGAATAACCACATTTGAGGTTTCTGAACTATGGCTTGAAGAGTAACCACATTTGAGGTTTCTGAACTATGGCTTGAAGAGTAACCACATTTGAGGTTTCTGAACTAAGGCTTGATGAGTAACCACATTTGAGGTTTCTGAACTAAGGCTTGAAGAGTAGCCACATTTGAGGTTTCTGAACTATGGCTGGAAGAGTAGCCACATTTCGTGTTTCTTAACTATGGCTTGAAAAAAGTAGCCATGTTGGAGGTTTCTTAACTAAGGCTTGAAGAGTAGCCACATTTGGGATTTCTGAACTATGGCTTGAAAATAGAAGCCATGTTATATGGCTTTAGAAAGAAGGCATTTTGGGGATTACCAAAATAACCAACTGGGAAAATAGCTAGGTGGATTGAGATATTATCACATTATTATTTGTCTGTATAGTATAGACCAGGGTACAAGAATGGGCATACAGAGGATACAGAACTACCAATTACAAATTTACTAAGTAATAACAAAGAGATAATTAGGGCGACAGAATGCACAGAACAACTAAGTACTTCAAAAAGACTACACATGTAAGCAGGAGGAAGTGATCTTAATTTCTTGCCTTGTAAATCTTGATCATCTTGGCTTATGCTTCTAGTTCTGTAGGTTCCAAAAGTCAAACATCTTTTCGTTGAATATTTTTCTGACATAATGGTGCTTTGATCAACTGAAAATAAAGAGGTAGTCACATAAAGATGATACAAGATGCATGAAAATTAATTTAACATCCGATATATATGAACAGTATAACAATAGTAGCTGCATGAACTACTTTCCAACAGTACTCATAATTAACAAAAGCTGTCAAAAAAGGAACATGGTTACAAAATCTGCGACAGTGGCTTTTTACCTTTTTTCTCCTCCAAAACTTTTTTCCCCTTTTTTTAAAAAAATCCCCTCCAGAGTTCTGTCTTCAAAATGAGCATACAAAATGATCGATTAATATTTTACGACATTAATCTAAACTGAAGTGATCGATCGAGCGTGCCCTATAGGATGCTTTACAGCAGGGCGGTGAAAAAAGAAAATTTGCCAGTGCAGACTGATTTTCAAGTTCAGTAGTGAAAACTGATTAAAAATCGGTGCATAAATATTCTACAAATTTCGGTCCGAAATCGCTTAGTATGTGCAAAATGACACAAAACTTATATGTTGTTCGCACAATTCTCAATAATCCAATAACTATGTCAAGATAATCAATAGACATGAGCGATCATCAGCTAATCCGATCAATTGATGTCCGTCAATAGGCGGTCGCTTGTAATTAGTCCAAACACGTGGTGGAAAACAGAAAACAAGTAATGCATTGATAAATTGTGTTAAGTGATGTGTTGGCTGCATGTACCAATATTTGAGTTAAAAACTTCAAATGCCATTCTGTACGTGAATTAAATACTGTCATTACTCTTACAGTCTTCTCGGTTATTTTTTTTACTACAGTCCTCAGGAATACACTTTGTGACAAAAGTTATAGTCCTCATAGATTTTTTATAGTCCGAGCTTGTTTGAATGGTGTCATAGAATATTTGGTAAATTACTTTGGGACATCTATCCTACTTAAATCATTACCCTGGTATTTGTCTTGAATGTCTAGAATACGCTATTTACTATCATTTTTAACAATTAGCCATTTAAGTTGATTTTTTTTCAGCATTAGACCAAAATTCTACTGTCAAAGCTTTTACGGCTACATTCAATTAAACTATATATAAGTAATGGTAAACATGGCAATAAGATTGTTTCAGAGAATGGAACAAATTCAATAAATCAGTTGTATCGCTATGTTTTCTACCAATAGGCAATCTTCAGATTAAGCATTCTGAATTTACTCACCAGCAGGGCCAGTTACTTTGTAGAAGTTACTCGCCCGAAACTAAAATGACTCACCCACATACAAAACCCAATACTGATATAGATCTATTTTCTTCAAATTAATGTTAACAGATTAACCCCGCTTCGTGCCTTAGACATACCGTAGAAAATTCATAATATCCGATAAATATTTACTGATTCCATTCTATAATTGGTGGTTGCTTCAAGCTCAGTGTCCGACAGTTTTATGTAGCATGTAACCCATTGGGCTACTTTTCTTTTCTGGTAGCCCAGTGGCTATCAGTTCTTTTCTGGTAGCCCAGACATTATATAAAAGGATTCATCATAATTTACATTACCAAGAAAACAAGCCTGGTTCATAAAAGCACACTTCACAAAATCAAACTCATAAGTAATATCAAAATTTTACACATGTCATTATTATATTAACAGAATTATATATTTATAAGAATATGTCTGATAACATATCTAATCTATGTGTCTTGTACACAAAGCATATCCGAATTCATTTCATGTCCAAAATAAGTACAACTAGAGAGTCAATAAACTGTACACAAATTGATTTTGCAAAAGCTTTAACAAGAAAACATTTTCATAAAACTTAAGTCTGCAAATTGAACCAATAGTCCAAGCCCGGTGCAATTAAAAGGCCTGGACTATAAAAACTCCTTTACATATAGACCAATCTGTTAATTCTGGGAAACCAAGTAACTGTACTAAAAATAAATTATTTGCAGAGGCATGTGAGAATATAGTAGTCATGTGACTGAGAAACATGTCATTAATTCCTTGCGTTACGTCATCAGCGATTAATTTGATTTCAAAAAGTTACACTCAGCTGAATAACATGCGGGAATGACGTCACAACTTGTGGAATGTGTCAATATCATGCTTAGCTAACACTAAATATATCACTTTTGAAGAAAGCCGAGAAACAGTACTCATGTGACATCAGCTGTTTGAACTTTTATTCATTTACTTTGTGGCTACAGTGCCGCAACAGAGCTTTTTGAAAAAGTTCTCAGTTAATTCTTCATCACCGTCATTTAAGTCAAACTCTGGGGCGTAATCGAACTACACTCACAATGGAAGTTTATAGTCCGGGCCAGATTTTTATAGCCTCGGGCTCGTACTATATGCATTTTTCTTTGACCTGGTGACCTGGTTTTTAACCCTAGTGGACCCATGGTCAAACCTGTTCATGATATCATAAACACAAATATTCTGATCTCTAGAGCATAAACAAGGTTTTTCTATGGATGATCCATGGGGGAAAATGCACAAAACCTGAGGAAAACAAAGATTTTAACACAGTTTCATAAAAATCTAATCAAAACTGGCCACTAGAGGGTTAATCAAGGTTTTTCAATAATTTGACCCCAGTGGCCTAGTTTTTGGCCCCAGATAACCCATGTTCGACCCTATCTAAGATATCATTAAGACAAACATTTTGACAAGGTTTCATGACCATCCAATCAAAACTGTGACCTCTAGTGGGTTATTTGTATTATAAACCGAGTGACTTTATTACCACAACATTTTAAAAGTTTTGCGACATAAAAGTACTGTAAAACATGCCTTAAAACTGAATATAATACACCATGACATGTGCAGGCGGTCACAAGTTGTTGATGTGCATGCTGCTGGAAGTAAAAATTTGATTTTTCATATACATTCCAAATGGTATGAATTACAAATGCACATAAAATGTAAGTTTGAATTTGCAGTTGTTGCGTCATTAAAGTCGAACAGTCTGCAAACCATTGATCAATTATTAACACCATAGATCCAAGATAGATTGTTAGTTCATATTAAGATAAACATTCAAAAAATGCAATGTAGACTTCTTATCTTTATTAATTATTATTATATGATTATGATGAAATACCATTAAAAAATTTGATACTTTACGTCTCTTGACAAAAACATAAACATAGTCTACAATCCGTATAGATGTGCATTTGATAAAAAACAATGTGTCCACGATAGAAATATGCATCTGGGATGCGGAATGCACAGATAAAATGATCCCTGCATTCATAAAAAAATACCAAAAATAAAATCCCTACTACCAACACATCTTTTACAAATTACAGGAAACAAACCTATTGTTTAGGCATGACTGTACATGAAAGCAGTATCATTTGGGCAAAAATAAATGACCCTGAAGCAAGTGAGATTAGGCTTATGACAAAAATTGCTCTCAATAATTTCACAAAAACATCGTCTTTCAATCCTACTCTATTGACTTTTGGGGCCATAAACTGCTAAGTGCAGTACCCCACCCACATCAAACAAAATACAAAGTAGAAATATGAATGTTTTTTCCTAATTACAGCCGCTAACCCAACCTTAAATCAAACCAACCAATGGATAATTGTTTAGATCTTATCGCACATTGCTTTAGAAAATCAAAATTCACAGCACTCTAACCCAAATAGAACTGAACATAAAATCTCGAAGTTCGTCATATTGTGATTTATTTCGTGGCTGAAACACCATACACATTACCCAACATCATACGCATGGACCTAGAAATATTTTGTAGACATACGTTCCGAACAAAAAAGGCAAAAACTAAAACTCACCTGCGAAAAACATGGCGTCTCATCTCCAGTCGCACATTTTCAAAACCAAATACCAGTGGTCACATGTTGTACTCGTGCATTTCTATTGGTGTAGAGGTTTCGGGTCAAAACGGCCTTATTCGGCTAAGTGTACTCCCCGGCCCAATTACAAAGCGGACCGGACCAAAACGGCTCGATCAAAATCGGCTCACTTATTTCAATTAAATGTAACTTGTGAAAGATATTAACTTTTTTGGTGAAATTGTTATAATCTTTGCAATTAGTACATAGATAGAATTTCGAGTAATACGAGTGCAATATGAAGGATAACTATAGTAATAGGTGCTATCATAGTGCTATATAGTTGTATGTCGGAATAATGGTTAATACAGTTATGACCAATAATGTATTTATTAATTCAATTATGATAATACACAAATAAAAATTTATCTTGTAACTGACTGCAAACTTAAGTAACGTTTTGTTCTGTGTTTTAATGTGACTTATTTTCACTGGGATGTAACGCCGTTTTTCAACAATTTTTCAGTTATATACGGCGACCGATTCACCTAACCAGTTTTCCTAGGCTGTATACTAACCAGTACTAACTTACCCTTCCACAAGGAGCCGGCAACTTCTCCACATATGGAGGAAAATCGACATTTTTGTAAAATTTTCATTGAAGGGTATGACCTGCCACTACTGGGATTCGAACTTAAGTAACATCATCCTAATGGATGGATGGATGGATGGATGGCAGTGTTGTATATATATATGTGTTTACAATAGTTTGTATGCCCGTCAGCCCGATTAGCTCAGTTGGTAGAGCAGCTGACTTGCAAGCAGAAGGTCGCGGGTTGGAGACCAGCATCGGGAACTTTATTTTCTGCCTCCTATTATAGATAGATAGATTTTTTTCAACGTTAATTTCATCATTCGGAACTTTACTATATAAAATAATGCACATTTCATGCACATGTATGATTTAAATGGTAGTGTTTCTTTCCGTCATATAATTTGAGTGTTTTAGCGTTGATGAATTTCAGATTTGTTTTGGAGTTTGACAAACGAATATACATGCTCATGTCTCTGATTACTTTTCGGTTTCAAGAATTTTGAATGACAAAAAGACATTTTCTTTCTGTACGAGGAATATTGTTGTATCTACTTGTTTCATTGCTACATCGTGAGACGAGATTCTGGATATACAAAGAGCTTTTATAAATGTTAATGATGGTCAACTATATTAGTTGCGTAGTCACAACATTTTATCCCGTTTTTGTTGAACGATAGGATTGGCAGTCTGCTAAGGAAGGCTGATTAATATGTATGTAGCGTTTCCTAGGAATCTAGTTGTCATTTTGTATACTATAGTGTTTTGAACGTTACAGCTGTAGCGGAATGCATGTGTGCGGTGGTGATTGGTTGCAGCCGTGCATGGCACATAACACTGTAGTGGCTTTCAGGTGAAATTTCAGTCAGAATTCTAAGATTTTTGACCGAAAAATACGTTAACATTTGATACTGCAATAGCGAGATCAATTTATTTTCCGTCTACCACTATTAGACATCTAAAGCGAGGAGCGGGAAGCGAGTACGATACGCAACAAATGAGTTATATGAAGGGGGTGTATCAAACAACTTGAATGAAAAGTGAATTTCAATATGTAAAGTACAGAAAGTGATATATAGTTCCAAACCTGGAAGTATTTTATGTGTACATTCTTTTTCAATTTTTTTTTTTACAAAAAGCTTACATTATGATGTTCTAGAATTCTCTAATAGCAATATTAACTAGTGCATAAAGCAAGCGTATAAGAAAGTTAAAAGTATAAAATCCATGCCTCACCTTCTGCAAAAAAGCTTGGCGAAAACATGCACAGCCTTGGACAAAAAGTCTCGCCGCTGTCGCCACACCGAGCTCATGCACTTGTACGCCTTCAGTTCTGCTTTAACGTGCCCCATGTCTGTCCGATAACGGGTTGAAACGCAACACATTTTGACGAGCTACCCTCACGCTGACGTAACTGAGCTTCTAAAAAAGGTATCATGACAGGCCAACTGTTAGGATGAATTTTGTCAGCCAGCAGGACACAATCCCGAGGAAATAAAGAAGTTCAGTTCCAATGCGTTCCAAAAAACACAAATTGTTGAGCGTCATTGAGATGATTAAAACAATCAGTTTCGACGTACCTATTTCTACCTTGATAATCAATCATAACTTGAGAATGCAAGCAGTAATGGTGCCTAAGTGGTGACCAGAATAAAATTGTTGTTGGTCTTATATTGGTCTTAACTGGTGCCATCTATAGCACCAATAGCGGAAGGCATTGCGGTCCAACCGTTCTGCATTTCGCGCAATTCATTCACTGTGAGCCATTGCAGATATTTTTCTGATTAATTAATTAACTAAGGTGCTCATTACACGATTGATTTCACAGTTCATGATAAAAATACTGTTGAATAACGCTGCTAAAAGTATAAAAGCTAGAGTTTTTCTTCCAAACAGACAGGCTAAAAAGAACAAAAGACACGGCTCCATTACAGTAACGCTTGAGGGAGTGACTACATACCGTTTGCTGATGAGCCATGTCATCTTTTGACACTTGGAATGACATCATTTGACTTGCTGACCTGTTTGGTAACGTAACGGCTGCACTGTCTTAAAGAGTTTTACAGAAACTGTTTCAACGAAACTGTATAAGTTGCAAACTCATATCTGAAAATACAATTGATCGTTTATTATTGTTTGTACGTGAAGCATAAAATGTAAATGTGTTTTCTCTTGTACATTATCTCTCGTTAGGGCTCCAACCATACAACAACAACGAATAATTCATATCTATCGGTAAAGCAGTGGGACGTACCAACTAAGAGAAACAAAACAACTTTTCTTATACCGTATTTTAAACAAAGATTCTCTCCTCCTGGTACGAGCACTCATCGGCATATACCCACATAATGTACGCCAAACAAAAATAAACCTGCTAACGATTCTAAGACAGAAAAGCCTAAACTAATACTAGAAACAGGTTCTATCAAACCAACAATAATACTTTAATAAAATAAGATACTCGAAAAATGTCTATATTTCAAATAGCATTATACCGGCATAATATATGCAATGCAAGAAAAACACGGTCATCTACATGCCGACAATTACAAAACGTTCAAATGATTCTGACATCAGCATGTCAGTCATATAGTTTGCTCAAACAACCAATTCAACCGTATTGCAATTTCGAAGGTCTTAACCCAAAGTATCGTTCTATGCCGGTACTATCCGGATGCTATCGGGAAAGTTTTTAGTCATTCATATGAACAGACTGCATAGATAAAATAACTGTATATTTTTTAACATAACGGCGGATAACATATCTGATTAAATTTGGTAAAAATAAAAGATTCTAACGCTAGCGCATAACTGCATCCGTCGTCGGCTGGTACCCAAAGCTGAATGAATACTATACACATCTTGCACAGGAATAACGAACCACCTTGAGTACTCAGACCTGCCCTCTACCGGACTATCACAACTAAAGAAATCAATTTTCGATTAATTCGTTTCACTCAATCGGAAAAAAATAATGTATACTGAAGACATTCCATTGTATTACTTCTTTAAATTGCATTACATCCTTTTTTCCAAATTGAGATTTTACCAATACAAATATCAACTATAACAAATATTTTACTTATACAAATATCAACTATAACAAATATTTAACTATAAACAGATACATCAATTCCTGGAAATTCGTCCGAACATACTAACTGGAAATGATATAAGACTAATTATCATTTATTGACATTGACCCAAATAACACCATCCGCAAAATGTACAATAAAATGTTTATCCCATATAACTAATATTAACAATTTTTGCCTTAAAATGACATCATGAATCTTTCTTAAATTTCTTTTACACACATTAAATACTGATTATTTACACGCATTACTTACAGAACTTTAAAATACATTAAAATAGACAAAAAAAACCAAATCAGTGTATTCATGCTGTGTATCTGTTCGAAAATACAGTAAGACCTCACTTTGCGACCACCTCAAAATTACGACCACCTTGTTTTAACAACCACTTATTTTCGGTCCGGCTTTCATTAAATAATAATAATAATTCAACTTAATGATGAGACCACCTCATTACGACCGATTTTTCGGGTCCCCAAGGTGGTCTCATTATCGAGGTTTCACTGTACTGATATTAATCAAAATTTCAATTTCGTCTGCTACCGACTTAATTGTATACGCTCTGTAAAACGATGAATGACAGTCCACGCTTAAAACATAGCAAGGGCAAATACACCACGTTTTCTCATGTTTTCTGTGATAATTTAAGTTCACCCAAATTGAGTCTTTGTTACTATACAGCAAAACAGCACATAAAGCAGTCTTCATACCTTCATCAATATAAAGGGTTAAAATCAAAACTTGTTTCCAGTTTTTTCTAACGATTTGGTAAATTCATGTTTTTTTTTTTAATTCCGAAAGGTTAGATCAGAAATCGTAATCAATTTAATGATAGGTCATCAAAATGTCTAATTTCAAGCCGACGGCCAACTACATACTCCAGTAATAGTATTTCCGGTTCGTCCAACTTCCAATCAAACCTATGATATACTTAAGCCCAGTTCATGTCAGCCGTGCAATTTTTTCATGTTATTTTGCAGTCCCAGAGTGCCGTAGACAAATTCGCAACATGTTCGGAGAGGTTTGCACTAGTCGGTAAGACACGGTAAGGTAGCAATACAATGCTCGCACTGAGGTCTCACAGGTCGCACGGTGTTCGCAGTTTGATTGTAAGACAACAAAACACATATTTGCACAGCATCCACAAGATGGCCAAGCAAAAGCCACAAGGCAGTCGTTACAATTCGCAAAACTTTCATGCAGCCACCTTACGATACGCAAGATTTTGCAATACAATTTTACAAAAGCCTTAAGTTGTTTGTGCATTCATTGTACGATTAACCCTGAATGTTGATATTATAAATCAAAGCTCCAACAATCATCAACAACCTTGCGAGCCCTCAAATCGCCCGAAAATCGCTCGGAAATGTATATGTCAATAATTTAGTTTGCGATGTTGTGACAGCCAAGCAGTTTTGCGAATTTGTACACAGACAGAGGTGTACAGCCGCCACAAGAGTGATATGATGTGGGCTTTAGAGATTAAAATTGTATAACAATATTTTATGTCATGATGAAAATCAACATAACGTGCAAAATTTGCGCATCATTTCTAGTTTCTGCAGCGATCGATATCTCAATCAATTAAGAGGTCGGCTTTGTAATAAAAGGCACTGCATTCATAATAATGGTGGGTTCATTCCATTTTCAGTCTAAAATTCAAATTCGCTTAAGCAATGAACAGCTGTCTTCAGGCAATGAATACTCTATGACTAATGATTGAATTATTGCTAGCAGTGTTCTAATGTCTTCAAAGCAATTATATCATTCTTATGGGATAAATAGTCTTGTCATGTTGCATTTGTTTCACATTTGCTTTCATAATTTGATTAGCCAGTTGTTACCACAACTTTACATTTACATAATTATATAAGAATAAATTATCTGCTTTATCTAAACTAAGAATATCATATATGTTTTATGAAATTTGCAGTTGTTTGTAACACACAACTAATTCAACAGTTATTCAAGCGTGTACATATTGTTCACACGACTACATATTGTGAAATGGTTTCGTTCATTACTACAACAGTCCGTGTATCTGGGAGAGCTGTGGAGCATTGATACTTGCAGGACTCCAGGGTATCCGAGCAGACGAGTAAGTGCTTAACGCTTATAAAATAGCTTCATGTCCCGAAATCTGGAATAAGTTGATTGTATTCTTCAAGAATACAATCATCCCCCTGTACTTGCGCGTGTTTAATCGGTGAACAATAAAGTAGGCATACGTACAATCGGTAAAATCCCAACACCTCAATTGGGAAAACCGAACCACGTACACCTACACACCTCACCGGGCTACGGTGTGTACGGGGGATGTGGCGTTTATATGTCGAAACCCTGGATGATAAAGTCAACTTGATATCAAATGGTGCTATTTTGAGAGAAAAAAACAGTTGCCATTATTGAGCATGAATCCCCTGCATCTTGACTTCGAGGACACTATACGCATCAGAGTTAAAGATATACCCCTATCACTTGATGATGGTATTATCAAACATACCCTCATAAAACAAAATACAGAAAAAGTAACATTTAAGCGTGAAAAACTACGTATCAATGGTAAACATACAAATTGCTTGATTTATAGGTAAGGCATCATGTTTTAAGGCACAGGTTCATGTCCTTTGGGCATTTTAAAGCTTCTGTATTCCATAACGGTCAATTTAAGAAAGCTCCAAAATGCAGTAAGTGTCTGTTAGAGGGTCACGTAGCCGCTATGTGCACCAAGTATGGAGATGATCTATCCATTGGTTCATGAGAACAAGATGATTAAAGGTTTTTCAATTTTTAGCTCTATTGACCCCTAAAAGGGATTATAGTATGAGCAAATTGCAGTTAGAACGCCACAAGGCTTCTACAGAGCAAATTTGAAGTAAATCTGACCGGTAGTGTCTGAGAAGACCATATTATTGACGCCCAATGCCGGACACCGGAGCATCCACCCACCCATCCTGACAGCTCACCCTGAGCCTTCGGTTCTGGTCAGCTAACAAATACACCAACCTACCAGAAGACTGCGGTAAAACATTCTTGTTGTAACATATGCCTTTCTATTATATATTTATCTGTTGAGCATTGTTGTATCCTGCAACAACCCGATATTCATTTAAAGTTTTTTAAATTTTGGTGTTTTAAATTGAATTTATTACCATTTTATTGTCACAGGTCTGTTACTATAGCCTGAGGTTCAAACTACAGGTGTTGCAGACATTTGTTTGAAGACACTACTTTTAAAGTCATTTATGTGCCACCTTTTGTCATTTATGTGGAAAATATGGCAGTTTCTTGATAAGAACTGATACAGAATCTTGAAACACAAGTTAAATACCTGCTGATATGGAACTAAAATTATGTAGAAAACAGACATAAAACTTGAAAAGTTTACAAACTTTGTTTATCTGATGACATTGCATATTTTACTCTGTACTAATTTCTTACCAACTTGAAATATCTATATTTTTAATTCTTAAAAATTGTGACCATACTTTAAAATTTTACCTTTACATGGAAGTTATTTGCTGAATATTAATTACACGAATTCTTGAAAAAATAACAACACTTAGAAAATGATGAACTAATATTAGACCAATCTTCAACTCAAGTTTTTGGTTGATTTAGATACTTCATGAAATTGACCAGTATGAAGACTTTATTTTAGAATTGATTTTTTGGTCATTTTTAAATCATTTAGTCTTGACATTCCTTGACATATATTTTTTGCACTGGAGTTTAATATCGTTTGTTTGTTTGTTTGTTTTTATGTGACATATTGTCACTGGGGTTTAATGGCATTTTTCAACAATTTTCAGTAACAAAAGGTGACCGGTTCACCTAACCAGTTTTTCTGGACTTAATACTAACCAGTACTAACTTACCCTTCCACAAGGACCCAGCAACTTCTCACATATGGAGGAAAATCGAAGGGTATGACCTGCCATGACCGGGATTCGATCCTTAATGTGCAAATACCATATATACAATAGTCATTTTGGCAGGGGATATAGATTTTTCTAAAATTTGTTTGTTATATACTATTTTTAAATGTTTTTATATACTATTTTTAAATGTTAAGCTCTCTGATTGTAAGTCACTTATTATGAATGTTGCGTTACAGATGATAGATTGACATCAATGAAGGTGGACTAAATTGTTGTGTGTTTTTGAATGGACTTGAAGTACTCCTAAAATGTCACCAACTGCATGATTCTGTCAATCCTAGATCTCAAGCTCTAAATACGGCATATCTAGGAGACTATGTTTGTTGTAAAGTAAGTAACATAGTTCATGCATATTGATGTTTCTAACAGTTTAAAGGGCCTCCATCGTCGAGTGGTTATGGGTTCTGACTAGTTATCACTATCCCCTCACAGCTGTGAGTTTGAATCTCGTCCAGGACCTAATTTACATATGAGTAAGCTGTTAAGATAACTTACAGAATGTCCATGGTTCTACCTAGGTACCTGGGGTCTGTTCACTGTTAAAGCTGAGAAGGCAATCTTTGAATGTTTCTGGTTGTCAAGCATGTGGAAAAACTTTAAATATGTAACTTTTCATGATTTTGTTATAGCAGTACTATCCCAATAGCATTTTCAGCTATGTGTGAGTGGAATTTTGTTATTTCAATCATATATAGAATTAGCCTTAAGATTGCAGTGTGTGACTTAAGCTATTGAAACTAGTTGTCCAAAATTGTAAAATCATGTTGTTACATTATATAATTAATATATAATTAAAGTTGCAACTTTGTATTTGTCTGAGGCAATCTTTGAATGTCTCTGGTTGTAAAGCATGTAGTTTAAGTAGCAGAATGTAATGTTTCCTTATTTTTGGATATTATTACAGGAGTTGAATCAAAGATATGTCCTCGTGAGAAATTAAGAGAGGTACTTTCTTCAAGAGAATCTTTCAGAGGATTTATTTGGTTTGTTGGGCTTCTTTTTTGCTTATTTTTCTTATCACAGTTTATTTTATTCAGCACTGATCACCTCTAACACAGATTTATATTAATTTCACTATACATGTTTTAATAATTGATGTTTGTCTTTTGTTAAATAATATTTTTATGTACATTGAATGGGGCTTCAGTAGTTGAGTGGTTATGGTCTCTGACAAGTATTCACAAACCCCTCACCCTTACTTAGAGTCTTCCTCCACTGTTATAGCTGGAAGTTGCCAAATGACCCTGGCTGTTGTTACAATGTTTAACACCAGAGAGGAAATAATAAGTTAATGTATTATTTTTTTAAACTCTTGTTAAAATATTGATATATTTTGCAGATTTTGATTTTATGTCTGATCATCATGCCTCTGAATGATTCAGGATTCTTCAGTTTGTTTTATAAACAAAATTTCATTCACAGTTTGTCAAAGCTGCACTTTAATGTTAGAATGTATATTGTATACTGCTTTTTATCTTTCAGGAACAAGCAGAACTAGCTATAGGAACATTTAAACATAATAGAAGGTTTCGATCAGCTAGAATGATCAGGAGAAACTTGGCTTATTTCTACATGCAAGTAAAACTTTTCTAAAATACAGATACTAGATTAAATGATTTGTGTACTTAAAACAAAGCTTGTTGAAAACTCAGTAGACACTCAGAATGTCAAGGAATTCATAGGATGTTTTATGTGATGCAGGAAACTTGGTAAAGCAAATAAAGATGAGAATTTTCTGTTAAATGCTATGACAAGTTATCATCAAGAAGGTTGGAAGAAACTACGCAAGATTAGAACTTGCACAATGTCAGTTTCAAGTGAAGAATCACAATAAGTATCCTTTTACTGTCAGCAGAGTTACTTACAAGGACCCGAGTTCTTGTCTTCATGGTTTTCATGAACATTGCTTATTACATTTGTAATCTTATGATAATGTATCTACTTTTAAGGTATTATATCCATAATATGTTAATCATTTTATGCATCTTCTAATTGCTACTCAAAACAATATAATAAAAATAGTATCACCCAATTATCATTACTTCTTTGATAGTTACCCTTGATACTTTGATGTATTTTATGACATTTTATTTTTCAAATTTTGTCAGAGTTATTGCCCTTTTGAAAAATAGAAAAAATATTGATTTTTGACCTATATTTTTCTTTGCATTGATTCAGTGTTTTTGCATCATTTTACTGTGAGTTTTCATGGAAATTGATCTTCCTTTTTCTTTAATCTTTGAAATATTGGCTACTCCAATACAAATTCACTGGGACAATAACTCAAAGGATTCTCATTGTTTTTTAAAAATGTCACGGTAAATCATTTCTATCATAGAAACCTAAAAAAAATATAAAGGTTCCCAAAATTTGTCTGCTCCTTTTTTAGATACTTATTTTGGTCATTATGGGTATAAAACCTTAAAACATTTCGAGCAACAACCAATTTTTCTTTGCTACCCTATTGTTTAAAATCAGACAGTATGGACCTTCTATGTATAATCTTATATTGATGGGAATTAACAGGTTGAAACTTGAAATATTCTGAAAGCTTGTCTTGTTATAGTACTTGTGAGGATTTTTTTGAGCAGCTCAATTCATATATAGGATGACTCCTAACAAGCAGACCTAAATAGGTCAATATGAATTATTTACTGATGACTGCTCATTGTTATGCAAATGCTTTCTGTACATAAATTAACATATCTGAAGATATGCCAAGACAGCTCGCCAAGTAGCCAGTAGTCCATACTTACAAATGTCTGACCGACTACTACATAATTTATGTCACAAGTGTTGGATATTACAAAATCTACTACTGGTAAGATATCCCTTACAATATCAAATCTCCTTTTGAAAGGTAAACATTTTGATTTTGTCAGTTTTCTTCTTAAATTATTCTGATTTCATCTTCATCTATGTTTTGTCTGAATTTAAACTATTGACATGTCATATTTAGCCTTCAAACTTTGCCTTTCAAAGAGATGTTCATCTTTAATTTAAACTTTTGACCTTGACCTTTGTCACAGACGGTCAAGGTCAAAAAGCTTAAAATCTCATATCTTGTATTTCCTTTCATAATGTCTGGATAGGAAGACATTTGTGTTTTTTATAATTAAGACTTTGCACTCTAGTTTTTAAGCAAATATTGGTAAAAATTTGATTCTTATTGTGACTGACTCAGTAACTTGATCTTACTTTTTTGTTGGGCATACATCTTCTTTTTAGCTCACCTGAGCGTGTAGTGCTCGGTGAGCTATAGTGATCAGTCAGTCTACTCTGGCATCCGGCGTCCACACCTGGGGGTTGTAATTGCTCTTATTGTTTAATTTGTTTACATTTTAACATTGTTTATTGTTGATTCCTCATGTTGGAGAATTGTCGTGAAAAACATTCATCATACTATCAGTTGTATTCTACTCCCCCGTATTTGTATTTGTAAAAATGATTATTTAGGTATCTCTTAGTATTTTATGTTACATATATGACATAACAGCGTATATTTCTTTGATTTGTATTTTGACTGTTTGGTTTAGTCTGTGGAAGCACGCTATAGTTGACTATATGCACTATGACTATATGTACTATGTCTGATTTCGATTGGTTATCCATGTCATGTGATCTAAAATTTGGTGGTGCGTTCGTTTAAAGTAAATTGTTTTCTCGCCCTCTGGGCTCATCCATCATTGTTTCATATTCTCCCGTTTTCAGACCCCAATCCCCATTACATTATTATATACCACTGAGAGTATAAAGTTATAATACAGCAAACTACTTGCATATTTCTCTGCAATACAGCATTAAAAATGACTTTTGTCTGCCTCAATATTTAGAAACCTCGCGAGATCTCACAAACAGTTTAGAAAATTCAACATGTAAACAAGGTCTGCGATCAAGGACTTTTGGGTTCTATGATCGTGTTTATTTACTTCTTTTTGAATTTGATATAGAAAATAAAAGAAAAGAAAAGTACTTTTTATAATTTTTTAAGAAATCATTTATTTTTAAATAAATACCGGATAAAAATCACATGGTTTAATTCTCAACCTTGTGTGCCAATTAACCGCTTGAGATCAATCTCATGATGACATAGTTGCAAACTTTGTCAAGATGGTGGCGGAAAGCTAAACTTTCAGAAATGTTGGTAACTTTTATGTAGTTAATGCTCAAATTTAGGGCTTTATTGTTGATACTTTGCTTATTGAAAGTTTATATATTGTTTAATTAGGATACCCTTCCTTTAAGTCCAAAGCATGAATGATAAATCAATACGAGCGTGTCAGCACTGCCTTTATATCAATAGAAACCATAATGTCAGATTCCTGGCACGATTTTGGTTAGCTTTCCCTACTGCATTGATTTCAACGTACCCAACCTGTCACAGTATAAAACGAGTATGTTGAAGATTTTAAGCTAGTAAGGACGTAATGGAATTTCTGTCGTAACACTTCCCCTTTAACTTCAATTATGAAACAACATGGTGTTACAAAATTCCTTGGCGGCCATTTCACGATTGCATAAAGTCTTGCTTGTTGTACATTTAATACAGTTTTGTTTGCTTAGTCGTTTAGAACCACATCCAGCTGTTGTGGTCATTTGTCATTCATCTATGAACATTTTCTTTGATTGGCCTTAGCTGCATTAACTCTAACACAATATCAGTCCCCTTGTAGAAGTTATCCAACCAACTATTGAATGCTTTTAGCTCTGACAGTCCTAACTCACTTGTGTATTTGTGTACTTGCTTTTTCAATAGCGGGCCAGAGCCACTAGTTTTACCCTGAACCAATTCAAACATATTTCATCATATTTAATACAAGTTCATGTACAGTCAAACCTGTGTTTGCAGCCACCTTCAAATAAAGACCATTCTTAGAAAAAACATCATTGATGATTTAGAAGTAACTGACCTCCAAATAAAGGCCATCTGTCAATAAAGGCCACATTTTGTCTTTCCCAAAGGTGCTCTTTGTTCACAGGTTTGACTGTATAATTATTCTTTAAGCCATGCAGAATTAAGGCTTTCTGAAGCAGACAACTTTTGAAAACATTGTGGCAAAAGAAACCATTGCTTGTAACCTAATATGTGAAATAGCCTAATTTTCTTAAATAAATTGATGTTGTGTATATTAGCCTTGAATTTGGGAGCTTTCTAAATATGTGTATGGGGCAAAAGGTTAAACGATCTAGATTTAAGATTTCTGCTTAAAGGGATAAGACTAAATATTTAGCCAAAAAAGGCAACTCCTTTCATTTGATTACTTCAGAAAAAACATAAATCAAGTTATTATGGGTAAATGCTGAATGCTTTGCAATCATCTCTGTATGATAAGAGTTTGGAACAATTCATTATCAATGGTTAGCATATCAGGAGTTCAAACAAGAATGGCAGTACTTGCAAATGGTTTTAGCCTTGGTTACAAACAGACACTACAGTACTAATTGCTTTATTTTGGCATGAAGGATTTTGCACTCTGCATGAAAGATTTTGAAAACACATGGCTACAACTGATTACTCTTGCTGAGTGTTAATATCAAAGTAATTCAAAGCTTGTTGTGTCACATTCTGCAGCTGTTCAACAAGAACACTATGGCAAGTAATACTATACTACATGTTTAACTACCAAAATATTATTTGACAAGTGTATAATAGACAGTTTTTGTAGACGTAGCCTAGTAATTATTTGTTTTAGTACAAGGGTTGTCCATAAAGTTTTTGTAAAGGAACCCTAGCAATTATTTGTTTTAGTATGAGGGCTTTCCAGAAAGTTTTTGTAGAGGAAGCCTAGCAATTATTTGTTTAAATATGAGGGTTGTCCAGGAAGTTTTTGTAGAGAAAGCCTAATAATTATTGGTTTAAGTATGAGGGTTGTCCACAAAGTTTTTGTAGAGGAAGCCTAGCAGTTATTTGTTTTAGTATGAGGGTTGTCCAGAAAGTGTTTGTAGAGGAAACATAGCAATTATTTGTTTAAGTAAATTGTCCATTTAATGCCCTTTAAATGTTGGTTTTCAGAAAACAGGTGTTTAACAGACTATAGGTTGTTTTTACAAGTAATTCTATTTTCGAAGAAGTATTGCCATTTAACTGTACTAATGTATTTGTATATATTGTTTTGGTGAACATGTTGAAAGTTGAAAGTTTTCATATTTTGTACTAGGTGAACCAGGAAGAGAGTTCCAAGAAGGAAAACTCTGTGTTTACTGACTTGTACCTTAACAGATTGTTCATTACGTAGGTATGTTGGGGTTCAGTTATTTACAAAATTTGGAAATAATTCCTGTAATCTTGTATAAAGTTGTTTAGCCCATCTGTAAAATACTAACATAGTCACCACATTGATTGATTGGATTATTTTAGATTTTTTTGCCATGCCATGACTCCATCATTTTTTATTTTTTTTTTAAACAAAACTGTGCAAAACTTTCACCAAGATCAGACAGTTAATGTGTTCTAGAAGAATGTCTGTGGCTCAAAGGTCAAGGTCATTATTGGGCTCAATGTTGGATTTGGGTGTCTAGTTCATGTTGTGTGTCAAGTCTGCTCTGTGTGTTTGGTTGGTTAAGCATGAGACTATTGATTATTTCAATGTATGATGGAGACTTATGTTAGTCTTATGTTACTTTGTGCACAATTTTATCTTATATATGTTCACAAATTGTTTGGTGTTTCACCTTACACATTTATTTACCTCAGTACATTGTATGTAATGAATTTATCAAATGTAGTCAGAAATAATCTGAATCATAGAATTTGACTTTTCACTATGTTCCATGTACATGTATAATAAAAACATAAATCATTAATTAGAATATATATGTTATCACACCACTTCTAACTTCTAAACAGAGGTCATTTTTATTTAAATTTTTAATTGATTTTTATGTTAAACTATGCAAATCAAACACCAAACATTTAAAAGCAATATGGATGAGATATATTATAAATGTATTTACTAACCATGTAGAATTATTGTCAGCCTTAATTTTATTGTTTACTGTACATAATTTGAAACACCGGAGTGGGAACACACTTTTAGATCTCACTCACCTAGTGGTCCAGTATGACCAAAATGTGGTTTGCATTGTCTCATGTGATAAAAAGACTATCATGTTGTGTAATGCACTTTGGTGTCAGAACATAGACTTGAAATTTTGCTGTATTGCAATACATATATGAGAATCATAATCTTCATAGCCGTTACCTTTATTTGAATGTTATATTGTCGTGTCATTCCAGCTCACACATTTTTCATGAGTAAGGCTAAGTATAGGAAAAAAGTGGTCAAGAGCTTGGTAAGTCATCGGTCATGTGCAACCTGCAAGTGGTGGAAACGAAATAGACCTAGTCAACCAGTACGCAGTCATCGTTGTGTTCACAACCACATCGGGAGTGCCAGAATGGTGGAAAGCGTAAGTGGTGTTAAAGGTGTCTATCAAATGGCCAGTGAAGGAACATCAGTAGAGTACATGGAGGGAGATGGGAACAATACTTTAATTGCCTGACTGAAATCATCAAATATAGACATAAAGAAGAAAATTGATGAAAATCATGTGATAAAAAACATTGGGAAGAATCTGCATGCCTTACAATCAGACAAGGGGGTTAAGATCAGTAAACATGTGATTTCCCACATTCAGAAATGTATATCGTATGCGTTTTCAAAACATGTTGGTGACAAAGAGGGACTGGAAAAAACCTTAGAGCACTTATTCCTCATAATTTTGGAGATCATTCTTTGTGTGAGGAAAGGTTCTGTGGTTATATTCGAAAACCTGGCGTGAAATATATCCTCCGAAGTTTGCTGTACAAAACTGTTTTATCACACAACACTCTTAGAAAGAAGCTGGATGCCATTTTGGAGGCAATTATCTGACGTGCTGACCAATATTGTGACCTAGGAAGTAGCCAGCAATGTGAGCATGCAAATAGGGAAGTGGCCCTTTGTGCTCCCAAGTCCTTGCATTATGGCGACTCTGAGGCTCTTGACTTCAGAGTCCAGGCTACAACAGCATTCATCAACGAGGGCCATCATTACATCACACAGGTATATTTTTTATTTAATTTAATTATTTAATTAATATTTAATTGTTTGCATGTTCATTTCTTCCAAGTTAAACTGTTTTTGTTTATGTTGCATTACATTGCAGTGATAAACATTTTGCTTTGCATTGGTGAAACATCTGAATATGTGAAAATCAAAGATATTTCAATTTTTTTCAAATTTTCTTTTCAGTAATTCAGTAAATTTCTCTATATGTTATTGCATAGGATGCAAACATTCAGCATTGTTTCATAAATTCTTGAAAAATTCATAGTTTCATAACTTGATGGAAGTGTTCTTGTGGCAACAAATTTGTAGAAATCAGATTAGACTCCAATGAAATGGATTCTTTAGGATCTGTCTGATCTTCGTGTACTGTGATTGCCAAGCAGTCAAATGGCCCAATAGTGGGCCAATACTATTCAGATTGCACCTTCATACAGATCTTTGTTATAGTTAATTACTGTTACAAATATTTGTTTTATTTTGTTGAGTTAGTACTGTTTATTGTTGGGTTTGTTTCTTTGTTCATGTTTCAGTTATTTCGTTGTTCGAGTTGACATTGGCATGTGGCACTTGGTATTTAAGTGAATAAGGATGCTCTGAGAAGTAAGTTTTAAACTTTTGAGATTCAGTGACTGTCAGATTTTGAAGAATCCATTATTATTGCTGAGGGCTACTACTAAAATTCAAGCTCCAATTTAGCTCTGCTATACGACCAGAGCTTATTTTCAAGGAATATATTTTATTTTATCTTTGTTACTAAACTTGCATTCAGTGACTATTCTTAATTTTATAATGGAAAATTCTTCTGTGTTATTGAATACAGTTCTCATTTATAAACATGAAGAAAAGTGAGTAATCCCAAATCAATGATTGTAGCTTCATGGTCTACAGCATGTTTTCACAAAATAAGGACAGTATGTCTATTTATAGAAGTCTGTTAAATGTGATGGTAATATGATGTTTCTGAATTACACAAATAGGTAAATTCTGAGGCTGGCCTGTCACCTGGAGAATACACTGTTGATTATGCCGACTGATGTGCTAAGAAACATAAACACTCTCAGGAGTGGTCGCAGTTGCCATCAACAAAATGACGGCGTCTGTTGCTGAAACAGGAAAGGACAGTTACTCAAGGGGCACATGAGACACTTGAAGGAGTTTCCTATCAGTCAGGTAAATAGTAGTTGTGATTTACAGTGGATACTAGGCCAGAATTTTATGTAGACATGTTTTTCATACCTTTGTGCCAAAAGCAAACATCCAATGTTCAATGAAGTATACCAGTATGGATGATTTTAACTCCCCTATTATTTTTTTAAAGAAGTTATTTTGTCCTAAGTCTGGCTGTTAATCATGTATCTGTCTGACATTAATCATAATGGAGCACTTATATAATAAATAGCAATTTTTATGAAGGTAATGGTTATGAGGAAGATGTTGATATTGACTAGCTGCCTGCTACTGTACCAAGAGGTATCTTCAAACCAGTGCCAGTGAAACCAGACAGTGCAACGTATGTCATCATGGACTTGGAAACTATTGATCTAAGTATGCCACCTATTACTTTGTTCCCCTATTGAATGATTCAGTATAGGCTAACTGAAATTTAGTATCATTATGAAAAGTATAAGCATTACTAAAGACTGAAAAATTTGAATGATCATTTTCACCACTAAAGTGTAAAGATATTTAGTGTGTTTTCCTTTATTGCATTTTACTGACATCTAAAATGAGTTGCCACTCTCCACTGTGGGTTCGAATCCCACTGAGAACTAATAATTTTTCATGTGAGGAAGTCATCCAGCTAACTTACGCAGTAGGTGGTTCTACCCAGATGCCCACTCATGCATGAATAATGCCTGAAGAGGTCTTCCTTCAGCAATAAGCTGGATAATTGCTATATGATCTATATTGTGTCAATGTGACTTCAAAGCCAAGTAATGTAATATAATGTTACTGTTTGGTTATGAGTACTGTTAATATGGAATATATGATGGATTAATCAGAATGTTATGGATTGTTACCAAGAAATAACCTAGCTGAGTTTACTAATTAGCATTTCTGGTTGTTTCGTTTTTAGTTTGTGGAGGACAGATGCCTCACATTACACAGCTGGCGGCTATGGAAATTCAGACTGGATCAGTGTGCCACGAATATGTATTTCCTGTGATACCCATCACAGAGTCGGCAGAACGTATAACTGGTATAGATATGGTGGGAAAGGAAATGATTGTGAATGGACAAACAGTTGATGCCCTTCCATTGAAGCATGCTTTAGATAAGTTCTTTATGTGGTTGTCATCATTGTCATATGTGGTTTTGTGCGCTCACAACGGAAGAGGTTTGACCTCCCAGTATTTGTATCAGCATGCAAAAACGTTGACTTATATGAACTCTTAAACCCTACTGTTTGTGGGATGTCAGACACGTTAAGCATGTTCAAAACTGTATTCCCAAAAATGCCATCATACAAACAAGAAGAGTTGGCACGGGCCTGACTGAACATTGAATATGATGCACACAATGCTGTAGAAGATATTCGATGCTTATCAAAATTGGTTGTTCATGCATTATCAAAGGACTGTGCTTGTGTTATTTCAAACAGCTTTCCTCCTAAGGCCATACTGTATAACATGATGTCAAGCAAAGCTCGCAGTAAATACATGCCAAGCCTGACCAGTTTTGTGGCCAGTTCTGTTATGAAGACTGCTACTGCAGAAAACATAGCAGCATCTGGACTAGGTTGTTTACATCTGAAGAAAATATTTGAACGATCTGGAGAGGATGGTCTGCGCAATACATTCACGGCAAAGAATAGTGAACATCAGTCGCGTGTTCCCAACTGTAAGCGAACATTAGAAACAGTGATTCCAAATTTAGTAAAGTTCTTTGAAAAGAACTAAGTATGTATATATCTTACAGCATCATAGACAGTTCTTTCATGTAGCTATTACTAGTTATCGTCCGTACAAAATGTTTTTGTAATGTTAAGATATTGTAACAGAAAACTATTTTTAGTAATAATGACCCTAACATTGGCCCTGTGGTTCCTAAAAGCAAATTTGGGTTTCTTCTTTTCCTTCAGGTGAGACAAACCTGACAATTTTTTTTAATATTCATACATGAATTAAGTTGTGCTGTAGATAATAATCGTATACATTATGTATCTTTTTCTGATGAAATGGTGTTAAATTATTTCTACCGAGTGATATGTTTTGTTTTATAAATGTCCCTTTATGTGCATTTTGCAAAATAATGGACACATGCTGTTATAGTTAACCATGTTGTTTCATAATGATGTTCAGAATAGTTTTCCTTCTTTAACTCGTTATTTTTTGTTTTAAGAAGTGTAGTATCAACAGATTTTCACATCAAATATAAAAAAAGGTCAATGTTTTTTATATTTCTTTCTTTGAAAACCACTACATTATAGATAAATTTAAAGAATATTGCAAGTCTATACCTCTTTTCCTTCGTGCAGTGTATGGTTTTGAAGTTTATGTCATGTTTACAATCTTGTGAAATCTGACATTTTGCCGTGAAATGGCAAATGCAAAATAAATATCTATTGTTTACTATAATCTTTTTAAAAACATTTAAACTGTTTATTACTGTAGTACTATGTATCTTGCAATGATACATGACTTGGAAAGTATGTTTTAAATGATAATTAATAAAAAAAAATTATACTTATGATGGTGTTGGTCAGAACATTACATTTTTGAGTCATATGGTATGTCAGACAAATTAGTCATATCTCCATTATTTGACAGCAACATGTCTTACACAATTCCTTTGCTGCCACTTTACGCTTGCGTAAAACCACACTTGTTACAATATTATGTTAGAATATGCCTGTTTGAGAATATTTCTTCTACATTGCAGAAAAATGCCTTGTCATTTAATTGTAAACATACGTGAAAATTAGACAGATTATCACATGCTTTGCATGATAACTTAAGAAATTAGGTTTGAATAAAATGAACTAAGTTACCATGACAACCAAATGAATACTGGAATAAAAACGTCGTTTTATTTTTTAATCTCATTTATTACAAGAAAATATACATTTTAAACAATCAATAGCAAAAAATTCTTACTGTTGTCATGGTGACAGTTTTGATAATAATGTTTTAAGAGTCATGTTTTCTTCAATTGTGGTGGGCAGCAAATATCTAATGGAGGTTTCAATAGAATTTGACACAGGGCCATTTTTACGACTAAGTGAACCCATCCCTTTCATAAAATAATATTTTTTTTCATTGATTTATTTTCAAAGCACATTTTACAATATGTAGCCATTATATTGCCAGCATCTGTTGATATATGTCTTACCTAACAAATGAGACCATAACCAGGCCTTTACGGCATCCATGATGATCACAGGATTCAATGTATGGAAGTCAGGGAGAGTAATTTTGCCAAATTTGATTATGAGAGATTACGCGTACAGTTCGAGTTTCTATGACATAGCTTATACCCATATGATACATGGTGGTGTAGGTACTGGTCCTAGCAATTATGGTTCATGGCATATCTAAGAATGTCGACCTTATTTGCAAAATCTCAATATTTAGCCATTTTTTCAACATGTACCTTAAAGATAATGGTTATATTGATATGGATCTTTGCAAATAAGACATTATTCAAGTCGCTTGGATATCCCTGGAGGTTTAAGCGTGTCTTACAAAATTTACAACTCAGTAATTGTGACATAGACAAAATTACCAGTTTGAAAGTTTGCCAACAGTTATCGAGACCCTGGGATCCGGTGCATATCCATATGATAAACAATATTGTACGTGCGGGTACTGGCTATCAATTAAGACTATATTTGAGTAGCTGGGACTCATGGCATGTTTAAGAAGGTCCGCAAAGACATTGTCACTGAAATATGATTATTTAGAAGGATTGTGAGTGGTTTGGAAGCAGGTTTCAGCCCAAGAGACGTATAGCCATATAATACATGGTCATATTGGTACGTTTCCTGGCCATCGTTGCTATCGTTTGAAACCATATTCAAATCGATGTAGGGGAATAAAATGTGTAAGAAGGTGCAAGTAGAGTTTTTTTTCTTTATATACAATGTAGTATGAGAGAATGGAGGTTTGTGAGAGGTTTTAAAGCTCATACGGACGGACGAACGGTATTATAGATTATACTTGGTAGGTTGATAAAGCTTATGTGAATAGCTATAGAACAAGGTATAATACATGTTTATATAGGTATAATTAATGAAGTTTATATGGCTGAGATTTAACATAAATTGGTGTATTTGTGAATTGAGGATTGTGAATTAGTTTTACGAGGCGTACGGACGCAAAAACACAGTACCTAATGTAAATGCGCATCTTTTAAGGAGTAAAATATGTGTTTGTGAGTACCAATACTGAAGTTATGATGAAATAATAGTGGAAATGTGTAATATGTCGGTGGAAAATAGCACCTTTAGTATAATTTTTGGGTCGTACGGACAGATGAACAGCGGTAGAATGCTTAATTTTGTAAGATGAGTGTATTTTGTGTATATATGTGAGAACGTGAGATATATACAAATATGTGATATGAGTATTTTTAAAGTTGTGTTAGTGATATTAGGTTTCGCTTTGTGTATTTTAGTGGGATAAGTTTGAGTCTTGATGTTTAACGTTTGTTGGTTTGGTCGTCGAGTAAGATATTTTTTGAATTCTTGTAGACAACTTCAAAATTTGAAGTTGATATCTTAATTCTAATTAATTTGAGATGCAGTTGAAATGGTAAAAAAACGATATTATTTAACATCCAGGAAAGTGCATGTACGTTGTTTTTTTGCTTGTTTTAAGTTTAATTAGGCGCGACGAATATTAAGTGTTTGTGTGGCGTAAACATGAATTGTGTGTTAATAATATGAAGCGCGGAGTCTATTAACATAAATGAATGTAAAATATTAGATATTAACTAATTTTGAATAAGTTAAAATGTAGGACTTTTGGTGTGTTTTTAAGTTCGTAGGATTTTTCCGACGGAGTCGTCGTCGGCTAAGAAAATATGTTTGCATTTTTTTAAACTTCAGTGGAAGGTATAATATAGAAAAGACTTGAAGCGAATATGTTTGATGAAATTATTTTTAGAGTGGTGAAAAAAAAATTAAAAAATGGGCGATTTTGTGCAACTTTGGTGCTTGTAGCCAGTCTAAGTTGCATACGGACGGACAAAAGTGATGAAAATGATGAAATTTATGTTTGTATTGATAAATAAATACAATGATGTAAAACATTCGGCTTGATGATGGTAAATATTGCTTAAATTGAGTGAAAATTGCTGAATTTAGTGTATTTCATTTGCTTGGAATAGACACCCACGTAGGAGTCGCACAGACCTGATAGTTTGGTTGTGAAAGAATGTATCATTCTGATCACCACAGTTTTACAGTAGTAGATCAGCTTCTAGTGTCTGTGGTTTCAAAAGGTCTAGAAAGACACTGTAGTACACGTGCTTGCAAAAATATTAGGCACGCCACAGTAACAATATAATTATATTTATTTTTTTCCGTTGATTGATTTAAATTGTGAAATATAATCCTCATTTATTTAACTGTGTAACTGGTACATGTGTCGGATTTTTTTATTCATATTGGTCATTTCATGGTAAAATTTTTAGGTGAACTTTTATATTAAAGATTTGCGTATATGGGCTTAACATACGATACCACGTGTATTATTAACGCGGGTTATGTGTCATTTTCGCTACATTGTTTTTCCTTACAGATTTCCCATTCGCATATTTTGCACGAACATATCGTGCGTTGAGTCGCTCCATACACAGTGAGGAAGATCACATGACTCCGATATGAAACATAGTAGAATCAAAGTACTGAGTGGACTGTAGCGGACAGATTTTGAAATGTTCTACATGAGTTGAGCTGACAGTAAAAACTCAATCGACGCCAATGCAGATGCAGACGACCTAACTTTTACGATAAAGCGACCTTTTTCTTTGTAAAGTCGAGCTAAAAATCTACATACAACAAGAGGGTAATAATTCCAAATAGATGTATGCCACTACCGCCTTTGTTTTTTGTTTTTATGTGACATATTGTCTCTGGGGGTTTAATGCCGTTTTTCAACAATTTTTCAGTTATATACGGCGACCGGTTCACCTAACCAGTTCTCCTGGACTAGACTGCATACTAACCAGTACTAACTTACCCTTCCACAAGGAGCCGGCAACTTCTCCACATATGGAGGAAAGTCGACATTTTTGTCAAATTTTCATACAAGGGTATGACCTGCCGCAACCGGGATTCGAACCCGGATCTCCCGGTTACAAGTCCAGCGCGCTAAACTACCGCCTTTATGTATACAGATTAAGTAATGGGTAATGTAATGTTAGTTAACAAAAATTAAATTTTCGTTTGAATTTGACGTTATGCGACAGAACCATACCTTTTTGCCGCAAAACGTACGTCCAAAAAAGTGGACGATATGCAACGATATATACGGACGTTTTGCGGTGTCACGATGCTTATTTTGTAAGATACTGACTAACATACCAGGAAGCAGTCAACAAATATCATCTTTAGCGAGAACTTTATATTTTATACTCCATTTCATCACACCTGCGAACAAAGGACAGTAGTGAGATATTAGGAGTTATACCATATTTACAATTTTTCATATTTTCGAATTTACAAGAAAAATTTAAATTTTTAAATTTTCGCAATTACGAAAAAAATTTTTTTATATTTTAAAAAAAATTTTTAAACTTAAAAGTTTAAAAAAATCGAAAAAAATTTTTTAAAATAAATTTTTCAATTTACAAAAAAAATTTAAATTTCGTAGTAGAGACCTCGTCTCTAAACTATCTCCAAGGGGTGCTCCTCAATTTGAACCTTCTTCCCCTCCCAGAAGGGGGCGAGCTTTCAACACCGCGCTCATCCTCTCAAATTTTCGAGCCTCCGCTTTCGAAAAAAAATTTTATAAATACGAGGTTTTCCCCGTATTTATAAAAAAAATTTTTTATCCACCCGGTTTATAATATAATTTTATATGTCCTTTTTCTTGAAAGGTAAATTTCTTATACGCTAAAGGGACGATCGATATTATAGAGTTTGGTTTAGTGATATTCAATGTAAACGTTTTCCTCACGTTTTCGTTTTTGTTTTCATCTCTTTTCGGATCTTCCCAAAATATTTTCGTCGTTCTACCTTCAACCACTTCAAATATCCCTTTATCCCGACCCGGGGTGTTAGATTTATATTTAAAATCAACGTCGAGCGTATAAATACCCGGTTGTTTGAGGAGCCAGTTTTCTTTACTCGGATAATCGCTACCCATGTGATACGGATACCCAACCACATCATCGTGTTTAATATACTCGTTCGGCGATAAATTAAAAGCGGCCGTGAAATAATCGAATTGTTCGTTTTTCTCGTCGCTAATCTCCATTCTGGCTTCTGGGGTTTGTCGTACCTTGATAACGGCGTTTTTATCAATATTGAGCGAAAACAATAATACGGACAATTGGTTGCTCGTAAAACTTAGTATAACCGAATTTAATTGTCTAATTTTCTTATTTCTTCCCGCGATGACTTCGCTAATATCAGCTTGCATCCTATCGATAATTATCTGTAACGTCTCTTCGTCTTTTTTATCTATTAGCTTTACTATATCCTTTTTAAGAATGTTTACCCCTCTTTCGATATTACTCATTATTTCCCGCGTAATTTTTTCTTCGGTAGCTTTATCATCCAACACCCATTCCTTCTCGAGTTTATCTATTTCGACTTCCAATTTTTCCTCATCGATATATTTTTTCAAATTTTTTCTCATCTTTTCCACAATATCTATTTTTACTTGTTTCAACTCTTTTTCGTCCAAACAACTTTTTACTCGTTCTTCCACAGTGTCCAACGTCCGTTTTAAATTATCCAAGTCGTAATCTTTTATAGCTTTATTTACTCTCTTTATCACAAACGATTTAGGCGACGCATCTCCCCCATCCGTAGGAATACCAACATTTGTAATTTTTTCTCCAAACATGTTAATTCTCCCCCTTTTCAGGAAATTGTTGTTTATATAAGCCAAGGATACGTCCGATTCGGGAGCTTCCGCTTTAGGCATTCGTCCAAATTTATCAACAGGCATTTTTTTATTTCTTCCAAATTTCGTTTAATACGTGTAAACATAAATGCCCGCAAATAACCGACCCTTTCGGTTGTACGCGATCTTTATTGTAAAATATTTTCGGTTTTAAATATTTTACCAGCTCTTCCGGCGGACGTATTCCGTATCCGTCGAAATAATATTTTTCTCCCTTTTTAATCCAACAAACCCAATGCGTACCCCCAGCGTCATTGGAGCCAATCCCATCATTTAGGTTCGTATCATCCAAATTTAAAATGCCGCATTCTCTCTCTCGCGGTTTCTCGGGGAGTCGATCCCTCATAAAAACTCCACGAAAGTGGGGAATTTTTAACTCTTTAGCCGCGGTTTCCAATTCGAAATTGGTTAGCGGTTTAACGGGTAAGGATAAATTTCCGATATTCATTTTTTAAAACGATTCCAATTTGTTAATACGATAATGTCCGAGCGCCAACGTATCTATTTTATTCGGTAAAATAAATCTTTTATCGTCGTTCGCGCTTAAAGCGATTTTATTTATTTCCTCCGTATACATTTCGTGTTTATGACTTCTTAAAATATTCATCTTTCTCAATTGTTCTTCTCCCGTGAATAAACATTCTTCGTAATCTTTGTGAGTAATACTATTTTCCACGACAACCTTTTTTATCCCCTTGCATTTTTTCTCTTCGGGTCCTTCAAACATTTTATAGGAATATAATTTAGCCCTCAATCCCACAAAACTCTCTATAATTTTTCCCCCCGCCTCATCTTTCATCATACCGATCACTTTTTTGTTACAATTCGAAAAAATTCCAGATTCGTGATTAGGGTCGAAATTACTCGTGTCAAATTTTTCTTTTATATCCGGAGCAATATCTTTATAAAAATCTTTCGTTTCAATTTCGTACGCTAAACTATCCGTATCCGTAAATAACAATTGAGTCTTTTCCCCGTATTTCTTTTTAATATAATTGTAGTGAAAATCGTACATGAGAGTTTTGCTTAAATCCAAAATGCACATTCCGAGATAAACCGGCTTATCGAATTTTAAATGCGTCTTTTTTAAGTGCACGGCAATCAGATTTTCGTCGAAAATCGTGTTTCCGATAAAATTCGGTTTGGCCGCCTTTATTTTCGCTGTCCTTTCGTTGGTAACCAATTTGATATCCCTACGATTTCTAATATTTTCCATCGTTTTTCCGAAAACGGAATTGTTCATCAACTTGAAGAAATCTTTCTCAAACTCGTTTTTCGCTTTGGCTCTCAAACTCGTATTTAGATCTATATATTTCTTCATAAAATCCGATTCCTCGAACCTAATCCCACGATGAATTTTTACGAGTTTTAACCCCATTTCCAGGTACTGTTTTAGATTTCTGTAATGAATCACGTAATTTTTCTTGTCATATAAATTCGGAATTAATTTTTCTACTTCATCCCTCTTTAAGTGCTCAGGGGCAAGAGGGTAATTATTATGTAAATCGTGCGATTCCCACGGATAGTCCAAATCGACTTCCAAAATACAAGGAATATTTTCCCAATTTTTTAATTCTTCGTCGGACATCCACTTAAAATTCCCAGTCGGTAACGGTTGTGACATCGCCCAACCGTATAGATTGTTAGCGTCTAAATATTGTATATATTTCGAAGACATACTCGGGTTGTATTCTTCTCCCATATATTTATTGTTAGCCCTCGCGTACCTTTTCGAAATCATAGAGACCCCACCCCTCAAACCTTCTTCAATCATGAGCAACATGTTCGGATCCGATAACAAACCCAGTTTTATTCGCGTAATTTTCAACATGGCGTCGTAGGCCAAACTCGGAGCCGTATAATACCACGCTGGATCCAACCCGTAATGTTTTAAACAAATATCTCTAAAATTCTCGAAAACGTCCGCCAACAACAAAACGTCCGTTTTATTATACAAATCGTGATAGTCTCTAAACGTTTTACACCCGAACGTTTTCCACACTTTCTGAGCGTGAGCGTATTGTTCGTCGGTAATATCTTTCTCGTTTAATCTAGAGTAAAAAGCTTTTTTCGGGGGCAAAGACGTCGCTTTAAATTTCTCCGCGGAATCTACCCATTCGTACGGGTATATACCTTTTTTCACGATTAACTCCTTCAGACGATTATCTTTAAAATATTTTTTTATCGTCGAAAATTGACCCTTTTCCAAATTACCCGCGAGTCTATCTAAACTAGAAGCCATAAATTTAAAACTGTCTATAAACCTAAGCTCGTGTTTTATTTCCGTTTCCTTTCCTTTATTCGGACCTTTTTTCGGAATATAGGTTTTACCCGTGGGCACCTTTTTCGAAAAACTAATATATTCTTCCTCAGTTTTCGCGATGCAATCGATATCGCCCGGAGTTTTCCCCAAATTTTTGATAAATAAATGACTATCGTATCCCGCCAGGTTGTGAAATACCACGGGCGTGAAATTCGGGATTTTATAGCCGAGATTGCACAACTCGTGCGCCGCCCCTCTATATTTTCCGGTAAAATGACAGTGATCGCGAACCTTATCGTTTCCGAGCTCTCCATCGCAGATACAACACCTCGTCGCTCGTTCGAAATTTTCCTTATCCTTCTTATCGAATATCATAAATTTCCTCTTTACGCCGGAAATCTCTCTCGCAATTTCCTCGATCGTCTCTACGAATTTCTGACCAACGTCTTCGTCGTCGCTCTTCGCGATATAACGGATGGGATCTCTCTCATACACTTTATCATCGAAGCACTTGACGTAAATACAAAAACCCGCGGGATCGTGTCTATGGTACGGTTTCGTATAACTCTCACGCGGGTCCGGCGCGCACGTATCTATCGGTCGCAAAAAAGATTCGAAATCGGCGTAAATGATGAAAGGAACCCGCATTTTATTACTATAATTTTTGAACACGATGAAAGAGCCGTCCTCGGGCAGTTCGATCGTTACGGTATCTTTTTTATAACACCATTTTTTATGTTTATCCAACGCCGTTTGTACGGTGAACGCGTTTAAACAGTTCCAGCAAAAAAGTTTTTTGCCGTGCGCTCTCGAAATCTGCGAAGATAATAATCTACTCGGATTTTTTATCCAAGCGTAATGCGATTTTTCACCGTCGTCAAACAAGTAAAGAACTATCGGGTTTTCTACTTCTCCCCTCTTATTGAAATAGAGGGGGTAAAAGTGACCCACGCTTCCCCCTATAACGACTATTCTAATTCCCGGATTTTGCTCTTCGAATTTACGTATATCTTTGAGAGTCACAGGATACTCGATTCCCTCCATGTTTAACGTATTCTCTTTGCTCTTTAAATCTTTATCTATAATATGCGCGTTTTTGTTTTTTTTAGGATTGTTTGTTTTTTTGGGATTTAGCGCTCTCAAAACGCACCATAGAAAACATTTGTTGTCGTTATTTTTCATATTGATAATAGCCTTCTTGTCCGCTATCGCTTTCGGTAATGGAATGTAAGTACTTCCTCTGAACGGTTCGTAAACCGTCGTGCGAATTTCGAATCGATCGATAGAACAAAATATCCAACCGCTGCCCATATTTTGAAAAGTCGCCATATTTTCCAATATTCTTTCGGTTATATCGACGTCGTACAATTCTTCGACGTTCGTCGCTTCGTTAATAATTTCTAGATGAGAAACGAAAGGCGCCTCTCTTACGATTTCTTCGCCAGTCGTAGGGTCGGGTTTTTTCATCCAACATCTTAAAATCGCCCTAATTTTATGTCGGCGGTGGTCATCGAGATGAATTATTACTCGCGGTCTAACCGCTCTTAAAAACGTTTCAGGATCGTAACCTGGCTGCCCTTCTATCGTGTGCACGGTCGTAACTTCCCGCAACGCGGATTGACTTCTTACCATCGCGAAAGGCGGAGACTGTCGCCTCCTCGTTTCTTCCGAGATCTCTTCCAACACTCGATTAATTTGACCTTCGTCCACGTTATCGGTTAACCAATTCGTAAAACGATTAATATTTTCTCGCGCTCTCGCGCCTAAAGCGCGGGCGCTCGATAAAACGTTCGACGCGGTACGTTGCATCGCGTTACTAATTCTTCTGAAGAAATTCATGTTTTTTTAGTAAATATAATTTTTTTAGATCAAAAATTATATTTTTTTTTACTTAGTCAACTCGTTGTTGTATTTCGATTTTGTATTTATCGTAAATTTTTCCATCGTGTGATCTTATGGTAGTCGAATACGTGTCTAAAAACTGTCCCGCCGATTTAATAGATCGAAAAGTTTGACGTTCGTCAGTTTTGATATTCGTTATAATTACGGGAAATCTTTTTTTATTAATTAATCGCACTTTATCGTATCTCGGGGAGAGATTTTTCGGTTTTTCTCGATGACTATCGGGTTTGGAAATAATATTCCGGTCCATTAATACTTTTATCAAACCAGCTTTATCAAATTTCGTAAACCCGTAGATTTTATTTTCTTTCGCCAATCGTTTAAGTTCGGGAAGTGTGTAATACATTTTTTTAATTAAACAATATTTTTAAAAATAAAATCATTTTTTAAATTTTTTTTTCTTAAAAAGTAAAAACTCGCGCGTTAGGATGTCTTCGCATAAATTGAATAACCACGTTTTTTTCTTCCTCGTCAGACAACATAAAACATTTTTTAGAAATTCGCGCCAACTTGTAATTTTTCCCTCTTCGATATTTATGAGTAGAAGACTCGCGTAATATTCCCACGATATAATCTCCATCGATTTCGGTAATTTTTAAGGTAAAATCACGTTCGGAAAATAGACGATCGTTTTCCTCAACAATAGCAACGTCTTTTATATCTCCGACGTTAAAAGTTAAATCTTCTTCACAATATTCGTACGTAGCGACGATATTATCGTAAGAACTCGCATCACAGTCAGACCATTTCGGAATAGCGTCGTGCGATGTAAATTTAAAATTATTTATTTTTAGATATTCACCTTCACCTCCATTAACCATTTGTTTTAATTCTTCTTTCGTATAATTCATTATTTTTTTAATTAAACAATATTTTTTAAAATAAAATCATCTTTTTTATTTTTCTCAACCCCATTATTTTCGCTAACGCTTCGAGTTATTTTAACCCCCTTTTCGCGAGTCGGTTCAACGTCGATTCTTCGCTGTTCGAACTCGTTTTCCGGAATTTTATCGAACGCGGGATTGAGCGGGTGTTTAATTCCTCTAAATTTTTCGTCGTTCATTTTTTAAAAAATTTTTAAAATCGTTTACGTTCACGCTGGAGCGGTTTTATTCTCTTCTTTCGATAAAACGGGTTGAGAAAGAATCTCAAATCCGTATCGTCTAAACAACCTCTCTATTTCAACCTCTTCCTCGACGGTAAAAGTAGGATATCTTCTATCCGCTAAAATCGATTCCGTGTCTTCGTCAATACGATAATGACCGAGAGCTAACGTGTTGATTCCGTCTGGTAAAAGAACTCGTCCGTCTCTAGTTAACCAACCACGGTTCGTTCCTCCATCCAATGAAACGACTCTCAATCCTCCGTTAAAAATATTTTCGCGATTCATTTTTTTATAACAAGATTTTTTTTTAAAAATAAATTTAATTTTTTTCAACCGTAAACCGCGCTCAACTTGTTACCGTCCGATTGAAAGGTCATTAACCGATCGCTAATCACCAGCGCGTAAGCCATCGTATTAGCCGGTACGTTATCCCCAAATCGAGCTTTGACGTTGATATCCGTGACGGAATGTTTTAACCTCTCGCTCTGTTTGCTCACGTCGAAAACGAACAGCGGGAAAAGAGTTTTATAATCGTAGGGAGAAATATTGGGATTCGAAATGAGTTCGTCGGTTCTGTAAAACTCGGATCTGAAATTGGCGGCGTCTCCGTAAGCCCTAGAAAATTGTAACTGCGTAAAATCCAACTGATAATCCGTCTGGGGATACCGCTCCGAGTTGAGCGTGACGTACATGTTGATCAAGTTGACGTGGTCGAAAAGCGCGGGATTTCTCTCTTGGCTGCCTTCTTTGTTGGTTTGAAACCCGATAATAATCCAACGAGGTTTTTCCGGACTGGATTTCGCCGACAACCTCCAAGAAAAGCTCGTAGATTGCGGTACGCTGATCGAGTCGCATTGTCGCATGCGATAACCCACGGGGAGACTAGCTTTGGATTCGATCGTTTTGTACAGGACGGCTTTTTGGGAGTCGGCGGGTTCTACGTGGGGAACGTACCAAGAGAGCTTGGAGAGAGTCACCTTGCCAGCATCCACCGCACCACCTCTAAAGATGGCGTTATCGTCCGACTGTCTAACCAAAGTCAGCGTTTGTTTCATCCCGTACAACACTTTGTCGTAATCTTCGCAAAACCCGAAAATGTGTTTTAGGGGAACTCGGAAACTAAAAGTGCCTTTCGGATCCGGTAAAACGATTAAATAATTTTGACGAATTCCGAAACCGGTGTTGTTGACGCGATGCGCGTCGGGATTCGTATCTTTATACCACAATTGATTCAAACCCTGAGATTTGGAAAAATCGTCGGGATATTTCAAACACCCGAGCATAGTCGTGGCTTGACCGGGATTAAAGAGAGATTCGATTTCTTGACTGGAAAGTTGATAGCGGATATTGTTGAAAAGGTACAAAAGACCGTTGTTGGTTAAAGCGACGTTATCTCCGTTGGCGTAAGCAGTGCCGTTCGCTTTCGTCAGTCGACCTTCGATTTGTAAAAAACTTTCGCTCGGGCGAGTAAATAAATCTTGGGTTTCGATGTTGATTCTGATTTCTCCGGGATTATTTAGATTCGTGCCCACGATAGGTTCGTATTCGTGAAATTCGTAACGCTCCGTATTTTCGTCGATCGCGTAAGATTCCGTTAAACTGTACATTTTTTTAAAAAAATGACGAAACCCTTTAAATTACTCGAGGAAAATTTGGGGGAAAGATTTATCGTCTTTGATAAAAATTCGTTTAACTTTTATAAATTTGTATTTCGTCGAGTCTTTTTCCACTTTGGGATAAATTTTTCCTCCGTAGTAAACGATTTTGACGGGAGGTAAATTATTTTCGAGCAGAAAACAATTGAGGTCGTCTTCGAGATCGATCATGGCGACTTTTTGTCTCTCGGTCAATTCCACGATAGCTTTCTTAAACCCAAAATCGGTGTCGCGAGTTTCTAAAATCTCCGCCCCGTCGAATCTTATATGTGCGGCGTGGATATAAACGGAAGCGGAATCGTATTGAGGATTTCTATAAATTTTATAAGTCGGCATTTTTAAGTTTTATAAAATTCTTTAACTAAATCGTCGATTTTACCGCCGTCGATAAGCGAACCGATGGAGATGGGTTCGACAGCGTCGGTAAAATGTTTGGCGATAATGGCTTTGGATTTCGGAGTGAGGGCGCTCTTAGCTTTCTCAGTCACTTTCTTGCCGACCGCGCTTAACGCTTTCTTCCCCGCTTCCGTCGCGGCGGACTTCCCGGCTTCTAGAGCGGCTTGACCCACTTTTTGAGCGGCGGTCTTCATCATACTCTTGGTAAAGAAGCTAGCTAAAAAATCTAATAAACCGCTTCCGCCGTAAGCGTAGCGTCTGACGAAACCTCTATTTTTCGGAACGAGCATTTTTTAAATTAGAGACGTCAACGTTTTAAATTGACTCGAATTGATTACGTTTAATCGTAACAGATCGTCGCACACGCCTAATATCTCGTCGTGTAATCCGGTATTTCCCGCGGCTTTGCTCGCCAATAAAAGTTCCAATCTCTCGAGAAGGTCGTTGGGGTTGGTAAGTCCGGAACCTTTCGATCCGAAAACGTGTTCGAAAAACCGAACTTTGTTAAACGAGCGATTCGTAACTAATTTACCTTTAGGATTATACCTCTCGTATCGAGCGTTCGTTCGATCTAATAAATGTCGATAATTTTCTAAATCTCGGTCGGTATATTTTTTACCGCGATCCGGATTTTTAGAAGTAATAAGATCCCACAATCCTGGGGTGCCTTCGTATACGATATCGTCTACGAGTAAATCGTTATTTTCCATTATTCGAATAGGTTTGTCACCCATAAAATATCCTCCTACTTCTTCCCTCACACCAAACTTTTTGTCGGAATCGCGATCTCGGATTAAAGCGCGGAGTCTATCGCTAACGAAAAGCGTGGAGGTGTCGACGGGTTCACCAGGTTCAACGTAGGGAGGGGGGACGTCTCGGCGTAGTTCTTCCTTGATTTCCTCCGAAGTTTCCCTCTGCGCTTTTATTAAATCCTCGGTCGTCTTCTTTTGTAAATCCGTCACGGGTTTAAACGCGAGAGACAAATCCTCTTGCAGCTCACGTTCCGCGCCGCGTTCGCGCAGAAAGTTATCTTTGAGTCGTCGTTTTAAATCGTGAAAATCTCGAACCATCTTATCTCGCTGTTTGGGATCCGTAATTTTTAGAAAAGCCATATTTTTTCTAAAAATTATAAACGTCTTTAAATCGAACGTTTACCGTACGATTTAAAAGTACACTCGTAATTTGATACTTAGGACGATTTCGTTAAAGGCATTTTGACTCCATCGTCGATTTCCCCGATCGTCTTTCGACTCGTTTTACGAATTTCTTCCTTTTGGGTTAAAAAATCTTCCAACTCGGAGCGAATCGTTTGAAACTCTTCGTCCGAAATGTGTTCGTCGTCGAGCGCTTTGGAGAGGAGAGAAGAGACGGTACTCAGTTTGCTCGCGGCTAAAACTCGTATTTTTTCGTGTTTGCGTAGTTTGGTAAACAGACGTTTACCGACATATTTTCCCATAGCGGTGAGAGCGCTGAGACCCGCAGCAGCCACTCCCAAGACGGTCGCTTCAGGTACTGCGACTACCGTAGATAAAAGAATAACTCCGCCCGCGGATAAGCCGGTGGCGGCGAAACTAAAACCCGTGCCGATAAAATCGACGAATTTGCAAACACGTTTATATTTTAAACTCGTGGCTAATCTTTGACTTTCTTCACGCGAAAAAATGGTACGAATTTCTTTAATTTTGTTTAATCTAAATTCTTGCGACTCCATTTTTTCTAAAAATGAAATCGTTTAACTTAAAGAAACATTCCGAGGAGGGGAATATTTTTAAAAGGACTGTTGGCACCGAGTAAAATTCCGGCTCCGTCGTAAATCTTACCACCTTTTTTCAGATATAATCCTTCTCCGACAGATTCTAAACCCCTACCCGAAGTCGGGTTCAAATACAAACCTTTCCCATCAGTTTCGATTTGACAAATATTGCCTCCTTTTTTCAGATAGAGACCGGAACCGAGAGCTTTGCTGACGGCTGTACTCCCTAATCCGGATAAAGCGCCTATTCCCAAAGCGGGTAAAACTTTGCCAGCCATCATAGGTAGGGCGCGCGCGGCTAGACCGGCCAAGAGGGGTAGGAAACCTCCCTCGATGGTTGAATTGTACGCGAGTTGGGTTTTACTCATTTTTAAATCTAAACCGACTCCTTCGCTAGCGGCTCTTTGGATCCTAGCCGCTTGAGTGTGCGTGACGGCGATTAAATCGTTTCCGGTAAGATCTTCTCGACCGAGGCGGATCGTTGTGGACGTGCTGTTTTTAGCAGCTCGAAGAATTTTGTCTTTTTGACCTTCGGAAATATTTACGCGTATATGTTTGTACATTTTTTAAAATTTTTTAAAAACCTTTAAATTTCCCTAATATGAAAACGAATCGTAATATTTTCTCCGCGTAAATTTAACAAGTTTCCGTTTTGATCCGTAAGACTCGTTTCCAAATTGTTTATCGTCGATATAATAATCGGGAGATATACTAAATTTCGCGGCGTTTCCACAATTTTGTATCCGGGACTCACGTTGGGGAAAAAGGTGTAAATCGTATTTTGAACGAGCCCGTTGACGTAACTTCCGGAAATTATATTTACGTTGACTCTGATAGTGTTGATGGATAAAATGTCGACAACGTTTTCCGATTCGTGAAGCCCGCTCCTGTACACCGAAGATGTGAAACCGAAAACTCTACCGATAGAATTGGGGTGGCGAAAATCGGCTATAAAACCCTCGGTGATATTGATTCTGGATTTCAACGTATTCGGATTCGCCGTCACGGAAATTTTATCGAGATAATTGGCTTCCTTCATTTTCTCCCGAATCACGCGGTCGATATCCACGATATCGTAACTTCCTTCCGGAATAAGAAACAATTCCCAATCTTTCCCACCGTTGGGGGAATAGCGAAAATGGTTATTATGGGAGCTAATATTGGGGAAAGAATAATACGTCTCGAGGTTAACGAGCGCAATTTCGTATCGTTTATCTCTATCGAGCTCTAGAGGCGGATGAAACATTGTCGTAAATTTAGTTTTATTTTCGGAAACGACGATCGAAAAAGAACTTTTTGGCGCTGTGTTTTTAGCGATATCGCGTAATAAGTTTTCCATATTTTTCGTATTGGGAAAATAGTTTTTAAATGATATAGAATTCGTCGAGACCGCGCCTGTATTTGCCAGCGTCTTTTTTAGAAGAGAGGTCGATGACGACGAATTTATACGGTTTCGCCCAAGTTTCGCGGCACAATTTCTTAAATTGATCTTTGCTCATGTCTTGGCTCACGTGGTCGTTGTAGATGTGGTTTATATTTTTCAAATCTTGGGGAAAGAGGCAGATAAAATTGGCGTTTTCTCGAATCGTCTGCCGGGGTAATTTGAAATGATTTTGAGAGAGATAAAAACAGTCGACGTTGCTGTGACGTCCTCGAACGTAATAACATTCACACTTGTTTTGTTTTTCCAAGAGTAGATCGTCAAAAATCATTAAATTTTTATCCGAAGGATTTAAATCGCGCGGATCCGGAACGTCCGAAGCGTGTTCGAAAAACTCGCAAACGAGTCCTTCCCGCTTAGGGTCTTGATCCCGCGTCAACACTTCGATAAATTGGGAAGGAGTTATATCTCTAGAAACGATCTTGTCTCGCATGCTAAATAGGCGCAAAATTTCGCTCTTGTCCAATTTCTTTTTAAAAGCTTTATGAATTAAAGCATATTCGGGTTGGAATAAACTTTTTCCAAAAACTCGGAGATTGTCGTAATCCAACCAGTCGGGTTGGAGTAGTAAATTGAGCAACAAAGTCGTTTTACCGCAACCGGATTTACCGACGATAACTCCTCGAATACTTTTCGGCAAGAGGGGGCTATTGAAGCGTTTGGTTTTGTTCGTCCAGGATAAATCTCTAATTTCCATTTTATTTAAATCGAACAAGTCGTTAAATAAAAATGTATTGCGTTAAATGTAAAAGAGAAACTGAGACGGAAAAGTTGGAAAATGTAATTACTAAAAATAACAGACCTATGAAAAGGGGAAAGTGTGTTGTCTGCGGAACGACCAAAACTCAATTTACGAGAATCGAGGGTGGCTCGTTGTTGAATAGAGCGATCAATAATTTACCTTTCGAAATGCACCTTCCCGGGCATAATTTCACGGGACCGGGAACGAAATTAAACAAGAGGTTGAATACGGATTTTACACCGAAAAAGTGGAGTTTACCCGTAAATAGGGTAGATAAAGCCGCGTATCATCACGACGTGTGCTATTTAAAAAATAAAGATACGGCGACTAGAAATAAAGTTTGCGATAAAGACATGTTGGAAGAGATGGAAGGGATTTATAACCCGACATTGAGAGAAAGAGCGGATCGGTCTATCGTGCGAAAAATTATCGGAACCAAGATGAGATTCGGGATGGGATTAAAAAAAAAAGTTTAAAATGGACTGATAATTTAGCGGAAGAATTACACAAACCCGTCGTTAAAAAATTTCCTAAAAGACGTGTGCGTGTAAATAATATTGATGAAATATGGGCCGCGGATTTAGTAGATATGCGGGTATTCTCAAAATTTAACCGGGGAATCAAGTACCTGCTTGCCGTTATAGATATTTTTTCCAAATACGGTTGGTTAATTCCGCTAAAAGATAAGACTGGGAAATCGGTAGCGACCGCTTTGAGAAAAATATTTAAGGAAAGAAAACCGCAAAAAATATGGGTTGATAAAGGTAAAGAATTTTACAATAAAGAAGTACAGGGTCTAACGGAATTGTATTCTACCGAAAACGAAGAAAAATCTAGCGTGGTGGAGAGGTGGAATAGAACGATGAAGGAGAAAATGTGGAAATATTTTTCGACAAATTCTACGCGGGTATACATCGACGTGTTGGATGAACTCGTTGATCGATACAATAATACGAGACACTCGTCGATAAAAATGACGCCCGTTGAAGCTAGTAAAGAGAAAAATAAAATTAGAGTTTGGCAAAATCTTTACCCGGATCATTATAAAATAAAAACTTTTAATCCGCGATTTTCCATGGGTGATAAAGTGAGAATCTCGAAGAAGAAGAAAACGTTCGAAAAAGGGTATACGCCGAGATGGACTGAAGAAATCTTTATCGTGACTGCCGTACAAAAAACTACACCGGTGACGTATAAAATAGCGGACTACAATGGGGAAGAAATACGAGGCACGTTTTACGAACAAGAACTACAGAAAACCGATCAAGAAATATTTAGAATCGAAAAAATAATACGTCGTAAAGGTAATAAATCGTTGGTAAAATGGTACGGCTACCCCTCGTCGTTTAATAGCTGGATTGATAATAAGGATCTCGTTTAAAAACAGCAAAACTGCCCCCGGTACTACATTACTTTTACCCCAACACTGGGTAGATTCTTTTACGTGCACGCCCAGTGCTGGGGTGAACTTCAGTCTTTCTTAAGCGCTCTCATCCGTAGGCTCACCCCCAGACCTTTCTTAATCCCTCCAACCTGTTGGCTCACCACCAGTATTAACCTCCACAAATCACCTTAAACCCCACAACCCCATAGCTCTCGAAACGAAACAGAGCTACGAACGAGGTAAGGCAAATTGCTATGTGATTGATTACCAACTCCATGGTAAAGAATCTTTTATGTGCACAACCCATAGAGCTCATAATCAATCGCATTAGAGGTATTACCTGGCAGCTACCATTAAACAGACCGGAAAGTGTCATACTCAGCCCACGGCTGCCCTTAAACGAACAGAAGCGCGTCATACCGGACTTCAGCCCATAACGTGTACCGACGACAGTCAAATAATACAAATTTCGTTCCTGCTTATATACTCTTATACGCGTTATATACTGTAGTGAAGTTAAAAATATACATAAATATATTAAAGTATGTAAATAAATTGGCGTGTTCATTTACATAAAAATTAAATAAGATATTACGTTAAAATAGTTTTTTTATATTCACTTAATTAAACTTATTACCAAATAAAATAAGAAATAACGACTTTATTTTAAAAAATATATCATTGTTCGAAAAGGGAAGTAATAACTACGTTATTAATATAAATAGCAATCAGGAATTCCCAACTCGTGAAACCGAAACAAGATTTTTAAAACCGAAACTAGAACGTGAAACAATTGGATATCTTATATTTTCTAGATTTAAAAAAGGTTTACGCGTGAATCGGAATATACAATACGCTAAAGGGTAAGTCAATTATATTATAAACCGGGCGGATAAAAAAGATTTTTTTATAAATACGGGGAAAACCTCGTATTTATAATTTTTTTCGAAAGCGGAGGCTCGAAAATTTGAGAGGATGAGCGCGGTGTTGAAAGCTCACCCCTTCTGGGAGGGGAAGAAGGTTCAAATTGAGGAGCACCCCTTGGAGATAGTTTAGAGACGAGGTCTCTACTACGAAATTTAAATTTTTTTTGTAAATTGAAAAATTTATTTTTAAAAATTTTTTTCGATTTTTTTAAACTTTTAAGTTTAAAAATTTTTTTTAAAATATAAAAAAATTTTTTTCGTAATTGCGAAAATTTAAAAATTTAAATTTTTCTTGTAAATTCGAAAATATGAAAAATTGTAAATATGGTATAACTCCTAATATCTCACTACTGTCCGGTTTTCAGGGGTTGTTCTGTATATGTTTTTAATTCAGAGATAGGGTTAAACGAAAATACTGAACACAAATTCTACAGTCGGTAGAAAAATATGGGGTTCAGTCGAATTAGCGGAAACCAAGCCCCGAGTTTATAAAACTTGAGAACAGTGTCCGAGCTCAAATCTCAATTCCATTCTCAAAGCATTTTGGTTGAAAACATAGAGCTGACCAGTGTTTAAATACATATTTAGGTCAATTATGCTGTCAGAATAATGTATCAATAATATCAATTATTGTATGATGATAATTCACCTTGAAACATTGAAAGACAAGATATGAGATCTAAGCTCGTAGACCGATCTCAAGTTTTATAACCTTGAACCCTGGAAGTGTTTTTACGCCTTACCGAAAATGATCCGTATAAACTGTGCCGGGCTAACATAGATTTTACGTATGCTAGTTGAGCTTCAGCGGCCGTCCATGGAACGTATTCACGTTCATGATTCAAATATTCAGTGGTGCCGAGAGCAATTCTCATATCTAAATCACCAGACCTGTGAATTATAAAAGTGGGAAGTTCTCCATTTTTGCCCAGATTGTTGATTACGTTCGGTGCCATAAATATTGTTCAACAAGAAAAAAAGTTCCGCTTACTGGTACAGTGCTATCCCTTCGGGAGAAGCAAAGTTACATTGTTGTTGAGAGGTTGGTGCTCTAGAGAGGTTAAATAAGTGGTTTAGTTGTACAAGTGGAAAAAACAAGCTGTTGTTGAATGGAGGTTGTTGCTCAAGAGAGGTTGCACTGTATTAATTTGTCTAATATTCAAATTAGGTAAAATTTAAATTCATTGCAAGGTCCCGTTAGAATTTATACCTTAACACATGTGCTAATCGCATTAATGTGTTACTCTTCACATTCTGGATACAATGGATTACAAAATATTCAAAATATTTTGGATAACATCGTAATATTCGTGAGTACTTTCAACTGAATGAAAAGATGGTTTTCTAACACCAGGAGATAAGTGATTTTTTATCTGTATTTACTTTCAGTCCAGACAAAATAATACAATAGGTTATAGCCAGCTTAAAACATTCATTCTTAACTTTGTACCCACGTGTACAGTCAAGGACAAAGCTGTTATCGTTACGATCTTTGTGTCTAAAACATATAAACCAGGTGAAACTATTACAAGAACTAACATACCCCGCCAAACTCCAAGCATCGTTTATTATTTGAGCTCTGTTGATAGCGTGAATGACCTAAAAGATAAACATGATGAAAAGATAAACATTATGAAAAAGATAAACATTGTGAAAATATAAACATTATGGAAAAGATAAACATAATAAAAAGATAAACATTTTGAAAAGATAAACATTATGAAAAGATAAACATTATGAAAAAGATAAACATTATGAAAAGATAAACATTATGAAAAAAGATAAACATAATAAACAGATAAAAATAATAAAAAAGATAAACATTATGAAAAGATAAACATTATGAAAAAAGACAAACATAATAAAAAGATAAACATTATGAAAAGATAAACATTATGAAAAGATAAACCTAATTAAAAGATAAACAATATTATACGTAAAACAGCACGAATGCTTGATAAAATTACATTATGCATGAAAAGTCATATGGCGGCATATGTAGGTATTGGTACGAACGAATTAATTGGCATCACTTCGAACCTCTTAATGTACATTATTGGATTGGTTATATGCGGTCAACACTTTATCAAAGTTCAACCCAGTTTAATGACACATTTAGCAAGGATATTGCCTTTGGACTTTGACAACATTGCGCAATTACAATGAAGACAAGTAGCATGTAAAGTTGACGTCATATATACAGAACACGTTTAAGACACAGTAGCAAACTATATATTGATTTAAAATTTAAGTTAAATTATTCAAATTAAGTGCTTACGCCACCCTACCAGAACTCAAACTTTAACTGATAATTGTGGAATTCAAGTCTGCTGAACTGTCAAAAACAAACCACGTGCCTTTCACTCCCTTCAGTTCGGGTTGCGTGAGTTAACAAGTTCGACACATTTACCGCAGTTGCATTTATTTCTTTTGTACCAAACGTGGATTTTCCCAGATGGATAATTTCGTAGGTACGCAAATTCGTGAATATTCAAATTTCGGGTAGATGTACTTTCGGATACACTCGTAAATTTTACGAGCATTTTAATACGTGCTTACTTGAATTCGTAGATCAGCTAACGCATGAAATGAAACCATAGTACATATGTAATCTAACCTATGTTTGCAGCCACGGAATGAAAGCCACGCTGTGAATAAAGGTCATTCTTTGAAAACCGTTACTAATTATTTAGAACAAAGGGACCTCCGTCTAAGACTATCTGTCAATAAAGACCACATAGTGTCTTTACCAAGGGTGACCTTTGTTCACAAGTTTGACTGTATTAACTTGAGTATACCTTGTGGTCGGTTCGAAGTTGCTGAATCAATGCATTCCAGTTGCTATCCTCATAGTTTACTCTATAATAACCATACTGCATGGGGTTTCCTATCACCCAATTGGCTCCTTCAGGGGATGGGATGTCATTCCTCATTATGGTCACTGAAATACAACATTGTCTTGTTTTAAAGGTACGCTGTCTTACTTTGTTCACTTTTTCAAAGACACATGACTCAAGGCAAAGCGAATGGGGGCGTTTTAAAAACATGTCTTTACTAATATAGCAGATTTTGAACTTTGTTTCTTAATATAATACTATAATGGTAGCAAGATTTTTCAGATAAATGTTATCTCCGATTTTATAAGATATGTCCCAGAAATGGTCCCTGTTATTAATAATTGATATTTTGAAGTTTTAAGCAGAACTTTGTGCATTTGTCAAAAAAGTGTAACAATCCGCTCTAATCCGGAAACACTGCTAATCCGGATTTTTCCATTTGGTCCGTTTTAATCCGGTTTAAACATATACCTGGATCCGTATTTCTGGCAAGCATCACAATATCTTCGGATGTAACATTGAATTCTGGGTTGGTATTAGTTGTGAAAGTGAATGGTACATGCCAGGTGTAGCTAAAAATAGAACAAATTTCCAAAATTGAAAATCTTGGCAATATACAGAATAAATTTTCAAAAATTGTAAGTCTTCGGTAAAGATAGAACAAACTATCAAAAAAATTGGAATCTTAGCTTAATATAGAACAAATTTTCAAAAACTGAAAATTCATCGTATTTCATTAGTGCTGAATTGTCTGGTAACGAAATTGTATTTATTGGAAGCGAAATACAGTAGAGCACGGTTTTAATGTACTGTTGAGGATCTGAATAATTACTTCATTACAATAGGTCCTTGTTACAGAGAATTTCTGGGGACCCGAACGATTACTTCATCATATTCAATTATATATAATTTTTATATTAACAATGTAAAAATAAATGCGTATTCGGGGGGAAATGAAGACTTTCCTTTATTCGGATCTTTACCATATCCGAGTTGAGTTCACCGTAACTGTTTTTTACTGTATTTATTATTTTTGTCTCTATAAAACACAAATCCAAATGTTCTTACTTAAATGGAGAAGTGTATTTCTGAGGATCAGTGGCATTGCGATCTTTCAGGTATCTTTGTTGTGTCACGGATATTTGTCCAGCCTGATTGTGTTTTATTGTGACAACAGGGAAATTCATCTGCAAAACCCACGTGTCCATGACCTCTTTTACATTGGTAATACTGTGTCCTTCAGCTATTGATACCTGGAAGACATAAAAATATGTTCGCTAAACTACCACCTGGAGCAACAGATACAATGGGCCGAGACTGTGTACTGGATTTGTAACCTGGCGATCCCGGTTCAAATCTCAGTTGTGGTAGGTCATTACCTTCTATGAAAATTTGACAAAAATGTCGATGTTCCTCCATATGTGGAGATGTTGCCGACTCCTTGTGGAATAGTAAGTTAGTACTGGTTTGTATACAGTCCAGAAAAACTGGTTAAGTAGAATAGCCGCCGTATATAACTGTACAAAAATACTTGATTTGAAGTGGGTTGAACATATTTTGTCCAAATGTTTCAATTTTGTCCCTCAGCGGAATGTCAACCGTAACAATGTACTTGTGTTAATTTAAATGGTGGCACTGAAACACCACCATACTAAGATTTGTAGTACTGATGTACTTACATTTGCTAACGCGTACCAAAGATCATCGTGGAAAGCTGCTCCGTATTCTAGGTTCCTCAAATAGTTCTGAAAAGTAGCCACAATGAACGCTTTTACAGTAAAATAGAACTTAACAGATACATTAAAACATCAGAAAGAAATAAAATATCAGAAAGATATGAAAAATCAAAAAGAAGTCCAATACCAAAAAGAAATCAAATGTAAGAAAGAAGGATCGGATAAAAAAAGCATCAGATGAAAATAAAACACTAGAAAGAAATAAACATCTGAAGAAATGAAATACCCACAAAAGAAATAAAGTACCAGAAAGGATAAAAAAAACCGGAAAGAAATTAAATACCAAAATGAAATAAAATATAAGAAAGTAAAATGTATTAGAAAGGAAAAAATGCCTGAAAGGAAATAAAGTCAGAAAGGAAATAAAGTCAGAAAGAAAAAATGCCAGAAAAGAAATAAATACCAGAAAGGAAAAATGCCAGAAAGTAAAAAAATGCCAGAAAAGAAATAAATACCAGAAAGGAAAAATGCCAGAAAGTGAAAAAATGCCAGAAAAGAAATAAATACCAGAAAGGAAAAATGCCAGAAAGTAAAAAATGCCAGAAAAGAAATAAATGCCAGAAAGGAAAAATGCCAGAAAGCAAAAAAAATGCCAGAAAGGAACGAAATACAATTGAATTTAGTACGATGTAAAGACCAGTCAATAAAATGACAACAGTCGTTGTAATTCATTCAATTAAAAAATAATTAATATAAAAATTCAAAAAGGAGAATTTTGACTCTCTTAAAATGAATATTCATTTATTTATTACCGTGAGTCCCTTCTGGAAGACTGTGTCGCCAAGGAAAAACCTCATCATTCTGATGATAGTCGCTCCCTAAAAGTGTTAAGAAGATAAAACTAAACTGTTTTAAAAAAAAGCACGAAAACGTACAAATATACACCAGTATATAAGAACGAAAAAATAGATTAACAAAATAAAATTAAGTAAAATGGACTACGAAACGAGGACAAATATAAAAAATGTCAAAATAAAAATGAAAAAAAAAAACATTATAAACTTGAAAAAGAAGATATATACAGTGCAACCTCTCCAGAGCGGCCCTCTCTTGAGCAACAACCTCCTTTCAACAACAGCATGATTTTTCTCACTGTACGATTTAACTATTAATTTAACCTCTCTAGAGCAACAACCTCTCAATAACAACATAATATTACTTCTCCCAATGAGTGTTGCTTTGGAAAGGTTACACTATATACAATACTAGTATATCAACAAGTAAAGAAATATGAAAAATTGACGTCAGCAAAGAAAACATATAAAAATGCATATCTGAAAAATACTACATGTATTAGAAATTGTAATAATCTATAAATGGATAAAAGGAAAAATGTTATAAATGTAAAATATTTACCTTAGCGTAAGAGATACGGTCAAAAATCTCATTGATCTCATCAGGGTGGGCTACAGGAACATAAACTGGATGAGATGATATCAGACCGTCAATATCAAACACACTTTGAAGATCTGACACAACAAACTGTTCAAACTGTAATAAATGTTGTCAAAATATATAAAAATCCATGATGAATGTAAAGATGCGTCAAATATTGATACATTTTCATTGTGGAGTGCTCTCAATTATTCTTTCGGCCTAAAAAGGTCTGTTACCGGTTACTCGACTGACCTAATATTTTACCTGCTGACTCCAAAATGTTTACGGCGTCAAAATCGTAGTGATTTGTTGTGATTTTCACCACTCATTAATATTAGGGTGCACATATTCCAATACAGTATTGCCGATATATATGTAAAAAAGAAATCAAATAAAAAATCTCTACTTACCCTTCCATATTTTTGGGGGCATGTATCCGGAAACAAACCATTTTAAGGCCTTAATAATAACATAGAAGGCAAATGCATAGCAGACAAAGTTACTTTCGCGAAACGAGACAAAAATTTAGCAAACACAGGTACTGGTATACAATTTCTAGACTAAGGGCAAACACCATTAATATTAAGATCACCTTTGGACCAAGCGAACTTTAAACTGAGGGGAGGGGTCTCATTACCATGTTGAAATACAAGGAAGAATATAAACCGTTAAATGAGTACGGTTTCACCCCCACTTACCATTTTCCAATCAGGATGATAGTTGTCGACTCCTATATACTCAACATAACTAGCAAATCCTTCATTCAGCCAGAGGTCATCCCACCATGATGGAGTCACAAGATTTCCGAACCACTGAAAACAGAAAAGAAACACTACGACTTGAATTAACTGATTAGGAATGAAAACAAAACGAATTCGAGTGTCTTTATAATCCGATATATATATAACATATAAAACCTCTCTAGGGGGGGGGCACTCCTGAGCAACAACCTCCCTTCAACAAAAGCATGATTTTCCCACTGTACGATTTAACTATTAATATAACTTCTCTAGAACAACAACCTCTCAACAACAACAACATATCTTTGCTTCTCCCGAACGGTGTTGTTTTAGAGAGGTTGCACTTTAGTCCAGATTAGGAAGGTCCGGGTTGGAGGGGATTTATCTTTTCCCTTTTTATCTTTCATTCATATTCAGTGATTTTATATAAATTTCTAAACAGGAACCAATGCCGACAAATATGTCCGAAAAGAATGATTCGAGGATAGCAGGTGTGCGGATAAGAGAAGGTCCACTGTATTGTAAATTAAACGGTGGAAGTCACTGATTGTTTTTCAGTAATTATTGAAGAATTTGAAAATTTGGTACAAAGACGTAAAATTTTAGAATGCAGCAACGTAAACCGTCCGAACGGAGAGAGTAAAAAGAATTAAAACATAAAAGTGCTTGACAACGCATAGTAATTATCAAATAATCGGCATGCTGATAAAAATGATGAAAGTGATGAGGCAGATGAACTACTTCATAATTACAGTAGAATACAGAAGTGGCTGGATTTTTAGATGAATCTAATTTCCACTGAGTCTCGCACCTTTTCGATCTCGTGGTATAATAACCGAAGGGGTGAGTGCAAGAAAGGCCAATCTCCAATGAAACAATGAAAGAGATAGGCCTTATTGGTACCACAACTTCAGTTGTGTTTCAAAATTTATGATTCTGTATCCAAACCTGATGAGCAAGCTCGTGGGATACAACAATCGCCACACGTTGTTTATTTCCTTCAGAGGAAACACCAGGTTCGTACAACATGGCCGTCTCCCTGTACGTAATCAAACCCCAATTTTCCATGGCCCCCGCGGCGAAATCAGGAATGGCAATCATGTCTGGAAAAAAGGATGGTGATATATTTCTACTGATAACTCATTAAAACTGGCGGTGTTTTCCCTTCCAAGGAAACATCTGATTAAAACAATATGGCCGTTTTACAATATCCACGCAAAGGAAAAGTATAGTTTTATTTAGGTATTAAGATACACAGTGATGCAATTTCACACAAAAAACATAGTGGAGGAAAATACCTTACCCATCCAGCGGTAACATAATTTTTAACAGATGTAGTCCGGATCTGCACCTTTTTGTGTAAAATACATAAAAGTTCGAGAAGAGAAAATCACTAGATACGGGAGATTCGTCAAGGCGGCAGGGCATTGCAAATAACTTCAAAAATTCTAAAACTAATACCTTGTTTAGGCAATGGGTATGGAATGTCAAAGAATTTTTCAAAGTAGTCAAGTATATGAACTCCTATTTCGAGTGAGTATTTAGTCTGGTTTATTGCTTCTGGTCTTGCCCACGCTCGGTACTGCAAACAAAAAAGATATACAAGGGTATGGGTACTAATTGAAATAATTAACCTAAACATACGCGAATAAGAGATACGTGTATAGGCTTAAAATAAACATAAGAGATAAGAAAAGATATTTATTAATGGAGAAGACAATAAAATATTCAGAATGATGAAACTAAGTCAGAAATGAACACCAACAAAGGGAAATTGTACAACGAAAAATTGAATTGTAAAGGAGGTGGCACTCCTGATTATGTAATATTTGGAAACTCTTGTTACGGTATAATGTTGTATGGGATGAAATGACACTAAAAGAAACTGAGAAATGGAAATAGGAAACTGTACAGAACGTAAAAAATTTGTGAATTAAAACCGTAGATATGGCAACACCAAAAATAGATAAATTTTTTTGGAATTGGACCCAATGTAATGATGAAACAAGCTTAAAGGGAATTTGTGTTTTTAAACAAACAACATGAGATAACACTGAATGATAATGATAAAGACAAAAAAGAATTTGGGATAGAAAACGTTTGTCCATGTAGATAAATACGACAAATATACACGTTTACAAGAAAAACATACACATGAAAAAGGAAGACCAACCATAGATTAACAAGAATGTCATCATAATAATGCATATATATTTTCAAAAAAAAGATGACAAAAAAGAATTAAGTAATATTCTTTTTATTTCAATGAGGTCCTAAATATTGCTTGACGTCGGAGGATATTGATATGAAAACATACAAATGACCCAAAGCAACTTACCGTGACATTGTTCGGTGTAACATCCACGGTGTATTCAAAATCACAAATGATGAATGCGAGGAGATATGTAGACATCTTTGCTGTTCTTTCAAATTTATCTGCCACCCAATCATTACCTCTGTAAAGCACAATAAAATCATACTGAATCAGACAATAGATTTGACATTCTACAGAAGAAGTCTAGAAGAAATATTTTTGTGTTTTTTTCTGGCTTTAAGCTTGTTTTAAAAATGTATTTCATGACATAGACCAACTGTTTACTTAACAAGTTTTCCGTGTTCTCTGGAAGTAATTGCCAACTCCGCCTCATTCATGACGAATGGTGGAGGGTATATGCTCTTAACAAACAATATATCCAACCAAATCGTCAGAAAGAAAATGGGAAGCAGTGAGGAATTTGTCTCACGATCCAGAGGTCTGTACATCTTATGTTTTACCCAATAAGCACAGAGGTCAGGTTACCGCTTTTTTCACTGGGTTTAATGCCATTTTTCAGTTATATACGGCAGCAGGTTCAACTAACCAGTTTTCCTGGAATGTGTACTAACCAGTATTAACCCTTCCACAAGGAGCCGGCCATATCTCCATATATGGAGGAAATTCGACATTTTTGTCTAATTTTCATAGTAAGGTATGACCTGCCGCAACCGGGATTTGAACCCGGATCGCCAGGTTACAATCCAAGAGCACTAACCACTGGACCACGGCCGTGGCCCGTTACGAAATAAATTAACAACATTTGAAAATAGTAACTGGCGTACATGTGTGGGAGTTAGTATCCTCACTTTGGCAAATTACTGAAATAGTAAATTCGTTGTTTTGGAAATATTTCTATGACAATACGATTATTTTCAATTTCAAAATCAGCCTCAAATAAGAGTTTCAAAAAGTTACAAATTGCATTCAATTAATTACACTTTATGATGAGTGAACCTGGTTGTTTTAAATCGATTGTTAGAAGGGTCTTTTTGTTTGCATATACTAATATATTTATAATGAATTATTGAAACTAAAAATAACTGCCAGTATCTTTAATCCCAAACTTATCATATAATAATTTCTATCATGTAACATTTTGGATTACAGTACATGCTTCTAACAAGCTTACTAATGAAGCTTTTGTAATTATAAACGAGGCTGTTTTAGATGAGCAAGGTAATGCAGTAAATAAAGTTGTTGGAAATGAACATGATGATGACACTTTTGTTGATTGTGTTTTTCTACCATTGTTCATAATCCAATTGTTGTATTATAGTCTAATAAATAATTCAAAAACCATAATTATCTTAAAGTGAAATAGACAATATCATGTCTTACATAGATAATGAAGAAGACATGTTTAATCGTTTGTATCTCTTAACCTCTGATCTTTAACTAGACACAACTTATTTCTTTGTGAGGCTGTATACGTTTCTCCATCTGTAACTTCAAAACTAGCGAAAAGTTTGAATTTCATTGACATCCCATATACTTAGATAAGATAGTTGGATAATTTCAGCTTTACTCGAAAAAGTTGCTGTGTATAATATAAATATATAAATGTTTAGATGTCAGTGGACATTCGACTTCATGCACATATGCTGCACAGTGATATTAAGATATTTGGGACCGAAATGAAAACAGTCTTGATAGTGGTCGCAATTTCATGTTTGAATATCAGAAAAATTGGGCCTAAAACAAGTCTTGTTAATGCTGAAAATGTCTCTGGGAGATGTTTTGATGCATATACGAGATATAATGGTGATATCAACGATTTTGATCATGATTATGATGTTTTTGCTGAATGCTTGGTGGCGGTGAATGATGATAGTGACGTTAGTGGCGATATTCAAGATGCTGAAAATACTGAAGATAATGTTGATGAGTGTAGTCGTAATTTTGGTGATACATTCGACATAAGATGATGATAGACTGGCGTGACACCATGAATGTACACCTTTCGGTGGACCTTTCAAAAGCGGAATCCTTTTGTGGTTTTTTTTTGTTTGGTGGGTTCTGGGTAGGCATATTTTGGGTCTGATGGTATTTTTGAGAAAGTGGGATTTTTGTATGTGGTTATTTGTAGGATTTTTTCTAATCTATACAGCCAAATGCGTTAAATTGAACAAATCTGAAAATTTTTGTCACAGTATGTTCATGAACAAAAATATTGCTTTATTACTTAAAATGGATTTTTAAAAGCTACTCGGTACCATTTCCGTGTTATCAAACCATAATCATGATTTAGTGCTATTTGCTCAAATGAGGTACAACATTTTCGTATTTTGTAAGACATGTTGTGTAACGTAATTCACAATAACGTAATTCACAGTAACGTAATTCACAATAACGCAATTCACAGTAACGTATTTCACCGTAACGTAATTCACAATAACGTAATTCACAATAACGTAATTCACAGTAACGTATTTCACCGTAACGTAATTCACAGTAACGTAATTCACAATAACGTAATTCACAGTAACGTAATTCACAGTAAATCAAATAAACTACTCATTCATTGAATAGTAGTATCCATTACGATAAAATATGATATTATGTGGTACTTTGATAAACCTTAATGAAAGGAGGTTCGAAAAGAATTTAGAACGGTAACGTAATTCACATGCACTTAGGGGGCAAGTGTTTTTCGTCTTCAAATATTGCACGTGTATTATCAAAAACACATTCAAAACATCAAATACGTTTAATTGTTAATTTAACGCGATTTGGCTGTACAAAGTTTCATATACATGTGTATATACGGATATATCTTAGCTAAGGAATATCTAAACAAAAACTCATATAAAAATGATATATTTCGAGCATTCGCGTTAAAGAACATGCGAATGAGATGTAATAGAATAGAACCTAACATCTTCCATTAACAGAAAAAAAGAGACGTAGGTTTTAAGTTTAAAAGCATTTGTTTTCATTAAACTCAATCCATTACAATTTTTGTCAGTATCGCTAGAGAGTGTATGCTACAAGTCAGCTCAGATATCATCCACGTGGTCACCTTGCTAAAAAGTAGCACCATGCACTTAATTATCCGATGCAAGCCAGTTTGGTTGGTGCGGTGTATTAGTGATTAGTGCATTGTTCATTCATTTGTGTTATCTACAGCCGCCTGTGTCGGCTTTCGGTGTGCACTTTCCCTAACATACCATTGTAACTAATTATACATTTCTCCTGCATCATGCACAGGCGAAAAGAGACCGTACCTTGACTCAGTCAATGAAACCGGCATATTGGAAATAGAAACTTTCGACACTTTCCGAACTAAGAAGATGTCGAATTCGGCTTTAAAGACCGGCTCGTCCAGGCACGGGAAGATTTTTCTGGCGTACGAAGGGGCCAAAAACGACGTAGCCATATATCTGAAAAAGTAAATCTTATCACCATGAAGGGAATGCCTACTCAGAGTGACCCAAATCTCCAGTACTTTGCTTCCAACGCTTGTGCAAGGAAACTTCCATACAAGCGAACCTATTTTACAAATTTCATGAATGCTTAAAACCAGCACGCAAAGTATAAAACAAACTTCTCAGAAAGTTTTAGGTTTTCATTGCATTTAGGGTTAGATACTAGAATTCAATATTTAGGTTACCTTTTGGACCAAAGACGGTCTTTCGTGATTTGGTCAAAATTGTGAGAATTTGCTGTACGCTCGTATTGTATTTTAGACAATTTTTTCATTACAAGCGTTTGTGTTCGCTGTATAGAAGTTTACTGAGCGTTTAAATAAGCACAAACACATATATTCCCAGTAAAACCCCGTTATCTCGAGGAGTCATCAGAACAGACTTACTGCAGTAATAACAAGGAATTTGTTTATTGGTTGAAAATTATACACAGCTAAGAACAAAAATTGACGGGACTTTAAAAACTCCTCGAGATAAGTCGAGTGCTCGTAATATCGATGCTCGAAATAACGAGGTTTTGCTGTATATACAAAAAATAACACATATCCGCTACCTTGTTTCATTATTCGCTATCGGCATGTTTGAGATGGAAACCATGTGGGACTTTCTAACGAGTGTGACCTCAAATTCAGCCTTAATAGCTGGTTCGTCCAAACAAGGGAAAGTCTTCCTGGCATCCGTTGGTTGCATCTGTGTCGTTGCTATATAACTATAACATGTGGCAATAACAAAGAGTCAGAAATCATCGAAAAACACTCCGAGAGGTGACCATCTTTAAACAAGAGCTCCACAGAGCGGTGGCTACGCTCGTCTATTTTACATCATTCTATTTAATAGGCCATTTTGACCAAACTTCTAAGTTAAAATTTAGCATTACTCATGATAACTCGACTTTTCTTCGAAAACTAAAACTTGATGGTCTGCAATTACGCGACCGACTCATTAAAAAATCTCCCGACCCAAATGTAACACTTCGAGAGATGGCCATCCTTAAACAAGAGCTCCACAGAGCGGCGGCTACGCTCGTCTATTTTACATCATTCTATTTAATAGGCAATTTTGACCAAACTTCTAAGTTAAAATTGAGCATTACTCATGATAACTCGACTTTTCTTCGAAAACTAAAACTTGATGGTCTGCAATTACGCGACCGACTCATTAAAAAATCTCCTGACCCAAATGTAACACTTCGAGAGATGGCCATGCTTAAACAAGAGCTCCACAGAGCGGCGGCTACGCTCGTCTGTTTTACATCATTTTATTTAATAGGCAATTTTGACCAAAGTTAGAATGAGGCATTACTCATGATAACTCGACTTTTCTTCAAAACAGACGAGCTAAAACTTGTTGGTCTGCAGTTACGCGACCGACTCATTAAAAAATCTCCTGACCCAAATGTAGTTTTAAGCGATTTTGACCCCCCCCCCCCAAAAAAAACGTCCATTATTCTTGCTTTTCATTTCAATATAAGCGTATGATGATAAAACAAAACAATGCCAACCCACTGTTAAAAGATTTGGTCGCGTAACTGCATACCAACATTTCTTCAGGATAGCCTTGATTAATTATAAAGTCGTATATAATATATTAAAACCGATAAGTACAGTGCAACCTCTCCAGAGCGGTTCTCTCTTGAGAAACAACCTCCATTCAACCACAGCATGGTTTTTCCTCCTGTACTATTTAACTATTAATTCAACCTCTAGAACAACAACCTCTCAACAACAACAACAACATAGTTTTGCTTCTTCCAAAGGATGTTGCTTTGGAGAGGTTGCACTGTACTTCAAAATGATGACTTGTACCTACCAACTTCTCGGTATGAATCAGCTGGTGACCTTGGACGTTATGACCTCTACAATATCTTCAGAGAGATGTTCCGATTCAGATATCAATGTGTAATGATTTTGCAACTTCAATCCCAGTGAAAATAAATGAGTTATTTGAGAAAATGCGCCAGGGGGCGTTATATGTTTTGACCGGTACACGTGTTTGATTCAAAGAATACCGCCTCGTATTTATGTTTATAATTCTATTAACTGTATGTATAGTGTACTTACATTGTTTCGTTTCCTCTACTGTACGAACTGAGGTAGAGTCCGGCCAAGTCCGGTCGCAGGGGTCCCTGAAAGTGAGGTATTTCAACGATGTAGTTTTCGCCCGCCTGAAGTTGTTGTGACGTCATCAAAACGAGGAACTGACGGTCAAGGTCGAACGAATGTGATTCGTAGATGCTGTTAATTCGATCATTCTCATGATAAACATTGATTGGACCTGTAAAAGAAAAAATAGGTTAAAATGATTTATTAATTATTAAATACACGCCCTCCACTGTTTAAAACCCCGCCCCCTTTTTGGGGAGAACGAATTAACTCAAGTCCCTAAATAATCTTTTGAAATATAACCAATGATTCTAAATATTATTTCAACAATAATTTTGGTACGTAGGAAAATCTATGAAATGTGACGCCCTGTCTGATAAAGGAATAATGTCAGTGCTTTTTACACATCCGCGTTTGGCTATGTTAAGCTGATTCCCCAAAAAACTTTTACCTCACTCAGAGAAACATGGGGGGGTCATCACGGAACAGGGTACCAAAATATATCACTTTAAAGTTATTAATAGGAGTTAATTAACTCTAAATATCGATTGCCCTTCATGACGGAGCTCCAATTATTGCCGCCAAACCATACCATGCGATGACGGATTTCTAAATTAAGTCAACGCAAATTATGCAAATCGTTTAAAAAGTGTGTTTTGTCTTTCATTTTTATATTGAACCAACTACATGTATGCTAGTCATACTTTTGAGAAATACAAATAGATTGTAATAGGGTGTAGTAATTGTCTCTCTTTGAGTTTGTATTTTATCTGTTAATTATGAATTATCTCCCTTTTATATGTATATTGTACGTTGTATCATGATTACTAACCTATTAACTAATGTCATTGGTCATCGGTTATTTCATGGTCAGTGGTTTTCGTGGGAAAATGCTAGTTTTGGGCAGTCTTTGTCAAATTGTCAGAGCGAGCAGACGTGTAGTTGGTAGTGATAGTTGTAAAGGAAATCTAGAATTCTATATGTAAGTGTTACACTTCATTATCTGTATGTATTTGTAACAGTGTTTTTATATAACATATGTGTTTATAGTAGTTTGTACGCCTGTCTGCCGGATTAGCCCAGTTGGTAGAGCGGCTGACTTGCAAGCAGAAGGTCGTGGGTTCGAGCCCCTCATCGGGAACTTTATTTTCTGCCTCCTATTACATGGGTGCCGTGGGTGTGTGGCTAGCCTTGGAATCCTAGAGCTAGAATGAAGCAAAGGCTGGGTTAGCTTAAAGAACCTGTGGTTGTCGCTTAATAATTGATTAAAGGAAGGAGGAATGTAACAGTGTTGTATATATATGTGTGTGTTTATAGTAGTTTGTATGCCTGTCTACCCGATTAGCTCAGTTGGTAGAGAGCAACTGACTCGCAAACAGAAGGTCGCGAGTTCGAGCCCCGCATCGGGAACTTTATTGTCTGCCTCCTATTACATATCTATATTAATATATTAAATACACTTAAGTATTGATTATTACAATCGTACATTTTGTATGATTTAGAAATATATTGTAATGGAAAAGTTTATAATGGCCACTGTATCTCGAACTCTAGAACTATCTCTCTTTAACTATATAACATTCTCTAATAGCATTAATTTTTATAACATTAGACAGGAATCACTCCAAATACCCGATTCACACTTTTATTTCTAATTTGCAGGATATCTAACATATTCACGAACGAGCGGGGAGAGCAATAGCTAGTTTTACATTCATTCCACAAATGGTAAGATTTGTGTATTTATGTGTGTAATGTTGTATTTTGTACAATGTTTGTGTAATTTAGTGAAAATCTCATTTAGTATTGTGCCACTAGATAACCGTATTTGTAAATTGTATTTTAGATGTATTTAGGATGACGTATTGAAATGTTATTAATTATTTGTGTTCTTTTCAGTAAATGTATGTATGTTTGATACCATTCCTTTAAAATCCTTATTTTTGTAGTATTATTCTATTGTATTTTCAGTGTGTTTGAAAGTAGCTTTACTGAATTTGATTTGCTGAATAGATTGATAGAGAGAACGTAGTAGATGTTTTGTCTCCCTTTAAACAAATGACAAACTGAACCCACGTTAAATACACAACACAGGTATGGGTCCCACACGACCAAATTAGAACCTCCCCACACACACAGTTACCACAATGGCGCTCAACGATTGGACTCTTCATCAAGTTTAACAGGACCAGAGGGGGGACAGAGCTCGGAGGATGTGTGTAATGATTAGACTTTCGATGATTGTGTTTCATGACTTTATAATCTCGTGGCTCGCAGAATTCTTTTATTGTTATCAAGTCGACTGATATGTGAGTAAAAATATTTTGTACATAACATAAATTGTAATTGACCAATACGTTTTTTTAGTATAAATTGTTGTATCACATTTCATTTGTATTTTCACTAGGTAAGTTGAGTATCGGTCAGTTCAGTTTGTGTAATTCAGTCTGTGTGATGTATTTTGTTGCGTGAAAGATATTCACCTTGCATGCGTAATATATTATTCACCCTGATTCTGCGACCTCTGCCCCATTTTCTTTTACTTAATTACATTGCATATATAGACTGTGGCCATTACAGATATATATATTATATTTATCATATATTACATGTTAGTATAGTACTTTGTACATGTTTATTCATTGAGTAGAGGTATTATCCTACTGTTTATACAGTGGACACTCGGTTGGTTGGTTTATTATAATAGCCCATTAGGAAGGTTGGTCATTACTAATTATTTTGCGTGTTAGTTGACGGGTTGTCATAGAATTTTACATTTAAACGACTTTACAGGGAAGATTTGTGTTGATCAGTTTTGAATTTTGGTATTACGACCTTGACTTTGTACTCATATATTTGATTGAGACTTACAACTTGATAGTACTGACAATACTTTATAGGTACTTAGTTAGTACCCTGATACTGTAGTGTTCAATAGTAACATGTTATAATCATTGATTAATTTAATAAGTCATAAAATTGTGATAAAAAATATTAATTATAGTGTTAAATACTCATTTCCTTTGATAGTTACATGTGAAACATAACTGCTTTAATTTGATTAATATACATGTAATTAATTAATATTCGTTTAATTAACTTATTCAGTTATTTAACTTGGGTTTACATCACATAGTATTAAACCTTATTATCTAAAAGATTGTACATTACATAGTTATTATAATATAGTATGATATGATTGCGTTGTAAACTTTTAAACTTATTGAAAAATATCTTTAAACATAGTAACATATAGTAAAGTGTTTATCTAATTAAATTAAACTAGCAGTGTACTTTACACATTATTATTGAAAAAACAAATGTAGTATACCGTGTACTTGGTGTTTGTTTAATGCATTGAAGATTTAATGAATGTAGTTATTTAATTGCATTTGAGGGTTTACTGTGTATTGATAATTGACTTTGTGCTTATTATTTGAAAACGCATTGTACTAATTGAAAAGGAAATGGTTGTTTATACATGTATATACAGTCAGAGTACTAAACCGAAAGTGAAAGTAGATAACACATGTCATCGCGGTGAATTATTTATACTGATTATTATGAACAGAACAGAACAGAAGTTTATTTGAGACTTAAGCATATACAGCTTATCGTCATAATCAAACACACATCAATGCATGATAAATGCACATTTCGTGGTAATAGCATATAAGTAGATAAATGGCAGTTATAGCTTAACATTCAATGCTACTGAGAGGGTGAAATATATGATACGACGTCATAAATATAAGCATGATGGAACATTAATTAAATGAAATAATGCGATGGGACGTAAAGGTAACTGAATACGTGTATAGTACCACATAACTGTACGTGAAACTTTCCAGACTACATTTATTAAACAACAATATTTAATATGTTTTGCCTTAGCTTCTTAGCTTTAATTATAAAGGTGCAGCAACGTTTTATTTGTGGTTTTCAGCAAATCTATGAACTTGATCATACTTGGCCGCCTGGTGTCATAAAACGGTATATATTGTCTTCTTAACTCACGATAAGTGTCACATATGAGTACGAAATGATATTTGTCTTCCACGTCGTTTCTAGTGCACAGTTCACACTTCCTCTGATTAAGAGGTACATTTCTAGCGCCCTTGTTCTATGATAAGTCAGTGATAATAGACCATTAAGACCTTTAGGACGGGGAACATTTGTGCCGATATGCTACATTTGCAACGAGAAGGGACATAAAAAATTGAATTGCAATCTTGGAGGACCAACATGCTTGAAAAGAATCGCAATCTTGGAGGACCAACATGCTTGAATAGAATCTCAATCTTGGAGGACCAACATGCTTGAATAGAATCTCAATCTTGGAGGACCAACACGCTTGAATAGAATCTCAATCTTGGAGGACCAACACGCTTGAAAAGAATCGCAATCTTGGAGGACCAACATGCTTGAAAAGAATCGCAATCTTGGAGGACCAACATGCTTGAAAAGAATTGCAATCTTGGAGGACCAACATGCTTGAAAAGAATTGCAGTCTTGGAGGACCAACATGCTTGAAAAAAATTGCAATCTTGGAGGACCAACATGCTTGAAAAGAATTGCAATCTTGGAGGACCAACATGCTTGAAAAGAATTGCAGTCTTGGAGGACCAACATGTTTCTCATGCAATGAGAAAAGACATATAGCGAGACAGTGCCCGAAAGACCAGGAACCCAATTAGAGGGATTGTACTTGGGTACTTATAAATCAGATCCCAAAATATGTGAGGAAGTGGATGAGATCAAGGTGAAAGTGAATGATTGTTCCACACAAGCATTATTAGACACAGGAAGCGTTGTCAGTGTCATGTCGCAAACATTTTGGAAGGAAACTTTTATAGACACAGAACTTCAACCACTTACGGATATGCTAAAAATTGAATGTGCGTAGGGTCAACAATTCCCGTACGTAGGTTACGTTACAGCAGAACTAGAACTTACAGATGGCTTACCAAGAGCTAAGAAGCGCACGTGCATATTTCTGATAGTACAAGACACCAAATACTCAGATAGAACCCCCATCATAATAGGAACCAACATTTTGAGAAATTTATTAGTGGAATGCTAGGATAATTTTGGAGAACAATTCTTACAAAAACATCGATGAACACGCAATGGTACCTTAGTTTTAGAAGCATCATTTTAATGCATAAAGAACTCAAGAACATCTCAGTGATCTCCCTTTTATGTCACTTTAAAGTGCGGTATACAACAATTTTGTTGTTCATTATGGTATTCCAGACGAACTGCACTCAGACCAGGCAACCAATTTTGAAATAGACCTCATCAAAGAACTCTGCTACATCATTTGAAAAAAGAAGTCTAGAACAGCACCGTATCATATTAATGGAAATGGCTGCACAGTACGCTTTGTATTTATATTAATATATTAAGAAAAATACATACAGATAATGAAGTGTAACACATAAAGTTCTAGATTTCCTTTACAACTATCACTACCAATTACTCCTCTGATCACGCTGATAATTTGACAAAGACTGCACAAAACTAGTATTTTCCCACCAAAACCACTGACTATGAAATAACCGATGACTCATGAGATTAGTTTACTGGTAAGTAATTATGATACGATGTGCAATACACATATAAAAGGGAGATAATCCATAATTAATAGATAAAATACAAACACAAAGGGAGACAATTACAACACCCTATTACAAGATCAATGTCACTATCCAGTAAATTGTACGAAAAGACCTAAGTATAAATTTTTTAAAAAATCCTGAAAAAAATATTCTTGTGGCGTCAGTTTTATCACATACCTGTAATGTTAAGTTTGTTGCTATGCAACGTGATATTATTGGTGTTTTGTACGCAGCGAAACCTGATCGTTACTGATCCATTGAAATGGAAATTTTCCGGACTACCGTCGTACATATGGGGTTGCAGTTCCACTGTGTACAACAATGGCTCGAGGGCTGTCGGAAGTCGGACGTCCAGGACTTTAGGTGGCGCTGTTGTCACTGTGGTAGGCCTCATTGTGGTCGTGGCTTTTGTTGTCTGCGCTGGCACAGTAGGACAGGTGGCCAATGTTCCTGTACTGGGACATGCTGAACCTTTAAGTAAAATAAAAAAAAATTGATCAGTTAGTAATCTTGTTTATCTATTATATGACATTTCAACTATCAAATAGTTTTTTTACCTATGATCATAGTACAACAAATTTGAAAAGAATAAAATAGCATTCCAATCGGCGAAAGAACCCATTAATTTGGTTTATTTATTTTTGTTATGAACTACGTCAAATCTGATGTTATTATGTATGACGTCATAAATGACGTCACAATCGAAATTATTAGTTGTTCATATGTTATATCATCTACACGTATGTCATCTCAAGATGAAAGTAATTAGAAATCATCTTAATATATCTTAGTATTGATCGTTAGAGTTGCTCCCCTTGTTTTTGGTGAGAATTTTTTGGCTAATTTGTTAAATTCCCTGAAGGACTAAATGTTAGGTTGTGTTAAATAGCAAATTATTAATGAGAGAGAACTTGAGTTTTATCAAAAATTGTAGATTCTATTATCTATTATCTACCCAGAGTTATCCTACTTTTTTATTATATTATTATATTTATATGTATATATACCCATGTATGTCAGTGATAAGGAACGACAACTCTGGGTCGAGAATGGGTAGTTTTCCATGAGTTATTTATCTTGGTAACAGGTGAACCGGTGCGTATTACACATACATCTGGGTCGAAATAATTGTTCAAAGTATACTGTCCATTTTTAGTCAACAAGGGAGATAACTTGTATTTGCTTAATTTTGTGGATTGTATGAGTTAATTCCCTTGAATATTATAAAGCTGTGACAGACCTGAACAAAAATGTCAATATAGAAGACAACCAGTATTTGTTTAGGTTTATTGTTAGTACGAGTTAAATCCCTTGGTTATCATAGTTAATACAGCTTAAAATTTGATTTGCCGATAAGGGAGACAACCGGTATTTTGTTTAAATTTATAGTTTGTACGAGTTAACTCCCTTGGTATTATACTTAATACAGCTTAAAATTTGATTTGCCAATAAGGGAGACAACCGGTATTTTGTTTAAATTTATTGTTTGTACGAGTTAACTCCCTTGGTTATTATAGTTAATGCAGCTTAAAATTTGATTTGGCTGAAAAAAATGTCAATAAGGGAGACAACTAGTATTGTGTTTAAATTTGAAGTTTGTACGAGTTAAATTGTTTGGATATCATGGCTCCTGCATTGTGACAATTGCGAATTGTGATAAAAAAATACGCAATTTCTACAGGCTGACCTTCTAGAGATTTTTTTGAGATTTATGACTTATTTTTCTGACAGCATGTAAGATTAGATAAGTTTTAAAAGAAGAAGTAGCCACGTTCACGAGTACTTGATAAAAAATATCGAAAGTTGCACGGAAAACTATCTTTATATATTTTTAACACACCTTTCGTACTTCTGATGTGTTATTCGTCCCCAAATATTTTCGTACTTTGGATTTTGCCGTTGGAAACTTTAGGTTCGGCGCTTTAAACGTAAAGTCTGTCTGGAAACCGTGAATAAGACTATTTTTCTGGCTTAATGTTTGAACGTTTTAAGTTACATGCACAACATTGCATTTATTTCATAACAAAACATATCAAGCTCTTCAAAATATGATTAAACGTTCCCTTGTTTTTGTTTTGGTTTAATAAAACTGTTATTTCTTTAGAAATAATTTTAAAGTGTGTATTGCGTATCGTGTAACAAAAGTTTGTCAACATAATGAGTGTATGTTTTTGTAAAGTGATTATTGTAAAGTGTAATTTGATGTTAACTTTGAAGATTGTTTTGTTTGGTTTAAAAAAAAGCTCATTCTTTTGAAATCATTTTGAATTTGTACGTAAGTATTGAGTATCATGGACCAAAACTTTGCTTGTTAACATAATATGAGTATGTATTTGTCAAATGATTGATGTTAGTTTGGCGTAAACTTTGATGTGTGTAAATTTCCTGCTGTGTTTTTTTTTGGAGGGGGCGCTGTGTGTCTATTTAAAACCATGTTCACGCACTGTTTGTAAAGTACTTGCTGATCCATGGTCTGAGGACTTATAAACTCAAAAAATGTTTAATAACCTATCACATTTCCTTATTAAATTCAGTCCTTTCTTACTTCGATGAATCATGGGTAATATGAAAACTGTGACACCTCTATAACCCGTGCTTGTCCGGAACAAAAGGAAAGGTCCGGATCGGAACAATGTCCGAATTAGAAAGTTTTTTAGCCAAATGTATACAAAGATTTATTGCTTCAGATATAGACTAAACATCCGTACAAGCAAATTTTGTCCTCTTTAATGTGGTTTCCAGATTATAGGAGTCCGGAACTGAGGGTGTCCGGATGAGAGGGTGTCCAGATGAGAGAGTGTCCGGATGAGAGAGTGTCCGGATTAGGTGGTTCTGGATTATAGGGGTCTATGTGAGAGAAAGGTCCTTGTGGAAGTCTGGATTAGGGAGGTCTAGGTTTTAGGGTTTCGGAGTAGGGAGATCTCAATGTGAAGTAATCACGTGACAAGTGGTTATAAACCCTAACACTGTAAATTACAAATATTTGATCAGTACCAATAACAAATGTTTACCAGATCCCAATAAATCATTGAACTGTTTATTAGCGTGTCTTATTTATTAACAGAACAGAGCAATACACAACTTTAACAAAGAAAATATCCGCGATATATGTCTTGTCCGAAGCACTGTTCAAGTGATTTATTGTTTATTCTGAGGCTGTCCGGTAAATCAAAGTCTGTAATATCGCTACTCTGATCAGGCCATCTTGGAAGAAAAAATGAAACAATATCTGATGTGCGGTATGTCGGACTGTTGCATTTTCCCCAAATACATGTTGCTCGAAGTTACGTTTATTAAAAATCGCTGGTGAAATCGGTATAATTTCGTATGTTTTGCAATCGCATTTTCGATTATTCATCATCATATTTTCGATTATACATTAACGTACTTTCGATTATTCATCGCTGTATTAACGATTATTCATAATCGTACTTTCGATTATACAACATCATACTTCCGACTTTAGGTTTGTTTCCGGTTACCCGACAGACCCATCTTTTACCTGCCGACCCAAAAGTTTTTACAGCATCCAAATCTTAGTGCTATATTGTAATTTTCACAACAGTGTTGCCAATACATGTAGAGAAAACATAAAAAAAACATCCCTACCTACCGACCCAATATTTTGGGGGCATTTAACCGAAAACAAACTTTTTATTGATCAGGCCTTAATTGAGCAGTTTTCGTTATATCTGAATATTGTTAAATGAACGTGTTGCGTTTAATACATTCGCAAATTTATTTGAAGTCTGATCACTGTCGTGTCAAAATGAATCTCAATGTTGAATTAAAAAAACCACGAATTCAAAGCTTGCCTTAGTGATCACTTTAAATTTAGACTGCCACATTATAACGACCACATATTTTGTTGAAACTGTTTTCAATATTCGCTCAAGATCTCGAGACGTTTTAAATCCGCGACGACCGTAAAATGAAAATTTCAACGGAGTTAAAAAAATATTGATCACTCGGTAATCTCTTTTAGATAAACTACATGTGTATTTCCGGCAATTAGCTTCAGAAAATTCTAAAATGCTTCTAAAATTGATTGGTCGAAAATACAGTCAAACTTCAGTTAACGCCCAACTGTGCAAAAAGGCCACCTGGGGACCAAAGGCTGCCGTTTAGCGCAGTTATCACCTTCATAAAGACCACTTGTGTATAAAGTTCATATCATTTTTCTTCCTAGGGTGACCTTTGTTTATGGGTTGGACTGCAGTTTAGGGGACCTCCGTGATCAACTGGATATGGTCTCTTATTTGTAACCATTAGCCCCTCACCATTGAGAGTTCGAACCTCACTCAGGACCTGAAAACCTCCCGTGTGAGGAAGATGTCTAGCTGGCATTCGGAAGGTCGATAGTTCTAGTCCCAGGTGTACCCCAGGGATCATTCTTTCCCGTTAAAACTGCAAAGGTCGCCAAAATGGCATTGGCTGTTGATGCGACGTAACCCCAATGAAAAAAAAAACATTGCACTTTGGTTTATAGAATTCAAAGCCAATTTAAATGACAAATTTTTAAATACAAATCTGACCTTGACATATTATCATCAAAATCGAGAATTAAATACTTGATTTAAAAAAATCAGTTCAATCCGTTTTATCACTCTGAGACTGGATAAAAATTGATTTCATATACTTTTTGGTACATCTTAGATTAGCATTGTTAGAGTATCGTATTTCAAATTATATTACTTACGCAACTTACTGATTTTTTTTCGCACGGAATTTCAGTAAACACGTCAAACCACTAGATTTGATTGAAAGGCTGTACAACGCTACTGAATATTTACAATCTTTTGTTTTAAGAGCACAAGTTTATCTGTTATCTGAGGACAATTGCTTATTTGAAATGTCTTTCCGATTAACCATAAATCTTGAACCGTCATAAAATATATTCGAGCTTTTTATTTCGTAGTATTTCCCCGTTTATAAACATTTAAGTCACTTTGCAGACTTTGCGTAAATAAGATAAGTAAACATCATTGTTTATCACTCGTGTGTAATGAACGTCAATAAACCCGTTAAGATCACTAAGTACTTGCAAACAAACGATCTTGAGACGAATTTAGTAAATATACGCCTGTTTATTGCCGTTTCTGAAAAATCCGAATTGAAATCTCTTGTATACTATACACCCCCCTCGTGTCAGCATTTGTCTTCGCCAAAATGTCAGCATAAATTTTATAAAATGTTTTATTGCACTCAGACAGGTGTTCGCGTGAGTTTTTGCCATATAAGCATTTTGAATGGTTTTTTTTCTGTTGTTGTTCTTCTTATATCAAAATCAACAAAAACACAAAAACAACATGACGACAAGTTCATTTTTGGTTAATACCACTTGCGAAAACCTCGTTTATTTGAAAAAAAATTGAGATAATTTTTTTCAAAGAATCCCAGTGTCTACAACAGAAACTATCCCCTCTTTCGCACTATTTGGAACCGCATTAAAATAATACAATTCAGTCGCCATGAAGAGATATAGAATTCATTCTTGGGAGAAGTAGAACCGTAATGAAGCAGTCAGTGAAATTAAATTTGCAACTCTTTGTTCGAAAAAAATATCACCGGAAGTGACGTGATTTTTAGTAAATTCGCATATCACGTGATTTATATTTTTGGATTCAAACGAGGCGAAGATTCTTTTTCGAAAGATGAACTTTTATGTGAGTTTCGCCTTCGTTTCGTGCAAGCTTTTCTGTATATATTGATCCGTCTGGGTGCTTAAAGTTGTTTCTGACAAGCCAGAATGTATCACGCGAATTGTTACTTAATCAAAGTGCTGAAGGTACAACTAGCAGGTTAAGCTTACTTTCACATGTTTTACCAATAAATACGTTCTATATGTCCTTTACACTCATTTTTTTATATTATTTACGTCCATACATTTATTTCCTTTAAGCGTAGGTAACATACTTGTGGTAATTGTGGGATGTACGCAAAAATGAATTAAATTTTCATTGAACTTTATCGGCACATAATCTGTTCTTATTTTAAAGGTTCGCAATGGCGACGTGCCGTTATGTGGAGAGTCCGTAAGGCGATAGGATGTACTGTATTTGGTTTTAATAACATCTTTCTAGTTAATGAACTAGATTCATATTCATTATAGAGTAACTAAGTTGTTTTCAATCTTATATTAAGAGATGACCCCGTGTAACGAAATACCAGAAATATGATATGGCTTCAAGTTTATACGGTATACAAACTCTGAAATGGAGCGAACAAACAAATATTTGCTCATGGAGGTCTTTTGTCCACCTGCCTTCTAGATATGACAAACTTATGCATACGTAAAATCGGTAATTACAATTTTTTGGTGGCTCTTTTTTAAGTAGATATAAAACGACACGAACAGATCATGTTTCACTTTTCGGATTTCTAAGTTTTCAAATTGTACAAAAGAACGAAGTCAGGCAAAATTATACACATGTTTGTGTACCTGTTTGTGTTTAATTTTCACTTCCAGTCTCAGATATCGAGACTTGAAATATTTTTAAACATGTTTATCAATATTTGGGGGAAAAGTTTTCTACAAACCAAATTTATCTCCTCAAATAAGAAAATAATTTTCATATGAGGATTGTCATTTCAATATTTGTTTAATAAGACTACAAAAAATAATCAAGTTTACTTGAACAAACACAATAGGGTTGGTAGTTAGGATAACTTTTCTATTTTTTCTTGATATACCTTTCGTACTTCAGTGGTTCGATTCGTCCCTAAATATTTTCGTACTTTGGATTTTGCTGTTAGAAATACTCGAGTCGGTGCCATAACATGGAGTCGGTCGGGTAACCTTAAACACGACTTTTTTCGCTGGCCTAACTCTGGTTTGTGTGTATATATAAATGTATCGTATGTGATATGTTTATAAGTCGTTTACGATTCAAATATGGCGTGGAAATATTCAAGTTTAATTCAGATGGTATACACACTGAAAATTAGTAGCATGGATGTGAAAATGAGGTGATAAATTAAAATAAAAATTCCGGCCTTTATATGCGCGGGGATAGTTTTGTCAGTGTTTCAGCCAAATTGAAACACGTTGCAAGCGGCGAGTTACGATGGCACAGGGTCAGTCAAATAGAATTCATTTGAAAGACCCTGAATGGCATAATCAGAAATGGATTCTCTAGAAATAAGTCATTAAATACACTTGACCTCTCCTAGCAGTTTATCGCATTCAAGAATCAAATGTGTGAAACTCATTAATATCTCAACTATCGGGTTATCACGTGAGGCGCGTGTTTAGTCACGTGCAGGCGAAAATATAATCTAGTTCATGCATTTTGGCTAAAACACGTGGCGTATTCTTTATCGAATTAATACGTTACTGATAACATTTCCATCTGTGAAGTTGTTTTGTGGGTACCCCGTGTTGTTCTCGTATTATTAATGAACGAATTTTTGTTTTTTGCGCACGCGCGGACAGGCGTTGGTATATTCCATACGTCCATGTTGCGTAACAATATACGCCTGGTTGAATAAATCCGTATCAGAAACGAATCAACAAATTAATAAAAGCCTGTCAAACCTGCGAAACAAAACGAAAATCGCTACCGAAAGATGGACGCTGCAGATGATTACATTTGCATAAATTTATAAATTAGATCCAAATTTTGATAGCATTTTGCATATAAAACGCTTTGATAGCAACAAGATCTTGTTCCTTTTTTGTATCGCATGAATGAGTACATTCGGACGGATTCGGGATTTTCCGGCAAATGTCGGAAATACCGAGAAGTTTCAATCACATACAAACGTATCTCATGAATGATCAAGTAAACAATATAAATTACATTTCCTTCCTTCAGCTCTTTCTGTTGTTGTTGTCGTTGTTGTTTTTGTTGTTGTCGTCGTTGTTGTTGTCGTTGTTGTTTGTTGTTGTTGTGGCTATTGTCTTGGTTTCAGCAGCAGTATTTATTTGTTGTTGTTGTTTCTGTTGATGCTGGTGGTGGTGATGATGATGATGATGATGATAATGATGATGGTGATGATGATCATCATGATGGTAACAGTGACTTCGACAACGGCGACGATATCGATATGATGATGACGATATCGATATGATGATGACGATATCGATATGATGATGACGATATCGATATGATGATGACGATATCGATATGATGATGACGGTGATTAATTTTTTTCCTTTAAATCTCTTTTCAGCTCAGGAAGTACACGTAATAGTTCTGTTATTTTAACCTGAGCATTGTACACTGTATTGAATTGCGCAATAATTGATGTGTATCAATTTCTGTTTATGACACGTGAATTGCTGCATGATATAGAAAGATACCGTCGTCTAGACAATTTAAGAATATGATATACCAGTAAAATAATGTTTTTGAACAATTCAACGAATTTATGAGGCTTCACTACACGTGTTATGCAAGACCGTCAAGCAACAAATGTTTCATGCTTTCAAAGTGATGGATGAATGTAAAATGAACTGTTGTTATCAGATATCTTACGATATAATGATCAGCTTTTATTGTTGTTTTATTAGTGACGACGGTGGCGGTTGTGTTGCTGTTGTTGATCATGTTGATCGTGTTGCTGCTGCTGTTGTTGTTGTTGTTGTTGCTTACTTTATTTCCGAGATCTCCGACGTGAAACGTCTTTTTCTGGAAAATTGATTTTCAGCCAAACCTGTGTTTGCGGCCACCGCCGAATAAACAACACCCTGTGAATAAAGGTCATTCTTTGAAAATCTGACACTGATTATTTAGAACAAACTGACCTCCGAATAAAGGAAATCTGTCAATAAAGGCCACGTTTTGTCTTTTCCAAGTCTGGCCTTTGTTCACAGGTTTGACTGTATGTTGAAAGCTTTTTTTGTCATTCGTCAGAAAAATCTTCGAAAGACACGAAATATTGTTCTCGACTTTTTAAAACAAAATCAGGGTTTTCGTCACTGGAGACAATAGACTAATGTCTGCATACTTTAACGCTAAAGCGATATAGTGTAACTTCTTTCACTTAAACAACTCAGTTCCTTTTTGAGATCAGCAAGTGAACTGGTTCCTGCCACTGAACGCGGAACATCATAAGCCTCTGTGAGCATTAAATCATGATCGGGAACCAGGTCGAATCAAGAGTTGTCGTTCCTGTATGCGCTTTAATGCTTAGATTAAACTTAGACATCATATGCTCTCACCACGTATTTTGTATAAATTGGTACCCGGTAACAGTTAGTAAAGCAATGAAGTCACCATCAGTGACAGAAGGGCAGCGGGGAACCAATCAAGTGTAAAAAATCGCATGACAGGAACGACAACTCCGGACAGAAATTGAAAAATTAAGCCTCTTTCAATACTGGAGCATAGTTTACGTTATCTGCTGTGCTGTTGTCTTGTCAAATAGACACAATTAACATAAATTTAATTATTTAATTAAACAGACAGATACGCTGGCGCCACACGCTGACATGAAACAATTTTTTATTATACCCGTAGAAACAAAGGAAAGATATACATGAATATTATTCATTCAATGTTCGTTCGTTCGTTCGTTCGTTCGTTCGTTCGTTCGTTCGTTCGTTCGTTCGTTCGTTCATTGTACTGTTCAGACAGTTTTATAACATTTTTGATGAGTGTATACTGTACTGTACTGTTTGAATTTATAACTTTCTTGTGTAGGGTCCGTTTAAACGTAGCTGTACTGTACTGTTTGAATTTATAACATTGTTGTGAAGTACACCTGCCTATTTTTCACTCATGTTCTTAATCTGATCATGAGTTTTATCGCTGAAATCGAGAGGCATGTAACAAAATGTTTTGCATTTCAACTAAATCGTGTATCTGAAATTTGCATTTCGGCGCATCTCACAAAAATCAAATAAAACTATAAAATTTTGAAATGTCGTTATTGTGCGAACATTTTCGTCATCACAGAAAAAATATGTTTTACTTGTGGTTAACTGTTTTGCCATTAACGAGCGTTTGTTGAATTTAAACTGGAAAGATCGTTGTTTTTGAATATATAGTGCGTAAATTCGGCATAAAGATACATATCTGCTTTTCGGTCGTTTTTCATGGCGGTTTTAAAGTTTGCCAATCTTGCTTTGGCTTTTAATTTTAAACTTACAGCAACAATACTGACGTAGACAATGCCTTTGCCCCCCCCCCAAAAAAAAACAGTTTAAATAATAAGACGGTCTCGTTATTACGTTGGAATGTAGAAAATGATAGAAAACTTGTCTGAAGATAAGTGGTTTTAATAAAAGAGGTTGTCTTAATATAGAGGTGGTTGTTATGTAAGGTTTAATCGTAAGGTTGACGTTAGATTGTACCCGATAAGTTCATGAATATATTTTAAACGAAAAGCATAAAAAGTAAAAAAAATACCTCGTGTTATCTTATTGTACAGTGTAACCCCTCCAAAGCAACATCCTTTGAGAGAAGTAATATTATGTTGTTATTGAGAGGTTGTTGCTCTACGGAAGTTGAATTAATAGTTAAAGCGCACAGTGGGAAAAATCATGCTGGTGTTGAAGGGAGGTTGTTGCTCTAGAGAGGTTAAATTAATAGTGAAAGTGCACAGTGGGAAAAAATCATGCTGGTGTTGAAGGGAGATTGTTGCTCTAGAGAAGTTGAATTAATAGTTAAAGTGCGCAGTGGGAAAAAATCATGTTGCTGATGTTGAAGGGAGGTTGTTTCTCAAGAGTGGGCCGCTTTGGGGAGGTTGCAAGTATAAGTGGGCTGAATTTGTTAATCAAGTACACAAAGATTTTGATGATGATTATCAGCATGTAGCTTTGATTTGCAATACATATAAGGACGCCAATACAGATGCAGACAAAATAATGTCACAGAAATTAAACTTACAAAAAAAGTTTAGGTTAATTAAAAAATGTTATCTCGTTGAAACTTGTTATCGAACATTAGTTTGCAGGGTTTTCACTCGCCGTCAAAGGTTGAGGGTCAAAAAAGACCCGTGGCTGATGATAATTCAAAAAGTCAAAATTTCCTTCCAATTTTATTGTAAATTTGACCCTTTGCTACAAATTTGCTACAAAGAGCCAAACGCTTTATCTTACTAATTTCAAGAGTCAAAATGTTGTTTTAAGGGTCAAATGAAAGACCTGATATGTATACGATTAAAATACAAAAACAAATCGCAGTAGATTCAACATATTTATAGATTTTTTTCTTCATGATAAGACGTAAACAAGTCTTAAGGTAAACAATTCTCGATTTCAAATTTTTAGATCGAATCTGTTATAGGCTGTCTGTACGAATAAAAATATATGTCATCATTCATGTTCACAAATTTCGTGAGAGTTCATGAGAGTTCGCGTGACTTTGAATTAATTTTGTATAAATACAGCCGAAATATTGTTTTTACGATTTGCATAAAATACATACATGTAATGTACAAATCTCTCTATGTTAAAACTATACTAAACAGCTTTTAAAAACGCGAGTTTGATATCGCGCGAGAGTTCCGGTTGGTTATTGATACATTACGGAAGGAAACAAAAAGATTACGATTGTATCATTATTTCAATAAATTCATTGACAAAAATCAATCCCATTCAGTAGAACGTGCTCGTTTTAGACCATATTTAGACAGGGGGTGTGGAATATCATTTTGTGTTTTTCTTGTGTCTTCAAGTCGTGAACAAAAAAAAAATATGAATGTGTCACATTCAAAAATTGCGTTCTTAAATCTTTTAAGTATATATACAATATGTCAACAAAGGTTTTCTGTTTCATTTCTGTAATGATATACGTATAAAAATAATACGATTATGCTAAACACGACTCGTACTCCGTTATGAATTTTAAGAACACTAAACAGCACTTTAAATAAACTTTCAAAATGAAGTCGCGCTCAAAAAATGTTGTTTTACGGTTACGCGAGTCAAACTTTATCAGTAAGTATAAAAGTACCATTGTTAACATTACATACTTTTTGTTGTTGTTGTTGATGATGGTGTTGGTGTTGTTGTTGTTGTTGTTGTTAATGATGATGACGTTGTTGTTGTTGTTGTTGTTGATGATGATGATGATGTTGTTGTTGTTGTTGTTTTTGTTGTTGTTGTTGTTGTTGTTGTTGTTGTTCTTGTTGTTGTTGTTGTGTCAAGACAAAACCGATAAAAAAGTTTTTGGGGTCGGTGGATTTTCCAAGGAGCAGGTCGTACAACAGCATACCGACAATTTTTGAAGGATGGCCTAACATTGAACATGAAAACTATTTTCCTATTTGCCTATTTCAAGTATTTGTTTACCAAAATGTTCACAATATGTTTTGCAAATAGCCGGTAATTCTATTCAAGCAAAGCTTATTATACCTTATATATATTATCTATGAAAAGTTTGTTCTTTTATCTTTGAATAACATGTCAAGTTAAGTTGTCTGGTTTTACATGCGTGTAAGTTCACGTTTTATACTACAAAAACCAAGGTGTATTTGTTTCATTTCAAAGAAAATGTCAATGGCTTTTCAGACAAAAAGGTAATAACATTCAAAAACTACCCAAAAAATGACCTTGAACACAAAACTATCAAGTGTGGTCATTAGCACACGCCAAACGGTTAAGTGTGGTCCTTAACACACGCCAAGCGATTCAGTGTGATCTTTTTAACATACATCAAATGACCAAATGAGGTCAAAATTTAATGCAAGCCTAGGCTAATGGTCAAGTGTGGTCTTTAACACACACCAAACACTCAAGTGTGATCTTTAACACATTCCAAACGGCTAAGTGTGGTCTTTAACACGCTCCAAATGGTCAAATGTGGCTTTTAACACACTCCAAACAGTCAAGTGCAGTCTTTAATACACGTCAAACAGTCAAGTACGGTCTTTAACACACGCCAAACGGTTAAGTGTATCTTTATCACAAGCTAATATATGGTGTAAAATGTGCTTCGAATGGAAATAAGGTCACCGCCGAATTTAATTTATAATTGAGTGACACCAATTTTCGCGACATATACGACGTAAGTTATGCATCGACACGATTACTGAATGTTAGGTAAAATGTTATCGTGGACATTAAAATCATAAACTCATCATGAATTCAATTCAGGTCATAAAAAGCACAACAAGAAAACACGAAAACTTGTGTTCAAATACAGTAAAACCTCGATAATGAGACTATCTTCGGGACCCGATAAATCGGTCGTAATAATGAGGTGGTATCATTATCAAGTTGAATAATTGCGAAGTTATTGAAAGCTGGTCCGATTATAAGTGTTCGTTATAACAAAGTGGTCGTAATAATCAGGTGGTCTCATTAACAAGTTGGATTATAGGGAAGTTATCGAAAGCCTGTCCAAAAATAAGCGGTCGTTACAAGATGTTACAAGATGGTCCGATTATTGAGGTGGTTTCTATGTGAGGTTTTACTGTATTTTGTACGGATACGATTTTCAGCTTGGTGTAAAATCATTCATCTGAACCTAGGAAGCAGGTGTTACTTTTAAGATATGAGAAAAAAAATCCATTTATTTATGAAGTAACAGTTGGACTAGACACGGCTTCATCAAAATATTTATTTTAGATGTATTTTTCGGTACTCTGTATCGAAAAAAAGCTACACACGTTTTGAATAATTTTCCATACAGTGCAACCTCTCCAGAGCCGTCCTCTCTTGAGCAACAACCTCCCTTCAACAACAACATGATTTTTTTCCAAGGTACGTTTTAATTACATGTAATAATTTATCCTATCTAGAGCAACAACCTCTCAACAGCAACATAATTTTGCTTCTCTCAAAGGGTGTTGCTTTGGAGAGGTTGAACTGTATTTCGATTAAAAATGGGACAATGGGTCAACAAACGTTTGTACGTGAATGTTAAGAATGTTATACGAAGTTCATGATGCCGTAAGTATAAAAATGTTGAGATCACTTAACACTGAGGTTAAACATTATAAATTTGTTCATCAAATTAAAATGTTCCCCGTTCCTTAGTAATAAATCTGAGATAAACTTAGCTATCTCTGGTTGATATTTTGAATCTGAGATTAAAGTGAAATCTCAAAATTAACGTAACAGGTTTCTGGTATATAAATCTGAGATTATACGGAAATCTCAAAATTAACGTAAATGGTTTATAAATTTAAGAATATAATGAAATCTCAAAATTGACGCGACTGGTTTCTAGTTTATCAATCTGAGATTATAATGAAATCTCAAAATTAACATGGCTGGTTTCTAGTTTATCAATCTGAGATTATAATGAAATCTCAAAATTAACGTGACTGGTTTCTAGTTTATTAATCTGAGATAAAACTCAAATCTCAAAATTCGAGAATATCGATTTGATATCACACGCAAATTTCAGATATAATGCATTTCGTACCTAAGTCCACAAATTAAACATTACCTTGAAAATGCCCCTCTGTTATTAGCCAAACGAAAGCATTTTGCCCCAGAACAAATTTACTTGAAAAAGTTGTCACGCTAAATCATTTTGAAATTTTATAATCTGAACTTAAAAACCCATGTTTTCCAATTCAAAGCGTACTTCATGCTTATGCAAGATTTAGTGCAAAATGATCGGTATTTGCAACAAAAGAATAAATAAAGTCGTTAAAAGCGACACGGTATTCAATTATTCGCTATTCAAGGGACTTTCTTATATGCACAAGTTTTGCACATTTTGATGAAATTTAACACGTACAGTAAAACCTTGATATTAAGACCACCTTTAGGTATAAAGCTTGTTTATATGCAGACGTGGTCAAATTAAGAAGTCAATGTACAGTGCAACCTCTCCAAAGCAACACCCCTCTGGAGATGTAAAATTATGTTGTTGTTGAGAGGTTGTTGCTCAAAAGAGGGTCGCTCTGGAGAGGTTGCACAGTATCGAGAAATAAGAACAGAAACTATTCCAGGAATGAGTGGTCGTTATAGTGATAAGGTCGTCATACTGAAGTCGCTTTTTAGTGAGCTTTTACTGTACCTAACTGTTAGAGAAACGGTACTTGTTTTTGAAAAAAGTAATCAAGCGATTAAGTTTATACATTTTTGTGTAATTTTGTTTTTCAAAGTCGTAAAATATACGAAATATAATCCGAACATTTCTCTTAAAGCGTGACGTAAAACTATTCAGAATTATAATCACCGACGAATATTTTTTGCCTCGTTACATAAAATTTACAAAGATATATTTTTTTTACATAAGGCGTACACAGTTAGGAATAATTTTTAAGAAATTGAAATGAAGAGGTCCATATTTAAATACCGGCCAGTGCATTATGGAAACAGTCGGCAGAAGCATGGCATAAAATTGTTTGTTTCTGGTTACCCGACCTTCACTAATTTTTCCCTGCGATCCTAGGCTTTTTATTAGGCCTGAGGAACGGTACATCCACTGTCTCACTTTTTTACCTTTCCGCGCAAAAATAACCTCAACAACGGCTTTCAAGAATATTAATAATAATAATAATAATAATAAAATTCCTCCCTACCCTATTTCTAATGAGCACGTGATCAGAAACGTTTATTTGTACTAAATAAAATATTAAAATAAAAAAAAACATAACTTACATATTTCCGCGTTTCCTTCGTCCGCCCAATCCTTGCATTGCTCAATGGCGGCTGCATTGCCCCCGTCATTCGCAGAAGCAGTTTCCGGATAATTACAATTACATTCTATCTTTCTTCCAGATCCAGCAAAATGTACAATAATCCCGACGCCGACGGCAACGGCCACCGCTAGGAACACTAGTATGAAAGCTTTCGCTGTAGACACGTACATTACGTCGGCCCGACGAGAACCGCTTCCGATTGATTCTTGTTGATATTTTGTGCTAATATCCGACAGCTCGTACTCCGGCATAATATATCCTTATTCCTCAGATATACCCAAACTTTTCTTCCCTGTTTCAGCCGATCACGGCTGCTCCTGATATTTATTTATCCTTACGGTAAACTGTCCAGTGTCTGACTGGATATTATACCCGACTGTAGTGTTTACGCTGTATGTTAAAGTGATAGAATAAATAATAGGCTCCGTTTAACACCCGTACTCTCAACGGTTTATTCGACCATGACTGGCTTATATTCCCAACCCACAGCACCTGTTGATTTTAGCAAGTAGAGACTATTATAACACCCGTACTAAATCCGGTCAGTTCAGTACTTCGGTACGCCTTAATAAATGGTCTAGATTTTAAATCCTCCTACAATGAATTTCGTTCGCTTGGTGCGTGTTAATGACTGAATGTAAAATACCTGAAATTAGACAATAAACACATTTTAAGAACGTTGTAATTTGAAACTGGTGTCTAAATTTAAAGTATTTTTATCCTTTAACTTTTTAAGTTTCAGAGAGGAATAAAATATCCCCATATTAACCACAGAAAAGACGTTTAGATGTACAACTATATAAAAATCGGATACAATTATTTGACAGCCAGCTGCAACGTACAAATGTGTGCACATTTATTGACCGATTTCCAGGGGGGAGGTTACAACCAGTTTGACAAAATGTCGAAGCACAAAGTTACAAGTTATTGACTAAGTGAAATCGTGCGTATATTGAAGAAATTTTGCAGATAAAATAATTACGTTTGTCTTAATAATATCAATATTTCACGTGGACTTATGACCAGAAAAAATCGCCGTGTTTGCGTTTTAATGTTTTACCGTTGACTCCAAAGTTTCTAACAGGGAAATTCAAAGTACGGAAATATTTGGGGACGAATCGTACCTTCAAAGCACTAAAGGGGTGCTCAGAAAATAAATATACCAAAAAAGTAATTTTATTATGGTCATGTGACTGTAAAAATGCCTACTTTTCTTGAATAAGATACAAAGCAACCCCGCCAACCAAACACCTCCTTTCTAGCGAACCTTTCTTGCTAGAATGCTGTATAGTGTTCATCAAAGAGAAAGTAAAAAATAGTCTATCTAAACAGTTGGCCGTTGTTTGGAGGTCAACGTTATCCGTCATGTCTATGATACGTATTTAATAATTCTTAGTTGTATGGTGACCTTAATTTACAAGTGGTCTTAAATTCGAATTTGTCTTTTAATCGTCAGCTATAACAAAGCCAGCGTCAAAGAAAAGGTTTTGAAACTTAAATAATTTTCCGAATGATAATTTCTCCTCAAAATCCCTCACGGCGCGGAGTAAACCAGTACTGAACGATGATTAACGAGGCTTTCCGACTACCGTGAAGGTATTTATTCATGAACTGTACACGCAAGCGCGGATTGCATTCATTGGAATCCGACTGTGCAAAATGTATAGAAGTGATCCATTATCTGGTAAATAAATTAGATTTCGGCGGCTCTTATTCATCTCAAAGGCCCAATCAGCTAATTTCGAGCCAACTTTTTTCTGGTTCCCGTTGATTCTTTTTGTTGTGATGTTTTGCAACCAGGAGATTTAACCTGGTTCCCCACTGACTCTCACGCTATGCCTAGAATCTCAATATTTTGACATCGGGGATGCGGGTACCAGAAGAAAAAAACACAGTTAAGTTTCCACACTCAGATGATGGATTCTTTTTCAAAAAACAGCGACAGGGAACCAGTCAAAGTGGGAGTTCGATTGACTAAATCGAGTTACCTAGAATGAGCCAAACCGACTAGATTTAAGCACTTATATACGAATATACAGCATAATTTCACTAAGCGACCACACTACTATTAAAACAACCTCATTGTACCGACCACATGTATTTGGACCGGATTTCAATATTTCCCTACACATGAATTTTAAACATGGTGATGAACCCCTTTATTAATGAGGACCATATTTTGCTCTAAACCGCTATGTTTCGAGGTTTCATTGTAATTCTTTATACGATTTTATCACAGCGATTTTATTTAGTTAAATGGCTTTTTTACAGCGTCTGAACAATGTGCAAAACAGTAAAACTGCTTTGTAAACACGTGACATAAAACGTGAACGTAATACGTAACCCGATACATTAAAACACGGTTATAGTGAACTCGCATATCACAGACAATGGTGTAAAATCCAAAATAGCGAAGAATTAGATATAGTGAAGAATTTGATGTAGTAAAGATTACGATATAGGGAAGAATTTGATATCACGAAGAATACGATAGAGTGAAGAATTTGATAAATTGAAGAGTGCGATATAGTGAAGAATTGGATATAATGAAGAATTGGATATGGTGAAAGGTTGGATATGGTGAAGAATGCGATATAGTGAAGAATTGGATATGGTGAAAAATACGATATAGTGAAGGATTGGGTAAGGAAAAATACGATATAGTGAAGGATTGGATATAGTGAAGAATTGGATATAGTGAAGGATTGGATATAGTGAAGGATTGGATATAGTGAAGGATTGGATATAGTGAAGAATTGGATATGGTGAAAAATACGATATAGTGAAGAATTGGATATGGTGAAGAATTGGATATAGTGAAGAATTGGATATGGTGAAGAATTGGATATGGTGAAGGATTGGATATAGTGAAGAATTGGATATGGTGAAGAATTGGATATAGTGAAGAATTGGATATGGTGAAGAATTGGATATGGTGAAGGATTGGATATAGTGAAGAATTGGATATGGTGAAGAATTGGATATAGTGAAGAATTGGATATGGTGAAGAATTGGATATGGTGAAGGATTGGATATAGTGAAGAATTGGATATGGTGAAGAATTGGATATAGTGAAGAATTGGATATGGTGAAGAATTGGATATGGTGAAGGATTGGATATAGTGAAGAATTGGATATGGTGAAGAATTGGATATAGTGAAGAATTGGATATGGTGAAGAATTGGATATGGTGAAGGATTGGATATAGTGAAGAATTGGATATGGTGAAGAATTGGATATAGTGAAGAATTGGATATGGTGAAGAATTGGATATGGTGAAGGATTGGATATAGTGAAGAATTGGATATGGTGAAGAATTGGATATAGTGAAGAATTGGATATGGTGAAGAATTGGATATGGTGAAGGATTGGATATAGTGAAGAATTGGGTATGGTGAAGAATTGGATATAGTGAAGAATTGGATATAGTGGAGTTATTGTTTTCCCCATCTAAGCCATTCTTCATTTTAATGTAATGGATACAGTGAAAGCTGAAATTATAATAAATCCGGGTCCACTTGAATTCACTATAACCGTGCTGCACTGAAACTAAAATGCGTGTAAAAAGTTGGCGTAAAGTTGATATTCTATTAATTCAATGTCGCCCTATTTAAATTTGAGAAAGTTCGACTCCACAAAAAGATCATGAAAAAACAATAAACTTGACTTACACAACACAGAGAAATAAAATTCAAACTTGAAAACCTTTTTATTTCGTTTTTTCATGAATAAATTTCCAAGCTTCGGGACAATTTATTTAAACAGTAAAACACCATTTATGTACTGAATTGTGTGTGTTTTTGTGTTTAAGAGGATAGTACGTGACATTCTAAAGTGACATTCTACACTTGTAGCATTCCTTTTTTATGTCGTAGATACGAAACATCATTTCGTAATTACGAAATAATTCATAAACATTTCGTAAATACGAAATAAAATTTCGTATAAACGAAATACTAATTAGTGATTACGAAATAATAATTCGTAAAAACGAAATTAAAAAAAATAATGTTACAAGTTAAAATATAAGAGTAGAATGTCACTTTAAGGGCTCCGTAGGTTAGACTCTAGATTTATCTGTGAATTTTCGAAATCTAGATTCGCTTTTCATTTAATAAAATCTCCGGAGTTATCGTTTCTTATCATTCATAAACATCTCTGTCAACATCGGAAAAGATGTCTACAATTGTTGTCATACTTTTTTCACGAACATATTTTACTTCTCCAATTTATTGTATTTATGCGACTTGATTTTGTAACCTTTTTAGCGAAAATAACCGAGCATGGTGTGTAAAAAATAGTGCGCTTGAAAAAATGAAATATTTGCTATGATTTTCCCGTACATTATAACATTTTTGTCCCAAAAGTATTGTACTAAAGAAATTAGTTCACCGAGTTGTCAAATGTGGATCTGTTATGGGTTATTTTTTTGTTTTACAAGATTTTTGTTGAAGCAGAGAGGTTGATAGAAGTGTATGTGAGTGATCAAGAACGACAACTCCGGATAGATTGCATTTTAGAATTAAATAAAAAGAAAATAAAACTATAATATGTGCTGGTTTGTCTTAAATAAGCAATATGCATTATTTTATTCTTCTTAACGTATACATTTTCACGTTTTGGCAAAAAACTTAGGGTTACTTGGCCAAAACAATAGGGTATGTAGGTCGCACTTTTTTCTACTTTTTTCTACACGCATCTTTCGTAATTTTGAGGTACGATCGTCCCCAAATATTTTCGTACTTTGGATGTTGCCGATAGAAACTTAATGTGGAGCCGGTAATCATAAATGCGACAACTGTCATCCTGTCTTATGTTAGTAGAATTGAGGCGGGGGCTATTAAAAGAAATTAATATGTATCAGAATGCTGTGAAGATTTCTAGAAACTCGGGGCCTGGACAGACGATAAGATACCCGTACAAAAAAACGCCCCAAAAATTTTGTGAGGTTAGCGTTTTCTCATTTTCTCTATCGCTTGCTGACCTTTTGGTGTCTAATAAATGCGGTTTTCATTCTAATGGGTAAATAATTACATGTATCTATCTGTCTTTGTACGAGGTATGGTGTATTTAATTGAACCTAGAACGTTTATGGCAGTTACCCTTTTTCTGACCAAAGCGAACGTTGAAAACTTACGAGTCGCCCGATATTTTGACGGTTTGAAATACTACCCATCAACTTGAACTTCATGAAAATAGATTTTTAAACCTTGGTCAGATGAGGTTAATGGTCACTTTAGAATAACGGTCACCTGAGAATAACGGTCAGATGATGTTAATGGTCAGCTAAAAAAACGGTCACCTGAGAACAACAGTTTTCTGTGAATAACAGTCACCTAAGAATAATAGTTACCTGTGGATAACGGTCACATACGAACAATAGTTACTCATTAGTTCGGGTTTATTTATTACATCAGACTTTATAAGATTCCACTGTAAATAAAGGTCATATTCAAGCACTTTCATATGCAGCTTTTGATCGTATGTTCAACAAAATATCAACAAAATGGTTGCGTTTCGTCGAATCTGGGTCACTTGTATTACTTAAAAGACTTTGTTTGATTACAATAGTAACACACTGCGAACCCCTGGATGTAACAATCAGACCAATTAGGGCGTTCTCTCTCGTAATTAGCAGATATCGTATTATATTAAGATTAGTCTCGCTGTTTGAGGCTAGCTCTCGTGATTCCGTACCTCGTTTCTCCGGAACGCCGTCCGCATTGATTTTAGCCGTTACCAAAATATACAGCGTCATTAGTATATTTTTTTCTAATTTGTTTTCGTCAATCGAATTATGAACTTGAAAAAATGTGTTTTCGTAAGTTTGATCAGTTCAACAAATAATCCTGGTATATTTTGTATCCTTTTTTTCTGGTAAATTTGTTGCAAATATTTCGTACGTTTTTTTATCTACAATATATATAGCGTGCATTCATTTAATATATTTGTCTATTATATTAATTTTTATGCTCCTAAAGTTCAAAAAATATGTTGCGCGATGTTGCTAGTATTTTCGTTTCTATTTTTGTTGTTTTCTCTAGATCTCACGAAAAACAAACAATTAAACATTTGGCCTAAGTAAAAACAACATTATCTATTGCCTAATAATCTATAATCCACAGAATGTATGACTTAATTGTGCCTCGTTATTTAAACCAAATCTGGGCCAGAAGTACAGGAATAGAGTACACATTTTATGACTAATAGCGCAATATCATATCACTAGCGAATCAGGCGGATTACCACCTATGTCCGTACTCTTTAATGGGAAATACTGGTCCCCGTTTACTCTGTACACCTTTTTTATGCAGTGCAACATGGAACGGAAACCAGTTTATGAGCTTGGTACAAATACATAATTAGTGTATAACGGCGGCTATTTCCCCTTTCCGTAACCTAAACTGGTACCCGTTGACTCGTGTGCACTGCAACATGGAACGGAGACCAGTTTAATATTCGTCCTCCATGAGTTCTTATACAAGGTCGGATAATTCATGATATCTTCACATGCATTACCACAATTATCTCCCTTGTCTGCCAGGGAAGTAACTACTGCAGTAATTTTGTATACGTCATCTATAAGTTCATATACAAGGGCGGATAATCCTTGCTGTCGTCACGTTGTGCCAGGATTATGACTTAAACTGGTACCCGTTGACTCTGGTGTACAGAGACAACTGGTATGGCCCAAAATTTCATGGACGCTGATTGGTCAATTGCGGTCGAAATCCGAGCAGTATTTTGCCCGCGGGATCTCGCGAGACTTTTCGCATTCGGAACTCCTCGATTTTTTCACTCGATGCATATTTCGCGCGTAATTTAAAAATATATCAAAACATCAGGGTCTCTACATTATGTTATGTAGAGTCACTAAATCTAGCTTTCACTGTTTTATTTTGATTAACAGGGATAATTTGTATTCAGCAGTATTCAGGCATCGGTAACATCTTCGTTTATATTTAACAGCTATACGGAAATCCCCGATGTTTCACGAATGGACAGTCAATCACATGGCTCAAACGCGTTGACCAATCAAAGCGCCAGATAATTTAGCCCATACCTATTGCTTTGATGCACTGCAACATGGAAAGGGGACCAGTATAGTTTTGTACCTGCCATCTATAAGTCCATGTACAAGGGCGGATAATTTAAGCTGACGTCACATTGTGCCAGGATTAGGACTGGTTTTGTTTAATCATCTTTGTCTACTTTTACATTAATTTTTTACAGCGCGTAGTAAGAAATTATTGTGAGAAGAATTAATTATTCACCAGGATGAAATAGAACACTCAAGTCACACTCCGGACTTTAAATCTTTATTTTACGTCAAAAATTCTGGCATTTATGAGATGTGAAATGTATATTATTTTCAGCGGTGTTTGACCTTGACTCGTCATTGCACTGTTGACCTACATGCAGCATCTCGGACGTTAATGTTAATAAGATAATGCGACAGTTGGGGGAATATAACTGTACAAAATTACAGTAGAACCTTTCGAATCCGAACTTGTTCGGACAGACAAAAATGTTCGGATTAGAGAGGTTTTCGGAATACAAAAGTTAAAGATTCCAAAAGTTTTTATTTAGCATTAAATACATGATGAAAACGATCGGGACCAGCTGACGTGTTCGGTTCAGAGATGATTTCGGATAGGAAAGGTTTTGATTAGAAAGGTTCGACTGTACCAGTAAAATGTTATCACAACCCCAAACAAGTATGATGATTAATTACCCTCGGAAAAATATGAAATACTGACAACATGGCGCAGATTTATTTGGTATCAACGCGCGACAAACATGCCCAAATATTTCAGTATTAAGTAAGTACATATGATATATCTCCAGGCTGAAATCTTTGTTTTGTGTATTTGCATATTGCAGTAAAATCTTACATTTCAACTACTTCGATGTTTAAAAAGCCATCTCATTATAACAACCACTTATCTACAGTATCGTTTTTTAATCTTCTCTCTCCACACAGGGACTCGACATTACATGTTCTGTCAAACCCCTGATTCATTGTATTTCAACTCGATATTTAGACCATTTTATGTCACAAAGGTGGCCTCAAGCAAAGGGTCCGTTGTATTCAAAAGTACAGTGAAACCTTTAAGAAACAATTAATCTAATGTCAGAAAATATGTATAAATTCAATACAGTAAAGCACGGTTATTGTGGACTCTTTTATAGCGAAGAATCAGATTCAGTGCAGTGAAATATGGATGTAATGCAGTAATTACTAGCATTCGGGTCCCTAAGTATTCACAATAACCGTGTTCTACCGTATTACGCTTTAGAGAAAAAATCAATCTAGGAAGTTTCATGAACATATCACTCTTACTAAAGAAGCGTTGATATGATTGTGCACAGATTTATTGTACCGATAAATTCAAATTTAGAAGAAATATGTGGTTTTGTTATTTTCAAATAAGATCAATGCCTGCTTCCCTCCAAAACTCGCGAGTGTTGCTCCGTAATTATTACACTTCGCTATATAATGTGAGCTTTAAGACAGAGTGACGACCCTAGCCCCACACCGTTCATCCAAGATACCATCCCCTTCTTCCAAAAGATACCATTTGACAACCCATACCTCTAGCCCCCCCTCCCCTTCTTCCAAAAGATACCATTTGACAACCCATACCTCTAGCACCCCCCCTTCTTCCAAAAGATACCATTTGACAACCCATACCTCTAGCCCACCCCCGTCTTCCAAATGATACCATTTGACAACCCATACCTTTAACCCCACCCCCGTCTTCCAAATGATACCATTTGACAACCCATATCTTTAACCCCACCCCCGTCTTCCAAATGATACCATTTGACAACCCATATCTTTAACCCCACCCCCGTCTTCCAAATGATACCATTTGACAACCCATATCTTTAACCCCACCCCCGTCTTCCAAATGATACCATTTGACAACCCATATCTTTAACCCCACCCCGTCTTCCAAAAGATATCGTTTGACAACCCATACCTCTAGTCCCACCCATTCATCCAAAAGATAACATATGACAAAACAAACCTCTAGTTCCTCCCCTTTATACAAAAAATAACGTCTGACAATTCCACTTCCTTCATCTAAAACATAGCCTACAATTCGACAACCCGACTTCATTGAGCATTCAACAATCAAAAATAGGCTCAAAATCTTCTTACCTTTAACAAATTAGGAAGAATCCGCAATTACCAATTTATTTAACACGCTAATTAAATATTATATAAATTCCAATTTAGTGTTCACCGGAATACCATCACGTAATGTATGACCTTTAATTACTTGTTTGTTAAATACTGATAAGGATACTCGGTTAATTAATAATCCGTGTAAACAATATGATGTGAAACAATTAAATCAGCTTGACTGTGTACATAGAAAAAAAGATGCGACAGACTTTCACCAACTTTTTCACAAAGTACAGCAAAACCACATTTGGCGATCTTTTTCTTTCAAAATCAACGCTGCATGGTTATAATGACTGTTCATTTTTTCACCTTTGTTGTATACTTTAACCGGATAATTAGACCACGTGACTTTTTGTCTCTCAGGTGATCTTGAAAGGATACAGTCAAACCCGAGTTAGCGACAACTTGTATATTACGATATACTTAAGAATATTCTTAAGACTCAAAGTTGTAAGCTAATATATGAATACCGACATTTGAGCGCTATGATTGAGTGCTGAGATTCCGGTGCTGAGATTTGAGTGTTGTGATTTGAGTGCTGAGATTTGAGTGCTAAGAATTTAGTGCACATAGTTGAAAACTAAAGTTTGAGAGCGGAAATCTGAGTGCACGCACTAGTAGTTAAAACTAATATTTGCGTGATGTATTTAAATGTTGAGATTTGAGTGCACATAGTTGAAAAATTAATATTTGAGAGATAATATTTAGGTTCTGAGATTTTAGTGCACATGTATGAAAATTAATATTTGAGTGATAATATTTAGGTTCTGAGATTTCAGTGCACATATATGAAAATTAATATTTGAGTGATAATATTTAGGTTCTGAGGTTTGAGCGCGCATAGTTGAAAATTTAATATTTGAGTGATAATATTTAGGTTCTGAGATTTGAGCGCGCATAGTTGAAAATTTAATATTTGAGAGATAATATTTAGGTTCTGAGGTTTCGGTGCACATATATGAAAATTAATATTTGAGTGATAATATTTAGGTTCTGAGGTTTGAGCGCGCATAGTTGAAAATTTAATATTTGAGTGATAATATTTAGGTTCTGAGATTTGAGCGCGCATAGTTGAAAATTTAATATTTGAGAGATAATATTTAGGTTCTGAGGTTTCGGTGCACATATATGAAAATTAATATTTGAGTGATAATATTTAGGTTCTGAGATTTCAGTGCACATAGTTGAAAAGCTCAAAAGCTAAAACCCACTATTTGAATGCAGTGAATGAATATCAAAGCATGGGTCAGTCGAATGCTTATTTAATAATAAATGTAAGAAAAGAGAACTACACGTGATCAGTATTTAAAGTCTCGTCTTCTTATCACGTGATCAGTATTTAAAGTCTCGTCTTCTTATCACGTGATCAGTATTTAAAGTCTCGTCTTCTTATCACGTGATCAGTATTTAAAGTCTCGTCTTCTTATCACGTGATCAGTATTTAAAGTCTCGTCTTCTTATCACGTGATCAGTATTTAAAGTCTCGTCTTCTTACCACGTGATCAGTATTTAAAGTCTCGTCATCTTACCACGTGATTTAATCATCACGTGAATTTGTTGATGAAACGGATGGTTTTGTACCAGGATGTTTTGTGACAATGCATGCATGGGTCGATTTAATTAATATTATTCATAGAAATTGTTACCGTGTGTCATGATACCGGTTAATGGGCTGGTTGGTTGGTTGGCTCAGTCTGTCATGATTAACATTATATAGTCCGACATTGTTTTAATGACGTAAATACAGACCACCTTGTGGTTAGCGACCACTCTGTAGAAGGTGTACACATTTGTTAAAACATAGGACAGAGCAAATAGCTGGATAAAGGCTAATTGTGTATAAAAGTCATATTGTCCCTACATTTAATGGTCTTTATCCCTAGGTATGTCGGTCGGTTAAAACTTGTACAGTAAAACACGGTTATATTGTGAAATTTGAACAGCCAAGGAGTATTTATTTTTTTTCGCAGAAAACGCCAATCTATATTTTTTTTTTACGGATATAGTAAAATATCGATAAACTGACATAATTGCTCTATTTCCCAGCAATTAATTATAACCGTGTTCTACTGTATTTCCTCTGTGCGTGCAGTGATGTGTATGCAGAGGTTTCACTGTAAAACCAACAATTAAGACGGAGATCCTTAATTAACGGTGAGCACTCGTGCCAAGCACACTGTCAGATAACTATGTAATTATAGTCTGCTCTGGGCCATAAATTATCCCACACCGGGTCATCAATTAACGAGGAGAAGACAAGGATTTGAATGTATGAACCACAAGCATGTGTTGTTATATTTCAATAAAAGCAGTAAAACCTCGATATTAAAACCATCTTTTGAAACCAAACTAAACGGTCTAGATAAATATTATATTGACCTGGATTCGAGTTTGGGCGCGACCGTGGTCCATTGGTTAGTGCGCTGGTCTCGTAATCCGGAAATCCGGGTTCAAATCCGGTCGCGACAGGTCATACCCTTCAATGAAAATTTGACAAAAATGTCGATTTTCCTCCGTATGTGGAGAAGTTGCCGGCTCCTTGTGGAAGCGTAAGTTAGTACTGGTTAGTATACAGTCCAGGATAACTGGTTATGTGAAACGGCCGCCGTATATGATCGAAAAAATTGTTGATAAACGACTAGGATTTGAACCCGCATAGCCGGGTTACAAGTCAAGCGCATTCATCACTGGACTACAGTCGTGGCTATTAAAAAAGACGTAAAAAGGCCCTGGTTTCCGCTAACCCAACCGACCATAGCCCTTTTTTCGATCATAGTCGAGTTTTTTTTTGGGGGGGGGGTGAAGAAAAAGATCCGCCGATCTACCGACGCTGTATTATTTGGATGGATGATGGTAGCGGAAACCAAATATTTATTTTGTGGCTTAATTAAAATTAAAATCGACGGTACTTTATTTTCATGCATTTATGAACAGATTTCATACTTATTAATATATTGCATAATACAATACTAAATTAAAGGCTTTCGTGCATATTTTGTCAGTATTGTTGATGGCTAATCAGAAGTGGTGTCTCGCATATGTAATAAGGATGCTACTATTTTATTTAACCGTCCAATAAAAAAAACTATGAACAAAATCCATACAGAAACATAACAACGATCACCTTTCGCTTAAAAAAAAGAAAGAAAGAAAGAAAGCAGTTTTCTTTAAACAGAAACGACTAGGGTTTGTTATATTTATTTATTTTTTTTTTTTGTAAAACTCCTTTTGTATAATTTTTGTGAGATGCAATAATGTTAAAGTTTCTAGGGATTGGGAAAACGTCCTACAGCCATAATTACAAAAAAAAATACTGAAAAAAAACTCCTGAGTAAATAAACACCCTGATTATTTTCTATTAGTATATGTAAAAAAATAGTTTCCAACATTCGAAAAATAGACAGTTGCGAGTACATTCCCTTAAAATATTCACATTTTATAATATAATACATGTATGTACATTTTTGTGAACGCTAAAGTTAAGTACAGCCTTATATTTCAAATATACAGTGCTGCTTTTGTATGTCTGTTTGTACACAGAAAAATAGTTCCATGATAGAATTTGTATTTCAGACGTCAAAAGTTAATTTACGATGTTTCCAATTTGTACAATAATAACGATTTGAAACATTTTTCATAATTTCAAAAAAAATACATCAACATAATCTCTTCTGCGTCATTTGGTTTCCGATTCCTACGGGTACTTCTTTTTGTCTACATCCTGCGCATGCGCAAACCAATGTGTTGAAATATTCCGGTTACGCATGCGCAAACAAATGCGCCGTTTTGGTATTTTAGTTAATGTCTGAGCACTTTTTAATCTTTAATGAGAACGCGAGTGAAATAAGTCCGCAATTTGTTCATACACGTCTGTTCACATTCATCGTACGTTCGAAAATTGTTTGCGTTGCCTTTGCAACCACTGTATGAAAATAGTTCGCATTTCTTCAATTTTTGGTTGTAGTAATATCGTGGAACATGATATTTGCACGGACCTCTTGACAGCGGCAGCTTACATTCTGAAAAAAAATTATATGCAATAATGGTTGATCAACTTTTTGGAATGGAGAACGAATAAAGGTATGATTGCATGCGCGACTCGTGTTCCTTTACAAATGTCGTCAGTGCGTGAGCTTTTTTTGGAAAATATGCGCAAGGTGGAGGCATTAGAAATTTTGATAAGGAGTAAAAAAGGCCTTGGATTCTGTATACCGACCCTATTAGGTCTGCCGATCCAAGACTAATTTGTCTGTTTCGGTTGATATTTTCTTGTCGCTGTTGTCATTTTCATGTGAATTACATTTTGAAAAAAGCTTCTGCCAATCTACCGCCACCATAATTAGGGGTTGTCAGTTGAAACAGGGACCAGGTACCAGGTATTTATTTTTGACCTTATAATATACATGTATCAACAAATGTGTGTTTCAGTCCTTTGTTCACATGGAAACATTTAATTACAAGTGATTGTTAAACCACGTTTTATTGTTATAAAGTATGTAAATAATTACGTTTCCAGTTGTTTTTAACGTTTATCGTCATTTACATATAGGACAATCGTGTCAAATTAAAAAAAAACAAGCGAAATTTAAGTATAGGCCACATTGTTGTTAATTGAAGGAAACACGATTTGCACGTGCGACCGCCCTTGTTCCGCCCTCCCATTTGAAAGTTGAGGAAGTATATTCGATTTTTGCAACATCATTGCGCGAAGATATTTGGCATGTGTCTGAACATACTCTGGGCAAAAGACGAAACTTCCGGTTTGTATACCTAGTGCTTGTTGTGTTAAAGAAATCTTTTTTACTGACCAAATAAACGGTAAATATGTTCATTGATGATTTTTAGTGATTGATATCTTCAACAGTATTTCAGTCTAATGACCAAACCAGTGTTCCCGGATTCGGTATCAGAACTGACCTTGTACTCCGCAAGTTACTGTCAGCCTCTTCACGTGAATTACTCGAATCGGGGGATGAAGACGAATGACTTTAGATACAATACCCTCAACCAAATTGTCACAGAGAATATGTGTACCGCACCCAGTGTTCGAACTCACGGTCCGGGGGGTCCGTATATATCCCGCTTCCATAAAGCGGGCGGGCACGTGGATAAGTTGAAAATGAGATTTGGGAACTGAGTTAAATTTCAACTTTGTACAGTGCTCCTTCCGAAGAGCAACACTTTCCGGAGTCGCAAAAAAGTGTTGTTCTTTGGAGGGAGTTGTTGATCGGGGGAAATTGATACATTTGTGACAGGCGTTTTTATTATGTGTATGAATGCCTTCTACTGTCGTTTCTTGGAGGGAATCTGTCTTTGTGGGAGACGTTACGGGAGGGCGCACTATGTAACCACAAACTTGGATGTCATTTCAATGATACAGTCAAACATGTAAACAATGGACACCCTTGGGAAAAAGACAAAATGTGGCCTTTATGGACACGCGGCTTTTATTCGGAGGTCAGTTAGTTCTAAATAATCAGTGACAGTTTTACAAAATTTGACCTTTATTCATAGGGTGGCCTTCATTCAGAGGTGCCTGCAAACACAGGTTATGTCAAGAAAATAAAACTTGAGATCTGAGATTAAAGTTTAACCTCAGGACTCGGAAACTTACCTGCAAATATAGAGGTGTCGACATTTGCTTGAATTGATGTGAAGTTCAAAACAATAAGAAAAATAAGCAGACTGCACATGGTGCTTGTCTTCATTGTAGAATTTACCATCAGCAATCTATAAAATGAGCACAACACTAATAATGTGAATCATAGAACATATACAAATACAGTAAAACCTCAATAATGTCACCACCTCCAGGACCCGAAAAATCGGTCGTAATAATGAGGTGGTCTCATTATCAAGTCGAAGTATTCGCTGGGGAGTTTTTGGAAACCGGTTCGAGAATAAATGGTCGTTTTTACAAGGTGGTCGCTATTTGAGGTTTTACGGTACAATTTAATCTAACTTAGCAACAACCTGTACATTAAGACCATCTCGTCAACTTATTTTAGAACTTGTTGTCGCTATTCCACCTTCCGGTAATTAAAACGGTTTTAATATCATTGTTGTTTCATTGTCTGGTTTAAATGTGGAGGATAATAACAAAAATAAACTTGAAAATAAGACATCGCTAAGGCTAGAATGATAGAGTCATGTGTATGGTTACATCACGGACAGAACAAAAAAAGGGGATGGTTGGTCGAAAAACTTTTTTTTCTATTTTTTTGTCAGGACACATTTTTCGTACTTTGGAGGCTCGATTCGTCCCTAAATATAATCGTACCTCGGACTTCGCTCTTGGCAGTTTTTGGTTGATGCCAAACTAAATAGGGTCGATCGGGTAACCGTAAACATGACTTTTTATTCTGGGTTTTTAATGCGGATTCATATACGGCTTGTTACTTCTAGGTGAATGTATAACGTACAAGTATGAATTTATACAATTTTAAATAAAAACTAACCGCAAAATACAGCGAGCCCGGTAAACGTAAATTATCCCGGATACGATCTGGTTTTCAACAAATAATTTCGAAATACAAGTACGTTAATGGATATATCGCATGTTTTTGTATAAGTGACAAATTAGAAATTAAAATATTATCAAGTGTGTAAGGATATTACACTCAAACACATGAATTGCGAACATGAAATTCAGTTTTAGCTAAAATAATTGAGAATAATGATTTTTTATGGTATTGAAAATCCATCAAAATGTTTTAACTACTTAATAAATATCAGGTTTAACTCTATAGCTCAATAGGTAGAACGTTTGTTTTATGGACCTCAGGGTTGTGAGTTCGAATCCCTAGCTCGGCGCATGTTCCGCCTGTGACGATCTGGTTGATGACATGGCGCCGTTCACCATTCGTCTTTCACCACAGATCATGCATGTGGAGAAGTGGCGACCAGTAAGTTCCTTGTGGAAAATTTAGTTAGTAATAGCACAGAGTCCAGGAAAACTGGTCAGATTAACTGTCCACCGGTATAGCACTGCAATAGGGGTTGCGTGGATTTTTAGTGGTAACGCGCTTGACTACCAATCAAATGGTCGTGGGTCCGAATCTCGGCTTCTGCATCCGACATTTCAGGAAAGTTTTTTGTCAGTTTTCCCTCAGTCCACTACTATTCAGAAAAGCACAGGAAAAATGGTGAGGCGTGAGTCAGTGCTTTACACCAGGCACGATAATGAACCAGGAGGTATATTCCAATAAATCAGGGATATATATATATATGCCTGGTAAAACCCAGGGAAAAAATTAAACCAATTACGAAATGTTACCTGAAAATGCGAACTGTAATCCTGGAAACATAGGTTATGAAACGTCCAAAAAAAAACAACTGTGCTTTTATGCTATTTCCCTGACCAATAAACACTTATGATAAATAAATATATGAGAGTCCATATCATTCAGTAGGAAAATTTCATACTTCCTGTAGCACGGGTCGACCACATCCAAGTGCTGGCAGGTAGTCCTGACTTCCGGTGTCTCATGTATTAACCCTTGTCTTTACGTGCTATATCGTCGGATCGTCCACTTTGAAGAAAGATATTATCATCAATAAAGTAGCAACTTCCGTTAGTACAGCTGAAAGACTATGCACGAAATATTTCTTTGCTATAAGTATTTCGTCCTTCGCTTGTGGCTACTTTTGTTGTGTTTGTTGTTGCTATTGTTGCTGCTGTTGTTAGTCTGTTGCTACTATTGGTGTGTTTGTTGCTACTATTGGTGTGTTTGTTGCTGCTATTGTTATGTTTGTTGCTACTATTGGTGTGGGGTTTTTTTGCTGCTATTGTTATGTTTGTTGCTGCAATTGGTGTGTTTGTTGCTGCTTTTGGTGTGTTTGTTGCTGCTATTGTTGCTGCTGTTGTTAGTTTGTTGCTGCTATTGTTGTGTCTGTTGCTGCAACTGTTGTTAGTTTGTTGCTGCTATTGGTGTGTTTGTTGCTGCTGTTGTGTCTGTTGGTGCTGCTGTTGTTAGTTTGTTGCTGCAATTGGTGTGTTTGTTGCTGCTATTAGTGTGTTTGTTGCTGCTATTGTTGATGCTGTTGTTAGTTTGTTGCTGCTATTGTTGTGTCTGTTGCTGCAACTGTTGTTAGTTTGTTGCTGCTATTGGTGTGTTTGTTGCTGCTGTTGTGTCTGTTGGTGCTGCTGTTGTTAGTTTGTTGCTGCTATTGGTGTGTTTGTTGCTGCTATTAGTGTGTTTGTTGCTGCTATTGTTGATGCTGTTGTTAGTTTGTTGCTGCTATTGTTGTGTCTGTTGCTGCAACTGGTGTGTTTGTTGCTGCTATTGGTGTGTTTGCGGTTTCTTCTATTGATGTGTTCGTTGCTGCTATTGTTGCTGCTAGTGCTGTGTTTGTTGCTGATGCTGCAGTTGCTGTTGTTATCTTTGCTATGTTATGAGTTTTGCAACTTGCAGTCATTCAAGGATTAGGTTACGCTCAACTTACATAATAAGAAACACTATGCATGGTCAGTCTGATCATCGTAAATGTTTCATCAAACAAAGTCAAAATACAGTAAAACCTCAAAAAGCGACCATCTCAATATTACGACCGCCTTGTCATAACGACCACTTATTTTCGCACCGGCTTTCAATAACTTCCCCATAATTCAACAAGCTGAGGACTTCTGATTGTTACGTCAGATTTTTCGGGTCTCCGAGGGTGGTCTCATTATCGAGGTTTTACTGTATATGCACTTGAACTGCAACTTTTGACACTAACCAACCATATATTTCTTCTCGTAATAAAAAATTTCAAGGCACTTCAACATTTATAGTGTAAACGTGCAATTTCGGTAGATATAAGTTGATTTTGTCAACAATTTTTTGCGTATCTCGCAGGGCGTGCTTGTTTACACCATAGACATAAAATTACGACGTAATTTACACTATTTGTGTATATATTTTAACCATAAAATGTTTTTTTCCCTACTTAAATCCATATCATGCTGTCACACACATTCTCAGAGTTGACAGGATATTTATTTATCATTTTCTCGTTGCATTCGAATATCTTTTGCCCGTAACTATATAAAATCTAACTTTTGTCCAGCGCGTGTTGTTTAAGCAAATAATACATTATTTTAATCAGTGGACATCGCGTAAATGTGTTTATGTGTCAGAGATATCACCAAACATTTACGTCAGTAACGATAACCATTGACTAAATTTATTTGTATTAACCTTCATTTATGTAACTTTCGCGATAGCCCGAATTTTACGATGTTCATTTGCACGAGCGTTCCTAACATGCTTTACCGAATTTCTGCCAAATCATACTTTGAGGGCCGCGACCGTGGTTCAGAGAGGTTAGTTGGGTTTGTAACCCGGCTATCCGGGTTCAAATCCTAGTCGCGGCGAGTCATACCCTTCTATGAAAATTTGACAAAAATATCGATTTTCCTCCACATGTGGAGAAGTGGCTGGTTCCTTGTTGAAGGGTAAGTTAGTACTGGTAAGTATACAGTCCAGGAAAACTGATTAGTTGAACCGGTCGCCGTATGTAACTGACAAATTGTTGAAAAATTGCGTTAAACCCCGTAAAGATGTCACATAACAACAAAACAAAATCATACTTTGAAAAGCCAGTGTCGTTTAAATAGCTAATGTTTACACTAGTAAAATTTCGATGCATACCATTCTATACAAATTCCCGCGTATGTAACTTAGATGACGAGTTGCGAATGGCTGCGAAATATTAAACAATAAAAATACGTACAAAGTCATTGACATATTAAAATGTTACCAAGTCAAATAACAATAAAATAGAATTGCAGAAAATCCGCTATTTCCGTGATTAACAGACTCTAAACAAAAATATATTCTTTAGAGATATAAAATAATCTAGCGCCACCTTTAGATAGTTCATATTTGATAGCAAAAACCGCACTTTGATCAACGTACATTCACGCATTCATCTACCCAATTACCGCTTGTTTCAAAGGGAAGTAACTAGTACTGGAAAAGTTTACATAGTTTGGTACTCGTTACTTCCCTTTAGTATTAAAACGGCGTACGGTAAATTAGACGAAAATTATTTACCTCTTTTGTCCCGAATGTATTGTTCGAAAGGCTTTTTTGACTAATTGACGGGCTTTAGCATGTCATAGACATACAGGTTCGTGTAGATTTAGTCTTGTTTTGCTACCAATGCGTCTTGTGTATTATACCTTAGGTAATATTTTTTTTTTATATTTTGCCTTAAGTTTTTTCTTCCTTTAAAACAATTTGAGTTGTGTCCCTTTTATAGCATGTCACATGTTACACTGGTTCCCGTTGACTCTGACTGTACCTTTGGTGCATTGCAACATGGAACGGGGACAAGTTTAGTCACAAGTAAAGCTTTTGATGAAATGTTTGTCTCCCGTGAGTAAAATATGTTGGCTTTTATTCACGCGGTGGTAAGGCCATTCTACAGAATGTTTGGTTATCTTTTTCAGACACAAACTTTTAACAGTGGGTAGTATGTAATAGTTGTTAACATTGATCTTAATACGAGAAGTTTGTATAAAGAACGATTATATAATGAATATGTCGCCTAACTGCGAAACAACATTTTATTTGGATGGCCTTTGGATGTATTATATGCCTCAATAAAATATTAATTTCAATAACAAGCGTACATTTATACTGAATTATGCTTGAGCAGCTCATGACAAAGGTATTTTTGAGTAGGCCTATATAAACTTCAATTATTCAATTGAAAATATCGCACACTTATGAATATGTATCAGATTTCAAATACAATTATAGTTATTGTATAGTTACACGGTTTTGCCGCATACAAAACCATTTTGTAAGCAGTTAATACTTGACGCTTGAAGCAAGGTTTGAAAAGGTTACATTGACGTTGTTCAAATACGTTATATAATTATATTGTCTTTGAACTATGATTGCGAAATGAAGCTATTTCGAGTGCGGCCTTGAAATCTTTTAAATCAAACTTAAATTCACTTAAAATGAATTGAAAGAGACTCATATAAATAAACTGAATCCAAACGAAGGATCAAGTTTAATATTTGTATTACAAAGACTATAGATATGACTGCGTAAATTAAATCTGGTGTCAATTAGTACACGCCACACTAACTCAAAAACATCGTATTTTTTCTCCGGTCGCAAAGCATTCATACTTTAGGGGCACGTGCAAGCTTCGTACCGAAAAATTTTTATACTGTGGAACTTGCTGATATAATCTTTAGCGTCGGCTCCAAAATATAAGGACGGAAACACTAGTATTTATTTTGACCTAATATGAGTACTCTCTTAAGCTAGCTTATTTCGATAGCCTTTCACTTGTCTCTTAGGCCTAAACAAAAAAGGTTTGTTTCCGGTTACATGCCCCAAAAATATTTAGGTCGGTCGGGAAATCGGGAACAAACCTTTTTTAGGCCTTATTAATATTTTATGAATGTAAATCAATCATTCCTATTCCAAAAAAAATCATTTATCTTATTAATGTATATTTATAAGAAATGATAACTTTATTCCCATATTTTATCAGTTGGTAAAGTATAGACTGAAGGTCGGTTTCGCGGGAATTAAATCACGTGAACAGCGATTTCCGTGACGTCATAAGCTATTATACTTAATATGCCACAATCGAATGGATAAAAATGAACATCCAGTTGCGTTTTATCGTAGGATAATATATGCGCTGATTTCTTACACATCCATATTGGAAATAATAATAGTCATGTTATATAAGATGTGTATGAAATGTACAATCAAACCTGTGAAAAGTTCCACCCTTGTGAAAGACAAAATGTGGTCTTTATTGACAGATGACCATTATTCAGAGGTCAGTTTGTTCTAAATAATCAATGACGGTTTTCTAAGAATAGCATGCATTGACAAGGTGGCTTTTATTTGAAAGTGGCTGCAAAATAAAAAAGTGTCTGAGGAAAAATGAACACTTTAATCACTGTATTTGATCTTCACTTTATGAAAATTTCAGCCGTGTTAATCGTGTTTTACTGGCGGTCTATACATGAAACAAAGACTTTTGTGAGAACTAACATTGTAGGAGCTTCTGATGGCGATGACGTCTTCAAGGAGTATTAACAAATTAAACGTTTGGTAAACAATATGATAAAATTTGCCGAATAAAATGGCGGCCGGACGTGACATTTTTGGCGCCAGAAGAAACTTTACTGCAATATCACGTAATCCCATAGCGATCAGGAAAGATGATCGATGACTGATGTTCTACTCAAAGACAATGCTTAATTTGAGTCACAGGAAATAAACATTAGTTTATAATAAATACTTCTTTCTCTTTTAATTAAAACAAACCACATCTCATTATTATTATCCGGGTTTTTAGAAACAATGAAAATGCCATTACCTCAGAAAACATAAAAGTTAAGAAAAACACTTTATAAAACATTGTATATGTATTCACATCAATAAGAGCTTGTGACTAAAACAAAAGTTCACACATATATACTTCTTAAATTATTATTATTATATAATCGAAATATTTTACTGCTTGTGAAAATAAAAAAATCAACCAACGTGATATTAATGTTCGGTTGTTTTTTTGTCTTACAGTGTCAAAATCTATTTCATTTTTTTTAATGACGCGACTGTGGTATAACAGTTGTATGTATGTGTCAGTTCTATCGTAGAAATTTGTCAGAAATTTGAACCGGAAGTTTGTAGAGGAAGCTGTTCCTCAGTGCAACCAAGCATGGTTCTGGTCTGTATCCGAATCTTCTTACTGTCCGATCGCAACCCGGTCATCGTGGATATGAACAAGGTGTACCAGGATTCTGTAACGGGCAATTATCATGTACTCATGTATGTATTTATTAAATAAACTAGACCGGAAACGAGCAATTATCATGTACTCATATATATAATTATTAAATAAACTAGACCGGAAACGAACAATTATCATGTACTCATATATGTAATTATTAAATAAACTAGACCGGAAACGAGCAATTATCATGTACTCATGTATGTATTTATTAAATAAACTAGACCGGAAACGAGCAATTATCATGTACTCATATATATAATCATTGAATAAACTGGTCCCCGTTCCATGCTGCAGTGCACCAAAGCTCTCTGTACACCAGAGTCTACGGATACCAGTTTAATTATTGAATGAACTAGACCAATTATCATGTACTTGTACTTGTTTATGTAATTATTGAAAAATGGAATTAAGAAGTAGGGCCGTACCACTAAGCCTGGTTCCCAAACATGTACGGAACGGGAAAAAGGAGATAAATTTAGTATCTGTGATAAAAGTTTAAAGCACTTTTAGCGGCTATTATGTGTAACGGGAACCTTCAAGAAGTGAGCGAAAAGTTTTATCACAAATCCTGTGAAACCTCAATATTAAGACAATCTTAAAGTCTAAACATTGGGTATTATTATTGAATTCGCCTCGTTATCAGGTTGAAATATAGAGGATACGTTGTACAGTCAAACCTGTGAACAAAGGCCACCATTGAGAAAAACAAAATGTGGCCTTAATTGACAGGAGGCCTTTATTCGGAGGTCAGTTTTTATATAAATAATCAGTGGCGGTTTTTGACAGAATGACCTTTATTCATAGGATGGTCTTTATTCAGAGGTGGCTGCAAACACAGGTTTGACTGTATATAGGAAACAGATCGGGAGACAATTGGTCGCTGTAGTGGTCGTAACAATGAGGTGGTCGCTAAGCGAGGTTTTACTGTATAACATTTCAACAAACCTGTTGCCCTTTAACTTAGTTATTTCCTTCAACTCTTTGAATATCGGTTCAAAATATGTTTTCGCTTTTTCAGGGTCTTGAAAAACCTTCCTCGCAGAGATCTCACAAACTAATCCTGGATCTTTTGAGCCGGCCATGTGAACTGGCATATCAAACTGGGTCATGACAAAAACCACCTGAAAGTATTGATACAGTAGAGCATGGTTATAGTGACCTCGGATTTAATGAATTAGCGGATATAGCGAAATAAGTATCCCTCTTCCGCTCGGGTCAAGTCCGTCATTGTTTCAGGGTAATGGATATACAGCCATATCTGTGAACAAAGGCCACCCTTGGGAAAGACAAAATGTGATCTTTATTGACAGTTGACCTTTATTCGGAGGTCAGTTAGTTCTAAACAATTAGTGACGGTTTTCAAAGAATGGCCTTTATTCACAGAGTGGCCTTTATTCAGAGGTGGCAGTGAACACAGGTTTGATTTTGGAGTGATATTATGATGTATTGAAGTAGATAGTCGGGTCCCCGAGAGTTTGCTGCCACCACGTTCCGATGTAATTTTTCGTATTCATTTCTGATCACATGACCTTTCGTAATCCTATAAGATTAGATCAGATAAGATAAGACTTATTTTGGCATATAGTACATACATGGCAATAAAACAACATGTAGTGATACTTGACATAACACAGCAGGAGTATAAACACCATGACATGCAGATCAATACCAGGGATGACACAAGAAAGGGTAAACCCTTATTTCCATAGTGGTCCCTTAGCAATGATGGCGTGACTTATAGAGGCTATGATTAGGACATTTGCGATTTTCAGAATAAAATCACAATGAATAATAATTATCACAAAATTGTTATTATCACGTGTTGACTTAGTATAATATTAAATACAGTTATGACAGTACAACATAATTTACAGTGAGTTCCTGGGGACCTGAATAATGGGTTATTTCATTTTATCCATATTACACTGCATGCACATGTCCATATCCATTTTAATCACCGGGGTTTGACGCCGTTTTTAACAATTTTTTCAGTTATATACGGCGACCGGTTAACCTAACCAGTCTTCCTGGACTGTATACTAACCAGTACTAACTTATCTTTCTGCAAACAGACGGCAACTTCTTCATATATGGAGGAAAATCGACATTTTTGTCAAATTTTCGTAGAAGTATAATACCTGCCGCGATCTGGATTTAAGCCCGGATCGCCAGGTTACAAGTCCAGAGCACTAACCACTGGACCACGGTCGCGGCCCAACAAAATTGTTACAAATAAGAAATTATACGATGACACAACACATGCAAATCCGAAATATCGTTTATTTGTGCTTTTTAGCTATTAGTTTTTTATGAAAGAAACCACAATCCTGAGATTAAGCTAGTGTTATATACTGTACTAGTTATGTGCCAATATGTACAGTTAAACACAGTTATAGTGAACTCGGATATATTGCAGAATCTGATACAATATGTTTTGTTATAAATGTAGAGAAGTACGGATACTCAAAGAAATTATTCGGTTCCACATGAATTCCCTATAACCATGTTCTACTGTAATTGAAGTTAATGCTCGGTTCACACACAGGAACTCGCGATAACCATTTCCATATTACGGGATTTATAAAATTCAAACCTCTCCACGCACCATTGAGCATCTTTTTCCCCCCTTTTTTTCTTTTTTTTTAAATTTAACAAAGAAACTACTAATTTAGCTTATTTATTAAAAGTTAATATATCCCCGTAAGCAACTCATTTAATATTAACTAATTTATTTTTAAGCATTTCATAGTCCTCCACATTTATTCATGCACTATGAGCTCCTGGCCATATAAATTAATTTCATAATTTAAAAATCAGAAAGGAAAGGAATTAATATAAGTGTCGCTATGACCTTGTTTTCCAATCCGAAGCATAATTATGTATACACAATTTTGTATATGTTCTTTGTATTGCTCATTGCTTAAAATAAAGTTTAAATCAAACCTCTTTAGGTACGCCAAAGGTGTCAACAATGAATTTCGCCAACCGTTCTTCGGCGTTCTTCGTCTCAAAACTCTTCATATTGGTCCGTAGATAACAAATAGGCATCTTGAATCTTTTACGTTAATTAACACGCAACTTACTTTCAACAAACGCTCACTGAAATATCTAGATTTCAACTAGAACATGACTTTATAAGCGGGTGATTTACATATTGAATTTCACGCGTAATTAATAAAAACAAGATTCGTAATAATACGACCATCGTGACGTACGATCATTTGAAATACGATAATGCAAATGATTATTGTTATACAAAGAATAAATCAAAATTCTACATAAAAGGAAAAAAAACTAGAATACGGTTTTTGTACTAGTATAAATGGCCTTGCGTTCGTTTTCTTTGAAAGTCTTGCCGACAAGTGTGGTTCAGCCTAGATTTTGATATTTGAGCACCAAAGAGTTTATTTTACAGAACATATAAAAGTTTAATATTCGGAACACTAAAAGCCGTTTAACGTTTGTTTGTTTGTTACTATAACTATTGTCACAATTTCAACATAATTTTGAGATCAGTCTTAGACCACATAATGAGATTTATTTGTTATCTCACACACAATTATTTTTTACTGATCATAAACAATACTGTGGATCTGTCACACATAAATAAACATTTATTCATTGAAGGGGGTACAAAACCATTTCTGTTACAAACCAACCGGAAGTTGGCATAAAACGCCCTCTTGGATTCTATGACACTACTAACCTTGTTCTCTGCAAGTTACCACCAACATCTCTACGTGAATAATTTACGTTACTCCCTTAATGTCGGGAGTAAATTAATTATTCACTTATCACAAGTCACAGAACAAAAGAAACAACAGACAACATTATAGGAAGAAGGCTTTAGCATTATTTCTTCACAAACGAAGGGTTGTTTGGCCCCTATCGAGCAATCCTTGCTCAGGTACGTCTATGTACCAATACTCTGTTTTTCTAAGTCAAGCTAAATTGTGTAATTAACCTTGTTCGTGACGATCTTCGTATGATTACACTGCATTTATGCCAGAAAAAGAAAATGTTTTTGCCAAGTTTGCAGAATATCGTATTCCAATAAAGATATAAAGATTGCGGTAATTGACGCACCCTTACAAACGTAAGGCTTCATTTACTTATTTGAAAATATTTGATAGAACTTTACATATTCACTTGAAAAGCCAGCTACAAAAACTGCTATGGCGTAGAAAAATATTTTACCATTTTTTTCACTGAAGAAACAAACTGAAAGAAACCATAGTCTGTATGCACTGTTTCTTGACCTTGACCTTGACCTTGTCTGACCTTATGCATGTACATAATAACCTAACATTGCAAAATCTTTTTAAGAACCGAGGCTCGTTTTAATTGGCCAATTATGAATTAGATTTGTTGACTATGGTTAGCTATAGAATCTAGGTAAGATTTCTGTAGGCTGCAATTATATTTACTCCGCCGATAAATCCATGGTGGCATGTTTTGCACGGGCTAGCTGGCTTGTCCAATTAGTTTAACTGCGGGGATCAATAAACGGCGAAACATTTTCAAGTCGATGCCGTCCTGCAGAAAATCTCCCGTCGGAATTTAGTTTTAAAAGCCTAAAATCCATATTTATAAGGCTGCAAGCCATCTAGGTGGTTATCATGAGAATTTTCAAAACTTTCTAAACAAAACTTTCTGAACAAAGATGAGCAATTCTAGGAAAACAGTAAAACCTCGATAATGTGACCACCTTTGAGATCCGAAAAATCGTTCGTAATAATGAGGTGGTCTCATTATCAAGTTGAATTATAGGGGAGTTATTCAAAGCCGGTCCGAAAATAAGTTGTCATTATAACACGGGGGTCATAATATAGAGGTGGTTGCAATTTGAGAGGTTTTACTGTATATATTATTTTCTAGCTATAATAATCCGGAAAAATCATTAAGGCTAGTTAGACGAGCAGACAGACAGACAGACAGACAAGCGGACGGACGGACGGACTACCACGTGATAGACTGATACCTGTTGTAGAAATATTCTACTCTGTCCAGTAATACTGTACATGTATGTACATACATATTTTTGTGGAAGAATCAATAATTTATATCTCATTGATATACTTATATCGTTTTGTGAAATCTAATTGAAAGCTTTGTGAAAAATAACCGAAAATTCACTGAAGATACCTGTTGACCATCTTGACAGGTGTCTAGATGACCAGTGGCAGGGTTGTGGAACCAAGACATGGGGTAGGATAATCGTAAATTCAGCTACAGTGCAACATCTCCAGAGCGGCCCTCTCTTGTGCGCATTAACCTCCTTTCGGCAGCATGATTTTTTTCTCACTGTACGATTTAATTATTAGTTCAACCTCTCTAGAGCCACATCCTCTCAACAATGACATAATTTTGCTTTTCCCGAAGGGTGTTGCTTTGGAGAGGTTACACTGTATTTTTTCTGGCCTAATCTAACACGACAGAACCCAGTAATTCAATTCTTGGTAATACATGTATTGAAATTTTGGTATCTGTTTTTCATCTCGGTGAGCTCTTTACAATTATCATACTTACCTGCTTGTAGATCTATCCTAATAAGGGTTAATCACAATTCCACAAACCCGTAACATTCTTAAAGTTATTGCGGTTCAAAATTCAAATGTGATTTATTCAAAATGGGGAATAATGACATACGGGTTTGTAGAAAAAAAAACGACAAGAAACCTAGCACCTTATAAATTATGAACACCTGCGATCACGTTGTGACAAATCAGCAAGAATTTTATTGTCTACTTTCATTTTAACTTTTGAGTTGTCTACATTTCATGATAGACATTATTGTCGGCAAAAAGGCTTTAGAATGTTGAAGCAAAAAAAACTTTAAATCCACCCGTTTGTTCCATATTTTGACCTGCGGCACTACACTTTTACGGTTCTGGTTGCCATGGCAGTCTAGAAATGAAATATGATAACAGTTTTGCATGAACAAAGCCATGATTTGTCTTTGCGGGTCCTAAGGGTGATTCTTGATACAGTGCAACCTCTTAAGAGCGGCCCTCTCTTGGGCAACAACCTCGCTTCAACAACAGCATGTTTTTTCTCCACTATACGATTTGACTATTTACTTTACCTCTATAGAGCGGCAACCTATCAACAACGACATAATTTTGCTTCTCCCAAAGGGTGTTGCTTTGGAGAGGTTGCACTGTACAAGATGCTGCTTTGGAGAGGTTGCACTGTAGCATAATTACACATTGTACATTTCAATAAGTTGATTCTGTAAACACCGTTCCTTCTTTACTGCACAAAATCGGTAATACCACAAATAGGGAGTACTCTAATATTACGACCAACTTTTTATAACGACCACTTATTTTCGGACTGGCATCCAATTAGCTGCCCTATAATTCAGCTTGATTATGATACCACTTCATTTTTACAACCGATTTTTTTGGGTCCCGAAGGTGGTTTTAATATCGAGGTGTTACATTTCAGAGACCTCCGGGATCGAGAGGTTATGGTCTCTGATTTGTAATCACTACCCCATCACTGCCGTGGGTTCGAATCCCGCTCGGGACAAAATTTCACACGTTAGGAGGCCGTCCACATAGCTTACGAAAGGTCAGTGCTTCTACCCAGGATTAAGCGTGGATTTTCACCGCTTAAGCTAGAAAGTCACCCATAGACCTTCGCCATTGATGCGACATTAAACTCTTGTGAAAAAAAATCGCAAAATACTTTTTCGTATGGCTGTACGATTTATCTCCCTTTTACATTTTTTCCGCTTTTTTATACATATTTTTAAACTTTAATTACGAATGATTTGGGAAGAAACTTACACGTTTGTAGCTATTTTAAAGACGTATGTCCGTCTTTCCGTCCGTTCGTTCATCCTTTGAGGCAATCAATATACCAATAATCTGCCTTCAATAGATCAAACAGAACTGTTGAAATTTCGGCTTATCAAAGATGCACTGCCTCTAAATTATCAACAGTACTATATGTATCCGCGGGTTCATTGTTTTTAGAGACAACATAACAACTGATTAGGCTATACATGTTTATTTGTTATTCTACATTGTTTCTTCTCTATGACCATACCCAGACTCTCCAATTTGGTACACGGCATGCGTACATTCTTAGTATTTAAGCCACACCTACCTATGCGTGATTGGCTAACAGACACTAAAAGTCCCATCGAAAAATATATCCTATAGTTGCTCGATGTTTCTTGATTCTTAGCGCAGAAGATGACGGAACCGTTTTTTACACATCAAAGTCTAAAAACGTCGCAAAGCCTATTTGTATTGTTACATTTTTTTGTATTTTATTCTTCATGGAAAGGGAGGTAAATCCTGAATTGTAATATACATTAACATACATAGTTATCTCGTGATGTAGCACCTATAAGGTTGATCGGTATATTAATGGCACGGAACGTGTGTTTGGCAATAAAAAAACATGATTTCCTCAAACTCAGCCAATCTTATTTTTTTCGGCCGACAGTAGACTTCTTATTGGTCTCACTGAATTCTGGACCAATATTTTTTTTATTTTCATTACTTTAGGTCCTCATAATTTAAGTAAAAATCGAAAGTATATATTTTTAATGTCATTAATTTATACAGATAAGATAGAATCCATAAAACTGTAGATTCATCTCAGATCTCTAATTTCAAATTCGGATCCTCGGTATTGTCATGAAAAAAGTGACAAGATTTTCAAGCAAAAATTTGCATACAAATCAAGTGATAAAATTTTATACACAGAATGCAAAGAAAGAAAGAAAGAAAGTAAGAAAGAAAGAAAGGAAAAACAAACAAACAAATTTAATTCCCTGACTAAGGTTGAAAACCAAAAATAAGATTTGGGTTGGAGGTAAGAAAACTTGAGGTCAGTCTCTGAGTTTATATATCAAACCTCGGACCTCTATTAGCTCTGAGACAGATCTCAAGTTTTATTATCTCGGCCTCCATTTTATTGCAAAAAACAGGGAATATGAATTAAAGAATCCAAACTGACATGGACTCATACGTAGATAATTCTTGTAAAATTTCTATGTCTGATAAAATTGACTGTGAATACTGGCCTCTCCAATTTAGCGACAATCACTGCATTACATTACGCTTGTAAATCAAGCTTTTGAATACCTCGAGTGCTTTGATAATTTCACTATTCACTTTGGATAAAAGCCGATAACGAATTTTGTCCGAATGATATCAACAAAATCGATGGAGTGAAATATCGAAGGTAAAAAATGCGTGTTATTTCGTTTGATGTTTCAGTATGATATACGTGCATTTCATATATGTAAGAAAAAATTATTTATGATGGAAAATGCTTGAAATCAAGTTTGGCATTTTGTTAATTTCTGAGTAGTTGTCAACAAACCAATGAGTAGCGTTTAAGTCTAGCGGTGTCGTAGTTAATTTCATCTCGTGTAAAATATCCTGATGTTATTATTTGAGATTTTAGATTAATGGCCGACGTTTTATGCTTAATCATACGAATGATTTTCGAATTTATGTTATGCAAACGTGGAAAATGAAGTTGACCAGTAATGAAAATGTTATATACACATAAAAATAAAGTCATAATATTTACCATGTTCATATTATTTCCCCAAATCCAAAATAATATTACATTTATGAAAATAATTATATATGTATGTGAAAGCCATACTGACAGTGAACTATTATGGCACCAGAGGTCTGACACAACTTGAAAAAATTACTGGACAGGACAAAATATGTCAGGACAATGTAGATTGACCTACAGGGCTTTTTTTTCCTCCTATAGCAAGGGCCATTTATAGGGTCTTCCCCTCAGGAAAAATCCTTAAATTCATTCAGATTTCCCCTAAAATTCAGTTTGCTTCACGTTTTTTCTTCCCCTTTTTGCAAAAATACTGTGTTTTTTTCCCTAAATTTAAGAATGGCCCCTTCCCCTACCCGTGAAATAAAAGCCCTGACATAAATCTTCACAAAAATCAAAGGAATTTTACTAGACATCGGGGCCAGTAATTATCTAAACATTACCGGACTCAACAAATCCACTTGTCTGCTTGTAATTATGAGTAGAAATTGATTTGGGACTTGTTGAAATAGCTTCAGAACTAGTTAAAATCAGGGGTTTTTCCTTCTATAGCAGGGTCTGTTTATAGGTGTCTTCCCCACTGGAAAAATCTTTAAATTGTGTAGCTTTACCCAAAATTCAGTTCACATCAAGTTTTTTCTTCCCCTTTTTGCAAAAATACCATGTTATTTTATTATATTCCCCAAATCTTGGAAAAAGGCCCCTTCCTGTGAGAAGAAACTTGACTGTTTTTGTCTAGAGTTATAATCTGTTTTTGTTAACATTCGTGAAGCATATTCCGTATTAATCATACAATGTAAAAGATTTTTTTGTATGACACATTTCTCTTACTTACAGGTTATTGTTACAGTGAACAAGAGAACATTAATTTGTTTGAATGCTTCAATAAACTGAAAGGATCGTAGTAAAAGGTACAAATTATTTAATAAGGGTCATAAATTAGGGTCCATATATTTGTTGTTGTGGCCAGAATTCAGTATGTCCTAAAGATTTTTTCTTCTTAGATGAATGAAGAAGTGCGATTGTTTTAAAGTAAAATCTGTCCAAGAGCATGGTTGAAATAAAATATTCTTTCTCTGACAACATCCAAAAATACATTCATTCCATTTATGTTGTGTGTATAAAATGAAATTTTAATCCAATGATAAATTGCTCATTTATGTTCTACCCTTTAGAGTTGATGTATTTTGCATATAAAACATAATCAAATCAATTATTGACTGACTTGTATAGAATTTATTTGTATTAATGTCTTAGTTTATCTGAAAATGGACTATTTTTTTACATTTTGTTGTATTCTTGTAATTTTTCTGTTCAGTTTTCAACTTTTGTCAATTCAGTCATTTTTCCTGAATTACATGAATTCGACTGTTTTTTCTTTGAATCTCACTTTTCATTTTTTGTCTACTATTTTTCCACTTTTGTTTGCTTTTGTTCACATTTGTCCACTTTTGTGCACATTTGGCTACTTTTGTATACTTCTTTCTTCTATTTCTTAAACGTTTTAACGTTTATCATCCATTCCCTCTTTTTCATCTTTTGCAGTAAAGTGTGAAAACTGCGTTTATAGCTCATCATTTTTCATTGTATACGAAAGTAGAATTTATTTTGAGATTAGTGATGGATCTTAATGGAGAAAGGGAGGTAATTCAGCTACCTGTTGCATAAACTGGTACCCGTTGAATCTGGTGTACAGAGACAACAGGTATGGCCCAAAATTTCCTGGACGCTGATTGGACAATTGCAGTCGAAATTCTATCCGCGGGATCTCGCGAGACTTTTCGCATTCAGAATGCCTCACATTTTTTCACTTGATGCATATTTCGTGCGTAATTTAAAAATAGATCAAAACATCAGGGTCTCTACAATATATTCAATATATTATGTAGAGTCACCAAATCTAGCATTCACTGTTTTATTTTGATTAAAAGGTGCAATTTGTATCTGAAGTATTCAGGCAACATTCAGTAACATCTTCATTTATATTTAACAGATATATGGAAATCCCCAATGTTTTACAAATGGACAGCCAATAACATGGCTCAAACGCATTGACCAATCAGAGCGCCAGATAATCATGTCCATACCTGTTCCTTTAGTGCACTGCAACATGGAACGGGGACCAGTTTACCTGTTGCATGATCATTTGCAGATCTGAGTCATTATCACTTTTGTTAAGGTCTTGGATTAGTCAGCTCTGCCCTGTCTCAAATCACCAGCTCCCTCATGAAATCAAATTTCGTCTGCCTTGTTTATAATTCTGAGACTGATTATACTTTTATGACCCTCAGACCTATTTCCAGTTTTATAATCCTCTGACAGTTTCAGATTTAAGACCTCCTTCAATGTTTTTGTAGCACTCATACCAATTTCAAGTTATGCAACTTTCAGACTAAGTTCAAGTGTTGTAACTCTCAGATCAATAGAAATTTTATATCTCTCAAACCTTATCCCAGATTTATTACCCTCAGGCCAACTTTGAATATTATCATTCTCAATCCAAAGTGTAGCATCATTCATACCAAGAGTTGTTCATTTCAGACTTGTGTCATGTTTTACAACCCTTTGGTCTAATTTCAAGTTTTATAACCCTCTGACCTAATTTCAAGTTTTATAACCCTCAAACCAGTTTCAAGATTTTTTTTTCACTCTCACCTGAAGTGGAATCAACATTCCTACTATAGACAGCCCCCTTGGATCAATAGAGTGTTGGTTTGATACATGGGCCTTGAGTTTATGAGCTTATGGTGGAAATCATGGGTTTTAAGACCATATATTCTCCACCACTGATCCTAATGGTTCATGTGGTGAAGAAGTTGGCAGTTCCTTGTGGAGAACAAGGTAAGTACTGGTTCAGAATTCAGGAACTTTGGCTAGGTAAACTTCCCGCCAGTATTTATTTGAGCTATTGTTGAAGACAGACAAAATCTTAAAATTGAATTCAATCCCACTTCATTTATACTCTTAAAGTATATATAAATGCAACTTCAGCTGGCTATGCCAAATAAAATGCTAAGATTTGTTAGGATCTGCAAATGAAAGAATTTTTCTTGATTTTGTGGTTTGTTTTTTTTGCATGTTTAAGTTTTTATTTGTATTGTCATGTTCAGTTTTTTTGATGGTTCATCCTTCGAACTTTAGAAGACTAAAATTGTGTGAATTTTTTTTGGCCAAAAGTTTTATCAGCAATTAACAACTGGTCAGGGCTCATAGTCTACCTGATTGTAATAACCACTTGGTACATAGATATAAAAAATACCTTATTATAATGACCACTTGGTACACAGATCGTAAGACCTTCTGATTATGGTGACCTGTTGATATACAGATATTACGACCTTTTGATTATAATGACCACTTGGTACACAGATCGTAAGACCTTCTGATTATGGTGACCTGTTGATATACAGATATTACGACCTTTTGATTATAATGACCACTTGGTACACAGATCGTAAGACCTTCTGATTATGGTGACCACCTGATACGAACTGTTGTTAATCATTTCGTCCTCATTTCAGCCGGATAATAAGACCGCCTCAATTCAAGACTATTATGTTTTGTCCCGAAGGTGGCTTTTATATCAAAGTCTTACTTTAAGTGTATCTAAACTATCTACTTAACTATTGCTTCAAGTATAACTGTAAACAAAGCTTTTCTGTTCCTCTAATGAGGTCACCTCACAAGGCATTTTCACAGGTGGAGGAAGGGGCCTCTTTCTTAAATTTGGGAAAAAACCATGGTATTTTAGCAAAAAGGGGATGAAAAAAACTTGATGCAAACCGAATTTTTGGAGAAAATTGTATTATTTTTAAGATTTTTCCTGAGAGGAAGATGCCTATACGTGGCCCCTGTCTATAGAAGGGGAAATCCCCTGCCTCATAATTAAGACCATTGGTTTTGGTCCCTTAATATCGGGATTTTACTGTATAAAGATACAACTCAATGACACATTTTCACATAGACTCTGAGTATAAGGCTGATTGTGTTTTTATGTGAAGATGACCTTACAAGTGTTGTACTCAGTGTTTCGTCTTAGTTGAACTGAAATATTTTTTCTGGGCTTACATACTAATATATGGACAGTAACTCTGAATGATTAATTACTCAATCAAGGATAACGAATGAGTGACTGTCTTTAACTGGGTGGGGGAAAATCAATACGATTAAAACATCAAAGACCTGTTGATTCATCGAGCATTCATTGATTTTTGTTTGATGATACATGCACGATATCATGTGCTCTGTATAAAAAAATGATAAGCATTGGATGATGATTGAGTGTAAAACTTAGGGATATTGACTCGGTGGTAAGGGTTGTGGGTTAAGTGTCTTGGGGCCCATTTCATTGACATAGCTGAGCTAAGATTGCACATATAAAACTTACAAATTTTGTTATAGGTTTATGTGTCAGATATTTAATTTAACAACAGACAATAGATTCTGGAAACAATCAGTTGGATAAAACAATTTTTGTTTGCAAAAAAGGGGTAGGAGGAATTTTAAAGTTAAAACTGCTAATGTAGCTTAGTTAAGATATGAGACAGGCCCTCGGGGTTCCGAATATTGCTCAAAAGGTGTGAACAGGTCAGAAAAAAATTGTTAAGTTTTTTTACTGACCTAAGCTTATTTGTCCAGCCTTAGCAACCAATATGGATTTTGATATACTAGTTCTAAATAAATGTCTATGAATGAAGACCACCTTAAATATTGGCCTGGGAGCCTCTTTGGTTGAATTCACATGTGAGGAAGCTGTGTAGCTAGTTTACAGAATGTTGGAGGTTCAACCTAGGTGTGAACCTGAGGTTTTCCTCGCCCAATACAGCCGTAAAATTGCCAAATGACCCTGGCTGATTGGCATTTTTGAATTCCACCTGGGATAAGACAAATTTCATATGTGAGAAAGTTGTACAGCTAGCTGACAGAAGGTGGTTCTACCTGGATGTACAAGTGGGGGTGTTCCTTCAGTGTTAAATTGTTTGTTTTTGTTTTATGTGACAAATTGTCACTGGGGTTTAATGCTGTTTTTCAACAATTTTTCAATTATATACGGCAACCTGTTCACCTAACCAGTTTTCCTGGACTGTATGCTAACCAGTACTATCTTACCCTTCCACAAGGAGCCGGCAACTTCTCCACATATGAAGGAAAATTGACATTTTTGTCAAATTTTCACAGAAGGGTATGACCTGCCACAACCGGGATTCGAACCCGGATCTCTGGGTTACAAGTCCAAGGTACTAACCACTAGACCACGGCCACCCTTCAATGTTAAGGCTGCGAAAGTCACCAAATGACTGGCTGTTGGTGTGAGATTAATATAAGTGTGATGTGAAACCCCAGCGAAAAAATTTATTGTAATAATGTTGGTCTTCATTCTTCAGTGGCATTAGTTCATATGGTTGGTTGTATCTGCTAATTTTTACACGATAGCATCAGGTATTTTACGGTCAACAGAAAATTTGTCCTTTCCATTCTGTTTCAGTTGACCTCATTGTTAACAAAGAATGTCATCTTCCAATTATTTTATCAGCGTGAAAATTTTCTGTCATACTTTCAAAAGTTTTATTAATATTTGTGAAACATTATCCCAGGTGGGTGGGGTAGTGGTGGATGATTTTTAAAAGCTGGTAAATTCGATAGACTTTGCGTGAGATTTACTTAAACCAGTGAGGAATTATGTTCTGTTGTACGAAGTTGACTCGTTTAAGTAAAACAATGCGATATAAAGGCCATCACTATGTATTGACATTCCTTCTCTATCTACGTAAATATTTGCCAAACTTCAGCTTATTTAGGCCAAAGTTGCTATGAAAAATTTTTGTTTATCATCACATGATCTCAGTGTTTGGTTTCTTTGGTGATGAACCTATTTTTTTTTTTTTGGAAGGGAGTATGACAATGGGATGTTCTATATAATACATAATGTAATATTGCTCAATATGACTATTTTGAAAAATATTGTCCTATCTGAAGAGATATTTGTGGGCCCACATGTTTGCTGTTATGAGACAAGAAACAAGTGAATTTTTTGTGATGGCTTAAAGTTCATAGTATTACCTGCTTCCAATAAGACGGCGTGTGACATCATATTTTAATAGATTGTCTGAAGTGGCTTTTTATCTAGTTATTTGTGTATATTAATGTAAATTTAACTGCCAAGTGTGACAATTTTGTACACACCTGTACATATTTTTTCATGTCCTCATCTTTTATATCAAATAAATTTAACTCAAAAGACTCCAGTATTAAACTTGACAAGTTTTACGTTCATATTTGGATGAAATCGAATAAGGCTGTCCTTAAAAAAATGTTGGTTTGCGATCATGCGACCCAAATTTTTAACAGTGACCTACTTAGGCTAATTGTTTTAGTCAAGCAGAGCTGGGCAAATTTTTTTAAGGCTACAAGGACAAACAGCTAAGAATTTTAACTACCAGCACCCAATTGTATAAACATTGGTTAACTTTAACCACTGGGTTAAATCAGAGTTTTGGTTAAAATTTTGGTTAAATGTTTGGTTAGCTGTTGTAGAAAATTTTGTTTAAGTTTAACCAAATTTTGTTTTTGTTAAAGCTCAAATAAATCTAACCTAAGTCTAAGATGCTGGTTAAATCTTAACATAAACGGTAATCAGTACCAAAATGGCAGCCCTTTTTAAATGTTTAAATGCTTCTTTTAAAGATTAGCAAACCAAATGGTTAAATTTAACCTTGGGTTAAATCAACCATTTGGTTAACGTTAACCAATGTTTATACAATTGGGCACAGTAGTTCTTCAGCAATTTCAGCTCATATTGAGTCAATTTGTACTTTATGATCTGATGAGTGGATTTGTTGAGCTCTGTCAAGTAACACTAAACATGGTTATCAGTGATTTCCCTGACGCTGGTTTCTTTGCGTCCCTGACATGATATTCAGCCGAGGGACTTGCATTGAGAGTGACCGTCGCATCCTCTTTATTCGGAGGTGGTCGCAAACACAGGTTTTATTGAATGTAAGAAAAATTTAAAACCAGTCTGAAATTAAGCGGTCACTGTAACAAGGTGGTTATAACATTAAGGTGGTCACAAAGTGTAGTTTCACTGTGCATGTGTTTATTCATATACAGTGCAAACTCTCCAAAGCGACACCCTTTGGGAGACGCAAAATTATGTCATTGTTGAGAGGTTGTCGCTATAGAGGGGTTAAATAAATAGTCAAATCGTACCATGGGGAAAATGCATGCTGTTGTTGAAGGGAGGTTTTCACTCGAGAGAGGGCTGCTCTGGAGAGGTTGCACTGTATATATGTATATATTAAAAGTAAAAGAAAAAAACACTTCCTATATTTAACCCACAATTACAAGCAGGAAGTTTAGGATACTGATGAAACAAATGGACTACAGGAAGTTTAATGATGTATCTATGTATAATTAGGCATTAAAAAAAAATTACGGTTTCCACTAACTGAACTGACCCATTTTATTACTGACCCTCGACTTTTTATGTTCTCAGTCAACATTTCCTTGCTGATACTTTCATCGTCATAGAAATCATATCTCCAAACTTATAGATATTATTTGGAAGAAAATATTCTGCTGACTCTTATTGACCCATAAGCACACGATTTCCGTGATTTATATACACGAACAGACCTAATTTTTTAATCTAAACTCATTAAAGAACGTCATTTTGCTACTCTGCGTATCAGAAAAACTAAAAGGTAAGTCACTGTCCATTTTTTTGATTGACAGAAGTGACGGTATCCAGCCTGGGTCCTGGCTTCCCTCCTGAAATGCGTGCACGTTTCGGGAACCTCGCTGGGAATGCAACCTCACTGTGGTTCTATATTATAAGCTGGGACTGACAATTTAGTATTTGTTTATTTTGCCTTAAAAATTTCATTTAGTTTTGATTCAATGAAAACTCAGTTTGTATTGTAAAAAAAATGGTCTGAACTCAGTTGTTTATTTAATTAGGAGAACTTTTTTTGTGATCAAGGAAGAAAATGGAGATTACTAAATGGTATATTTTTACAGTATTGTAAATGTATTGAAATTTAACATAAATATGGCTTAATTGGGGTAATAAAGTCCATTACTTTATAATTATAGCGAATTATTGTAATTTGAGCATAAAAGCTTTTCTGTTTCATAACTATATCGTTAATGTTACCCTGGCAACCTGTGTATGTTGACTTAATGACTCATTAAGTTGTTTCAGTAATGATGTATGATTTATGTGTTCACACTCTTGAGACCTGCTTTCTGAAAGCTGCCATTTGATTGGTTAAGTGACAGATCTAAGATGGATTCAACCAATCAGATACTTTAAATCTTAGATTTCAAAATTTTACCTTATTGTGTATGTGAAGGCTTGAAATACAATTTTGAATTAATCCACACGAAACTTTTCATGTATTTAAGTAGATATTGTATACATTTATGACAAAACTCTCGCAATTATTCATGCTTTCAAAGCCAGTAGACTTTATCACACACACTCAAACGTAATTTAGCGGCCTCATGTAAATAAAGGTCACCATGGTAATGATGGTCATTATTAAGCTCAGATTTATCCTTACACTATTAAACCTCAATACTTAGACCTTCTTTTGGGATCTTGGTCTTAATAATGAGGTGGTCTCATTCGCTAGTTTAAAAATACAAAGTGAAATTGAAAACTGTTCTAAAAATGAGTGATTGATATAGTGACTTCGTCGATAAATGGTTTTAATGTAATATTTAGACTTAGATATTGAGTCAAACATGTGAACAAAGGCTTCCAGAGGGACAGCGAAATGTGGCCTCTATACATAAATAAGCCATTAGTCCAAGATTTAATAAATGAATTGGCTTATTATATGCTTAAAAAATGTGTGTCAGATGTGGCTGTGGTTTGCGGGTGGTCCCTATACACAGGTGCAAACCACAACGGTTTATATGAGGTTATTAGTCAAACTCCTGTTTGATATAAACTGTATATTTATCTAGATATTAACTCGGTATAAGTATTGACTAGTTGCTTTGCGCTGTATCATGAATTGTATATTTTGCGTGTTTTATTGCATCTGTGCATAATGTGTATATGTTTTGCGCTGTATTCATTGTAGCGTATAAGCTTTGAATGTTTGTATTGAATGTGTTCAGCTTTATAGTCTTTGTATTAATACGAGTAAATTGTTGATGTTTCTTGATTATTTATTCTTTAAAATGAGACTTAATTGTAGATTGACATGAGAAATTAAAGGGACGTAATGTAGTTTGACTTAGAAATTAAAGGGGCTTAACTCTTGATTTACCTTAGAAATTAAAAGGACGTAACTCCTGACATCAGAAATTAAATAGACATGACTTATAATTTACATCAGAAATATATAGTACACAAATCTACATTGACATAGAAATTAAAGGGACACAACTCCTGATTTACATCAGAACTATATAGTATACAAATCTACATTGACATAGAAATTAAAGGGACGTAACTCTACATTGGGAACAGAAATTAAAGGGACTAGAGATTTCTTAACATACTTACCCAGTTACTGTGCTTTTCAATGCATCTTTATTTATATTGCTACCAATAGTATAGAGTATAAGGTATTGTATATAAAGTTGAAAATATCAAATATTGGTACAGTAAATTGAATTATTACTTCCTTGTGTCTGTATTTTACTATATCTGTAACATTGAAATAAAATGCGTTAAGGTAGCGTGAGTGGCTATATGGTGATATCAAGTTTTACTAATTTATAGTATTAAAAAGTCGACCATAATTGTATACATTAATAAACCCACTATACAGAGTCTATTGCAAGTAAAAATTAATACTTTGCTGTATCCAATTTTTCGATATATCAGTGTTCACTATAACCATGTTTTACTGTACAGTAAAACTTCTTATAGCGACCAACTTGTTATAGCGACCACTTTTTTTCAGATTGGCTTTTAATAACTCCCCTATAATCAACTTGATAATAGGACCGTGTCATTATCATGACTGAAGTTAAGGGGCCCCAAGGTGCCCTGTATAATATATTATGAATATACTTTTGTTAAAGGATTTTCCCTAAGATTTTTCACCTGAGAGTTCTCGGGACTCCCGTCTCCAACATTTTAGGGGTCCCTTGGAATTTTTGTGGCTGGAGCAAATTCCGAGCCAGAAGGGGTCCCGAGGATGCGGTGGTTACTTTCAATGTGAGTCCCTCGACTGAATATCACGTCAGGGATGCAAGAAACCTGCGTTAGGGAAATACCTGACAAATATATTAAGTAAAGTTGTCTATTTTGACAACCTTCTGTGAAAATTTGACAAAAAATGTGATTTTCCTCCTTATGTAGAGAAGTTGCTAGCTCCTTGTGGAAGGGTAAGTTAGTACTGGTTTGTACACAGTCCAGGAAAACTGGTTTGGTGAACCGGTAGCTGTATATAACTGAAAAATTGTTGAAAACAGTGTTAAACCCCAGTGACAATGACAAACAAAATTGACAACTTAAAGATATGAAATTAAATATAGTGCTTGTAATCCTTAATCATGTGACCACCTTTCTACAATTAACTATTTTGACATCCATTTAATGGGAGGTAGGAGGTGTATTTGTACCAGATTGTATCTTTATCAAAGTTGAAAATTATTGTCACAGTTGGTCGTAATGGTCATGACAGAAATTGACTTTTAGAAACTTCATCTCTGTTTATAGATTTTATCTTCTTTATTGTTTTGCTCATGTTATGTCCTGGCGCAAGACTTAGTGGTATCATAAATAAATAAATAAATAAATAAATAAATATAAATAAATAATTTTAGTTACATGACTTTTTACTGACCCAATGTGTTGTGATGCAGGGTCTGTCAATAAATATTTGGCGAGATCGAATTTATAATTAGAACAAGAACATCTTTTTAAAAATAAACATGGTTTATATTAAAGGCAAAACAAAAAGTACCTGGTTTACACAAACATCCCCAAAAATAAAAGGTCAGTAGGTCAGCTGAACTTTTTCAGATATATTTTTTTTAGCTCGGAGATACAGTGATTTTGAAAACGAAAATATTGGCAAGAAAAAAATTAATGCGTCTAGGGTCAGTAGAAAAAATAGGGTGGTCGGGGTGGTGGGGTCCTGGAGCAGTTTTACGCCTTAACCCATTAAGTATGCAATATTCAAGTATTGTTTATGAATATTATTTCTTTGTCCTATTTCATAGTTACCATATTCAATAAGTACAAAAAATGGACTCATTTTTTGTAATTTAAAAGCATATTTCTTAGTGAATATTTATTTTATTGTATTGGCTAAAAGTTCTTAAGCTAAAATTGGAAGGTAAGCTAATTTTTTGTGCAATTACAGATGGCGTTTCGTGTGCGATCTTCGAAATTCCGCCACATTTTCGGCGATGTTCATAGGAAGGAGAAATGTTACGAGAACGTTCGAATAACCAGGAATGCTCATGACAGTAATTTTTGTGCCGTTAATCCGAAATACCTTGCTGTTGTAACCGAGTCGGCTGGAGGCGGGGCTTTTATCATCCTTCCACTAGCCAAGGTGAGTGTATCGTAAAACCTGTAAACATTTTGTAAACATTTGAGGAAAAATACACATTTATATTGTGTTTTACATTGTATAAACAGTCAAACCTGTGAACGAAGGCCATCCTTGGGTTAGATTAAATGTGGCCTTTGCTGACAGATGGCCTTTATTCAGAGGTCAGTTTGTTCTAAATAATTAGACAGTTTTTCGAAGAATGGCCTTTATTCTCAGGGTGGTCTTTAATTGGAGTTGGCCGCACACACAGGTTTGACTGTATATTTTTTTCTGTGTATCTAATTTTCACTCTATTGGCAAGTCCAAAGTCACGTGAAATAAAATTGTGAAAATTTAATTATAAATACAAATAAATACATGTATATTCTATGGTAAATTTGTTAAAATTGGATTGAAAAGAATGAGAATTTGCTTCATACAGAAAAATATGTTGTACATGAAAAAAAATGATTCGTATTATCTCACTGCACAAGAATATGTCTTAACTCGGGATATTAAAACAAAAACTGATTGAAATTTACGTTCTCATTCATGGTGATGTTTTTAGATCTGTTTTTAACTAAAATTGAAAGTGGGCAAAGTTATGACTGCTCAAAAAGTTATTGTTTTATTGATTTTTTTAATTTATTTTTCTATTAATTGTTTATTATTTTTTATTAATTGTTTTATTTATTGTTTATTATTGTTTTATTTATTGTTTTATTAATTGTTTAGTTATTGTTTTATTTCTTGTTTTATTTCTTGTTTTATTTATTGTTTATTTATTGTTTTATTTATTGTTTTATTAATTGTTTTATTAATTGTTTCATTTATTGTTTTATTTGTTTATTTGTTTTATTTATTGTTTAATTATTTGTTTATTTATTGTTTATTTATTGTTTTATTAATTGTTTATTTATTGTTTTATTTATTGTTTTATTTATTGTTTACAGACTGGTAGAGTTGACATTAATGCACCCAAGGTGTGCGGACATGCAGGCGGAGTGTTGGATATCAAATGGAATCCTTTTCATGATGACATCATAGCTTCAGGTTCTGATGATTGTACTGTAAGTATTAACCTAATGTGGGGACCTCATGAGGCGGAGTTTGTGGAATTTATGACTCTGCCCCTTTTGTCTTTTATTATACCTTTGAGTTACTTGAAGTTTTAAACAAAGTCATGTGGGGACATGTGTACAGAATTTCTTGTTCCGCCCCTTTTGTCTTTTATTATGCCCTTGAATTACATGAAGTATTAAACAGTCATGTGAGGACATTGGGAAGCAGAGTGTACAGAATTTCTAGCTCCGCCCCTTTTGTCTTGTATTATGCTCTTGAATTACATGAAGTATTAAACAAAGTCGTGGGAGGACATCTGAAGATGGAGTCAACACATTTACTTTCTGGCCCCTTTTGTCTTAAAATACTTGAGTTACTTCAAGTATCAAAACAAAGTCATGTGGGGACATGTGGAGGTGGAGTTGGGGACTTAAGGGGGTGTGATTTAAAGAAGTTTCAGGGATAGGGATTGAAAAATTTCCTGCCCCTACTTTTTGTTCTTGTATATACTCATGTTACAATTTATTCAGGCTGTATTATATATGTATATTGTATCCTCTCCTCATTGAATGATTCAATGCAATGTATTACAGTATGACCCCTGGAAACGGGACCCCGTTTGGACTGGGCCAAATTTTATTTTCAGAGAATTCCAGTTTTCAGGGAGTCCTTTTTTCAGTGGTTTTACTGTACACAGTAAACTGAGTATTTTTATTTCTTTGTTTTAGGTTAAAGTTTGGAGTATTCCAAATGGAGGGTTAGTATCAAATTTGTCTGAATGGCAAGTAGACTTACATGGTCATGGTAGGCGGGTGGCATACATAGACTGGCACCCTACGGCTGATAATATAATTCTTAGTGCAGGACTTGACTATAAGGTAAAAACATAGATATCTTTGTATACAGTAAAACTTCGTTATCTTGAGGAGTCATCGGAACAGACAAAATGCTCGACATAAACTGGGTGCTCGTAATAACGAGGTTTTTGTTTGTTGACTGAAAAATAAAATGTGCATCATGCCCATAAATTGTCGTATTTACAATAATAACTCGAAAAACTTACCTAAATCGTACTTAATTATGTCTAAGATGAATATATATATTTGTTGATTGTTGATATATACGTAGATTGTTTAAATAAAGTTTTTATCCGTTAATGTTTTTGTACAATGTCATGTCCGAAAATCGTGTTACTGACATGCGGTGAAACGTCATAGTGACAAATCGTGGAAGTTACATATGTAATATCTGTGGCAAAAAAACACAAAAATTAAACGAAAAACAATGATATTCAAAATCTATTATTTGCATGATAATATATCACAAAAATCATCAATCATCCCAAAGTAGTTCAGAAATACAAAAATCCATTTTATTAAGAGTCAACAATTATTAACTTTTAAACCATTAGTATTTTACTTTTAAAATTTTACTGCAAACTTGCAACGAACAAATATATGCTTCATTGTCATTATATGTCACAACATGTGAAATGCCAAGTACCCGATTAAGATTTGTTCTTTAATTGTGTAGCTTTAACGACGTGTGAAAAACAATGTACTCGATTAAGATTTGCTCTTTTATTGATCTTAACGATGTGTAGAAAACACGGCGATCGCCAACGCGCAGGTGCGAACGATATCCAAAATGACACCCCTCGAGATAATCAATGTAATTAACGCTTAAAAATAAGTCAGGGGACCATGATTTGTCCTCGAGATAACGATGCTCGTAATAAACATGGAAATTTATATACAACTAAGAACAAAAAATGACGGGACTTCAAGATCTCCTCGAGATAAGTCTAGAGCTCGTGATATCGATGCTCGTAATAACGAAGTTTTACTGTATTTGTAAATCTCTGTCATTTTACAGTAAAATCTTAATAATAAGGTCACATTAGGGACACAAATAAGTTACTAAAATTGAGACGGTCTCTTTATCAAATTCAAATGTTGTAGAAATATAGTGAACCAGTCTAAAAATAAGTAGTTGATAAAATGACATGGTCTTAATATTGAAGTGGTCAATTACCCTTGAATTTTGGTTTTTCATGTTAAATAAATCCTCCTGTATGTAAATATTTGTAGAAAAGTAAGAAAAAGCATCATTGAACTACGGTAGCTTATAAAAAGTTATTTTTATGACTGGTTTAGTTATTATGTATTTATTTTGTCATTGTATCGAAACCCAGTCCACATAATTTATTTAAAAATAAGACTGGTTTGCCCTTTTTTACAGTGTATTGTATGGAATGTTGAGCAAGCAGAACCAGTCAATGTTATTAGTTGCCATAACGACATTGTACAGTCTATATCTTGGAATCGAGACGGTAGCTTGTTTTCTACCACTTGTAAAGACAGAAATTTGCGGTTGATCGATCCCAGAATTGGAGATTGTGTAGCTGTAAGTATGATAAAGAATTTAGAAGCCATAATATGGGTCCATCTATTTATAGTAACACTGGAGAGCAATATGTTTAGTTCAATATAAATAAATTTCAGTACCATTCATAAATCAATTTACAAAACTTTTATGCCATCTCAGCCATTTTTATTTTGAAATTCGGATTACTGACTGGATATGAATTACTACTGACCTTATACGGGAAAATATTAGATCAGCACGTTACCCTTACCTGGCTCATCCAATCAACATCAAGTATTCTGTACAAGGTGAGATAAAAATAAATTTCAGGATATACACTTATTTTCAATAGTATTTTCGACATATAGGATTTATACCAGTACAAACCTTGTTCTCTGCATGAATAATCAATGTAGATATGTAGATACGTAATGTCTTCAATCAGATAATCACCAAGAACTTGTGCCTCCCCTACTTTTTAGCTCACCTAGGCATGTAGTGCTCAGTGATCTATTAGGATCAGTAAATGTCTGGCATCCATAATTGGAGGTTGTTAACACTCTATATGTCACTGTTTTGATTGGATCTTCATTGAACTTTGTCAGAATGTTTGTCTAATGATACCTTGGACAAGTTCGAACATGGGTTAAAAAATTGCGTCAATAGGTCAAATCAAATGAAAACCTTAGCACTATAAAAGTCACAGTTTTGATTGGTTCTTGATCAAACTTTGTGTATATAGTCATGTAGTGTTTGTTCTTTTTTTGCAGGAAATTAGCAATGTCTATCAGTCAGCTTGACCAATCAAATTTTGTGGTCTAAATATTTCTGGTTCCTAGTTAAAGACCTTAGCAATATAGTGTTTGTTCCTTTTACAGGAAACCAGCAATGTCTACCAGTTGACTTGACCAATCAAATCACTGAATTGCGTGCTTTTGATATTTCTGGTTCCTGGTTCAAGGTCTATACTATGTAGTATTTGTTCTGTTTACCGGAAACCAGCAATGCCTATCAGTTGACTTGACCAGTCAAATCACTGAATTGTGTGATTAAGATATTTCTGGTTCCTGGTTCAAAATGCTGTATAGTATTTGTTATGTTTACAGGAAGTCAGTAACATCCATCATTCACCTCGTCCGAGCAAATCACAGATGTTGGGTGATCTGAATAAAGTATTCACATCTGGTTTTGGATCACAAGGTGAACGAGAAATGGCAATATGGGATATTGTAAGTATTGGAGGCCAGAAAAAATAAATACAGTCAAACCTGTGAACAAAGGCCACCCTTGGGAAAGATAAAATGTGGCCTGTTTTGACAGATGGCCTTTATTCGATGGTCAGTTTTTCTAAATAATCAGCAACGGTTTTTCAAAGAATGGCCGTTATTCACACGGTAGTCTTTATTCAGAGTTGGCCACAAACACGGGCTTGACTGTACCTGATATCCTCTGAGATCCCCAAAGGGTCGACTGGTTGGCAGAACTTTTTTATAAAACTCGTATGAAAATGAGAATACCAGCAAGAAAAAACTGGGGAAAAAAGTGGGTCATTTGGTTTAGTGGAAAGCAAGACTTTTTTGCCTTATCATGCTGACTTAGACTATTAAGAAAATTAAGATTGTTTGTTTTGGACCCTTGCAGGGATGTTTTCCACGTTTTAGGAAAGACACTGACTGTATTAGAAATAATAACCGTGTCAAGTGTTTCGCACCAACAGCAAAATCCACAAAATTAAATCCCCTACAAAAATTTGTGAAACCACAGTATTATTGTACTACAGTGCAACCTCTACAAAGCAACACTCTTTATATATACATACATACAAAATTATGTTGCAGTTGAGAGGTTGTCACTCTAGAGAGGTGGGGAAAAATCATGCTGTTGTTGAAAGGAGGTTGTTGCTCAAGAGAGGGCCGCTCTGGATAGGTTGCACTGTATTTGCATTTATTATTAATACTATTTTTTTGAAAATATTTCAGAAAAATTTGAAGACTGTTCTAACCAGAAAAGTTGTAGATACTTCTAATGGAATTTTATTGCCTTATTATGATCATGATTCAAAAGTTGTCTATCTTGCTGGCAAGGTAAGTGCTTGTTGTGACTTTTATGTGCAGCTGGCCTTTATTCAGTTGGGTATAACGTCACTAAATGTGTACTATGGTATAATCTTTGTTCACATATTGGGCTTTTAATTCCAGCTGTAAGTAAACTTAGGTTTAAATATACATTGTTTAGCCAATCTCTGTGATATTTATACCAGTTTTACAAAATGTTTTGGCATACTTGAATAAATATTGGTATCAGTTTGCATTATTAAGAATATAATTGACATTAATATCATGTCTGTTGAATTCTTCAAATATTGATACTCGTGTGTACAATTTTATTAGTCGCATGATAGAACTTGTAGAAGATCTATAATAGTTCTCAATGCAGGGCTGGAACCTTCAAGCTTCTGCTTGCATGTCAGCTGTTCTACCAACAGAGCTAATTGGGCTGGTTCCTGATGTGGGGCTCGAACTTGCGGCCTTCCTCTTGCAAGTCAGCTGCTCTACCAACTAAGCTCATCTGACAGGCATACAAACTACTATAAACAAATATATATACAACACCGTTACAGATCTGTCAGTTCTTGCCATAATTTGAAAATTCATTCATTCATTCATTTGACTTCATTTATAACATATTAAACCATATAGGTTGATTCTGAGACAAGCGACTGAATGACTGACAAACTGGTTGACACACAAATCGACAGGATACTATACGACTAGCCTTCCCTAGAAAAATTCGGGACTTACAAATACTTCGCCATAACAGAAAATTCGTGTTAACTAACTTCACCTTAACGAGTCGACTGTATATTGCATTGTATGTGCATTTTATTGTAAAGCACTTTTGAACGTGTATTCTTACATTAAGAGTGCTCTATAGATATGGTAGATAATAATAATAATAATAATAATGATCATTAATTTAGAAATAAACTGTTGTGTATTGTAGGGTGATGGTAATATACGCTACTATGAGATGGTAAATGATTCCCCATATAGTTACTTCTTGAATAGTTTTGGTTCTACGTCCCCTCAGAGGGGCCTAGGTAAGAAACTAATCCTCGAGCCGTATTTTAACCTTTTGCCTTATATTACCGCATTTCGTCGCATCTGAAGCAGATGACTTTTGAATACATTGTGGCAAAGGAAGCCATTGCTTGTAATGAGTACTACCCTATCATATTCAGGGCTTTCATTTGACCCTTAAAACAGGATTTTGACTCTTGAAAATAAAATTTTTGACTCTTGAAAATTTGTATCAAAGAGTCAAGTTTACAATAAAATTAGAAAGAAATTTTTGTTGACTCTACAAATTGTCATTAGCCAAAGGTCATTTTTGACCCTCAATTTTGGACGTTTAGTGAAAACTCTGATAATGATCTTGAACCAAGCATTGCTTTCTATAAATTTTTAAATTTATAGGTGTGATGCCTAAGAGAGGGTGTGATGCCAGTAAATGTGAGATTATGAGGTTTTATAAATTACATGCTGCAAGAAATTATGTAGAACCAATATCAATGATTGTCCCAAGAAAGGTAAGTAAAATGAAAAATAATGATTTAGTTTTACCCTGTCTGCGCAGATTAATTCATTGTCAGTTTTAGAACATCAATATCATGAGTGTCTTGCTTTGTCTGTTAATCCCAATGTTTGCTTGTACTGATATGTAGGCCACGGTCGTCAAGTGGTTAATGCGCTGGACTTGGAACCCGGAGATCTGGGTTCGAATCCCGGCCGCGGCAGGTCATAACCTCCTATGAAAATTTGACAAAACTGTCGATTTTCCTCCATATGTGGAGAAGTTGCTGGCTCTTTGTGGAAGGGTAAATTAGTACTGGTTAGGATACAGTTCAGGAAAACTGGTTAGGTGAACTGGTCGCTGTATATAACTGAAAAATTGTTGAAAAACAGCGTTAAACCACAGTGACAATAAGTCACATAAAAACAAAAAAAAGTGATGTGTAGTTTTACATGTTATTAGTAGCACAAAGGATAATCCCATGACTGTATTTTAAATGTTTATTTACCTCAAATTTCAAAGGATGTCATGATATATACTGTTTGTACCTTATTTATTGATACTTACATACCGGTACGCACCATGTTTTTAACACATCATGAGAGTTACTCAAAATTTTAAATGAGTTCTTTGTTTTTCACACGTTGTATTAGTGTAACAATGAAATATATGCATAACCCTGGTGGATTAACCCTTTTCATAAATAAATTGATGTTTTGTATATTTGTTTTGAATTTGGAAGAGTCCAAAATACACTTATGATGCAAAGGTTAAAAGAAAAACATTAATTAAAATTATGTGTATTTGTGAGTAATTTTGAAAAATTATCGGACCAAGATTCAAAATGAATTACACAGCACATAATAATTATATTTTTCAGGCTAATATTTTCCATGAAGACATATTCCCTCCAACAGCAAGTGCAATACCTTCGTTATCAGCCGATGAATGGGTGAGTGGACAAAACCGGGACCCAATTCTGATCTCTATGAAGGTTAGTATAGATGCCGGGTACCAGACTTCTTTTATAAGGTCATGTGACACAGCTAGTTAGTGGTTTCCGGCTTGCTAAAACAATTGAAAGTGGCTGCACAAAGGTTTTTGAGTCATCCTCAAATCAGTTTTATAATAATTTTTTTTAAAATTCAATAGTGTGCATGTAGTGCAAGCAATGTATCATCTAGTTTAGATGTTTTGTTAATTTTGTTCTGCTAATCAGTTGTGAAATTATTGACTGTCTGACCTGTGTGCAAGAATCTTTGTATCTTTGTTAACCATGTTTTCGAAAAGTCTCGTTATTAGATTGAGGTAAATTCTCTGTGGAGATATAAAACAATTGGTTTCTGTTTGATAACTTAAGTTTATATTATTTTTGCCAAACTTGGTATACACCATGTTGTTATGGAGACTTTGCTTCAGGATTGTGTTAAGGGTGTCTGGGGTTACGGTCAAGGTCACTACATCTAAAATGGGAGAACGTGATTTCCTGCATTAACTGTTAAAAGACCTAGTTCCGTAGCATACTGCATTTCTCAGGGCTCTCTCTCTCTCTTTTGGGGGACTGGGGCCGGGGTCTGAGAGGGGGAATTTCATGCCATTTTCAGTTCAAGGGGGAATTTCAAAAGCCTTATTAATATAATAGGTGGGGGAATTTGTACCAAAAATTGGGGAAAAAGTATATTCCAGAGGTGGGGAATGTGGCCAAATTTTAGCCCCAAATTCAGGAGATCGAGAGCCCTGCTTATATTTTGGTTTATTTGGTGTGTGATGTCAACAAACGTATGCTAAGTAGGGGCTGCTGTTAACATGGCGACCTTTCTACAATGGTGGGTATTTTCTCAGATTCAACAGTAGTTTTTACAATAATTTTACTTACATCATTGTACAAATGTGTATTTATCCTGAAAACTTGCAGAAAAGCTGCCTTATTCGTCTTTCTTAAATGATCAAAAAATGGTTTAAGGGATTTACACTTTCAAATTTTATCAAACAAGATTTTTAATATTTGGCCATATCAGGCAATATTTTGCTGCGTGGGTTTTGTATTAAATGTGCCATGGTCAAATGATTATGGTCTCTGACTAATAAGCATAACCCAGGCACTGCCGTGAGTCTGAATCCCACCCTGGACCAGACAAATTTCACATGTGAGAAAGCTATCAAGCTAGCTTTAGGAAGGTTGAAAGTTCCATCCATGTGTACGTCTGGGGTTTTCCTGTACTATTAAAGCAGGAAAAGTAGCTAAATGATATAACGATAAACACCAGTGAGAAATTTTTGTTTGTATCAAAATGTACAAAGGGTAAATGTAGATTTCAAGCAAAAGTCATGTGAAATGACATGACCACTTTGTTATGTGTTAGATTCTTTGGTGATGAGGCTAAGGTTAAAAATTGTTTGTCTTCGAGACCCTGTACTTTTTAGTGCACAGTTGTATTTTCAATTTTTTTGTGACTAAATATAAATTTTGCACAAAAAAGTCCCAAGATGTATAGCGTCAACAAATGTGTAAGAGAAATAATTCGGAGTCCGGTTTCTATTGTTCACAGAATTTTTTTGTCTTATATAGTAAGCATATTGGATTGTGAATTAATCAGTTTAGCAAAAATCAGAAAAACTCTCAAACCAAAGATGAAATTTTCAGTTGAAAAGTTTGAATACTGAGCATATGATTTTACTTAATCAACTAAATTAAACTACAGATTTGAGCTCGGAGACTGTTTGCAAGATTTTTAACCTCAGGGCCTTATTTTTGTGGATAAAGATGAGAGACACCCAAATTGGTTCTAACTCTCGGGTCATCTAGACAATACTGCATTGTTCTTATTTTTTTGTTTCTACTGCGTAACGTAGGTTTTAATGGTATGCCATAAATTTACTAATTACCTTGCTGCATTAAAATACGTACAGTACAACACGGTTACCACAAAGTCTTTGGGACCAGAAATATTAGTTCATTATAACCATATTTACCTGTATCCATTATGTTGAAAAGAATGATTTAGTCGTGGGAAAAAAAATTCTTCACTATATTAGGTTTTTCACTATATCTTAGTTCACTATAACCCTGTTGAACTGTTTACATATTCATGATATTGTTGCCCTCCACAAATTATGTATACTGCTATTGTGAAGTAAGGATATTGTAGCTTATTGGACTGGTTTTGTAAATAAGAGTAATTGCCCCTTAGAAAAAAAGACCAAGTTTTTGTTAAGAATAAAAATTGATCTATTTCCTCTAACTCTAACGACCCTATTTTTATGCCAACTGTAGACTTTTTTTATCCTAGTCATTTTTTTCTTTGGAATTTTTTGTATTCACATGGACTGTATCTCCTAAACACTAAAAGATATACAATGAAACCTCAATATTATTGCCACCTTGTTGTAATGACCACTTATTTTCAGACCAGCTTTCAATAACTCCCCTATAATGACTACTTATTTTCAGACCAGCTTTCAATAACTCCCCTATAATGACTACTTATTTTCAGACCAGCTTTCAATAACTCCCCTATAATGACGACTTATTTTCAGACCAGCTTTCAATAACTCCCCTATAATGACTAGTTATGTTCAGACCAGCTTTCAATAACTCCCCTATAATGACTACTTATATTCAGACCAGCTTTCAATAACTCCCCTACAATGACTACTTATTTTCAGACCAGCTTTCAATAACTCCCCTACAATGACTACTTATATTCAGACCAGCTTTCAATAACTCCCCTATAATGACTACTTATTTTCAGACCAGCTTTCAATAACTCCCCTATAATGACTACTTATGTTCAGACCAGCTTTCAATAACTCCCCTATAATGACTACTTATTTTCAGACCAGCTTTCAATAACTCCCCTATAATGACTACTTATGTTCAGACCAGCTTTCAATAACTCCCCTATAATGACTACTTATTTTCAGACCAGCTTTCAATAACTCCCCTATAATGACTACTTATTTTCAGACCAGCTTTCAATAACTCCCCTATAATTCAACTTGATTATGAAACCACCTCCTTATTTAGGACTGTTTTTCCTATTTGGTAAATCTAAGTCAGACTCTTCTCGTGGTTTGGACATGTCCGTATTAGTGAGGTTCCACTGTATGAATAAATTGTGTGTCGATATCAATGTAATCTTTGTTGTAATCTGTGTGTTGTAGTTTCATAAATCATCATTTAATCATATTTTCATGAAATTTACATGTTTTACATATAATTTGCATGTTTTTGCTTACAAAAAGCACATTTTGCATATAATTTGCATATTTATATGTTTTATATAAGTTGCATGTTTTATTATTTTTCACTGAGTGTTGTGGCTTGTTTATTTGTTATGTAGGATAACAAGGTTGTGAATGACCCCTCATATACTCCCTCCAGGGCCAGTCTTCCCCAGGTAATACACCTTGCATATATTATTCTAAACTTGTGTTTATTCATAATCTATTCATAAGTCTTACTTATATTCCTTATGTACTTATTATTCTAACTCATGATCATTCATAATGTACTCATTGCCTTAACTCATGAATATTCGTAATGTACTCATTCCCTTAATTCATGAATATTCATAATGTACTCATTCCCTTAACTCATGAATATTCATTTTGTATTCATCCATGGACATAGATTAGATGGTTAATGTAGAGAATTTATTTGGAGTGTCCATTTTAATGATGATGGATCCAAATTCTTACCAAATTATGTTTATTCATGATCTGCCTGTTTATATATTTAGCTACATGCAGATGTTCTGTAAAAAACAAAGTGTCATAATTATTCATGAATATAAATTAGATTCTTAGCAAATGCTTCTCTTTAATGTTTGACTAATGAATTATTGCTTTTTGCCAACTCTTTCTGACTTTCATATCATTACAGGCAGTTTATTTGGTTTATGGGTAACTCATTGATATTCATAAAAATGAAAAAAATTCTACTAATACACATTTGTGATAAGCCAACATGCTCAAGAATTGCTATAAATTATATGTATTGTGATCTGGAAGTTTAATTAGTATGTGTAAGTTATTAACTGAAAAAATCATTTTAATCTATGTCCTGATAATTTATTCATCTTCCATGAATATTCATGACATATAATTGACCATTCCATGAACATATATGTTTCATTACCAAACTATGCATATTTATTTATTCATTACTTCCCTCCCATGAATAATAATTTTACTTACCTCTCAATGAATATTGCTATGCATTAGTATTCCCTTTAAATATTTACAGACTTCTCATGCATATTTATGCAAAGCTTTGTTCTTTCAAATATCTAATTACAAAGCATTCAGAGTTGTATATAATTACATGTAATTTCAGAAATTGGCATAATATGAATTATTCAGATTCTCAATGACTTTGAATGTTAAGACGTTTTCCTAGATATTTTGGTTTGTATTATAATGATATAGTCGAAGCTATATAAAGTACAGAATGTTATTTATAGTCAGTTTGTATAATTAACAATAAGCAATAGCTATGTATAGCAATTGGGTAGCATAAGAAAAATGATGACACAGCATTAAAATTTTGATATTATAACGTACATTTATAATCGGTTTATTAAGGAATATATACCTATGAATAAAGCATCAAATGAATTTTGCTTTGGAGAATACAAGGCTGAGAAAAAGATATAGAAAATTTCCTTCGTCCACAAGCAGTTACGTAATGGACCTTTGATAGTAAAATTGTAATATGTTTTGTTTTAAATCATCCAAATTTAACCCCAAATTTACCTTAAAATGTTGAACAGGGTTGTATTCTGCATATAGACGATTTTTTTCGTTTAAGGTAATTTTCGGTGGAATTTTGGTGTTTTGAATAAACATAATTACAATTTTACCCTGCTTTTACTACACGCTCAGGATTATTCAATATCAGTATTTGTACAGGTCAAGGTCGTATATTAAGGTTACAAAGTGAGTACATACGCGTATTGTAGGAGAATTGTTGTATTTTTAACATGTATCTTTTAACACATTGTCGTAGGTTTCAAGTTAATAAAAAGTATGGGTAAATACAATTTTACTTTTAACATTTAACTGATCACAGTTTTTGCTAACATTTTTTTTGAATTTAGAATTACGAGTAGGTTAGTTTGTTACTTGATTATTGTTAGTAAAATAACAATTTTGCGCACAAAAAGTAAGAATTTGGGCCCATGAACTATCACAAAGTCATACATACAACATTTTGGGAAAAACTTTCATCCTAATGCCTAAGGTCTTCCTGCACCAAAAAAAACCTGGAAAAGTTGCCATATGACCATAGATGTTTGCACAACTGAAAAGTTTGTTTTTGTACTTATACTGATCAGTGATTTTTTTGCAGTTTTGGGAAAGGGTCCGGGTCCTGTCTAATTGGGAAAAATGTGTGGTTTGGTGCCAAAATTGGGAATTTTTAGGTCAGGAATTAAGAGAAAATATCTTTATTTTCAATTGGTAAGTGTCCATTTACTGGACCCAAACAAAGAAAGGAAAAAAATTGCTACTAGTGTTACTGATGTTTGGTTGTGTATGTTTTATTCATTGTTTTAAGGTATCACAGTAATAATGTTTCTATTTGTTTCTTGTACAACTGGTAACTGGTGCTGCTGCTTATTTAACCAACATGCTTAGATCGCTTTAGGATTGGCTTATCAACCATCTGAACTATTTTCTTTCTGTTTATTTTGAGTAAAATGTTATTGGTCCTGAATGAACTGATCACTTTAGGCTTGGCTTATCAGCCATCTGAACTATTTTCTTTCTGTTTATTTTGAGTAAAATGTTATTGGTCCTGAATGAACTGATCACTTTAGGCTTGGCTTATCAGCCATCTGAACTATTTTCTTTCTATTTATTTTGAGTAAAATGTTAGTGGTCCTGAATGAACTGACTGGTATGGTTTGGGAAATCAAGGGGCCTGTTTCATAGACATATCTTAATTACAATTTCAGTTTTTATACTTAAAAATCTTGTTAGTCCTTCTTTGTACATAAAACATATTTATCCTATTGATTGATTTGGGATTTATTGTCAGCTGTTAAAGTCTGTTAAATGTCATCCATTAGGCCTTGCTAAAAGAAATATTAGTTTGCAGTTACATGAGTCCAACTTTTAACTGTGGGTAGGTAGGTATATATATATTTTTTGTTGACATTATATTCTTGTACTGACTATGAAAAGCTGGAATGAAGAACGAAAAAACTATTTTTGTGTTTGAATGGCTGAAAAAATTTGGACTTGGGTGATCTTTGAATGAGTCGGTCATGTAACTGTAATCCAACATTTTTTAAGGATGGACTTTTTAGGTTATTAACTGCTATCCAGGCTATGCCTTTGAAACAGACCCCCAGGACTATCAGTTAAAACAACTGTAAGTCTTGTACACATGAAATACATATTTTACACATATTTTAAGTAATGACATCCATTTTTCCCATTTATTTTTTGTTAAATTTCATAAAATATTTCTTTATCGTCAAATTTCATGAAATATTTCTTTATCGTCAAATTTTATGAAATATTTCTTTATTGTCAAATTTCATGAAATATTTCTTTATTGTCGAAATTCATGAAATATTTCTTTATTGTCAAATTTCCTGAAATATTTCTTTACTGTCAAATTTCATGAAGTATTTATCATCAAATTTCGTTAAATATTTCTTTGTTGTCAAATTTCAAGAATATATTTATTTATTATCAGATTTCATCAATTCAGATAGTTAAGGTGTTTGGCAGTCTCATTAATATGAATCTTTCCATGTTTTTTCCTCTCCAATCTTATGAGTTTAAGATGTCGTATGGAATGGTACAAAACATATTTTATCACAAAGTCATTTGGAAAAATAATTACCCAGTAATTGTATTAAATATTGCAATAAAAAAGATGTTCGGATTGAAACAATAGTTTTATTTATATTATTTTATTATTAAATAATTTTTATTGTGTTAATAATTGATTAGTCTTAATTTTTAAAGACTGCTCTTGTAAAAAAGTTCTTCAACATTGAAGTCATAAAATGATGCAATCTTCATGTTTATTATAGTTGCATCTGTTCAGAAGTTATAAACGATTATGAAAATGATGAGACTCGAAATTGTGTCAATTTCAGGACGGAGCCCTTAATCAGACCCCTGTAATAACTACGTATCGTGCCGTGTCATCTCAAGGTCAGAACAATGTGGAGATGAGGAAGCCCGAACCCCAGAAAGTACCGGCATCGTTAAAGAACATCAAACGACTTAGTACCAGCGAGGACGTTATTGTGCTTAAACCAACTAGGTGAATATTTTTTCGATATATTTTTGGGCCAATTTGAAATATTTTAGATTCTCGTCCTCCTTTAGTCATAACATACAGTACTGTCATTTTTTTACACGTGTCGATATAATGTCCTGAAATAAGCTTGGTGAATATTTCAGTATATTTTAGGCCAAAAGAAATATTTTAAATTCTTGTCCTCCTTCAGGCTGAACACACTGTCATTTTTTACATGTCGATATAATGTCCTGAAATAAACTTGGTGAATATTTCAGTGTATTTTAGGCCGAAAGGATTATTTTACTTTCTTTTCGTCCTTCAGTCTTAACACATTGTCATTTTTGAATTGTGTGGATATAATGTTCTGAAGTAAGCTTGGTGAATATTTTGGCATATTTTAGGCCATTAAGAAATATTTGTGATTATCGTCCTCTCCCAGCCCCTTTGTAAAAATGACTTCTCCATTTTGTTTTCCCACATGCGGACATAACGTTTTGAAACCAGCTATGTGAATGTATTGATATATTTTAGGCCAATGAAATAGATATTTCAGAAACTTCAAGCCCCTATATAAAAGTACGGATACTTGAAATATTACTACAAATTTGTGTAAGTTTTGACTGTTATCACATGGATAAAAAAAATGAGACAAAACATGCAGTCATCTTTTTATTTTACTTTCAAAAATTACCTTTTTTTTATTTTTTTAATTGCTGAATGTTGTCTGTTTGTGTTAAATCTTGAATTTGGCCTTCAATAGCTTAGATTTCCTTGTCAAATATTGACTGCCTGTTTGTACAAATGAATAAGTCATTCAAAACATTTCCTTTAGTCAATCGAGCGTGGATGAAGGACCAACCAAGGTTGAACAAGAGCCTAAAGAATCTCCAACAGAGAATGAAAAAGCCTTCGTTAACAGCAAAATTGCTGCCTTTGAAAACAAAGGTAATTTTAATAAAGTTAAAGTTAAATTTGAAATTTCCAACAGTTGTATGTTTGAATCTTCTTTGAGTTTGCTGCTAACTGGTCCAAAATGGTACTCCCCAGGGTTTGTCTGGCCTAGCAGACACCACAGTGCAATCATGTCTTAGTCTAAACTACTGATTGGATAAATATTGTGTTTATATCATAACCTTTACAACATAAGGTTTGATTGACAGGTGTGGCAATTAACAGCTTATTTGACGCACAGTTTATTGCGTCTATTTCCTGATTTGCACACTGATAATTGGCAATTTGACAGCTACAATGAAGAGAAGAGAAAAATATGTACATTTTGGTGTTAGTGTTGTGTCAATTTGAATATTATATCCTATTTTCTGCCCTTCTCGTATTATGTAGGCAAAATTGTTTATTTTCATTTATTAAGAATAATATATTTTCTCCTTTATCACACCTAGACAATGTTTAAGGTACACTACTCTAAATAAAGCACAAACTATGTTTCTCTGGGGTATACTGGAATCACCGTGGTCATCGGTTGGTCGTCTGTCGTGCAGTCAGTTGATCGCACAGTCTGTCCCCATTTTGAGGGTTTATTTAATCAGTTATTTTCGGACATACTTTTAATTTTGTTGTTGTTTTATGATGAAAGTTTTAGAAAAGTCCTTGGGACTTGAATAAATGTTTCACAATATCCGCATTTCACTGTATTTGTTACATTTAAGTATAGCATGGCTTGATCAGGGAATAATTAATACTTCACTATGTATGATCTTTCACAATAACTGACTCAAAGACTGAGTAGTACAATAAAGCCTGGATAATTTCACCACCTTCGGGACCCTAAAAATCAGTCGTAATAATGGAGTGGTTTCATTATCAAGTTGAATTATTGGGTAGTTACTTAAAACTGGTTCGAAAATTAGTGGTCATTGTAACAAGGTGGTCATGATATTGAGGTGGTCGCAATGCGAGGTTTTTCTGTAATGCTAAATACTTACTTCATTTTAGCATATGGCCACTGTTTTGATATCACTGTTATGTTATAGATTTCTTTGTATATGATTGTTTTTGATAAACAAAGCTTTAGTTTCATTAATGCACTTTGGCTTCCATTAACCTGATAGACTGGTTTTTAACTTGGTTTTCAATAAACTTGACAAATCAGGTCGTTCAATTGGCATAATGTCCTCTGTCAACATTAAACAAATGGTGGATTTAATTTAGATTAGATTGACCCATTGCTGCCCATCTTGGTATGTAGCAAGTCGTTATGGAAACCTATCTTGGACATGTATTTAGGGGTTTCAGGGTTCCAGGTTAAAGTCACTGTAACTAAAAATATACTGGTGAAAACATGGTTTAATGACATTGCAGCATCTCTGGTACTTTTTTGTCGAGCCCGCCTGCGGTGAGCTCGACATATTTGTCAAAATGGCTGTTCCGTGTATGTGCACCTGTGCGTCCCAGCTCAGTGACTTTTTTGTTCGGACCATAACTTCCCTACGCATCAATTGATTTTAAAATGACTTGGCACAATTGTTTATTATGATGAGCTGGTGTGTCCTGCACAAGACCCAGGTCCATACCTCAAAGGTCATGGTCACATTGCGAGCTCGACATGTTACCATTTGGCGACTTTTAGTTAAACTGTCAACTGTAGGAAGTTTCTGGAGTTTCATCTTGTTGCCAATGTTTCATTTCCAGTGGTCATTATTCTATAGTATGAGCAAATATATCTAAAACATACGCTTGTCTTTTCTTCCAATGCAGCTTAAATATAATGATTTGTGTTCTTTTATCCCTTAAGGGTCAAACTGCAATTCAACAGAGGTCGTGACTTCGCCGAGGAGAAGATCGGAACGTAAGTCATGGTCGACCAACCAAGGGAACCCTCCAGATTTGATAGCCAATGAAATTCAAGGAAGCGGAGAGGTGAGTTAGAATCTCGAAAAACATGTTTTGAAGGCTTTAACTGCCATTTCTTTATAAAGCTAGATATTTGCCCTGAAGACAAATCTGTGTCAATGTCCACCTGTGATAAGTGTCCATCTAAATATATAAGCCACCTGTGATAAGAGGTAACCTTGTGATTTCTGATGTAAAAACAGTGGGACCTTATCCAGTACAATGGAAGGGCTTTTTGTCATGGGCAGGGGAAGGGGCCTTTCTTAAATTTGGGGAAAAATAGCAAAAAATAGTATTTTCGCAGAAGGGGAAAAAAACTTGATGCAAACTGAAATTTAGGGGAAATCTGCATGAATTTAAGGATTTTTCCTGAGGGGAAGACGCCAATGAGCGGCTATTGGATAAGATCTGGTTAGTGAAGTTTCACTGTAACATTTCAAATATCAAGTATCTCAGAATGATCATTCTATACTGTTATTAGTTAACAGGCCACTTTTTAAGTGTTTATCAGTAATCAGATTTAAATTTATCACAACCCTCTAGAAATGAAGGTCACGTATTTTCCTGCTCTGTTACTGGTCTTTGAACACAGATTTGACTGTGAGGTTAGAAGAGATAGTCATGTTAAGCGTCACTTGCCCCCCCCTCCCCCCCTCCCCCAAAAAAGATAGGATTGGTAGGTTGAAAACTATGCCTTTCTATTCTTCTCAAAACCAATTTTTGTGAAAATACGAGGTATGATTCATCCTCATTTATTTTTGTATTTAGGTATGAAAAAAAATGTTTGTTTTTTGTTACCTTACTTACGTTAACTTTTCCCTGCGACCCTCGACTTTTTTGGCCTGAGTTAAGGTAAAACCACTATCTCATTTCCTTGTACCTCTCTACTTAAAACTTATCTCAACAGCGGCTTTTGAGAATAGTAATAAAAAAAACATTCCTGACCTATCTACAGCATTTTTAATGAGCATGTATCTAGAAACAAACAATTTTTTACACCAAAAGAAGGGTCGGTCAGGTGACTATAAACATGACTATTTTTTCTTGGTCATATGCTTGCGAGGGCTTGCCAGTTATTCTACCTTGTTTCGAGTTTCGTGGATATTTGATATTATTTTTCATGAACGTGACTAAAGATCAAATAAAAAACATGATTTTTTGTATCTTGACTTTGATAATTATATGCAATGTTAGCGCCCTTTTTTAACTATTCCATGTTTTTCCTATCTCTGATTAAAGAATTAACTTTTCATTACTTTTGTTGCCATGGAAACACTCAAGTTTTTTTTATACATAATTTCTATCGTGGCAAATTATTTATGTTATTAAGCATGACTTATTTTCTCAAAACACTTTGAAACATATTTATATATGAAAAAAAGAGCTACGAAAATGTTAAAAAATAAAGAAATAGAATATTTTCCTTGGACATCATTAGGGGGACACATCTCATTATCAGCATCATCACCACCAACATGATTATTATTACCATCATCATCAATATTATAATTGTCATCATCATCAACACCATCATCATTAACACCATCAGTATTAACACCATCAGCACATGAACATCATCACCAAACATTACCATCATTGTCATTATCAACAACACTATTATCATCAATATCATCATCATCAACACCGTCAACATTAACACCATCATCATATCAACATTATCACTAAACATTACCATCATTGTCATTATTATCAACACCATTATCATCAATATCATCATCATCAACACCATCATCATCGTCATTATCGTCATCATCATCAACATCATCTGCTTGTGTTGCTTGCTATTCTAGACTGCTTTTCTGTTTTTCATGTAAATCCAGCCATCTTGCAGAGTGAACAAGGAACCAATGACAGTGCAGACTGCTGCACAATTTTTTGAACACAGAGAAATAGAAATTATTGACATTAATGGTTCAGAAAACACCAAAGTGTCACAAAACACCAAAAAGAACAAAAACTTGCCTGTACATACATCTACTGGTGGTAGATTGATTCTTGGAGAGTTAAATGAAGATCGATCTCAATCTTCTAACCATGTGAGTAACCTAGAAACTATCACTATGGTTACCATTGTTGGGACGACTTTGCCAGAATTTTTATGTTTTATACTTCATTCTTAATTTTACATCTCGTATCTCAAGATAGAAGATAATGTGTCTATTCATTCATATATTCTGGAGTTAATTTCTCCAATTTATCTGGATTTTTTTTATTTTTGAACGTTTGCATGTACTCAATTTCAGTTTGATATGATGAACAAAGAAAATTTTTGATTGTTACTAAATTGCATATATGCACAAAATGCTTGCTAGATACACGATGATTAACTAATTATTCACGTTGAATCATACCGCCTGAATGTAACAAAACACCATTTTCAATTTTTCCTAGAAATTAATGATCAACGACCAGTTTATGGTCTCAAGTTATTCATTGTAGAATTACAAAAAAGAAATGTATTTTATTCAAGAACTTTCTTGCATGATATTGTAGTGATTGGGAAAGAAATTTTCTTATTGAGACAATTCGGATGCAAAGTCAATGTGACATTTTGAAAACATGTGGCGATAACTGAGTAGCGATTAAAACAGTTTTCATAACTATTTATAAGTGTCTATCTGCTAGGGGCTTGTTGTGTAAAGAAAAAGCTAGTGTAAAGACACCAAGCGCCTACCATTAGGTGCTTGCTTTTGCAAAAGGAAAGAATTGCATTGAGCGTCAAATGATGTAGAGCTGCAGTATTTACATCATACTCACTTCATTTCATACACGAAAGGATAGAAAACATGTAAATGTGCCACGGGAGCATCAGTCGTCAAAGACAATGTGACATTTTAAATTTTAATGTGACTATGGCGCATGCCTTTCCCAATCACTGATCGTATACTGTTACAGCATATCAATTCTGTGAGGCCAAGTTATGAGTCTTTACATGTATTAATAACATTTTTATTGTCACATGTATTTGAAAGAAGTAATTTTTTACTAATTTTCTCCGAGTCAATATAAGGAATTAATGGACTTATTATTGGTTAGTTTTATTTATCATATGTTTTGGAGAAAAGATCGGCTAGCTCATGTTCTAGTTTGACCCACTGTTGCCTACGTTTTTGGATCTTAAAAAAGTGGAATGCCAACTTAAAAATCTGATGACCCAGAACTGGCTCTCTGTAGAATAAACCCTTACATAAGAGCTTTGCCTTATTAGGGGACAGCCCCTATTTTTGAATTTAGAATTTCCTCACAGAAGTGATCTGTTCTACACATACTATGTAGATAGCTAATATTATGTATGTATAAATATAATTGTAGAAATTCTTTTAAGGCAGAGCTTCATAGATGACGTATTAAAAGCAAATGAAATTAGATTCTTGGGTTCAGCTACATTAAAAAAATTCCATTCTAAGTTTATTGTATTTTAGCTTGATTTTGACACAAGCAATTTCGCTTATATTAATCACCCTACAGTCTGCTTTCTGGACACTACACCAGTACTGCATCTGAAAAACGGGATTGGGAAATTCATGAACAAAACCTGTCGAAGCCGGGATTTGAACTCAAGACCTTCAGATCAGAGGTCGGACGCTCTACCTCTAGACCACAAAGCCTCCCTATACATTCCATCTTACACGCAGGGTGAAATGCCTCGATTAAACTAGTTCAGTAAACTTCAACACACAGGCACAACTACTCAGAATGATAAGCTAATGCAGTAACATGAAATGGTTGTGTGGCTAAGGTTTCTGACTAGTAATTACTTGCCCTTCACTGTTGCAAGTTTGAATCTCACAACTAGGACCAACCAGATAAATTTCATATGTGAGGAAGCTGTCCAGCTAGCTTACTGGAGGTCGGTGGTTCCACCCTGATCACACCTGGGTTCTTCCTCCACTCTTAAATCTGGAGAAGTTACAAAATGGTCCTAGCTGTTGATGTGATGTTAAACTCCCATGAAAAAAGCACAAAAATTTCAAACCAGTTAACATTCATACAATCTCATTTTTGACAAAACTGCATTTTTTGCATGTATCTAATTTTGCTTTATTATGTGAGTCAAAGAAATCATGAAAAATAAAAATTGCAAAAACTTACATAAACTATATTTTAAGTCGCATGTATGTATTCAAATGTGAAAAATACTTTCAGAAAAACAAACCAAGTCATACCAAAGCTGAATGGTATCGTAAAAAATACTGGAGGTTTTTCTTTTGGCGGGGGGGGGGGCTATTTTGTTTATCTTTGAACTCTGCCTTCAACAAATGATAACTTTACTCTGTAAGCTTCTTATGTAACAATATGAGCTAATTTCTGCTTTTTTCTCTCCACTTCCTTCATAGAAGATTCACGTTAAGAAAACTTGGTCGCCGATAAATGCGCCGACCACTCAGCCATGGGATGATCAGGGTAGCGTACCCAAAACAGATCCTGAGGTTAGTCATGTGTTATTTTTGTGTGTGTGCATGTATGTTTGTGGTTTATTTCTAAATATAAATTGGTGTAAGTTTTCCAGCACGTGCCAGAATGTCCGGGCCTCCTTCAAAATGTGAAAAGAGCATTTCTGAGTTAACTGTAATGTAACAGCAGGGCCTCCTTGAAATGAAAATACCACATCTCATGAAAAGCCGAAATAAAAAGCAGGGCCTCTCATGAAATGCAAAAACCACAAAGATGGTCCTCTTTTATTATACAGGGCTTACTCCTTAAGTCTGCAATATGATAATATTTGCTGTCAATTACAACAAAATGGGTTTAAATTCCTAGTAGACAAAGTGAACTGCACTTAGGCCACAATTAAATGTTTAAAGTTTGCTGTCCTCTAATTATAGAATATTGAAAAGTTGAATTTCTTGAAAAATCTCTACATTTGATAGACTGTAGAGTGATAATTCAAGTGGCAACATTGTTTAAACCTGCTGTCTATTAGTCAAGATCTTGAGTTTGTTGACCTGTTGGTTTGTTAGTTCATGACAGGTAGTGAACAAATAATATCTTAATTGTGGCCATTCTAAATTACTTGTATGAATTAGGCTAGTGTATAACCAAGTTTAAATGTATGCATGTATACAGTAGAGCAGAGTTATAATGAATTCCTGGTGACCCAAATAATTACTTCATTACAGTAGAACACAGTTAAAGAGAATTCCTGGTGATCCAAATAATTACTTCATTACAGCAGACACAGTTATAGTGAATTCCTGGTGATCCAAATAATCACTTCATTACAGTAGAACACAGTTAAAGAGAATTCCTGGTGATCCAAATAATTACTTCATTACAGCAGACACAGTTATAGTGAATTCCTGGTGATCCAAATAATCACTTCATTACAGTAGAACACAGTTAAAGAGAATTCCTGGTGATCCAAATAATTACTTCATTACAGTAGATCACAGTTGCTGTGAATGCCTTGTGTCCCAAATAATCACATTATTACAGTAGAACACAGTTATAGTGAATTCCTGGGGAACCAAACAATTATTTCATTATATTATACATATTTCATTATAAAGGGTATGGAAACTTCACTGTATCTGATTCTTTACAATATCAGAGGTTACTGTAACCGTGTTTTACTGTAGTTAAAACTCAGTACATGTTGAGCATTCTTAACACTAAAGTTCAATTACCTGTTAATTATAAATCAAACAACTGCACTTGCCATTGAATGAGTACAAAAAACGACTTTATGAATGGGAAAAAATTTCCAGCATGTGGAGGCCCTTTCCACTTTTTCCCATCTCATTCCATGTTTGCAGATCTAGACAGGTTTTTATTGTTTCTGCAACACAAGCTTAATCTTTCCATTTTGCAAAAAAAAAATTCAACTCTCATCCCTGTGAATGCCTGATTTTCCATTTCTTTTACAAAATTTTGAACTTCCACCCCTGTGAATGCTTGATTTTCCATTCTTTTACAAAATTTTGAACTTCCACCCCTGTGAATGCCTGATTTTCCATTTTTTTTACAAAATTTTCAACTCACACCCTTTTGAATGCCTGATTTTCATATAATAAACCATTATTTGTGTATTTCCAGCTACGTAAAGCTTATTTCCAGCAAGTGCAGGAAATCAAAGCACTGAAAGAACAAGTGGCTTTAAAAGATAAAAGAATTCGACAACTGGAAGACGAAGTAAATACATTGAGAAAAAACCCACACGGAGAAAGTGACTGCTAAAAATAACTCAGAAGTGTATAAAAATACATGTAAAACAGAATTATGTGTACATGATGAGGATAACCCCACATAGGGAAATCCCTGCCAAAAATAGTTCACAATATCTATAAATAGATTTAAGAAAGAGTATGTATGTAGGAATGCATTGAGGAATCCATATTATGAGGAAATCTCTGCTAAAAATAGCTGAAAATATCTAAAAATAGATTTAAAAGAAGTATATGTATATATCTGGGGGATCCCCCCCATATAATGAAATCCCTGCTAAAAATAGCTGACGATATCTAGAGATAGTTTTTAATCGGTTTTTAAGCGTTGTGGAAAAATCTGCCGAGAGAATGTGATTGCTTAATATTGTTCAGCTTATTAAAAATAGATTTAATTGAACCTCTCTGGTACAGAGGGAAATTCCAGCATGTGCAATCTGACATCTAAAAATAACTAGATTCTAAAATTAGATTCGGTTGTTTCTAAAAATAGATAAGAGTACTCTGTGGTTGCTGTATTTTAAATAAGGAGTCACAAATGTTTGTTTGTCTTTCTGTGAAGTTCTTTCTTCTATATTTTTGCTGCATATCTTGGCATTGCATTAGAAAACCTATGTTTGTGTATATTTCTAACAATTTTAGTGACATTTTATCATCAAGACAAGAAAATTAGCTGGTCACATAAATATTTTCTCTTAATAATTTTAATAATTCCGTTTAGCCACACAGTGTACATGTGCATCTAGCTATGACGTGCTTGTACTGAATGGAGGCAATTTTCATATTAAAAAATAGAATCACAAAATAACAATGTCACAAACAAGAGATCACTGTTGGTTGTTCAGGACTTATGTAGAATATTCTAAACGGGACCATTTATGTGTATATATGTTTGTTTATCATTGTTTTCATGTTTTGTGTGGCCTTTTTAAAAGGAATTTTGTTAACAAGTTCAAGGTTAGATTGATTGTTGGCCTTTTTGTTCATTTTTTAATTCCATGTCTAAAATATTGTGTTGACGAAAACAATTTATTAGCTCATATGCTGGGTCATCATTATTGTCGATGTTGTAGTCTTCATCGTCATCATAATCATGCAAAAGTTTGATGTAGCCCATTATTCAAAAACTTTTAAAGATACAAGACTTGGAATACTTGATTATCATGACAAGGTGCAGTTGCAAAACCATAGACATTATTCTGGAAGCTGTACATTTGTAGTTATGCCCCTTTTTGGTTTTTGGTTAAAATTGTTAATAAAATAGAATGATGTAAAACAGATGAGCATTGGTGTCGCTCTCCAGGGCTCTAGTTTCAATTACTTTCTGCTCCATTCCAATAAAATTGTTCGTTCTATTGTGATTTTAAGTTTTCCAATCAATCGAACGAACAATCCTGTTTATTTGTGATAGTTTTTCTTGATATTCCATGATGTTTTTCAGGGTTTCCATTGGACATTATATTTTCTCTTCCACATGTATGGAGAGGAAATTTACGCCTACAAAAAAGTATGCTTAATTTGATTTTGTTTTCGCCGCTTGCAGATTTTTTTTTCGCCATTTGCGAAACTGACGAATGGCTGCTGAAACACTGTTTTTGTTTTGGTTTATTGTTTGTTACAAGCACTTCATTCCAAGTTACAGTTTTTTCTGTAATCATATGAAAATATGATTTTAAACTTTTCACTGTTGTTTAATTAACATTCCTTGATGTATTGTTATTACAAAAAAACTTTAATACTGATTACAAAGTACAATTTAACGAAGTGTTATTGGCCAGTTATCATGAATATTTATGCAACAAATCAATTAACAAAGGACGGCTATAAATAAAGACTGTTTTTTCAGTCAAACTAGAGTTCACGTCCCCTTGCAGATATAGGCCACTATTTAACGCACACTCGTAGAATGTACTATATAAACCTTCGTATAATACTGTGCTTATAGACCATATGAAGGACCCTTAGACCTTATAGTCAAGTGGTTATGGTCTCTGACTTGCAATCACTAATAAGTTCGAGTCTTCCTGGGGACCAAAATTTAACTTGTGAGGAAGCTGTCCAGCTAGCTTTTTGAAGGTTGGTTCTACCCAGGTGTAAGCCATGGGATCTTCCTCCTCCAAATGACCTTGACTGTTGGTGCAATGTTAAACTTCAAAATTATGTTGTTGTTGGAAGGTTGCCACTCTACAGAGGTTAAATTAATAATCAAATCGTACAGTGGGGAAATCATGCTGTTGTTGATGGGAGGTTTATGCTCAAGAGAGGGCCACTCTAGAGAGGTTGTACTGTATTTCTAATTGCAGAAAGTTTCATAGACAGTGATTTGGTAAGATAAAAATTATAAAACTTTATTGACAAATGATGGGTTACTAGCTTTGTTTGTTTATATTGTCATCTTAGCCAAGAGGTGCCTATGAAACGGGCTCCTGAAACTAACGATTTTCATGCTAAATATTATTTATGTTAATGCTTTATTTTTACGTGACGCTTTTGTTGTTTTTATTGAAGAATTATACTATGCTTGTTATTTTCTTTCAAATTTTATTCGTTTTTACAGCATTTTTTTGCATGAAAAACTTGATGATATATTGTCTGTTTTATGGAATCTTATTTTTTTTTGTCCAGATCTGTCTCTTTGTTTTATTGCAAATTTTTATTGTGCAAAAATTAGCTTTCATCCATTTTATATATATTTTTCTTCTATACTTTAATTGCATTTTGATGGTACCAAATTTTGTGGATTTACCTTAATTGATAAATTTGTGGTAACATGATTCATTGATTTTCAAATTTTGAATAGATGTATTTTCAGATGTATTCCTAATTTTACAAAAATCTTATTTCATGGGTATTTGAATTCATGGTTAAGCTGACTCATGAAATTCATGAAATTAAATGCTCCACGAAAATTAGTGATACCACAGTTTTAAGAATATTTATGATAGGCTTCCAGTTTTTTTATTTTTAAAGCTGCAGACATTTTTTATAACAATTTCATGATATTTAAAAACCATTTTCCGTTAAAGCCAATGAATCATTTTGTTTTGCATAAATTTCATATTTTTTAGGAAGTACTGATTTTAAGTTGAAGTTATTTTTGAAACCGAATAATTGTACAGATGCGGGGCATGAAAAAAGTTTGAATATCTGGACCGGTTTAGGCCCGGATGCTCCGCCCAATGAAATTTACCCCCCTCCCTCCCTTATCTGTATCAGATGTATGTCCTATCTCACACACGGATTTTATTTATTTCATGTTTATTGAGTTCAAACAACATTTTTGTAAGGTAAATCACAAATACCAGTCGACTGATTAATATTTTTAACTGGTTTGTATCTTGTCAATTTACACATGTGTGGAAGCTGTCCAGCTAGCTTTTATAAGGAGTCTATGGTTCTACCCATGTGTATGTCTAGGGTCTTCCTTTACTGTTAAAGTAGGCGCAGTCTCTATGACCCTAACTGTTGGTGTAAAGTTAAACCTCCGTGATAAAAAAGTAATATATGACCACGCATTGTGCTACAGTCAATCTTGTTTGTGTTATAAAGGATTCCTTACACCACACTTACCGGTTAGTATCTGTCTTCCTGCCTGCTTATTTCGTTTTTTTTTCCATTTTCATCGCTTAAAAACCCACTGCCAATTATTCTGTCATGTTTATATGATTGCAGTCTTACGTTCTTAGCTTGCAAAAAGTGAGATCATGTGGAGAAATATTTCCTCATATGACTGACATACATTGATTATGTAACTTACTTTTCATGTGCTAGACATGTATTTCTAATGTCACGATAACGCTATGGATATTATTTTTGAAAAAAGGTAAATTTGGTCATTTTAATTTGTTAAACCTTTTTTTCTTGGTCACAATTTATTAATGAAATTTATTTTGACTGTTTTTTTTCTATGTATTTGTTATTGTATTTCATTTTTTTTGTCCTTTGTGCAATTTTGGATGAAATTTTGACTGTTTAATGATTGTAATTACATCAAATAAGTGATAAATACTATAAATTGTGCCCGTCTGCCAGACATCTGGTCCGGTACTCGCTGAAAAGTTATTGGACCTACTCAAAATTTGCCTTGCATGTCCAACGGTCCAGCAACTTTCAGGAAGCCTGTATATACAATTTACTGTCAAACTTTAGTGAATCACCACCTTTGAATGCAAACCACCTTGTGAACAAAAAAGTCCGTTTTATATACACTTATTGATTAAATAGACAAAATAAATCACTATTTTGAGGGAAGTTCTTCATCAAAACCATATTTCCTGTTATATTTTGATGGCTTTTATTCAAATGTTTGACAGTATTTTGCTCAATAACTTTTTGACATGACTTTTTAAGGCCCCCCCCCGAAAATAAATACCTGGTTTCTTAAAAAGTACAGGGTTAGTAAAATATTTCTTTTTTTCAAATACACATACAGAGAAACAGATAAGCAGCGTATTTGCGTAAATACGCAAAACAAGTTAGGCAAATACCCATCGAAAATTAATGTGGTGCGTATGAAAAAAAACTATAAAATATCGGGATACGCAAACAAAATCATGACGCTGCGCAAGTATTCACTAAAAGGATGTTCGGGGCTTTCTTCAACCAGTATTGACAAAACGTTTTGGAAACTTACAAACTCTTCTCTGACTCGAATCATGGGCGAAAAAACGCTAGTACGATGTAAACAATAAAACCGGAAGTTTAGGGGCGCACCCGATTCTGCTTTCATTTTCCCGATGCGCGGGTCATATTTTTAAAAATAGAAAACTTGTTATGATTAACTAACGAAAATAATTGTTTTAACTTTTGATGAATGTCAAATAATCATTATGTAAATAGTGTGAGTGCATTTCACCAGTTTAATGTTTTTCACAAACATTTAACATAAAGGAACACGACATGTTTTGTCGGCTTAATGCCGAATCAAACACACCTTCCTTAGTTACGGCGTTGCTAAGCCCTTCAGTTTCTCTCGAATATTTTCCGAAGATGATAAGACATTAGAGCGAAAGGCTAACAAAAATACACGAAATGAACTTCTTACATATTATCAAAAATAAACAATTTGCTTTGTGGCGAGCAGTAAATATTCGGTTTTGGAGAGCCGCAGTTTAAACATCGATCAAGCACTGTAGATGCTTGATTTTTCTTTATAATTGAACAGTTATAACTGTTAAATTAAAAAGTTTCTGACAGTTTAGTAATAGTTATAAATGAGTGTGAGATCCAAGATGGTCAACAAATCATAAATAACATTGAACAGTTAAGTTATAAGGTGTCTGTGCACAAGGGATGTGACACAAATTAGTTTCATTTTTAATTTGGATTCCAAGGACATCTAATGTAAAGCCACATTGTTACAGTAAATCTTTGTAAAAGGTATGTTGTTTACGTTTCTTACCAAAATACCCAAATAATTTAAAATCACAGGGTATCAGAAAAATTATTACCCAATTGAAAAATCCAAATACCCACTTATTTTCAAATCAGTGGGTATTTACCCAATTGATGTGAAAAGTTATCTGTTTCTCTGTCACACATATTTTTTAATTCAGAGATTTAGTTCATTTGAACGTGAAAATATTTCCTAACAATAAATTGACTGAAACTAAAGAATAAAGGAGAAAAGAGGGTCAGTTGGGTTAGCGGAATTACCAGAACTTCGTTTATGCCTTATAACACTGTGTCAGTATTAAACAACCATATAAATCCACCTAGTGTTTGTCCCACCATTGGCATTAATCAATGTTTTCAGTGTTCTACTTATCATAAGCAGGGCTGCAATTTTTACCTCCTTGTAGAAGAGTACCTCTTTTTGAAACTCTGCATATTTTTGACTAAAGTGTTCAGATTCTGTGTACGTGAATAGAATTTTTTCCTCTTGTCAAGTATTTGTTTATTCACACCCCTGTATTTAATTAATTGTGGATAATTGATGTTAGTGTTAAGGAGACTGATGACCTGACCAGTAAAACTATTTACATGTACAGAAATTTTATATGCTCATTGTTTACCTTTTGTTTTTTTTTTTTGTGTTCAAGTATTTTTTCATGTTTACAAGTCTTCTTTTTTGTTCTTTGATAATTTCCGGTTCTTATTCAATGTCTGATAGACTTAAAATCCATGTGGAATCATTTCATTGTATAATTTAGCATTCATATTTGTTCTTACACTGTATCTGTATAATTTAGATGAACCATTATGTTTTCAGTCATATGAAAAAAATCTTTTGAACTTTTATTCATACATAAACTGTCTGGTCATGCTCCTATACTGCATGATATGCTTAAACCTTTGCCTCATAAGTATTTCTTGAACTCTTTCAAATTCAAAGCAAATACATGCCCATAACATCAACTTATTTAAGAATATTGGGTTATTTTTCTCCAACAGAGTGGAAAGCAGTGTGACAAAAGAAGCCATTACTCATTACAAGCAATGGCTTCTTTTGCCACAATGTTTTCAAAAGTCATCTGCTTCAGATGTGTGGACATGAGGCAAAGAGTTAAAGTGGTAACATCTTGTGAAAGAAGAAATTAGATTATATTGTAGATTTTTCTCCCAACTGAACCACTTTGTGCTTCCACACTGCTGCTCTGCCATTTCCTACCCAAATTATTATCGTCCCACCCTCCCTCCACCCACTCCTTTTACATGTATACCCTGTCATTAATCAAGATTCTAACTAGTGTTGAGCCATACTAATTATCTCACTAGCAAAAAATAAATAATTTAGATTTAGGGTTTCTTATTCCCTAATTTTTGGGCCGACCCAAAAGTTTCTAACAGCAAAATCAAAAGTATGAAAACATGTGGGGGCCAAATCACAGCTCCCAAGTAGAAAAGAAAAATAAAAAGAAAAGTTTATTAATTTGCCTGCCCTATTTTTGAGGGTCAAGTAGCTCTAAACATGACTTAATTTCTGACATTGTATAAAGTGTTTTATTGTTATTGCATGTTAAGTTGTGTATTACAAAATGTATTTATTTGAATGTTTTGTGCAAAAGATTTCTACCAATTCAGTGAACATTAAAGTTATCATTCGCTCATCCATGTTGTGAATGAAGCATTCTTCATATCTATGCTTTGTAAAATCCTTCACTACCAAATAATGTCTCATTTTATGAGTACCTGAATGCTTTAACTACGGGTGTATTGTTTATGTATTCAAACTGCTAAAAGCAAAAAAAACTTTCTAACATCTGTCTCTATTGTACATTTTTCAAATGTTTTATCTTATATAAATTTATAATTTTTGTTCGCTTTTTACTTTCTTATGCAATATCTGTGTGATCATTTTGCCTCATTTAATATGCTATCTTATTTCTGTTGCTTAGTTACCATGCTGTTTGTACATTTGATTGTCTTTCTGTCTGTCTGTCTGTCCATCCTTATGTCTTTCTGACCCTTCGTCTCAATTGTAACATTTTTAGGGAAGAATTCAATGCCACTGGACGATATGTTGCACTAGTATAAACCATGACGTGTGTTTGGGTGTGGTCCAGGCGTCAGGTCTGAGCCTTCAAGGTCACTGGCCAGATGTCAAGTCTGAATGCCAGGTGACATGTCTGAGCTTACAAGCTTACTGTCCAGACGTCAGGTCTGAGCCTTCAAGGTCACACACTTTAACTCTAGGGGCAGTGCTTCTGTGACATATCTTTTTACACATTTTGTATAACCTACTATGTATTGAAGTATACAATGCCATAATTTGAATTGTAAAGACTACACCCTGCGACCTTGACTTAGTATATTGTCTAAGTTATTCGTGCTATTTAATGTTTAGTCTCTGTGTTTATTTAATGTCTCAGAGTCAACAATAATTCTTTTCTGTGGATCTTCAAATTTCGTATCTTTCATTCGTGTACATGTTTGTAGATCTAACAGCTGCCTTTTAAATGTTGTTACACATTGCCTTATATAAATAAGTGATGCCTTCTTGTTTGGCAATTTGCAAGTGTTTTGGGCCACCTTTAATAAATCATTTTCTCAAATGAATATAAATTCATTGTTGTCCCAAAAAACTGTTTCCATGTAGATGTACCATTTTCCGCTTAATGTTTTGTCTTGTTTGTCTGCGAATTTTAATTCTAGCATAAGAAAGGCTTTTGTGCAGCCCGACTGGTCTATTTTTTTCACTTAAGACCCTAGACTGGTTTGGAATTCTTAAATTTAACCTATCTAGACTGGTTTTAAATTCAGGAATTTAGTTGACCAACACTGGATTAGAAATCTTGATATTTGCTTTTCTAGACTGGTTTGTGATGCATAGTATTAACTTCATCCAGACTGGTCGCTAAATCTGTTCAAACTTGCCATAACAAGACTGGTTTAGAATTCTTGATTTTAGCTTTTCTGGACTGGTTTGCGATTCATGGTTTTAACTCTATCCAGACTGGTTGTCTTTCAGTTATTTCTAACATAGTTGCTTGCCTGTATCCTGCCAATGCAGAATAACATATTTAGATAGATAGTTGTATGAAAAATGACGTAGAATAGTTGACATATAACAAGACCATCCTGAGAAAAAAAGTTGGTTTTCAGTGAATCTGTAGGTATAAACTTATTTTTACATTATTTGCTTGTACTGAAAAATAAAAAGCTGGGGTATAGAGGAAACAAAATATTTTGTCAAAATCTCTTCAATATTTTTGGTTGGGGGATTTTTTTTGTGTGTCAGTAACAAAAATACGACTAAGTAGGGTAGTACCAGTGTAACCATAGTTATTATCATACACATGTATCGAGTTCTGCACTTCACTATATAGAAAAATATTAAACGGAAAAATATCTTTTGTTGGCCTCATTATGATAAAAATGATACAATTTCTGGCTTATTTTATTTTTATTTTTACCACATTTTGTGCAATTGGACTGCTCTATGTGTTATTTTCTATTCCTCACGTTCAAAGATTTGTCAATTTATTTTGCTGCAAGATTGAAACTTAAAAGAATCATTGTGCTCAAAGCAGAAATCCAATTAATTTCTCAATTATTGTGTAATCTTTTTTTGCATTTTTTTTGTGTTTTCTTCAATATCAGGAATTTTTTTTTTGAAATTCTGTTTGTCATTTCTTTAAAATTACAACTGTAGTTCCTATTTATTGAAAGAAATACTACTGTTTTTTATACATGATTTTTTTGTATACATCTATACATTCCTTAAAAATTACTTTCCAATTCATTTGTTTATGTATGATGTTAAGTTTATGAGAATTGTAAAGTGAACTCTGAATTCAATAAATGAGACCACCTCACTGTGAAGACCAGTAATTATTGTACTGCAGGTGGTCATTGTGTCAAGGTTTTATTGTATATATAATTTATGTACTAATATAGACTATAGAGGCGTATTTACATTACTTCTCTGATGGTTTTCATTGTTGTGTTATAATTATGAGTGACAGGTTATTATTGCCATTAGATAAGTAAGGAGTTATTGCCCTTTGTGTTTTTAAAATGAACCAGTTTTTTTTACAGAGTTGCCTCCCTTTATGTTGTATTTGTTGGCAGTTTACTGTTTTTGGTTTTTGTTTTGTGTGAATTGAATTTTTATTGGAAGAGTGCTCTGTGTACTAGAGGGTCTGTAGCCATGGTTACGATCTATCATTAGCAAATGGGCTCTCAGTTTTAAATCACAGAAAAATGAACAATGTTCGGAATTTTTAGACCTATTCTTTTATTTCTGGGTTGTCTCCCTTTGTCTCAGAGAATTTACTGAAAATTAATTTTTTACCTTGTAAGAATTTGTGTTATTAAATGATATTTTTTAACTTACATGACAGAATTTAAGGCTTGTTTAAGTATTAAATGATATTTTTTAACTTACATGACAGAATTTAAGGCTTGTTTAAGTATTTATTCTGAAATTACCATTTACTTGTTTTTCGTGAAAAAAATGGAGGAGCTTTTATTGTTGAATATTCGGTATACTGGTATGTTGATGGTGTATAAAGCTTATCTCCTCTTTCTCTCTCTCTCTCTCTCTCTCAAGCTCATAGACACCCTCCACTACCTGTCACCATTGGAAGGTAATTTATAGAAAGGTTGCACATTTATATCAGTTTGAAGATCTTTACGAATACAGGGACTCTGTACAGTCCTTGGTGAATCATTCTCTTTGGTGAAATGTTTTTGTTTTCATATTTCTATGTTTTTTTTCTGATATTTGCAAATAAAACTAAATGCTTATGAAATGGTATATTTTATTCATTAGGCCAGAATGAAAAAAGTTTGGTTCTCAAGTGCACAACCAATCCACCATCTTCGGCACCCTAAAGTTTCTAAGTACAATACCCATACTATGAAAATACTTAAGGATAAATTATAAATTGTAATCTCAAAAACGTTTTTTTTTAAAAAAAAGAGTTTTTTTCGAACTACCTTTCCTTTTATTGGTCAAGTAACCATAAACGTAATTATTTTGTCTAGCCTGGTATGACGAGTGTCATTGAAGAGGAACTTTAACATCATCGGCATGATTGTCCATATGACATACAGGAAGTTAATCCATATGTTATTCAACGATAAAACACGATAGGCTGTTCCATTTTACCGATTCAGTTGTTACCTAGAAATTTTATATATTGGCCCATGACGTCACATACGAGTTGTGTTCAAAAAAGTTCTTAGACAAGACTTTTTAAGGAAGTATTAACGTCATTTTCCAGGCGCGTAGCTAGCCTATAAAGAATGTGGATTCAAAATAATCTAGGGGGGTCAGGGGGCATGCCCCCCCTGAAAATTTTGAAATAAATGGTGCAATTTGGTGCGTTTGGGGGCCTCCGGAGAGCTTTCTTGACCAACGAAAATCCATTTATTTTAGCATAAAAATGGAGATGAATAGCTTTACTTTCGTTTATTTCAACTAGTCTACATTTCACAGCAAGTCTAACTTGCGGCCTTTGCTGGCCGCAAACTCGTTAATGACAATATCAATATATATTTCCATGTGTCTGTAGGCGTGCAACAGGGCTAGTCCAGACATCCGTTCTGTGAGCATCGTTGATCTCATGTAATTTTTCAGGCGTCTCATGATACTAAACTGCCTCTCGGCGGTAGCGGTAGACACTGGCATCGTAATTAGTACAACTAGACAGGTGAAGATGTCTGGATACAGAGTCTTGTTCGTAGCCTTCAATGTGTCAGTAAGATTTGAGGGTTTTGTCCCCTCCAGCTCTGTGCCATATTTCTTGCGTAATTAGAACCTGGAAGAATAAATTGTGGCTCCGTACATGTATGAAATCGGAATACTTTTGACCTTTATGCGCTTCCGTAGATGAAAAAAATGACGAGCGTTGTGTTTACCAGAAATGTTTTTTTCATAAAATCCATGTATCAATATAACTAATCTACCAAGAAGGAACTATTTCAAAAATGCAGAGTAATACGACAAATGCACCAGAATTTTTCACATAAATTTTGCATCATGAATTCACTGATTCAGGTTGGTTAGTTCAAAATGTTGTCAGTCTCGCTAGAATCGGTTCACAGACATGGTCAAACATGTCATTACTCAACAAACAGACCGAAACAAATAAACACTAGGCATACATAGTAACATTTTAGTTATAATTACCTCTTTTCTATCGCTGATTCTGCTGATGACTTCTTTAAGAACTCGATGTAAACATTTGTTTACATTTCGAAAATACGGCGCGTGCAAACTTCCGACTTTGAAGAGCTGCAAAGGCCGACAACTTTTCAAAAAAATACTACGGTATGGTGTACGATTTAGGCTATATGATTTATAAAGCATTCAGTGTGGTAATTATCAGATCTGGCGAACGCGGCTGAATTTCAAACCACATTTTTTTTACTAAAAATTTTTTTTTTTGGTCAAAATAATGTGGATTCAGCTGCGTACTCGCGTATAGGCAGCTACGCGCCTGTTTTCCTACAATCAGCTGTATGGATGTTTCCAGCAACACAATAAACGTCTGCTAAAGGACTTAGGCGAAAAAATAGGTATTTTGAAATTTTGAAACATGAATAACGCGGTTACGTAAGTCTTGTTTTTATACACAGGAGAAAAAATCTAACAGCCAACAGGAAGAAAAGGTATTCCTTGTTTTCATGTGAATTTCTTTTCTGGTTAGAGTCAAAATAATTGATATATTGCCATATTTTATCGGTTGATCATGTATGGACAAATATTGGAATATATTCATTATTTTATTTACTAAAACCGTAGCATAAGTTTCCACCTTACCATACAAATGACACAAATCAATGTTTTCCTTGCATTCTGTAAGCAAATTTACCATTTATATAATTTGGTTGAACCAGGGACTTCGTTGTCCCATTTTAACAGTATGCCCTGGACACACAGCGGTACTCCTGGCCACTCTACATACCTGACTTCATTTACGGTTCAAAGCTAATTCGAACTACACCTAATGATGTGAAAAATAGCACTCGGAACTACTCGGATGTCTCTCGACATTGACCTCGGACGTAATACGATGGCATCCATTGGGACTACTTTCAACCTCGTTTCCAAATAGCGCTAAAAATGGTTGTCGTACAAATCCGTCGTACAAAGATTTCAATGTCTGGATCTGTTTAACTTTTAAATCGAAGTCAACATGAACACAATCTTTAGCAAACTGCAAAGCTTCAAAGAAGTCACTGTCATCGGCCATCTTTACGCGTAGAACAATTGAGTGAGAAGGCAGTTCCGGCGGAGAAATGCATCGATTTGATGCATATTCCTCCACCAATCACATCCGAGGTTAGTATGGAGCGAAGCGGAGTTAGCCGAGGATTGCCGATTGGAAAATGGAGGCGGAAGCATTCGGCACACTTCAGCCAGCTGTCTGTTTAATGGAGGTACGAAATTGGCCGAGGTGTGCCGAATGGAGGTGAAAGACTATAAACTGGTCCCCGTTCCATGTTGCAGTGCACCCTGTACAACCGGAGTCAACGGGAGCCAGTTTGAAAGACTACTGACACTAAGTAGTGTGTTCCGTCAAGTTTGGAGGATTGACAACAGTGTAAGCTGTTGGTGGTAGTTCATGAGACAACAGAACATCATACCACACAAACACCCAGTGACCTTGGGGATGACATGGCGTCAGCTTGGTCAAACAGTGAAAATGTGCATCTATGTGCTACAAACTGACGATCACTTGAACTTTTTCTGTCGGAGTCACTCATCTTTCTTTACTATACGAAGTAACAGGTTTATTTCAATAAGTGAAGTTATTTGTACGAAGTGGTAGTTACAGTGGCAGGTTTATTACACGGCGTCCCCGAGTCCAAATTAAAAGATATCACGTAATAATTGCAGTTTTATAGTTGTCGAAGGTCTTGTTATAATAACTAGGGTGATAAATGTGTCGTCAGTCGACCTGAATACCGCATGAGGTTTTCAAAGCAGAGGGTCGAAATCATTCGGAACATCTTGGTTATTTCCAGTTAAGTCGTATAGATTTTGCACTTGTAGTTTTGGTTTAAATATTGCTATCTTAGCTATAGAATGTATTTGGAATGACAAATACCATGGAGACAAGTTGACTTGGTCTACAGGAAAACATGCCACTTCTGCTATTTCACACAAAAAAATATAAAAAATGTAAAAAAAAAACACATTACAGTCGTTGTACATAGGTGATTGACTTAAGGCATGACTTCATGTTACCGGGTGTCCTGGACATGAAACAAACACTATTTTGAAGAATTGTGTATTTTTGAACTAGTGCTTTTATTAAATCTCTACCACATTGTGCGAGACATATTGCACAAACAAGAATGATAAACTATCTCAAAAGACAAAAGTCAAATCACCAAAATGCTTAGATGACGTTTTGATAATCCTGAGCTGCTCCCTCTTTTTTTGTTGAATCAGGGGTCATAATACAAGAGTGTCTGAGGTGATTTTGCTGATTAACGAACTTGGACGAGATATTATGATAACCCCATAAATACTTTAATAAAGTTTGGTGAAGACTGTATGAGATCAGTTTAACGTAGGTGTTCTTACAATACGTCCCGTCATGACTGGCTTATTGTAAGACAGCTCATGGTTATTGAAATTAGGTGTCTGACCTGTGGTAAATAACTAGACATTTCAGCCACGAAACAAACAATAAACAACGTTTCAAGGAACTGTTTATTTGTACAAATGTCCATGATATTAACTCCTTAATATGCCTATAAAACGTACATATAGATTAATTTAATTATGACAATTTATGTGTATATAATTAGCAAAGGTATTTTCATTACTACAAGACGGTACACAGATCAATAGGTACAAAAGTTATTTCCATACAAATTATCCGATTAATAGTAATATATAATTACAAATTACGTGATATGTTTTGCCACGTATGTAACGGAGTTGACGAAATTTACGTTACCGCCGTAGCATTGGCCAATTTATGGTCATTAAAACGACCATATTGATCGGTTCGTGGAGTTTTTTGTCACTTCTAACATCATCAATGATTAGCCGGGGTCATAACACATTTTTTACGAGATAAAACACTTATTCTTTGCATAACGTTGTTGTCACGTGATGATTTCATGACAATTTACGCTAACAAATCAGTCATACACGAGTACATGCACACGAATGTCTTAGCAGTTTTTTTTTCATGTATACAATCAATTAGTTTTGATGAGATGTTCATTATAAAATGACTGCTTGTTTAATTAAATAAGTACTTTTATAAATAACTTTTACAAACTTTTGTGGAATACTAATTTAGGTAATATTTGAAATTATCATTTTTGAAGCCGCGGCCTCGTGCTTTAAGCGCATGTGTTATAAGATTGAATATTTGTTATGAGGCAGGTATAATCGCAATTATATAACAGATCTTTTGTCGGTTGGATAATTTTCGGGAAAAAAAGACTTCAGACATGAGAAAAGCCATTTCCTGAACTAAATATTTCGCATCTATCTGTACGTCAATGCATTTATGATAAAGTGACTAAAAATGGATTTAACGAAAGGATCTTATTTATTTATTCATGTGATTTTGTTTCTATGCATAATGCAATATATGTCCGCTCAGTCTGTGGACAACCGCCGAGGGACGGATGGACTTGTAGTACGACAAAGAAGCCGGATTCAGGTCCAAGACCAGCCATTTCGGCAGCATTCGGGCATGAACGGCCAACGAAGAACGTCCCTTCCGGTAAATATCAGTTTCGTTATTTCGTTCGCGTATTAGCACAATATTCAGCACGTAGTTTCACAGTTTTTGCGATTTTGATGACGCTGTTTTTCATAAGACGGGTGTGACCGGGTTTATTTCCAATTATTTTTGTTTGTAACGATCCTATTCGATATTTTTCTTGTAGGAGAGATCATATGATGCCACCCACTTTCATTTTCATACAATAACTATACACGATATTAAGACTATTTCCGATAAACAATTGACCTTGATATTACGGTGGCCTCATTATCAAGTTTAAATAAAGGGAAAATATTAGTTCCATAATGGTTACATTTAAGAACGTAAACCAGTTTCCATGGACCTTTGGCGTTTTATATTTTAAAAAGTGGGTACTATATTCATTTGACCAAGCGTTTTATATTAAAGAACGGACACCAGATTCCATGGACCTGCGGTCGTTTCATATATAAGAACGGGAACCAGTTTACATAAATCTTTGGCGTATTCTATTTAAGAATGGTAAGAATGGATATCAGTTTCCATTGGGAGGTTTATTTCTAAAAACGGATACTAGTCACTCATATTTTGTGTTTGGAATTCAAAAACGAATTCTAATTTACGAATTTTCAACATGCTTATAAAACATTTGCACATACACATGACTGACTAGTCCCAGAGTACTGCTAAAGGGAGATAATCTAGCAAGCGATACTTTTGTCATTCTTATTTGTTTTTTTTTTGACATTTTACGCCACCACACGTGGCCGACACACATTTAGATCTACCTCTATTCGGACACGTAATTGTCATGTCTAGGATGGTGTTTCTTGAGAAAACTGATCGGATAAAATCCTGGGTCTTAAATCGAACTAGAATGGCGGGAAGGACCTGGTGGAACCTGTACAGGCAAACGATGTTGCGATTATATCCTCACAGTAAAATGATCGTATATATTTTTATACATGTATATACACTGAAATGCAACATAAAATGATAATAGTGAAAAAATAGCCAAACCGTTGGTTTATAATTCTAAGAAGCCGTAAAAATGTTTGTTCTTGTATTTCCCTGTGACCCTAGACTATTTATTAAGCCCAAGGAACGATATATTTACTGTCGCCATTTTTATCTTTCGGCACAGAAAGACCCAACAGCGGCTTTCAAGAATAATAAAAAATCTCCAAAAAATCCTTATCTATCTGCTCTGTTTTTAATGAGCATGTAACCAAATATTTGATAAGACCACCGGTTGTAATTATGCTGTCAATGCTTACCATAGGCGTAGGCAGGGATGAAATGTTTATACGCACAGTGAGGCACGAAGTGCCGATGGGGGAGGGATTTTACAACGTAGGTTACGGAATTTTTTTATATGCACGTGCACGTTGTGCGTAATGGGTGCTACGCCCTTGTTACATAACAGTAGCGCTTTTGTGGTCCAAAGCGGTGAAGTCATGCATGACGTGTTTAGATGTGTGAGTCATGTTTCGAATGATGATCATGTGTCATATTATATCACTGTTATTGGCAATAATATACATAGCAAGTTTTACACCTAACTCTCACTGTTCACAACACTAGAACACACTTATCACATCAAAACAACGTATTAATAATGGTGTGACTGTATTGTTTATGGAATTGACAATTTAGTGATGTTTGACCTGAAATTTACTTACATACGTACGTATGCATGGTGTTACAGAAAACCTTTGCGTCGCACGTGCTTCAAATAGAATTTGAAAAAAAAAACATATTAAGTTGTTATAATCGCTCTAGGAGAATTAAAGTAGTTATTTCACCTGCAACGGAATAGTGCCGACTAGGTAATGTGAGACAACTGCTCTAGAAATTTTACTACCAATGTCGAACATGGTAGTCTCCCTTCGCGATATACTCACATTTGTCAACAAACTGTAAAATCGCTTAATTTCGATACCATTGTATATGAATCTGGTTTATGAATTAAACTTTGAAATTGATGTTCATCCGAAATGAAATCCAATATATTGCACTTCTACCTCAGTATTCAAAATAGCCTTTTCGCAACACAGGATGAATAAGTTTGATGCTAAATTTACTTCATCGAATAAGTACTGAATATTTTTCGTGATCCTTTTCCATCAAGGTGACTAAATCAATGTGATTATAACAAAAATCATTCTCATGTACATGTTTTATCTTTTTTATTTTATTCATTTTCACATTTTCGTATTTCTCATTTGCAGAATCGTAATATGATAAACATGAGAAATCAACAAATCAACAGAGCTCGAAGTTTTCCTAATCCTGGAGGCATGTCACGTGTGCAGATTGATCCAAGAATCATAGACCAACGACGTATCGCTTTCATACGCATGCGCAGACAACCAACATCAAGATCACCGAATGTCGGGTCGTCAATGGGTACTACTTCAAGTAATTGCCCAGCACCTAGATCTGTTCGTTGCTATATTTGGCCAAATAATCGGGATACATCAGCCGCTTTCAGGTGTGAAGGTCGATGTCGAGGACGGAGCTGTATTTTACCATGTGAGTGCTCTTGTGTTCACCCAAGACTGATTGGACCATTGCGTGCCATGGGTCGGATCCGTGGTCCGGAATTACGGCCTTTAGACAACCGCCTCCGACAAAGGCGTCGCCAAGACCCAAATACTAACACGCCATTGGCGATACGACGTGCGCTTCAACGGCGATTGGGCGGGACTCAAGGGGGCGGCCAAGGCAGTCAAAGTGATGCTAGATCAAGGAGGCCAACCATCCCCTTTAATTTTGGAATTAGTGACGATGTGCTTGCTACGTTGATAGCCCAACCAATTTTAAATGAAATAGTTGGGCCTCAGGGTATTAATCAAATAATTGCAGGCGAACCACCGCCGATATTGTCCCGCGAAGCCATGGAACGCGGTACCAACTCTAGGAACCAGCTAGATAGACGTTCCGGTGCGTCAAGCATTCAGCGACCAACATCCTCATTACTAACTGACGAGAATGCTGGGATACCAGTACCTATAAGTCAGTTGAATTTGTTCCCTGACCAAAGTATTAGATCTACAGGTACGTACAGAAATGAGCATAGAAATCGAATGAAAATTTATAACATCATTTCATTTATTTCTAACTACAGTTTGTTCCCTTTACTAATACAGTGAATCATACAGTATTCAACATTATACAGACAATACCTTTAAGTGTGCCATTTCTTACATCAAAGTTAGAAAAAAAAACATGAATCAAGAAACTATTGTAATCATTACAACATTCATTTTATCTAAATTCCACGTGATATTTACATATACCATTAATGTACGTGCCAAATATTGACTAAATACTATCAAAACGTGTATATTTAATGTGGCTCGTTCAATCTTGGTTTATTCTATAGCTTAAAACTTCTCTATTTCCAAATTATTTTAAGTCTTTGGACACAATCGTTTCAGATCTGTTGCCAACACCAACGGAAGTGTCCCGTATGTCCACTCCAGGAAATGACGTAAATGTGCAGCAACTTCCGGGAACAAGTGAGTGATTTTACCGCCTTTTATGAAACTCCGTGCAGAACTCTTCGAAGAAATTAATATAACTCGTAGAGAGCATGTACTGTGTCAGAAGTTAGTTTGAACCAATAAAATTGATAGAAGAGTTGTTTCCCTTTACCTGCAAATAGTACAGAGCTTGTCTGCCGTAGTCGAAAAATGTTGACCGGAGCACTAATGGTCGCCCTAGGACCTAGCAAGGCATATGTTTCTCCGTGACAATTTAATTCAGGATGTATCACTCCAGTTCAAACGTCATCCACCTTTAAATTTTACATGTTTTCATTCAATATACATAAGCACGTTTAATCGACCATTCGTCCACAAAGACAAGACTGGCTTAATAATGAAAACATGAAACATGGTACAATTAATAAATTAATTAATCATTAGAGAATCCTTTCATTTATTTAATATCTATCACAACGTGCTATCTTCTGCTTGCTGTGGTTTTGTTAAAGAGGTAGCCACGTCTATCAACTTTTGCATTTCTGTAATGTGCAAGAACAATTTAATGGCGAATTTTATTGCTTTGCAGACGTTCTTTTCGTGAATTTGTCACGAAGTGGACCAAGCGCTAACAGGCGGTCTGTTGCAGAAAGGCTAAAAACAATCGCGCCAATGGATGGTTCCCATTCTCATTCCCATGACGTCATCAACAGCACGCTTATATCACGTGATACTGGACTGATTACCGGCATGGATACAAATAATTTTATTCAGGAACCATCACTTCCTTCCAGATTCTCGCCTCCGACGAAAGCAGAATGCCTTTCTTTAAATTTAGAGTTGTGGTGTGACCCTCAACCCCCGTGGGACGGAACCCCGGGGGTTAGCAGGTGGTGTTTGTTAAATTGCAGGGCTGATAATTGTGACAATCAAAGGTGTGCTTGTTCATGTATTGAAGAAATTCTATTTACAGCAAAATTTGACCAATTAACTTTGCAAAAAGTCAAGTAACGCGCCATAGAAGATCACATTGCAGTGCGCTTACGCAATGATGAGTTTTTATTGATTATTTATGTGATTGTAAGATACCAAATAAAAGTAAATAAACATTAGGTTATGTAAATGACAATTGTCAAGAAACAATAATTATGCTACTATATTTTGTCTATAGATAAAATATGGGTGAGTGTTCTGTCCATAGTATATCGAACAATTAACAGGGAAACATATTTATTACTTCGTCTCAAACACATAAAAAACTTGCAGAATAAATACATATTTTTGTATCCAAAAACGACAAGCGCCATATTTTTGAGTAGGCTGTTAGATTTTCCTCCTCCGTATAAAAAAACAAGAAGTACGTGACGTCATTGAGCAATGCAATTGGTGGGTTACAATTTGGCGGGAACGAAGAACAGCCAGTCGTGTTTTATCACAGAATAATCTATGGATTAGTGTCCTGTACAGTACGTTTATATAGGCAATGTTACTGGTCGTGTTAGGGTGGTCATTTTTAAACCGACGAAGGTATACGCGATCAATTGTATGATTCACAATATCAAGCTATCAAAATGATACTAATTCACAATAAAACTAAAATTGAGCACCAAATAGATGCACACTTTATAGGACCGGTAAATTACATTATTATGTATTTCTAAACCAGATACGAATGTACCCATTTCTGATTCACTCATCATACGTAAAATTTGACGTTCATTTGCGGAATTGTTACCCTAGAAAGTAAATCAGAAGCACGGGTTATATGTACACTCCACCGTGAATAACCGGACAGATGACAATATAAAATGTTCGTGACATTGTTGAAAAATATAAGAGATTGTGAGTGCAAAAATAATGACGAAGTAGTCCCTATCAAGTTTATAGTTTCTTTCATCAATCCTGTAAGCCATGATGTAAAATAAATACATGTATGCATAAAAATCAAAAGATACAACATACAAGGCTATTTCAATGATGTACGAAGTTCATGTACATTTGTCTACATATTATATGTGTAATTTAGTGTTTCCCTTTCATGTTGTAAGATATTACTGAATAATTGATTTTAACAAGCGCATTATAATTTTAGTGACCAGATATTCCTGTTCAATTATATAACAAACACAAAACGTTCTTAATGAAGGAAAGTCAAGAAAGTAAATGTAATTAATTGGAGATCCCCATGAAGTGGTACATAACACAATGAACTTTTCATCTAAAACTTTACGACTAATGGCTTTACACCCCAACCAACACCGCACAAAAAGAACAACAAAGGACAACAGAAAAACAACAAAAACATAAGAAGAATAAGTACGCAACACATGAACAACACAACACATGAACTACAACAACAACAACAACGCACGAACAACGCAAAAACAACATTAAAAGAATATGTACGCAACACATGAACAACACAAGGCATGAACAACAACAACAAGGCACGAACAACGCAAAAACAACATAAAAAGAATATGTACGCAACACGTGAACAACACAACACATGAACAACACAACACAATTACAGGAACAAGAACAAGGCACAAAAAGAACATAAAAGATGTACGTAACACATAAACAACACAAACAACGCAAAAACAACACATACACTAGCAGCACACGATCAACGCGAAAACTCTAAAAGCAACATACAATCGAACAACAGACGAACAATATAAAAAAGAACGCACACATTCCAATACGTGAAAAAAAAGATTAATGGTTTGGAGAAGAAACCCTACAACAGTCAGGCCTATATAAAACAGTCAGGTTATATTTACCAAGTATACACGTCCAATTAACTACAGTGCAACCTCGCCCAAGCAACACCCTTTTGGAGGATCAAATTTATGTTGTTGTTGAGAGGTTGTTGCTCTGAAGAGTTTAAATTGCTATTTAAATCGTACATTGGGAAACACAATCATGCTGTTGTTGAAGGGAGGTTGTTGTTCAAGAGAGGGTTGCTCAGGAGAGGTTGCACTGTACCGAAATACACTAATTATTTTTTTAGTGACGAAATATAAAGTAGAACCTGCTTGTGAACACATTAATATGACGACCATCTCATTACGACGACCACTTTTTCGAACAGGTTTATCTTTTCCCCTTCATATTTGACAAGCTTACCTGATTATTTCGACCGTTTTCTTCGGGTCTTAACTCTTTGCCTCATAAGCGTACTTTGGACTCTTCCAAAATCAAAGCAAATATACAAAACATCAATTTATTTAAGAAAATTGGATTATTTCTCTCTGACAGAGTGGAAAACATTGTGTCAAAAGGAGCCATTACTCATTGCAAGCCTCTTTTGCAGGAACTTTTCAAAAGTCGTCCGCTTCAGATGCGTGAAAATGCGGCACTATGGGGTAAAGGGTTGAAAGTGATTTAATATTGTGGTTTCTCTGTACTAATGGTCGTGGCTCATGTAAATCACACTTCAATTTTTTGAGTGGTTATCGTCTCTGACATGTAATCACTAGCCTCTCACCGATGTGAGTTCGAATACCAACCGGGACCAGATAATTCACATGTGAGACATCAAGCTAGCTTTCGGAAGCACGGTGGTTCTACCCTAAGGTCTGCTTCCAACCTTAAAGCTGGAATACAGCCAAATGACTCTGGCTGTGAGTGGAACGTTAAACTTCAGAGAAAAATTGTATTATACAAATATTCAGTTGACCTGAAACTCTTTATATATAATCGAATACGATGTTTTTGTGGACCCCAGTTTGTGTGATTAGCGAAAACTAGATTTTAGGCCAAACCGCGTGTTTTGCAATAGGGATCAGAACAGAGGACATCGAATATCTATCCTGTGGACAAAATTCTAAGACAATGCAACATTTGCATTTCATACCCAATCTACACTAATATGCTTAAATCACGCTTACGTTGAAATTCTGAAATTGAAAACTAGAATATTTAATGAGACCTATTGAACAAAAAATATGAAAACAAAACGTCAGAAAAACAGTTCTTAACTTTCCTGTGACGTCACAATTTTTGTCTGCAAGGATAAATTTGGGTTTTACACCTGTTTTCAGCATTATTTTAGGCATAAGCCCAGGCAGGCAGTTTAAACTGTGCAGTTTTCCCGGACTGTGTTCTAGTATTAACTTTTCTTAATGTTGGGGACTAGCAACATATGTTTTAATATAAGGTCAAACAAAATTACCTGGTTTTCGCTGATATCTCCTAAAATATGGTGCCAGTTGGTTGGCAGAACTTTTTAGTTAAATATATTTTTAGGCGATAAAGTCCATAACTGAGAAAATATTTAATATTGACAAAAATATTGACCTAGACCAAAAAAATGGAGGGTCATCGGAAAAAGTAAGGCCAGTCTGGAAACAGGAAGTTTTAGCATCATAAAGTACAATGTACGTACAGTGCAACCTCTCCAGAGCGGCCTTCTCATGAGCGACAACCTCCCTTCAACAACAGCATGCTTTTTCCCCACTGTACCATATCACTATTTATTTTACCTCTCTAGAGCGGCAACCTCAACAACGTCATAATTTTGTGTCTCCCAAAGGGTGTTGCTTTAGAGAGGTTGCACTGTATATGATCTACTAACCAGTCAATTCTAGACAAAATGTTTATTGTTAAGAGAACATAATTGTGATAATTATGAATTTTAAATGGGAAATAACCTTGAAAGTAGATGTGGTGACAATTAAAATTGAATTTAATACATAAATACACAAAATCACAAGAAGGATATTTTTCTACAATATTTTATGCACATATCCGTGGGCTCCCGTTCAGAAAAATCTATATGTAATGTCCGATTAAATTAGTATTTATATTGTTTATTTACTAATCATATATTTACCAGTTGGCATTTGGACCGACGCTCAGTGATTGTGCCCCCAAAGAATGGGTACCAGTCAATGAATTAATTAATCGTCTCTGAACTAAGGGAGATAATTCACTGCGCGGAATTTAATCATATAAGAATTTCACTATACGAACAAATGATGTCCCAGTATCAACGAAATTAACAGTATTGCGTTATTGCTTATTTTGCGATTAAGTGTATGTCTAAAGGTTTTAAATAAAACATACTTTTGTTCCTAGTGGACGTTTTTGTGTTGAATAGATGAAAGCCTTAATCTTGTATTAAGAACTGAACGCAGAAAAGTGCAAGATCGTTGAAATTTAATACATTTATTGAAATTTCCCTCATATATGACAACGGATCGAACTGTTGATGTCGAAAAAATCGTTCACGTTAATCACTGCTGGGCAAAAAAAGCCGTGTTAGATAAAAGCCGGAAAACTTTTGTCCCGGATACTAAGATTCATACGGTTTGTGTGTCAGTTATCAGTATCTAAATAATTTCCGCCTATGACGTCACGAGCACCGATTTCCGTAGTGAAAACGAGGTCCAAAATGAACTCTACTCAAAATTAACAAAAAAATCTGTAAAATTCGGTAAGTTTTACCCTGTGAAATGCATGCATAAGTGTTCAAGTCTTCTATGTTTATAATTTAAGTTATGCAAATATATCCATGTGTATAGAATCGCGTCCAAAGCGCTTTACTAACGATTATTTCCGTAAACAATCGCCAGCCTCCTGAAATTTCTTTTCGCTGCAGCGACCTAGATTCAGGCTGTTACCCGATATGGACTCAAAAAAGCAACTCACGATTTCGACAAATTGTTGATGCAAATTGGTATTTCACACCAATTTATTTAATGTCCTGGCAATGTGTCTTGATTTTGACTTCATTGAAATGTGGCTAAAGGTGCATTTGAATTTGTTGAAAACTCAATACTTGACATGGTTAACACTCATTATCTTATCTTTTTTTTCTCGAATGTTTATGAGCCACATGACTGATAAAGCAGTATTTTTACAGAAGCAGTTACTGTTAATATAGTTATTAGATTTGATTTCCTGCATTCTTAAACAACATGTTTACTTCCTTCATCTGATTAATATTCTCCCTGAGTCATGTTTGTGTTTCGTGAGTAATGGGTGTGTCAGATCTCTGTGGACAATTTCTTGTCTTGTTGTATTTGGTCATTTAATACAGTCATGTTCATAAATGGCACTGAATTTATGGCAGCCAGGCAAGACATTTTTCTGGTTTACAATATAATGAACGCATTTCAACTGTCACTGAATCAGTAAAATTCTACTACTCATTTAGCTTAGTGTGGTTGTCCTCTTCATGTGGTATATAGAGGATCTTGAATGAGTGCTCATTCCTTACCATTTTTATCAAACGAGTTGACTAAATAATATGACACAAGGCTCTGCCGAGTGTCATATTGTTTTTGTCAACGAGTTTAATAAAAATGGTAAAGGATGAGCACAAGTGTAAGATTCTATTTATCACATAACCGTAAAAACGACTACAGAAAATGAAACAGACTACAGGATGACGTCAGTACAAGACGTCCAGTGTAGACTGTTCACTACTGTGCGCAAAAAAGTAGTGCATGTTTCTATTAATCGTTTGGCGATAAAATGCAAGATAAAAGACATAAAATCGTTATTTTATTTACACAAACATCATTTTATTCATTAATAAAATCATTCCGAATCGAAAGTCGACCATGTTTACAAATATCGTAGTAACGTAGTAATACAAAATATGCAAATATTGTGATTTGGCTAATTTGAATATTTATTGCACGGTTTGGCAGTGCCGAACGATATTTCCGGCACGGGTTTACGGCACTCCTGGACCGCAGGTTATGTGATGAAAGATTTTTTGTTCCAATTTATTGTCTTATATGTAACTGGACAGTTGACACTTGTATGAACTACCATTCTGTTTTTTTTAATTGCACTATTTGTACATCTATATACATGATGTATGTACTATAGTCTGTATGTGGCGCATGTATATGTTTGAATTCTTCTTTCGGTACTTATCCAAATGTCAGGCGTTTTTGTTCAAGTTAAAAGGAAGGTAGGCATGTCAGTATATGTGACAACAGAGGCCAACAGGAACTGCGTTCGTATCTTGGCCCATGATTTATTCTCATTAAAAACATTCAGGGCATTTAAATTCATAAGAAGCTAGGACAGGGGCCCTATTTTTGTACATCTATTTGGTATTCCATTTTAACGATCGTTTTCCCATTTGTATTGAGCTATAGAAAAGCTACAGAAAATCAATTAAAAGTTTGGGCTTTTGGGCGAAACAAATCACCCTCAGTAGATCTCATTATCAGCTTGGAATGTAGACCGGTCCCAAAATAAGTGGTTACTATAATGAGTTGGTTTTATTATTGTGATGGTTGCTATTAAAGTTATTACTGTGTATAAGTAAATATACAAAAATGAATAGGACATTATATTTATGTGGGGATCAACAGGAAGTGTACAATTATGGTGTAATCTGATACAATGATGAAGTAAATAATTATGTTGATAAAATTTTGCCATACTGTTTGTGATATATTTTTTTTCATCTAGTACACGATTTTCTGACGCAACTTTTTCAATCGGGACCCGTATTTTCAACTAATATGTGTCCCTGGGACCCATAAAATAAACATTTCACTTTTCCTGAAATCTATGTCGGAGCGACCTTATCAATTTTAAGTAAGGGAGTAAAGCGTTTTTGCTTGTTGTCAAAATGGCGTCGGGGGCAGCCATGGATGCATCAAAATTAAAAAACAACTCAATGTATATTTCATGTTTTTTGGGGGATTGTCAGTCCCTGCATCTGCATCTAATTACCAAACCTGATTCTATATGGGGACCCTCAAAATTTACCAGGGGGACCCCCAAAATGACATGCATGAGAGTCCTAGGACTCCCAAATAAAAAGCCCCGTAGTAACAGTATTCATTCCATACTCATTTTGTTTATAGAGTTTATTGTGGAAATATATTTTAATAGCGTTTAGAAAAGTGTATTGATTAACGTTAAATTTTGCTTTCAATTTGCCCCAAAAGACTCGGAAAGACTACCCCAAAACCACCAAAATGATCCATTTGGAGCACCCTGTCTGATTCAATACAGCCACTTTACCTAGGATGTACATAGTGGCTTGATTACATGATTAAATTGTCATTTGTGTACACCTTACATTAATAATGTGTCTGTTGATTTATTGCCATGGAAATGTTACTATTAAACAACATAAAGTTCTTAAAATTACATCTGTCAAAGACTTAAGTTATTATTGCGGAATTGTCCTGCAAGCAGTGTAATCATTGTGCTTTCCTAAGCACATATTATAGATCAAAAAGCTGTTTGTTAGGAAAAACAAACATGACAGAATTTTATTTCATGGAGCCATATTTGCCAGTTTTTTATCTACAAAATTCAAAGAAGTTCCAATGTCAGTCAAGGTGCGCTGAATGAATTTAACCTTCACCCCTCCCCCATCCCAAGCCTCGAAATGTTAGAAAAAGATATGTTTCCTTTGAGAGTAAATCTTTTCAGATTGTTTCATTGTTGATATAGAGTAATTGTGTTTACAGCAAAAAATTCTAGTCCTTACTATTGTATATACATAGAGTGTTTGCTTTTCTGGATGGCCATTTTTTGTTCTTTACTTCAACTATAAGGAACTTAAATAAACATTTCTCGGACAATTTACTAACATGATTTCGATAACATCAACTTAAACAGGGAAGATATTTTTCCCCTTATTGAAATTCTTCCTTTTTTTGAAATGAAACCGTTTGTCAGAATGATATTTATCGTGATATGATGTATTTATTTATACTCACGTAAAAAATTTTCAAAATATCTGGAATAGTTTTTAAGAGGTAAAGAATATTGTTATTCACTCACACTTTTTTTAACTGTGTTCAAATAAGGCTGGAAGTGAATTTAAATGAATAAAGAAACAGATTCATGTTTTGTAAAGATTATTTTGTTATGTTTGTGCATATATGCTTATTTTACCGGCATCATTTCTTGACACAGTTACTCACAATATTGAAGGAATATTCATAGTGTTTGAACTAATTTTTTGAAAGCACTATCCCACTATTCTGTTTTTGATTATTGAACATAAAAAAATGCAAATGCACAATTTTGAGAAAGTTTAGCCTAGAACTGAAAAAAAGCTGCTTGTCTCATATCTTTTGCCTCAAATAGGGCTCTGTTAAAGACCTGGCTTCTTTTTCTCTTTAATGATGTTTTGGATCTGTACAGCATATATGCACTATGAGGCTATCATAACCCCTTTTACATAAACCCAATTCATCTCTATTCAGTTATTAAAATTGTCAAAAGATAATATTGAAATCTAATGATACTTGACACGCTTGAGTTGTGCATTTACTTCCACCATTGATACTTGGATGTATTTGTGTACCGTAATCTGTCCAAAAAATGTATTAATTTTATGATAGAATATCAGCCAAAATAATTCTAGTCTGTGTCAAATCCGTTTGTTTTCAGTGGATTTACAACCAGTAAACATCAATATTACAGTTAGGTGTAAAAGGGCAGCTGGTCTTACTACCAGTGTGCCTTGATTCTGTCCCAGTTTTAACCTTGTTCTCCGCAAGTAACTACCAACTTATACATGTAAATGATCTGTCATGTGGGACGAATAGCCTTTGATGCAATGATATCAACCAAATTGTCTCAGAAAACCTGTGCCACTGGTCCCAGGTTTGAACTTATTGCCCGTTGGTCTTTAGACCGGATCCTTCGATTTAACACTGTACCTGTTGAGCTGAGTTTAGAAGCCTCACACTACATGAAGTGTAATCTCCTGTCAAAATTTAACCATGGTCTCAATCAGTATTCCTAGGAACCAGGATAGGGCAAGGGGCCTTTCTTAAGTTAAATTTGGGGAAAAAAATAACGCAGTATTTTTGCAAAAGGTGAAGAAAAAAACTTGATGCAAACTGAACTTTAGGGGAAATCTGCATGAATTTGAGGATTTTTCTTGAGGGGAAGACCCCTATAAACGGCCCTTCCTATAGTATAGAAGGAAAAAAAGCCCTGGTAATATTATTAGTTCTTATAAAGATCTATTTGTCAGATATTTTTCTAAGTAGAAAATGATGGCATTTTTGAACCTCTGTCCTTGGTTTGTGTATTACTGTTTATATGCCTGTGATTTCTAGCATGTTTATGGTAGTTTGTTTGTTTGTAAAAAATATGTCTCCATTTCAATACGAGCTCAGGTTTCAGTGTTAGATATCTGCTGGATGCATTAATATGTATAAAACATTCACTTGTAGTTCTGTTTTTTTTTGTGTATGATTTATTCATAAATATTTTAGTTCAAAAATTAAGTTTCTTAAAAATTTTGTTCATTTACACAACCTGACCATGGCGTTTAAAAATTTCCAGACCTGAAAATTGTTTTTAGTGATTTTGATAAAATATTTTGTTTGCTCATTATTCCAGCAGTTTGTTTTCATGCAGTGTTCCCACTTACTTCTGAAATTGGGGGTAAGCATACCCCTTAGGCCTGAAATCTGGGGTAAGAGAAGTATTTTGGGGGGTATGAAATTTTTTTTAAAAAAAAACATACATCATAATGGGTGTTTCCAGGAAATCGGCTGTTCGTCCCTAAATATATTCATGTATGTGCGATCTTGCACCGGACCAAAATATGTTGCATGATTTCCGATTTTGTGGAGGGATTTACATAAGATTTTACATGAGTGTAATTTGAATAAAAAATGCCTATTGTTAAAGTTTAGGTAGTGTAACTGCAAACAAACATGTTTTTAAGTATAGTCTGATAGTAGTCATATATTTATATAAATCTTAGGTTATTGTCCCTGTTTGACTTGATTAATTAGGATTTGAAAGAAATGTTTTATTACTGTCTATTTGTTGTACTGGTATATAAATTATGGAAAATAATATTTTTGATAATAAACAGTAATTATTTGTTTATTGTTTCCCTTCATTAGTTCAGTGATTGCGTGATTAACCTTTGAACTACTTGCCAAGTATCAGGTGACTGACAGCTTTGACTGACAGGTTTATTGGCCAGTCAGTTGACCAATGTATATTTAAGTTCATATACAAATCATCATTAATGATGCGTAACTTAATCATCAGTGTACAGTGCCTGTCTGTAATACATCATATTGCTTCAAAGCCGTTGGAAAATATGTTAGTTTTCAGTCCCCCTGCTGCGCTGTAAAAAATTTGATGAGTAAAGTTAAATTATTTGGTTAGCTTATATTTCAAAAAGAGTTTGGGCTTTTTTGTTATGTCATTTATGTATTTTTTGTTGAAAAAAAAGGGAAAAAAATAATTATCTTCCTATTTCACAAACTGAGTGTCAGGTATTGGGGGATGACTGGCAAAGAATTCTCAAACTGTGGACTACATGTATGAATTTATGATACATCATTGTGAAGTTAGTTATTTTTGTGGAAAAAATCTGCTATAGGCGAGCATTACAGCTTAGATAGCTTTAAAACAACAGGGCTTTCATTTGATCCTTAACAGCATTTTGACTCTTGAAATCAGTAAAATAAAGCTTTTGACTCTTGAGACTTTGTACCAAAGGATCAAATTTACAATAAAATTGGGAGAAAATTTTGTTGACTCTTCAAATTATCATCAGCTAAGGGTCATTTTTTACCTAATCTTTTAATCTGGTGATGTATTATCTTACATAAGTTACCTTTAACAACTGACAAAAAATCCCCAAAACAATGAGATGAACCAGGGTTTTCCCCAAGATATTTCACCTAAGGGTCCCCAGGACTCCCCATCTCCAACATTTTAGGGGTCCCTTGGGATTTTTGGGGGTTCCACACAGAATGCCAAGGGCAAATTCCGAGTCAGAAGGTGTCCAGAGGATGCGGTGGTCACTCTCAATACGAGTCCCTCGGCTGAACATAGCGTCAGGGATGCAAAAAACCTGCATCAGGGAAATCCCGGTGAACAACAAGGGGTTACAAGTTTTCTTAGCATAAAAACTGCTCTCATAGCTAGTACATGTGTCCATGAATTTGGCCCTAGAATGATGGTCTGTAAGCCGAGATGACGTTCGCAAGATTCCATTCATGGTTATAATTGTGCATTTCAACACAAATGTCTCAAGACTAATGAGAATTGTTATAATTGCTTTACAAGCGTTGCCAAATAAAACAAGTCTAAAATAATTCATAATTTAGTCCGTAATGGACGTAATGTTGAAATGTGAATCATTGAAATGGCTTTCTTTGAAACAAAAAAAAACATCTCCTCAAATTTCCGTAATGGTTCTCATTATTTGAAGTCTACTATACAACTTCAGAATTGTTTCAGACAATGTTCGTATAATTCCTTGTTTTTCCTGACCATTTCAATCAGCATTATTTGGATGGATCATATTTTGTCCTTTAATGGAGCTTTGCGCTTAAACCTTATCTTGTAACTATCCATATCTCATCCAATGTGCATTCAGAGAAGTTTAGGCAATAAACTAATGTTGATTCTAGACTTAGTTAGGCCACGGTTTAGGAAGAAATTGTTTCTTGTAACTGAATATTTTTTTGTATCCGAAGCAAAATATCCCAGTTCTCTTTGCTTCTGACAAAGTTCTTGTGACAGAATTTTAGTTATAGTGTTTTGAAAGGGGCGTATACAAAATGTTAGAATGCGATCATTATCAAATTGAGGGTGACTTGTGAATTATTTGGTGCAAGGTAAGGAATGACTTATTGTATTGCAGCTAGGGTTAGTGTCGAAGCTTGAAAATTTTTGTTTATTTTGCTGTTCAAAAAAAATTGGGGGATGATTCATATCACTTTTTCTCAGAAATAAAAGAAAATATAAGCTAGAAATAAAGTTCAAAAAGACAATATTTTTGAACTACCTACGTTAATTTCTTTTCGTCAAGTAACTCAGAATGTGACAATTGATAAGAGTTTAGCAACAGTGAGGAATGGGGAAGGCAATCTTGATGGGACCAAAAAAGCCTGATCATTAGATAGTTTGGCCTCAATTATTATTGTCCCAACTTGTTGTATTGAATCGTAATATTAATGGAATGGACGTCATAATGTGTTCCATACCAGATCAATATATTGGCTTCATAAAGTTATACAGTTTTAGAGATAGAATCAGAGATATGACCAAATTATTAGAACTAATGCCCATCTGGTTATTTTTTTTTGTTGGCGTATGTTTCGTGGTTCTGTATATATATTTATTTCATTATGAATTTTCGTCTCCAGTTTGAATTTTTTTTTAGAAGTTTATATGAATTTGGTCTTGTCCTATGGCCTTGGAGGGTAAAAAAGTATTTGGATAAAATTGCTTGTCAGCATGATTCAATTCTGAGTCTCATTATTGGAATGGAGCATCTCTGCTTGATTGGTTATGGTCTCTGACTTATAACAGCTCGTAAATCTGAGTTTGAATCCCATCTAAGACCAGACAAAATTGGCATGTGAGGAAGCTATCCAACTACCTTACAGAAGGTTGTTTGTTTTACCTGGTAAATTACCCAATGTATGTTTGGGGTCTTCCTCCATTGTAAAGAAGGTGGAAAAGTTGCCTTAACTCCCCTCCCCACCCGCCAAAAATCATGCTTGTTGCATTTTGCCCATATATGGTAAAGAGACCCTTGCACAGCTCTCTTGTCATACCTCCAGTCTGTGCAAAAGCTGTAAGTCAGAGATTTCCCTGACACAGGTTTCTTGCGTCCCTAACGCGATATTCAGCTGAGGGACTTACATTGAGGGTGACCACCGCATCCTCAGGACCCCTTCCAACTCTGACTTTGCCCTTTGCATTTTCTGTGTGGGACCCCCCCCCAAAAAATACCATGGGACCCCTAAAATGTTGGAGATGGGAATCTTGGGGGACCCTTGGGTGAAAAATCATAGGAAAAACCTTGGTATGTATCAGTGTGCTGATAAAAGAAGGATTTAGGGGCCAGTCAAAATTTTCTGTAAATCTGCATGTGCTTTATAAAATTAATGTCAGTGTAGTGACCTACCTTATTCTCAGACCTTTTTTCATCGACTGAAATTCGGAACCTACCAATCAGATACTTAAATTTTGGAGTTGTCAGTGGGTGTCAGTAAGCAGCCTTGTCATTAGTCAGTTATATAGCATCTCAGAACCCATCAACCAATCCGACTTGAGCTTATATTCTTTTTCAGTATAGGTGTCAGTAAGCAGCCTTGTAATTAGTCAGTTATATAGCATCTCAGAACCCATCAACCAATCAGACTTGAGCTTATATTCTTCTTCAGAAGTAGACAAACAAGTGCAGAATAAACCTTTTATCTGTAGACTGTAATATTTAGTTAAAAGATACTGTCTGGGAAGTTTTCAAAGTATGAGATCTACAATTGACCTAATGAATTTCTTATTCAAGTATTGAGCTATTAACAATAAACAAATTGCTGTAGAGGCAATTTTATTGTTGTACAACAAGTATATATCTCCCCATGGTATACACAAATATAACACAAAAAAATCTTGGCTGTGTAAGATCAATAAAATGTAAAAGAGCATGCATTGTATTTGGTCCAAATTGAAGCTTGGAATTTGGAATACTTTGCAAAGCCTTATGGGAGATATAAGTAGCCAATCGAAATCGGGTAAAAGAACTTAGATCGACTGTGGCCATCATATTTTAATATCTGCTATACGTTATTGGCCACAATCATGCCATAACCGTCGGGACAAATTACGGAGATAATCATTTCCAAGCAGAGCATTGTTTTCCGCAAGTATGATGAAACACAGAAAGCAAATGATAGTTGTATTTATTCTGAGAAATGTGGTGCCAGTTTGGGGCGAAATATTGATATATGATATGCAATTCTACAGTTATGATTACAAAATTGAATTGGTGTACAAGTTAGCTACAAGTGGTTGGTATTGATTGATGTTTCAGTGATCCTCTCTGCCTTCTGTATGTTGAAAGAAAAACTTGTTACACATTTAAAAGATGATGTTAAAACTGATTTTGGGTAATTTCAATATTATACTAGTTTCCATGGCAACTGGCGCCTACCCACAATTTTGCCCTTCTTCTTTTAAGTACGGATATGTTGTTATCCTTATTTTGATTCAGCTCCCTAATTTTCCAATATATGGGACTAGAAAAATGTTAAGAGAAAAACCTCTTAAAAAATGAGTTTGTTAAGTCCTTGTTCATGAATATTGTGTAAAATTTGAGAAAATTCTGTGATGAGTGTAAATGGGTCAGATTTTAGCAGAAGAAAAAGCTAAAGGATGGCAGCATTTCTGTTTCTGCAGTGAGGCCAGGAAATACAGACGCATGGCCAACAGTAGTACTAGTAGTAGCAGTACATGCAGGATGTTTTTTTAACCAGCTTAAGAAAAGCCTGGTCACTGGATAAATTCTTGCTGGGGAGTCAGTAATGTTTGTCAATTAATCTCCTTGAGGTAATTGCTGCCCAACTTCATTGAGACCTAGCTTTTGGTTGTATTTCCGACTTCTGGGGTCAAGGTCACTCCCTACTTCTAAAAATAGGAATACAGTTTTCCCTCTCAAAAGACTGTTGAAAACCTGGTTTGGTGACATTGCAGCATATATTGTTGTGTTAAAACAATTAACAAACTCTGAAAATGTCTGCTAGGTCAGATGAAAAAATAGTTGTGTGTGTGGTCACCTGATCAACCCTATTTTTGGTGCCTATGCTTTAGTATCTAACAACAAAATCCTAAGCATGAAAATATTGGGAAATAGAAGTTTTAACCTACCTATCCCAAATTTTTTTGTCAAGTAACCCTAAAAAAGCTCATTCTTTTAAGCCCAATTTATGGGGCATTTATTAAGTTATATTTGATAATTTGTTCCTTCTGTGGCTGGTTGGCAGTTCGAGAGATATTTTGTACCCGAATCTTGTCTGCTTTAAAAGGGGCTGGCTGCCAGCTGCTGCGCTTATTTTAAAGACATGCCGGCCATGGACTAGTTAGAAAATATGCCTGCTATGTGCATATGGAGTTAATAAATACCAGATGTTTTGTATTACTGTAAAACCTGTCTATCTTAGTAATTGTTATTTATATACAATGTATATTGTATAGTTAAAGCAGGGTATGTACAGATTCTACATATTTAATTTTTTTTTTTAGAAATCTTAGAGGAAGTCTTTTTCCAGTCTTGACTAAATGAAAAATGATTTTTATTAGAAAATTTTACCCTATATACATCAGCTTAAGGATGTTATTTGTTTAAAGTAATTTTAATAAAAAAATGAGGTATCAAAAAGTCATAGGTATGAATTTTGACACACTTTGACTGACCTGATTATGTATGATAAATCAGCGTGGTAAAGTTGTAAAACTCAATCAATATAATTGGATAGGAATTTGTTATCAATATGTATGAAAAATGTTTGAAAAATGAGTGTTTCTTTAACCTTGTTTTCATTACACTAATTAACATCTACACCCCCACCCACTTCCTGTAGAGATGGGTTCTGACATTTTGCGGAAAATTTTCATTGCAATTCTACAACTAGGATGTTATACGAAAACCTGCATTTTAGCTTAAATTTAAGAAGCAGCCACTTTTTTGAATGGTCTGTTACACTGCAAACATTTTAGATTTTGTAAAATGATACACAAAGTTGTTTGTGTTGTGGCGAACTGTTGAAGAATTCACACATACCGTACACAGCATGCTTCTACATATTCTGTGGTTCATTATCTATCATTTCTATGTGTCTTATGGAGATTTAAACGAACTGCCGTATGGTTTTTGGGGATAAATCAGGCTGTTAAATCTAGTGTCATCAGCTTTTGGTTGTCAGTGGCTAAGAGTATCAACCAGCTGATGGATTTGGAATGTTTGAGACTTCAAAACAAGGTGCTGCCTGGTCAAGGAATTAAAAATTGAATTTTTTAATTAAGAAAACAATCTTCAAAATGTGCCCCCCCACCTCCCTGGGGCATTTATTAGGTAATGTTTGGTAATTTACAAAAAAGTTGTGGAATTAAACTACACTAAATTGTTTTGGTTAGAGTCACATGCAGTGAATTATAATGAACACCTATGGTTTAATTGTGAAAGCCTTTTTTGTCATTCGAGCTCATGTAATTTAATTATTTCATTATTTTGTAAATTTAGATTTGGTTTCCAGATTTGAATATATATTCCTTCCTGTAGTATGTATATTACATTTAAATTGTATGCCAAGTTCCTGACTTTTAATGGGATGGAAAATGAATGTTCTGTCGACCTTGTTTTTTTGTATTGTGTTGTGTTGTGTTGTTGTATTGTGTTGTGTTGTGTAGTTGTATTGTGTTGTGTAGTTGTATTGTGTTGTGTTGTGTTGTTGTATTGTGTTGTTGTGTTGTGTTGTTGTATTGTGTTGTGTTGTTGCATTGTGTTGTGTTGTGTTGTTGTATTGTATTGTATTGTATTGTATTGTATTGTATTGTATTGTATTGTATTGTATGACTCCAAATAAATGTCAGTTAAAACAGTAACTGTGAACACAGGTATAACAGTTAGCCACCTATCTTGTCTGATATCTTGAACAGCATTATTTTTCATGGACTTATTTTGCAGTTTTCTTTCGAGTACTTGTATTTTAGGATTTTTTATCATCAAAAGTCAATTTTCGCAATCCAATTTTTGCAAGTTGACCGTATTAAAATTAAGGTAGAGTTTATTTTCATTAACATCGAATTTTCACTATGTTTATATTCTGGGACTTTCATAAATCACTTATTGTTAGCAATATAAGATAAATTCAAAACAACCTAACATACGGTGCAGTGTTCCCTACTCATGTAAAATCTTGCATCAATCCTGCAATAAAATCGGAAACCATGCAACATATTTTGATCTGGTGCGAGATCACACGCGTACGAATATGTTTGGGGACGAATCGCCAATTTTCTGGAAACACCCATTACAATGCATGCATTATGTTTTTTAAAAAAATGTTCATACCCCCCAAAATAATTCTCATACCCCCAGATTTCAGACCTAAGGGGTAAGCTTACCCCCAATTTCAGACGTGAGTGGGAACACTGTGGTGTATGGTAAAATTACACATTTTTAGATAGTCTGTTTTGAAGAAAAAGTCAATCTATTATGATCACTGGGTTGTTGTAATCGTCATCAATGTCATGCAAAAACTTTAGTGTAGCCCATTACTCAAGCACTTATATTTTGAAGATGTCAACACAACACTTAGAATACTTGATTTTCATGTTTGCAAGACTAGGGGCATTATTCTAGGGGCATTATTCTGATAGCAATAAATTTTGAGTTATGCCCCTTTTTAACTTAGAGTTTGGGTCAAATTGCTTATTAAGTAGAATGATGTAAAATTAGACTAGCCTTGGCACTGCTCTGTGGAGTTCTAGGTACCATTTCAGGTAATTAATATCACCTGTTGCTTGATATACTGATGTTTTCTGTTCGCTTTTCAGATTGACCTTTTTCGAATGACCTTGAGATGTGATCTCGTTTGAATCCACGCAAGAAACATTTTAACATAGAAACAAGTGGCAACATTTCAATTTTCTGAGGTTAGTTTTATTTCTTTGTGTTAAAATTACATACTTGTGTCATAAAGGCTGGGAAAAAATAGTTAAGTTTAGGGTTTCTTGACCAAAAGTTGGGGTTGGTAGTTTAATTTTTTTCTGCCATTTCCCCCAAACAAACTTTCATACTTTTGAGGTATGCTTCATCCCCAAATATTTTGCAATGTGGATTTGCAGATAGGAATTTTAGGGTTGGTACAATTTTTCTGTTACATACGGTGGCCTAGACTGCGTACTAACCAGTACTAACTTACCATTCCACAAGTAGCCAACAACGTCTCTTCGTATGGAGGAAAATCTTTATTAAATTTTCACAGAATGGTATGACCTGCTGTGACTGGGATTTGAACCAGGATTGCCGGGTTGCAAGACCGGTGCACTAAACACGGGACAATGGTCGCAGCCCTTAGTGTTGGTATGAAGAAATAGGGTCGACTAACAGTAAAACCAATAGTTTTATTTTCTGGCCTAATCAATATTAATGGCTCTTAAGCATTACAAAATTATGAAGAAAAACTCTATGTTGACATGGCTTTGTTGGCCATTTTGTCCACCACGTGTTGCTGTTCTGCTAATAAAAACCAAAGTAAATCATCCTTCAACCAACGTGTTAATCAGTACAGTTTTGCCTGACCTGACCAAGGTCCATGATGTTCATGTATGCAGAATGTCGTCTTCTTTAAAAACTATGTCTCATAAAAAGGTTACCATGAGATTTCTTTCCACTTGTCAAATGCAATAAAATATAATCATAACTTCAGTTCTGTTTTATAATAATTGATTTTATCTGACAAATTAAACTTTGTTTCTTTCCTTGATACTGATAAGCTTAATTTTTTCGCTTCCCTGTACCTGAATTCCTTTCCTGTCATCATTGTCAAGCTCGTGGTAATGAACTCTGATATCTGATAAATATTGAAAACTGGAGTAAACACGAAAAATACAAAATATGATAAATTCCAGAATGTAGAGATTCTGTGTTCGGCTTAATGAGTAAGCTGCTTGTCGTGATAACTTACCAGGCTTATATTGCAGGCATTTTACACATTTCACAAACATTTGTAGTTTAGAGAAATAAGTTTCATTCTGAGGCCAAATAAAATGGTCTGTTTGTTTATTGTCTTCCTATTAGTGAATGAAAAATACTGTGATGTTTGTGTTTACTAAGAATTTCTGTCTATATATACATTTATGTATGGTCCCATGTTTTTTTATTCCCATCATTGTACATTGAATGATTATGTGCATAACAACTTAAGCACAAAATACAGGCAGGAAGATTTTTTTTGTGTGACCTAATTGGTCTGAATTTCTGTCAGTGTGTTGATAACAGTTCCTTGATGCTTCTGGGCCCCTGTAAGTAACTCAGGTTATATGAATGTTTAATTGTGGAAATGGTTTGAAAATGACTTTAATTATGTTAGAAACAGCCAGTTTTTCGAATCTAAGTTCCCTTTATTTCTATTTGCTGCATCAGAACTTAACATTTTTCCACCATGTTATGTGAACAGAATTTCAGTATTTAATAGACTTGTTGAAATATTCAGTAGTTTCATTGTTTCTGTGTGGAACAGATTTGATGAAATGTACTGTAGTTTAGTATTTTCTAGATGGAATAGAGTCAGTGAAGTGGCCTGTAGTATTTTTTTGACTTGTTACACTTGGTACTAAAAGCTGAAACTTCCTGATTTAGGTTCATTGTATGAATATTGTGCTTAGGTCAATTAATTATTGCTACAACATCCATCATTATTCTTTTGTTATACTAAGACAGGGTGTATAAAAAAATCCACCACTTTGTATTCATACCAAAAGCCATACTATAGTTAATACGAATATTGCCTGTAATGAATGTTCCCTTTGTAATGTACTCGAAGTTGAAGATGAATATCATTTGTAACATAGATTGTAAGAATGGCAGTGTAAAATATTGTCATTGTGGCTGACTTGGGACATGTAAGAGTAATGTGATTATACTCTTAGTCTTTAACAATTTTTGCATTCAGCCAAATAATACTTAGCCTGTCAGTTTAGTTGAGGACTCAGCCAATAGAGAACAGGATTGATGCAGTACTGTTGTTCAGAAAGTGGATGGGGGGGTGGGGGTAGAGTCTTGGACGAATCACATGTTTCTTAGTGAAAATTGACTAAATGTACTGCATTAAAAGTCATGTGGTTAGCATCTCTGTCACACTTATCATGTAGGAAAAATGACCAATACTTGTAATGTATGTATGTGAAGCCAGAGAGATTTTTCCTGGAATTGCATACAATAAGAAACAATGCGTAGTCACATTATAAAAAAGTTCTTCATTTAGAGGTACTCAAAATTTTCAAGGTTCGATATGGGGAAATAAATTCTGTATCATTGAAAATTTATGTACAGGCTTGGATTCAGCCCCTTGATATTTTGTAAATTCAAAGTTTGAAACCCATTTTACCTTGCCATCACAAGTGTATATGAAAGGCTATTACTGGACCCTATGACTGAAAACATCAAAGTACCTGGCAAAATGTTGCTAGCCTACAATATAATTACATTTGATTAAATTTTCTCTAAAAATCAAAGTAATTTTACTCATCATGAGGGTTACTAATTATCTAAATTTTACCAGACCTCATCAAAATTTTATGCCAGAGGTCTGACAGTTTTAGTGTGGACTTCATCACCCCTTGCTAATACCTGGATTTTGTGATCTGGTGAATGTTGTTTCAAAAGCAAGTAATGTCAGTCATGTTTTCATTTAACTTAATGTCAAACAAAGAAATTTTTGATTGATATTATTACCAAAACTACTATGAATTGATGCTAGACAACATTGCTTCATTACAGCAATTTACCAGTCTTGTATTGCATGCATTTCACAAACATTTGGAGTTTAGATAAATAAATTTCATGCTGAGGCCACATTGAAAGCTATGTTTGTTTATCACCCACTTATTAATCGATAAAAATATGTTGATCTCGCCTATGTTTGTATGCATTTTTTTTATGATTCTATATTACTTAATTGTAATTGTATTTTTTTTCATGCAATTAAGGATCTAGGACCTATTGCCTTGTGCACAAAGAATAAGGACAAAAGTTTCTGTGTAAAGAATTTTTTAATGGGGCCTTAAGTGTCCTGAATTTCTGCCAGATTGCTGAAAACATTACCTAGGTTTCTGGGCCCCCAAAATAACTCTGTATCATGCTTAAATGTGTTTCTCAGACAAGCATTCCCATTGAATACAAAAGGCTTGGAAAAGAATTGTTATGCTTTCAGTTTCTTGACCCATAATGATTAAGACAGGTTGGATCATGAACTTTTGTTTCTAATTTATTTTTTTCCTAACATATCTTACATACTTTGTAGGATTGATTCATCCTAAGATATTTTCATACTCCGGATTTTGCTGTCAGAAAATCAAAGGTTGTCCCCAATAAATGGATCGTTTTGGGTAACCGTAAACACAACTCTTTTTATATCTTGCCTATGTTGAATGAATCCTTAGGGGGTTTTTTTAGTGTGTTTTAGTATACTCATACTAGATTTGATGCTTACACTGTGACATCACCCAAATTGCGTTCTGTATAATCAGACATTTTGCCTGAGTTTGGTAAATTGCTACTGTCATTTACAGAACCGCAGTTTGCCTAGTGGCTCAAATAGCGTATATCTGCCATTAAGGCAGCTTTTCAATATAATCCCCCTACATTGTTGTAACAATGAATAGTTATATTTAATTGTATTGGATTCTTTCTGGTTAAGTCTGCGTCGGCTTAGGGAGTATTGAATAACTGTGTTTTTGTAGAAAGTATTCCATAAAATTGGGAGAAAATCAGTTCTCTATATTGACATTGGTTGCTAAACAGCTCGTCTGAATTTGGTGCTTGGATATTCAAGAATTTTTTCAAAAAAATTGTAAACTCTGTTCTGATTGGTTGAACATGATCCTGCAATTAGTTACATGCAATTTGATTGGCTGGTTTGAATGGATGATGGTTAGAGATGACCACACTGTGCTGGGTAATTACTTTCTGATTGTTTTTTTTTCTCCTTATGTTATAATAATGCAAATTTTATGTTCTGTATATCTCAGAGTTAAAACATATTGATTTTTTAAGTGCATCCTATTTATTGACTTTATTCTGAATTTGATCTCATTTTGATGTTAATTGTAGTGTCTCTTGCATGATAATGTCATTAAACTTGATCTTGGAAATACGAGAGGGGCTTTTAGCTGATACTGAGCTGTACTTTCGCTCGCTGCATAATTATATTATAGGAGCATGATTTTTCAAACTTTCAGAGCACATGATTTTTTTCTGTTAGAATTTATCTTTGATGTTTTAAAATGCTAGTCTGGTTTATTGCCCATTTCTTTGTGTAGTAATGCGTTCATTTCTGTAATGGTATCAAGGCTATGGTGTTCTCTTCTCTTTATTTAACTGGATTTTAATGTCGCATTGAGGGACTTTCCAGCTTTAACAGTGGATGAAGACCCAGGCTTACACCTGGGTATGCCTGGGTACAACCCGCCAACCTTCTGTAAGCTAGTTGGACAGCTTATTTATTTGTGAAATTATGTCCCCGGACGGATTCAAACTCACAGTTGTGAGGGGCTAGTGATAATAATACAGAGATCATGACACCTCGACTACTCAGAGGCCCCTTAAGGTTATGTTGTGTTCTGAATTTAATAATAGACTGTTGTGAAATGAATGTAAAAACACATTACAGTGTAACCTCTCCAAAGCAACACCCTTTGAGAGATGCAAAATTATTTCGTTGTTCAGAGGTTGCCGTTCTAGAGAGGTTAAATAAATAGTCAAATTGTACTGTGGGGAAAAATCATGCTGTTGTTGAAGGGAAGTTGTCGCTCAAGAGAGGTCCGCTCTAGAGAGGTTGCACTGTACCATCATTTGAAAACTTCTAAGATTAAGGCTTTGAGTCAATTTCTTGAGCTTGTTTTGTACATTGATATTGAAGTCATGTAAATGTTTAAGTAATCTAATTGTCGTGAAATTAGAGAAAGTAACTTTCTGTTGCATAATATTTAGTGTGATAGACCATATAAACATCGGATTGATAGGTATTTATGTCTCAAAAGGGATAAAAAAGAGAAAAAAGTTTTCCGGAACCTCCGGTTTTTCTCAGGTCTGGACCCTACTGAGGTTAAGATATCCGGTCTTTTTGAAAATTTCCAACTTTTACCCATGGAGATATTAATTATAACTAATTTCTTACAGATAAGATATGTAAGACCTTCGTGGTCAAATGGTTATGGTCTCTGACCAGTATTCTCTGACGCTGTGAATTGAAATCCCATCCAGAACCAGTCAAATTTCATGTGAGGAAGCTGTCCAGCTAGCTTATGGAAGCTCAGTGGTTTCACCCTGGTGTATGCCTTTTACCTCCACTATTAAGGCTGAAAAAGGTGCCTTTAGAATAACCCTGGCTGTTGGTTTGACGTTAAAGCCCAGTGCAAAAAAGATACAGAGAAGGTTTATAAATGTGCTGCCAAATTAATTTGCCCGCCTTGAGCTTTGGGTATTTAGTTATGGCAAAGGTCCGTTGTTTTTTGTCCCCTTTTGTTCTAAGGAGGATCTGTCCTTTTTTTCCCAACCCTTTTTTTCTTTTTTTTTCAGTCTGTGAAAAATACTAGAATATATGGTAGATTGTGTCTGAACTCTAAATACAGTCGACTCTCGTTACGTCGATTTTGCTTAGCACAATTTTTCGTTAGCACGACCTAATTTCAAAAGTCCCGAATTTTGTCCTTCTTTATTCATATTAAAATCGGCGTTTAACACGAACTTACTTAGCTCGATTTTAGTTAGCTCGATGTGTTTTTCCCAGTCCCACGAAAATCGAGCTAACGAGAGTCGACTGTATTTATATCTTGTCAGAAATATTTTTTCTGTTTTGTTTTGGCTAAATATATACAATTTCTGTACAATTTCTGCTTTTTTGTCTGTCTGGATGAATTGAACATTGCTATTTATTACGATTTACTGTACATTATGATATTGACTGTCTGGCAAATGAAGGAGAATACGTTATTTTATTGTACATCAAAGTCTTGCATACAAATTATACCATATTACTTGCTTGTATGGATTACTTGCTTGTATGACACTTTTTGTTCCATATTAAAGACATGATGTCAAAGATCGCTCATTTGTTACCAGCTACTAAAAGTACAATCTGGGCAAGCAAAATTTAGTGGTGTGATGCCATTGATGGAATGAACATTTATGGGACTTTTGAAATCGTTCGTCTCCTTAGACCAAATGATGTCAAAGATTGCTCATTTGTTACTAGCTACTAAAAGTACAATCTGAGCAAGCAAAATTTAGTGGTGTGTTGCCATTGATGGAATGAACATTTATGGGATTTTTGAAATCGCTCGTCTCCTTAGACCAATTAGCTGTGTTGTATAGAAGTGATTTTTTTTGTAACTCTGGTTACTTTTTTCATTACAGATAAATCTTTTGACTCATAACCACTCGTAACCTAAAATGTCGATTTTCCTCCGTATTTGGAGAAGTTGCCGGCTCCTTGTGGAAGGGTAAGTTAGTACTGGTTAGTATACAGTCCAGGAAAACTGGTAAGGTGAACCGGTCGCCGTATATAACTAAAAAATTGTTGAACAACGGTGTTAGACCCCAGTTACAATTAGTCACATAAAAACAAAACAAACTCTTAACCTCGAAGTATACACTTGGCAGCTAAAGGTAGGTTCTTGTTGGCTTCTTCACGTGTGTTTCTTTAAGTCTATGCTGATGGTATAAAAATGCACTGACACAACAATTGCATGTGTTATATAGTGGGTGGGGTTATGCTTTCTGATTTGGGCAATCATGACTTTGTGCCTTCGGAATACTGTGTATGGATGTTTTCACTTTGAAGAATGACCAAACTAGTTTACATTAGTTCTGTTTCATGAACTGTGTGAAAGTTATTATTTATTTGTTCATTGGCTGTACCTAAAGAGTTTTATAACTTCTGTTATATTCCAATCACATCCTTAATTGTCATTTTAAGGGTCTTTCTGTGTGATCGTTGTTTTCTTCACAAGTAACCATCAACCACAAAAAGTTCCTTAACTTACACAGTCCATTAGAATCTCTCAGTGGAATTTTACGCCAAATTTTTTGCTCCACTTTTACGCTCAATTTTGCTAACATTCAAAGCTCGATATGCAGATAAGTCAGTCCATGAATAATTAGCGGACAAGGGCTTTAACTTTTTCCCCACTCCGCTAATGGTATGCATAATTTATTAGAAACGGCTTTGATGGTTGCCTGACATTTTGGCAATGAATATATTTGACATTTTGCAGGAAATGGCAGAAAAAGTTGTAGTAATATGATCTTGTGTGTATTACAAAATGAGTTCTTAATACGAAGGGCCTGGATGCTATGTAGTCAATTGGCATTCATATTGCAATGCGTTGATGTTTGGTGTGTGATCTTTCCTAGACTTTTTTAAATGAAATTGTACGCCACATTGACTGCACCTATCTTCCTCCTGAGGACACGGGTTGTGCTATGACCTACAATAGCGTAGTGTTTGTTGTTTGACTTAATCTCTGGAAATGTGTGGAATGCATTACTGAAACTCTAGGCTGAAAGTCCACATGGATGTAGGTCAGTTGTATTACTTTTTTTCGTCATGAACACTTTTTTCAGTGATTGTTAAGTTCAGGTTTCTTATAATCTCGAATCCTGGATTTGAATATATATATTTATGTCTCTTAGACTGGTTTCCAAACTTTTATATTTGCTTCTGTTAGACTGGTATCCAAACATTAGTACTTGCTTCTTTTAGACTGGTATCCGAACAAATATTTGTTTCTCTTTGACTGGTTTCCAAACTTTTATATTTGCTTCTGTTAGACTGGTATCCAAACATTAGTACTTGCTTCTTTTAGACTGGTATCCAAACAAATATTTGTTTCTCTTTGACTGGTTTCCAAACTTTAGTACCTGCTACTCTTAGACTGGTATCCAAACATTTATATTTGCTTCTTTTAGACTGGTATCCAAACTTTTTTATTTGCTTCTCTTAGACTGGCATCCATACTTTTATGTTTGCTTCTCTTGGACTGGTATCCATACTTTAATGTTTGCTTCTCTTAGACTGGTATCCAAACATTTATATTTGCTTCTTGTAGATTTGTGATTTTATAAAATTTGGTTATGTTGCTCTGTTAGATATATATAAAGTTGCCGGTCTGCACTTTGTTTTCCGCTCTCTTCATACAAAGTGTGTAAATTGCATACATTTAAAACCTTAATTGGATTAAGTGGTGTATTCGTGTTGAGTGGATTCAAGTACCCTCTTTGCTCATATGGAGGATAAAGTCTGCTTCATGTTTGTACATGTATGATAAGGCGACCATTTATGGAAAGTTTTGTGTACTCTCCCGGTCTTTGCATTGTTCGGGTGGGGTGGGGTTTGTTTGATAGCTTTATGCTTGCATTGAGATGAGAGAATTGAGTGTAACAGTATTTTCTGGGACTTAAAAAGATAATATGCCTGTATCTAGGCCAATAATATTCCATCTGCAACAATTTTGGTTTATATTTCAGGAGACTAGAAACATGTGCTTTTTTAAATGTGGCCTAACAATGCTTACATTTCTGTCCCTACTCGTTATAAGGATCTTTTTTTATCCCTATGTATCCGTCATCCTTGTACAGTTTGTTTTATCCATGTAGAGCAAGGTTGAACATCTTGAAAAAAAAGAGTCATACGAAGATGAAATATCTGCAAGAAATAAATTGAATGAGGCTGAAGGGAAGACTAGGCTTGTCCTGAAATATTATGTTGATTGCGTTAGCAGAAACCACTGTTTCTATATATGCCTCAACTCTTCTGGTGTCAATGTTGCCATGCGGCAACTTAATATTGAGCACCGATGTCGCCTTCCTGCAACCAGTACGGGTCTGGACTTTAAAGAAATCTACAGAATTTAGTGAAGTTCACAGATCTCAGACTCCCATATTCAAATCATGAGTGTGACTCATGATCTCTGTGACGATTTGGTTGAAGACATAGCGTTATCCACCACTAATTCAAACAAAACAAAAGTGGACAATATTCAAGTCCCATTCATATCAATAGTTCTCTGAAAACTGGAATTCTAAGAAAACCGGACTTTTGGCCCTGTCCGGAACGGGGATCCAGTTTTCAGGGGATTTAATGTATATGTTTGAAAGGTTCAGTCATTTTTTTCCTTGTATTTTTCTTGTTATTTTTCCTGGTTCCTGGTTTCAGTTTATTGATTAAATCTTCTTGAAGAAGGAAAGACATTCGTTTGTACGAAGTAAAGTAAAAACTCACCTAGTGGCCAACTTCATAATAAGACCACCTCATTATAAGGAGCACTTATTTCGGAGTGTTTTCAATATTTCCTCCATATTTCAACTTGATAAGGCTTAAACAAAAAAAGGTTTGTGTCCGGTTACATGCCAAAAAAATATGGGTCGGTAGGCTGGAATTTTTTTCTTTTATGCTTTTTTTTACATATATCAGCCACACTGTATGGGAATATGCTGTAATATTAATGAGTTGTGATAATTACAATGTAGCACTAAGATTAGGATGCCTAAAGAATTATGAGTTGGTAGGTAAAGGATTGGGTCAGTCGGATAACCGGAAACAAACCTTTTTTTTAATGAAACCTCATCAGTATTGATACTACTTCATGATTTTAACCACAAATTTTCAACCAACTGTTTAATATTTCCCTAATATTTCACCTTGATAATGAAACCACCTCGATATTTAGACTTGTTTTCTTGGTACTAGAGGTGACCATAATATCAAGGCTTTTACTGTTTGGTATAATTCAGCTTTAATTTCATCCAAACAAACAAACATTTTTATATTCATAAAATATTAACATTGACTATTGCTACTAAACCCATTAAGATACTCTTTAAGTTTTTGCTATTAAGATTTCTGATGTATTCTGGGTCCGAGGTTATAAAACTTGAGATTGCTCTCAATTGAACTCAAATCTCATATCTTGTCTTTTCATGTTCAAAAGTTCAACCAGTCCTTCAGACAATAATGATATTATTAGTATATTATTCTGACAGCGTAATTGACTTGAATAAGTATTTAAACTATAACAATCTCTACCTTAATTTTCATCCTTAATACTTCGAGAAAGGAATTGATATTTGGGCTCAGAGACCAATTCCACGTTTTATATTCCAAGTTTTATAAACTCGGGGGGGGGGGGGGGGGCTGTTGTGGAGTCTCTTTTACGCTGTATTTAAAGTCCCATTACTGAAGTGGTATTCAAACTGGTAGTATACATTGAATTATGGCTAACGGATGATGAGGGAATGTTAAATATTTCTCGCTATTGTTTATAAAGGAAGAAGATACTAAGCGACTCATGCTGTCCTATCATACATTTATAGTATTGCGTTTGTTTATTATACGATGGCTTATTGTCAAGATTGGTGAGAAAAAATCTTGTTTCTTCCATTGCTTTATTTTTTATTGTAAGTCAATCAATGAGTGACTATTTTATTTTGATTTTATCTGATAATTCTGTTGTTAGAAGTCATGATTTGTGATAATTTCGTCTGATAATTTTTGTTGTTGTTAATCTTGATTTATGATAATTTCGTCTGATAATTTTTGTTGTTGCAAGTTGATTATCGGATCATTTATGTTGTTGTTAATCTTGGTTTATGATAATTTTGTCTCATAATTTTGTTGGTTCTAATGATAATGATTATCTGATATTTGTTTTAGCCACAATTGCTTATGTTGTTTATGGTGATAAATCAATTTGCATTTTTGCTGTTGTTGTTGTTGTTTATGCTGTTGTTGTTTTGATTTATGTGGATTGTGGCTATTTGAAATTAATTTACTGCCATTCAATGAAATGTTTTTTACTTATTTTATTTATTTGTAAGTCATTGTTTTCAGATAAAGTGGCTCTTTTGCTACTTATGTTGTTAATTTTGTTGTTGTTGTGCTGCAGATCATGTTGTGATTTTTTGTTGTTGTTTAAAATTTAATAAGCTTTTTTTGTCATATATACTGTTAGCAAATTTTTGTATCCTGATACATGTTGATCATTCCAAAGTTACTGATTTTATTAATTAGAAAAAAACAACAACAAGTTTGTCCTTCACATAGCTATTTTATTACAAATGGTAGCAGTTGATTTTATTTTAGAAACAAATATGTTAGTTGAAATAGTTTCGCTTTATGACCTTTGTTTTGTATTGGGTCATTGTGATTTGTTTTAAATTTCCTTTCTTTCTTATCTTGTATAACAAAAATAAGGACAGGAAATTTTCATGTGTGTTATCAAGCTTCTAGGCCACTCAAGTCCCTTCTCTTTCAAAAGTTATTGTTTTTTTTTTTTTTTTAAATATGTTGCACATGTACTTGCTTGTTATAGATATGTCATATACGTTGTATAATGTACAGTCTGTGATTTAAGGCCTCAATTGGGTGAAAAAGTATGGCCTGAAAATGGAGAGAAATTTGGTAAAAAGTGGAGAGCATTGTGGTAAAAAGTGGAGAGAAATGTGGTCAAAACGGGGAAGAGTTTGTTTGAAAGGGAGTGAAATATGGTACAAGAGGAGAGAAGTGTAGTCAGAAAAAGGAGAGAAGTAATGACTACAAAAGGGAGAGAAATCTGGAAAACAAAAGGGGGTGAAATTAGGGAACTAAAAGAAGAAAAATATGGGAAACAAAAGGGGGACAAATTTGGGAACAAAAGGGAGACAAAATAGGGAAATAAATGGGAGACAATTTAGAAAAACAAAAGGGGGAGAAATTAGGGAACTAAAAGAAGAAATTTGGGAACAAAAGGGAGACAAATTAGGGAAATAAATGGGAGAGAAATTAGGGGAATGAAAGGGAGAGAAATTAGGGATATGAAAGGGAGATAAATAAGAGAAACATAAGGGGGAGGAAGACAGTTAACTGGTTCCCAGTTTTCCTTTAGTTTGTGTATTTCCAAATTTTTTGTATTGTTTTATTGATCGATTCTTGATCGAAGCATTAATAAAATAAGTTGAATAAAAACTGGTTGCATTTTTGTATCATATTTAACAGTCATTGAAGCCAAAAATGAATACATATATATGCCTTTTCTACAATCATCTTGGCTACTTGTGGCTGTAAAAAGGTATTTCGTTAAGTTTGTTAATTGTTGTTTAAGTAAGTCGTGGACTTATTGATTTTGTCTCATAGTTGTGGAGAAGTTTAATTGAACTAAACACACTAGGAAAGTTGAACTAGAAAGTTGTAAATCTTTGCATTCTGGTTGACTTAGATGCAATGCCTTAAACAAACTTGTCAAAAAGAACATGCACCACGCTCAGGGTTTGAACTTATAAACCCAGTTTCTATAGTCGTCTTGTTCTGCCTATTTGGCAAAGGCGGCGCACTATTTAGTTTTTGCTCATAGCTCGGCTGTGTCATTATAAAAGGATGGAATAATTGGTACTCCTGTAATCGTATAAAATGTGGTTATAATAATGCGTCATTGTGAAATTGTTAAGTCATTTATTATGGGTGGAGTATGGAATTTTTTTTGTGTGTTTTTGGTTGGAAAGTCTGTAGTTCGGCTCAGATAGAATTACAGTCGAATCTGTGTTTGCAGCCAACTCCAAATAAAGACCACCCTGTGAATAAAGGTAATTCTCTGAAAAAAAACGTCACTGATTATTTGGAACAAGCTGACATCTGAATAAAGGCCATCTATCAAAAAGGTCACAATTTATCTTTCCGAAGGGTGGCCTTTGTTCGCAGGTTCATCTAAGTTATCATCTGCGTCCAATTGTATAAACATTGGTTAACTTTAACCAAATGGTTAATTTAACCCAAGGTTAAATTTAACCATTTTGATTTACTAACTATTAAAAAAATCATTAAAACATTTAAAAAGGGCTCCCATTTTGGTACTGGTTACTGTTTATGTTAAGATTTAACCAGCATCTTTAGACTTGGGCTAGATTTATTTGATCTTTAACAAAAACAAAATTTGGTCAAACTTAAACAAAATTTTCTACAACAGCTAACCGAACATTTAACCAAAATTTTAACCAAAACTTTGATTCAACCCAGTGGTTAAAGTTAACCAATGTTTATACAATTGGGTGCTGATGTCTATCTTGCTACTGTAGTCTTTTCAGTCTCAGTGTGTCTTTCAATGGTGTGGAAAAATACTGCTCAATGATAAGTCATACATGAAACATTCTTGTGAATCTAGTTGTTGTTTTTTTAATGCAGCTAGAATGCCAGATTTAATACGTACATGGTTTTTATTAGTGTTTGACATTTCGTCTGCTACTTTGACGGTCATTTGTGTGTCGTTAAGCTCTTACTGTGGTGCTAATTGATAGGCAGACGGAATGCATTCCTCGGAGTTGGATCTGTAGCAATGATGGTGACTATGTTTGATGGTAAAGGTCATTAAATGTCAAACTGCGGAAAAGGGTAACTTAAGTTGGAGTTTATGTAAATTACTCCTGGGATAGAATGAAGCTGCTGCACCAAGTTGGAATAAAATGTGATCAGAAAATGAATTGCATGTTGGTCTATTTGAAAGTTTATTGTAGCGAGAAAAAAAATGGCTGAACATATTTTTTGGTGCTGACTGTAAAATTTCTAATAGCATAATCTTAAGTTTGAAAGTATTTTGGGGATGGATTTTACCTCATAAGTGGGAAAGATATGTTAAGAAAGAGAAAAAAAGTTTTGCTATCATGCTACCTTATTGTTTTTGGTCAAGTGATCTTAAACTTGGCTATTTTTTATTAGCCTGAACTTAAAGTACCACTTAATTAAATAAAACTTTTATTTGTCATCTTCTTGGCTTTTAAGTATTTGGCCATTGGACCTTTGTTCTGCTATTTGATCAATTTTAATTGGTCGACACTAAAGATCAATTTTAATATGTTGACACTAAAGATCAATTTTAATTGGTCGACACTAAAGATAAATTTTAATTGGTCGACACTTAAGATAAATTTTAATTGGTTGACACTAAAGATCAATTTTAATACAGTCGACTCTCGTTATCTAGACTCCTCATATATCGATTTTCCGTTATCTCGACAAGATTTGTTAGGTCCCAAAATTATTCCTTCTTTATCTATAATAAAAATGGATGTTTATGTCGATTTTTTTATCACGACAATTCCGGTATGTCGACTTGAAAATCTAAGTCCCAAACATCTAATTTGCTATATGATTTCACAGTTTATCTCGACTCGAGAAATTATCAGTGGCGACCGCAGGAGGTGTGAATAACACCACCAGCCGATAATCACTCTCTACTAATTGGTGTCGCAAATTGACGCCATAAACGAGTGTCGTTAATTACTCAACGTTTGTTTGTTTACATACCCAAGCTGAATAAACAAAAGTGTTTATGCAATTAAAATGTCATTTAATTCGTGTCAAAAATTGAGCAACTTTACCAGATGTATAAATAGAGTTCTGATTTTCATTCTTTGATATTAATATATCTTTACTGGAAAGAGAACGACTATGTCTTCTGAATTGTCTAAACCACAAACACCTGTCGAGCAATCCAGAGAAGGGCCCGGTATTCAATCCGGGAGGATATCTGGATCGACTGCTGAGAACTCTAGAGAAGGACCTGGTACCCAATCCGGGGGGATATCTAGAATATCGGCAACAGGCTGTAAGGGAACCAAGCGTAAGCTTAACACGAAGTCTTACACTGAAAAGTATCGGGCGATCCTCGAAGTAGAAGGAGGGAAAAAATCAAGAAAGCAGATAGCGAACGAGTATGGCGTACCTTCCAACACATTGTCAACTTGGCTAAAAAATAAAGAAAGCATCAAGTCAAAATATGTATCAGGAGATGTAGAACCTGATAGGAAGAAGGCGAGACTGGCCAAATTCCCAGAAGTTGAAACCGCATTGCTAAAGTGGTTCAACAATGCTAGGTCACAGAATGTTTCTGTCGACGGCCCCACGCTACAAGCCAAGGCTCGCGAATTCGCAGATAAGCTGGGAATTTTAAACAATGAGTTTGAATGCTCAAGTGGTTGGGTGGAGCGATTCAAGTCAAGAAACGGAATCGTCTTCAAAAAGATAAGTGGGGAATCGAATTCTGTAGATAAAACAGACGACGAATTCGAAAATTGGCAATCCAGACTCCCAACAATATTGGCTAAATACTCCCCAGATAATGTGTTTAATGCAGACGAAACTGCAATATTCTATCGAGCTTTGCCCGACAAAACGCTCGAATTCAAATCAAAGGCATGCCATGGCGGTAAAGCCAGTAAAGAGCGCCTGACTGTTATGGTGTGTGCTAACATGAGCGGCACAGAAAAACTGCCACTTCTTGTCCTTGGCAAGTCAGAGAAGCCGAGATGCTTTAAAAATGTCAAAACTCTGCCCACACAATACAAAAGTAACAAAAAGGCTTGGATGACATCCAAATTCTTCAAGTCTTGGGTGAGGGAATTGGATGACAAAATGAACAGACAGGGTCGTAAGATCGCTCTAGTTGTTGACAATTGCCCGGCCCATCCAAAGGACATCAAGCATCTGAAATGTACAGAGTTGGTGTTCCTTCCAAAAAATACCACTAGCGTGACACAGCCAATGGACCAGGGTGTCATTAAAAATCTCAAAGTCCATTACAGAAAACAAGTCGTGGCACGAAAGATCAAGGCCATAGACAATAATAACGACTTTAGCGTCAGCATTCTAGACGCTATGCGCATGATGCGCAAAGCCTGGTCACTGGTGACAAGCACGACAATCCAGAATTGCTATCGCCACGCTGGGTTTACAACTGAACAGCCAACAGATGTGGTGTCTGATGATGATGCTGATGATGACATACCATTGGCTCATCTGGCTGGTATCCTTGGCACTAGTGTGTCAATGGACGATTACATTAACATTGACATTGAGCTCCAAGCGACGGAGCCTATATCCGACTGTGACATCCTGTCTGACTTGATCGAGGCTCGATCAGCAGATACTGTCTCCTCAGACGAAGAATCCGTACCCGATGAGTGCATCGTCAGGGAAACACCAAAAATATCCACCCAACAGGCGAGCGAGGCGTGCGAGACCTTACGGTCGTTCATCGAGACCATGGCTGAAGCAGAGGAAATCATGGCGAAGTTTGATGACATAGAGCGGTACGTCATCAGGAAGCATCTCGCAGCTAGATGCGGTAAGCAGACGGCGATTACATCATTCTTTGTGCGTAGATAGACATTACTCGGACATTAAATAGTGCTTAAATAACAGTGAACAGTGCTTAAAACGATGTGCTTTAATTACATGTGCTCATTATAAACGATGTGTGTTTTTGTCCCTGTTTGTCACTGTGTGTGTGTTTATGGATATAATGTTGTAATACTGTGCTTGTTTTACGTATATGTATATTGAAATAAAAATATCAAATTGAACTGTGTCATGTTTTCAGTTGTTTTTAACCATTTGCAGTTCTCACGAAGTGTAATTTTTCTGGTGTTCAAGCACAGCAGAGTAACCTCCCTTTATATTAAGTGTGCTATATAAAAGCCTATCCCGGAACAATAAGGTATTTACAACCAAAAATAATGAATACAACTCACATGGAGCAAAATACCGAAATATATTTACACCTTGTTCAACATTAGTTGTTTTAATCAACCAGCGAGGATATTAGCTACAAGAGAAACGAAGGAATAATCCTATTGCTGAATTTTGAGGAAAACAACAAAAATACCCCAACTACCGCAATTACTGATATCTCGACAAACTGATATCTCGACTTAATTCTGACGGTCCCGACGATATCGAGATAATGAGAGTCGACTGTATGTTGACACTAAAGATCAATTTTAGTTGGTCGACACTAAAGATCAATTTTAATTGGTCGACACTAAAGATAAATTTTAATTGGTCGACACTAAAGATCAATTTATATTCACCCAACTCTCAATTTTTTAATCATTGAGTTATTTGGAAGATTTTTGAGATAATGGCTTGGATAAAAAACATCCTCGCTTGAGATGTTTAGTGAAAGTTTTATAGTAATGACTGCACTCAACCATTCTTAAAAGATTGTTGCTCTGAAGTTACATGACTGACTCAATCAAAAATCCATGGACACAAATTTTTTTAGTAATTTTGACAAAATGATGTTTTCTTTTCTTTCGTATATCAGCGTTTTTTTTTCAGTACAAGTATTATAATGTTACACCCCCCCCCCCAAGAAGAAAAAAAGAAATACTGGGTACCTACTTACTCATTGTAAAAATGTTCGGGTCGCATAATTGCGAATCTTGATTTTTTAAAGAAGGCCTTATTAAGCCATAATTAAGGTTCTTAAATTCGCCATCGACTCAAATGTCATGTCAGAACAAGGGTTATGAGTAGTAGCTGGGATTGAAAACATCGACAGATCTGCGTTGAGAATTGATATAAATTACATCGATTTTGTAATAAATCATGAATGATCTTCGGTGGAAGAACTTCTGTAGTTTCTTCTTTTATCTCGAAGAAATCTATTCTTCCACGATCATGTTGGCATTATTTTGGCATATTTTTACCCAGGCAGGAAGATGGAATGCCATTTGTTGTATCTGATAGAACAGAGTAATGGAGATATCATTAACCTTATTTGCATAATAAGGCTGGCTTAGTTACTGCATCAACTCGCCTCATTTGCATATTTTTTCTGCAATGGGAATACTACCAGAATTTTTTTTTCCGCGCTATTGCATAATTGAGAAGTACCTGTTCTCAATTAAGACCTCTGTTCGATCATATTTACTGATACTATGAAGTCTGGCAGTCATGGTAACGCAGCTTTTGTAATGTCCAGTAACAAAATAAGTCTTATTATGAGCTTTGTTTGCGACATTCATGTATTCTTTGTATTGACCAGTGGGGTTATTACATTTTGTCGTAATCTCTTTTGCACTGATCAGTATGTTATGCATTGGTCAGAATATTTCATGTTTTAGTCATTTGAGATGTTGTTTTGGTCATGAATATCTAAAATGACCCAAATACATTGTGTTTGCTAAAATGTATAAAAAATGCATTTTGTAGGGTATATTTTCAGCAATTTTTCAGTTATATATGTGGCCAGTTCACCTAACCAGTTTTCCAGGTCTCAAGATGGTTAAGTGCTAAGTCTATGGACCACTGGTTTGTGAGTTCGAATCCTTGGCACAACACATGTTTTCCGTTATGATTTGGTTGAAGACATTGTGTCTTCGGCCACTTGTGCTCCTCTGTTGATCCAAGTGATAAATGCAGTGAAGTTGGCAGTTACTTGCAGAGAACAAGGTTTATGGTACTGGGTAAGAATCCAGGAAAACTGATGATCGGTATATTGTGAAATCAGGCTTCTCGAAACTGCTGGAATATTTGCCCGACATTTGGTTAGGCAAGGTTAAAATTGCTGTCTGACAAAATGAAAATTTGTCTGACCGAATATATTATAAATAAATAATAAATGCTGTGAATAGTGCCCGACTGCCAGACATTTGGTCAAGTACTTGCGGAAAAGTTATTGGACCTGCTCAAAATTTGCCTGACATGTCTGACGGTCCGGCAACTTTTGAAAAGCCTGTTTCAGAAACAATGTGGAAAACTGATGTAAAACATTGGAAAAAATTTGAAAGCAGGATTTAAAATGCTCAATCTGTGTTGCTCTTTCCTGTAACACATTTCCATAATTCTTTAATATTTTATGGAATTCATATCATATGCAAACATCAATGAAAAAAAACCTCCAGGCAAGATTCTGTAGGAACTCGGTGGTTTAAATGTTTATTGCTTAAACTGTATGTAACCTGTTAAAAGATAAACTGTATCTTGTTTGTGGTTAACTTTTAAATCCTGTTATCATGTTAACAGAATATAACGGGTATTAGCAGACAGGAGCTGTTTGACTGGTATTGAAAATGTAGGTCATTTATGCAGAGTACACAGTCTAATAGTCAGAACCAGTCTTCACAAAATAGAAAAAAGTATTTTCCTTGTTATAATATTGATAGTAAAATTTTGAATTGTTTGTAAGGGTGATTGACTTTTTTTCCTGACTTATCAAACAATCTAATTATAGAATAAGTTACTGTGAAAAACACCACTGTAGAAATATATGCTCATACAGTTTGCTAATTCATTCAAGGATTCTCATTTGATAAATTGCTCAGTCAGTAAAGCTTTTTCTAGTCAATGAAGCTCATCGGTTTTCTCAGTCAATAAAGCTCACTGGTTTGCTCAGTCAATAAAGCTCACTGGTTTGGTCAGTCAATAAAGCTCACTGGTTTGCTCAGTCAATAAAGCTCACTGGTTTGCTCAGTCTATTAAGCTCACTGGTTTTCTCAGTCAATTAAGATCACCGTTTTTTTTTTCAGTCAAAAGATCACCGGTTTTCTCAGTATATAAAGCTCACTGATTTTCTCAGTATATAAAGCTCACTGATTTTCTCAGTATATAAAGCTCACCAGTTTTCTTAGTCAATAAAGCTCTCTGGTTTTCTCTGTCAATAAAGATCACCGGTTTTCTCAGTCAATAAAGCTCACTGGTTTGCTCAGTCAATAAAGCTCACTGGTTTGCTCAGTCAATAAAGCTCTCTGGTTTTCTCTGTCAATAAAGATCACCGGTTTTCTCTGTCAATAAAGATCACCGGTTTTCTCAGTCAATAAAGATCACCAGTTTTCTCAGTATATAAAGCTTACTGGATTTCTCAGTCTATAAAGCTGTCTGGATTGCTCAGTATGTAAAGCTTACTGGTTTTCTCAGTCAATAAAGCTCTCTGGATTGCTCAGTATGTAAAGATCACCGGTTTTCTCGGTATATAATAAAGCTCACTGGTTTTCTCAGTCAATAAAGCTCTCTGGATTTCTCAGTATGTAAAGCTCACTGGTTTGCTCAGTCAATAAAGCTCTCAGGATTTCTCAGTATGTAAAGCTCACTGGTTTGCTTAATAAGTAAAACTCAGGTTAGGTCTGATGATCCCAGTGTTTTTGGTTTTGGGTACAAAGACAGTGTTGATCAGTAACAATAAGATAAGTCAATGTTAATAACTAAAGTCGTATCTGTCCAATCTCTTATGACATATGTAACAACTCTGACTCACACATATTTAAATACTCTCTGTAGACCTTTCAGTATGGTACTGCTTAATTGATCGTGAATGCAGGCTGGCTTGACCTACCACTGTACAGTCAAACTAGGGTCAGTAATGACCTGTAAATGAAGGTTATCATGTGACCATATCATGCGACTATATCATGTGACCATATCATGTGACCAATGACCTCAATCATGTATGCTTTTACATTATTTATATTAAAAACTGAAAAAGAAGCCACTGAATGAAGGTCAGCTTGTGAAAGACAATCTCCCTTAATGCATATATTTATTGATCGAATAAAGTAAATGCAGCTATGAATAAAAATCCACTGTGCCCAAGGAAGGCCGTACCGCTCTTCTTATTGTGGCCTTTGTCACGAGGTTTTACCACATTTCTGTCCGTTTTCATTTATAATTTGCTGTTGGACACTCAGGAAAAATCACCCATAATTCACCATTTAAAATGTTTCGTTGGAAATATGGGCGAATAGAGTGCATTATATTCCTAGATTGTCTTCCAAGTGGTAGTCTTAGGTTTCGGCCTTTTATGATGAGTTCGTATGGCTTTCAGATCGTGTTTCTTGGCCAATGTGGGTGAAACTGTAAATTCCGCTGAATCGTATCGGGGAAATAAAACCAATGGGGACTTCTTGTTGCTGTGTTTAATCAGTTTCGAGAACAAACAGCCATAATACAAGTTTTCTGCTGATTCAGCAAAATTCATTTCTGACGTTAGGATGTCAATATCTGACTGAATTAATGCACTTTTGCCTGGAAAAGAAAAGCCGCACCCATGAAATATTCAAGTTTTGTCTCCCTGCTTATTTATTGAGTAAAAGAGAAGTTTGTCTTTATCGTGTGTTGTATTGACTTTTGGATTTCTAGGACATTCCCCCCCATTGCTATCAAAATCTTTTAACTGTTTGTTGGATCAAACAATATCTCAACCATTGGCACACTTCCAGGGAGGAGAAAGTCACATGACTCCGAAAACAACAATACAGAATGCATAAGTGGATACTGTTTTTAATTCAATCTACGTTGTTGTTCGTTTTTTTTTTTAAAAGAAGCAGGCTTGTTAGGCTTATACATTAGTACATGTAGCATGGAGTCTGATTTTGACAGAATTTTGAATACGTTGCCATGGCAACTATCATAACTTGATGGATGATATCATTGAGCCTTTACAACAGGTTGCTCGTTTTCGCTCGGGAATATCTCGTCCTAACATTTGGTTATACCGTGCTGTAGTTTGTGAATTGTGCACGTTTGCTTGTAGGAATGGGGGGGGGCGGTGGTGGTTTGTAAGAATAATTTGATTGTGAGAAACACTTCTCCTTATCATGGAGTACTAGAAAAAAAAATGCTGAAAATGTTTTTTATTTGTAAATTTTTTTGAGTCAAGTATTTTTTTACTCTTGAAGAAGGAAAATTTTTTAGATTTTTTTTTTCATGGTGTGAAAAAAAAATTCTTCGTAAAATTGGTGAGAATGTTTGTTTTTTCTGAATTTTTTTTTTTTACATTATTTTTATGTTTGAAATACTCTTAGTTTGTGCTAACCAAGTGAGGTGTAGATTTTTCTTATCTCAATAATTTATGATGTTCTTGACTTATTTATAAATTTGTAAAAAATAAGTAGAACGCTTTTTCATGCTACTTGATAGAGCATGAGTCTGATTTTCGTGTTTAAAACCGTGGAATATTGTTAGACTCAAAGATCCTATATATGTGTGTGTGTTAAACTGACTGCAGTATGACATTTTTTTAATTAAGTTTTATTTTATAAGGCTTATTGTTAATTTTTTGTTTCAAGACTTGCTTTGGAAAAAAACAATTTTCTCTGAAATTTTATCTCGTTGTTTTCTTTCTGTGTACAAATTTGATGCAACCATGTTATATTCCCTGCATCAAATATACAAGTTTTTACCATATATGGCAATGAGTGATAAAATCGGTCTCCATAATTTAATAGATCCAAGATGGCGACATGCGTAGAACCGCTGTGGGATGGAATAAGGATTGCAATTCATACATGAAGGTACAAAATTTTTAATAGAATGAAATTGTTTGAATATTGTTAAGTATTGGGGGTTTTTTTTGCGCTATTGGAAGATGATCGTGAATGATTTTGCTTTGAAAAAAGTGCAGAAACTTGTTCAAAATTTCTAATATTTTTAATGGAAATGCCCATGCAGCTTATTCTTTCATAGCGTCAAACTGAAAATTCATTTACAAGCTGAAAAAATTTGATGTCCTACTTGAAATAAGGCCCAAAAATTGTCATGTTTGGGTAACTTCAGAAAACAAAATGTTTAACAAAAATAAAAATAGTCTTGTCTTCCAAATACCCTTTTTTGAGAATAGGAGGTTCAATTGATCCCCAAACATATTTTATACTTTGGATTTTGAGGGTTGGTACCAAAGAATAGGGTTGGTTAGGTCACCATAAACTTGACTATTTTTTTTTCAGGCTTTAGTTGTAGTATGACATGACATTATTTAATATCAAATCAATAAAATTTAATGTTGACTTATAAGAAATTTTTTCAAAGTTACTATGAATGAAAAAATTATGATGACGAAAAAGTTATCATCTTTTTACCCTAAAACTCAGAAGATGAAGGGGGGTCTATTAACCCCCACTGGATAGGGGACTGATTTTCTTGCGTTATTCGTGAGTGAGTCAATCAAAATGTCCCCCGCCCTTCCTCCCCCCCCTGGAGTTTCCGAATGTCCTTAATTAAAAATGTAATTTTATTATGTGTGGACGAAATCTTATGTACGGAAATAATTGATTCGATTTTTGTTGGCACAAATTAATATTAAAAACAAATTAGGTGATGTTTAACAGAAATTCAAAAAGCAATCATTTGGTTTCATCTAAAAATCATTTTTATTGGACTTAATTTGCTAAAAATCTGAAATATATAGTCAAGTTTCCGGAATTTTCCGGAACCTCTGGATTTTCCCAGGTCTAGATCCTCCTGGTTTTTATTGTTTCCAAGGTATCGAGGTTAAGATTTCCTTTTTCTTTTTTTAAATTTCATCTTTTGCCCATGGAAATATAACCCAGATTCTTATTTTTTTTTTATTTCACTGTAAAAATACGCTAATTAGTGTCACATTTAGTTGTGGGTTTATTACCCAGTTTACTTTTCTAATATACCACCTCCAGGGGCGTAACTTTTAATAAAATTTATTTTCGATTAGTTGAAATTATTTTTCATAGCATAGGATTTAGTACAGAAACATTTTATGCTAGAGCTTTCATTTTTTGCCTCAAAATGGAAGAGGAGTGTGGTGGGGTGAGTGGGCAATAATTAGGCGATTCAGTTTATTGCGTTTGAGTGGAAATATTTTCTTATTGAACTCACAATGAATCATTATATCGCGCCATGAAGATTTTACGATGGTCCGTAACATGATTCTAACATGAAAACTATTTGCATTTCATAATTGATATAAAGAATGCCAAAATTTAAATGTTCCGAAATTGATCCGTTTTGCCGAAATTGGATGAAATTACCCCCATCGATACTCAGTGGATGCTGTAATGAAAATGTTTTTTGTATTGATTCGTATTATTAGGGTGCAAGAGTTGTTTTGCTGTATGCATATTAGTTTTGTAAGGGTCTTCTGGGGTTTGTTTTATGATGATTTAAGGGGCTGGAAAATTGGCCCTAATCCAAAGTTACGTCAATTTTTCCATTATGGAGTGTTTGTCATTGATTGATTTTAAATCCACTGGCAATTTTTATGAAGGGTTGGCAATTAAGTTGATGGATGTCAACTGGTCTTAGAAATAAATGATCAACAGTTTGAAAACCAATTAATTTTGATACATCCCTTCATTGCATGCATTTGTACTGTTTGGTTGAGTGAATTTATTAATAATGCATTGTGTGTGAGTTATTTCATATTGGTAATATATTTTTAAGCTCTTTTCTTCTTTTTTATTCATTAATTTGAAAACAATCTTATTCATGACAACTTAGCTTGTATTTTGCACAAATTGAGTTTGTGTACCGGCCATATTGAATTTATGCCTGAGCTTTGAAGTACTAAACAGTCTGATACATTAGTTTGGGTACCAGTCTGAAAACGACTGCTTTTGATTGGTCTGTTTTATCATTGATATCTGAATCAACCAATCAGATACTCTTGTTTGGGCACAAGTCTTAGTGTACTGACTTTTGATTGGTTAATTGTATGGTTTAGCTCTGAAACAACCAATCAGATGTTTTTGTTTGTTTACCAGTTTTAGAGGCTTTTTGATTGGTCAATTTGTTTTTTGAAACAACCAATCAAATGCTTGAGTTAATATGCTTAAACTTTAAAAGCTATTAGAGTAATTATTTTCCTACTGTATGACATATATTTTATTGAATGTCAGGCTTTTTTCCTGTAAATTCACGAAAACCATGGAGACAAGAAAGTATATGAAATATTGAGTATGGCATCCATTAGTGAGGCATTTTTGATTTTCTCTTATTCTCCTTGAAATACTGCAACTTTGTGAATAAAACATGTATCTACCCATTTACTGGGTGGCCCACTAACACCTATCACCCATTACTGTTCATGATGATTGTTGTTGGCAATAAAATATGTTTTCCGTTATCTAGATATTGCTCTCGTATGGATTATAAAAATGATATCATGAAAGTCATTAGAGCTTCGGCATTTTTTTCCTAGCCATTTTACAGTATTCATGTTGATAGAATCAATTTTCCATAATTTCTTTGCAGTTGATATGCCGATAACTGTCAGACCGTCAGGTAGCCGCGGCCATGGTCCAGTGGTTAGTGCGCTGGACTTGGAACCGGGAGATCCTGGTTGGAATCCCGGCTGCGGCAGGTCATACCCTTCCATGATTTTCCTCCACATGTGGAGAGGTTGCCGGCTCCTTGTGGAAGGGTAAGTTAGTACTGGGTGGTATATAGTCCAGGAAAACTGGTTAGGTGAACCGGTGGCTGTGTATAACTGAAATATTGTTGAAAAACGGCGTTAAATCCAGTGAAAAAAACCAACAAAAAAACAGACCGTCAGACCATACTGTAGGCATAAATTTTGATTAGGTCTTTTATAAATTTACTGACCCTCATGTCCAGTGAATGTTTTTCAAATTAAGCTGTAGATTTAAGTAATGGTCAAGTTGTATTTTGCTCTAAGTTTTTAAAATTGTCATTCTCCCAGTCCAGTCATAGTTCATCATCTCTAACACCACAACCTTAGGAAAAAATTCTTAATGATAAAAAAACGCTTTATCATTATTCTATGAATTGACTTTGAGATTGACTTAGTTGAAAAGGACTTCCGAAGATTTTCGACATTTTTCTCATTGTTTAGTTTTGTTGCACCCCTCAAACTTGTAGATACTGAGTTCATTAATATCTGCGCATATTGTTGTATCTATCTATAATTCTTTGTGAAATAGTTCCAAGTACTAAATTTAATGACCTATGTTGAGAAAATTTTCATTAAAACAACGCTGTACCAGTCGACTGAAGTAGGAAGTGAACCAGTCTGTTTTATTTAAACTATTTTAGGCTGTCTTCAGGTTGAAAAAAATGAGGTTGCAGTCTGAATTATTTAAAAGTTGGCACAATTTTTTTTCTAACATGATTGTTTGGGTATATTTTTCATTCTTGGCCCGCTAGCTGTTGTTGCATTGTGGTAAAAATATGTGTTGGCTTCATTGATATGGAAGATAAAAAATGTCTATAAATAAGTATGACTCATCTGATGCTTGTGGTACAGGTATGAAAATGATTGGATAAGTGTTTTCTATAACATCATTATAGACTGGTTCATGTTTGAGAAATTTACTGTAGTGAACATGCCCCATTCTAACAGGTTGTACCAGTCTAATGATTGGAACTTGCTCATTGGTTGATTTGTAGAGTCTAAGAAACTAGCCAATCAGATGTTAGATTGTACAAAAAAGGTTTAATTCTGGACAATGTTAGAATTGCTTTTACATTATAAATATAAAAAGAAATTTCATCCAATCAAAAACTGGAGTTAGAAGACTAGTGCCCAGTGTTTTAAAAGTGATAATTTAAATCAAACTCAGAATTCTGCATTTCCATTGGTTTATAAGAAACTTGAGCTCAAATTCCAGCCAATTAGAACCTTGAGCTTAAAGAATATTCTTAGCTCATTGATTCTGAGCTTTGAAACTAATCTCTGAATCAAAGTACTGAAAGTTCTGTGTATTGACCTATAAAGAAATTTCTCACTTTTGAAAATGCTTTTTATGAGAAATTCAATGATTAATGTTCCCATTCTAATAAATGCCCCCCTTCCGTATTTGAGGGAAGAAAAAAAATGACTCACCTTGAACTCTTTATTAATCCTTCAAATTAAAATCCAGTGTGCCCAGAATCATTCGATCGGTAACTCAACAAAGCGAAAACATCTTTAAAAATGTGGAGCCCAGGTGCATTTATTTGGGAATATTTGGTAAACTAAAAATAGTAAAAATGTGTTTCTTACAAAGTCATAAAGAGTAATAGGGTAAGTTCCAAAAGCTATAGTACTTCAACAATACCACATAAAGGATGGTGGTGCGTTACACATTCTGTACAGTGAGTTTTGTTAATTGCAATCCGGAAAGCCAGAAAACTGATGAGCCTCCTTACCTTCAGCTATGAAGAAATTACGTGGCACAACATTCTTAATGCGAAGGTGTACTCTGCTATAGGAAGATAATGTTAAGGTGTGTTATTGTTGTGGTAGAAATTTTACAAATTATGTTGTTGCTGACTCATCAGATACTAATAAATTGTTGTTTTATTTTTGGTTGTGTGGATGTAAGATAATAGGAGTGGATGTACTGTAAATTAGAAAGAAATTAGTGATAAGATAGTACTTGGAGTGAGGTAGATACGACTTAGGAAATAATACATTCCATTTGGTTCCTCTGGTTATTTGGATTTATCGCATAGTTGAAAATCTATTACCTGGATTTTAAATAAGTGGTTTCGAGTTACAACATTTTCTGGAGTATAAATAAAACGAGTGATTTTTTTAAGTTTCAAGGATTTTTAACTGTGTTCGCGTTTGGTTGATAATTATAAATACTTAACAGGTACTTTGATTTTGTGTGTAATTCCCATAGGGGCTGTTCAGAAAAGGTTCCATTTTCCTCTTATTAGAATTCTATGTAGGCTTGTCTTGTCAAAAACTTTTTGATGAACACTTTTTGATTAGGTATGTAACAACCCATAGGGGCCGTACAAAAAGTTCCATTAGTCTCTATTATTATAATTTTATATATACTTGTGTTGCCCAAAACATTTTGATCAGCCATTTTGGGTTAGTTATGTTCAAAAAGGGTCAGTTAAAAAGGTTTTTTAGTCCCTATTTTTTATTAAAATTTTCATCAGGTTTTGAAGTTCTTTACTGTATTTTACTGGATGAATCAGGTGTGGGGAGTGCTTCTCTGCATGTATTTTGTGAATAGAAACATTCCTTCTTGATATATCTTCAGTGGTTGAGAGCCACTTTCAGTGTGTATGCTTATCTACTGTGAATAGTCCATGAATTCGGGGTCTGATTGATAAAAACATCTTAGTTTCCCATAGAATTCTCCCGAATATCTAAAATACCAACAGAGAAATGGCAAAGCTTTGTTAACACCTTATTTTTGCTATTGTATATGCTGTGTATACAAAACAAAAACACAAAAAACGCTTTAGTTTTGAAGATATTGTGCTTAACTGAGTTTGCTTAGAAATGACTTTTCAGCAGCATTGACAAAACAGCTTTAAGCATTGTTTGGATTTTGTATATGCTATAATGTATGGAAGGAAAAACAACAAAAAAAACAACAACATGTGTTTTTACGCTTTTAGTTATGTACGTTTTGTACTGAACTAAAGTAATTCACTGATGTTTAGCAGCAGGAACCCTGTTTATTAGACATAACTTTATTAAGATAGCATTTTGAAAACTTAAAATCCTGCCACCCCTTTGTTTATAAAACGTATTTTATCCCATTCACTGTTTTTTGAGATTCTTTTGCCAGCTGTTAAGGGTGAATGTCTGTAATGTGTACCATAAGCAAGATTTTAAGTTTAAAACCTGCTATCTCTGCTGAGATATGTCTTTAAAATAGACCCCAGTAAGTCAACAAAGGTCACCTATGGAAGAAAAGAATAAATTTACAGCTTTTTTGTTCAGTAAAACCTCAAATAGCAACCACCTCAATATTACAACTACCTTGTTATAACGACCACATATTTTTGGACCAGTTCACTATAACTCCTGTATAATTCAACTTTATAATGACCACCTCATTATAACAGCCAATTGTTTGGCTCCCCAAAGGTGGCCTCATTATTGAGGTCTCTCTGGTCTCGCAAGGTTTATACTTTTGTTTATTTGTATGTCCGTTAATCGGTTCTAAAGACTTACTGTTGTTTATATGGTGGCTTTTGTTCACAAGAGTCTGTTAAATTCAGGGTTATCTGTAATTAGCCACTAAACCTATCATGCTGTCATACTACTTGACTTGTTCACAATGTAGAAGAAAGTTATATTACTGGACTGGTTCACAATGTGGAAGAAAGTCATGTTACTAGAAGGGTTCACAATGTAGAAGAAAGTCATATTACTTGACTGGTTCACAATCTAGAAGAAAGTCATATTATTTGACTGGTTCACAATCTAGGAGAAAGTCATATTATTTGACTGGTTCACAATCTAGGAGAAAGTCATATTACTAGACTGGTTCACAATCTAGATTCTTCTCTCCAATCTAGGGCTTATCTGCCAGATGTGTGGAAATTCCTAATCTAATTTCCTTGTTAAGGAGAGAAAAAAAGTTTCTGGATTCTGTTAACATGATCAACTATTTTTTCTGCTGACCTTGCTCGTTTTTTTTCCACACGCTGTTATTTTCATTTTCATATGAACTTTACCTTCAGACTTAAATATAGTACATCATTTTGGGGATGTTTGTGGAAACTTGGTATTTATTTTTTGACCTTATTTTTCCCAAATTGTTTGTGAATTTTTGATCCAGTTTGTAGAACTTAAAGGTCAAATATTTTTGCCTGTTTTCTAGAATAAGTTATCGTTTGGGAAAAAAGAGCTGAAACCAAAACATAATTTATGCCCCAAAATGACAAATAAAAGCCCGTCCACTGGATAGCATTCTCCCAACATGCTATTTAGCAATCTCGTTTTTAGTCATATTTGTTACACATATCTTAGTTTGATTTTGAAAGTCATGTCATTCTTATTTACGCCATTAGTAACTCATAATTTTATGAGTTCTTTCTTTTGTTAAAGAGGCCCCAGTTTCACGAAAAAACTGAAGTTTGAGCTTACTATTTTGAAAGTATTATATGACTATATTTGTATTATTTGTACCTTATTTTCTTTGAAAAGCAATGTATTTCTTGCAAAATTATAACTCTAAGTCAAAAATTTGTGTTGAAAACAGAATTACCTTGCTAAATTAATTTTTTACTTCAGCACGTTATAACAGACTCAAGTTTTTGCTCGAGTGTTTTTCATTCTTTTTAGATACTATTTTCCATGAAAATCAATGTTATGTTTGTTCATCTTTTAAACTGGCACCAGTAGTACTCACCAAGATCCAATAGTAAACCTATTATATATTTTGACACCTGATATTTGAATGTGAAAATAGTGTGCTCAAACTTAAGATTTTTGTGAAACTGGGCCCAGGATTTCAACTTAGTTGCGTTATGTTTGGTGACTCAAGATTGACCTGTTGCTGCTAAACTTTATATCTAACTAGCTAAGGAGGCCCAGCTGGGATTGTATTTTGGTGTTTTGGAGTCGTAGTCTGGGTCAACTAGGAAAAAGACTTTCCACTTGATAAATTGTTGAAAACCTGGCTTGGTGGCTTTTCTGAGTATCATATTTTGTGTGAACAATGTACTACATCTTATGAAGTCAACTGGCTGATACATTGATGTGCCTTTGATCAATGTTGGTGATAAGCTGCTGGCTGCTGAGCTGAAAATGGGAGACTTTAATTGGCGCCTTTTCCTGGTCCAAAGCCTTCTTGATGTTGCGCATATTTTGGTTCAAGGTTTGGATTTTCTGGTATCATGGTTTTGAAATCTGAATTTTCGCACATCATGGTTTTAGAGATCTGAATTTTCACATATCATGGTTTTGAAATCTGAATTTTCTTATTTCTGTTAGGTTTTGAAATCTGAAATTTCTTATTTCTGTTAGGTTTTGAAATCTGAATTTTCTTTTATTCTGGTTTCAGAGACATGCTGCTGATGTCATGCAGTGTGGAAATCATTATAAATTGAAATAATGATTCACTTTTCTAATGTAAAGAGCTATTTTTGGTCCGCCATTTTTCCCTGGACATATTTATAATTTCCTTCTAGTCTGGAGTTGTATACATTGATAAAATGATCTAAATCAACTGTTGATAAATCTTCATGGGGAAGTTTTTGATTATTCTTGGATGAATAAATACTGTCAGTGTAATTGGGTTCGGCTGGGACTGGAATATTGTGAGCGATACAGACTTGTTGATTTCTGCATTGTTAGCATATAGTCTGGGATGGTTTTCATGTGTGTGTGTGTGTGTGTGTATACAATGTAATGTGTCTATTTGATTTGGGTGGTTTTTTCATCTGATTGATATTTTTATCAATTGCCGACTGTTGATATAACTGTTGATGATATTTTTTTTGCGTGACAATTTTTTCATCTTCATCCTTGTCTTTAATATCTGCAATTACAACATTATTGCCATTACTGAAAACATTAACGAAATATGATAAAAAGTTACAATCATCATCATCATTAGCAGCAGCAACAATTCATTTATTATGATTATTATTCTTTTCATCAGTTGAAGCACCAACAACAATTATGTTGTTATCTCCATTAGTTAAAAATAGATTTGTTATGTCTGACATTCCAAAAATCATCATGAGCATTATCATTATCTTCACCAGTATCACCAACTTCATTATCATCATTATCATCATAGTCAATAACATTTTCATCCATATCATTTTTATGGTCATCAAAATCTTCCATCAAAATCAATGTCATCATTTACACAAAGGTATTATTTTCCAATTTCTTCTGCATAATTTTTAATCTTTGATAGACTGTGTACTGTTAGTTGTGTTTATTTGACCTGACATTTTATTGTGTCTGGTTCCTGAACAAAATGCTCCCAGTGTGATCCACAAGTGCCGCTTGCTGTTTGTTAGCCCCTATAAAATTTTGTATTTACAGCATAAAACTAGCCATAAAATCAGTGAATGTACGAGGAATATATGCCCATATCATGGATTAGATAATAAAAATATATGTGTACACTGTGAATTAATGACCTATGGTAATTTGGTCATTGAAACAAGACAAGATAATATCAGATGAGAGAATACCTTGGTGTAAGGTGACAGTTTCACTTTGACAGGGCTCTTCAATCATGGAGGCAAATACAGTCCTGTATAACTGCAGGGAACATCTCAAAACCATTCTTGTTGTTTTAGTTGGGGCCTGTCACAAAGTTATTCTTTTGTGAACTATTGTAGTGAAGTAGATTGTTCAGTACTCATTTATTTGTTGGAACTCAATGTTGATTACAGTAAGCATGTGTATGATTGGGTAGCGTTTTATACACTTCAGTTTTGGTAAATAACTACTAGCTGGTCCAGTATACTGTAAAACCTCAAATAGCGACTACCTCAATATTATAACCACCTTGTTATAACAACTACTTACTTTTGTACTGGCTTTCAACAACTATCCTATAATCAACTTGATAATGAGACAAACTCATTATTTCTTGGGTCATGAAAGTGACCATATGATCAAGATTTTCCTGTGTACTGATAATTTTTATCCATTGTTGAATATTGACTTCTCAACTGTTGGAGGTTAGGGTTTTTTGGTTAGGGGGTGCAGTTTTTTGCATTTTTTTTCCATTACAGCTGCTGTTCATGCAGATTCAATCCTTGCACACTTGTAATTCATAAAAATATATTTGTTATCATAATGTATCTTTCTTATGTTTTCAGATAGACAGAAACTGCCCCAAACCGGGGTTACTTAGTTACCTGGTGTACTGGTCACCCTAGAAACAGAATCAAGATGGCGACATTGTCGTTGAAAATCAGCATTGTTGGTAACAACACTGTGAAGACGATGCAGTTCGAACCTTCAATGCAGGTGTTCGATGTTTGTAGAATAATACGAGACCGCCTTCTAGAGGCTGGAATACCCCACCCAGGTGGAAATCGTAAGTACCATAAAAATTGTTCCATAATGATGAACTTGCACACTTTGTTTTCTAAAATAAATCCTGAAAATTCGCCTCTTCTTACCACAGATGCCATGATAGGAGTTTAAGAAGTTTATCTGTATAATTAAATGTTAAAGTCTGTCTTGAATGATTAAGCAAGGAAAGTTCAGTCTGTCTATTATTCAAATTATGAAATTTTGTTATAAATCAGGGCGAGGTTCCTTGCCTGGGGATGTTTGTTGCAGTTTTGATTGTGTTTTAAAACTGAGCTTGGAGACCTGTCTGAAATCTCGGCTTCTGATTGGTTGTTTCTCAGCTGGTTTAGAAATTTGACCAATGACTAAGCTTTATTCCTCTGGCTGGTCTCCTAGGCATTGATGTAACTGTGGGTTTATATGTTCATTATCCAACCTTTTTGATGGGTACAGAAATTGAAAATTGTACAAGACCTTTGTAGTTGACTGGTTACGACCTCCAACTAGAAATTATTAGCCCCTCACTGCTGTGAGTTTGAATCCTACCCAGGACCAGAAAAAAATCACATGTGAGGAACCTGTCCAGCTGGAAGGTCAGTCATTAGTTGATCAGTTGCTTATCGGAGGCTCATCGGTGATATCTGTTGTAGACAGGTTGTCAATCAGTTATTTGAAAAATATTTTCGCCAATCGAGAATTTTAAACATGTTTAAAAATCCCAATTGGTAATTTTTCACAGATAAAACTTATCTTTACCCAATAGTAGTTGATTGGTGGAAAACGGGGGACTAATAGGTGATATCGGTTTTAAATACGTTGTCATCGGTTCACTCCATAATTTGGCTAAAAAAAACTAAGGATCAATCACTGATGGTTTTGTGTAACTGGGGTGTTATGGAAGGTCAGTGATTCTACCCAGTTGAAAGCCTGCGGTCTTCTACTACTGTTAAAGCTGGAAAAATCTGCTAGATGACCCTGGTGGTAACTGTTGTTGCAACATTAAACTTCAGGGAAAAAGAAAAGAAATTGTGCCTTAATAAACATAATGGAAATATTTTATCATTGTGGTAAAAGCTGGTTTTATAAAATGAACACTGCGCTGCTTGGAACAGATTTATAACCTCTCCAGATGGTGGTTTCTCTACGATTAGTTCTGGTATATCATTTCCAGTAGTCTGCATTGGAGATCTGATAGATTAATTATATTATATTGACATTATATTCCATAATTGCTGGTTGTAATTCATTCCATTATGTGGTCATTTCACAATTTCCTAAATATCTGTGGAATTTGGTTTATTGCGGGTATTTGTTGTGCGATTGTTATGAGAGTTCTGTCAATGATGGAATCTCTATGTTTTTATATAACCCTGTACTATAAACAGACAAACTATAGACTAAGGCCACTGAAGGGAAGGAAGGAATGTAGGGTTTCATAGATATATTTCAGCAGTTTTAAACTAAAAAATTTAGCTAATGGAATACATTAATTTTCAGACATTTATCTTTAATAGCTGACAGTAGGTTCTCTCTAAGAAAACACTTAATAAGATAAAACGCTTTATTTACAAACTTTGAATATCAAGATTACTGTTTGTTTGCATTTGAAGACCAGTCTAGGAATGCACTCTTTCCATTGGTCAAATTCAAATCTGAATCAAGCTGCAACCAATCAGACGCCTGTTTTTTGTGACTGGTCTCCTATCTTGAAACTTGTCTCCTTGCTCCCTGTGTCAATGAAATTCATGTATTGTGTGTCTTCCCTCAGTGGGAGTACAAAAATATCCTGTAAATTTACCATGGAACTGTGGCATATGGTGAATTCTGTATAATTCTCCTTGTTTAAATGAAATGGATACATATCTAATGTGTGTAATGTACAAATATGGAAATGAAGCTGTAAACCATGAGGGAACCGCAAAAAAGGAAACAGATTGCCCTTTACAATAATGGGCGCCTCATTCTTTCATCAACAGTTCACATAGAAACCATATACTTGCTACTGAGTTATTATACCCCATAATTTTCTAAATTGTTCCCTCATTATTATTGACATTTAACAGTCACATTTGATATTTACTTGCCTCTGTTAAGCTCGGTCATTTCTGAATAAATTCCATATATATTCAACTAGTCATAGGCTTTCGGTTGTTTTTTTGGCATGAAAGTTAGCCGGCCAATTTTCATGTTTGATTTGTTTAGTAATGTAGTTTGACATTTTTGGTTCCAAACTTTTGCACAGCTCTGCATTTTATACGTCATGTGCCAATATTGCCATTTAGTGTTGGATGTGTAGATGGAGCTGTTTTAATGGTCGCCGTTAAGCATTCTTTAGGGTGACTTTGTTAATTTGTCACTTTGTATCTTCATTGTGACTCAACTGTTTGACCTCAGAAAATGTCAGTTTAGATCTGTTCTTGAATGATTGCGTGGCTTCAAGGCTGGAAAACAGGGACAATGATTTTGAAACTTAAAATTGACCTCTATCAAAAAGACACATATTTGTTGAATGAATGTTCACATGTGAACAGTCTGTGTGTACCAAAAGAGAGCAAATTTGGAGTAGAGTTTAAGCCATTCGCCTGTTTCGAGAATGGAGAAAAAAAATCTGTAAGTGGCGAAAAAAAAAATCAAATTAAGCATACTTTTTTGTATCCCGGACCCTCCCCTCCGCACATGTGGCGGAAAAAATATAATGTCCAGTGAAAACCCTGTTACCCAATACCCACTTAGGCTATTTCAATTGTTAGACTAGACAAGAAAAGTTGCGTTTACCGTCTCCAGGCCAGACTTCGTATCAACCTTAAAGTTTCTCTCTGCAAAATCCTAAGGATGAAAATATTTGGACATTATCACAAAAGATGCTCAGAAGAGATGTTTTTCAACCTACGACCTTCCCAGGCTTCCTGAAAGTTGACGGACCGTCAGACATGGCATGCAAATTTCGAGCGGGTCCAATAACTTTTCAGCGAGTACGGGACCAGATGTCCGGCAGTCAGGCACAATTTACAGCATTTATCACTTATTAATAATATATTCAGTCAGACAAATTTTCATTTCTAATGTCAGGCAAGTATTCCTGCAGTTTCGAGAAGCCTGCCATCCTTGGTTGAGTAACCCTAAACATGACTTTTTTCTAAGCCTGACCATATCCCAGAAGGAGTTATATCTACACCCCTGTACTTAATACATGTTTAATAATCTATCACAATAGAACATTCTTGGCATTTGATACTAATGGGAGAAATGTCTTTACACCAATCTACTGAGAAATTTTGCAGAGAAAAAAAACATTAATTGAATTATACTTGGGGAATAAACTTAGTGATCCGTCTTGTGAGGCCAGAACTGTTCTACTTTTAGTTTCTCAGTTTGTTATGGGTAAGACCAGAATTTATAAATAATTGTTTCTCAGAATGCATGGATATAAGTTTTTGTGTTTTTGTCTCTCAGAACTTTAGCGTTTGGTCAGAATTTTTGTATCTTTGTAATTAGCGTCTTTGGATATCACCAGAGTTTCTAAATAATGGTTTCTCAGAATTGTGAAGAGTGGCCAGAATTTTGGTTTAATATTTTGTTTTTCGAAATAATCGGGTATATCCAGGATTTTCACGTCTTTTTGGTGAAATCAAAAAGCAATATGGGCATTTTCATTTCCCATTGGTCTGTTTTAAATCTGACTGATTGTCATCCTTGGACGTGGTCAGGATCAAACTTTTGAGAAACTTACATTAAAATGTTTTGTCCTAGCAAATTTCCTAGTCGTTCCAGTCTTGATGGAAATTTCTGTGAATGAAAGTCAATATTAATTATGCTGTGTTTATACAAACCTCCAAGATGATTCATATTCAATCCACTGGTCATTACGCATAATGACTGACTAGTACTGACCATCTATGGTTATCTTAGTATATTGACGATTTTGATTGTCTTTATAAAATAATTTATTTTCCCTTCGGACATAGCGCAGGGATTAAGTCAATTATTGTAATGATCGCTTGAAACTGAGTAAATGGTTAATTGAAATTGAGGCTCATATAATATTTGATGTCATTGTGTAATTTATTAGTAAATGAGTTACCATAATATCATAATGTTAATATATTGCGCTAGTATCCATTCTTGATTGGTTCTGTTGATTAAATGTATTATTTTAGACTGGTTATTATCTTTAGAATGTTGGACTGGTTCTGTTTGTATTTTAGGATGAAAGACTGGTTCTGTTGGTTAAAATTAAGTTGCTTGACTGGTTCTATTTGCTAAAATCTGTATGGTAGACTGGTTCTCTTGGTTAATTTTGGATGATATACTGTGACTGTTGGTTAAGCTATCAATTCCTGTCTTGGATGTTGGACTGGTTCTATTGGTTAAGTTCAGAATTTGACTGGTTATGCATTTAAATTCATGATGCTAAACTGGTTCTATACTACACGTGTATTTGAAATCTAGAAATCTGGACCGGTTCGATATAGAATGTTGGACTGGTTCAGTTGATTCAAAATGAAGGTTTCTCAAAATGTCAGTCTCCGATTGGTCAATTTCTGTACGCTGTCCTTAAATTTACCAATCACAATGTTTCGTTTCACTGTTCTGTAGACTGGTTTGCAAATTCTGATTTATAACCTTGGGCCGTGGTCCAAGAAAAATTTTCATGAATTTGTAGAAATACTAGCTTGTTGATTTGGTGCCCAGATATTGAGGAATTCATCGTGATCTCTAGTCTGAATATGAAAATATTTCACTAAGTCTGGCATGATGCTGAAACATTTCTCTCATGTCATACTAAACCGTTTCTATAAGTTCTCTTATGAATTCCTGCTAGTTTCATTTTTGTGGATCTGTATTGGACAGGAATGTACATTGACAAATTGATTTTTTTTTTGCCCGAGACAGTAAATTCATGGGAGCCATTTTGTACAGCCTGTTGTATGCAAGCTACTGTGGTGAGTAAATATTTAACCCCGTATTGAAGTAGAGAAGTTATTGAGGAGTTGGTGGACTGGTTTTCGTGTAATGTCAGTTATGGAATGAATGAAGTATTCACTTGTGAAAGAAAGAATTTTCAAGGCTTAAATCTCCAGGATTCTTGGTTCTTGACTTTTCGTACTATTTTACCATATTTGGACATGATGGTAAATGTGTATTCTGTTGTGGATTTTTTTTTAGGGAAAATGTAAAAAAAAAATGTGATGAATTTATTTTGCAGTTTATTTAAAGTGATGATTTGCATGCATCTTGGACTTATACAGATCTGGCTGGTAGACTTCGTTGTTGACTGCGTCAGACTTATTTAGGGAAATTTATGAAATTTTTTATTTAGACTGTTGATATAATTTTTGGGGTAAGTGGATGGTGTGTGTTGTATTTCATTCCATGTATTTGTTTGACCCTCTTTTTATATTGTGTACAGGAGATTTGATATTACAAAATTGATAGGGGAATTTTGAACATTTTTGTGATTTTTTTTATTTTACTTTATTTGAAAACTTATAATTTCTATTTTTTTTTTCAATACATACTATAACATATATATTAGTTAATGTATGCGTTTTAATAAAATCTGGTCAATGTTTACTTATTATTATTGGTTGAATAAAATAAATTTATTTTTGTGCTTTTTCTAAAGTAACTTTTGCTACCATATTGAAAGTAAAAATATAAATTGCGAAAAGCCATTAATCACTTATTTGTTCTGTTGCATCATGTATAGCAAATATAAAATTGAATGCTTTCAATTTTTCAAATAAATTCATCTCGGAATAAATTCCTCGCTCAAGTATAAAAGTGACAGTATCTACTATTATTTTGTTTACCCTAGGGTGTGATGTAGCTCCAACAGCCTGGGTCATTTGTCAATTTTCCAACTTTAACAGTAGAGGAAAACCTCGGGCGTATTCCGGGGTAGAACCACTGACCTTCCGTAAGCCGGCTGAAATTTTGTTCCACAGTGAGATTCAAACTTGCAGCAGTTATGGGCTAGCGATTACGAATCAGAAATCATAACTAGTTGACTATGAATGCAAATAAGTTCAAAAGTCAGATTCTTTACATATTTAGATTTAAGATAAAAATTTTATGAGGGATTTTAATGAACTTACGGACTTTGAATTAAGTTAATTTGCAATGATGTCTTCATCTTAGATATTATTTGTTTTGAAAGTTTTTATAAGAGTCATAGAAAATAATCTCTTAAGTGTGTCGCAGAACAATTTAGAAAGAATGCACGTTTTAAAAGTGTCATATAATAGTATAGTTTGTGATTAATTTTTTTGTGTGTCTATATTTTTCATCATTCTTAGAAATTTCAGAATTCCGATGTTTTTAATCCTGAATGGGATTATTTTTGTTGAGTTGTCTGTTGTTTTACATTTTTACCATACTTTGTTATCAAATGAAGATATTTTGGGGGTCACAAGGGAGTCTGGTCCCTGTTACACTTACCATCACAAATTTTGTCAATTTTCACTTGTCAATCACAGTAAAACCTCGTTATCTTGAGGAGTTATCAAAACAAACTATCTGCTCAAGATTAATGTGGTGCTCATAATAATAACGTAATAATAACAAGGTATTTGTTTGTTGGTTGAAAATTATACACAAAAACTTGATGGGACCTTCAAAGCTCCTCGAGATAAGTCAGGTGCTCGTGATATTGATGATTGTACTGAATTTCCATTCCTTGTGTTATAAGCATTCATGTTACTAACCTTCAGTGATAAGTTCTTTAATAATCTTAATGTGACTAATTTTAAGTTGAAATCTACAAGGTTTTAAAGAATGCTTGGAGATAGGGTGCAACTAAAAAAATTTTCGGTTGCTATGCCAACAAAGTCCTACTTTTGTCAATTAGCTGTCCCACTCCCACCCACAATTTTCTTTAAGCCGATGAATTCACGAACATTACTATTTGGCTGAAAATTTACCTTCTATTTCTAAAAGTTCCTCTAAAAACCCTTAAAATCCCTTATACCCTCTAAAAAGCTGACCTTAAAGTTATAAATCTCCTTTTAGGGCCTTAAATTATCTTTAAAATATTTCCCTTAAAACCTCTTCTAGAGAGTTCGAAATCCCCTTTAATCCCTTTAGTAGCCTCCATGAAACCCCATTTGGGTTATAGGTTTAAACAAAAACAATTTGAAAATGCCCTTGTCAACATTATGTTCACTGACATCCTAGGCTGGTAGCTTTTTGTTTTATATTTATTTTCTTGATGTTGATATGGGAAATCGGGACCAAAATACAGTGCAACCTCTCCAAAGCGGCCCTCTCCTGAGCAACAGCCTCCCCTCAACAACAGTGTGAATTTTTACCGCTGTAAGATTTAACTATAAATATAACCTATCTGAAGCCACAACCTCTCAATGACAACATAATATTTGCTTCTCCCAAAGGTTATTGCTTTTGAGAGGTTGCACTGTATGGTGTGTAAGTATTCATAAATTCTATCAGCTAGAGCATTGAACTATGTGCGAAGACTGTGTAAGAGTTTTCAGAGTGTGTGATGTCTGGATAATGTCTGCTGTTAGTTCATGCATTTGTATGGTATTCTATTCATTAAAAATTCATTTAAACCCCACTTAGCACTTGATTGTGATGGTCATCTTTCTATAATGACCTTATATTCAGACCTGCTATCAATATGTTACAGTAAAACCTCATATAGCAACCTCCTCACTGTTTTGACCACCTTGTTTTATCAACCATTCATTTTCAGACCAGCTTTCAATAACTTCCCTATAATTTAACTTCATAATGAGTCCACCTCATTATCAAGACCAATTGTTCAAGCCCCAAAGGTGGTCTCATTTTTGAGGTTTTACTGTAGAAATCAATACTGTATTTCAGCTTGATAATAAGACCATCTTAATATTATGTTGATCTTAATATTGGGGTTTTCTGTATATAGGATGGAAGTTTTTAGGTGTGGGAGGGACTTATGTTTGAGGGGAGGGGTTTCGGTGCGGTTAGCCTTGATTTGGGTGGGGATTGGTTGATTAAAGTTAGATGGTAACGTTATGTATGATTAGTATGGTGCAGTTTTTGTGCTGTGGACATTCAAGGTGCGGGACATAGATATAAGATTTGGGTAATGATATTTGGGATTGAGCAAGCCTGAGGTGGAGTCATGTATAGTATGGGTGGAGTCAAGAATAGTGGGATAGAGCCAAGATAATTGAAGTTGGGTTTTGGGCATTGGATATTAGTGTATTCAAGCTATTATATTAGGGGACTTAATTATAAATGCTGTCAATGGGGATGATAGCAGATTTCATGTTGTAGATTGATATAGGATAGACTATTATTCTATTGCATAAAAATCAAACAATTTCTTTTAACAAATTGATTGATGAGAATCTTAATGTCTTTGGTTTCTGTTAATTTGTTGCACAGATACAAAAAAAAATCAGACATTTTGGACCACAGATGTCTTCTTGTGTGAATATTTTCCTCACTGGTTTCTCACTTGAAGGAGTTTTTTAACCTGCTTAAGGGTCTTACATGACTAGAACAGGAAGTCTCCGAATCCCTTCAAGGAAATCATGATATTTTAGATTAGTTTTACTCAGATGAGGAAGTCGTGCGTTCTTCTTTAGTTTCACAAGGTCACCGAATGATCAGAAACAATGTCACTCATTTTCCTTCAGCATCAATATTTTGTTCATAAAATGCTGATTTTGTGCCGTAATGGTTGAATGAGTTCATCTGTAGTTACCGATAGCTTCGTCTAAGTCCCCACTATGGGTTTTACTTAAAGGAAGATAGACGCATGTAACTTTGAATGCAGTTTTAGAAAATGTGAAAAATGTGCCAAGAAAATGGTAAAATTTATTGTTTTTAGTAGAACAAGAAGGGAAACCATCCTGGTTGTGAGGAATAGAAAATTCAGCTATTACCTTAATTGGGAAAATTTCATTGAAAATACATGTATGTGAAAAATGTGAAAACAAGATTTTTGCAAAGGAGGGGGGGGGGGGTTTCTTGTGTGACTACAAGATCTTTGTAAAGTAAGGGCAAGGGGGGTGTCTTGTTCATAGGGAAAATTGTGAAAACAAGATCTTTGTAAAGTATGGGCAAGGGGGGTGTCTTGTTCGTATGGAAAATTGTGAAAACAAGATCTTTGTAAAGTATGGGCAAGGGGGGTGTCTTGTTCGTATGGAAAATTGTGAAAACAAGATCTTTGTAAAGTAAGGGCAGGAGGGGGTGTGTCTTGTTCATATGGAAAATTGTGAAAACAAGATCTTTGTAAAGTATGGGCAAGGGGGTGTCTTGTTCATAGGGAAAATTGTGAAAACAAGATCCATGTCAAGTAGGGTTAGTTGCTAGCTGGGGTCCCCTATGGTATGTCCTGCTGAGAAAGTTTGTCTCTTTATTGAAGTTCAGCTATTACCTGAACTGAGGAAATGAAATTGTTGATAATTTGCAAAATGTGAAAATTTTCAACATGCTGTGTTGAGGGCATTTGGGAGATTAGAAAGAAAAAAGTTTGTAATACATGTTTGATCGTTTTGTTTTTATGTGACTTATTTTCAACAATATTTCAGTTATATAAGGTGACAAGTTCACCTGACCAGTTTTCCTGGACTGTATACTAACCAGTTCTAACTTACCCTTCCAAAAGGAACTTTTCTTTTTTTTGAGTGTTCATTGTACATTGGATTTCATAAATATTGAAGTATTGCTTGTCTCGATTATACATTGCTACAAAAATGAGGGAAAATTTTGCAGCAGGAAAATTAGTCAGCCCACATTTGAGCAGACTCTAACACTTCACTTTTTTGTCCATGTTGAAGTGTAGTACATGTTTTATAAGTTAAGTATCTGGGATTGATTTATCCCCTAATAATGTGTGACATTTCTTGTTACCGTAAATCCCCTAATGAATGCATCCCTCTACACATGTATATTTTTTCGGGTGGGTGGGGTATGGGTGAAATAAACATTTTACACCATACTGTGATTATCCTGGAACGTGGTTTTTAAAAGCCTTACCGGAGCTTTATCTTTTGATTAACTTGAACTCTTCATATGGTAGAAATGAGAATGTTGATTTATGAGTCAAATTTTATCTATTTTCACTCACAGAACTATAGTACAACATAATTTGTTTATGCTAGAATAAGTTTTTTCATTTACTCCCATAACAGCCCTGTATAATGTAAATATCAGCATTTTAATTAATTGATTAATTAATAATTAATACTACATTCAATAAAAAAGGATTGGCCCCCTTTGCCCCTAACTCTGAGCATGACTTCATGCCATGAAAGCTTAAAAGCTATATTTAGCATTATTTAAATACACATCTGTCTCCTTGGTAAACTTAGCCTCACCTGGTGCACTTATTATGAGAATTTTGGTATATATTAATAGAGCTTTGTTACACTTATGGTAACTTCCTGCTTAATTCAACCCAATTCATTGGAAGGAACAAAAAGTGCCATAATTAACAGTTTTTGTTCATTCTTTTGTGTGGATGGCTTTTAAGTATCAATTGATATCAAAGTGAATTTCTTGACTTTTCTATTGATTTATCTATCATCTCTTCCTGACAGAAAGTTCAAAATCCAAAGTCAATATTTTATGAATGAAATTATTTATATTTGCCCTCAATTATATTGTTTTATATATATATAGTTACCACTAAGTTTCTCTGATGGGACAAATGTTTGCACTATATTTATAGAAAATTTCAGTGATGGTATGGTCAGTGATGTATGTTTCAGATATCTGCTTTGAATTTGAAATCCTAGCATCTTATTGGTCGTTTTTCAATGCTGTAAATTCAAATGGTACTTCTGCATTTTTCATTGGTCAATTAAGTGTTCTTTCTTTCTTACAATTGGTCATCTGGAATGTGTTATTATCTCATTGGTTGTTTCAGAGTTTACACTTTAAATCAGCCAATCATATGGCTGCATTTTCTGCTTAATTGTTACTGTTTTTTTTACAGTCTTTAAAATCAACCAATCACAAGGCTGCATTCAGTGACCCTCCCCAACCCGGAGTCCAGAACCTTGCACTCAATTTATCCATTGTATATGGATATTATTTATATAAATCTATATCCTAGGAACACAGTGGGTAAAACAATCATAGTCAATAGCATTCCCTTTGTTTTTTGTGTCGTTAGTCACTAATTTTAAGTGTTGCTTAAGAGTCATATACTGTCTGAGTGACTGATTTGTTGATGCGTTACTTGAACCCTATTAATACATGTACTTGTTTAATGCTTTATATTACTTTGACCATCTTGCTTAGAGCAAATAATGATCGTTGTTAGGTTGATAGTAAAAACATCACTAGGAGCCCCTGGTTTGACTTATTTGTATTTGTCTTGGTCAATGAAATTCTGACTATTCTAGTTCTTTGCCAGGCTGGTATAAAAACATCCCTTAAGAATATCCTTAGTTGGTCAAACCTTTAGTTCATGTTTGCGCCAGTTCTTACAATTTGTAATGATCGATTTGTCCTCAGTCATAAAATTGGGGAGACAGAATCACTTCAGAATGATGGATGATGGTTCAACTTTGTAAGGAATAATTTTTAGTCAACTCCTCTGATAGTGTTGCTCTTCCTGCTTCTCGATCATTTGCTCAAATAAAAATGATTGACCCCTTTTAGGGGTCGCTAGAGCGAAAGATGGAAATACCTTTAAACGTTTTTTCATGAGTCAAATCCAGTTAAGACAATGAAGGACATGGTGGTGCTACTGAGACTTTCATTGCTTTGCGCGGATTGTTGTTGGGAGCCCTTTGTTAAACCCCGTTATATGTACGAATGAGGAATAAGGAAAATTTGCAGTAGGAAAATTATTCTACATGTGTTTGTGACTGAAGTACAGGATGTCCAACAAGTGATTGTGAAGAGTTAAGTCAAAGGCTCATATAAAAGTGAAGGGAACATAAGTGTTGTAACGTTAGAGTTTGTGCCAGTGTGCTTGTGTGTGTGAGGGGATCTTTGTGTCTGCACATATCAGTCTTACCGAATGAACTTGCTTTTAGGGAGGTTTGTGAGAATTAGTCCTGTTTTCAAAGTTAGTGATGTTTCTAACTCTCTGATGGTCATGTTAATATTTATTGTTGGTCGCTGCTTGGAAGTTGTGGTGAGTGGTTTTTCTCCCTTTTACGTGGATTTCTGGATTTCGTTCAATGCAGTTTATGGTAAACAGTTTGTCACTAGTCTGAATGTCTATGAAATATGCTGATATTTAGATAAAATGATCAGTCAGACTGGAGGACTGCCAGGTTTGGGTGTAAGTTGTCAGCGAAATTTTGTATCGCTCTATGTACTAAGTGTTCCTACCATTATTGGTCAAAGATGTTTGAAACGACTGTGATGCATTTGATGGGTTACCAGTATAAAAATCACGATTTTATGATGTTAATGATTTTGTTTGCAAGCTTAACTAGTGCAAAACTAGAAAGAAACAGCCTTCGATGCATGAATTTTGTTTTTCTTTACAATTTTCAAAGATTTATTTTTATTGGGATGGCCATCCTCTGATCTGGCCAAAAATTAACCGAGTTACAACAGTACAAAGATCTGGCTTTAATTTTATCAGGGAGGGATATTTGTTGGTTTAAAAATTTTATAAAAACAGTCACATTTTTATATTGTGTTTAAAGTAAGTCCTTTGGATATTGATGACCTGCCACTCAGTAATGTAGGCCAGTGTTTTTCTGAGAAATTTCTTAATTGTTTCCATGGTAACATTTATTTCTGTAGATTCTGGATTTAAATGAGGTGACATAATGCTGTATGATGCTTTGATTGCCATATTAGGAGGTTATTAATTGTGTTTAATCTCTGCTGTCGTTAATGATGTTCTTCTATTGTTTTTTCGGGGGGGGGGGGGGGTGATTTTAGGCCACTTATTCATTACCTTACCCTGAATTGTTTAGTCTCAGGGCGTGATTTTATTAACATTTTAATTTTGTCTTGGATTCTTTCTCACACATTTTTAAGATCATTCTTGCATTATTCCGGTTTTCTGGGATGAATTGTAAGTGGAGATGTATAGAATAAACATTTTTCTGATCAAAATCACTTCTCAGTGATTTTGGATAGAAAAAGGTTTTTTTTTTAGAAATTCTGAGATTCGGTTTCTGAAATGTTGATTGAAGTAAGGGCCAAGATGTTGGGACTGAAGGAAAAGCATATTTTGGGAATATCCTGAGACAATGTCCAAGAAATAGGCCAAAAAAGAGCTAGATTTGGCTGCTATAGCAACCTTGTTGCTGTTACACCATTACAAAGCATTGTGGGAAATTGGCCATTCAGGCGTCGCCATATTGATCAAATTCATTTCAATTTCACTGTAATCTGCCTTCATATTTGAATATACCATGTTTTTGCATTATCAGAACAAATGAAACATGGCGTTGTGCCAGTTTTTGAAATTTATTTTGATAGATTTGTAGAAAATAACTTGGCCTGGAAGATTGTGAAATCAGAAATTTGAAATTTTGGGGTGTAAAATTTATTGTGTCTTTCTCATACGGAATTGCATCTGAGTGGTATAATTTCTCATTCAATTTATTCCGTTTTATTGCAAGATAATGATTATAGTTTGTTCCTATTAGCGAGCAGAGAGGAAATATTTGACATTATTTCTAGAACATGCTTTAGAACATTTGATGGTCTGACATCAGGATATTGATAGCTAGTTTTAGTTATAGTTAGCCAAAAATTTTTGGCTACACACTTATAAATGTATTGACCATTGATTTTTTGAGGTGTAGGTCATGCATGCATAATAATGTGATGACCATTGATATTTAGGAAAATTTATGCTTATATTACATAGTGTTAATGCCTATTAACCTGTGATTACAACAAACTGACCTCTGAGTAATGGCCACCTGTCAATAAAGGCCACATTTTGTCTTTCCCAAGAGTGGCCTTTGTTCACAGGTTTGACTGTTTATACATTTTGGCTTCATCCCTTATTTTGATCTGGTTTTTATGACCCCTTTTTGTATATTTTCAGCCAATGACTTTGGTTTATTTCTCGCTGATGAAGATATCAAAAAAGGGCTGTGGCTGGAGGCAGGGAGATCCCTGGATTACTATCTGCTTAGAAGTGGGGTAAGTATGATTTTTTAGGGCTCTGGTCCCTTTTTTAGGAGGTGAATCTCCCATTAGTCACCAGTTTGTTTATTGTCTGAATCTAGGTTGGTGTAACAATTCGTCCCATTGAGTAATTTTTGTCTAGATTGAGGTTGGCAGAACAGTTTGCTAGGAGTAATTTTGTATCAAAAAATTTTGTCATTTATTTTTGGTGTTTTTAAATCACTTGACATGAAATAGGGAAATGCTGTGCTGAACACAAGAAAAATGGCTGAATTATAGTCTGATCATGATACCTGGTTGACAAACTCCAAGGTTGTGTCGGGGCATAGTTGAATGAGTCGGTCACTTAACTGCCAACAAACAAATTTTAATTATAGCCTTCGTTTATCAATTTAAGGATCTCTTAGAATACAAGACGAAAGTTCGAATCCTGAAGGTTCGAACTTTAGATGGCACAGTTAGAAAGATGCAGGTTGATGATAGTCACACTGTTGGACAACTTCTTATCAACATCACATCCAAAATAGGTAAGTGTCTTCAGTATCTGTGAGGGTCTATTAAGGGAGTAAGGTTCAAAGGAAAGGGGCTCTTTGTGTTTGTGTTTAACTAAGTTAATTTTTGTTACTAATGATTGCTATATTTGCTATGGGTTTTAATGACATTATAAAGGTAACATTTCCATGCCGATTGTTACTGTATGGTAGAAATTGTCGCCCTTTTGATGGTATACTTTCCCTTGTTTTGAGTGATTTCCCTTGTTTTATTACAAATTACTTCCCTTAGATGTTCTCAATAGTGTTTTCCCTTACTGTTGTATGAGTGACTTCCCTTTCTTTATTGGTAAATTCCCTTTCGAGGTGCGAGTTGCATCCTTTGAATGTCCTCATGAGTTACTTCCCCTGTTATACAGTGAGTTACTTCCCTTTACGTCCAGGTATCGCTAACCATGAAGAATACTCACTGATTGTTGAGTTACCTGATGACGAAAAAGAGAAAACACTCACCTTAAAGAGGGACAAATCTATTGCTAAAGATCAGAAGAAGCTCGAAGAGATGAGGAAAAAACTACATACTGAAGATGATAGTAAGTTTGAATGAATTGTACGGTTATTTTCTTAATATTTTATTAAACACATTTTTATTATATAAATTATACAGTTATTTTCCTAATGTATAATTTGCAATCGATTTTTTGCCATGTTTTGGCCTGGTATTTGACTATTTGACCACATTCCCCTAGTTAAAATGTAGATATTATTCCCCAACTACTAAAAAAAAATTCAAAAAAATAAAAAAAATATAACGAATGTGCTTGAGTATTGAGCTTGTTCATTGATCTTAATGATTAAAATTGAAAGCTTTAAGCCTAGTGCTGTGTTTTGTACTCTTACATGACTTCTGATAAAAATTTCCAGAGCTAGTGGTTTCCTTAGCACCTCGGTGCCCTTCCCCAAAATTGTTATAGGGGGCTGTACGGTAAACGTTTATTGTTTGTCTTATAGTGAACTGGCTGGATCATGCAAAGACTTTACGTGAACAAGGTATCAACACAGACGAGGAAACTCTCCTGCTAAGGAGGAAGTTTTTCTTCTCGGATCAGAATGTGGATGCACGAGATCCCGTGCAGTTGAACTTGCTGTTTGTTCAGGTGAGTTTTTTTGTATTTTACCATGTTGCTTGTATTTTTCTATCAAAGAACTTTCCATTTCCTAGATAATATGCCATTTTATCATATAAGATATAGCTTTTTTACAGCATTTTATCACATGCTTTTTTGGTCAATTACATCAGAAGATGTTGTGTTTATGTGTGACTGTAATTTGTAATTTGGCTGGTGGTCTTTGCTCTGAGAAGACTATTAAACTATTAAGGTTTTGTCTGTACAGGTAAGCACAGTTACAGCGAACTTGTATACAATGAAAAATCAGATACAATGAAATGTTAATTTTACCCAAACAAGCCCTTCTTTAGTTCATTCTTTTATGAATATAGTGAAATATAACGAAGCAATTATTCACATGCCCAGGAATTCTCTATAACCATGTTCAACTGTATTTATGTGTATATATATATATATATGTGTGTGTGTGTGTTTTACAGACCAGAGATGCCATATTGAATGGTACTCACCCTGTATCACAAGATGAAGCTATCTTATTTGCTGGAATACAATGTCAGATTCAGTTCGGTGACCATGACGATAAAAAACACAAGCCTGGACTTTTCGAGTAAGATAACTGTTGTTTTAATACTGTGGTATCACTTTTTTCTCCTCTGGGGTTCAGCATTGCACCAACAGCCAGGGTCATTTGGCAGCTGTTTCAACTCTTGACCTCTGACCTTCTTTAAGCTAGCCTGACACCTTCCTCGCATGTGAAATTTGTCTGGTCCCAGGTTTGAACTCGCAGCATTTAGGGATCAAGTTCATCTCCATGGAGATTTCAGTAAATGTCTAATTAAGGGGTGTGATTACTATAGAGTTGTTGCAGTCAAATCCATACAGGTGACTGACTAATTTGTTTATGCAGTCGAATCCATCTATGTGATACACTGATGTATTTTTGACCAATGTGTTTTTACAGTCAAATCCCTGCTTGTGACTGACCAATGTGTTTTTACAATAAAATCACTGCTTGTGACTGACCAACGTGTTTTTACAGTCAAATCACTGCTTGTGACTGACCAATGTGTTTTTACAATAACATCCCGGCTTGTGACTGACCAATGTGTTTTTACAGTCTAATCCCTGCTTGTGACTGACCAATGTGTTTTTACAATAACATCCCGGCTTGTGACTGACCAATGTATTTTTACAGTCCCACAATTGCACATGAATGAAACTGGATTCTTTAGATGTTGTGGTCTTCGTCCTTCTTGCTCAAAAGGTTGTTGTTTAACTGACTTTTAGTGTTGATTAATTACTGCTGTCTTAATGCTTTTGCCAGCAACCGTTATGCAAACATTTTACTCACAATGCATGAACTATTAGTGAGAAACAGGCTTGCATCGATAATAACATTTAACCGACTTGGGTGTAAAAAGGCTTTCTGATAACCGTTCCATTTTATGTTTGTTTTGTTGCGCAATACTTAGATATTATTTCTGTTATTTACATTTTATGACTCAATTCTGTTCTTAATGGTAGCAAGTTCCTCCACGCTTCTCTCTCGGTACTGAGGAGGTTTTTGCCTATTACATAATTGCTTCACGCAAGAGTTATCTCCCTTTGTCATTTGTTTTTGCAATTTGGCAATTTGCGTGTTCTGGAAGACACATCAGAGTTTGCCTGTCTGTATAAGGTTTTAAAATACTTGTTTTTTTATATCTTAAAACACTACTTTCTTGTGGAAATAGTTAAGTTTGAAGGGCTAATATAGTCTATTAAATGCCCCCATTATATTTTCAATTGTTTTGGTTAGTTTACACAATTTTTTATGTATTACGTGTAATATAGAGAATTTTTGAAACATTAATGATGAGTCACAATTATTGGGTGTTAAAAAATGGTAGGAGTATGTGTTAATTTGATAGTGGGACGTTTATTTGGAAATATATGGTAATTGGATATGATTTTTTTCAGAAATAAAGAGTTTTTACCCAAGGAATATTGCAAGATTAAAGGAATTGAGAAAAAGATATTCCAGGTGAGGTTATTAATCATTTTAATCCCTGTTAGCTTATAATGTATTATTGATTAAATACAAATGTATTATTGGCGCATTGCTGAATGCCAATTAATGAATGAAGTACCGGTAAATAAGTGCCCTGCATAGTGCGTTTATTGTTTTTAGTATTTGTGCAGGTAAATCTAGCCTTACAGTTCAAGATGGATTTTTATGAGTATTTTACGTTATACGCTCGTGTTTAACAGGTCTTAATTGAATTTAACCCAAGCTTCGAAAAAAATCAGCATGTTGATAATGACACTACTAATTGATGTGGAAAGAATTTTATTTGCTTGTAAAATATGTACCTTATAAATCCTTATTGCTCTGATAATGTTTGAACTTTTTTTGGACTCATTTGGAGAAAGTTTAAAGGATAGCACCCCCTATACATCATTATTTAATGACTAAATGGTTCGGGGGGGGTTTTTTTTCTAAAAAATAGGGTGGATACCTTTATTAGGGGTGGTTTTTTTTTTGGTGAGTGTCTCATATCAGAAAGTAGCTATTTAGTGTCTGATGAATCATTCATGTTATCTATGTCTCTCTACAGGGCCACAGAAACTGGGCTGGATACTCAGATCGAGACGCTAAAGTGAAGTATACACAACAATGTCGTGCCTTAAAGACGTATGGAATCACTTTCTTCCTTGTAAAGGTATGATAAATATGAGGATGATGATATTGATGATGATAATAATGATAGCAATAATACTGATAATTGTTATGATGATAATTATTATGAAAATAATGATGATACTGATGATGATGATGATGATAATGATGATGATGGTACTTTTAATATTAATGATGATATTGATGATGATATTGATGATGATGATGATGATGATAATAATGATGATAATAAAAATGATGTTGACAAAAGTAATGAAATAATGCTCCTTGTCAATGTGGATTGAATGAGTTTAATTTGATGTAGTCAAAACTATTATGACCATGGTGAGGTAGAAAGGTATGTAACACTGTCTTACATACAGTTTGCCTTTATTGAAGAGGTCCATTCAATCCATTATTGGAATCATTGTTTCTAGCATAACATGTAAACATTTACAAAGTCGTGAAGACTAGACAACCATAGTCTTTAAAAAATAAATATGTGCAGAAATGGCTATAGCTCTTACGATGGTTGGTATTCAAGACTAGCTGTAAGATAACATTTTACTATATTTTCGATGAATTTTTCAGGAAAAAGTGAAAGGAAAGAACAAGCTGGTTCCTCGTTTACTTGGTATTAACAAAGAGAGCGTGGTGAGGGTTGACGAGAAGACGAAAGAGATCATCAAGACGTGGCCATTGACCACTGTAAGAAGATGGGCTGCCTCTCCGAACAGTTTTACATTGGTAAGAACTTTGTGTTATTTTATATGTGTTGTACAGTGCAACCACTCCGGAACGACCCTCTCTTAAGCAACAACCCCCCTTCAACAATAGTATGATTTTCACCCATTGTACGATTTAACTATTAATTTAACCTCTCTACAACAACATAATTTTGCATCTCCCAGAGAATTTTGTTTTGGAGAGGTCGCACTGTACTGTCCCATTTGTGTAACGGCCACCAGAGGCAGAGAAGGAGGTACCTATGGCTTTTAAGCACTGTTTGGCATGTTATGGCATCATAATTATTTGCACTGGATGAATTGTTTTTTTCTGAGATTTTGCAACAAGATCAATTGCGTGGATTTATGACTTGTTCTTAAAGTAAAATTCCTTAGAATATTCAAGATGTTCTTTCAGTAAAATTCACAATGCTAATATTTTAGATCTCTCGAAAGTGTTGATTTTAGCATTTGTGCAAAAATTCATGGGTCGGTACAGGTACCTTTCCAGAATGAGGACAATATCATTGTTGTCGGTAAAATGTTTTGAAAACATAAAAAAAATCATTTTTTTTATCTTTGCAGGATTTTGGTGATCATGCTGATCAATATTATTCAGTCCAGACACAAGAAGGTGAACAGATTGCTGCCTTAATTGCTGGATACATTGATATTATTATAAGAAAGGTTAGATTTATGGTCAGGGATAATTTTCCTGAGTCCTTACTTTATCTTGTTCCATCTGGCCCCATAATTTCGATCATTCATTCAATCGCATATTTTTGTACTTTAGATTTAGTTATTATGCAATACAGAGTCGGCCCTAAAAATTGGGAGCAGTTGGGTAACCATAAGCACAACATTTATATTTCTGGCCTAAACAAAAAGTAGAATGCTTGTTCTTTTTAAACAATTTTTGTTGTAATATTCTGTACCAGTCTGCAGTCTGCTGCAAATCATTATATAGATAGAACTTCTGGCTTACTGATGGATACATTCATTTTAGAGTGACTTATTGTTTTTTAGATGATATATATAAATGGAAAATGATGTAGTCTTATTTGCATATAATGTTTTTTTTTCTAATCGATGTTGGCAAGATTTTGCTAGAAAACGTCATAACTGCTTTATATTGATGCTGGAAAAAAGGCATAAAATTTAACCCATCTTTTCTGGCAATTATAAATATTCATAAAGTAGATCCGTTATGAATATTCATGAGGTTGATCGACTATGAATATTCACGAATGCCCTAGGTTATGTATCAGTAAATGTTTTATTTTTTTGGATGGTGAAATATTCTGGTATGCAAAAGAAATATTTTCATGCTTTATGTTTTTGGTCTGCAGTGCAGAATAGAACTAGGATTTGTAGTAAATGCCAGAATTTTTTTGCGATCTCAAATTTATAGATAAGGTTAGATGTACATACAGACATGCTGTCTATCAGTTGTTGTATGATTTTCTGTAGTAGAATTTCATGTTTGAATGGTAGATAAGATTATTGGTTTTCTTTTACTGAGACACAGTTCCAAAATTGCTGACGGGTCACTGGCGGAATTGGTTGAATCTGCTCCCAAAAGATTTTAAAAGCAGTGATTTTTCCCTTCTTAGTTTGGCTCTGGTAATTGGACCCTTCCCAATTGAAAATAAGGGCATTTTTTTCCCAATTCCTACCCAAAAATTCCCAATTTTGGCATCACACTGTGTATTTTTCCTCAGTTGGACCTGACCTTGACCCTTTCCCAAAATTGCAAAAAATCACTAAAAAAGCAGTAGCAACCAAAACTAACTTGATGCAGAAACTTAAATCTCACTTATTCAGGCAATTTTACAATGACTAGCATATATGTGTTCCATTGGACTTTAAAATACTGCCTGATATTGTAATATGGTGTACATTACATGTTAAGAGTTTATGTAAAGCGCAATTTAATATTTATAGCTTTTGTGCTTATAGAAGTGTGTTTGCGTTTGTATATTATTCAAGCCTGTTTTTTTCTAGACTTGGGGAGTGGCCTGGGTGGTCAAGCTGTTATGATCTCTGACTGGTAATCACTAACCCCTCACTGCTGCAAGTTCAAACCCCACCGTGAACCATACTCAGTTCTCTTGTGAGGAAGCTGACAAGCTAGCTTTCGGAAAGTCTTAGGTTCTACAGCATTGTACGCCTGCGGTGTTCCTCCTCTGTCAAAGCTGGAAAAGTTGCCAAATGACCCCTTGCTGTTAGTGTGACCAAAAAAAAAAGAAACTTAAAATGTTAATGATTGTAGAGCTGATTTGTAGCTCTTCCTACTTAGATCAATTTTCATGATTTTGTTACTAATTTCTTACTTTTCCAGAAAAAAGCCAAGGACCATCTCGGTATAGAAGGAGATGATGACGCTCTAATGTACGAAGAGAACGTTTCCTCCGCAAAGGCGACAATCATTTCTCACCAGCAACATAATGTGAGCCATCCGCAGACTGGTTCCGTGTCGATACCCGGCGTGATGAGAGACGGTGGTGTCGGAGAGAACCAGATCAGTATGGGATCAATGCAGCAAGCCATGTTCAGCATGCAGTCCAACCACGCTCACGCTGGACAAGCTATCCGACAGGTGAATTGTAAATTTAGGGGAAAAAAAATGGATAAAATTTATATACTTGAATATTCTGTTTTTCTCTAGTCTGTCTGCTGAGGTCTTTATATAGTGGATGGCTATGGTCGTAAGATCGAGCTATGGACTTGTTACAGTAAAACATTCATTGCAGTTTTTTATGCCATTACCCATCAGATGTAGTCAGTTTTGCACCAAGGATCTTAATGTTAAGGTGTTATTGTATAAAAAAGATGGATAGTTCGAATGTTTAACCCATTTGATGCTTTCTCAATATTGTCACAGAAAAAAAAATAGAAAAAGAAACAATATAGAACAAATGTTGTGTTGAATAAAATCCGTTTTCAAAGTTACTTGTTCAAAGAACTTGCCCATTCTTATGAATTAAATTGTTTTTTTTTTTCAGAGTCAGTCTTTCCAAGAACATGGCCTTACACAAGCACAGAGAGCTTTAGTGTTAACAATAGATGATGGATTATCAGCTGTCAGTCAGGCACAGGGAGAACTGGACAAGAAGATAGATATGCCTGACCTTGGATCTGACGCTGTGAGTGAAAAAAAATTGTCTTAATAAAATCTTATTATATGGTATTTCACATCAATCAACAAGAAGTAGGAACTAAGGGCCGTTTTGTAGACCTCTGTTAGACAAAATAGCATTTTTTTAAACTTTAAAATCTTACTAATTTTATACATAGATACATAGATCTTCGAACTAATGAAATCGCAAGATTTGACTTCTGGTGAAAGAAATTGTCGGAACAAATACATTTATGGAGTCCATCTGACATTTTTAGGGTAGGCTAGTTGCTACTACCTTCAAATTCGTGTCTTTAAAATTTGGTCAGCCTTAAGTCTGCCGAAAAAGAATAGTTACTGGCCCTTTATGTCCATTGATAGCGTCTACTAAAGTGGGAGAGATTATGTAAGTAGAGAAATGTGGTCGAAAAACTGTTTTTTGTTCATAATTTTGTAGGCTTCAAGAAAATGGCGTGAAAACAACCTAGATCTGTCCCGACAGAAAGTGTCAGCCCAACTGTCGGCGATGAATGCCGCCACTGCTCAGTTAGTTACATTAACCGGAAATGATGAACCGGATTATGGTGCTGTTGGTGCTTCGGTTAACCAAATGTAAGTGTATCGTCCATTTATGTTGTTTATTTTATACTGTATACTGTCCGGATAAATTTTCTTTCATGAATTTTAAGCAATAATATGAGACATTTAATTACTGTTGGCTGTTATTGATAGACATTCTAGTAAGATCAGATTTGTAATTCAAGAACTGTATTTAAATGGGTGCTTAGCAATGAGGTTAGGTAATGGATTGAAATTATGCAATCAATTAATGAAATTATCAAGCAGTCAGTTAGTCATTTTTGCAAATACAGTGCAATCCCTCTGAACTGGTGGAGCCCGGGACCAGGTCATTTGTCTGGTTTGGAAGGGATGCCAGTTTAGAGAGGATTACTGAATTATATAGTAATGAAGTTGGGACCAGAACATTTGGCCTATTTTGAGGGGAAACTGGTTTATAGAGGAACCGGTTTGGAGGGTGCTCACCTTGTCATATTAATTAGTTGAATATTTTTATGATTTAACATTTTTATTTATCAATTAGTTAGTTGGTTGATGGGTCTGGTCTTTGGTGCGTGGGTCAGTTAGTTGATAACAGGGTCGCTTTAACAGTTAGTGTTTTTGTTGGCGAGTGGATTGGTTTGTCAGTGAGTGGGTCGGTCAGTAAGTTGTTAAACTATCAATTGATAAATCAGTCCATATATTCTTCAGATCATCAAATCTAGGAGACTTCACACATGATATACGTATGTTAGCTGCCTTACAAGAAGATGACAACAGTGGAGAGAAGTTAATGGATGCTGCTCGACGTCTTGCTGGTGGTTTGTCGGATCTACTTAATGCTGTACAACCTGAGAAGAATGAGGTAGGTCAAAGATGGACCACCACACTGTAGTGAATAACTTAGTTTTCCATCATGTGCTGGAAATTCTGTTTTTTTCTTGTCATATTTTTTATACCAGGTTTTGGCCAGACTGGTTTTACTGTTTCCATGGCAACAATTTATTTGAGATTTTTTGAATTTTCTGATAAGCTATTTTTTTATCTATTTATTTTTACTATGAATGAAGAAGGAAATACATTTTGTGTAATGCATCGAACAACAAATATTGGCGGGACTGTAAAAATTCCTCAAGATAATTCAAGGGCTCATGATATTGATGCTCGTAATAACAAAGTTTTACAGTCATGTTGAAATTATGCATTTATATTTCTAGCCAAGACAGAACCTCCTGGCTGCTGCTGGTAGAGTTGGTGAAGCCAGTCATGATGTCATGGACGGTGTGGGTGGAGAATCTGTGGAGGATATGGACAAAGCTTACCAGGTTAGTCATCATGATAGTCACTACTTAGAGATAAATAACAGGATTATTGTATTAACACTGCTTCATAGGAATATTTTGGATTCTTCCAAATTCAAACCTTAAATACAAAACATCAATTTATTTAAGAAAACTGGTTTATTTCATTCTGACTGAGTGGAAAACATTGTGGCAAAAGAAGCCATTGTACATTACCAGCATTGGCTTCTTTTGGCACAAAGTTTTCAAAAGTCGTCTGCTTCAGATGCGGGGAAATGCGGTATTATGAGGCAAAGGGTTAAATGAAAATTGTTGTTTAGGGGACAAAATCAATACTTGGAGATGAATTTTACAACATCTTGAACTAATGAAAATTGTTGTATAGGTGGTAAAAAATTAATTGATTCACATATTTTTTTTAAAAAAAATTGTTGATTCTTCAGTATGAACGGAGACCAAAGTAAGTTTTAATGTTCTGTTTTTTTTTGTGTGTGTAAGAAAAAGAAACTGATTCTTGTTTGAATATTACCCTTTTTAAAAACTTTGGTTGTTTGTAAAACATTGGCTAAAACATAGACTAGATAAGTTTTTTGAACAATTTTGTGTAAACAAAAGGAGTGGTAACACTTTACATAAATTGAAATTTTACTGATTTTTTTACAGGAAACATTGATTGCATTGGCTAAAGCAGTCGCTAATGCTACCGCACAGCTTGTACTTAAAGCCAAGACTGTCGCTTCTACCACTGACGATCAGGGTCTACAGAATCGTGTGATCAGTTCAGCTACGTCATGTGCGCTGGCTACATCCCAGCTTGTAGCTTGTACCAAGGTGAGTGACTGTATTGTAACACAGTCAGTTCTGTCTTATAGATAATCTATGATGTCGCAGACCATTTTGCAAAAATTGTGACATCTCTGTAATACAGCAGAATACAGTTAAAGTGATTTCTTGTGTGTACTTAATGTAATTTAGTAATTATTAAATATCCACTACTGACCATGTATTTACTATTCAACTTTTTTTTTGTATGGAGAGAAATTTATATATATAGTCATGCTTTTTTCCAATCCATAGTTACTTAATTTTGTAACTAACATTATACATGCCTGTATGTGTATGTATGTAAGCTTGTATGTAATTATTAACTCAAATAAAGTTGAAACCAATCACTTTATGACTGTAAAACATGGTTATCTGTTCTTAACCTTGGTGTCCCAGTTTGGTTCCCGTTCCCTGGGGGAGGGGGCGACATTACATGTAAGGCTATATGTTCCCCACTGATGATCATTCATGTGAAGAAGTTGGTTGTTCATTGTGGAGAACAGGGTTTATCCTAAAACTTTTTTGGGGTTAACTGCACATGGGCCTATAACTGAAATATTGTTGAAAATTTATTAAAAGTTTTTGAAAATCTCAATTTTAGGTGGTTGCACCAACCATTGGCAGTCAGGCTTGTCAGGAGCAGTTGATCGAGTCAGCCAAGATGGTGGCACAGTCTGTGGAAGGCGTGGTTGATCAAGCCGCCTCTGTGACACAGGACGAGAAACTTTTACAAGATCTCGGTGCTGCAGCCACAGCCGTCACTCAGGCCCTTAATGACTTGCTTAAACATATTAAACTTGGTGCTGGTCCTGCCAGGGTGAGCCTTATTTCCTTGTTTTATCCTATAATAACAATTTGAAAGTTAATACTCACAGTTTTTTATGTAATCTTTGGACATTTCGAAGTCTGAAGGATTTTATAGTTCGACTTTCAAGTCTATAAATTCTCAAAAAAAGTTTTTATCGTCACTTAGTGGTATGTTACAATGAATATTTGAATATTATCTTTTAGTAATGTATAACAAAAGATATTTCAGTGTTATCGCTTGGTAACAAAGAATATTTGAATGTCATCACTTAATGATATGTAATCAGGAATATGTGAATATTATCCAAGTGACATTTTTGTTTCTCAGGCCTCCGAGTCTCAAGAAGAGGCTGTAGATACAATTCTGACAGTTACCGACAGGTTATTCAGCAGTGTCGGTGACGCGCACGAGATGGTGAAGCAGGCTCGCCAGCTCGCGCAGGCCACTTCAATGCTGGTTAATACCATACGAGGCCAAGCCGAGTCCCATCCTGACTCCGATGTTCAGAAGAGACTTCTTGCTGCCGCTAAACAGTTGGCTGATGCCACTGCCAAAATGGTGGAGGCTGCAAAGGTGCTTTATTAAGTTGGAGTAAAGCTTATTCAATAACAATATTTTCAAAATAATGAAATACTGACTAAAATAAACATCCATGAAAGACTTTGTAAACCCAAATAGTAAATATTTTGTTTAATATGTTTTCATCGTCGTAATTTTCTGTCGTCAAACTAAATTACTGTGTGTAGATTTGTAATGAATCAATAATCATTGAATACATTTACAGGGTTGCGCCACAAATCCAAATGACTCAGAGAGACAACAATTACTGCGTTCAGCTGCTGAAGATTTACGATCAGCCACAAACACTGCTGCCAGTAATGCATTAAAGAAAAAACTTGTCCAGAGGCTGGAGGTGGGTGACACTTATGTTCAAAATTTTGTATTTTCCATGTAATTTACTCAATGTTGTTGCTGTAGATTAAATATTAATCATTTCTTCATATATATTCTCCATCTCTTTTTATACACCCCTCCTGACAGGACTGTTGAACAGTTCCCTTGGCCTCTTTGGTTGAGTTGTTATGGTGTCTGACTTGAAATCACTAGCCCCTCACCACTGAAAATAAGAAACCCACGCAGGACTAAATTTCGTGTATGAGAAAGCTGTCCAGCTAGCTTACAGAAGATCAGTGATTCATCTCGGATGTTAGTCTGGGGCCGTCCTCCAGTTTAAAAGCTGGAAAGTTGCCAAATGACCCTGGCTGTTGGTACAACATTAAACTCTACTGAAAGAAAAAAGAGAAATGTTTAATGTAGTGGCTTGAAATTTCTTTTTTGAACAGACCTTGAGCGTAAATTGTTTCACTGATATTTTAATGCTAAATTTTTGGTACTTACAGAGTGCTGCAAAGAATGCTGCCACAGCATCCACACAGTTGATCAACGCTTCAACCAGTGCCAATAAAACTAACACCAACTCTACATCACAACATGATCTTGAAGTACAATGCAAGGTAGGTCTTTGTGTCATATTATGGTGTGATGAAGAAGATTACCAATTGTTACAAAGTTTTCTTTTTTTGGAGCATTAAAGTTAGGTTGAAAACTGTAGACAAAAAAACAACAACAATTAGTATGTTTTTCATGTTTTTTTTTGGTAAATCTTGTATTTTTATTGTGTAAGGGTTCTTGATGGTGATTTTGAGAAACAATTTTCAGCGAAATTTTATTGCAATAGTGTTATTTTTGAATGGCAATAAGGTACAGACGTCATATGAATATGTGAAGATTTAGATTTTATTTTTTTTCCAAATTAAGTCTTCATATTAATGGACTCTCAGAAATATCACTTCATCTTTAATCGATTAATAAGCATTACTGTGATTTTTGATATGATTTTGTGTTCACTATTGTGTACAACTTTCTTACCTCCTTCAGTCTGTAAATGAAGAGTTACCAAACTTAGTTCAAGGATTCCGTGGTGTTGCTAACAACAAGGACAGTGCTAGAGCCCAACTTTCACTACTGAAGGCTGCACAACAGTTTGTGCAGGTAGGCGGGGCTAAACTTTCCAAATATGGTCAAAGTTAAGCCTTGAAGTAATTTTTGTTGAACTTTAATATTTTGATATAAGTGAAGTCTGATTGGTCGTTGTGGTTTCTTGTGAGATTTATGGGAACTTTTGATATACGCTTAGGTAAACTATTATGACGATTTTGATGATAAAATGGTTATATAAATGATAGATATATTTTATAGTTAGACACAACCACATAGGATTGCTTGTAAATATTATGTTTTTTACACAGCAAAAACAACCGCACCATCTTCTACAACTGATATTTTTGTTTGTTAGATACTTGAAAAAAAGTTACGATGATCTTCCTTTAATAATCTTAGAGCATCTATTGGTTGTACTTTTTTTGTTCTCTTTACATAGACTGTACTTCAAATGTCTTGATATATTTCCAGCCTGCCAATTCATTAGTAAATGCAGCCAATGCAGCGGGTCCTACGGTCACAGACCAAGCTGCTGCCACCAATCTTCACTGGAGCGTAAAATCAATGTCCGCCGCCCTCGCTGAGCTCCGAACTGCATCATCGAAAGCCCAGGAAGTACTTGGCTTCATGGAACTTGAAAGTGCCTTGGAAGAAGTGCAAGAATTAGATAAAGAATTAGTTGAAATCAAACAATCCGCTCATGATGGTACACTCAGACCATTACCTGGTGAGACGGTGAGTAAATGTTGTATTATTTTTTTAACACATATTTATTATCAATAAATAAAGCTTAGACCTATACAATCCAGAAACCTCTCTAAACTGAACATGTTAGCTGGTCCTGATGTTTTTATTATGAATTTAATACTAAAAAACCTTTGTAATCCTGAACCTTTGTAATTCGAAAACCTCCAAATCTGAATATTTTTGTCTGTCAAAACAAGTTCGGAATAGAAAGGTTCTACAGTATAGAAATTTTTATGAATTGTATGATTTAATGGGTGCAGTGGGAATTTCTCTTATCTGGACTTATTATTGTAATTATTGTCACAGTTGTAAGTTACTGATATTCCATTACAGGCTGAATCTTGTGGTGCTACACTTGGTGCAAACTCTAAGAATGTTGGTTCCGCCATGGCTCAGTTACTTACAGCAGCAGCCCAGGTTAGTAAAGTTATCCCTGTAGTTGTCTCCCTTTAATGTCTGCCTCTGTTCCTCAACTACCGTCTTAACTGACTGCTCTATACTTAAATTTATTTAAGGCCTATTTAGGCAAAAAAATGAATACCTGATTTTGGCTAAGGACCATTACACTAGAATTTATTTGGGGATTACGGTTTTAATTGGATGTTTAATGACGGAGTATCATTAACAGAGCTGGCACCGTAGCTTAAAAGTGAAGGTAATTAGAAGGCTCCGCCTGATTGTCTGTGGGCATCTAGTTAAGGCAATTCTAATGTATTTTAATTTGCATTAAAATAATTGAATTCATATTTTATTTTCATTTTTTTTTTCATCTTTTTGCAGGGTAATGATAATTATGTTGGCATTGCTGCCAGAGACACAGCCAACGCCTTGAGAGTATTTGTAAATGCCGCACGTGGAGTGGCGGCCAACTCCAATGATCGACAGGAACAAGATTTGATTCTAGACAGTGCACGAGAAGTTATTGCCAAGTCTAACATGCTTCTAGAAGCTGCAAGAGATGCTATTGATAACCCAAATAATCCTGACAATCAACAAAGATTACAACAGGTTAGTAATGTGCCAATACTTCATAATTTCTCCTGGCTTGATTGATCTTAAGTTAAGCCATAATTTCTCCTGGCTTGATTGATCTTAAGTTAAGCCAAGTTCCTGAAAAATATGGTTAAAATGTTGCATTTTTTTTGAAATTTAAAACATAACTCCTTCCCTGAGCTCAGCCCTTTTAATAACATATGAGGATTGCCTTGGTCCAAATAAAAATTGTCATTTTTATTATTAAGTGTTCTGTGAATTAACAGGATTCTGACATTTAAAACATAAATGTATTACGCACCTTAAAAGTCCCTAAATTTCGGCATTGACCTTAAGAAGACCCTAAATAGCATTGATAGCCACAAGGTGCTCTTAAATAGTACAATTTTTAGCTGATGCTTAAATGTAGATGTTAAAAAAGTTAATCTGGCCTTAAAAAGTCCTTGGAGTCCTTAAAAAGCCCTTAAAATGTCCTTGAATATTTACTTCAGTTTCTGTATGAGGCATGTGTTTTGAGTTCTATCTAATGGCTGCTCAGGCACAATGTGGTGTATATACTTTCCATGTATTTTTTTGGCGTTAAATGTCTGCTTATACCACAATAGAATTGGCTTCAGACTGAATTCCGAGTTTCAAAAGCAAGAGTCACAACCCTGTGACATGAAAAAAACTGCTAATTATTCGTTTGATAATTTCAGTCCCATTTTATTTGAATTTGGATTGAATTTTATGACATACGGTTTGACCTTTACTTTTTTTATCCATTCCAGGTTGCTAAGGCTGTCTCTAACTCCTTGGATACATGTGTTAACTGCCTGCCGGGTCAGAGAGACGTCGATATTGCGATTCGTCAAATCACCGAGACGAGCCAGACGCTCTCCTCGCAGAAGGTAATTTTGTTGACCAAAGTTCTATAGTGACCTATTCACAGTAACAAAATTTATAGTTCCTTTGATGTCATTATTCAATTTTCAGGATTGAAATTTGATTTTTTTTTGTAGTTGGCTCACTTTCTTATAAAAGTTGGCTGCCGTGAAAACCTTAGCCAATTTCAAAGATGAAATAGTTCTTTATACAGTATTATATATAGCAAGTCGTATTTCACAATTGTTAGATTGAATGTTACCGAAGGAAAATTGATTTGTTCTTAAAAGTCAGTCATGGAAAAATTCATTGTCTTCTGTATTTATTGTATATACAGTAAAACCTTGTTAATGAGACCACATAATGAGACTAAAAGCTGTCTTATAATTGAGGCGATCTAATAGTCAAATTAAAATAAAGAAGTCTTATAAAAGTCAATATGTATGTCGTCACTGCACTTCCAATACCTCGTAAGTCAAAATATGCGTGTAAGTCTTCTATGATCTGTACTGTGCACAGTAGATTAGATTGCAAATTGTCATCTTCAAAACAATGGCTTTTAATCATAAATGTGAAAGCAATTTTGATATGTGACTAAAAGGAAACAAATAAAACAGTTTTTTGCCTTTACTGAAAATTATCAATTATTGACTTACGAGATTTTGGAAACGCAGCGACGATGTGCTCTATATATTGAAGTGGTTTTAACAATGATGTTGTCTATATGTAATGTTTTACTAAGCTATATTGTAATATGGATTTTATTCATGTATTAATATCATAGTTCCCAAGCACCGGTCGCTCGTTCACAGAGGTACAGGGGGATATGACGAACGCTGCCGTAAATCTGAACACTGCCGCCAGTGACATTATAACCAACTCTCGCACCACCACTCAACAACTATCAAAATCGTCAGAGCACTACAGCAAGGTCTATCAACAGTTTGTCGATACTGGTCTCACCCTCGCAGGTTGGTGTTAAATCTCTCTTTTGGGGTTCAAATCCCACCCAAGACCAAATTTCATATGGATATAAGCTGTCAAGTTTTACCCATCTATTTAATGTTCAGTCCCTTATGTTAAGAAAAAATTCCTCAGTGTGTATTCATATATTGTTTTCAATCTGAGCTGTCACATATCAAAAGATTTTTATGTAACTTTTTGTTGTATTTATAATAAAACCTCGATTGTGAGACCACCTTTGGGACCCGAAAAATCTATTGTAATAATGAGATGGTCTCATTATCAGGTTGAATTATTAGGGAGTTATTGAAAGCCATCATGTGGTCATGATGACTTGGAGGTCCTAATATTAAGGTGGTCGCTATAGGAGGTTTCACTGTACTTTATTTAAATGGCTTATCATGGTGATATAGTTATCATTAATTCTTAAATTCTTTTTTTACCAAGTGTTTTTTTTTGTTTTGTTAATCCTGGAGAAGAAATATTTCAGTTACTTCCCTGTTGATAAGGCATGTACATGTAATGATTGTTGCTCTTAATATTTTGAGTCAGTTACCTAATTTATGTTGTTTCAAGTACCATGTCAATATCTTTAGTTTGTAAAGATTAACAATTTTTCTTACAGCGGAATTACTGGGTAGTATGATATGTGTACAAAATATAATTATTAACTTCGTTATATTGTTTTAAGACAAGGAAGAGAAATGATACCCATTACTCCGTATTCTACTATAATCGACTCTTTATATACAAGTTGAATTGCGTAGTTTTAATTTTATGAAGTCTATAAAAATGGGTTCTGAAAATTTTAAGCAGTACTTTTGCTGTGATTTTGACTTGAGTGTGAATCTTAAGATTTGAGGCTAAATGCTTAGTCTTACGCTCGGCTTTAAGAATATAAGATTATTCTCAAATCTTGTGATAATGCTTATTTCAATTAAAAATTTGTGTACTAAATATAGACAAAAACTTATTAAACATTTTAATCTATTTGTTAAATTAAAATCGTATGTCACTCCACTCTTATGTTTTTATCATTAACTTTTGACTGTTAAGTTTATATCTTTAACTTTTGACTGTTAAGTTTATATCTTTAACTTTTGACTGTTAAGTTTATATCTTTAACTTTTGACTTGTTGAATGCGGAGTGATTGTTATTACTTTCCTTCCTTGTCTGAGATTTTAAAAAAATCTCAATTGTGGAAATGTCTCAAAACCTTTATATAGACACCTCGTGGCTGAGATTTGAAAAAATTCTCAAGTGTGGTTTTATGTCTCAAAATATATACATATATATAAACATCACATGGAAGAGGGTAGTTTTATTGCACCCAAAATGTTCCTGTATTTGTATGTCTGTTCATGTGTCCTTGTGTAATGCTCTTACATGTATCAGTTGACAAAATAGCTGAAAAATTTAACATGGACATCGAATGTACTGTTTTTCAACTATATTGGCGTATGGATAATGATTCCGAGAAAATCAGTTTAGACATTCCCGTCCGGTCAATACTAACGTCTGGTCAGCAGTCTTGAAAATTTCTTTTTTTTAATTTTGTACAAAAAAAATCCCAGTATACTTGATTGATGTTTACCTTTAACAAATTTGAAAATCAAGAATTTCGCCATAGAGTTTCAATGCTGGTCTAAGATTTCAGTTACAAGTTAATAAATTGTGCATAATTTTTTTTAGTGGTTTTAAACTAAGTTTTTGGAAATAGAATGAAATACTAATACTTGCTTTATGTCTGAAAATATTATTACTTACTTCAGACTGTTTTTAAAAGGTTTATCAATCAGAGGGGGGAATCTATATTCAGTGCTACAATTATTCTAGGCAGTGAAATATATTGACTTTAATTTTGATTTAATACAACTTAATTTTATGATAATTTCATTCCTGAAATTTAAGTGTTCATCATTATGTATAATTTTATTTGCGGTTCTCATTTCAGGCCTGGCTAAGGATACAGACACACAGAACCAAATTGTTGGTGGTCTGAAAAGCGTTTCCATGGTATCCAGTAAGTTGTTGTTGGCTGCCAAAAGTGTTTCCATAGATCCCAATGCACCAAATGCCAAGAATTTACTGGCCCAGGCTGCAAGGTATGGTAACAGCAAAAGTCTAGACCCCCATTGTATTTTAATGTACAAAGTGCTTTATGATAATTGACGAAATCTTAGGCTTCTCGAATCTGTTGGAATACTTGCCTGACATTTGTTCAGGCAAAGTTAGAATTTCTGTCAGACCGAATGAAAATTTGTCTGACCGAATATGTTATAAATAAGTAAAATATGCTGAAAATCATTCCCCACTCCTGGTCATCTGGTCCGGTACTTGCAGAAAGTTATTGGACTTGCTTGAAATTTGCCTGACATGTCTGATCGTCTGGCATCTCTGGGGAGGCCTGTAATCCCTTACGTTTGTCCAAGATGCGGTGTGTGATATTTTTGAATTAATGACTTTTGACATAATTATATTTGGACCAATTTGGAATTCAGTGTCCGAAGATGGTGATTTCATAAGTAAAAATCTTTTCAATGCTTAAACAAAGAAAATACACTGTATATAAAATAGCAATCCTATTTTGTGTATTCTCAAGATATTTGAGACAATTACGTATCGTGTTTTATGATGTATTTTCAGAGCTGTGACTGAAAGTATCAATCAATTGATCAACATATGTACCGTGTCTGCTCCAGGTCAGAAGGAATGTGATAATGCTCTACGACAAATTGAGGTAAAAATATGGATTCTGATTCAAATTCCATTTCTGATTTATCTCTTAACCGTTCCTGTATTCGTTATCAAGGTTAAATCAGTTTACTTGTTTTGCTTTACATCTCAATTATCCTCTTAAGTTTATGCATCCTCTTCAAATGATTTCAAGTGGTACATTTGTATTATGTGTCCAGTCTAGAATCTCGGGCCTCTGATTGGTTATTTTCTGTGCAGTCTCGTAAATCAACCAATGAGAATACATTGTTCATAGACTGGTTCCCTAACTTCAGTTTTAATTCTCATTTTAGTGTTTTCTTTCTATAAAAATCAAGTTAGAAGAAATAGTGAAAACCAATCTTTTTTTGGGGGATAATCTCTAAATGGTGTTTATTTTCTATCTACTAGATGATGAGATCTTGGTTAGACAATCCAAATGAACCAGTCAGTGATATGCCATACTTTGAGTGCCTTGATACTGTCATTGATAAATCTAAGGTAAGTCATGGGAGACAACTTCTACAATATCGATGGAGTTTTGTTATATCAGGGGAGACAACTTGTACAATATTGATGGAGTTTTGTGATATCAGGGGAAACAACTTGCACAATATTTATGGAGTTTGGTTATATCATGGGAGTATGGTATATAAGGACGATAATCAGTTTTAATTCTATTTTTCAAAATTTATTTTATTTCAGTCACTGGGTGGGGCAATGACCGGCATGACAAACTATGCTAAGAAAGGTGAAATGGATGAATTCTGTTCATCTGTGCAGAGTTTCTCAACGTCTGTTTGTGGACTCACTGAAGCTTCTGTACAGGTAAGTTGCCATGGTAACCATTTCCAAATAATACTCTCCACCCACTTAATGAATGACAAGTTGTTAAATAAAGGCAAAAATGGAACCGACCATTTTTTTATAATTTTGGTAAAGGATTTTACCGCTGTTGGCGCGATGTTAAAACTCCTATGAAAAAATAAATTGCATATTTTATTTATCTTGTCTCTGCTTTTAAGGCTGCATATTTGGTTGGTATCGCTGACCCAGCTTCAGAACCTGGCCGCCCGGGTTTGGTAGATCAATCCCAGTTCTCACGTGCCAACCAAGCCATACAGATGGCGTGCCAGAATCTAACTAACCCAGCCAGTTCTCAACAACAGGTAAATTTTTACATTTTATGTATAAAATATTGATACTTGCTTCATTATTTGTGATCAGGTGTTTAGAACCTCAATGATAAATAATTGTTTTTTGTTCCCCTCTTAAATACTTCTTTTTTGCATCTAGTATTGAATAAAAAATGGGTTTAATGATACATTTACATGGTATAAGTGTTGGCATCTGATTAGCTAACACCGTACTAAGGCCCCAACTTGTTTCTCTCCCTTGTTCTGTCTCTTGTGGCTTATCTTCAACTTTGGGTTCAATTTCACCGTAGTATAGACTGGTTGCCTTTTTACTAAAATCAGACAAACCTGAGTGAACGAATATGAAAATGGTTGATATTTATGGACCCCTTTTGCTGCAACTTTGGTTCAGTTTTTTTCTTATTTTGTGTAAAAATTATTTTTAGAATAAAACAGAAAAAAAGCTGATGAAATTTGTGGTAATATCAAAGCTTACGATTCTGAATTCGGGTTAGTCACAATCCAAATACATAATTCAATTTACTGAATTTTTTATTTTGAAACCTAGACTTTAATTTATATTAATTTGACTTTTCTTGCTTATTGTAAAAACACTCTTTCGAAATTACTGGCCCTTGTTATGGTCCCTGATGTGCATGAATTCTTCATTTAATCTGTTCAGATGTTTTACTAGGAATTATTAAAGGACAAATTCCATAAGTTTGGACTCTTTTATTTTACCCTGAAATATTCCTCAGCCCTAGATATTGAACCCTTTTCTGGCCCCTTTTCTAGCAAAAATACTTTCAAATGAACTTACTATTTTCTATTTTTTGACCTGCTAAGTATTACTCCGCATGGATATATAGGTCAATGGTAAGGTCACGTCCGACAGCAGTAATAAAACATATTTTTCAGTTTCCAGTTGTGTGTTTAAAAAAAGATATTTTACTTTAATTCCTGCACAATTTGTATAAATGTGCTTTTTATTTATTTTTGTGTAATTTGTGTTAATTTTTGAATGTCTGTGTCTTTAATTCCGTGTTGGCTTGAAGTTGGTCGTTCTCGATGTTTCCAGATTTCCGTGTTTTTGATTTTAATGTGTACTATTGTAAGTTTTGCCAATTTGTTTTGCTATCTGTTGAAATTAAACTACCCTTATAAATGTGGATTGTTGTTCTCAACTAAAACTGTCAGAAAAAACTTTAATTTGAAATTCAATTGAATGCTCCATAGTTTTCCATAATTTGAAAGAAGTTTTATTTGGGAATATGAATAATTCATATTAATGTTATATGGTAAAAGCAATCTGTTTACTTCCTTATTATATGGTAAAAAGCTGTTATTTACATAAGCAAGATATATGGTAAAATTAGGGTTGTCAGTATTATGATAGGCATATAGTTTTATTTCACCTGGAATGTCCTTGAAACATACGGTAGATATGTTTTGTTTTACCTTTTTACCATTTATATGGTAAAAGTAACAAAAGTATAATGGTGATATGGTAAGTCTTACCATTTTGCCTGTTATTGATATGTTAAAATAATGTTTCATTGTTTGTACAGTTATATGGTAATTTTAGTGAAATATAACAAGGTATAGAAATTATTAACAATATTGCATTATGGGAAATTGTGTATTGGTTTTTTGAATGAGTAGATTTCCTGAAATTAAGCATTTCTATGTTGTAATCTACCTTGAACTTGTTAGAGCAATAACCTTGACATTTAACTGTGACCTTGATACAAATTATGAGCTCGATAAAAGTATAAAATGTGATCTTTTTGTTATCAATGACCTTTTAAAAATGCTGACCTTCTCATTGTAAGTGTCTGAATGAGATGACCTTGACATTAGCAATGCATGAAAGTAATAATTTTGAAGGTTATCCTAGGAATCTCATGTACCTTGAAATATGATTCATGTATAAAACTTGATGATAAGTTTTATTTGAATCCAGTGTCAAGGTCATTGGCTGTGACTTTCTTTGAAAATATTGTTCAGTTGGCTTTTCAGGAATTTTGCTCACTTGTTTAATTGTCATATATTTCCATAACATGGTTGCCATTGTTATCAGCAAAATTTTGTCGTGATGTTGTGGGGGGGTCTAAAAAGCAGTATGGGACTGTTAATTTTACAATATTTTTTATGTTTTGGGTAACTTTTTAGGAGAGTGATTTTCAATACAACTATAGATTAGGATTATGTTTTCAAACTTCAGCTGTGGAGAAAATAAAAAATGAAGGAATAAACACGGCAACCGTCTTATCGAATATTATAATTTCATTATTATTGTATGATAAAAAAAACACCCAATGTTAGAGTATTAATGTATTGTATGCTGTGTTTGACCTTCCAAAAAGCCTTTCGTTTTGACCGCACAGTTAGTGGTATGTTGATTGTTGTCATGACAACCCGTCAGTGTAGTTGTTCTTTACTATTTCAGTTTTTGGTTGACCAGAGTTTGCCAAAATTTACCAGCCTTATCATCTGGTAAAAATCTAAAGTTCTTGGAAAAAGCTTTAGGTGTCATAAAAATCTTAAATGGCTTTAGTTCACGTAAAAGTCTCCAAAGTCTCATCAATTAAATGGCAAGTTTCTGGTAAAATCCTTTTTTCTCTTGGTAAGAAATTTGGCCATCTTTCTTACTGATAAAATAATAAATATTTGTGCCAGAATGCTTTTCAATACAATTTGTCAGGAAGAACAGAATAAGACGTCTTGTATGGCATTAATTTAATTACTTTATTTTGTAAAAGTGTTTTGTCTCATGAAAAATAATTTGTGTGTTAAAATATTCTTATCTGGTCAATACCTAAGGAAGCACATGATTTTTACATTTGGTGATGACTGTTCTATTATTGGCAGACTCTGTAATTTGTTAAGCCTAAAGCCACATCATGTATTTAAAGCACTAACTGATTAGGAAACATAGCATTTTTTGTATTGTCTGTCTTTAATTGTAGCTCAAAGTTTCATATTAAGTATATTTTGTATCTATGTTAAAGGCAGATCTGTGTGTCTACATTAAAAGATCAGATCTGTGTGTCTACATAAAAGGCAGATCTGTGTGTCTACATTAAAGGCAGATCTGTGTGTCTACATTAAAGGCAGATCTGTGTGTCTACATTAAAGGCAGATCTGTGTGTCTACATTAAAGGCAGATCTGTGTGTCTATGTTAAAGGCAGATCTGTGTGTCTATGTTAAAGGCAGATACATTAAAGGCAGATCTGTTTCTACATTAAAGGCAGATCTGTTTGTCTATGTTAAAGGCAGATCTGTGTGTCTATGTTAAAGGCAGATTTGTAATGTATGCAGACTGTTAAATTTTTACACAAAAAAAGTTTTTTTTTTGGACAATTAGCTTATTTACATGATGTTGCTAACACCTGGACTTCCTGTTCTCTGATTGAATTTTTTCTACCATTAGCATGTGAGATTAGGAAATTATTTTCTTCCATAAAACATCAACTTTTGACCCTTGTGGTCATAGTTTTGGTAGTCAAGCTGATATGATGAAAAGGAAGCTTTTGCCTTTGCACCTTTTGCCTTTGCACCCTGAAAGCATGGGTGAAAATCTCCATCCTTGATGCTTTACCAACCTTTCTAATAAATTTTATCTGAAGTTCTTAGTTTGATTTTTGGAATATTATAATCAAGGATTAAAATATTTTTGTTGAGATATTTGGCATATAATTCCTTTGTTCCAGTCTGATAATCCAGCTTTTATAAGGTCCATACTGGTTCAGAATATCAAAGTTAGGTATACAGTTTATTTAGGATACGACTTTCATATTCTCGAGAACATCAGGCTGGTATTCCGGCTTTATTTCCTTAAATCCGGTTGTCATGTCAGGCTTTTAGTTCAGTCTCTAGAAGTTCAGAATTACAAAGAATCAAGAGGGATATGATTAAAAGGAATTGATGTGAAACTGTTGAAGTTTCTCTACATGTAGCTGAATTTTTAAAATTGCTGGAAATATTTGCATGTTTTTTCTTTACTTCTGTCTCTCTGTGTAGTATTTTGTGTACCAAATATTCCCTAATAAATATTCCCACGGGGGTGGGGAATTTTATTTTACAGCTTTTTAAACTTTGTCCAGACTTTTGGATGCTTTGATATATTAAACATATTATATATATTATGTTGTGGATTTTTCAAATATTCATGGTGATTCATGATTTTTTATGAATTAAGTTAAGGAGTGTTTTATAGGAGAGGGAATGTTCTTTTGGTGAATGGGAGTGTTTTAATTAGGGGGAGGGGTATGTCAGTTAGGGGAGGGAATATTAAATAGGGGGAGGAGAATGTAAATCATTGGAGGAGAATATTGATTAGTGGGTGGGGAATGTTAATTATGGGAGGAGAATATTGATTAGTGGGCAGGGAATGTTAATTATGGGAGTAGAATATTGATTAGTGGGCAGGGAATGTTAATTAGGGGAGGAGAGTATTGATTAGTGGGCAGGGAATGTTAATTATGGGAGGAGGGTATTGATTAGTGGGAGGGGAATGTTAATTAGGGGAGAGGAATGTTAATTATGGGAGGAGAGTATTGATTTGTGGGAGGGGAATGTTAATAAGCAGAGGGGAATGTTAATTATGGGAGGGGCATTTATTAGGGAATAGTTTGTGTTAATGTTATGTTCACCCTATAGCTTGTCTTGTTAACTATTTTCATTTAATTGTGTATACACCATTTTAGGATCACACCAAGGTAATTGTATGCAGCACAGATCTGATGAGTTGATATTGTTTTTTGAAAATATTTTTTTTTACAAATTAATCTGTTAACATTTTTGTATTTTCTCTGAAAATAACATTTTTTAATTTTGGCCACAGGATTTTAAGATGAGTTCATCATTGTTTTATTATGTCAATTGGTATTGAAATTTAAGCCTAGATGAATGTCAGGTTGAGATGATGAATATGTCCGGTTGAACTGAGGTACAAAAGCAAGTAAGCTCATATGAATGTCCGGTTGAACTGATGTCTAGAGGTGACTAAGCCAATGTATAATCCGTCTGAACGGACAAAATATGTCAGGTTGTGCTTTTATATGGAAGAGGTTAAACCCGTGTTAATGTCCGGTTGAATTGACCAGTTCAATTATGGTTATACCAGAACATACCAGATATGAATGTCTGTGTTTAGATTCTCCTCAAACTTGTTATGGGTTCTGTGCTGCTAATGTAGACATTTACAAGATTATACAAGAACTAATCAATACATACTCTATGAAACAAACTGGGGGTGGTGGGTGTTGGGCTTTGACTTGTAATCACTAGCTCCTCACTACATTGAATTTGAAACCCACCCAGGAACATATCACTAATGAGGAAACTGTTCAGCCAGCTTATGGAAGGTCAATGGTTCTACTCAGATGTATGCCTGAGTTCATCCTCCAATTGTTCAATCTGCAAAAAGTCGCCAAATGACCCTGACTGTTATTAAAAAGAGAAACAAGCATATGATGAACAATTTATTCTTTCTAATCTTGTGGTCATTTCGTACTGTTATTTAGTTTACTTCACAAACGTAAAATTTTTGACATAATTGTATGCTTTTCTTCCTGAAACTGTTTCACGATTTAAAAATTTAAATTCTTCACGATTTCCTGTGACTTTTTGAAACAAGACTTGAAAATGAAGATTTGTTTTGATGAGAAAAACATCTTTCAAGTGAGCGTAGATTATTCTAATGCAGATTTTCAGGGGAGACAATTTTAATTGTTCCAAGTTTTTTAACTACATTATTATTGAAGGGAGACAACTCGGTGTAAATAATATTTTATCCAGGAAGGGGATACAGCTGTTCTTGCATTCAGTGTTAAAGGGAAGCAACTCTGCTTGGAGTTATTTTTGGAAATTTTGAACAAGAAAGGGGGACAAATCTGTATTATTTAGTAAAATTTAGTAGGGTATAAAAATTAGACAAGTCACAGAAAGTCAAGTTCTATCTTTGTATACTTGGTAATTGGTTTTAAGTAAACCGCATCTCTTATCTATTCATAAGAATATATTTTATACAAAAACAAACTATATTTTATGATCAGTTCTTTACACATATAAATAATACTCGGTGTATTTTAATTGTATGTATGTCCCTTTTTATATCAAGACGTTTATTAACAGAGTGCTGTGTGCTGGTAATATTACTAATGTTTGAAGATGTGCTGTTTGTTTTGTAATAATTTGTATGAAATTTTAAACGTGACACTCCTGTAATTTTATAATGAACTAGTCCACTATCGAAGGATTGACTCATTATTTATAGCAAGACCGATTGGGTTTGAATCAAGAGACCGTTTGAAACCCTATCACTGTACAACCTCTCCAAACCGGCCCTCTTTAGCAACAACCTCCCTTCAACGACAGCATGATTTTTTCCCACTGTATGATTTAACTATTAATTCAACTTCTCTGGAGCAATAACTTCTAAAAAAAAACATAATTTTGCTTCTCCAAAAGGATGTTGCATTGAAGAGGTTGCACTTTATTATTATTTGAACTTGTCCAATGCTATGAATAGGTGGACTTATTTTGTCAAAATAGGGTCCAAAAAAAAAATCATTCAAAATTGAATTGCCAAACATCTGACCTATCATTTGATTTCTATCGTCACGGAAACATTTGAATTGTGGACTGGTTCATGTTTAATTATGGGAATGTCAAATGAAAGAATGTAAATTTCATGAATGATAATTTGTAATATGAATTTTCTTATTATCTTCTTTGTGTTATTAATTATCTTCAACATCTAATTTTCAACCTTTATTATATAGCTTGAAATTTGACTTAAGAAGCCAAATTTTCGAAATATCGTCAGACATTGTGGTCTCTTAATGTTAAAAAATGTAAAATGTAAAAATAAATAGTTGTGTTACTATGGTAACCGGACCAACTATATTTTTTAGCACTCACCCTAGTTATTAACAGCAAAATCGAAAGTAAAAAACATTTTGACAAAGCGTACCTCCGATGTACAAAAGGTATGTTTGAAAAAAAAAATAGAGGAAAGTTTTGCCACCTGCTCATAATTGTTTTGGTCACTGTAAACATGACTGTCGTTTCTGCGAGCCAAAGCAGTTTTATAAAGTTTTGTCCTCGTTCAGTATGGAGTTTATCTTTTAAGTCATTGAAATATATGGATGATAAATAGAGTTGTTGTTGTATTAGTATGGAACATTTTCATACTGAATATAAATACATCTGGTTCTGACAAAATTATATATAATTGTATATCAGTTTTATTAAGTTCATATACAATACAGCATGGCTTGAATGAAGTCCTTGGGGCCTGAAAAGGACTATACATCCATTATAACATTTAAGCAAATAATATTTTGGTGAGGGAATAATAATTAATACTATATAGCTGATCTTTTGATATATTTGAATTCACTATAACCATGTTTTACTGTACTTTGATCGTTAACTTTCAAAAGAAAGCATGACACAGAAAGATTGTGGATGTATATGGACTGAATTTAACCACATAACACGCATGTCTATTTGCCTCAATGTCCTTGTATCAAAAAAGCATCTAACAGTTTGTACTTAGAGACTGTATTTGCCTGCATTTTTGTCCCATTGTCTTAGAACTCCCCAAATGTATTAAGTTCCTACATCACCCTTACCCCAAGGTCCAAAGTTTCTTCGTAAAAGTCCAAAATTGTTTTCTTAAATACCTGAAAAATTCTTCACGAACTCCTGATAGTACAAAGGAATAGGCGACATAGACTTTTGAGTTAATAGGTCATTCCCAGAATTCAATCCTCCCATTGGTCAATTAAAGAACTGTTCTCAAAATCATCCAATCAGAGATTTGATGTTTCAGCCTGGTCTTGAGATTTATGTTTTGTCTTCTGATTTAAGAAATCATTGCAATTCGTGTTTGAGGCAAAATCTTGTGACCTCTTAGATGATCATGTGAATTATGAATTATATGGACAATTGTAATATGTTGCATCATGTTATTTCCCTTTCTCCTGTATTTTTGCTCTAAATCTCAAATCGTGTTAAATGGGAGTGGTGTTTGTTCTGTGTTTCTCTGATGTTTGAGATTGTCAAAAAATCTCATATGAACACAATTTCTTAATTACAGGTTCTATCAGCTGCTACTGTGGTCGCCAAGCACACATCCGCATTGTGTAATGCTTGTAGACTCGCGTCCAGTAAAACAGACAACCCAGTTGCTAAGCGACATTTTGTACAAAGTGCTAAAGATGTCGCTAATAGTACCGCCAATCTCGTAAAAGCAATTAAGGCCCTAGACAGTAACTTCACAGAAGAGAATCGACAGAAATGTGCCGAAGCAGCAAGACCGCTTGTAAACGCTGTCGAAGAATTGACTACATTCGCTTCCTCACCTGAGTTTGCCAGCAAGCAAGCCAAGATTAGTCCTAAGGTAATGGTTGCATTTCCAGTTTTTCTATTGTGTATATTTGTATGTAATATTTGTACAGTTTATGGCTAACGTTTTAGTGTGTTTTTTATATTTAATAGATGCAACCAAAGAAATTACAACTCTCAAAAAATTCAAAATCATTGATAAAAAGATGCTTACAAACAAAATTTTAAACCAACTCCATCCACCACCTCCTCCCCCCCTGCTCCCCCCTCCAGAAAAGATGATTTTTTACAAAAAAATTTTCCCATATTTCAGAAATATTAACAAATGACTGAACACTGAACATTTTTAACTCCCTCCATAAAAAGAAAGGATTTTTAATCGATTGTGAAATACAGTCGACTCTCGTTACGTCGATTGGCACGATTTTTCGTTAGCACGACCTAATTTCAAAAGTCCCGAATTTTGTCCTTCTTTATTCATATTAAAATCGGCGTTTAACACGAACTTACCTCTCGATTTTTTTTCGTTACGTCGATCTAAATTACCCAGTCCCGTTCGACATATCTCTACATAAAATCAATAGTTTAACTCGATGCGTTTGAGATTTGACTAAGCTCGCTGTTTTTCACACCTTTTATCAATTACAACAATGGATAAAGATCAGTTGAAAATTTGTTTGTCATCATTTACTCCAGGGTGCAAACATGTCACATATTGAATGACACTTAATCAGCCATAGTGCTATAGCAAATAAAATTTATGAATTATCATAATCTTCTATTGTTAATTTGGTTATTTGTTTATTTATTAATTACAAACATGTAAACGTCACGACGTGCTATTCACACAACACACACCGGTAGACGATAAGGTACAACATGTAGCACACACACAAGGAAGTGGATCATGATCGTCGATTTTTAGCTCGATTTTCGTTAGCTCGATGTATTTTTCCTAGTCCCACGAAAATCGAGCTAACGAGAGTCGACTGTAATTTTTAAAAATTCTGTATTTTAGGCACAAGAAGCACAGGAGCCAATCACATCAGCTGGTAAATCTCTGATCGATGGAGCATGTAAAATGTTGGAAGCAGCGAAACAACTTGCCAGTAATCCTAAGGATCCACCCACTTACCAACTCTACTCCAGTCATTCTAAGAGCGTGTCTGATTCAATCAAACGTCTTGTGTCCGCTATCAGGTAGGTTCAAACTTACGTCCTGCCTGCTTGTGGTTAGCCCGCGATAATCACCATATTAGTTGTTCAGTATTTATGTTGTTTTTTTTTAAATACACAAATTGTGATTGTAGACGTGCGTCCACAATTTCTTCTGTCTGTAACTCCCACTTTTCTCAAGGGATTTTGACCAAACTTTCACATAACTATTATCACCAAATACCCCAGGGTACATTGGTGGGGCTTTGTGATTCATTACTATTTTTGTAGAATCATGCGGAAGAATATAGACCTGGTTTTCTGACAATTCCCATCTCTTGTTGTAAATTGTATTTGAGGTCAACTCACAGAGATTATGAAATTTTCTTCTTTGTGTTTTATCAGATTTTATTTTTTTTCGTATCTTTCACAGGGATAGTGCTCCTGGTCAGAAGGAATGTGACGATGCAATTGAAAAGGTCAATAGGTCAATACGAGATCTTGACCAGGCGTCACTTGCAGCGATTTCACAAAATCTGCCTCAACGTACTGAACGTTCCCTTAGGGTAAGTCAATGTTTTGCATTTATCATGACATTTTACTGAAATCTAGAATGAAAAAAAAAATACAAACAGATTTTTACTTAAATCTGAAATGAAACGAAATATTTCTTCCAACAATCTATAATGGAAAAAAAGATAACGAGATATTTACTTCAATAAAAAAATCTTTTTCTCTGTTCTTGATTTATGTTTTAGCTCAATTGTATTAGCTTTGCTATCTTACAATGACTACAACAAGACTAACAAAATTACTGATAATTCTCTGCTTGTTTTTTATTAACTTCCAAATCAGTTTTTGAATTGATCCTATTCAGCTTTGAATTTATTTGATAAAAATGTTGTGACCAATCATAATGCAGAGGAGTAGAACAGAAGTTTCAATTTATAAGCTCCAATTTGATTGGTTGAATTATCTAGTCTATTGCATTTTGATTGGGCAACTTGAAGACTTTGCTACATTTTGATTGGTTGATATTTAATTTGCGTCATTTTGATTGGTTGTTTTAAAATTTGCATCATTTTGATTGGTTGATTTAAAATTTGCATTATTCTGATTGGTTCATTATTCTGATTTTAGTCATATCAAGAACAGATGATTAGTTGTTCAAGAGAGATTTTGGAAGTTATTGATAACGTAAAGAAAGCTGCATCCCGAGAGCCTGAAAATCTTGGTCACGAGGTGAGTTTTCCTGAAAAATCTGTAATTTTTAAATATGTTTATTTATCTAGGCCTAACATTAATGTAAGGGATAAGCCTATATTTTCGTATTTGTGAGTAATTGATATGTCAATAGTACAAATTTAGTTGAAAATTGAATTGATAATTTATTATTTTTATCTTTATTTTCATTGTTATTATTAAAGGAAAAATGGGAGACAAAAATATTTTTTGAAAAAAAAATTTTTGCGTTGCTAGGTTACCAAACTCGCAAATTATTTGGACCCATTGTCCGATGCTGCTGTTGGTGCTGCATCTTTGATGAACAACTCGAAGCAACAGATGAGCACGTTAGACTTGACAAAGACAGTGATAGAGTCAGCCTTACAGTTCTTGTACTCGTCAAAGGAAGGTGGTGGTAATCCTAAGGTAAGTGGATAAATTAATGAAGAATATTTAATGATCATTATGGTCTTCTTGTGAAAATGTACTAAATCTGTGGACTAAATCTGAGAGGTATAGGTGGGGAGGTAGAGTTTAGCCCATTCCCCTTAAATTTTCCCTGAACAATTATTGATGCTTTGTGATTGCCAGTAGAATCACCAATTTTTGTATCTGTCCATTTATTCTTTTTTAAAAGTGCTCTCTGGTTGCATTATATGCTATGTTACGTAATTTCCTCTCCACTGAACAGCAATCAGTTAGTTACGCCAATTGATATGACTTCAAGTATTGACTTGTAGCCCCATGTCATGCTTGAGTAATTCAAGAAAAACATAAATTACCTCACTGTCCGATTAACATAGGACTAACATTTCTAAAAGTGTAATATCAAAGTTTAAATCTTTATTGGGTAGTCTTGGGTCATTATCTTGTATTTAAATATTCACATAAAAATTGTTATCATTTTATTGTCAATCATTTTTCATCAATGAAAATATGTATACTTTTGTTCAGGCATCTACGACCCAGGAGAATATCACTACTGCTGCAGATGACATGAGAGATGTGGTACAAGATTTACTACAGATGCTGGAAGATTCCGTATCTCAAGCTGGAGAAGTCACGACAATGATCGATAAAATCAGCAAGTCTATTACGAAGGTTAGCGTCCTTTACGCTTCTTTAAGTCATAATTAGAACCTTCTTATGCTTATGTACAAGAAGTTTGGTGCTGTCCTCTTGTGGAAGGGTAATTTAGTACAAGTTACATGGTTTAAATTTTCTTGAATTTTCCGGAATCTCCGGTTTTTCTCAGTTCCGGATCCTACTTGTGTTTATTGTTGCAGCAACACCAAGGTTAAGATTTCCAGTTGTTTAAAAATTTTCAACTTTCACCCATGTGGTGAGAATGCAGTCCAGGAGTGTAACTTTTTAGTGCAAAGAAAAAATATTTTTTGTTTTTTTATGGAGAAAACCAGATTGGTATTTGACTCCTGTGAAAACCTGGCTTGACTTTTTTCAATGATAAACAGTCCAGTGCATAATAGTGCAGTTGATATGTTTTATTATCTGGAATACAAGCTGATGAGATAATTAAAATTTGAATTAAAATAAGGCCTTTGGTTTTGTCAGAACCGGACTAGTTGTTGATTTTCTTGTTAATAATGAGAATTTTTTCAAGAATTACCAGCTAAGTTTGTATAATATAATTAGGTAGTTGTGAAAACATGATTTTTATTTTTTATTTTTTTGCTTGAATTACAGACTGATGAGAGAATTGAACTAAAACAAGGCCTAGGATTTGTTGACTATCAGACTAACATGGTTAAAGTAGCTAAGAATATTGCCAAAACTGCTCAAGATATGGTAGGAAAATCTGGTACGGACGTTGAAAATCTTGGATTACTAGCCAATCAGCTTACTAGAGACTTTGATTTACTGGCCTCGGACTCTCGCGGTGCAGCTGCTACCGTCCAGAATGCTGAGGTATTTGCTATATTTTTTTGTATAGATACAAACAAAAATTCCTGTTTTCCACTTATCTGACATGTAATTATTGAAATTTCTTACCTGAAACTCTGAAGATTAGTAAGGTATGTGGCTGATGAATTAAATGATTAAATTGGATCAGGCTTATTTGGTGAACAGTATTTTTCACCTTATATTTAATCATTTTGTGTCTAATTTTATCTTCAAGTTGTGAAAAAGTCCAAGAAAGATTTACTCAACATTTTTTGCCCAGCTTTCATGATGCTGTGAGCTTATCAGAATCCAGAACTTATGATAGGTTGAACCAATCATATTATAGTATTTAAAACAATGTGAACCAATCATAATGCAGTGTTTTTAATATTAACCAATCAGAATGCAGTACTTGTGATAGGTGGAACCAATGAGATTATAGTATTTAAAATGATGTGAAACCAATTATAATGCATTTTTTTTAATATTAACCAATCAGAACACAGTATTTTAATTATATTAACCAATCAGAATACAGTATTTTTGATGATGGGTGATAATTCATTTTTCCAGGTTGCCAGCAGAATACGTGTGAATGTTCAAGATCTTGGTAAAAGTTGTATTGAATTGGTTCAAGATGCCGGAAATCTTCAAGCAAACCCAAGTGACTCCTACGCCAGACAGGATATTACCCAGCATGCCAGAAGCGTTACTGAAAAGGTACAACCTTATCAATTTTGACTAAATTCTTTAGCTTGTCTGCTTTGAAGAAGACATACAAACTATGCTCTAAGCTCCAAAATGAAGGTGACTGGTGGGCTCAACATATTGCTTTGGGCATCTAGTATCACTGTCTTTTTCTACTATACAAGAGATTACAAGTACCCCGTTTGTGATCATTAATTTGTTACCCAAATAGCAGGTCGCTATAGCCATATGAAAGAAACTTATCTGCTGTATATGCAGAAAAATAGTTTTCGTTGTCCTTATTTAAGATGACTATGGAAAGCCTTTATTTTACCCAATTGTCTTGTTTTCTAGGTATCGTTTGTATTGGCAACTTTGCAATCTGGTTCCCGGGGTACGCAGGCATGTATCAATGCGGCACATACAGTTAGTGGTATCATCGCTGACCTGGATACAACCATTATGTTCGCCACAGCTGGTACCCTTAATGCTGATGGTGATGAGAATTTCGCTGATCATAGGTAAGTTTAGGCCAGAAAAAATTATAGCCATGTTTCTGATGATGGAACCAACTCTCTTTGCGCCAGCCCAAAAGGTTTTTTACTGTGAATTGTGACTCCTAAGTACAAAATGCATGTTTGTATAGCAACAGCGGCCGGCATACAGAATGGTGTCAGCTCTCTTACAGGGACAGTTTTTATTTGATCTTCATCAAACTTGGTCACAGTGTAAACTGGCATGATATCTTGCTCAGTTTCAATAACCAACCGATACATTTCAGGCAGTTTGGATTTACGAAAAGCTCATATTTTACTGGTGATTGTAAAAACTCAAAGTGTTAGGTTGAAAATCTCTTGATATGTGTCAATTATGGTTGATAAGATTTGCAAACTCTGTTATTTAGTATTTGTTGCATTCTTTTCTGTAGGGAGAACATATTAAAGACAGCTAAGGCTTTGGTTGAGGACACTAAGACCCTGGTAGCCGGCGCTGCCTCTAACCAGGAACAACTTGCTAATGCTGCGCAGATGGCAGTGAAGACTATCACGCGTCTCGCCGATGTTGTAAAATTTGGCGCCGGCTCCCTCGGTTCAGAACAACAGGAAGCACAGGTATGTAGGTTCCCTGTTTAGCTTTTATGTAGAATCTGAGAGTTTTGTGAATGATCAATTTTTACTAATGTAGAATCTGAAAATTTGTCAAAGATTTATTTTACTAATATAGCATCTATATGGTTTGTTGAGCATTCATTTTTACTGTTTGGTCAAGATTTCATTAGAAATTGATGTTACTACATGTAATGATTCAAATTTTCTGTATAATTCAATTACCACAACTAAATATTTTGCTAATATTTTGCATATTTTTAGTAAAAAATTTTCTCCATCTTACTTATATAACTACTGTCAGTGATTTGCATACAACTCCAATTTACTAAGAGAGGTTTCACTGTATTTCAGGTCTTATTGATAAATGCCGTAAAAGACGTTGCGTCTGCCCTGTCAGATTTAATCAGTGCTACAAAGAATGCCTCGGGCAAGAATGTACAAGACCCTGCCATGCTGCACTTGAAAGAGTCCGCTAAGGTAAGACAGTGTTGCATTTTGGGATTTACGCCAATATATTTTTATCGCCATATTCTACTTTTTATATGCTCTTTACTATATGTTGCATACATGTAGGGTAACATTTTAATTTAATTCATCCCTATACCTAGTTTCACACTAAATTTTAATTTACTTAAGTCTGACCATAGGCCAAAGAAAATGTGCACGTTTTTTTGCGTGTCTTTTTGGAACAGGCAACTAATAGTTTTGTTTATGTGGCCTAAGTTCAGCCGTTGGTCTTGGAAGTTATTTATTAAAATGTTACTGAATTAAAAAGGTTCATAAATTTGTGGCAAAAACGGAAAGGGGATTTTAAAGAAATTTTAAAGACCAGTCTCTGAAAACTGCCTTGCCATTGGTCAATTTTTAGACTACAACTGGAATTAGCCAATCAGGAACTAGAAACTGGTCTATGGTCTTCTATGTCTGATTTTTAGATACTATTCAGGAAATGGTTATGGGCCTTTTACTAACTGTATCATCATCGTATTATCATATATAAGTACAATGTAAATATATATATATTTAGGTGTGACATTTCACTGTAAATGGTTTTATTATGATCTTTTGATAATTTTTGTGGTTTTTAGCTCATAATTGTTTCTTTATTGCTGTACTCTGCACCAATTATGTGTTTTTCTACTTTCTAATTGCTTTAATTAATGTCTGAGGGTATAAAACTAGAGTATGGAAGCCAGTCTCAAAATTAAAGCATCTGATTGGTCAATTCGAAATCAAGGATTGAAATTGACCAATGGTATGGCTGTATTCTGAGACTGGTTTGTAAACTCATATTTTTGTATCCTGGACACAAGGTCATACATTTTTATTGTTTGTTTAGCATTGTTCTGCCCTTAAATATTTATTTCACTGTTCTAAATGACTTTGGGGTGGGTGGGGTATTTTTATTGTGTTATCTGTATTTAGAGAGTTTTTTGCAGAAGCAACGAAAGAATCTTAAAAGCAGCCTTTATAAAAAGTTATAAGATTTTGATTATTGGTGAATAAAACAATCATTGGTTTGTGGACCCTGTCTGAAATAAGGCTTCAATCTGACTGTGGGTACTTTTAAAGTAAATTGAAAGGCCTGTGAATCAATTTGGGTAAATAGAAAGTTGGGGACAAAGGAATAAACATAGTAAATGCATGACCTTATCCACATATATATCAATTCTGAATTGAAATAAAAAAAAGTATTTTAGAAGATAATTTTGGTTTAAAACATATAAAAATGATTCCGTTTGTTGTAAGAAAATTGAATATTTGTATGACCATTGATATATTCTGCACTGAATTAATTATCCTTGAAAAATGTAAAAATACAAAATGGTTGAACAGTGCACTGAAGAAAAGTATTCTTTTGCCTTTCAATTATCAAACTTTTCATTTTACATTTTAAATTTCATTATTGCTATGAATGTTGTTCATGCATTGAGTAGTGAATTAGTTTTAGATATTTTGGTTTGTGGGTGGGGTATGTATTTTTGGATGGGTGGAGTATTTATCTGTATTTGATGGGTGGGGTATGTATTTTTTGATGGGTGGGGTATGTATTTTTGGATGGATGGGGTATTTATCTATATTTGATGGGTGGGGTATTTATCTATATTTGATGGGTGGGGTATTTTCAGGCAAAGACAAATGCATCGAAGATTTATGAGTGTGATTTGAACAGACTTTGTTATGACTTAAATGAAATTAATAAGAAAATTTATAATTCATAAATCTTTGATAGTTTCATCTATCATTGCCATAGCAACGAGTTTATTATATTCGATGTTTTTTCTGTATCCCTTATTTTCAGAATCAGTCAGTACGAACGTATTCGGGAGAGTACAGATCGTATGTTAATGGCATGTCAGCATAGGTGCAACTACATGCTGTATAATGTGTCAAATTTTACGTTTTTTTTTTTTTAAATATATATTGAATACTGGAATGGATGTATTGTGGACTAGACATTGTGAAACAATTAGGGATATTTTTTATTAAGGACATGCTGAAATTGTTCTTGAAATATCATTTGAACCATGAAATAAGTTTTGAAGAGTAGAAAAAATGGTATTATGTGAAACGTTAAATGATAATGATGTTGATTTTGCGGAAGTTTTCATTGACGTGCCAATAACTGTGTTAATATAGTGTGTTCACTGTGAAATTATTTTACTTATGAACACCATTATGGAAATTGTCTTCAGAAGATCAAGTCAAAGTTAGGACTGTATTGTCTAAAAATACTTATATGTTGATTTTAGGTCTTGGGAGATGAGCTAGATTACGTTATGTTCGGCGTTGTTACAAGAATTGATATATTCTTATACCTCGTGACTGAAATTAAATTTAAATAATACTTATTCAAAAGAAAAAATAAAGCTTTTTGTTGAGGGAAAGGAGCTTATTTCAAAGACATATCTGGTTAAAGATAGCATTTTTTTACCCTGAAAAACAATGTTACTTATGGTGTACTGTACATTTTAAACATTAACTGTAACTGCTCAGTTTTAGTGCCCAAAACAATCAGTTTTAGCGCCCCAAACAATCAGTCGGATAAAACGCGTCTTTTTTACTAACAAGGGGTAGCTATATTTTCTTGGTTAAAAACTGCTATCTTAGCTTAAGTGTTTATGAAATGGACCCCAGATCTCTATGTTTTTAGGGCTTTGATTTTTTAGGGCTTGTTTTTAGGGTATTGCTGCCAAAGAGTCATCTGGTTTTACGTACTGACTTGATCAAATGGTTTCGGGACAGGTTAAGAAGTGTCGAACAGGAATCAGAATTGTGTGTTTCGAGCTGTGAATGTTTATCATTCTTGAATTGATAAATCTTATGTAAACATTAAACATCAGAAATTCATTTCGCATAGAAAAAAATCTCCTGGATTGAAATATGAAACAAGTATTATTTTTGTACCATCATTTAGCATCTAACTTTGCTTTCTCTCTCTCAAAGTAATACTAAAATAGATTCAATATTGTAATAACTAAAAATAAAAAAGTTCTGTGGGCGAATGGGTCATATCTATATCCAAGAATTAAATAGGGCTTTTGCAAAAAGATAAATCTTTCGAAGATTTTTTTCGTGGAGTTAAAAGTATTTTTTTTTTCTGTTAAACATGTATAATCTATCTAGGTTTTCATTTTCATTTTTTTTTTCATTTTTACTGTTATGAATTTTTTGGGGTAACTGGCTTGCCATTAGCTGACTAGGACCAATCATGCTTGCTTATTCATGTATTTTTGTTAATTCTTATAATTTTGCAATAATCCAGAAAAAAATCGACAAAAAAAAAAAGAAAATACAGACTTTTGAAAATGTTTTTGGTTTCGAGCTTTATTTTGCAGTGTAATCATCAGATATCATTTCCTTGCCTTCGGAAAAATAGGGGCCAGGACCCTTTGAGAGGGATATTTTTAACCTAATTTTTCTGTCTCTGAAATGTTCAATTTAGAGCTTAAGGTTCATGGTTGTTCATAATTAATTATCTGGTACCTGTTATTGAGATCATACTTTGGGAACCAGGCTTTGGTTCCTTCTAGAGATTAATGTAGGTACCAGGCTTTGGTTCCCATTTCTTGAAATTATTCAAGTCTGGTTCCCACTTCCTGAGATTGCCCTAGGAAACCAGTCATTGGTTCCTGTCGCTTCAGATCATTAGTTTCAACTTTTAGTCTTTTTGGGGAACCAGACATATTTATTTTGATAGCCTGGTCTCCTGCTTTATGAAGTTGTATGAAAGTCTGTCAGATAGGATTTTTTCTCTTTTTATCATATTCTCATTTCGATGTCATTTGTATCCCCTTCGTCATTTAGATTATGATATATACGAGGATAGAGTTTATTTATAACTGTTGTTGTTTTATCTTAATTTTAGGTGTTGTTATTTTTTACATATCATTTAATGTTGTTTTATGTATTCAATATTTCATCTTATAGCTTGCTTTGAAATATAATAAAAAAAGAGGAGTTTCGTGAGGTATTTTTTTATGGCTTGTCTTTGATGAGCAGTATACTTCGAGTGTATAATTTTTTTTCAGAAAAAAAAAAGAATTTGAAAAATTTAACCAAAGAAAGTTATTTTCATACACCTGAAAATTATATGATTATGTTTTTATTTGGGGCAAGACTTATAAAAATATTAATAATATACGCTATCTTGGACACGCTTTGTTAGCTCAAGGCAATCTCCTATATGCAGTGATCTTCCCTTACAGACGTCTTTCATACAGTCAGCAATACACTGCAAGTCTTTATAAGTAAGAAAAGATATATTGGATATCGTGGCACTATGTAGACTTCAACAATGGAATTAAATGAGCACGTTTTATTTACCTCAATAAAATATACCCTGAATTTTGGATTTAATTGTTAGATTATTCTGTCTGATCAGTTTTAATGGATTTCCAAGTAAGATGTTATAATAGTTTAGATCAATAAAAAATTATAAATAATCAAAGCTTTTTATTTGTAAAATGTTAACAAATGTAATATGCCAGCTTTATTTAATGAAAAAATCATGTTTTACTGTGATTTCTTTGTGACCAAATAGTTGAAGATAAATTTAGTTTATATAATAATAATTAATGGATACAATTCATTAATAAATTAGCACAATTCATTTTACATCAGAGAAAAAAGCAAAACATCCACAAGACAGTTTGAAATAGTGATATCTATACAATTGAAGATGACGATAGTGAATTCTGGGAGGCCCTAATAATTACTTCTCTTTATAGTTGAACACGGTTATAGTGAATCCCTGGGGACCTGAATAATAATTTCATTATATCCATATTTCACTAGAACTATGTAGTTAAGGAGAATGTTTTCAGGGAAGTGTAAATTCTTCAATGTATTTGATTCTTCTTTTTATTGGTGGTCACTATAACTGCGTTTAACTGTATTCGTAAATTGAACATAATGATAAAATGGTAACATTGGTACGTAATGGTATTTTAATCAGTTCAAGGTTTTTAAGTTGCACCAATGCCATATTTGGGAATGAACCAAAGTTGTGTTTTTTGGTATGTCTTTGAATAGAATAGAACTGTTCTTGCATTAAATTTGACCTTGACATCAAATTATTTCCCTTGCCTGTAATTCATACTTGTGCACAAATATTTGCCCAACTTTATTCTTGAATTCAAATTATGAGAAGCATCTCTTCTAAGATATTGATTTTGCATTTGTAACTAAATTTTTGAACTCTTCCTTAAATATGGTACTTAAGCAATCAGTCCACCTTAGTAATTGACTCAGTTGAATGTTTTTAGTTTGGTTACCAGTCTGAAAACTTGCCTGTGATAGGTTGATTCTGATACAGATTTGAAATCAACCAATGAAAAGGCGGCAAACATAGATTGGTTTTCATACCAAAGCTTGGGTCTGTTTTTACAGCTGTTAGTTGGGCAAATATTGTACAAGTGTATTACAATTGAATTGATTAAAGCATCAGGGTTTTCAAATCTGGTAAGGAAAGAAATCTTTGTTAATAACATGAGTGGTCCTCTATAAGAAAAAAATTCCACCAGTAAATTGTTTCCAACAGAAATGTATAAAGAGGAAGTTAAGCCAGTTTGAGCCATAAATTAATTAACATTAAAGAATGGACTCAATTTTTGGAAGATTTTAAACGATTTTTTGACTTAATGGACAGGTTTTAAAACCCTGTGTTTTGCGACGTTTTATACCTTGTTAGGATATAACAGTTGCTTTTTTTGTGATGAAAGTGGTATGCGCTTGTTATGAACATAGAATCTTCGGTGCAAGTTTCAGAAATTTCAAAAGAAATGAAAGGAAAAATATACTTTTAAGCAGCTTGTTCGTGAGATGATTTTGAAGAAAGTGAAATTTTCATGCTAAATGTCTCATGCTCGTAAAGAGTTAGCAAAGGGATTGGTGTACAGGGATTGTAAACCCTTTTTTAAAAAGGAATTCAGTCGCTTTGCATCAAGACCTGGCAACCTCACAACTTCACGTAGCCACTCCTCAATATTAAGACCATTACAATGAACATCTATTTCTAGACCATGCCCCGAGGCTATGAAACTAGAGAATAGCCTCCGAGCTCACATCTTTATTCCATTCTCAAAGTATTATAGTTGAAGAGATATAGATGACTAATGCTTGAATACATACCCAGGTCCGGCATTCTGTCAGAATAATGTATCAATAATATCATTATTATCTGATCGTAAATAACTTTGAACATAAAAAGACTTTGAACATAAAAAGACAAGATGTCAGATTTTAGCTCGGAGACCTATCTCAAGTTTCATAACCTGGGACCCAGTTTTCAACATTACAAGACCAATGTGTTTGGTCCTAAAAGGGGTCTCAATATTGAGGTCTTGCTGTATGTATCAAAACCAGAAGAGTGATATTTTTAACGTTATTATTGGTGTTATTTCTGTGTTCATAATAACATTTGATGTTATGAGTTACTATGTTCATGCTGTTGTTGTTGTTGTGTCATACATTTATACCATGTTTATACTAAACTTTTGAAATGTCACACCTTATATGGGATAAAAACAAATTTATTGACCTTCTGCCATGTTAATTGACCTCCGACATGTTAATTGACCTTTCTGTCATGTGCGTTACATTGATATTGTGCTGGGTGGTGTTTTTCTAAAAAAATTGCATTTTTCTTGCTTACTGCTTCTTTTTTTGCAGATTTATTTCATTATTATCTCTGAAGAGTTATCTGTTTTGTTTTATTTGCTGTGATTTATCTCCCATTGCTCTATTTTTAGACTGTTGCTATTTATAGAATTGAGTGCTATTTATAGAATCAGTTTAGTGTGCTGTGTTGTTAAACATCAAGGCTTCATCTTTAGTTAGATATATATGGATACAGATATATTTTTTATATGAATAACAAATTTTTGCATGAGGGTTATTTAGTGTTGTGTTTTTAACAATTGTGAATAATTGTTTATAAGGTTATTTGTACAGAATATTTATTTAAAAAAGGTGAGAAACTAAATTTAATTTGTTTCTTTTTTACTTATTTTTTTTCGTAATCTTAAGTTTCTCAGAGCCATTTGAATACACTACTCCTATTATCTGGTGTCATGAATGTGCCTGAATTTATCTTATATAAAAAGAAAATCTAATGAAGGGAGGTAATTTCATAATTTTTTATATTTTGCCTATTTTGTAAATACAGTCAAACTTGAGTTAAAAGCCTCCGTGTGAACCATCATCATTATGAAGTTAACACATTTCCTTACAAAGGCCAACTGTACAAAATGGTCACATTTCTGTCTCCTCTAGGTGGCTTTTGTTCTCAGGTTTGAGTGTAATTTAAATTAAATAATAAAGGGAGGTAACTTCTGACTAGCAGATATTTCACATTTAGGGAATGTCAGTTTTGATAAAAGTTGTATGAGAAATTTATTTGATGAAATCTCAAAACTTTGAAACATCTTGTCCTTTCAGGTCATGGTAACCAACGTTACGTCCCTCCTGAAAACTGTGAAGTCAGTGGAGGATGAGGCAACACGAGGTACTCGTGCTCTGGAGTCAACGATCGAAGCTATTGGTCAAGAAATTAAGGTAAATTCTAGCCTGAATGTTAATTGTGTATTATGTAGTGTAATATCTCAACAAGAAGCAATGATTTGGTTATTGACTTGTATGAAATGTGTTCTTGAAATCTGTATGAAATACTAGACTGACTTGTATATGTTTCTACAGTATTCAATATTGACTGACTTGCCACAAATGGACAGCCTGACTGATCAGTGATCAGTTTGATTGTTTGTTTGTTTTTGACCGATCGATCGATCAATCAATCAATTGATCAATCGATTGATTGATTGATTGATTGCGACCGACCTTGTGACTGACAGACTCAATGATTGACTGTTGGATGGTCAAATGTCTTGTATGTGTATGTTAGCATGCTTTATCAAGGTGTCTAGGAGAAAATATTCTTTATAATTGTTTCTGATGCTGTTAATATTTTCAATACGTCTTGAAAACTCTCGAAAAAAAAAAATTTAACCCTGTGCTTCTTAGAGCATGGTATTTGTTGCTTGATACAGACCATGAAAACAGATTATGATAGGACCTTTCCTATGGGTTGGAAAAACAAAAAGTTGCAAGATCGGAAGTATGAGACTATATCAGGATGGATCATACCATGTATTCTCATAAAAGGCATTTAAAAAAATTTGAAAAGGAAAGGTTTTCGACCTACCTACCTTAGTTTCGACCTACTAAGTTTTTGGTCAAGTGACCCTAAACATAGCTATTTTTTCTTGCCTTATGACCACAAAATCTTTTGAATTTAAGAGTTATCCGTCTTTAAGTGGTAAAGGGTTAAATTTGAACTTTTTTTTTGTTATGTTGAAATGTCTTCTAAACTTACTTAGTAATTAGATGAATGCCTTTGTCATAAAGGGACCTGACTCCAGCTTCATATTTTATTGGTACTAAATGCTTAGCCCGATTTTTTTTTAGTTCTTATTATTAAAATTTTTTCAAGTCAGTCTGGAGTTATGTCCCTTTTAATGCATTACTGTTCTATGGGAACTTTAGTGTCAACGAGTCTTGCCTTAGATAACAACTATTTGTTAATGCACTATTTGTTATGTTTAAAACTGGACTTTTTCTAGCCGCCGCAAATAGATCAACATAGTTGCTGTATAGTATAACTTCATTATTACGTGCATTAATATTACGAGCACCCGACGTATCACGAGTTTTTAAAGTGTCTTCAAATTTTGTTCTTAGTTGTGTGTAATTTTCAAATACCTCATAATTACAAGCACCAAGTTTATCTCAAGCAGTTAGTCTGTTACGATGACTCCTCGAGATAATGAGGTGTTTCTTTATTGTTTCCCTCTGTTGCGAACATTTTCCCCTAAAATTGAAAATTCAGGAATCTTTTCCCTAGAGGCTGTTGAAAAAGTCCAGTTTCACTTTATTGATACGTTGTTATAACTGTCACCTTTGTTATGCTTATGTTTTGCTTTAAGTTCAAACTTGTATATTGAACAGATACTTGTACAGTCATAATGTTAGGGCCTGTTCAAATTCTGGTCGTGGCTGGTCATACCCTTCTATGAATATTTGACAAAATTATTGATTTTCCTCCTAATTTGGAGAAGTTGCTGGCTCCGTGTGGAAGGTAAAGTTGGTACTGGCTAGTAAACAGTCCAGGAAAACTGCTTATGTGAACAGGCTACTGTATGTAACTGTAAAATTATTGAAATGTTAGGGCCTGTTTCATAGACATATCATATCTAGCTAAGATAGCGGTTTATTCAAAAAGTAAATTAAATATTTGGTTCCCGTTCTAACGTAAGATTAATGCATGCTGTCAAATGTCTGGTTCCCCGATGCAGGTTTGAACTCAAAGTATCTGGAATGATCGCACTCTCTATCTATGTATATATACTTAATCCAACTGCTAAACTTTCAGAGTTACGAAACCACTGCGGAGGTTTGTGATTTTCATGATGTGTAAATCTTATCGTGTAACCCCCTTCTTTTATTTCTACATTCATAACAGACCTGAGATTAAATAGACTGGTTCTAGAATTTTGGTTCTTAGCTTTTGTTTTGGAACCAGTCTGTGTAACATGGATATAATCATTTGGTTTTTTTTGAAGGTGGGTGGGGATGGGTTGATATGAATACATCATTCATAACAATTAAGTTTAGTCAAAATCTTTAAACTGCTCCGACATGTTTGAAGAATAGGTGGAAGCTTGCTAAATGCTAAAGGGTTGACCAAAGAGTTGGCATGTAAAATTTCAACATTTGAACATTTTTAATTATTTGTGCAATCTCAGGCTTGTTGTTTTTTACACTTCCTACTTATGTCTATTAAACTATTAATATTTTTATGTCGTAAATCCTATTAACCATGCCATCCTCGGGACATAATCAGGATAGATGGTCGTGCCCACTTATTGGACAAAACATCGTATTCGTTCCATTCATACCTCTAAGAGATCAATTTTTCACGCTTTGTGATTCCACAAGACAAACCTAATCCCGAAAAAATCTGCTTGACCCCTTTTGCTGGCCTCTTTGACAGGCCCCTTTAAAGGCCCCTTTCGATCCCGATCCCTTAAATTGTGTGTGAATTGTTGTGTCTTTGCAGTGATGGTTTTGATAACCAAGCTTTTAGAGAGTAAACTTTTGTCTATCTGTGTGTAATTTCTTAATAAGAAATTCTTAACATTCTGTAAATCTATACGTTCTTACACTTTAAATTTATATACAGTAAAACCTCAGTATAGAGACATCATCCATATTCAGACCACATCATTTTAAAAAATCCCTCTCTTTAGAATGGTTCTCAATATTTTTTTTACTATATTTTAACTTGATAATGAGACCACCCCCGAATTAGTGTCAAAATTTTGGTGTCAAAGATGGTCTTTATATTGAGGTTTTACTGCGAAAAGATTTTTGTGTAATGTCTATGATAAGTAGTTCACATATACTGTAAATAACATATATAAGAATTATAGGATGTTCATTTTTTCTCAACAATTTATTCTCCTGTAATATATACTCCTAGATAAGTATATCAAAATAATGAGATACCCTTGCAGCATTTATAGTATCCATGACATGTACCCCATAAGTAGAACTGTGTGATTTTGATTTATGCGTAACTTTGAATAATACATTTAAAAAAACTTCTATCTTACAAAGTAATTGTTCAAGGGTCATAAAAAATGATTTTTAAGAATTTTTAAGACTTATATCTATAAGCTGCATTGTGAATGGTCAATTTGGAAATTTAGCACAAAAATCAGCCAATCAGAGGCCTTTATTTTAAAACTACTTCATTATGAGAGTCAAGAAATGGTCACCAATCAATTTTAGTTCTATACCCAAACATGCTTTCATTAGTTAAAATGTATCATATTTTTCTTAATCAAGGTCTTTTCTAGTCCTTGTCCCTTTTTCTGATCCTTATGTTGACCCCTTTCAAGCTTCAAGCTGCCCCTTTGCAAAACTTCATAAATGTAAATGGATATTTGATAGTCAGTCTCATTTTAAAATATTATCGGCCCCTTTTCAATACTGACCCCTTTTTTCTGCTTTGATAGATTTGTTTTATATTAATAAAAAAAAGAAGGGCCGAAAAGTTTTACGAAAGATCTCAAGTTACATATAAAGCAGAATGAAACGATTTTGAAGTCTGAGATCACCCTCAGAAAACACAATTACCAATCACTCATCCGAGATTGTACTTAATCGTTGATTGGGAAATGAAACATGTATCAAAATATGATTTGTTAACTATAAATTAATTTTTGCAAAAAAATGCCAGCATTAGCAATTAAAACAGCTGTCGGCCACTATGACAATTTTATTATTAAAGATACGAGTGTTCAAACTTTGAAATACAGTGAAACCTCTTTTAGTTACTACTTCAATATCAACGCTTTTTTATTTTAGATACAACTTTTTTTCAACCTAAACTTAATTAGTGAGATCACTTGGATGTAGTAACATTTTTTGTACCATTTGTGGTTGCAATATCGAGAGTTTTGTATGTTTGAGATTATTCTGTAATGTCAATTTGAGATCTTTCACCAGATAAAGGCCGGAGATAATTGTCTGAATCAATAGTTATAATTAGTGCTTAGTTCAATTTCTGTCATAGATTTTTCTTGTTTTTTTTGTACAGTTTCTTGTTATTCTTACTACACTCACTAACGTTTATCCTACGTAGTCTCAGTCTAGAAGTCTTGAATTCTATTGAAATAATCTTCAATATAATTTGCCAACTTGTTAAGCAATTTTTTAAGGATGGCCTCAGCTTTGAATTTGCTGTAGTTATCTAATGTCAAACCTGTGAATAAAGACCACAAAAAGGAGATAAGAAAAGAGGACCTCTGTGCACAGTTGTCCTGTATTCAGAGGTTTATGTCGGTCTAGTGTATGAATTGATTTAAGATCGAACAGCATCCTTTTGGTCGAGTGGTTATAGTCTATGACTTGTCATCACTAGCCGTCACCGCTGTGGGTTCGAATCCCACGTAGGATCAAATTTCACGTGAGGAAGCTGTCCAGCTAGTTTACAGGTCGGTGGTTCTACCTTGGAGTACGCTTGGATCTTTACTCGGTTTGAGCTCAAAAGTCACAAATGACCCAGGCCGTTGGTGTGACATTAAACTACAGTGAAAAAAAAATTAGAGGGGACATCTTCCATAAGGTGACCTTTATTCACAGATGACCTTTGTCTCGGATATGTCTGTGTGGTATTCGTAACAATGACAAAATGGCTTTCTAACTTGAGCGTTTAAATCAGTGTGTTTTGATATCACCATCTTTCTTGCATTTAGCTATTGAAAAGAAATCTGGGTTTTTTTTGTCTTTCATGTTTTTTTTTTGTCTTTCGTTTTTTAAGGTATATTTGCATTTAAATTCTGTGGAATACTCACCAGTTTAGTCCTTGAAAGGTCTTGCCAATTGATTCTAAAACATACCTTTTAAATAATTATTCTCCATACTATTTTAACAACTGTTATCTGGTTTGGCTTTTTAAAGATATTTATGACTTTTTCTTTGCTTTGGACACTCAAAACAGATTCATGGTAAAAAACACTGTGGAAAAAGTTATTTCTTTTTAATGTAATGGTTGACTTATCTTTGAAAAAACTAGTTGCCGAATGCTACTGCATGAAACGGATGGAGAAAAAACCTTTGAATGCAGTAGAGCACAGTTATAGTGAATTCCGTGTGGTCTGTATTCGTCCATTATATCCATATCTTACGTGCTTCATTGTATCTGATTCTTCATATGTCCCAAGTTCACTATAACTGTGTTTCACTGTATACTGTCACAAAGGCTTCAGCAGAAAAGTAACAATTAACTTATCTTGTTCCAGGCATATGAAGCTAATCCTACCACGGACAAAAAGGCGTCGGCTGAAGATTTGATCCGATACACCAAACCTATCACTCAAGCAACAGCAAAAGCAGTTGCCGCTGGCAACAGTGGCCGACAGGAAGAAGTTATTGTGGTTGCAAACATGGGCAGAAAAGCTGTGTTCGATCTGTTGGGAGTCTCTAAGGTAAGGGTGTTTCAATTTGACCTGAGGACCTAATATGATATTTCTGTGAAGGGGCCGAGCTTATATGACATCTAAGAGGTGGTGTCAAGATGGATTTGTCACGTTTTTTTTTTGCTGATAATTTGTAAATCAGTTCGATCAGTAATTTGTGTTTGTTACAAATTTATTGAAAGATAAGAAAAAACGTTGAATACATTCATCATTCATATGTACGAGTACTTTATGACAGTTACTTATCTGTCTGGTACAAAGGTTTCTTCCATTCTCCGCCTTCAGCCCTATGATAAGTTGTTAAAATGAAATGATTTTCACCTATTTTGGCCCTTTGACTATAATTTATTGCAGATGTAATTGTATAGATGACATTGTTGTTTAAATCAACTTCCAGTTTATATTTGCATTTTCCAGGCTGCAGCTGCGTCTGCTGAGACCCATGATGTACGATCTAGAACCATCGCTGCAGGAAGTACTTGTGCTGGTGCTTATAAGCAACTCCTTGAGCAAGTTAATGTTGTAAGTATTACAGTAAGAAACACAATTAACTTTGTAGATACATTATTAACCATACCAAAATATGTTTTTTTTTAATTCTGTAATTTTTTTTATTTTTTACGTAAGAGGACAAGCTTCTCAAAACGTTTGGTCAGGCAAAGGTAGAATTTCTGTTTGACCGAATGAAAATTTGTGCGACCGAGTACATTATGAATAAGTGACAAATGCTGTAAATCATGCCCCACTGCTGGACATCTGGTCCAGTACTTGCTGAAAAGTTAATTGGACCTGCTTGGAATTTGCCTGACATGAAGTTTTACTTCAGGGAAATTATTTTTTATACGGAGAAAATTTTAGATTTTTTTTTACCTGGGAGAGAATTCTGATTTTTTGAAATTAACCATTTAATAAAGAGAAATGTTTGTCCAAATTTTTCCAGGTATTGCAAAAACCATCAGTCGAAGCCAGACAACATTTAACTGTTTTGTCGCGACAAGTCGCTACTGCTGTGTCAGAGATCGTCCACACAGCTGAAGCCATTAAAGGTACATTTTCTGCTTTTTTGTAATTTTTCATTATGTAACCATGGTAACGGTATATGAATAATTTTAGATTTTATTACCTTTGTCTAAGGTTATTAAACTTGGAGTTTGGATACTTGTGTCAGATTGCGGCAATTTGATTGGTTAATTTTTCCCACAATGCTCAGAACCAACCAATCCGATTCTTGGAATTTTTGACTGGTCTATCCAAACATTGTTCAGTAACCTTAGACTCTTCTACATCTTTGAATGCATTTTTGAATATATCTCGAGGAGTCTCTGTGTTTTCGTATATTCAGAGAATAAATTCTGTTCTGTTAGCAGCCACAGCTAAAATTAAAAAAAAATGTCTAAAGTGATATTTACTGACTTTATTTTGGAGCTAACCTTGTGACATTTGTTAATCTGGTTGTATTGCTGAAATAATCTTAAAAGATAAACTTAATTATGATGATTTAAAGTTTACTTAAAATGACATTTTTTTTCTGGAGTAAATTCATTCGTGGAATTTCTACTCATGCATTGTTAAGATTGGTTAATTTTTCTGTACAGTCTAAATCTCAGCTTATGGTCACCTGTGAACAAAGGTCACTTTATGAACAAAGGGCTCTTTTTTAGCGAATAATTAATGGTTAGGTAGACTAAAATTTCACTTGTGAGGAAGCTGTTCGACTAGCTTATGTAAGGTCAATGGTTTTACCAAGCTGTATGCTTGCAGTCTTCCTCCGCCGCTATTGCTGGAAAGTCCCCAAAATCACCCTGATTGTATGTGCGACGTTAAACCCCAGTTAAAGTAAAGGGCTGAATGTGTCTGAAGACCATTTTCCCTCTATTTTGTGAGTTTTGTTCGCACTTTTTACTGTATTTTAAGTGCATATAGTGAGCTTAGTGTAGAAATATTTTACCTACAGTTCTTAAATATTATGAAATTTTAAATTTTTGTTGTATTTTGTATACATTTTGGTGGTGAATGTAAATACGAAATTTCGGACTACATTAAAATTAATTTATCATCCCAGAAGGGGCTGGTAAGTTTATTGGTGTTATTTTTTCATGTTTTAACGCCTTTTATGTGTATATTTTTTTATTTCAAATCTTTCTTGAAGTAGGGTTAAAGTTAATGCTATTTTTGTAATAATTTGGTTGCCATGGAAACTGTGTTGTATGTATTTTTACGTTTCTGTGGGAATTTTCAGTACTATGATAACAGTACTTGGAATCTGTTTTTTTTTAATACGTTCTTATGTTTTCTTATGGTATGCTTTTCTTGCTGAAATATTAGTTATGGTATAAGAATTGGTGAAAAAATGGTTAAATTAATGGGTTTTGAAAATTAAATTGCTATTGAAAAAATGGTTGTTAAATGATCAAATTAATAGATATTAAAAAGTTAATGGCTGTTAAAAAGAATTAATGATTTGAAAAATCAAGTTAATGTTTTTTTATAATTGAATTAATGGTTATCAAGATATAATTTATGTTTAAATAGAATTAATGGCGGTGAAATGATCAAATTAATGGCCATTAAAAGAATTAATGGCTGTTTGTTAATGTTCTTGGGTTTTTATGTTGCTTTGTATATGATTTACAATATATCATATAATTGTTCAGTAATGATTCACTTTTCATGTTTTATAACTATTGTTGTTCTTTCACTTATATGATTATATGTGTCATATGTAATGTCTCTAGTATTTTGTTTGTGATGTTTTTTATGCCATGTCTTTATGGTATCTTGTAGATATCCTTTGCTCTTTCTTTGCAGTCTTGCTGTTTCATTTTGCTGCCTTTTTTGCAACATATTTGTGACAAATTTGTAATTTATCGCTGAAAAATTGAAAAAATAATTAAATTTTAGGGGTTAATAGAAGTCCCCATTTTGGCATGGTGGGTGGGGTTCAAATCTGAGATTTCAAAATCAGCTTTTAGACTATTTTCAAAATACAGTCCTCTGATTGTTTGTTTCAGTGCTCTGTCTTGAAATTGACCAATGGTGTGGCTGCATTTGGAGACAAGTGCTCCTGTTAAATTTTTATAGCCTTAGTCACTGATTGGGTTCTTTCAGATAACAAAGAAAAAAATTAAAGTGCTTATTTGTTATGTTCAAGTTGTCTGTCACAAATATTTCATCTGCTTTTTTTCTAGCTCCTTCATCATTTTCTTGTCTCTTATCTTCTTCTTAATCATTAGATGCATCGTTTTCTTTGCTTATATTTTTACATTTGCCATGTTTTACATCTTCTTAGCTTTTAACAAGATGAACCCTTTTTGGCTTCCAAAAAGACAATCATTCTACACAGGTTGGCCCCTTTTATGCTTTTTCTACCACCATGCATCAACTCCCTTATCTTTCGTGTGACCCCAGTGTAACTAGCAAACTGGTGTCAATGCTGAAAATTGCTCCCAGATTTTTTTTAGCGTTATAGTGAAGCATGGTTACAGTGAATTTGGGTATAGTGAAGAAATGGATGCAGTGAAATTTTTTACAGAGCACACCTTTCTTGTTTCATTGTTATGGGGTATGATGAAGCAATTATACGTTTTTAGGAATTCACTGTAACTGTGTTCTACTGTATTTAAAAGCATATGCTTCGTGTGTAGTCATTAAATATTTTTGCGCCATTGTAAAAAACTGCACAGTTAAAACAACTAATTTCAAAGCTTATTTTTTGGATTTATTATTTTATATTTTAAGTTTAGGGCTTTACAGATTCTGGGTAAAAACACATGCCACTATTATAATTGTTTATTTTGATTTGTGAAGATATAAGGTACTTTTCAGAGATGATTATTGTCAAATCCTTTAAAAGTGACCCCTTTTTAGGGTCTCTCCTTGTCCCTTTTTTAGTAATTAAAAAAAATTATTCCATTTTTTGTTGGCATTTTTAGAGTGTAGTTAAGTTTAATATAAATTCAATGCATTTTACCTAGATGATATTTTTACAGTCCAGTTTGCTTGTTAAATAGTTCATAGAATGTTATGGAATGCCATGTATATCTAACAGGTCTTATAGATCCACTTTTCTGACCCCTCATTTAACAGAATGCAGACTCTTTCATTTTACTGCATGTTCAAATTTATCCCCCCCCCCCCCCACCGCGCCTACTGAGAATGCTATTTTTAGTTTCTTTTTTTTGATGAGGCTAGAAAAAAATTGTACCATATCAGTACAGTTGTTTTCGTCTTAAAAATCTCAGTTTATTTTATGGCCAGCAACAAATTTGTATGACTCGTTCAAATTTTTATCTTGACTTATTCTATCAGATTAAAGTTAGGTAGTTACTTGTGTGAATTTTATGAAATATTTTGATTCTGAACCTCATTATTCTGCGCACTGTAGAATTCTTGCTTTTTCACCTACAGTCAAACCTGTGTTTGAGACCACCTCTGAATAAAGACCACCCTGTGAATAAAGGCCTTTCTTTGAAAAACTGTCACTGATTATTTAGAATATATTGACATCTGAATAAAGGCAACCTGTTTTCAGGCCACATTTTGTCTTTCCAAAGGGTGGCCTTTGTTCACAGGTTTGACTATACTTATGATTTTTAGTTACATCTTAAAATTTTTTTGTGTACATCTGATATTGTGGTATTATTCAAACTTAAATATTTGTACATATATTACATGTTCATAGCTACTAACTGTCGAGTCTTTTAATGTCGTTGTGTCCATTACTCTATTGTTGTGTACATTATATACTTTTTTAAATTAATCATTAAAGCAATCTGCTCATAGGTAGAAGTCATATTTTCGATGATTTACTGGGAAAGGTCCTTTAATATTTTTTTAAAACTGTAAAATGAAATATTTGAAGTTATGATACTAGCGTTTTTTAAGTTGCTTGAAATAAATATTTTTAAAACCTATTTTTCATATTATTTTTTTTTGGTATTTGAAATTGTTCGAATGAAGCATGTTGTCTTTTGAACCTCAAAAAAATTTAATAGTCTCATTAAAATCAAAAGAAATATTCAGCAAAATTGATTTTTCTGGAAGAAGAATTTGACCAAAATCTGTGGACAGGTTGCTTAAAATTTGAGTATGTTTATTTCAATTGTATGAAATTTTTAATGAAGGTTTGCTGAAGCTAATCAACTCTTTCAGCATTCCTTACATGAAGTCAGATTTTATTCCTGGCCTGGGAATCTCTGACTGTATCTGTTTAATACCGTCAAAATGAAAACCTTTTAGAATTTGGGGAATAAATGTATTTTTTTTTTTCATTTTCAGCTTTTTTTACAGTCTTATAATTTTACCACCGTCTTTATTCTGTTAAACGGAAAATCATAAAAAATTATAGTTGGATTCAACAGACTTTGTTGACTTTTCTACAAATTTGCGGGTTTTTTTTTATTATTTATATATATATCTATGTATATATTCCACGTTAGGGATAAGAATATAATGTCTATGTGTTTTATTTGTTATATAAATATTTTGTTTTTGTTTCTTTAACGTTACACAGAATCTACCCATGTTCGCTGGTCTCAGTACGGCCCAGGTAAAAATACAAAAAATGAATCTCAACAGACAGATAATGTCGCTGTGGTTTATCATTGTGTATTATGTATTTATATCTTTAAGTTATATTTATTTATTTTTTATTTATAATTTTGCAGATTTATTGTTTACAGAATATCATGTAGATAGATAGTTAAAAACTCTGAAGCTGGGATTGTTTTTATTCTAGGGTGGGTGGGGGGGTCTTGATTGTTTTAAGGTGGGTGGGGTGTGGTGGCCTTGATTGCTCTTGTTCTAAAGTGGATGGGGAGTCTCATTTGTTCTTGAGTGGATAGGTAGTATAGAGTGGGTGGGGTGTGGTGGCCTTGATTGTTTCAGTGTGGGTGGGGAGTTGTGGCCTTGATTGTTTCACGGTGGGTGGGGAGTGGAAGCCTTGATTGTTTTAGTGTGGGTGGGGTGTTGTGGCCTTGATTGTTTCACGGTGGGTGGGGAGTGGAAGCCTTGATTGTTTTAGGGTGAGTAGGTAGTATTGGCCGTGATTGTTCTGGGATGGGAGGGTGTGGGTAAATGTATTTGAAAGAAAGGTGTGGCCTTGAGATAATTTCAGTATTTAACATAAATACATTCCATATTTCTGGCTTCAGAGTTATGTTGAAATCTAACTGTTATAGTGACTTAAAATTGAAAATAAGATTTGTATCATAATATATAAAATGACCTTCACACGTAGTCCACAGATACAACCCACAGATGTCCCTTGTTTAAGATTGTAGTTCTATGTGTAGTATTTTAAGATACAGACAAACCTGTGCATAGACAACCGTATAAACAAATGAAGGCTACTCTTCTGCTTACATTTAGTCATATATATTGAACCATTTAAGCCTCTGAAGGGGACTCCATAGTCGCACGGTTATAGTCTTGGAATGGTGATTACTAGACCCTTAGGCCGTGGTCCAGTGGTTAGTGCGCTGGACTTGTAACCTTGAAATCTGGGTATGAATCCCGGTCGTGGCAGGTCATACCCTTCTATGAATATTTGACAAAAAATGTTGATTTTCCTCCACATGTGGAGAAGTTGCCCTCTCCTCAGGGAAGGGTAAGTTAGTACTGGTTAGCATACAGTCCAGGAAAACTGGTTAGGTGAAGCGGTCGCCGTATATAACTGAAAAAGAACGACGTTAAACCTCAGTGACAATAAGTCACATAAAAACAAAAATCAAACTAGACCCTTACCGCCATGAGTTTGAATCCCACCTGGAACCGGACAAATTTCACGTGTGAAGAGGCTGTCTAGATGGCTTATGAATAGTCAATGGTTCTACTAGGTGTACACTTTGCGGTCGTCTGTCACTTTTCTGATCGGAAAAATCCCCAAATGGCCCAGACTGTTGATGCTTCATTGAACAATGTTGAAAAAATGAAAATATGCCTCAGAATAATGGCTGTGTATCAAAGCCAGTTTTCCTCTCTCTGTTTAATGGCCTCTGTTCACAGATTTGTCTGTATTTTGCAGTTACCAGACTTTTTACTAGGCTTCACAAAATTGTTTTAAAGATGTTTATGAATTTTTCTATTCACATTATTATTATTAATTTGTCAAATGAAAGCATCAGCTTCGTTATGAACATTACAATCTGGTTGTGAACTTAGAATTAAAGTTATAAACATTACGATCTGGTTATGAACACTACTATCCACTTTATGAAATACGCAGTCTGGTCATGAATATTTCTTTCTGGGTATGAACATTGATTTTACGTAATGAACACTATTTTATTTATGATTTCATTCTCATTGAAGCTATTTGTATATTTTTGTATCTAAAATAAATTTTCATGGACTTTTTATTTTTATTTTTTGGTTAATTTTGATGAACTGATGAATCATTGTGTCTGTAAAAGTCTGATTAATTGTGAAATAATTGTTTTTATATATGCTTCAATGTTTTATGCATGTGATGTTTGTATATGATATTATATCAACCAATGTAATGGCTGTGAAAACAGATTTTTTCCCTTCTCCTTGATTCCTATGTATTTTTAAGATATATATTTTTTTCATTCTCTTTATACAGTCAAACCTGAGTTAATGGGCACCTTTTGAATAAAAGCCCCTTTTCACTTATATTTATGAATATAACAAGGCTAGTATATCTCGGGGGGGGGGGGGGGCTCTGTGGTGGAGTAGTTACAGTCTCTGATTTGTAATCACCAGCCCTTTTCTATGTGATTATGAATCCCTCACTGGACACTATTTTACTTGTATGGAAGCTGTCCAGCTAGCTTACAGGTCCAGCTAGCTTACAGGTCGATGGTTTTACCCATCGGTGTAAGCCTGGGGACTTCATTCACCCTTAAAGCTGGAAAAGTTCCCAAAGGACCCTGGTGTGTTGTTAAACACCAATAAAAAAAAGGGTTAAAGCCAGAAGTGCATAGCAACTATGTTTTTCTCCTGTTGGTGGCCTTGACCTACATGTTTGACTGTATTAATTTTGTCCTTGTCCCGGTTTCCAGTAAGCAAACCTTTGTTATTGTAAGAGGCTGTTTTGTACAAGCTTAACTCTCCATGTACGAAGAAAAAAGTATTTTTTTCCTTAATTCACAGAGGTTTTGTCTATAAGGAAACTTTGCCAATGAGTATTTAATTGACTTGTATCTATAATTTTAAAGCTCTTATTACATTACATTGTTTGACTTATTAACTGTTTTCAAGCCAAATTTTGCAAATGTTGTTAGGTAGAACTGTAGTTTTAGCCGTTGTTACTCTTCACAATGGAGGAGCAACTCATACACCAGATTTTCTGCATGCTGTCTGACGCATGTCACATAAGACCCTATTTGTCATAATAAATGCACCTGCCGAAAACATGATGACGACTCGTCCTTATGATTTAGTGGTCTTATACCACAAGAGTCAAATTGTAGGATAATTTGTTTGACCAGAGCTGAATTTGTTTTTAATTAGCCTAGACTATTAAATGACATTGTTTAAGAATGGTTGACTGTGCAGATAAATGCCATACAAATTTTCCTTGTCTTTATCATGGAATGTACGAATCTTTGTGTAATTCACTGGTTGCATTAATTAGGACAAATGTGGATTATCGTTATATTTTAATAATTTGTAGTTAGCAATGAATGAAGTTTTAAGAACTTTTTTACAGCACTGAGTGTGTCCGGCATATTTGAATTTTGTCCCGTTTCACAATCATTTCAGTCTATTGGTTATAAAACTAATCTTTGATACAAAAATCTAATGTGATTCGTCCATTTTAGATCTGACAGATTTGAAATAGCCAATCATTAATCATGTTTTTATAGACTGGTTTCAAACCTCCCAAGATTAGTTTTGATAACCTCAGACTGTGACTCATTCATTTGTGTTCAAAGCATACAGTTCAGCATTGTATCTTGTTTTGTGAAATGATGACGTTTTTTTTGTTCACTTCGATTCATTACCTCAAGGATATTCTGTGTTTACTCGCCTCTGTGTCTACATTAGTTCTGCCATTGGTTTCTCTTAATGTCAATTTTCATGAAATTTAATCATGTAATCAATTTTGATTCGGATGTATTTTAACATGAGGCATACTATAGACGCTACAGCTACGTTAAAAATCGCTATTATATGTCCAGTGTGCTTTAAAATGAATTGTCGGTTTATTTTCAGAAACTGTCGACGAGTGAAACATTCCATTTCCATTGTTTCTCCACTTTATTGCTACTAGATTCGTTTTTTCTTTAATAAATAGCTTTTCTTAAACTGCTTATAAAAAGCAATAGTGACTGTTACTCTTATTAAAAACTGCTTTTTTTATGTATATTTATTCTTGTACCGGATTTCCGACTTTTCTTTTTGTTTCCATTCTAGGAACAGACTGGGTTGATCCGGAAGATCCTACTGTTATTGCCGAGAATGAACTCCTCACAGCAGCCAGTTCCATTGAAGCCGCCGCTAAGAAATTGTCACAACTACAGCCTAGGCAGAAAGCTAAGGTATTTGATAATACACATGGTTTTGATGGTATGGTTGAGGCTAAAAATCACAATTTCGTACGGTGTTTTTTAATCTTAGAACACTTTTTTACAGTGTGGTTGTGGCTTTAATATCAGTCCTTTTGGTATATTTTAGGCTTTTAACACATTTCGCTAACAGTACAGTAGAGGCTTTAATTGAAAAGCTTAATATCTGTGTTTAATCTTCAAGAAAATATGATGATTAACACTTTTATGGAAATCTGGTTATCCGGACTCATACATATTAACAACTAACATCGGTGAAGGGTTTTAACCGACTGTAATGAGATATGTTTGATATATTTGGTGGGTAAAATAATCACCACCGATATACAAACATATCAATATTACATTGGTTGTAGCAGCTAACTTTAGTATAAGCATAATCTATATTCACTGGATCTATGTACACCAGTACACCAGATATTTGTACACCGGATATTTGTACACCAGATATTTTTACACCGGATTTAGGGTGACTCAGACACTTTATGTGGCTTTGGGAATGTAGACAATTCTTGGTGAATGGATGCTTTAACATCTGTGAAGACTGCTGGCTAGAGTCTCAGCTCATATTGTATATTCCGGACTTATTTTTCTGGATTAATATCAACCAGATATTCGGAGATGGAATGCCATGTTCAAGGATATGTTTTACTGGAATATATTCTTCATTAGAAATTAAAACTGTGAAGTATAATCTAACATGTGGAAAATGGTTTGGTTTCAAACATATTAGCACCTGTGCAAAACCTGGAATTGGAGTCCAGTTAACTCTATAAACATGGTTAACCGAACACTCTATAAACAACATAAAAGATGTTACAGAAAAGGAGATATGGAACCATACTATTAGAGGATTTGATGAGAAATGGAAGTACAGTACATGGATTGCACTTCTTGGATTTTGTGATGTAGGAATACAGCCCAGCTTGAGTTATCGGACAGCCATGGGTAATGAGGTCACATTATGAAGAAAGACCACTGATAAACCTCGGAATAAAAGCCATCTTTATATACAGGACTCATATTTTCCTCTCCTGTTGTGGCTTTTGTTTACAGCTTTTGAATAGAAGCCTCTGCTGTATATTTTAAGAATCATTTAGTTCAGTATTAGCTTTACGTTTCCTTTGAACTATGATATATTTTAAAAAAGGATAAAAGAATTGTATGGACTAATATCTTGTAAGCTTAGGCACAAAGCAAAGTTTGTCTTGAGATGTCTCTCAAAATCTACTCTTTATGTGTTGCAGGCAGCTGATATGTCTCTCAGTTTTGATGAACAGATTCTGGAAGCTGCTAAATCCATAGCTGCTGCTACAGCGGCTCTTGTTAAATCTGCTTCTGCTGCACAACGTGAGCTTGTGGCTCAAGGAAAGGTAAGCAGAATGATAAATGGTCATGTGATCGTAGGTATGGTCATGTGATCATGGATATGGTCATGTGATCATAAAAAAAATAGTCATTTGATCATGGATATGGTGATGTTATCTTATATATGGTCATGTGATCATGGATATGGTCATGTGATCATGGAAATGGTCACATGGTCTCTGTTAGAGGGTCACTTAATCTATTTTTATGTTTAACAGTTTGTTGGTTTGCACTTAATTTCACTGTGATCCACAGGTCTGCTATTGCTCATACAAGACTTATGAGTTATTCTTGACTGAACTAGACAATACAGTCACTTAGTTAACCAGTTTGTGATTCATAAATTAATCTGAATTTTAATGTTTAATTGCATTTGCTTTGTATCGGCATCGTGTCGGTGAAAAAGAAATTTTCAGCATGTTTGTATTTGAAGTTATGTTCAGATAATATAATTAAATTGATACTAAGCATATGTTTTATCATCTCTACGTGGTGATGGTCACCAATAACCTACATGTATTTTGAAAAATAAAATTGAGAAAGTATATATTGAAATTGTAATTGGAATTGTTACTTTTCTGAAATGTTGATAGTTCAGGCAATCACTTGTTTAAAAATGTTTAAATTCGAGAAATTTTTTTTTTGAGAATTGAAATGGTTTATTTTGTAAATTGAGTTTCATATTGTCATGATATGGGAATAGCAGACATTAATTTTTGAAGTGGTCTAATACTTATTTTATGTGATTACATTTTATAATATAAAGAAACATAGAGAATGGTAGATCAGTGATATGTTTTCTTCTTTATTTGTATTAATAGTCTTATATCAGGATATTAAATTATATACAGTGTACTCCACGGTATGGGTCTATCTAAATAAAACAGCCAGCATTCTCCTTCAGATTTTTTGTTGACCCATTTTGGTTTCAGGCCTAACACTGTCTGTCTGAATATGAAAATTGATTTTCAGTCTGTTCTTAGGTGCCTTTCTGTCTGTTAGCTCGGCAGTGAAGACTTCCGAAGCAGAATTCTGGTTGGGTCGTATTTTTGTAGTAATTTTATTTATACTTGTGATGTATAGTATAGATGTCATAAGTAAAAAGCAACACGTACGATTTGCTGTGTTAATCCCGTCAGCATCATTTGTTCGTTTCATCTGACTTCAAGATGGGCTATGATATGTAATCTTTGGGCATCGTATAGTTGAAATTAACTGAAGAATTATCTAATTCTGTGTTTTTGTTTTGTGTTTGGCTATAAACTGAACAATTTTGTTAGTGATTAAATTGATTAATGCTGGAATAGTTTGTCTGCAATAAAGCTTCAAATGTCTATTGATGCAATCCTTTGCTAGTGTCTGTTGATACAATCCTTTCACTTTGAAAACTTGACTGCAGCTCACTTACTGTTATAAGGTGCCAGTTAAAAAATTAATTTTGCAGTCTTTTTTATGCACCATGGAGTATCTACCACAAACCTGGTCAGTCTGATTAGTTAATACTGAAGATTGCAAGTTTGTCACGTAATGTTCCTGACATAGACCTTTTTTCCCATTGGTTGCTTGACAGAACGTACGCTTTTGGTAATTGAATCAAATGCTTGATGTTTGATTTCATTCAAATATTTTGTTTTTATGAACAATAAATAATTTATAAGTAAATCATTGATATGTAAGACATAATTTTTTTTTTTAATTTTTTTTTTGATGCCCAAAAGTTACATTAAATGGCTGAATGACTTGATTATCAGTTGTTCTCGTATCCTCAATAGTTAGTCTTGTGTCATTATCGATGTTTCCAAAGTCTTAATGTGCATTTTGAAATTCTTCAGCTATATTATCAGTGTCCTTATTCTATTTTTTCTAAGTTTCAATTTCTGTCTTGTAAAAAAGTTATTTTTGTAGCCATTTCTGTAAAATTGCTTGTTTCATTCCATTCTCTTCATTTCTTTAATGGCATCATTCATTTTCATTCAAAGTCATTTCATCTCTATTTAATATCACTTCAAAGGGAGGTAATTTTGCTTTCTATTATGTTTGCTGGAGTTCTTTGCCCTTGACTAATTGTTACCGTTGTTGTTAGCTCACAATGTTTCTCGCATGTTTTTGTTAAAAAATTCATTAAAAACTTACCTGAGTTGTCTCTCTTAGAACACAAAATGTTTCTGGAATAAGAAACGAAAAAAAAATTCGATTGTAAGGTTACCTCCCTTTTATCATGAAATTGTTTCTATGGAAACTGTACAATTTACACAACTAACCTATATTTTTGTGGTGTCTTTGTGTGTGTTTTTGCAGAGCGGGTACCAAAGGAGAAAACCGTTTGGGGCCCCAGACCCCGACAAAATGACGGCGGTATATTAACATTCGTTGTTTCCACAACAAAATATTTTTTTATGTATTTCACATGTGAAAATTGACATTTTAAAAGGCATTTTTTTAGTTTTTCTTTTCGTGGCTGTTTGACTTTATTTAAACACATTTAGGATAGGCTTTAAACATTCTGTTGTTTCTGTTTCTCAAACGATTTCGCTAATTTTTTTTTGTTTCAAGAAATTTTTGCTAAATTTGGTTTGAGTTACTTCCCTTTGTTGTTAAATTTTGATTTTCTCAATGGTTGCAAAAGTATGGACTTTTCGACTGATTTTCATTTCCCAGAATGGCGTTACTAATTTTGCATGTAAACTTATCATCGAGAAGTATTTGTTAAGATTAATTTGCTCATTGTTAAAAAAAAAAAAACACTATGCAGGCTGATCAAATCAGTATTTTTTTCGTTTAATATGTGTCATTAATTATTCATAAATTTTGTAAATTGAGTAATCATTCCTTTTTTACAAAAATTAATATTTATCTTTAAAACAACGCAGATTTTTGAGGTTGATAATTTTAGACAAAAAACGTACTAAAATACTTGCGTTATCGGAGAACACATTTATTTTCTACTTAATATCTTTACTTTATTTATACTTTTAAAAGAAATGGATACTTTAACTAAAATATAGACATTTGAGATTCATTATTGAAACACAATGAAACAGTCATCTCCTATAAACCAGCTGATTATTTCCATACTAGTACTATTATTTTTTCTGGACTTAACTGAACAGTAGTTGAAAAAGTTTACTTTAAGCACTATTGTGAATAATGTCAAATTGATAAAATTATATTTGTAGTTATTATAACACAGAAAAAAACAATGCTTTATGAAGTTTGCTGTACAAAATGTCAGTTTTCATATAAGGCTGTTGGTCGTTTTATCGTTGTTTCTTACAAGACTGACTGTAAGGGTAAAAAATGGTGGGTGGGGTATTGTATGAAGTTCATGGAAGAAAAGGGAATTTTTGAAGTATGAAAGTAACTATGTTAGTAATTTGAATAACACATCTTGAAATGCAAAAATTTCCAGAACCTACTTAAATTGAATTTATCAAACAAAAAATCATAACAGTTGACTGTGTCAGTCTGTCTGTCAATTGTTATCGGACTGGTTATTAATTTTGAGTTGTTTTAGAACACAGCTTAGGAATGGTATGATGTGTTATATTGAATGTTATGCTGATTTTAATGTTTCGTGATTTTGTAGTAATTATTTTCAGTAAGTATTTAGATATAACGCACAGTCAGTATTGTATGAAGCTACCCTCCCAAATTGTGGGTAAATTCAATGGTACCTCATGTTGGAACCCCTAAGGGTCAGTTATTGACCCCCTTTTTCTCCCAACAGTCACTTCTTTTACCATGGTATATCAGAATTATTGTCCTCAGTATTTAAAATAGTATCGCATAAAATACATATTGCATTAATGCAGTGAATTAATTATCACATCCTTTTTTCCAGTACACAAACCTATATAAAATGTGCTTAGTTTGGAAGCTTTTTGAAAGCTTATTTTTCTATTACATAATATGTAGTATAAATTATCCTTAATCGTGGATACTGTAGTGTGTAAAGTTTTAAATGATTGGATAATTGTAACTCAATCATGATTTTACTGGTATTGATAAATAATGCAGTATTTTGCTCATATTGATGTTGTTTAATTGGTAAATTTAATGTTTATTCATACTATCTTAATGACCTAATGATTATTCATGACTTATATACAATATCTCCTTAAGCTGGAAGAAAATGCTTTAATGCTGTTTTTTTTTTCTCCAGAAAAAATAGTCTAAGCAAAACAGTCATCAGAAAAATAATATTTGTTCAGTGTTGTTAGTCTGTAAACGTGAACTGAATATATTCATGTATGAATATTAATAAGTTTGTAATGAATATTCAATAAGTGAAAATACTGAATATGTAAATTACTATTAGCATGACACTATAGAATGATCATCATTATTCATTGTACAGGATTGTACTGACTATAAACTGTGATATAGAAGTATGATATTATATTTGATGCTTCCAAGAATGGAAGTTGGCAAGTTTCTGTTAAAGATGGCTTTGAAATCATCTTGAATTGGTTTGTTTACCAGATGTTACGTTCAAATGACTATAAAATTGTGAAGAATGCAAGGAAATGCAAGTCAATGTTCGTTTACATTATGTGTGAATAATATTTGAATGAAGGTAAAATGTATCGTTTTAAAAAGATTAGTTAGCCATTATATGAATATTCATATACTGAAATTCAAACAGTCATCAATATTCATGAACGTATAATTTATGCTATAATGAATATTCATATTGTGTAATTATGCAGTTATTAATACAATTTGCATGATGTTTTGTGTCAAAATTGGACTTAAAATGATTTCACTTAAAATGCCCTTTTTAATACATTTATGTCATGTAAAAATGACTAACAGCTGTGCGCACTATGTTCGTGTAGTGATAATTGTGTCTATAACAGACACCTACAGTACAGTTCAGACACTCTGCACTCCATTGGTGTACAGAGGACTGATGGACTTTCATTTTATGAGCTTAATTGTACAAAAAAAGTTGCTTCTGATATATTGGAGTATTTTTTCATCTGTAGATCAAGTTTTTTTTCAAAATATTCCAAAATTTTGAGAAATATTGTAAAACCTTGTTATCAAGACCTCCTTATGGACTGAATAAATTTTATTTTTTTTGAAGTGGTCTGATTTTCAAGTTGAGGTATAGAAAACTATTGAAATCTTGTCTGCCAACAAGTGATTCTTATAATGAGGTGGGCTTTTTATTGAGGTAGTCCCTTTGTGAGGTTTTACTGTATGCATTACAAGCAAATTGTCAGAAAGAAGAAAATATGTGGTTATTGATTAGAGGCCATTGTTTAAGGGTGGAATAATATTTCAGTTTTTTTAATGTATAGAAATTTTGATACTTTTTTAAGCTTTGCGCTAAAACAATAAGTAGTATGATATTCAGATTGCACTCTGGTATGAAAGCTGAAAAAAGGGGGCTAGTCATATATATTGGTGCAGTGTTCAAAAGGGTTTTATATACGTCTCTGCTGTACTGTGGTGGCTGTTGTATCATTATATATGTATCATGTCAACTTTTTAGTCAGGAAAAAAATCATCCATATCATAATAAACCAAGTATTCCCAAATTAATGCACCCTGGGGTATTTTTTTTCTTTTACTTAATCATAAGTCTTGTAAGAATGTTTTACAATTTGCTCCATAGCTTTTTTGGTTGTTTAGAATACTTCAGGTTAATTATTAATGCGTTTGTTTTGAGTCACACACTGAAAAAGGATGGGGGCATTTATCAAGGGAAGAATATTCATTAGGGGAGGGGCATTCTTCATGGGCGGTTCATTCACAATGGGAGGGGCATTCTTCATGGGCGGTTCATTCACAATGGGAGGGGCGTTCATTATTGGAGGTTCATTCATCATATGAGGTTCATTGATTATGGGTGGGACATTCATTATTGGAAGTTCATTTATTATGGGAGGGGCATTCATTATTGGATGTTCATTCATTATGGGAGGGGCATTCATTATTGGATGTTCATTCATTATGGGAGGGGCATTCATTATTGGATGTTCATTCATTATGGGAGGTGCATGCATTATGGGTGGGGCATTCATTATGGGAGGGGCATGCATTAAGGGTGGGGCATTCATTGTGAGAAGTTCATTTATTATTTGAGAAGCATTCATTTGGGAATATTCTATAGCTCTAGATCATCCATACATTGTAGTATTCTATCATTGACTTCCATTGTACAAACTTCTTGTTTATTTAGTCAAAGTCCATTTGTTTATCACTTGAAAACTGATCTTACATCATTTGCAAATAAAATCAGTGATTAATTTCCATGTTGCAGGACATTTCCTTACTCAGTAAATACGAGTTTTGTTAATTTGTTGTCGGGTTTACGCCAATAATTGTGTTTTAGCATAGCTACATATGATGTATACCTGGAGCTTATGTCATAAACATACATTATCTGAGAAAGCTGTTTTGAACATAAAAATCTTGCTAATTGGATTGGAACCGAAAGATCCTGGTTCGAATCCCAGCCGTGGCAGGTCATACCCTTCCATGAAAATTTGTCAAAAATGTTTTCCTCCGGCTCCTTGTGGAAGGGTAAGTCAGTACTGGTTGGTATACAGTCCAGGAAAACTGGTTAGGTGAACCGTTTGCCGTATGTAACTGAAAAATTCTTGAAAAACGGAGTTAAACCCAGTGAAACAAATGAACAAACAAACAAACAAGCTAATGGGATTTATTCCAGATATCTGCCTTTAACACTTAACAAAAGATCCTCAATCAATAAATTGGATAAAACACTCTTTATTTACAAACTAGAGGTGGCAAAATGTTTTAGTTTAATTAAAAACTACTCATTAGCTAAAATGCATCTATGAAATGGGCTCCTTAACTCACAGGTTTAAACTGCTATCTTAGCTTAGGTATGTTTCTAATACAACCCCATCGACACACAGTTTATCTACATAAAAAGTACAGATGTACCAATAAACCACCTTTCTATCTGTAATTCCTGTCTTTTCCCCTAATGATTTGGGAATCCATGGTTGGGGCACAGATGTCATGGAGTTTTACATTTGTATCTTTATTGTAAGTTTCATCACCTTGTCAAATATGGTTTTGCTGTCATGTGCTATCAATCATTCACTGTTGTCACATTTATCTCTAATTTTGAATTTCTCAAAAAAACTTCCAAAAATACTTGAGCATAGTTTCAATAAAAAATCCTCACTGGAAATGTGTCATTCCTAGCTGTAGGTTTGGAGTTGTTGATAATTAACATATTTGAAATTTTGAAGACAAAAAATTGTTTCTTGAATTGAAAATGGAAGTCTTTGAAAGATATAACACATCTTAGCTCATTGTAAACTAACTGTTTTCTCTGTTTCTTGTTTTTAGATTTAGGCAAATATCCCCCCTTTTTCCGTTTCTAGGACGTCTAAAACAGTAGTTTAAGCTAATTTTTATAATTTATGTATGTTGTGTTAATTAGTGAATTAATCTGCTTAAAAACAAAATTTGCTAAATTTTTGATGTTGTTTGTCAGATTTCTTTTTTTTTTCAGGGAAATAAATTTCTGTAAATGAATTATGCCACATTAAAGTTGATAAAAATTATGCCTTTCTTGTCAAGAAAATAGTTTTTTTTTCATATCTGCAGTGAACTAATAAAAGTTGACCCTGGAATGGTTAAATTTTAGGCAGCTAATTTCTGTTGACCATGAAGTGAAAATTTGCAAAAGTACTTGATAAAGATAATCTATTGCCTATTGAGCGGAGGCCCATAATGAGATTAGGGGCCACCACTAAGAAATGTGGAGTAAAGGGTGACTTCAATTTGATATAAAAAAAAAATAGTAAAATTACACAAAGACTTCTGTGCCCAATTGTATAAACATTGGTTAACTTTAACCACTGGATTTTGGTTCAAATTTTGGTTAGATGTTCGGTTAGCTGTTCTAGAAATTTTGTTCAAATTTAATCAAATTTTGTTTTTGTTAAAGCTGAAATAAATCTTACTCAAGTCTAAGATGCTGGTTTAATCTTAACATAATCGGTAACCAGTACCAAAATGGCAGCCCTTTTTAAATGTTTAAATGATTTTTTTAATGGTTAGTAAACCAAAATGGTTAAATTTAACCTTGGGTTAAATTAACCATTTGGTTAAAGTTAACCAATGTTTATACAATTGGGCCCGGGTGTTGATTTCTAATGATATCAGTTACTGGTAATCTAAAACTGGTGTTTGTTCTTACATTTTATTATCATCCGACATCTTCATTATTACATAGTTTCATCCATTTTTCATTATTACGGTATTTTAGACATTTGTTGAAAGTCCTGGTAAATTTCGTTTTGTTCCGTTATTTGCAGGTCGGAGCGACCTATCACCGAACAGACACAGACGAGGATGGACAGTGGTCGCAGGGACTTATTTCAGCGGTATGTACTGACACTTTTTCACGATAAGTCATAAAAGTTTAATTGATATTTATTACGTTTATACATAATAAGTAGTTATTATTATTCTGTAAAAAATTGATAGTATTTTTTATATTCAGGTACAAACATGATCTTAAATAATTTGATGAATGCAGTGATTGTAGGAAAATAGACTTATTACAACTGCCATAGTGTTGTGTTAACTCATGAGGGACATGGTCAAGTGTCTGCCTATGGTGTTTGGGGTTCTGGGTTCAATCCCCGGCTTAGACCAATGATTTTCTCCATTTTATTTCCTATTTGAAGAATATGTTATCATGAATCAGTGAGATTATATTGGTGTAAAAAAATATGAAGTGTGTCCATGGTTTATGAGTCATATCAGTGAGATATATTGGTTTAAAAAAATATGATTATGAAATGCGTCCATGTTTTATGAGTCTTGTTATCTTTAGTTTCTTGTTTTATTGAATGTGTCATTGTTCTTATATGTGAATGTTCTGTTGGTGTCTTATAGGCTAAACTGGTTGCTGCAGCCACTCACAGTATGTGTGAAGCAGCTAATACTATGGTACAGGGCAGTGCTAGCGAGGAGAAGCTCATTGCCTCAGCCAAAGAAGTGGCGGCCTCCACCGCCGCCTTGCTTGTAGCGTGTCGTGTCAAGGCCGATCCTGGCTCTAAAGCCATGCAGAGATTACAGGTAAATTACTTAAGTCTATTCCATGTTGGTTTATTTGTGTCGTAACCCTTTGCCTCGGTAATACCACATTTCCCCGCATCTGAATCTGACAACTTTTGGAAACATTGTGGCAAAACAAGCCATTGCTTGTAATGTTTGATGGCCTCTTTTGCAACAATGTTTTCCACTCTGTCAGAGAAAAATAACCCAGTTTTCTTAAATAAATTGATATTTTGTATATTAGCTTTGAATTTGGAAGAGTCCAAAGTATGCTTATGAGGCAAAAGATAATGTAAATCCCACGTAACAAATTCATGCTAAGCTTACAGGTAAGTTATATAAGTCTATTCCATGTACAGTTATTTTTTGGTACTGAAATGGTGTTTATTGTAAAACAATATTGGATTAAATAACATAGCTATGATGACTGTCATTTATGAACAAAATGGGTTGAATTGTAGAGTAGAGTCTGATAATCATGTGTTCTTTAGTGGCTTATGCAGGACTTTTCAACTGATTTAGCTGAACATTACCTAAACATGTGTACTGGTTATTATTATTTTTATTTTATTATTACAGTTTAAAGTCATTTTATGGGATTCATCTAAGTTATCTTAACTTGTTAAGAAAATCAGTTCATATTAAATCAGTTAATACAGGAACAACTTTTATTACTTCAGGCTGCCGGTAACGCAGTGAAGAGAGCGACTGAAGCTTTAGTGGCATCCGCACAACAAGCCAAGGCTTATCAAGAGGAGGAAGAGTCGATTACCATCAATCAACGTATGGTCGGTGGTATTGCGCAGGTATGTTTATTACATGTACTTTTAAAACTCTGTATTAAATCCTGGTTGCCGCAGGTCATACCCTTCCATAGAAATTTGACAAAAATGTTGATTTTTCCACTGCTGGTGGAGAGGTTGCCGGCTCCTTTTGGAAGGGTAGTACTGGTTAGTATACAGTCCAGGAAAAGTGGTTAGGTGAGCCAGCTACCATATATTACTGAAAAAACTTTTATAAAACAGCGTTAAACCCAGTGACAAAAAAAATATCATGATCAACTTTTAACCAAAACCAACAGACTTGCATAGAACATCAAAGTGGTCCCACTGTCAGGTTGAATTACGAAAGAAATTTAGAAAACGGTCCAAAAATAAGTGATTTTTTGCTCAAACTTTTTATTGTTACTTTCGTCCCAGAATAATAGGGGCCTCCTTGGTCAAGGGGTTTTGGTTTCTGACTTGTAATCACTAGCCCCTCACCATTGTGAGGTCAAATCTTATTCGAGACCAAATTTCACATGACATTGTGAGAAAACTGTCAGTTTTGGTAAATACATCTACAGTAAAACTTCGTTATTACGAGCATCGATATCACGAGCTCTATGCTTATCTCAAGGAGATCTTGAAGTCCCGTCATTTTTTGTTCTTAGTTGTATATAAATTTCCATGTTTATTACGAGCATCGTTGTCTCGTTATCTCAAGCACGAATCATGGTCCCTTGACTTATTTTTAAGCGTTAATTACCTCGATTACCTGCAGGGGTGTCATTTTGGATATCGTTCGCACCTGCGCGCCAGCGATCGCCATGTTTTCTACACATCGTTAAAGTTATGCAACAAAAGAGCTAATCTTAATCGAGTACTTTGTTTTTCACACGTCGTTAAAGCTACACAATAAAAGAACGAATCTTAATCGGGTACTTTGTATTTCACATGTTGTGACATAAAATGACAATGAAACATGTACATGTATTTGTTTGTTGTAAGTTTGCAGTAAAATTTTTAAGATCAAAGACTAATGTTATAAAAGTTAATAATTATTGAGAATTTATTTTTACGATGATTGCTGTTATCATATATGCTATTATGCAAATAATAAAGTGTGGGTGTCATTGATTGCTCTTCTTTTTTGCTACAGACGTACATAACACATGTATCTTTCACAATGTGTCACTATGACATTTCACCGCATGTCAGTGACACGATATTCGGACATGACATTGTACAATTGAAAACACGAAAATATTTCAGCTATCAACTATCATGTTTATTCACCTTAGACATCATAGAGAACAATTTACGTAAGCATTTCGTATTATTATTGTAAACACGCCCATTTACGCGCATGATGCTCAGTTTATTTTCAGTCAACAAACAAAAACCTCGTTATTACGTGCACTCGGTTTATCTCGATCATTTCGTCTGTTCCAATGACTCCTCGAGATAACGAAGTTTTACTGTATTTAGTGTAAAACGGAAATTGTTTTGTATGAAATCTAGAGTTTACTGGGAAGATATTTATTTTTTATTATAATATAACAGGTGCTGGCAGCACAAGAAGAGATTATCAGAAAAGAGAAGGAATTAGAGAAAGCTAGACAACAATTGGCAACAATTTATCAACATCAGAATAGATTTAAAGAAAGAACTCCGGAAGACGATTCAGCTTCATCGTTTTAGTTACCATTTATGACAATTTTTAGTAATATTTTTTTACGTGAACGCTAATTGATATACTTCTGAGGTTTGATTTTTTTTTATAATTGAAATCTTGACGATATTCCTTGCATATAATAGTTTGTGCTATAAGGGATGTTTTCGGATATTTGGTGTGTTAATTAGACAAAATTTGCTGTTAAATGTATGAATTGCAGTGTAAAGAAGACATTTTTACAGTTTAAATGAATTGACTTTGTACCATTTAAAAGCAATAAAATCAATTACTAATAACAGGTGCTTTGTATATTGAACTCAGTATTGTTGTTTATTTTGCCGGCATAGTTATTATATCTTATGCAATATTTAAGAAAATGTGCCCTAATTTATATAATGACAGCTTATTGACAGACCGTGAACAAAATATCTGCTTGATATTTAAAAGATTAAGTTTATGTTCTAACTGTTGGACAGTGGAGCCAAAAATTTCTGGTGACCATTTGGCCACCCGGGAGAATGATTGTTATGTATATTTTTGAACAGAACTTAGCAAGAATTTCATTATTGGTGTTTCGCTAAGAATTATAAAAGCTTGTGTGATTTTGAATCGATATTTTGAGGCACTGTCTGTTAAAATGGCTGTACTATTGTAACTGTTGATTATTATGAACAATGTTTTAAAAAAAAGATGTGGGTTTACGAAGCAAAACCATGATTTTATATCACAAAATAACTGCTGAAATATTTCTTGTTTTTATAGATATGGTAGTGAGTCTATGTTGGCCCCACTGCCCCGTTGGCCCCTATTTACTCATTTGTCCTGATTAAGGTCCAAGAATTTTTGTTTTCCGACCAATTTGAGTGAAAAAATGCAACATTTTCAAATGAGGTCCAATTGTTCTCTATAAAATCACAAAAAATAGACAAATGAATATTTTGGGGATTTTTTAAAAAAATTCTTCATCGCATATAAGTTTGATTAAAATATTCATGTATATTCATGAATTTTTTTTGCAAGTGTGGAGAAAATTTACGTGTTTATTATCATGTAATTAATCATGCAGGCTTTTTTGCAATATTTCTTGTACAGAAAACTAACCATTGGCATCTAGGTGTCAAGAAATGCTATTCATCCTCAACCATTTCACAGTTGCAAAGTTCCCATTGCCCTTCTCTGTAATTATAATTATTTGAATTAAGGATTTGTTAAAATTTAGCAGTAATTTTTTAATGTATGTTTTTTTGTTCTTGTTTTGGAATTAATGACAAGTAAGGCAGCAAATTCTATTTGGATTAAAGTAGAAAAATGTAATGGAAGAGTAGATTTGATCAAAAATTTTTATGTTAATTGTTATTTTTTGTCATGTTGTTGAAATGTTTCCATTTGGTGAAGCAGTTTTGTCAGTCAATTCCGATGCCTTATTTCTACTGCATCTGATGTATCAATTGTCGTTTTTCCTTATGTGTAACATATATCGGAAATAAAACCACTACCATACTATCGTTCTATTTATACTTGTATCTATATAAAACCTACGCCATACGTATACAATACTATACCATACTATAGGAACCCCCCTCTTTATCATCAGTGCTGACAGTTTTCATATCTTTATAACAATTCTATCATAGCTCCTTAATCAACATATCATTTATCTATTAAATTTTTTGTGTAAAGTTTATTCAATTACCATAACCTGTGTGTCAGATTTTGTAAAATTATGTGTACATTTTTTGGTGTTTTTTTTTAGGAGGCGAATTTACTTTGTTGTTGTTGTTGTTGCATTGAATGTTTTTTATGTGTTAAGTGCGTTATACAAATACAGTCCAACATTAAGATAACGTCCATCTTTAAAAAAAAACGACACAATGTGATCAAAATTCTCTTCAGCAATTTCTTACTGTGTATAACAGACCAAATTAAACTGATTAAAGGTCATTGATATGTGTACAAAGGTCAAACTCGTTTCCACTTGGGTTCATATGATATTAATAGAATAACGGTTTATTATGCGTTAGTGACCCATTTGTCATGCAGTTTGGTGACCCCTTTATTCGAAGGTGGGACCATTCTCAAAATATTAAATTTAAATGAAAGAAAACATTTTGTACAGTACTTCAAATATTTTGGCCTCAATCATGTAAAAATCTATACCTGGTCAATGATATTATTACCACTTATTAATTTGCTGATATATCCTATCGTCTTAACATATTTCAGCTATTTTGCTGATGAGGAAATTCCTGATGCTAAACTTTTGTTGCTTGTTTTTAGAGGAACATTGTGAACCCAAATTCTGTATTCTGACGCCTTGCACATATAATTATTTGTGTAGTCTACGCCAATTGATAAAAATACCCTTGGCTAGATTTGCAAACTGGTAAAATGTGTTGATGTTTTTAGTTTTGGTTCATATAAATGCCATATTTTGGTCACATGATCATTCTGTGCTTCTTATTGGCACGTTTTAATCACTTGGTTATTCCATGGCATATGCAAGCCTGATTTTGATCACATGACGAGTTTAGGGCATTTTGCTGTTAGATTCACATCACACCAATTTTTTCGATGATTTTTGTGGGTTTTTTAATTATTTGTTACAAAATAAAGGACTGTTGCTTATTATATTTTTTTATAGAAAAAATGCATGAATATTATGTGTTAGGAATGTGTACAGTTGTTATCTGTCTAATTAATTAATCTTTCACTTATAATTATTGTGATATTACTCTTTTTCTGTCGTTAGTTCAACTTTCTACGTTAGTTAGTTAGTACCGATGCCTTACTGTTTGTTCAATGAAGTGTTTTTTTTTCCGTTAGTCAAATTTCGTTCGTAGTGCTAGATTTGTAGAATTTTAAACATACGATGAAAACGTCATATCAATTATGAAATTCAAGCTTTCATGGCTTTTAAATGTAAGTTTTTGTATGTAATATTTGTTAATTGCTGGAAATAGTCTTCAAAGCAAATTTCTAATTCTTTTGATATATGATAATTTCATCTGTCGCTGATTTTATTCCTGAAAAATGAATTATAAGAATGAAATTATTTTGATAATGCTTTATAATGGTGGGGTTGAAATTTATGGGGTAAAAATGATTGGCCCTAATCATGTATCAGTATTCATATGTTGCCACGGTTACTATTAAAAATCATGAAAAATAAATTCACTCGCTTTTAATATTACTCGAGTGTGAATTATCAGTTATCATTTTTTATTATCATATTCCCATTATTTGTATAGGATATCAACCATATAATGTGTGTAATGTTTTAAAATTATCATAAATTATGTAAAAATTGTGTTTAAAATATTTATACTATTTTACGCCAACTTTTATGATAAACATTTTTCGGGGAAATTAAAACAAGTGCCATAGCTTAAGTGCTAATTCATAACGGAATACATTTTTTCCTCTTTTTCTGAACCTACTAACAAAACAATTAACTTAGCTTAATCCATATAGTAAATATTGTGACATGGGATAAATGTGATATTCTATTCTATATTTTTTTATTTCAGTGTGAAAATTCGGATTTATTCTTTGTTTTTGATAAATTTAAATGTGTAATATTTTATGTTCAGGAGATAATTGTGTTAATTAGATAAATGATTAATTTTGATAATCCCTGTGATAATTGAGGTTAAAATTGATTCGCCTTAAAAAGATTTTCTTAATTTTTCCTTTTGTTCAGACGGTTTATGTAAATGGTGATATCACTTTCTCAGTTGATAATGATAAATATTCATTTGTTACATTTTCTGAGTGATTTATTTGTCTGTTGGTTAATTCTTTCATGAATATGCATGTAATTATGCGTGAAATTAGCATACTAGCTCATTTGCATATGAGATGTATGAATATTGATATGTTTTAATTAGTATGTTATTGATTCTTGCTACATGGCAACAGAGTGGTTGCCATGGCTACCTTTAAACAAATATTTCATATTATGCATGAAAAATATCTTTCTGCTTAACTGTGTTATCATGTATAAAACTGGATATATTAATAAACATTATTTAATGTGAATATAGCTGAGTGTTATGTTTTTATTCTACCAGTCAAAGTCAAGGTCATAAACGTTGATTTTTTTTCCACTGGAGTTTAATGTTACTCCAACATCCGGGATCATTTGGCAACCTTCCAGCTTTAACAATGGAAGAAGACCCCAGGAGTAGAACCTAGATAGAACCACTGAACTTTCATAAGCTAGCTGGACATCTTCACCAAATGTGAAAAACTTTATTTAAAGGAACAATGTCAGAGGTTATAAAACTTGAAATTGGTCTCTCAGTGCAAGTATCAATTTTGTGTTTTGGGTATTCTAAAGTTAATTATAATGATATGTACATTATTTTATGAAAAAAGTGTTCTGTATACAAACCAGTTTATCAAAATATTTACTCGCACTGACATCAAACATACAATATTGGTTTGAAATAGGTTGAGAACAAAAATTAGATTTGTTTATCAGGGACGGCTCTTAAGTGATAACCTTGGACTAATAACTTTTTTTCATAGAGGGGTATGACCTGAAGCAACCAGGATATGAAGTCAACCGCACTAACCGCTGGACCACAGTCACGGTCCCAGAGCAACCTATACTTACAGAAAATCTTTGATATTAGACCTCCGGGGAAACCAATATAATATTGATATGGTCCTAATATTGATATGGTCTTATGATATTGATATGGTCCTAATATTGATATGGTCTTATAATATTGATATTGTCTTATAATATTGATATGGTCTTATAATATTGATATTGTCTTATAATATTGATATGGTCCTAATATTGATATGGTCTTATAATATTGATATGGTCTTGTAATATTCATATGGTCTTATAATATTGATATGGTCCTAATATTCATATGGTCCTAACATTGTTATGTTCCTAATATTGATATGGTCCTGATATTGATATGGTCCTATAATATTGATATGGTCCTATAATATTGATATGGTCCTATAAAATTGATATTGTCCTAACATTGATATGGTCCTTTAATATTGATATTGTCCTAACATTGATATGGTCCTAATATTGATATGGTCCTAAAATTGATATGCTTGACATGTCTTGGATTTACTGTAGTGTCACTGATAAAGCGAAACAAATTGCACGCCTGTTTTCCGCTGTAACTCCAACAAAAAATACAAGGTCATGGGTAGGAATTTGTTTTTAGTTTGGAGATGTATTTCATATGAAAAAAATCTGGGAAAAGGGTAAGGTTTCTGTAAAGAATACGGTCGTTTGGGAGAGCTAAAGACCTACATGTATATGCTGTATTTATAGGTCTGTGGTTGCAAGAACCAGGAATTTTAATTTACTCCCTAGCCCATCTATTTTTTCCTGTCTATTTTACATTTAAATATTGATAACAAATATGGTCATCTTCATATCCGAAAGTACGGCGTTTTTGTGTATTTGTAAATGCATAATTCATATAATTCACAAATGGACACCGTGTAACTGTAAAAAGATATTGTACCAATTTCAAATTTTATTACCTCCCTTTGTTAAAAATATCAATTTTATCAAAATAATTTCTTCTTCTGTTGTCAGAATATTTTAAAAAACCTCAAACTTATCCATTAGTATAAGATATATGAAATTATGTATTATCATAAAAATCTATATTTTTACTGTAGTGAAAATATTATATAATAAAATATGAATATATAAAATCTTGTTACCGTTTAATGACATCATCATCGATGTGAAAACCACATCATCACATCATCAAAATTTTTGTAGGCTCTTCAACAAGGAAGAGTTGAACGGTTGTGGTTACTTCTCCAAACTTTAAAACAAGCAAAATAAATATATTTGTCAGCACCATCCATTGTAATAATTTATAAATATCCGTGTACAGACATCTTATATCTGAGATGGGGAGATATTTTAATTTTACTGTTAAGGGCAGGCAAAACAATCGAGAAATTAATCACTTTTTATTTACTATTAATGTATTACACAATTAAATTAAATTGTTAAATTAAAGTTTAAATTCTACCATGATAACTAAGGTGTGTCTTTGAAATGTGCCCCATAAACCAGATTAATTAGATAGCAATTACGGTATACAGGGACACGGGCTAAATATTCGGTTTATTCCGGAAATATTTCACCACATTTGAATTCCTCAATTCCCGCTACTGCTACATTTGAACCAGTCGCAAAAATATTATTTGTTTCTGGTTACCCGAGCTACCCTAGTTTTCCCCCTAAAGATCTGCAAATTTGATCTAAAAGCGTGGCTCTTAGTCATACCCGATTTTCAGGGCTTACACTGTAAATATAATAAACTTGACAAGAACAAAATTTGATTTACGGACAACCTCCGGCGTCTTTATGCTTTAATATTGCTTATTATAATTGCATGCACATTTAACTGTTACATACATCTCAGATAATTTTATCAACATATTCTTTTTAAATTATGCGTTGGAATAAAGCAACTGGATTTCATGATTTTCAACAACAGACACCAGAATTTGATCCCTGATCGCTATGTTGTACACTAATTTTGACAGTCAGTTCTATTGGCGAACTCTTATGAATATATTCTACTTTGCTCGGCACAGAGCCCAATCGAACCGGCCTACGTAAACATAAAGATGAACTGGCCCCCGTTCCAGGTTGCAGTGCACTACAGTCAACGGGTACCAGTTTAACATCAACATCGGCATATGCGTAGCTAAAACAACAAGCTATACGAAGGTATTATCTTTATTTTTTAGTTTTTGCGTTGGTTTTAGACTGTAATCATAGAATGATTTGTAATTTTTAGCGTAGGTACGTTTTATTGCGTTCATCGATACCGTGTTCGGTATGCTCCGGTCGTAATCTCGTATTTTGGTTTCGTCCTCGAAACGATTCGTACTTAAGTATGGTACGAATATTAATCAAATGATGCATTTTATTTATTCCACCGAGACGAATTTGTAACAATAAGAAGAAAATCAAAGAACCTGAGGCAGGGCTCAAGCCCACGACCTCCTGCTTGCAAGTCAGATGCTCTACCAACTGAGTTAATTTTGGCTGGTACTATCACAATTTTTTTACTGTATACAGTACTACTAGACATTCAAGGACATCATTTTAAAATGGTAGACATATCTAATTATTTTAACTAAGTTGGTAAATTTTATTATAAAATAAATTACGATGTCATCAACTTCATGCATATTCATGTAACAAGTTGTAAATTGACCTAAGTTTAGTTGCTAAGATGTAAGACTAGAAATTAAGTCATTTTTATGGTTACCAAAAAATAGAGTGGTTTTGTCACAAAACTTTATTTCTATTTCTTTGTATAAATATCTTTTGCTCTTTGAAGGTACAATTTGTTTCCAATTTTTTTGTACTTTTCTCTATTTGCTGTTATAAGCATTAGGGTTTGTGCCAAGAAATAGTGTTGGTCAAGTAACCAAAAACGTGGCTATTATATTCTGGCCTAACATATTTCCTTTAACAACAAGGAGTGTCTTTATTTTCAAAGTTTAAGAAGGCCTGTCTTAGCAGATATCACTGTGTATCTACATATAGTGCCGTAGTGATGCTTTATGAAGTATGACTCAATGAAAAATTATATGTACAGGGATTTTATTCATGGGTAGTGGAAGGGGCCTTTTTAATTTAATTTGGGGAAAAAATGACGTAGTATTTTCACATAAAGGGGAAGAAAAAACTTGATGTATACCGAATTTTTTGGGAAAACTGCATAATTTCAAAGATTTTTTCATGAGGGGAAGCTGCCTATAAAAAGTCCTTTCTCTAAGAGTAAAAATAGTCTGCAATGAGAAATATATATATAAAGATATTATATGTATTGTATAAGGTCACGACCTTTTTGACAAAGTTGATGTTTAATAACAATGTTCTAGATTTTAGACTGTTAGAATGTCCTAGATTATGAACCTTAGCCACTCATAGATTTAACCCAGTCGTGATTTACATCGTACCATGTATACATAGTTGTTATAGTGTTGATGTCAACGAGGCTTGTTTGTATGATAAAATCACATGATTTTATCTGGATTCAATAAACTCCCCATTATTAAGTATTGTTTGGATTTAACAAGATTGTATATTCTTTAGTAATTGTTTAATTGTTTATTTCCTTCAAGGAAAATAAAATGGAAACAGTTCTTTTGTGTGTCTAGGATTTTGTGCACAAATTCTAATGGATCTGAAACAAGGACATATATGCCTTTATGACAAGATTGACTTTGGATGCACACGCATGTAGTTTCGTTTACATCAAATTGTAGTTACTGCAGATTTATCTGAGGTCACTTTAAACGGTGAAATTACGTTGTACGAATATACATGATCAGGTCTAAGTTTATGACAGCGCTGATGTTTGGATGAGAATAAATGCTGTCTCATGTTCGTCTTAATATTATTACTGCAGGTTTGTCCAAGGTCATAACATGATGAAAACATGGGCGTAGTCTGCTTAGAATGAAATATTACGTGTACATGGGGAAGGTGTGGGGGTTAACCCCTCCTGTTGCTTGGGATCCTGGAAAAATTGATGATGCAATTTTACAGATCTCTAGGGTTGAATGTTAAATAGAATTCAGATCTAAATTACTAATGTTGCCTAAAGAGTCATCGTGGTCTAGAGGTAGAACATCTGACCTTTGATCTGAAGGTCATGAGTTCGAATGCCGGCTTCCGTGGGTTTCATTCATGAACTTCACAATCTTATTTTTTGAATGCAGTACTGGTGTAATATTCAGGAAGCAGACTTGAGCATGATTAATATAAGCAAAATTGCTTGTTTTGCAATTGAGCTAAAATAGATTATATGTAATTATCAACTATTAATATTGTAAAATATAAAGTATAAGCTATTGTTGCCTTGTAAATTGATCTGATCGTATAGTTTGACACTGAGTAGATCTTATTAAGGTCTTAACCCCATTAGCTTTCGACTTAGATGCCATTTTTGACTAGGTTTATATTTTCACTTTTCAAATTGATGTTATGTACAAGCGCGAGTGTGTATCTCTGGCTACACCCCTGGAAAATATGTTGTATGAAAACATTATAAGGTCTAGTCAAGCAATTTTGAAGTGTCATGGTTGAGTATATGTGCAAATGCATAAATTAGTTCCCAAGAGTGATGTAAACTATTGCTATTATAATTACGAGTGAATATTTAATAATTATGGTTGAAAATATTTCTTTGCGCTTCACATGATCCATTGTACACAAAAAGTGTAATGATAAATTGTTTGTTGTAAAATTTTGCAAACAGGTATGTTTTCAATTTTCTTTTGAAGCTATTTTTTTATTGTATTTGTAATACATTTTAGATGTCAATGGAGAACATTTCACCATTTTGGTCTAACCACTGATACATGGTTAAAGGTTTTCCGGAATTTTCCGGAACCTCTGGTTTTCCCAGGTTGGGATCCTACTATTTTTTATTGTTTCCAAGGCACCGAGGTTAAGATTTCCATTTTTTTTTGAAATTTTGAATATTTTCAACTTTTACCCGTGCTGACATTTATCTAGTCTATTTTTGATTATACAGGGCTTTCATTTGACCCTTAAAACAGCATTTTGACTCTTGAAATCAGTAAAATAAAACTTTTGACTCTTGAGAACTTGTACCAAAGGGTCACAGTTACAATAAAATTAGAAGGAAATTTTGTTGACTCTTTGAAGTATTATCAGCGCAGGGTCATTTTTGACCCTTAACTTTTGATGTCTAGTAAAAACCCTGGTTCTGGGATCACAAAATCACAAAGTTGATTTCATCTGATGATCTATAGTGTAAGTTTCTTGAACACAATTGTGTAGTTCTATCAAGTAAATGGAGCTTTTCCATTAAAAAAAAACAAACCTTTTTAGGCCTAAGATTTTTATTTAAAATTAAATTTTAGCTTTTAATCAAACCAGTCTTTTAAAATGTTTCGTATGAACCAGTGATTCATACCAATGGAAGAAATAAAGTTGTTTGAAGTGTGACATATTTTTTTATTTTAGACTGGAACCCTGAATTTGACTACAACAGCAGTATGGATATGACAGAAAGTTGCCCTGTGCAACCCAAAGGAGCCAAAACTACTGGTCTGAAATTTTTGTAGTCTAAGTTCTATAATTTGTTGTGAGAAGTTTTTTACAATTTTATTGAGACTGTTCTCCATGAGGTTGAAAAGAATGTTTTTAATGTAAAAGAAGTGGAATAATATTTCTGTGAAGTTTGGTGATGGCATAGATGCAGTTCAACTGTAGATATTACCAAGTTCAAAACTGCATGGACGCGACTGGAGACACTGCATGAAAATGTCTTTCACTTCTAGAAATAAGACAGGAAAAAAGTTGAATTGAGCTGTAGTTTTTAGTTGAAACAATCTCCAAACTCAATATAGGTATTTTAACTTCAACTTAGTGGTGGTTCGCGAGAATTGCTGTTTCTGTAAATGTTAATTTCTGTGACTAGTGAAAAGATCAAATCATTCCGACCACACTTGACTAGAGGTTTCAATTTTTTTCATTAAATGTTAGATCTGATTCAGGTGGCAAGAAAAGTTTTGATTGTCTTGGTACGGCTAAATTGTTCATATTTTCTTGTGAACATCAATTTGAATCCACTGCATGGATTGAAGATCTGAAAATATATAAAGAGAACGTACTGTGTGAAATATTTGGTGTCAACTGATTGTAATCAAAGTTCATGTAAAAATTCTGTTCGTATCGGGTATAACGTAATTTTGTTCCGTGTAGATATACTGACTTTAAACAAGTTCCATACGAGGTGGTTGAAACCCTTTTTACACTTTGCTCATCGCTCCTTGTTTTAGTAGGCGTAAAATGTGAACAATTTTGTGTCAACTGAATATGACTAACGGTTACGATCAATTGTGTGTTAAATACCATTTGCAAAAAGTAAAATGGCCTTTGAGTGACTTTTTTTATTTTAAAAGGAAATAAAACATCTGCAACTTGGGTTCACTGTACCTGGAGAAGAAAACTTCCTACATTATGTCTCTGAATGGTAAACCTGTAGATGTATCCTTAAACTGAATATTCATCATAAGTAGTTTAGATTTGAAGAAAAAAATGAATATTTTGATGATTAGATTTTCAAAAATTGGGAAAAAAAACACAATATATAATGTTTTGAGTTAACGGAATTGGAAAAAAGACCTGAGTATTTCATATTTGGAGTTTTAAAGATCTGAAAAGAATTACATGTGATATTATATGTTTGTAGTTAAACCGATTTGGAAAACGAGGAAATTAAAAATTTGAGTTTATAGATGTGGAAAAACTGAATTCTTATGTTTGGAGTTTCTAGATTTGAGAAGCTGAATATTTCATGCTTTAAGCTTATAGGACTGAAATACTGAATATTTCATGTTTGGAGTTTCTAGATTTGAATAGCTGAATATTTCATCCTTGAAGCATATATGTCTGAAATACTAATATTTCATGCTTGGAAGTTAAAGGTTTGAAAAACTGAATATCATATGTTTGAAGTTCATAGATCTGAAGTACTGAATATTTAATGTTTGGAGTTTATAGGTCTGAAATACTGAATATTTCATGCTTGGAGTTTATAGGTCTGAAATACTGAATATTTCATGTTTGGAGTTTATAGGTCTGAAATACTGAATATTTCATGATTGGAGTTTATAGGTCTGAAATACTGTATATTTCATGTTTGGAGTTTATAGGTCTGAAATACTGTATATTTCATGTTTGGAGTTTATAGGTCTGAAATACTGAATATTTCATGTTTGGAGTTTATAGGTCTGAAATACTGAATATTTCATGTTTGGAGTTTATAGGTCTGAAATACTGAATATTTCATGATTGGAGTTTATAGGTCTGAAATACTGAATATTTCATGTTTGGAGTTTATAGGTCTGACATACTGAATATTTCATGATTGGAGTTTATAGGTCTGAAATACTGAATATTTCATGTTTGGAGTTTATAGGTCTGAAATACTGAATATTTCATGTTTGGAGTTTCTGGATTTGAAAAGCTGAATATTTCATGTTTGGAGTTTATAGGTCTGAAATACTGAATATTTCATGATTGGAGTTTCTGGATTTGAAAAGCTGAATATTTCATGTTTGGAGTTTATAGGTCTGAAATACTGAATATTTCATGCTTGGAGTTTCTAGATTTGAATAGCTGAATGTTTCATGATTGGAGTTTATAGGTCTGAAATACTGAATATTTCATGTTTGGAGCTTCTAGATTTGAAAAGCTGAATATTTCATGTTTCGAGTTTATAGATCTGAAAGGTCAGTGGTTCTACTCAGGTGTAAGTGTGCGTCTAAATTGCCAAATGACCTTGCCTGTTGGTGCCACGTTAAACACCATTGAAAAACAACAGTGAACAGATTTGATTTTGTTATGTTTCCAGTCTACAAATTTGAAAAAAACCCTGAATATTTTGTATTTGGAATTTGTCGCAGGATCTGAAACGTTGAGTATTTTAAGTTTTGAGTTTGAATGTTATTTTTTTAGATCTGGTTAACAGATTTTTATGCTGAATTAAAAAGTCATGAATGTTAAACGTGTACAATGAAGTTATCTGTATTTACTCTCACTCTATACATGTAAGTCATTTTAATGATCACGATTTTATGTAAATGAACTCAAATGCTGATTAGGTTGTTGACAGTGTAAGATTTTTTTTCTGATTTTTTTGTAACTTTTTGTGGATGCCAGTTTTATCACACTGTTGGTGCTTTTTTTTACCTTGTGAAATCCTACCTCAAAAACAAGCAGAAACTGCATTTTATTTGTGTTCTGAAATAGTTTTACTCTGTCCTTGACTGTTTGGACAGTTAAAGCCTTCTCAACCTTGAATAATATTCTTGGAACAATCAAAGATGGAGAGGCAGGTCAGTGTAGACAGTAACAATTCTAGTGATGTTAATGAGGATTCACCATTGCTGTCACAGACGTCGAGTGAAAGCGATGTTGCAAGCACAAATCCTGGAATCAACTCAAATAAAGGATTTACGCTGAGGAGATGTATGGTTCTTCCGTTGTTTGTTTGTTATTGTCTGGCTGGTGGCATTTATATGTATGAAGTTCCACAATATACACAAAGTAGAATGATAGAAAAATACAAAGACCGAAGTCACCGTGTAAATATGTCGTTGACAGGTCTGAATAGATTTGGAAATGCTCCTAACAAGACTAATTGTTTCATTAATAAATCGGACCCTTCTTATGCCACTTTTGATAAAATTCAGACGGACACAGCCATGTGGACGATGTATTTCTCGTTAGCAACATTAGTCCCAGCCCTTTTCACCAACTTACTGTGGTCGTCATATTCGGATGTTTTTGGACGACGTTTTGCTCTCATAATATCTTGCTCAGGGACGACCGTACGCATTGGTTTGATGGCTATTGTAATTCATTTTGATTTAGACTTGGTATACGTGTTGCTTGGCGCAATTATTGATGGACTATGTGGTTCTTTCACATTAGTGTTTGCGGGTTTGTTCTCGTATGTGTCTGATATAACACATCCCGGAAAGGAACGGACAATTGCTATAGTAGCTATGGAACTCATTCTAGGTTTGTCATTCACTGTGTCATCCTTTTTCTCCGGATTCGTGATTACAGACTATGGATACTTTTACCCTACAGTTGTGTGTTTCTCCATTGAGGTCCTAGGAGTCATGATATTGGTATTACTTGTGCCGGAAACCAAACCAAGAGGTTGTGGTCAGAATCATTCTAGAAATATATTCAAAGTTCTTGCTGAATCGTTTAAGTTTTATTTCTATGGGTCGAAAACAATGAGACTTAAATATATCCTTTTACTTGTTGGTTTCCTTTTTTTGGGAATGCCAGCATTGAGTCGTTCTACGATGGAAATGTTATATCAACTTGGAAGACCATTTTGTTGGGATTCTAAGAAAATTGGATATTTCGGCTCAATCAAGTCTGTTATATCTGCTATAATGGGCATGGTTGGTGCATATTTGTTCCGAAGATGTCTAGCCGATGATTCCATAGCAACGCTGAGCATTATTAGCAATGGGATCTCTTACATAGTCGAAGGTTTGGCGACAACAGATGCTGTGCTTTATTCAGGTTAGTCTTTTGTACACAAGATTTTGAAATTTTGATCGATTGTAAAATAATTATATACTTATTTGCCATTTAGTGGATACCCAATTCCCTTTTGCTAAGGCTCAGTTAATAGAGTGTTTTTGTTTGCAATTGCTAGTTGCATACATGTCAAGTATCAATATTTTATCGTGAAACTAATGCTTTCAGACCAACAACTCCCTCTTCCGCTCACTTAACAATGTCTGACACTTTCAAACGTCTGTAATTACGTGCCGACATGTTTATAGATCAATTACGAAGTACTTTAAGTAGATAAGATAGGGTCATTTTATTTTTCATGTTAATTGTTACGATATTTTAAGTATTCTTTGTAAAACATAAGCAAACATCTTTTTAACGAAACGCACAAACATCGTCTCGAACATTTGGGTTTTATCGGCGTATGAAGGAGAATTTCTCAGGGGGAGGTGCACCACCCCTTCCAACTCCAATTTCGCTCTGACTCTCAGTGACGAATTGGTGGTTTTGTAATTGGTCGCTGCGATATTGCGGCTTCGATCTATTTTCAGTCTAACAAAATTTATATTGTAGTTCCTGTACTGGCCTCACTGTCTAACCTTCCTATACCCATGATTAGGAGTTTAATGTCATGCCTAACTCCAGCTGATAAACAAGGCAAGTATATGTATTAAAATATCATGTTTTTTAAATGTTCTGCTCTTATTAATAGTACACATTGCATATACTAATACATAGAAAGTTTCATTCTAGATGAATGAAGAATCTTTTCATCGAACTTCCTGTTCTAGAGATTGTATGGTAAATGATGAGTTTATGATATACTGGTTGTTTGTCCCTTAGTGATAATAAACACTAAATAATTTTATAACTTTGCTGAGTTAACCTCCTTTACGGGTTGAAAGAATGGGGATTAAAAGGGGTTTTACTGTACATTTATTTGAATTGATATTTACTGTATTTTCATTTTCAGGTGCTATGTTTGCTAGTATTGCCTTCATTGAAGGTCTATGTTCACTTATTGGCTCAGTCAGTAACACTGAAGTATACTCTGCAACCTTGTCTATTATGAATGGCTTTGTGTTCATTCTGATGGCAATCCTTACATTTATCGGTGCTATCTTTCTGTTGTAAGTATTGGTGTGTTTTTGATTGATTTTTGTGTATGAAACAAGCATTGATCTACATACAAATAAAACTTTGATGTACAAAACAAGCATCAATACACATACACAGCAAACAATGATCTATGTACAACTCATATTTTGAATGGCATGACAATATAACCGTTTTTACACTTTAGAAATTAGTCGGTCCTCGCCGAAATTTCAATTTTGGCCTGGTATTTTTGTTATGTTTTGGTCATATATTTTTGTTAGGTAGGATGTTTTAGTATTTTGGCCAAGTAGTTTATCTGGATTGAATCAAATATGTCTAAGCTAAATTCGCAACTTAAAAAATCTTTCATATGGTATACATTTCTGTTTTAATCATTAACAGGTTGCGATAAATTACCAAAACAATATAATATTGTTTCCTGATATGTAGGAGCCATATCAGGAAACAATGTTCTATTATATTGTTTGGTGATTTATTGCCAAGGAATCCCGGATGGCTATTTTAGCTCGGCTGTTCTGAAGAAATATTCGAGCTATTACGATTTCTGCGGTGTCGTCGTTGGCGTCGTCATTGTCGTGCAAAACTTTAACGTAGTCCATTACTCAAACACTTTTAAAGATATCGACATGACACTTAGGATACTTCATTATCATGACAAAGCGCAGTAGCAAGACAAGGGGCATTATTCTGAAAGCTATATTTTTTCGAATTATGCCCCTTTTTATCTTAGAAGTTTGGTCAAAATTGCATATATATTTTAGTCAATGCCCTTGAATGACGAGGGATGACCCTTGTTTGGGTGTTGCTAGTGTTGTCCTGTTATCTATGCCAATGAAATGGGTCCCTGAATCTGATTAAATTTGATTTCCTCCGAAGGAGAACAACATTATGCTCTAAATGAAATGAAAATTGTTTTCTGTATCTTTTGCAGTGTGTTTATGTTTGTAAACAGAAGATACAAGATTGACAATACACCATTTATTATCAACAGTGATATCAGTGGGACTGTCTCAAACTGATATTCTCCTAATTGGAAAGTTCTTTTAATTAAGATACGTGCATTTGAACTTTTGCTGTTACTCAGTTTCTTTTATTTACATACGTATGTATTGATATTTTCTGTTATATTTACATGCTAATATCTGAACAGCTGACTTGCCTATCTAAACAGCTGATTTGCCTTGCTTTATTGGACTTTGCGGTATTATTTTAATTCCTTTGCACTTTGACTCATTTTCTCTACAATTAGCCTAATATTATGTATTGACATAGTCCAATCTTGTTGACTATGTACCTTTTTCTGCCATTTTTTGCCATTTTTATCATTTTTTAAAATATTCTTTTTTGTATAATTTTTGTTAAGAATTTTTAGAGATGCGCTTTTAGAACTCAGGGTTTCAATCAGTGCAAACTTGAGGATTCATCTTTTATCCGTTTACTGTATACCATTGTAGCAGCGATTTTTTAGGTCCAAGTTCAAAGTTGCACACAGTCATTCAAAGGTAAAGTACAAAAAAGTTTAACGACATCAAGGAGGCTGTGTTTTGTCCTCTATTTTTTTGTAAATGCCTGTGTTCAGGGTTGGGGAATTTTTGGAAAAGTAGTATTTTGTAGAAGATGTTTTGTATGTGTTTTTTTTTCTTTCAGTCCTTTTTGGCCTATATTCTGACACCACCAGTCTCATTTTTTTGTAAATGCCTGTGTTCAGGGTTGGGGAATTTTTGGAAAAGTAGTATTTTGTAGAAGATGTTTTGTATGTGTTTTTTTTCTTTTGGTCCTTTTTTGCCTATATTCTGACACCACCAGTCTCATTTTTTTGGAGTATTATTTTTATTTGTTAAGACTTTGTTTGCTGTCAATTATTCTGTCACTTCAGGGATGGCTTTTCAAAAGGTGCCCATAAACCAATGTTTGTCATTCTTCATTATCTTCCAATATAGTACAAGGTATCATCCGTCGAAAGATCTCCATTAATCTGTCTTAACACATCAGTACTGATAATAAACGTCAACATTCTTCTTGTTATAAAGCACTGTTTCACTTTTGATACATGTACTTTAAACACATTTAGTGATCGTAGAATATGCTCATTTTATTTGAACTCGTCGTAAGTTTATAATATGCTTGTGGCTTATGTATGCTTTGCAGCTAAGAAAAAGTGTCAACATTGCCCTCATGTATTTCCTATGTTACTGTTGTTGCAATTATGTATTTTCTGTGATACTTTTAACAAAAGATAGTTTTAGTAGTAAGGAGAGAAATGAACTCCTGGTTTCCGCCAACATCCCCACGTACAAAAATAGGATTTGTGGGTTGGCAGAACTGTTAGATTTTATGAGAAAATTTGGCGCTGGAAATTGACAGTAATCGAGACCAAAAATGTCGGCAGAGAAAAATTAAAGAGAGTTCATCAAATTAGTGGAAATCAGGAACTTATTTTTCGCTTAAACAATTTAATCAGGCAATAAAAAAATTAAAACTCCAGTACATTTATTTGCTTTTTGGAAGGCAATGTATCATCGCTTTCCTATGTCATCGTTTCTATCTGCATGGGCCCAAGAACAACAAAATTCATACGCATTCAATATAGTTCGACGACACTCAATTAAACCAGACCATAATATTCAAGTTTGCGTAAGAAAATAAATTGAAACAAAAGAAACCGCAAAACTTTAATCAGAATAATCAATATTTCTAAACAAGCACACAAGTACAAAACAAATAAAACGAACTCGTACAACACAAACTCATAAATACACCAAATCCACAAACTACACAGACCACATCGCGGCTTGCTTCAATATTAGCTGCTCAAAAATGTACACAAATAGTTCAGCGAGTTCAGCTTTATCTCGCTTCAAGCGTGCAAACCGTGATAAAACTCACCACGTGTCGATAAATTAATCACTCCTGTGTAACATAGTGAAATTTCTCTCTCATAACTTCACTGACCTCGGTACAGTACACGTTATTCAAAGGCTACTCGTTAGACTGCATACAAAATGACTGGAAAAAGAGCTGAAAATGTGTTCGGAATTAAGGCAAATATATAAGGTAGGTCACTACTTGGTTTGAAAGGTGCTGATATTTACAGAGGTGTGCGATATTTATGGGGAGGGCCAAATGTCTTTTAGTACGGTTTGTAGATGGATGGCTAGGTTTAAAAGCGGGCTGCAGCAACTTAAAGATGCTGGTCGCCCTGGTCGTCCTGCAACAACAACGACCAAACGTAACATCCACAAAATCAGCGATTTTCTCAAAAAAGGTACACCGTGAAACATTTAGCACGGTTCACAAACATGTTATCACAAGTTCATAATATTTTGAAGAAGCATTGAAACTTAAGAAAATTAATGCACGCTGGATACCCCATTTGCTGACAGATGAGCAAAAGAGGACCCGGGTCGCAGTGGCCAAAAAACTGCTGAAAATGTATCCAGAATTTAGCAAAAAGCGTTTTGATAGCCTTGTTACTTGTGATGAGACCTGGCTTTACTTTTACGAACCTAAGCGAAAGTGTTCAAGCAGAGTTTGGGCCACTAGAAATGCAAGGCGCCCTAATATTGCGAATAGAACACAAACTGTCAAGAAGATAATGTACGTTATTTTCTTCAATAGTAAGGGTTCAGTGCTGCAAATTCCTGTGCCAAAAGGAAAAACTGTCACAGCGAACTTCTATAGAAACATGGTTTTAAGAAAATTGAAACAGGTCTATCAAATCCGTTGCCCCAAAACAGGACTCAAGCACCTCAGACTCCTGCATGATAACGCACCAGCGCATCAGGCACGCATTGCAACTGAGTTTTTGGAATCGGAAAAAGTTAAAGTCCTTCCTCACCCCCCTTACAGCCCAGACCTTGCCCTTGCGACTTTTTCCTATTTCCAAAACTAAAATACCATCTATCTGGTAGAAAATATAAGTCTAGAAGCTCCCTTGGATCTGCCGTTTATCAGTATCTAATGGGTCTCTCTGTTGAAGAGTATGAGAACTGCTTCAAAACGTGGATTAACCGTCTAAAACGGTGTGTTCATGTAGGTGGAGAGTATTTTTAAGGACAGACCAAAATAAATTAGAAAAAGTTAAATAGTTACTGAGAAAACATACAACTCGCATTATTTTTCGAACGCCCCTCGTACACAAATTAGAATCTGGATAAAACACAAACCCACCAATACCCCAATCCACAAACTGCACATACTTCAACGAAATAACTACGGTAGTAGAAGGAGTCGTGATTGATAATTTGTATTTCACAACAATAAAATGGCAATATTCATGTATACAACAGCAAAGAACCCTCTGCATCGCCCGTTGTCTCTCCTGTTGTGGAAACGTTCACATATCTTGGTAACACCAATGTTCATCATGGAAAATATTAAGTGTAATATTGTAGTACATGAAGTTACATAGGGTGACCACAAGACGGTTTTTGGTATATCTCAAACAAATTTAGTTAATTCCGCTATTTGTCATTTTATCATAAACCAGTTGATTGTTATTGAATAAGGTGTAACCATTGATGATTAAGTTGGTGGTAATTACACAGCATTAACTCAAAAATGCCACAACGGTACTTTGCCAAATACTTGGGTTCCGAGTCCTAGACAGCTGTAGGTGGGAACGTTGAATATTAATTGAAAAATATTTTGTCTAATTGGTCAGTATCACATGACAGTGTGCCTTGTCAATTATACATCAGTGCCCAATTGTATAAACATTGGTTAACTTTAACCAAATGGTTAATTTAACCCAAGGTTAAATTTAACCATTTTGGTTTACTAATCATTAAAAAATCATTTAAACATTTAAAAAGGGCTGCCATTTTGGTACTGGTTACCATTAATGTTAAGATTTAACCAGCATCTTAGACTTGGGATAGATTTATTTGAGCTTTAACAAAAACAAAATTTGGTTAAACTTAAACAAAATTTTCTACAACAGCTAACCGAACATTTAACCAAAATTTTAACCAAAACTCTGATTTAACCCAGTGGTTAAAGTTAACCAATGTTTATACAATTGGCTGCAGATGTCAAGGTCGCGAATGAAGTCTTATAATTGGTCATGGTATGTGAATGTTTGTCTCGTGCAAAACTATTTAAACAAGAGATGTTTATGAAACGTGTATCCCCCCCAACATCAACTACAAAATGCCGATGCAACATGGTATAAAACAACGCTTAAAAACCCTTGTCATTGTCAAAACAAACAGTACGATTGATTAAATCCGGTAAAATTATTTTGAGTACAGAAACAAAAGGAGACAGGGTTTACTACACACAGTTTATTGTTACCTACCTCCCTACTGAATCTATGGGCTGCCAAAGTGTTCTTTAGTTATCAATCAGACACCTGTTTAATGGTCGGCGTAAAGTTAACCTTGACCTGCTGACCTTTAAATCAAATTGGGTCATCTACTGGTGATGACAAACACTCATACAAATTCTGAGGATTGTTCGCCAAGGCTTTATCTTCTTATTGATTGGATAACTTTTGTTGTTAAAGTCATTATAACCTTGACCAGTCATTATAAACTTAACATTTGTCCCAGTCACCTTAAAATCAGTAGGGGTTATATGCTGACCCATACCAAATCTTAGGAATGTACATCCTTGATCGGACAAGCTTTTTAGTGGTCAAGGACAATGTGACCTTGACTTTTTCGCCAACTGGCCACAAAACAATAGGGGTCATTTACAAGACTCAATCGACCTTCAAACCAAGTCTGTGGGTCGTATGTCTAAGCGTTCTCTAGTAACATGTCGGGCAAACTCTACGGACGGACCGACCGACAAGTGCAAAGCAATGTGCCCCTACTTCTTCCGTTTATTTAATGTTGTTGTTGGGGAGCATAATAAATATTTAATGTTGTTGTTGGGGAGCATAATAAATATTTAATGTTGTTGTTGAGGAGCATAATAAATATTTAATGTTGTTGTTGAGGAGCATAATAAATATTTAATGTTGTTGTTGGGGAGCATAATAAATATTTAATGTTGTTGTTGGGGAGCATAATAAATATTTAATGTTGTTGTTGGGGAGCATAATAAATATTTAATGTTGTTGTTGGGGAGCATAATAAATATTTAATGTTGTTGTTGGGGAGCATAATAAATATTTAATGTTGTTGTTGGGGAGCATAATAAATATTTAATGTTGTTGTTGGGGAGCATAATAAATATTTAATGTTGTTGTTGGGGAGCATAATAAATATTTAATGTTGTTGTTGAGGAGCATAATAAATATTTAATGTTGTTGTTGGGGAGCATAATAAATATTTAATGTTGTTGTTGGGGAGCATGTGACACAATTTATACTCTAGTATCATCTATTTTCGTTGATCTCAAAATTGGTGGGGTTTTTTTATTAAAATTACTATTTCGTGAGAATGTAAATTCGTGGGTTTTTGAAAATAATATGGTTTGCTTTTCGTCTTTAGTCATTTTCATCAATAAATCATACATGATTATTTTGTGTGTTTTAACATGGTATCATACAATACGTCAGTAGTAAATGCGCCGGTGTAGAGTTATAAATATTTATATTTTCATACGTAGAGTATACGAGAAGGGAGTAGTTATACAATTTATTTTGCGTAAGCGTAAAAAAATTATCCCCGCTAAGTGATTGGCGGAGAACGTCACGTGGACAATGTCAACACTTCCTTGTCGACCGTTTGTTGATAGATCGAGCAAGATGGCGGCGAAGAAGGACAGTTCAGATTTACGTTCTTCACAATTAAACACGGGAGATGAATATTTCTACCAGTGTTGTACGCCTTGTAACACAAGATATAACAGGAACAAAAAGGCATCAAAGTATTGTGTGAATTGCGGGCAGTATCTGTGTACAGCATGTGTTGAAGCGCATGACAATTTTTCAATTTTGTCTGGACATGTGCTACTGCATTCAGAGAATATGGAAAACAAAACAAGCTGTTCGGTTGGGAAATTCTACGCCCTGCCCACAGAATTGTGCAAGATACACCATCCGAAACTTGTAGACATTTACTGTGGTGACCATGATACTGTTGGTTGCAGGGCAAAACACAGTCTCCCGGAAAAAACGGCTTGGAACGGTCTGTAGCAAAGCTACTGGGACGTTAATCTAGCTTTCAGGTTCCAAACTCGAAACATACTAGCTTAAACTTCTATCAATTACTATGTAATATCTTGATTTGCTACCGGGCAGATCTCTTTCGTTCTATAGTTCAATAGACATTTCTAAAAAAAACAGTTAATAAACGCCTTTGATTTACATGCAAATACTTAGTATACAGATAAAAATCCGGTATATATTCGTTACCTTGTCTTTATTTTCGATCATCAGTTTTCTTATTGTGAAATTTTCTTCAGATTCGTAGTGTTGCTTTCACAGTAAAATTTCCATGTTTCAATTCCTGGTCATCGGGTCCTAAATATGCGCCTACTTCCTGAAGACATGAGTTAAACTTAAACAAATATACATGCAATATTCAGCATAACCACATATTTTAAGGTAACCAAAGTTTAATAATCTGTCGTGTGTCCAATTCTCTCAGAAATACATGGTTAACTATTACGCTTGTAAAGACGTGATTTGTTGATAAAATAACGCATGTGTGTTACAAAGATCTACCTTTTGGCATTTTGATCGTGCAGCGAATGTAGAATCAAAAACGTAACTAAGCAATTTCTAAAATAACTTAGATAAACGATCCTAATAGACAATTATTTTAAATACTAGTAAGTTATAATAATCTCAGCATTTGCAAAAAGAACATATATTATAATGTATGTTATATATATAATATTAAAGTGAATGGTATATCTTACTTTCCCAATCAAATTTTCATCTTCCAATGAAACAACACGGCAACGATTCTCTTGGTAAATCAAACAAAGAAAGTCTACTCTAGTGTCCTTCAGAGGTGATTGTGCAATGATGAAACGATTCTTTCTCTTAAAGCCCTAAAAATGATTCTTATTTGTCAGCATTTATCAACGCCATTTAATAACACTATAGTACTATAAATGCATTGTATCGTTAATTAACACTACAGATGTCTAATGGCTACATTCACTTGAATGTCAAATATTTACGCATCTTAATCTTTTACAGCACAATTGAAGTCTTTAAGTATGATATTCCTGTACATTATGGTGTCAGACAAGTTGTCATAATATCGTGTTTTCACTGTATTTCAAGTAATATACGGTATTCAATAATTACATTCACATTCGTCGCGTTGATACAGTTTGATCCATCTGAACAATGACCATTTTCCTGGTTACAACGATTATTTAATCATCTTTTGCTACAATTTAATGAACAAAAATTGCCATACAAGCCCACATTGCAGCTTAAACAAATACCGGTGTTTATTCCACACGGTAATTGATGACATGTTTTAGCACAAGACTTTCCGCATTTTTCTACATGGTAACCATCCTGGCAGCTAAAACAGTTTCCATTTTCTCCGTTACTAAGTGAACTTATACATTTTGTTGGACATGTTTTCCCACGCTGGTCTCCATAGTAACTATCCTGGAAGCTTAAACAATTTACATTTTCTCCGTTACTAAGTGAATTTATACATTTTGTAGGACATGTTTTCCCACGCTGGTCTCCATAGTAACCATCCTGGAAGCTTAAACAATTTACATTTTCTCCGTTACTAAGTGAACTTATACATTTTGTTGGACATGTTTTCCCACGCTGGTCTCCATAGTAATCATCCTGGCAGCTTAAACAATTTACATTTTCTCCGTTACTAAGTGAACTTATACATTTTGTTGGACATGTTTTCCCACACTGGTCTCCATAGTAACCATCCTGGAAGCTTAAACAATTTACATTTTCTCCGTTACTAAGTGAGCATATACATTTTGTTGGACATGTTTTCCCACGCTGGTCTCCATAGTAACCATCCTGGAAGCTAAAACAATTTACATTTTCTCCGTTACTAAGTGAACTTATACATTTTGTTGGACATGTTTTCCCACGCTGGTCTCCATAGTAACCATCCTGGAAGCTTAAGCAATTTACATTTTCTCTGTTACTAAGTGAACTTATACATTTTGTTGGATATGTTTTCCCACGCTGGTCTCCATAGCAACCATCCTGGAAGCTAAAACAATTTCCATTTTCTCCGTTACTAAGTGAACTTATACATTTTGTAGGACATGTTTTCCAACACTGGTCTCCATGGTAACCATCCTGGCAGCTTAAACAATTTACATTTTCTCCGTTACAAAGTGAACTTATACATTTTGTTGGACATGTTCTCCCACACTGGTCTCCATGATATCCATCCAAACATTTTTCACAAACAGTACATGACGAACATTTATGACAATGACCATTTTTCAAACAACAAATATCACCGGAGTAAGATGATTTGCATGACTGACAATGACTTTGGTCAGTGCATGTTTTGCAAGTGTCTGGACACGCATTTCGGCATGTATCGCCCACATTGTAGAAACCGCCGTGACAAGAAGAGCAGAAACCGATAGTTTCACAAACACAATTTCTGGACATGATAATGAACGGTCCTGTCTTGAGACATCGTTGTAATAAGGAGGGTAACATTCCTGACATCGTGTAGCTGAGGTGCACATTTTACAATTTTTTGGACAACCCACACAACGTTTGTCGTCGTTGATATATTTCCTTTCACCGCATGTTGCGCAATCTTGTGGCAATGTTTGTTCACACGTCACACAATCATCAGGACATTTGTTGTAGCCTTTATTACCTCCAATACCAGGAATACAGCCGTATGTACAAAATCCTGGTATAAATTGTCCCTGACTTATTTCCGTAGAACATACTTTTTCTACTCAGCAACCGCAATTTTCACACCCTGGATTGTATTGCGCATTCATATAAAAGAAACAAACACGACATAACTATAAATAAAGCAGTCGTCATTTAATCACCGTATTTTTCATGACCAAATCTTCATTTTAGTTCCATCCTTGTGTCAGTTCTATCCTTGTGTCAGTTCTATCCTTGTGTCAGTTCGATCCTTGTGTCAGTTCTATCCTTGTGTCAGTTCTATCCTTGTGTCAGTTCAACAAGAATCCTATGCATAACATAGAATGAACGTAGGCGGGTCCAGTATTTCTAGTTGGGGGGGGGGCGGAAAGTGAACAAGTAGGCTGGGGATCCAAAATTGAGAAGGAATTGTTTGTGAATTGTAAGTTATGTCATTGTGTTACTGTATTCGTAATTTATTGCACGCGTAGCGTGCGAAACTTTTTTGACATTTATGTATATTTTCATGTAAATATCATATTTTATGATAGAAAAAAAACTTTGCTTGGGCAATTTTATGGGGGGCGTACGACGGGTCCGCCCGCCCCTGGATCCGCCTTTGATGAATGACAGACATGACAACATGAATCAACCGGCCGGGTCATTTAAACAATTTCGAAATATCACAACGTAATGATCTACGAACGTAATTTCGGTTTCAATAACTGTGTAAGAGATTTTGTTAATACCAAACAGGCAGTCGGTGAGCAAAATCAACCACGTACGAAATAGACGTTACATCTCGTACAAGATAAATAAAATACAATTTGTAACTAACTATCGTTGCTCGATTTTTTATGCATTTACTGAATTACTGTAAAAGTTACTTACATAAATAAAACAGTCCAACAAATGATTTTATTTGATGTGTGTATTGTGCAATTTTAAATTTCAAAACACGCAAATTTTAACGTCCGTATTTTGTTTAGTTTTTTGTTAAGATCGATAATATGGAGTAGCTTCTTATCACCAATACTTGCATATATTTTCATATAAAAAATGCATTTTCCTGATGTAAGAGTAACAAGGACAGGCTTGCTTGTTTCTCCTGTTGTTCTGTTTGATGGAAACATAATTCAGCTCTCACAAACAATTGTTACATATGCCGAGCATGTTGATAAATACGCTTAAAGAGACTTTAAGACTAAGCTAAAACCACTGACGGTTTGTGTAAATTATGTGATTTTATTTTTCATGTCACGAATGAGCAGAATATAACCTTTTAATATTTATTTCTTTCAATGTCAATGCCGATATTTGCGTTTCTCATGCGTACGTCTCTTACAGCGTTTTGTCCCCTATTTTTGCATGGTCAAGTGTGTTAGGGGTTTGAGTGGGGGGGTTATGTGAGTAGTATTTTGGGGAACGTGAGACTTTTAATGTATTTTTTCTAGGAATCAAATTATTATCAATATATAATCACAATTATGTTTCTAACATTGTGTATGTCGTAGACTGGTTCTACACCATTTGAAAAGGGTAAAAAGGGGTAAAAGGCCTGCAAAGGCACAAAAGCAGAAAATAGGAAAACACAACTCAACAGAATGGAAAGCGTGTTCTGACTAGCGTGTGAACAGTAGTGCGCAAACGGAACCTACGTATGCTAAATTCCGGTATATGCCGGGGCGGCAGGTGACATGAATGATGACTTATGGGGAGCAGGGTGACTATAAGGTAGCACACAGACATGCACAAATGACAAAACAATAATGCATATGACAAGTACAGTCATAACGAACAGTCAATTTACCTTGCGACGTGTAGTAAAGAATTGCAAAACGTGCCCCACATTGAGAACTTTATTTTCTGCCTCCTGCAGCTGTTACAGATAATTCAACGGTTAAAATTAGCGTCAGTTTACAAAATGGAAAAATATCATTTATATACAAATGGGGATTAAAAAGGGAAACCAGCTTCAACATCCTGGATTTCTAAAACGCCGTGTATGACGGCGTGCCATTTTGAATGACGACGCACCATATATTTACCAATACTACAATGCAAATAGTCAGTCTGCAAATTAATCAACCAATGGCAAATTTTGTCCGGAAATATTGGTACCAATGGTATGCCATCGGCAAACTTGTAAGAGTACCAATAGTTACTAACGGTATTACCCTCAACGCACCCATTTTCAGTGATTCCGACCGTCATGTAATTCCATGACGGGTATGCCGACTTTAAACCAAACCTGTAAACAATATGTTAAATAAGCTGGTACCAGTTGACTCGGGTGTACAGACACCTGTTCCTTTGGTGCACTGCAACATGGAACGGGGACCAGTTTATATGGCGGGAAATCGCCTTCTGCAATGAAATGTTACCTCATTTTACATATTATCTTCGTGTTTCATAACACATAAGTTGTTGGATAATTTTGGAAATAGAATCTGTCATCTATTTATCAGATTTAGGATGAAGACGTGTTACATACATGTGGAAATGCCTGCATTAAAAGAAAAATAGGGTAAGAATGTCCATTATTGTTCGTATGATTCACAATAATATAAAAACGCATATTTGAGAGTTGTCTCCTCTTGAAATTTACTCGAGGTTATTGAAATTTAGTTGTATTTGTTGAATTGCTCAGCCATTAATACTCTTATTAAAATATCAGCCCTCATATTTTTTTGTAATTAGTCGGAGTACTCTTTGTAGACGTTTGTTTATGCAGCTATTGAATACAATATTAATTGAGTCTGCAATAAAAGTGACTGGTACCTACATCAGTTCATACTTGTATACAGGAGTGGTAGGTCCAATGCCGATGCAGATGCGCTTTCCTGTTTACAACTGTCCTCTGGTGTAATCTCTCCAGACATGGTGAAGGCCATTTGCACTGGCACTTTAGCTTCCCCACATTAATTACCTGCTATAGAATGTATTTCAAACACACAGGCTGTGCTGGATAAAGTTGACAGGAATGAGCCTATAGGCACTGAAATGAGTTCTGTGGATTGGGCTGGTGAGCAGGGTAAGGATCCTGTCCTGGTTCGGGTGGTCGAGCTGGTCCAAAAGGTTCATAGGCCAACAAAAAGGCTTTGTGCCCTAGAAGAGCCTGAGGTCAGGAAATTTCTTAAGGAATGGCAGAATCTTTTTATTAAATATGGAGTGTTACACAGAAAGGGTGTTCTGTCTGGTAATCCTGTAGACCAGTTTGTCTTGCCAGATGTTGTCCATGACGTTGCATTCCTGGGCCTTCATGATGATGCTGGTCATCAAGGTAAAGATAGGACATCCAGTCTGTTAAAATCTTGATTCTTTTGGCCCGGTTTGGATAGTTTTGTTGAAAATAGAATAAGGAATTGCTCAATGTGTCTATGCAGATTTTGTTTCTGCACCTTTAGTTCCAGTGGTATCTACCTATCCGTTGGAGCTTGTACGGACTTCCTGTCATTGGAAATGTCCTTGGCTGGGTACGAGAATGTTTTGGTCATAACTGACCATTTTACTCGTTTTGCCATTTCAACCAGGAGCCAAACGGCACGCACCACGGCTAAGGTATTTTTTGAGAATTTCATTGCGCACTATGGATTCCCAGCTTGACTGCATAGTAACCAGGGCAGGAATTTTGAGGGAGCGGTGATATTGGAGCTGTGTCGGATTGCCATTGTGGACAGGTCTCGCACAACTCCATTTCATCCTCAGGGAAATGGTATGGCCGAAACATTTCTGAACATGTTGGAGACATTGGAGGAAGAACAGAAAAAGAATTGGAAATCTTATATTCCCACACTCGTCCATGCTTATAATTCAACCAGGCATGAGAGCACTGGTCTCACCCAGGGTTCCTGCTGTCGCTAGCCAATGGGGCCAAATGCAATGAAAATTAATTCTGGCGCATAAAAATTTCCATTGGCGATTTTTACTGGTATCTATGAAAAAATAACAAATCAAACTGGAAGTTTATACGAAATAAAAAAATCAATGATGTAAGTGGCTGAGAAAATTAAGTGGCCTGCTGATACGTGGAGGTCACGCTTGATCAGCATAATTACATTGTTTTATCTACTTTAATGACACTTTGAGAAGGTGTTGCGATGCAAGTGACACGATAATTAATTGGATAATTGGGCAAACTTTGTTTGTAGCAACTTATATTGGTGATTAACTTAAGATATGGCTGCTGTTGTTTTCTTGTATAGAAGATTAAAGAGCGGTGAGTCTTTTATAAAATAACAGTTTGAATAATTTACTAAACTTGGATCAATTAGTTAATTTAACTGATCATTTACATTGAACGATCCTTATATATATATATATACATAAATGTTTTGCCTATCGGTCATAATTATCAATATGTTCACGCCGTGTAAATCTAGTGTTAAACGTAAAATTGAGGGTTCGATAGGAACTCTTCCTTCCAAAATTGCTAAAACTGCAAATTCACCTGTTATTAGGTACTTTCAAGAATCTTGGTTTACAAATTTTCCATTTTTGAGCTATGATGCTAACAAGAAAGAAATGTTCTGTAAACTGTGTATAAAAAGCCAATATGTAAATACTTTCACATCTGGATGTAATGTGCTCAAAAAAGTGTCGATTACAAAACATATGAAAACAAAAGGTAAAAATACTCGTAATTGTGAATAAAATAACTTTATTGTTCAAAATTTAATTTAAAGTGTTGAAAATGTCAAAATGTGCAGAGAAAAGGATTATTGAATGTGATTTATGTGGATGTGTATAATGAATGTGGATTATTTGGAAATTGGATATCAAAGTTGTGGCAAGTAAGGTAATGTTTTGTTTTTATTTTATATATGTAGATCACCAGAATGCAGTTGAATCAGGGAAGATACGGACTCAGATGGAAACTGCTAGAATTGCCTCTGTCAGTTAGAGTGAGTTGGCTGTCAGAACTGCCATGGCTAATGTCTATTTCATAGCTAAGCAAGACCTTCCTTCCTCGCTGTTGTCCACTATAAACAGTCATATGTTATATCAGGTATATAAAATGCAAAATTCTAATTAAATTAAATGATTTGAAATGTCAGTCTTAGCGTCACCCGAAAGTCAGAGATATCAAACAAGGTAATCCATAATGTTGACTTAAAAGTATACACAAGTTGTCAGACTGGTTGAAACAGAGACGTTCATGCTGTCGTTTCTCAGCCAGATTTGAGTATATCTGTATATGGAGTAAGAAAAGAGCATGGACGGGTGGTGTGATAGTTTATTGTAGAATTGTCGGGACGACATTTTACTGAGAGGTGGAGGATGTCAAATGATCATTTTATTATATATATATTTATACTATTGGTATTTTGATCATGGCCATTTGTATGTCATCTCATCATATTCATAATCAGTACTGACATTTATCCAGTCCGGTACAGTATGCGTAGTAGGGTACTTTTAACATAACCTATCCCATAATGCACAGCTTTTGCACGCACTCACTGTACCACTCTTGTAGTCTGAAGATGCAAGTGGTGACATTACATGTTCTTACTCCTAGTGCGTTGTCATTATTTGTTACAGGTAAATTTTTGCATGGGGTTTTATCTACCATTTATTTGCTACTGAATTTTGTTTCATTTTAATTTCATATATTTTTCATTTTCTTCATGTTTTATACTTATTTCATACTTGCATTTTGTACATTTTACATTTAATTTAAACTATCTACAAACTATATTGAAATCCATTGTTCAAAAGTTATATGTTGAGAATAAAACATATGACTATACAATGTATTGCCCATGGACTATACAGCAATGCTGCTTGAACATTAATATTTGTTTTTCTAAAATGCTTAGAAAAACAAGGTGTTGCCTATCTAAAGGTGCAGACAATATCATAGTAGTTGTAACTTACTAATTTTTAAATACAAAAGGTCGTGTTATGCTGCTTGTCCGTCCATCTGTCCGTCCGTCCGTCCGTCCGTCCATTTTCCTTGTGCAGACAACTCCTGACCTATTTTTTTCAAACTCTCATGGATGATAGCTATTGATGTCTAGTTGTGCGTAAAGGGGAGATAATTCACATTGCTGATTTGAACCCAGACCTCCAGCACTCGAAGTGGGCACTATCACTGAACTATTAAGGTTGTCTTCAATCGGAAGTGTTTCCTCAATTGGAAGTGAGTATGTCCTTAATTGGAGTTGACTGAGTGTGTCCTCAATTTACAGTTAGTGTGCCTTCAATTTACAGTTAGTGTGTCCTCAATTGACAGTTAATGTGTCCTCAGTTGACATTCATTATGTTGAGTGTGTCCTCATTTGACATTCATTATGTTGAGTGCGTCCTCAGTTGGAGGCGAGAGTGTCCTCAATAATTACAATTATTTTACTCACCCTGGCATATTTTTATGGCCCCTAAGGGTGACATACAGGAATTGCCCTGTCTGTCTGTCCATCTGTCCATACTTATGAGAGCTACATTAGGGGGTTAGGGTTAGCTCGAAAGATGTTGCCATGTGACATTTCCATTTGACTTTATTAGCATTCTAGAAATGACAGTTTGCAAGAAAATTTCCTCGTGCTTTCACTTTTTGACCAATTTTTATCTTTTACTTACTCTTTAATCGTAGATAGTACAGCATTGGAACTTTACAGACAAGTAATTGGCAAGGAGAAAAGTCTGTGGTGTGAATGGATTTGGTATGGTATGGTTGCTTTTGGCTTTATTAAGATTCTAGAAATGGCTGTTTGCTGCAGAATTTCACCGCATCAGCATTTTGCGAGAAATGTTTGTTTTTTATTTCTTCCTTAAGGGTTGATAGTACAGGTCTGAAACATTACTGACAAGTAGTTGACATGTACAGAAACCAGTGGCATGGTTGATTTCGGCATGGCATGGCTAGTTTTGACTGTATTGAGATTCTAGAAATGAGCGCTTGCGAAAAAAATCTCTGTGAGTTGCGGAAAATTTTTGATTTTTAATATCTCCGCCATTATTCAGAGTATTGCGCTGAAATTGCACATGCTAGTAATGGACATGCATAGAAATCTGGGGCTTGAAGGATGTGGCCATGCGACGTTTCCATTTGACTTTATTAGCATTCTAGAAATGACAGTTTGCAAGAAAATTTCCTCGTGCTTTCACTTTTTGACCAATTTTTATCTTTTACTTACTCTTTAATCGTAGATAGTACAGCATTGGAACTTTAAAGACAAGTAATTGGCAAGGAGAAAAGTCTGTGGTGTGAATGGATTTGGTATGGTATGGTTGCTTTTGGCTTTATTAAGATTCTAGAAATGGCTGTTTGCTGCAGAATTTCACCGCATCAGCATTTTGCGAGAAATGTTTGTTTTTTATTTCTTCCTTAAGCGTTGATAGTACAGGTCTGAAACATTACCGACAAGTAGTTGACATGTACAGAAACCAGTGGCATGGTTGATTTCGGAATGGCATGGCTAGTTTTGACTGTATTGAGATTCTAGAAATGAGCGCTTGCGAAAAAAATCTCTGTGAGTTGCGGAAAATTTTTGATTTTTAATATCTCCACCATTATTCAGAGTATTGCGCTGAAATTGCACATGCTAGTAATGGACATGCATAGAAATCTGGGGCTCGAAGGATGTGGCCATGCGACGTTTCCATTTGACTTTATTAGCATTCTAGAAATGACAGTTTGCAAGAAAATTTCCTCGTGCTTTCACTTTTTGACCAATTTTTATCTTTTACTTACTCTTTAATCGTAGATAGTACAGCATTGGAACTTTACAGACAAGTAATTGGCAAGGAGAAGAAGTCTGTGGTGTGAATGGATTTGGTATGGTATGGTTGCTTTTGGCTTTATTAAGATTCTAGAAATGGCTGTTTGCTGCAGAATTTCACCGCATCAGCATTTTGCGAGAAATGTTTGTTTTTTATTTCTTCCTTAAGCGTTGATAGTACAGGTCTGAAACATTACCGACAAGTAGTTGACATGTACAGAAACCAGTGGCATGGTTGATTTCGGAATGGCATGGCTAGTTTTGACTGTATTGAGATTCTAGAAATGAGCGCTTGCGAAAAAAATCTCTGTGAGTTGCGGAAAATTTTTGATTTTTAATATCTCCACCATTATTCAGAGTATTGCGCTGAAATTGCACATGCTAGTAATGGACATGCATAGAAATCTGGGGCTCGAAGGATGTGGCCATGCGACGTTTCCATTTGACTTTATTAGCATTCTAGAAATGACAGTTTGCAAGAAAATTTCCTCGTGCTTTCACTTTTTGACCAATTTTTATCTTTTACTTACTCTTTAATCGTAGATAGTACAGCATTGGAACTTTACAGACAAGTAATTGGCAAGGAGAAGAGTCTGTGTTGTGAATGGATTTGGTATGGTATGGTTGCTTTTGGCTTTATTAAGATTCTAGAAATGGCTGTTTGCTGCAGAATTTCACCGCATCAGCATTTTGCGAAAAATGTTTGTTTTTTATTTCTTCCTTAAGCGCTGATAGTACAGGTCTGAAACATTACCGACAAGTAGTTGACATGTACAGAAACCAGTGGCATGGTTGATTTCGGCATGGCGTGGCTAGTTTTGACTGTATTGAGATTCTAGAAATGAGCGCTTGCGAAAAAAATCTCTGTGAGTTGCGGAAAATTTTTGATTTTTAATATCTCCGCCATTATTCAGAGTATTGCGCTGAAATTGCACATGCTAGTAATGGACATGCATAGAAATCTGGGACTCGAAGGATGTGGCCATGCGACGTTTCCATTTGACTTTATTAGCATTCTAGAAATGACAGTTTGCAAGAAAATTTCCTCGTGCTTTCACTTTTTGACTAATCTTTATCTTTTACTTACTCTTTAATCGTAGATAGTACAGCATTGGAACTTTACAGACAAGTAATTGGCAAGGAGAAAAGTCTGTGGTGTGAATGGATTTGGTATGGTATGGTTGCTTTTGGCTTTATTAAGATTCTAGAAATGGCTGTTTGCTGCAGAATTTTCATTTTATATTGTGACCGTGTGGATAATTAATACTCCTCATGTTGCAGTAAATTGAACTTCTGGCAAATTGTTTTGATTTTCACTATATATTCCTTTTGGCCACTATCTAACCCTTTTATGGTGTAAACTTTGGTCCCATATCGCTTACAATGAGACCAGGTTATAATCGCACGAAGGTGCATATTTATTTAATATTTAGTGTCAAATATATAGTATGATACAAGTTGAAGAAAATCGAGGAAAAACGTTGTTAGATCAGCATAAATTTAACATGGATAGCCTGGTCAACATACAACATGAACTGTACATAATAAACCGAATCCAGGGTTCACTTTCCCTTTACAACTGCAATGATCAACACAAAACCTGCAGTATTTACATGCAATACACAGTACACAAGTATTTGATTTGCATGATACAGACAAAGTGGTTACATATTTCACATTTTTGGTCTTTTAAAACAAACAGACATATACATATACAGTGTGAGGAAATAACAATAAGTTATGGTACAAGGGGAATAACTCAGGTAACAATTCAGTCATTGTAATAGCAAATAGCATGACGAAACAAGAACAACTTATAGCACTAGCGATACTTATTTACCTGATCAGCATTAGATTGTGATTTACCGTCTACCATGAAAGTGGAGCCTCAACACTTAGTACAGAGCCTCAATATAAACAGGGGGGCCCTTACTCTTAATACAGGGCCTCAATACAAACAGGGGGGCCCTTACTCTTAATACAGGGCCTCAATACAAACAGGCCTTAACACTCGGTACTGGGCCTCCATACAAACAGTAAGGCCTCAACACTTAGTAAGTGCCTCCATACTAAATAGTGGGGCTTCAGACTATGTACAGGGCTCACATACATACAGTAGGGCCTTAAAACTTAGTATGGACCTCCAATCAAACATAGGAGCCTTAACACTTAGTATGGACCTTGACACTTAGTACAGTCCCTCCATGTAAAAGATGGGGGCCTCAGCGCCTAGTGTATGGGCTCAACACCTAGTACCAGGCCTCTGTGCAATCAGTGGGGCCTCTGGTCTCAGAACAATGGCCTCTACACCAACCACATAAACAGTAACTTTCGTATGAAGACAACTTTTGGGATCATTATAATTTTTGGGTGGACTCATTATTAAGTTGAAATGTATTCTGTAAATGAAGTGGTCTTTACATTGAGGTAGTGTCCATATTGAAGTTGTCTCCAATTGAAGTTTTTACTTTGCATACATTTATACGCAATAAGTGCTTTCTTTAAACTATGTATAATTACATGAAAAATTTAATTAAAAATGAAACACAATTATATATAATCTACTTTTAATAAATTATTATGTAAATAATGATACATTTAAGGATGAATTAATATTGTTCATTTTGTTACTTTAAAATGGGTGTCCTATCCATAGATATATATAATGGGATTAACTTTCAATGTTTACAATACCAATTCAAAATTTCAAGCAGACAGGTGTGTTGATTTTTGTTTTGATAAGAAAGTGGGGACTGTATGGAAACACACCATTTTGTTTGACACAAGATTTCAAGATTCAGCGTGTTTTCTGAATTTGTAAAGCAACTTTTAATTGGTCAATTGAATCTTGTTTTGTAAGTTATTTTAATGTAACCTGGTAATTCATTGGATAACACCTTGAATAGTGTCCAATCAAATTCACTTGGATAAAAGCGGGAAAAGTCAGAAGCTACAGGACAAGCATGCTGGTCAGACATGGTTTTTGACTGAGAAGTTTTTTTAAGGATTCATGGCATGGAGTTTACAGGTAAGTGGACTTGTTACAGTTAGCTTTTATGCTTCAGCTCATGTAAATTTGCATGTTTTATTAACCAGGTTTTGTGAAGGAAAAATTCTGGTTATTAAATTGGCGTGTGTCGGCAGGCAGGTGGGCGGACGTCCACAATTTCTTCTGCTCGCAATGCCTACTACATTTCTCAATGTATTTTGACCAAACATTCTCATATTTAACATCTCCAAGTGTCCCAGCGCATATTTTAAGGGTTTTGTGATTTGATAATTTTTTTTATGGAATTATGGAGGAAAATCAAGATTTTTGTCAAATTTTCATTGAAGGGTATGACCTGGGCCTCTGGGTTACAAGTCCAACACACTAATCACTAGACCACGGCTCTGATTGCACAAACTTTAATTTGTAGGACTTAATAGGAAGGATGATTAATTTATTCATGTTGTTTTTTGTGAAAATGTGTGCGTTGCTTTTATCCACCATTTCCATTCAATAGTATAACATACCATATATTCCATTATAAACGCCCCTCCCCTTTTTGAACAAGAGATAACCAAAGTGACTTGCCCTGATAGGCTATTTTATTCCGAGATGAACGATAGAAATTAGTAGAAAAATAGACTTTTTAACTCTGAGGAATGACACAAACACATTTTCAAAAATGTAACGCCCCGGGGCGTTTATTAGGGAATATATGGTAAGACTGTTTTTTTTCCATTTTTATACCTTTTTGTGTCGGTAACCTTTTCTAAGTAGTAATTTTTTCAATGATGTCAATATGTGCTTGTATATGTATGTATATGTTTGTTATACTGTAGTCATGTATGTATATGTTTGTTATACTGTAGTCATGTATGTGTATGTTTGTTATATTGGATTCATGTATGTGTATGTTTGTTATATTGTAGTCATGTATGTATATGTTTGTTATACTGTATTCATGTATGTGTATGTTTGTTATATTGTATTCATGTATGTGTATGTTTGTTATATTGTATTCATGTATGTGTATGTTTGTTATATTGTATTCATGTATGTGTATGTTTGTTATATTGTATTCATGTATGTGTATGTTTGTTATATTGTATTCATGTAAGTATATGTTTGTTATACTGTGGTCATGTATCTATATGGTAGATATTCATCAGTCATGTATGTATACATCAGTTGTACTATAGTAATGTTTGTATATATCAGTTATACTATAGTAATGTTTGTATATATCAGTTATACTATAGTTGTGTATGTATATATATCAGTTATACTATAGTAATGTTTGTATATATCAGTTATTCTATAGTCATGTATGTATATGTCAGTTATATTAAAGTTACGTATGTATATGTTTGTTATACTATAGTTGTGTATGTATATGTCAGTTATTCTATAGTCATGTATGTACATGTCAGTTATACTATAGTAATGTTTGTATATGTCAGTGATACTATTGTTATGTATGTATATGTCAGTTATACTACAGTCATGTATGTATATATCAGTTATACTACAGTCATGTGTATAAATATCAGTTATACTAAAGTCATTTATGTATATATAGTCAAGCCGGGGTCGTGGTCCAGTGGTTAGTGCGTTGGATTTTCAACCCGGAGATCTGGGTTCAATCCCGGGCGCGGAGGTCATATCCTTCTATGAAAATTTGACAAAAATGTCCATTTTCCTCCATATATGTGGAAAAGTTGCCGGCTCCTTGTGGAAGGGTAAGTTAATACTGGTTAGCATACAGTCCAGGAACACTGGTTAGGTGATCTGGTCGCCTTATGTAACTGAAAAATTGTTGAAAATGTTAAACCCCAGTGACAATAAATCACATTATAACTAAAACTATACTACAGTCATGTATATGTCAGTTATGCTATAGTTGTGTATGTATATGTCAGTTATAATATACTATAGTTGTGTATGTATATGTCAGTTATAATATACTATAGTTGTGTATGTATATGTCAGTTATACTATAGTTGTGCATGTATATGTCAGTTATACTATAGTTGTGTATGTATATGTCAGTTATACTATAGTTGTGTATGTATATGTCAGTTATACTATAGTTGTGCATGTATATGTCAGTTATACTATAGTTGTGCATGTATATGTCAGTTATACTATAGTTGTGTATGTATATGTCAGTTATACTATAGTTGTGCATGTATATGTCAGTTATACTATAGTTGTGTATGTATATGTCAGTTATACTATAGTTGTGTATGTATATGTCAGTTATACTATAGTTGTGTACGTATATGTCAGTTATACTATAGTTGTGTACGTATATGTCAGTTATACTATAGTCATATATGTATATGTTAGATATCCTATAGTCATGTTGTAAAAAACTGGCCCAAGACTAAGTTCAAAAACTTTTACTTTTAGCTAGTGATGTGCTGCAAGATGGTGAGAAAAGATGGTTCTAGGGCCAGGAGAGAAAAACCCGGAGCGGCAGGATCCAAAGCAAGTGGTGTGATCCAAGATGACAAAAAAGCTGGTTCTGGGGTCTGAAGAGAGAAAAACTCAACAGGCCTGATATATCAATGCCAAGTTTCTACAAATGGTAGACATGGTCAAGATGTCCACTGACTTTGGTGGGGTCCTTGCAGTTTTGCACACTACACATTGTGTTGAAGATACTTTACGTTGTACTTTGAATGTTTAAAGATTTCAGTCAGATACAGTAGACTTCTCAACATAGTGTGAGTTTCCTTAGTAAGCACATGTATGATTGTAATTTTTATGTTGACGTTCACTCAAACCTGTATAATAAGGCCATCTTTGGGAGTGAAATAACAATGCTTATTTGAGGTGGTCTATAGAGGTTGAAATAAACTGCTGCTATTACTTTCACTGAAATACAATCACTGACTATTGTGGCAGGTGAGGAACCAATGCTTCAGTGCTACAAAACTTTCTTGATTAAAGAGTATTCTGAGATCAAATAAGAATATTTTTTGTAAAGGCCTGCAAATCTACTTTTTGTACAAGCATTATTTGCTCACGTGTGTAATGTGTTAAGCTAATTTCCATTGTTAATACACCCTCAGTGAAGTTCAGTACAATGTTAACAGTCACAGCGAACTGTTTGTTGGACATATAGAATTACGGTATTCCTTTTGCTTTCCAATTCCAGGTAGAAGTGTAAATTGCCCATGGCAGAAAAAGATCTGGGAGGGAGATCAAGTGGAAGGATTGTGCTCTAGACTCTAGTATCGTGTTACAGGATATGGCAATAATGGTAAGATCAAGTGTGTGCTCCCACATTTATTTTTATCATTAATGTAGGGGTTGACCCCGTTATTAAGACGGCTTCATGACCAGTGAACTACATAGACTGGCCAATAGTTTTTAAGACTAATGTCTCGGTCTCAGGCAGAAGTTTAAATGCTGCTGGGCACATCATACATTTTGTCAGCATTATTCATACTTTAAATTGTACCTTACCTTGTTCAAGAATTCATTCTGACACCATATACTTAGCAACATAATAGTTTAATTTCAAGTTGTCAATTTCTTTTGTATTATACTAGGTTTTCAGATGATCCATTTTTGCATAATTGTGGTTCTACAGTATTTTTTTATCTCAGAAATCCAATTACTGTTTCTTTGCAGACAGATGTTTGTAATGTTGACTATTATAGTAGAATCGATTATGGATTATTTTTCTTTTCTTTCACTGTAGGTTTATAAAATATGCTCGTAATAGTGAAATGGTCTTAATTTAGGGGTGGTCGTAAGGCAGAGTTTAGGCGTACTTCTTAAAGAAACACTTCAGCCTGTCACTTGTTTTCTTCAAAATTGTCCAGATTTACATGTGATTTAATGACAATATAACAGAAAAAACTCTTCAAGCTGTTTGTAAGCCTCTCCATTTTTTTCTGATTTCAGGTCAATATTGACTCCCATGAGATCTTGGCTTTCACAAAATTTGTGAGCGATCCAAACTGAAATACTGGTTCTGTGGGTAGCTTGATGTGCTTATCATATACTTGACCGAGGCCACCGAGGGTGTTGGCTCAGTTGTGCAAATTTCCCTTCACAGTACATGTTGTTGATTCTATGTATCTGTACTACAATTTAATTAGCATAGTTATGTTTGGCATTTTGGGTAATTAATAAGGTCATTCAATCTTTTGATCACCAGTTTAAAAACCAGATAAATGCATAATGTCACAATCAGCTCCTTAACTTGCAGCTTTGCTTCAGTCCTGAGCTGAATTTTTGCTTTCATAATTGAGGTTACATTATATGTAATTGTTATGCATATTTCACAAACTTGGACCTCATTTAAGTTTTTTGTTCAATGTGTCAACACCTACAGTTTGTGGGTTTCTTTGCAGACGCAAGCAATCAATGGTGGAAATAAAGGCCTGATGCTGCTCCATAATTGGACTTGGCAAAGAAATTTTAAGATTATGTATTTTATTTTTGCTCAGTTTTCTGTGTGATAGTTTGTGGCTGTTGGAGTGTGTGTCTTGCATAATTTAGTGATTATTTGAGAGGTATAATTGTTTAGTCATCCTGTTTTCAAGGTGCTTTTTTGGACTGTGGTACAAGCACAGGCAGTAGTAAATCAACAAAAAAATTCCCTTCTATAGAATGTCTAATAATATGACTGACATACATGTAATTAAAAATAAAGAATTCCGTTGTTTAATAGATTGCGTTTTGCAAGGTTGGACAGAAAAAAACACAGCACTACACGAGAACAAACCACCAACATGACTCTTACTCACAGGCAGTCGAAGCAAAAATTGAAATCGAAGACGCCCAACTCGACCGAAAAATTCTCATCCAAAAAAAAAATTGTCTAAGAATACAAGTTAATCAAAAACAAAGAATACTCAAAACCCAAAAATTCTATTCCATAAAAAATTTGTCAAAGAATACGAGTTAATCAAAAACAAAGAATTCTGGAGCACCAATGAAGGGAATGTTCCTATCTTTTGTGATTCAGAATTCATGTTGGTGCACAGTTCAAGCACCGGGCTCGTATTCCAAGACATTTTCTTATGGAAGGGAACTTTTGGGTTGAGTTGGGTGTCTGATTCTTATTTTGACATGCCTGTCACTACGCCTGTGAGTAGAAGTCATGTTGATGGGTTTGTTTTTTGTACAGTGTTGTATTTTCTGTATTGTTGTTTACCATGATGATCCAGATATTTTTAAATATTCCCTTTCTTGTGATGTTTATTCTTGTCATTGTATATTGTGGAAATAAACAAATACCATGCTTTGTTAGTTGGCATTTTTAAATACATAAATAAATTTAGGTGTGTCACTTGCTTATTAACACAATTCAAGTAATATACATTGTTAGTAAACTAGTGACTGACCTAAATTAGAACTGATCAAATATTGTAGAAACACAATATAAAATGAACAGATTTATTTACCAGAATATTTCATACTACACAGAAAAGTTCAAATACTCAATTACAGCACACAAGAAAAAAACAGCATTTTTACTTCACATAAAATTCATATTAGTCAAAGAAAAGCAAACATAAGTATTTACAAACTTCACACTACAGTCAGAAAAACAAGTTGTATATTTATATAAAAGTACAGTACAAATGTATAAGTATTTTTTATAAGACAAGAAAAACAGCAAACTGGTAAATATACTGAAAGACATGAAAAAAGCAGGAAGGAAATTTTGCATAAAAAAAAAAGAAAAAAAACGCCAAAATTCAAGGGGAAAATTTTTTGATAAGTCTATAATCTGTTCTGGACTTTTCATATGCCACAAAATGCGAAAAAATGGGTTCTCCAGTTTTACAGCTGTACCTTTTTACAATAGCCGTATTTATATGGGTAAATACCCATGTAATTTTCTAATACATCTTAAAAACACATGAAACAATAACAACAGAACTGGAGTAACAAGTAGATTTTTTAAAGATGGTGTAGCCTGTTTTCATAGACATCCCAACAACAATGATGGCACTCAAAGATCTTTGAGTCTAAAAACTGCCATCTTGGCAATGATATGTCTTTGAAACAGGTTACACAGTGTGCCCATACAACTTTTTGGTAATACAGCAAGCAAAGTTTATGAACAAACCACTAGATTCTAAGGCCAAAAGTGTGAACTACAAGCGCAATGTGATGTTTTTCTTTCTGCCTGTAGACATTAAACATGCTGAATCATAAGACATCTTCAAGAAAAAGCTTAAAACATACTATTTTGGAAAATTCTATGAATTCTTTTAATTACAATAATTACTTCAAAGGTGGTCATCATCTTTATTCTTTTTTATTTAATTTCTGTATTTATTCTAAACAAATTTTCTAATTATATTTTTTCAATTATTTTTATCTATTAATGTACAACGCCATTGATTCTAGGCGTTTAATTAAGTATAACTCTTTACTGTTTTTTTTTATAAATGAACAGATTTAGCCCGATAACAGGAAAACTGTACTTTGCCAAACAAAATTTTGCAGAAAAAATATTTTCCCATTTTCGAGCAAAAGTATTCATCAATCAAATACATTGTGCTTGTAGTTCACACTTTTGGCCTTAGCCTCCACTTTATTTGGTCATATCTGATAAAGAAATAAAGTACTTATCTGAAGCTGAAGATTTCGAATTAATCATTTTGATAACTTTGCTTGCTGTATTACCAAAAAAATGAAGTCAAAGTCACATGGTATGGGCACACAGCTAAAACACGGTTTTGGTGCTGATCACGAATGAATGATTGTTCTTTCATAAATATTGAAATTCAAAATTCTGTAGTGTATGTAACCATTAAAAGTTTATTTTGCAACAGTTTCATTGTTTCTCGTACATTGGCTAATGTGTATTTATGTTATGTCTGAATTGGCCAAAATTTGTAATGCTATGAATGAACATCATTGAAAATTACTACTTAGAAAAGGTTAAACACTTCACTAAAAGGTAAAAATGAAAGAAAAAATCTCCTGATATACCGCACGATGGAAATGGTGAATAAATGATGCATGCACTTTAGGGGAAAACTTGATTTGTGCAGGGGAACTTTGTAATTAACTCCAATAAAATATGCTATCTAAAAATTTACTTCTATGAGCTAGTGAGACTACTATCAGCACCAATACCATGTTACAGCCAACATGTAACCTTCATAATAACTATCTGAGATATGAGATTCATTTTGGGTCGTTTGAGGGTCAAATAAACAACACAAACACACAGATTTAAACATTCACAAGCCTCACAGCAACATATCTGCTTCTACACTCATCTAGGTTATTCTTCTGCGACAATATAGAACCTGAAATCACAGAAAAAATGCTGATACTAAGAGTTATCATAAACTTTGTCAAGTCACTTCTCATTCCAGTTGGTAGGTCAACGTGACATGATTATGTAGATCATTAAGTGGATAAAAGTTCAAGTCTTTCTAACATCATATCAAGTCATAGTTACAGTTTCTTTATCATACACTTTTTACTAGTTAATTATACTGTACTAGTGTTAGAGTAGTTTACAATGTTAGTGTGAACTGCATCACATCTGCCTCACAGGTAACCTGAACACAGATCAATCCTGAAAAACCTAATACAAGTTTATAAGACTTCCAAAGCTCTTCAACATTAATTTGTTATATGTTAAAAAGTAATGGAATCCCATCTTATGTCTGGAAGAAAATTTGAATTTCCCCTCAGTTTCATCCCTGGGGAAGAACCTATACAAACAATTTATCAATTTGCTCTCACCTTTCAAATGTTTGTATTCTTCTTCAAAGGTGTCCACATTGATGAACCAATGGTGTACAAAAGCACTACTACAAGATGCAAGCTTGGAAGTAAAAAGTCAACTTTAAACTGAAATGTAAAACAAAAATCAATGCAGAATCATGTTCAATGACAGTTTTTTGAACATTTCAGCAGCATGTTTTATAAAATATAAGTTTTGAAATATATAGAAATGTAGCAGATTGATAAGCTACAAGTTATATTGTACCCAGGTTAGAATTTACATTGTTTGTTTGTATGTGACTTATTGTCACTGCGGCCCGCTGAATTGAGGTACAATTGTAACTTACTACCAAAATTGTCAAGAACAACTGAACAGCCATATAACTGTCTGTAGAAAACTTCAAAGAAACCATTTAAAGCTACTAGTCACTAGAAAACCCCAAACAACGCCCACACGTCACCCCACCTCCCTCCACTACTCTATACTCTCTCATAATTGAAACAACATAAAATAAGAAAACAATTTAAGATTAAACTGATTTAAAAGCATAGTTCGCAACAAGCCATGAACTTGAAATCACCCTTCATTAATCTGGAATGATTAACATATACAACTCAAAATTTGCTAAGGATCACTTTTTTACAGTTCGTTACTTTTGTGTATTTGTAATACATATGAAAATTGATCAAAAGGAATTAAATATAATTAGTTTGGAATTGATTTTTATGAAAATAATGACAATGGAAGTGTTCCTTGATGTGTGCCTGTTGCGGAAAGAGTGCGGTGGATGAAAATCAACATTTTGGAGATCACATAGTGAAATTAAAAAAATCATGCAAATCAGGAAATGGTTGGCGTATGGTGTTTAATACCGAGTATGGTGTCCGTGGGCATTATTTACAGCCTGGCATCGCTGCCGCATGCTGCTGATGAGCCTGCAGACCTTATGATGAGAAATCTGGGCACATTCCTCCATAAATCCGGGGACCTTGCTGGCCAATCCATGCGGACTATAGTTGCCTCCTCAAGATATCGGTTTGTGATGTGGGCTATGTGTACACAGGTGTTATCATCCATAAGAATGAAATCAGGGCTGACTGTGCCAGCGTATGTGCGTACATGGACGCTTAAGATTTCATTGACGTACCTTACTGCCGTCAGTGTACCGTTTTCAATGATGTGCAGTTTTCTCCTGAGTGCTTATTCCCGCCCACATCATGACTGAACCCCCACCAAAACGGTCGTGTTCTGCAACGCATGCTGGAGCTAAGCGTTCATTTGGACTTCTCCAAACCCTAGCCCGTCTGTCTGTGAAGTCCACACAAAACCTTGACTCATCAGTGAGGAGGACCGGGTCCAATCATTAACTGTCCATGTGACATGAGTCTGCACCCATTGCAATATGGCATTGTGTCAATGGAATGCAAATTGTTGGCCTCCTTGACCTCATCCCAGCATCATGCAACCTGTTTCTGTTTGTGTGCTTACACACACACCAGTTGCATTCTGGAAGTCGTTACATAAGGTCGTAGCGTTCGAGAACTGTTGGTGCCTGGCCTGAAGGACAATAAATTGGTCCTGGGCTGGAGTCGTTGAACGTTCCCGACCTTCGGCATGGCCCTGCAAGACATTTCCAGTCGTTTGGAATCGGTTCCACATCCAGGCAACAACGCTTTGGGATACCCCAAGGACATCGGCAATGTGCCTTTGTGAACGGCCAGCCTCCAACATTCCTATACCCCTGTTCATGTTATCTTCACTAAGACAACGTCTAACCTATCGATTTGCCATAGTTTGCTAATTTCGAACACAGTGAAAGCACATGGCCATAAAACACCAAATTTTCATGGGTATGCTTATCCATATGCTTATCGTGCAAGGTGTACATGACAAAATGATAACTTAAGTACACAATTATGAGGTCCCCGTACAGGTCTATTGTTAGCAAAATATGATTTTAGTATGATGAAAATAGGACTGAAATATGCAATGTCAAAAAGGTGATCCTTAGCAAATTTTTAGTAGTATATTAGACAAGATACAAAAACAAATATAAACTTTACAACTTACAAAAATAATATTTCTACAGAATATAAATTACATAAAATATTTATCATGATGTACTACCAACTATATAAAACTCAAAAATAGAGGAAAATATAGGAATATTAGAATCAGCTGACTACCTGCTGGTTGTGAGAGGTTCATTTACGTTGAAATTGAAGTGGCCATTGTTAAGAGATGACCATTGATGAGGGGTGACCATTGTTGACAGGTGACTATTGTTGGGAGGTGACCACTGTTAATGGGTAACTATTCACGGAGGTTTCACTGTATGGGGATTTGAAGTGGCCAATGTTGAGAGGTGACCATTGTTGGGAGGTGACAATTGTTGAGGTGACCATTGTTAACAGGTGACTATTCAGGGAGGTTTCACTGTATGGGAATTTTAAGTGGCCATTGTTAACATGTGACCATTGTTGGTAGGTGACCAATGTTGGGAGGTGACCATTGTTAACAGGTGACTATTCAGGGAGGTTTCACTGTATGGGAATTTTAAGTGGCCATTGTTAACATGTGACCATTGTTGGTAGGTGACCAATGTTGGGAGGTGACCATTGTTAACAGGTGACTATTCAGGGAGGTTTCACTGTATGGGAATTTTAAGTGGCCATTGTTAACATGTGACCATTGTTGGTAGGTGACCAATGTTGGGAGGTGACCATTGTTAACAGGTGACTATTCAGGGAGGTTTCACTGTATGGGAATTTTAAGTGGCCATTGTTAACATGTGACCATTGTTGGTAGGTGACCAATGTTGGGAGGTGACCATCGTTGACAAGTGACCATTGTTGACAGGTGACCATTGTTGTGAGGTGATCATTGTTGTGAGGTGACCATTGTTGTGAAGTGACCATTGTTGTGGAGTGACCATTGTTGTGAGGTGACCATTGTTGATGGTTGACCATTGTTGTGGAGTGACCATTGTTGTGAGGTGACCATTGTTGATGGTTGACCATTGTTGTGGAGTGACCATTGTTGTGAGGTGACCATTGTTGACAGGTGACCATTGTTGTGAGGTGACCATTGTTGACAGGTGACCATTGTTGTGAGGTGACCATTGTTGTGAGGTGACCATTGTTGACAGGTGACCATTGTTGTGAGGTGACCATTGTTGTGAGGTGACCATTGTTGACAGGTGACCACTGTTGTGAGGTGACCATTGTTGACAGGTGACCATTGTTGTGAGGTGACCATTGTTGTGAGGTGACCATTGTTGTGAGGTGACCATTGTTGACAGGTGACCATTGTTGTGAGGTGACCACTGTTGTGAGGTGATCATTGTTGACATGTGACTATTGTTGACAGGTGACTATTCAGGGAGGTTTCACTGTATAACATTACTTTTGGGATGCTTCAAATTCTAATTCATTTTCAGATTATGAAAAGAATTTTCTATATGAGTGATCACACACAGAACTTACCATTGTTTGCACATTGTTGAAACTGTTTCCCTTCTGTTAGTGTTGTCAAGAAGAAAAATCATCATCCAGGTCATAACCAGACATCCCAGCATCAATACACCCAATCATATCAGTCAATGGTTCCTTTCTTAAGTGTTTTCTCAACTTTTCTGATGTGAAATCACAATCTGACTCTGAAATTTGAAAACTGATGATATAAGAGTGAAGTCACACAAACATACTGGAGTACATGTTACAAGGATCTGTTATAGACTTAAAATAATAAGTTGAATAAAACATGTTGTTAGCATGGTCTCTCTGTACTGTGTCCTTTATAACGACTTTAAGCACTTGATAGTATATTAGGCCATACCATATCGCTTCTATGTTTAGCGTAACATCAAGGTTCAAAAACCTATCTAGCTATCTGGAAAAAACAAACAAGTACCTTCGGAGAAAAACACAAATTCCCTGCTTAATTGCTACAAAATATTAGCTTCTATCAAAAGTTCAAACAGTCACTCAATGAAAAAAAACATGCTTCATTTTATTAATCATAACAGAAGCACAATATTGATCAATTATGATGACTGGAAGGTGTATTGATACAAAGCAAGTCATTCCAGCATCTAATGGTTCAATAAAGGTATTTAAAGAGATATAAACATATACAGTAAAGTTCCACCTGACGACAGGTCTGATAATATGACCGTCCCACTAATACGACCGTCCCGCTAATACAACCGCTTTTCTAAAGTACCAAGTTTTTCCCTTTTCATTTCAATTATTAAAAGGTCTAATAATACGACTGGGCAGCTATTCCGTATTACAACCACTTTATTAGACGCAATCTGTAAATTACTGTTGTTTTAGGTCCTGCTCTCTATGAACAAGAACATGAACAAGTTGATTATTATCAGGCTGTACGTATTTCACACCGACTGCAGGCGTTAAGTTATTGTTGTTGTCGTTTACAACTTACTAATTTATGGGATACAACTACTTTATGGCATGCAGAAATTGCTAGTAGCGCTGAAGCAATCTCTATCCACAGTTGTCATTCGTTATCTCTCCCATACATCTCTGTCACATCTCAGCGTTTTACAAGATTCTTAACACATAAGGATCATTTTATAGTCTGATTGGACTACACGTAAGGATCATTTTATAGTCTGATTGGACTACACGTAAGGATCATTTTATAGTCTGATTGGACTACACGTAAGGATCATTTTATAGTCTGATTGGACTACACGTAAGGAGGATTTTATAGTCTGATTGGACTACATGTAAGGAGGATTTTATAGTCTGATTGGACAACACGTAAGGAGGATTTTATAGTCTGATTGGACTACATGTAAGGAGGATTTTATAGTCTGATTGGACAACACGTAAGGATCATTTTATAGTCTGATTGGACTACATGTAAGGAGGATTTTATAGTCTGATTGGACAACACGTAAGGATCATTTTATAGTCTGATTGGACTACATGTAAGGAGGATTTTATAGTCTGATTGGACTACACGTAAGGAGGATTTTATAGTCTGATTGGACAACACGTAAGGAGGACTTTATAGTCTGATTGGACAACACGTAAGGAGGATTTTATAGTCTGATTGGACTACACGTAAGGAGGATTTTAAAGTCTAATTGGACTACATGCAAGGAGGATTTTATAGTCTGACTGGACTACACATAAGGAGGATTTTATAGTCTGGGCCATTTTTCATAGCCTGAGACTCGGACTATTCCTTTTAACGTGCAGTGAAACGTTTTCAGGACTACATTTTTTCAGTACTTGCAAGTTTTGCAATTTTGTGGAAAATCACATTTACATTTTATTTTTACCCGCAATTTTTGAGTTATGAGTGTTAAATTCTAGCCCTGCTACAGGGATTTCCCTGACGCAGGTTTCTTGCATCCCTGACACGAAATTCAGCACAGGGACTCGCATTGTGAGTGAATATCGCATCCTAGAGACCACTTCTGACTCGGAATTTGCCCTTGGTATTTTCTGTGTGGGACCCCAAGGGACCTCTAAAGTGTTTGAGATGGGAGTCCTGGGAACCCTGGGTTGAAAAATCTTAGGGAAAACCATGCTGCTAGTAACATGTTTCCATTTTATGAAAACCTGATTTTTGTGACAATTCCTGTCACTTGTGATTATTTTGTAGCTGTTGAAATACAAAAAAATGACTAAAATGCAGTCTACAAACGACCTGAATTTTGACCTTAGCACTTTTATTTTCCCAACATGTAAACATAAAAAGGTTATACAATGTATACAATGTCATAATTATGTATAGTTGTTGATATTGCCCCCCCCCCCCCAATTATGTGCTTATTTTTTCCCCCAAATCAGCTATTTAGCGCTTAATTTTTCCCCTCTGAAAAGGCCAGGCCCTTTCCCCAAACTCGGAAAAAAACCCTGGTATTGCAGACGAAGTTTGTTTTGACAAGCCTAAGGATACTCCGAGGCAGTCTTGCTGATAAACGCTCGTACATGAAAGATTATGAGAAAAATAAACGTGACTGAACATTCAATAAGAATTTGAGTATTGATCATGCTTGGTTAAGATACACAGATAATGGCATGACCTGCACCTATAGCACTATATATAGTGACGATAAAAGAGTGGAATCAAAGATAGACAAAGCTCATGTGTTTATCATCTCCTTCAACTTTTATGGAAACTGGAATCCCCCATACTTATCAAAACCCTTCAGGCTTTATAAACATGGGGAATCCCCCATACTTATAAAAAACAGAACCCTTCAATCGCTCTCCACCCATAAACCTTCAAATATTTTCTTTTTTTTTGAGGCTTTTTAAATATAAAATCGATACGCGTACATGTATCAATTTTAACGAGTTGGGGGAATTCCTATTCGCGTTAGAACGGTTTATAATACAATCTTATGTGTCCTTTAGCGGTAGATTTAAATTCGTTGTACGTTAAGGGGTATTTTCTGATCCTAGTGTCTGGATAATTAATATCAAATGACTGCATTTTATTAATTATTCTTTTTTGCGTTTTGACGCAGTCCCAAAATATTTTTGTCCTTCCATCACCAAAGTCCACATGTAATAATCATAGTTTTTTCATAGATTTAATTTTTCTCCTATATGACAAATTAATGTTTAGCATGTAAACAACCGTCTTCTTAAGAAGCTAGTGTTCTGTGCCATACAAATGTTCATCACGTACAATAACGGGGTATGTTACTACATCGTTATAAATAATATTCATGTTCGGCGTTTTGACAAAGGCTGATATGAAAAAGTATCGTTTATTTTCATTATTGGCGATAACAACTCGGTTATCCTCATTTTGTTTTATACAAATTATAGCATCCGCGCTAACTTCGAGCGAAAATAAAAGAGTATCTAATAGTTTATCTTTAAGAATTTTTATATCCGATTCTAGTTGTTAAATTTTGGTATTATTTCCTACGATGGCTTTACCTACAAACTTTTCCAATTCTTTCTTTAAATTTTCTACCCCTTTCTCAGCATCTCCCTGTAATTTCCGTTCAATTTTATCTTCGATGGTTTTGCTATCCAATGCCAACTCTCTCTTAAGTTTATTTAGTTCGGTTTCCATTTTTTGTTCATCAACATATTCCCCCAAATGTTCTTTTACCGTCGTTACAAAGGTTTTGCCAATTTCTGTCTTTGCTCGTTCCAACTCATTTTCGTCTACGTACGTTTCAAACTCTTCTTTAAGATTTTTCGCCCCCTTTTCGACATCACCCAGTAATTTTTGTTCAACCCTATCCTCGATGGTTTCATCATCCCTCATCCACTCCCTTTTCAGTTTATTTAGTTTAGCTTCCAATTCTCGTTTGTTGATATATTCCCCCATTTGTTCTCTTATCTTCGTTACAAAGTTTTTACCAATTTCCGTCTTTGCCCGTTCCAGTTCATTCTTGTCTACGTACGTTTCCAACTCCTTTTTAAGACTTTCTACTGCTTTTTTTATATCATCCCTCAATTTCTCTTCTATTTTATCCTCGATATCAGTCAATGAATCTTTTATATCTCTCAATTCATGTTTTGTTTATCTAGACCATAATCACGCACCATCTTGTTTTTCCCGTTTTATCACAAATGCCTTGCTCGCAGTGTCACCTACGTCTGTGGGGGTACCAAGATTCATAATCTTTTTTCCAAACATATCAATTCTCCCCCTTCTCAGAAAATTGTTACTTATATAAGATAAAGACACGTCAGAATCTGAAATGTGAGTTTTCTGCATCCAAATTTATCAACGGTCATTTTTATAAAAACGAATTTATTTTAATTCCATTTTTTTGTGATAATTGGGTTTTTTCCCCAATTATAATAGTTTATAATACAACCTTATGTATCCATTTTTTTATAATTATAAATCGATAAAACCATTTCCTAGGCTCAAGAAGTAAATATACTTTGTCCGTAATTTCAAATGACCAGTTGCCTTTTATTATTCTTGTGTCGTCACTTTGTAGTTTGCCGGTAAAATCTGCCGACTCCTTGTACCACTCAGATCCTCTCAGTCTTATCCGACTAGTTAATCCGGTCGAATCCGGGATGCCTGGTAAACTATTAATGTGTTGCAAATCAATGTCGAGCGTATACAACCCCGGCTTTTTAAGGAGCCATACTTCTCTGCGCTCGCTCAGTAGTATAGACTGAGGGTATTCTATAATATTTTTATAATCAATATATTTGTTCACCTTCCGTGAAATAGTCAAACCCCCATTTATTGACTTTTCCATGTCAATAATAGTACCTTTGTTTATGTTGATTGAAATCAAGAGTGTATTCAATTGATTACTTTTTAAAGTTTGTATCATCGATTCTAGTTGTATAATTTTATCCAGTTTATAATCTCGCACCATCCTGTTTCCCCATTTTATCACAAATGCCTTGTTCGCCGCATCACCTGCATCTGTTGGGGCACCAAGGTTCGTAATCTTGTTTCCAAACATATTAATTTCACTGCACCTCACAAAGTCGTTTTTTACGTCAGTTTTAGGCATCCGTCCAAATCTATGGACAGGCATTTTTTATTACAACGAGCGGATTTATTTTAGTTCTTTTAAAATGTACAAACATAAAAGGCTGCAAATTACCGTTCCATTCGGTTGTACTTGTTCGGAGTTGTTAAAAATTCTCGGTTTTAGATAGTCGAACAATTCCGAAGGAGGTTATATTCCGTAACCGTTGAAATGATATTTTTCTTTTCCCCTTTTAATCCAACAAACCCAATGCGTACCTCCAGCATCGGAAGATACAATTTCATCATTCGGATTCCAGTCATCCAAATTTAATATTCCGCACTCATTTTTTAAAAGTAGTCTCGGTAGTTGGTCGCGCATGAATAGCACCTAAAATTGGGTATTTTTAATTTCTTGACCGCGTCCATCAATTCGAAATTGTTGAGCGGTTTATTAGGTAAAATTACTTTCCCGACCAAGATATTCATATTTTCTTTTTTTTTTTAACTATTTTGAATGTTAATGCGGCTTCGCCAGTGGTATATAGCCAACGTGCGAATTTTATCTGCTAAAATGATTCTTTTATCATCTTCAAAACTTAGCGCAACCTTGTTAACTTCCTCCATATACATTTCGTGACTCTGACTTCTTAAAATATTCATCATTCGCAGTTGCTCCTCACCCAACACAAGTTTTATAATCCTAAATCTGGATGCTCTATCTCACGACGGCTTTTTTGATTCCGTTACATTTTTTCTCTTTTACAATTTAGTCCTAAACCCGACATATTCTCGGATAATTTCCCCACCCGCTTCAACTTTAAATGACACCTCATTTTGTTGGTATTTTGGAGATGATTAAGATGAATTCCTGCATAGATAACAAAGATTTGGGGAATTTTTTTTTTCACCAAATTTCAAAACTTCTACCATACCCCCTCGTTAGGCGATTTTTCTGTGAAAAATGTTTATTCTGAAAATGGCTATATGACACCTCATTTTGTTGGTATTTTGGAGATGATTAAGAAAAGATGAATTCCTGCAAAAATAACGAAGATTTGGGGAAAAAAAATTTCACCAAATTTCAAAAATTCTACCGTACCACCTCGTTACGCGATTTTTCTGTGAAAAATATTTGGTCTGAAAATGGCCATATGACACCTCATTTTGTTGGTATTATGAAGCTGAATAACAAAAGATGAATTTCTGCAAAGATAACGAAGATTAGGTGAAAAAATGTTTTCACCAAATTTAAAAAATTCTATCGTACCCCCTCGTTACACGATTTTTCTGTGAAAAATATTTGGTCTGAAAATGGCCATATGACACCTCATTTTGTTGGTATTTTGGAGCCGAATGAGAAAAGATGAATTCCTGCAAAAATAACGAAGATTTGGGGAATTTTTTTTTCTTCAAATTTAAAAAATTCTACCGTACCCCCTCGTTATGCGATTTTTCTGTGAAAAATGTTTGGTCTGAAAATGCCCATACGACACCTTATTTTGCTGGTATTATGGAGCCGAATAAGAAAAGATGAATTCCTGCAAAAATAACGAAGATTTGGGGAAAAAAATTTTCACCAAATTTCAAAAATTCTATTGTACCACCTCGTTACGCGATTTTTCTGTGAAAAATGTTTGGTCTGAAAATGGCCATATGACACCTCATTTTGTTGGTATTATGAAGCTGAATAACAAAAGATGAATTCCTGCAAAAATAACAAAGATTAGGTGAAAATTTTTTTTCACCAAATTTAAAAAATTCTACCATATCCCCTCGTTACACGATTTTTCTGTGAAAAATGTTTGGTCTGAAAATGGCCATATGACACCTCATTTTGTTGGTATTATGGAGCCGAATAAGAAAAGTTGAATTTCTGCAAAAATAACGAAGATTTGGGGAATTTTTTTTTCACCAAATTTCAAAAATTCTACCATACCACCTCATTAGGCGATTTTTCTGTGAAAAATGTTTGTTCTGAAAATGGCCATACGACACCTCATTTATCTCAAAAAAAGAAATGATTGAAGGTTTATGGGGGAGCACGATTGAAGTTTTGTAGCATGATTGAAATTTGGGAGTGTGATAGAAGGGTTCTGATTTCTATAAGTATGGGGGATTCCCCATATTTATAAAGCTCGAAGGGTTTTGATAAGTATAGGGGGAGATTCCCATTTTCGTAAAAGTTGAAGATGAAAAACACATGAGCTTTGTCTCTCTTTGATTCTACTTAAAGGTCTTCGTTTGTAGTTGGCTGCCAAAGCTACAAGCTTGACAGAAGTACGAATCCAGCAAACAGCATGAAAAAAATTCCTTGATCTTTAAGGCAAATCAAACACTAGTTTGGTGAATCAGAGGCTGGCAAGACAAAGTGCTATACGGGGGGGTACTTAATCCCTTATCAATGATAGTTCTAGTCAAGTCTGTTGTCCAGTGTGAAATATTTGGGTATTAATAAAATGTGAAAGTACGATAAAATTCTGTTGTTATGTTAAAATATGCAGTTTTGAAGTTGGGCCCCCAAATTTCAAGGTGCTAGTATCCTTGTTAATTCGAATTGTCTAATCCGAATACCATGGCTTATCCGAAATGATAATCAGGTCCCCGAACTCCTTTGAATGCATATTTTCACACCTGTAATCGGAAATCGTCAATTAACTCCGATCAACCAGACTTGTCCACTGGAGGATTTCTTTAACGTGTCATTGTATTGTTCGTTTGATTTATTGTTTGCAATTTTGGGAACATAATTTTTCTATTATGATGCGAATTTGGTTAGATGATTCTCCGCTAATTTTTGCTTTATTAATAAAATGCTTTTAATAATATTATAATTTGACTTTAATATGCAATTAACAATAAAAGTGTCCACTTTATATATCGGAATTTGTTAAATTGTCACTAAATGCTAAAAACAAATAATACACAGAATCTCCCATAATTGTTACATGCTTAAGACAACAACGATATGAGTGATGCTAGTTCGTGTTTGTGACTATGCAATGGAATTTTGTTTCGAACTTTGACTTTATTTCGTTTTTATTATTACAATATTCTCATAACATGTGCACACATTGTAATTTATTAAACGATCAAATTTTATAAATTTACATGTTCGTCATAATTTATTTTAGAGTGTTCTCCCTTTATTTTCGTATAAAACAGTCTAGATTTCAAATACCCCAGATTATCCGAAACCCCGGATTATTCGAAATATTTTTTCGGTCCTGCCAATTTCAGATAATCGAGGTTCTACTGTATATATATATTAGTATGTTCGCTATAAATGAAGAGTTTGTTTTATTTTTGTTTTTAAACAAATGTAAATGTTAAGAAAGGTTACATATCATAAACAAGAGGGCCATGATGGCCCTTTTTCGCTCACCTGAGTAAAGATTGCAACTTCTATGATTTCCTGTGATTTGACTTGGAGACCTAGTTTAACCTGAGTTGACCCATGTTCAAACCTGTTCACAATATCATTAATTCAAACATTCTGACAAAGTTTGGGGAAGATCAAATCAAAAATGTGACTTCTAGAGTGTAAACAAGGTTTTCAGGAGATTTGACCTAGTGACCTAGTTTGTGACCACCGATGATCCATATCCAACCCTGTCCAAGACATCATTAAAACAAACATGTTTACGTAGTTTAATGAAAATACAATCAAAACCGTGACCTCTATATATAGAGTGCTAACAAGGTTTTCCAGTGAATTGACTTGGTGACCTAGTTTGTGACCCCAGATGAGATATCATTGAGACGAGCATTCTTACCAGGTCTGATGAAGATTCACTCAAAGGGCCATAATTCTGCAAAGAATGATAGAACAACAAAACCCTAACAACATGTGCTGGGGTACTTAGTGACAATAGTTATGTGAAAGTTTGGTCAAAATCCCTTGAGATATGTAGAAGGAGTTGCGCACAGAATATTACATGGTCAAAATAAACAAAGGGCCATAATTCTGCCAAAAATGACCGAATCACAAAACCCGGAGTATATACGCTGGGGTCCTTGCTGACAATAATTTTGTGAAAGATTCGTTGAAATCTCTCGAGAAATATAGGAGAAGTTGCACACATAATATAACATGTGCAAAATTCAAAGTTTTGTGTAACAGTGACCTTGATCTTTGACCTAGGACCACCAAATACAATCCCAAAGCAGGTCTTTATGTAAGCATGCTATACATAAAATTTAGTGAGAATCTATTCATTAAAACAAAAGTTGCCCAGAGGAAACCACTTGTTGACACCCACCGCATGCGGGTGTCAATGGGTCAACTGGTATAATATGAGCAAATTATAAAAAAACAAGAGGGCCATGATGGCCCTGCATCGCTCACCAGAATAAATGTAAATTAACTTGTTACTTAAAAGGTTATAAAGGTACTCTTGTGGGCAGATAATGGGGAACAATAATAAACTTGAAAAAGGACCATCAAAGGATACTACAAAGGAATATTCGTGATGACTGAAATGTTACAGACCAAATTTGGTGATGAACCAACCACTGATTCATGAAAAGAAGTCATTTTAAGTTATTTCTATTTTAAACTCTAGCCGCCCCTAAATGGGGCCATTTTTATATTTGAGCAAACCTGATAGATGACCATGTAAGAATGCTACAAAACAAGTCTGATAATAATCCATCCATAGAATCATGAGATAATTTCTATTTTTAACTCTAGCTGCCCCTAAAAGGTGCTGATCAAATTTATTTGAGCAAACTTGAGAGAGGACTACTTAAGGATGCTTCAAACCAAGTTTAGTGATGATCCATCCATTGCTTCATGAGAAATAGTTTAAAGGTATTTCTATTTTTAGCTCTAGCTGCCCCTAAAAGGGGCCAAACATTTTTATTTGAGCAAATCAGATAAAAGACTATCTATGGATGCAACAGACCAAGTTTGATAATGATCCATCCATTGGTTCATGAGAAGAAAATGATTAATGTTTTTTTTCTATTTTTAGCCCTAGTGACCCCTAAAAGGGGTCAACTGGTATAATATGAGCAAATTGCAGTTAGAACGTCAAAGGCTTCTACATAGCAAATTTGAAGTAAATCTGACTGGTAGTTTCTGAGGAGAACCATTGCTGATGCCAGACAACGGACGCCGGAACATCCACCCACCCATCCTAACAGCTCACCCTGAACCTTCTGTTCTGGTGAGCTAAAAATGCAGTTAGAACGTCACAAGGACTCTACGTAGCATATCTGAAGTAAATCTAACCAGTAGTTTCTGAGAAGACCATTGTTGACACCAGACGACAGGTGCTGGAGTATCCACCGACCCTTCCTAACAGCTCACCCTGAACCTTTTTTTACCATTTTACCATTTATTAGAATGTCAAAATTTTTAGGCTTTAATAAAATCAAAATTATACATACCATAGCTTGTTCTTTCAGGCCACTGATTTCTGATGCCATCCAGTGTCACAGTATGAAGTTTCAACCTTGTGCTGTTGACAATTTGAAGTCATCTCATTGTTTTTCCTACTCTCAATTTTGAAGTAAAATAAGCACTTTCATATGCATATTGTGAACTTGTCAATATAATTTCTTGCAGCCTGTCTGTAGTACTCAAATCCATCTGAATAGAAATAATTTTAAGTACATTTTGAAAATAATTTCAAAGAGTTACTCTGATACTGGGGTTACAACTGTTGGCTTTAAATTTTGATCGTCAATCATTCAATTTCGAGACTAAACAACAATATGAGAGTTGAATGTTATCAACAACATTGAATTAACAACAGTCTTGAATGTAAGATTCAAGTCAGAAATAATCATTGGTTTCTGGCTTAAAATTATTATGAATAACTACGACTAATTTTGTTCCAGGCCTCAACCCGATGTTTTTTTAGAATATATTTTGATGGTTTTATATGGTTTTAATACTGTCAGCTAGCAATGTTTAGAAAGATATCAATCATGAACTAATTTACAACTTTTCTACATAATTCAAGTTTTAAGTCAATATAAACTCACCAAAATACTGATCATAAAACATATTATTTACTTACCATCAAGGTCATAATATTTTCTTGATTCTGCTGAATAGTTTTTGTGGTTAATCTGAAATATAAATAGAAAGACATTAGATAAAAAATAAACAGGCAAATAGAAAGACATTAAATAAAAAATAAACAGGCAAATAGAAAGACATTAAATAAAAAATAAACAGGCAGAAAATCTTACAAAACAAATTTTAGACAGTTCTCTTTTGAACATATAAAATTCACACTGAAGCTGTGATGATAAATCTGGAGAACCAGAAAACCAGTCAACAAACTCTAGCCCCTCATTGGTTGTTTCTGTGCAGTCTTCTTAGTACAGTAATGCAGCACACCAGACTGGTTTCCTAAATCTTAGTTGTATCATGGACTGGTTTCCTAAATCTTAGCTATATCAAGGACTGGTTTCCTAAATCTTAGTTATATCAAGGACTGGTTGCTAAATCTTAGTTATATCAAGGACTGGTTTCCTAAATCTTAGTTATATCAAGGACTGGTTTGTTAAATCTTAATTATATCAAGGACTGGTTTCCTAAATCTTAGTTATATCAAAGACTGGTTACTAAATCTTAATTATATCAAGGACTGATTACTAAATCTTAGTTATATTAAAGACTGGTTCCTAAATCTTAATTATATCAAGGACTGTTTTCTTAAATCTTAGTTGTATTAAAGACTGGTTCCTAAATCTTAGATATATCAAGGACTGATTACTAAATCTTAGTTATATCAAGGACTGATTACTAAATCTTAGTTATATCAAAGACTGGTTCCTAAATCTTAATTATATCAAGGCAGGGTTTTTTTTTACTAAGAAAGTGACGCCGATAATCGGCGTCTTCCCCTCCACATTTTTTCCCCCAAAGAAGCATTTTTCCCCTCGCTAGGATGCATAATTCCTCTTTGACGCTATTCAAAGATAGGCAATTTCAGTAGATTTAATTCAGCCAAAATATCCATAAGACCAAGGTTTATCGGCATTTTTATGTAGAGTTTATTTGTTTTGTAATGATTGAGCAAACCTATCGGGATTCCCCAGCTTTATAACGATGTCTGCTGAACCAATCCGAATGAGCTGATTACCTGCGATAGTTCAATGATATACATAGTGACGGGAACCAATACTAGATCCCGGCCCGTGACGCATGCGTATGTCCACGCTTATGATGCCTGGAAACAGGCGCACGTTTCCATTTCCGGTAAAATGACGCACAATTGATGAAATTAAGTAATACGATATCTGACGCAAAGCGTGCTGAACGGGTAAACTCCTTTTTTGCAGTAGCGATTAAAGATACCATCCCTAGGCCAATCGACGCTCGATTCACTCATGAGCATAAATCTTTGGCCAGAAAATCTAACTGATCAAGACTATAAAAGTGTGCTAGACCTGTTCAAATGTAGAAAAGACAAAGATATGGACCTGTAGATTGTTGTTTTGAATGCTATTGTCATAATCATTCATTCATGAAAACATTGGTTGTGGTTATCTGACTGCGTATCAATATTTGATAATTTCCCCAAATTTCCCCTTTGGCGTGATTTTTCCCCTTTTGACCAGCGTCCAGTGTCTTCCCCAAGCCCTAAAAAAACCCCTGCAAGGACTGATTTGTAAATCTTAGTTATATCAAAGACCGGTTCCTAAATCTTAATTTTATCAAGGACTGGTTACTAAATCTTACTTATATCAAAGACTGGTTCCTAAATCTTAGATGCATCCAAGACTGATTCCTAAATCATGGTTGTATTAAAGACTGAATCCCAAATCTGGCTAAATATCGGTTTGGTTAATCATATTAGTATTATATATCATTTAAATCTATGGCTAAAAATCTTCTTCTGCCCCCCCCCTTGAGAGGTTGTGGATTGATAATAATACTAGACTGCTTTTGCTGCCAGCAGGGGTTCTTTTGATCTGTAACTACAAATCAACAATGTGGCCCCTAGTAGCATAGTGTTATGGCTACAGGCAATATGGAGAATTTAGTGCATTGACTGTCTGAGATAGTAAATACAGAAAAGGGGATCATCTATATAAAAAGGGGTCCAATCATGATAAAAATGGGTCACACAAAACCCAGGAACATCACCATTACAAACCATTACAAATAACAACAATCATTATGAAGTATAATTGTTGTCAAGGTCAAACCGAGGTTGGGTGATATGGGTGGACCGAGAATGGTCTAAGGTTCTAAGGTAGCAACAATGTAAGAAATAAAGCATTCTAGTAAGCAATGTTTGTTTTGTCAGTCCAAATCCATTCAGGGAGGGGGGGGGCATAAAAAAATACAAATTACAAATTATACCATGGATGATATTAGAGTTTTCAACTGATTTAAACTGACCACACCAAATGTTCATAATGAATTTCTTAGTACTAGGATTGAGATGACAATAATTCACCAATATCCTAACAATGAAATCAGCAGATAAGTATTCACCATTCAACAATAATTCACCAATATCCTAACAATGAAATCAGCAGATAAGTATTCACCATTCAACAATAATTCACCAATATCCTAACAATGAAATCAACAGATAAGTATTCACCATTCAACAATAATTCACCAATATCCTAACAATGAAATCAGCAGATAAGTATTCACCATTCAACAATAATTCACCAATATCCTAACAATGAAATCAGCAGATAAGAATTCACCATTCAACAATAATTCACCAATATCCTAACAATGAAATCAACAGATAAGAATTCACCATTCAACAATAATTCACCAATATCCTAACAATGAAATCAGCAGATAAGTATTCACCATTCAACAATAATCCAACAATATCGTTAAAACGAAGAGATGAAAAATATATTGAAAATATCCAGAACAAAGTGCAAAGCCCTATTTTGGAGAAAGAATGCATAATAAAGATGTAAAAACTAACATACCTTGGTCTACAATATAATTTCATTACTTAGCTATAAAATGACTAAAACTCTGAAAAGAGGTAAAATATCCACCTACCATGTGTCAGTGAGTTAACAACCGGCTGGAAAAACAGGTTCTCCTCAAATACTTGTGTCCACTTTTTCAAAAAACATGAGAATTTCATGGTAAAAACCTATTCACTAAAAAAACGACTGAAAAGCATTCAACCATTTTAAACTGAACACAATTTTTTTGTGTAGACGAAAGGATTAGTGGTAAAATACTGAATGACCCATGTACAATAAACTGACCAGTGTAAAATTTGAGGTGTACATGACAGAGGATATAGAGTGTGTTTAACTAAATGAACATAGCAAGAACCAAATAATGTTTTTTTTTTATAGAATAACGAGAAAACTATTTAGCCACAAAAAATTTTGCAGAAAAACAGTTTTCTAGTTTTTAGGCAAAAACTGTTATAAAAAAAAAAATTACCCTGCACACCTTGCATTGCATTTACATTGTTTCAATATCAATAAAAGCATTATGCGAACATTGACAAGGTAGTTTTAAAAATTTCGAAATTCTGTATTTATTCTGAATGCATGTTTTTGTCTTACATTTATGTTCATGTAAACAATCCTGATTGATCATTTCAGTCCTACTGGTACATGCACTGTAACAGAAATACCAGTATACCATAAGAACCCTGCTGAATGGAGGGTTTCCACAGGATATTATATTTTTTCCACCACATGTACGGAGGGGAGGGTCCGGGATACGAAAAAAGTATGCTTAATTTGATTTTTTTTCGCCACTTGCAGATTTTTTTTCACCATTCGTGAAACTGGCGGATGGCAGCAGAAACCCCGGATTGGACCTCATGTCAGCAATTACTTGCACTCAAAAACCTTCACTTACCAAGAATATTTGTTATTGTGTAACAAGTATGTTGGTGTTTGAGACCACAAATCAAGATCACAATCAATCTTTACTGCTCAACACTTAAAACAATGTTGTTAGTTAAAAGTTAATGATCAATGGACATTCCAACTAGACCTGATGTACTAAAATGCTCATGTCTTACTGATTTTCAAACAACATAAAAACTGAGGAGGGAAGTACATCCCTGATTCACTAAGCGACCATGGAAAACCAGAAGGAGGACTGGGAGACACTATGCATGATGTATACAACACCTTAGTGAAAGGTAGGGGGAGGAATGTTCATACCAGGAAAGACAAAAGTTTGGAGGAGGACATAAAAAAATGTTTGTTAATGTACTAAAAAATGAAAAATTTAAGATAAAAATTCTGGGCCTAGTTTTAATGATCTGATCAGGAAGTCAGAAACAGAAGCAAAAGACTTAAAACGCACAGGAGGGATGTTGTACAGTTCAATGTTTTTGAACTTTATTTTGACATATATTTCTGTTATTCGTTGTTTTATATTTACCATATCTAGTGTGTTAATGGAATTAAAATATGGTAATAAATATATTTTTATCATAAAATATACTTTCAATTTGTTTCCTTTAAATATAATAGGTAATGCGCACAACAGCCATAAACGTGCTCAGAAAAATATTTAAAAAATGAGAGATCTTTGATAGTGGAAGAAATGTGTACTGTTTAGAGAGTAACACTTTTGTTTCTATAAGATAAGAAAGGGCATAATAGAAAAAAAAATTCCCCAAAAACCCACACCACATAGAAACATACAAGTAATTGAAGGACAAAATATAGTCACCTAAGTTTGTGAAATCGTTAAAGAATAACTAAAATGTACACACATACCAGTCACGTAAACCCCAAGTATGATCTGAGAGCCTTGCTAGAAAGCACTAAATGAAAGACTTCCTGAAAGTTGCCAGACCGTCAGACCTGTTGGGCAAATTCCAAGCAGGTCCAATAACTTTTCGCCAAGTACCGGACCAGATGTCTGGCAGTCAGGCACGATCTACAGCATTTATCCCTTATTTATAATATATTCGGTCAGACAAATTTTCATTTGGTCAGACAGAAATCCAAACTTTGCCTGACCAAATGTTATGCAATATTCCAGCAGTTTCGAGAAGTCTGAAATGACTATCCAGTACACACAACACGTTATTTATTCATTTGATAATAAAATATTTGTGAATAACTCTCGTTACTGGTAGTATAAATTGATGTGCTGAAATAACCTTCAAGCAAACCACAAGGGCACAAATGACGCAAATTCGCGAAAACATACGACATTCGCATGACTAGCAGTGACAACACAAATAACGACTGTCAGCGATTAACTTTCATTCAAGTGCATTACATGTAATCAACAAGAACCAACACTTACGTGGTAGAAGCTCAAAAACAGGAAAAAACTCAAGTTCCGTACACCCACGTGTGAAGAAATGCCAAGCATGTGTTTCTACAAGGGAGACAAATCTGTACGACTGAAATCAAAGCACTCAAAGCTCCCGAAACATGAATCAAACCTATCACAACAAATTCTTCGTTTAGGACATCAGTTATCCAAAGCAAAAAAGAATAAATAAGTAAAACTAGATCGAATCAAAATTCACTTACTGTCAGAAAGGTTCATTTACTCTCAAAACGTCAATAGCAGAAAAATACAAAAGCAATGTTTACTTTAATACCAACATGCAAAGCAACAAAGTTACATAATTGAACAATAAAACATATACTATGACATACATTGTAGCCATTAATTAAAGGCAATAAGACATGAGGCCACCCTTAAAAATCGTTTGTTTGCCACTACTGACCCATACTTTTTGGGATGGGTTTGTAGGTAGGAAATTTATTTGGTCTACCCACTTGACAAAAATTTAAACTATTACAATCCTAGTCATAAAATACAAAAAAAACATATATTCAAATACTGCGTTTTAATTTTTCAATGTGTTCATGTTTTCTTCATCTAAAAATGCTTCCATGCATTTTCATTTTATAGAGTTCCAGACAAATCACTGAATACGTAATCCCACACAACCATTTCCAGTCTTCCAGGTCTACCTGACGATATTCTATCTTCTAGAGGGAAAATTAATGAAGCCAGAGAAAACATTTATTGTGAAAATATATTTTGCAAATTTATTTATAAATATCGGTAATTAGTTGGTTAATATAAAACACTTATTTTTAGGCATTAATGATGTTTGAGTTGAAATTCATTAAATAAAATTATTTCTTCAGAAGTAAATGAATGTTTGATGCTCTTATAGTTAGATTTATAGACCAGCTAACTGAATGCATCGACACTCACTCTTTATTTAACTGGTCAGTAAAATTGTGCATGATATTAATTAATGTTGTAAACATTGGTCAATGGTAATGTTCGCAAAATGTATAATTAGTGAACTTCACAACATATGCATAAATCACACATCAAACAAAGATTCACCGTATTCAAGGATTATGATAACAAAAAAGATACACTTACTGACATATATTAAATGTTAGTATTTGTTAATTTTTAAAACGCACATCACTAGCTTGGGGAAATATCTCTGTCCTTTTCATTAAAATTGAACACATTGTTTTTGATCACTATTGTTTTTGCATTATTTTTATAATGGGGTCTATAGAGAAAGGGGGAGGGTTAAGTTTGAATTTGAAATGGATTTTCAGTGGACATAATGGGTTGGTACCAAAAATGTGTGTTTTTGAGGGGTACCAAAAATTTATTTATTTGAGTACCAAATTTTGTGTTTTGGGGTATCATGTTTTTTTTGACTTACCAGCGAAGAATTTGTGTGGGAATTTTATTTTTGTAATGGTTAGAGTACTACTTAGCAGCTGGCTTCTTTGGGGTGCAGAGCTCACATGGGCAGTTGAGCATACCACTTGTCTGCATCCTCCATTGGGTTGGGATAGCAGTCTCGGCAGGTAGGGTCCCCGCAGTACCATTCTTGTTCTGGGACGGATTGTTGAAAGTACTCTCTTTCAGCTGTGGTAATTAATTGCCAATGGTGACCTTCTTTTTGTTGATAATACGCCTCGGCTGCTTGTCTTTGTTGTCTGATATCAGATTGAAGTTCGGCCTGATCCCTAACTGCCTGTTCCCACGCAGCTTGTTCTTTCTGCTTTAGCTCGGATTCAAACTCGGCAAAGACCTGTTCCCTATTAGCCTGTTCTCTAGCATCGATTTCATTCATGGCCTGCTGCACGCTGCCTTAATCTATTCACAGTTAGATTTCGAGCGGCCCTTTGCTCTCGTCGGCGCTGACGGGGACTAGGTCCCCTGGCGGGTCGCGGCTCAGCAGATCGTGATGTCTTCATTTCTAGGTTGAGAAAATGTTGTCTCATACGTATCAATTCGTCTCGCTGATGAAAACGATCTACTTCAATCAAATTCATCGACTCCGCAATAGACTCGCTTACATTTTTCATCACGTTGGCTCCACATTTTCATATCATTTTTTTAGAGTTGGATCCTGCATGGCAGCTTTTCCTTAATGGAGTCCTCCTTTTTTCAAGGTTCGAACTCCAGATCGAACCAACGGATTCAGTAAAGGCATGATACGTTTAACTCTTAGAAAATCTAAAAATATATCATAAATTACATTTAAGTATCTAGGGTAACTATCAAAGAAATAACGATGATTGGGCAATATTTTATTTTTTTAATATTACCATTTCTGGGTAGCAGTTGGCTGATGCATAAAATGATTAACGTATTATGGATATAATAACTTAAGACTGGTTAATCAAATATAATGATGCCTGTGTAATGTTGATTCTAAAATACATGTACAGGGGTGTCTATGTTACTCTCCGAATCATCATGCGTGACTCCTTCAATGCCACATATTCATTTCCAGTGAATAACGGGTATGTCATGGCAGCTGCTTCGCACGTCGTGGACCCGGGTGTACAGTACTCCCCATTAAGGTTAACACCCATGCAGTCATTCCACCACCAACCTGCTTTATACGCGGCAGCACAGTTCCCGGCACTGGCATCATTGTCCTTGTCGAATGTTGAGAATGACATGTTGTTATGATCATATAAACCAAAAAGATCGTCGTCTCCTGAAAGTTGACATGGTCGAAATATATTGGGTACGAATAGGCATGTTAAAGGGAGACTAATCTTACAAGTTATTTCAAACATGAACTAAAACGCTCGTCGGAACTCGAAGATCCACTTGGTCGAAATACATGTGTATTAGATACATCGGGTTAGTATGTGAAAGGTAGATCACTCGTTTTTCAATCAAACTTGACTTGATTATTTATCTACTTGTTGTTTGATGGATTCACGAGTAATTTGATTGACACAAATATTTGTTTGCTTTTAAGCCGGCTTAATTTCCATCCTTCCAAAGGATTATCTTCTACCAGACTTCTAATTAAATGTGTGGATCCAGACTAGATCAATTCAAAGATGGCGATTTTTCTAATTCAGTATGGTATTTACTCTCACTCTAAAGTGCTTGTGAAACCACATGCCTAAGCTTTACAGGGACTCAAATCATCGTGTTATTTCTATAAACCCGTATGTCATTTGTTTCCTATTTTGAGAAAATCGCATTTGAAGTTTTGAACTGCAATAACTTTAAGCGAGCTACGGGTTTGTGGAATTGGGATTTACCCTATTTAGGATCTACAAGCAGGTAAGTATGATCATTGTAAGCTCATCGAGACGACAAAATGATACTAAAAATCTCAATACAATGTATTACCAAAATTTGAGTTACGGGGTTACGGGAAATAAGCCGACGAAATGTATACCTGCAGTTCCATTTCCCCGGGAAATGTGGAGCGCTAAACGTGGACCTTTGGAAATAAATAAATGCTGATACACTTCTTGGCCACGTGATCCATCGACCGTGGTCACCTCAATACGTAATTCCGTGTCACCTTGTAAAACCAACTCTCGTATGAAGTGTAAACCTGAAGAAGACGTGTAGATAATTATTGTGATATGAGAGTTGAATTACCTCCCGTGCGAACGCGTCAAAAGATAAAATATAGACTGTGTACGGTAAACAAGGGATGTAATTATCATGAGTCTCCATGGTTTATCGGACTTTTACCGTTAAAGCATGCTAAACAAGAGCAGACCTCTGGCTTAACATTTGAAAATTACCGACCATCAGGACTGGAAAATTTTATTCCGTTTTTAGTAGGGATGGGAACGAATATCAAAAATGGTATTCGAACATTCGATTGAGATATTCAAGTATATTCGAATATTCATTTTTGGTAAATTCTTGTATCTGCCCGAATCTGTTGCATCCGAAAACAGGTGTACTTTGTAGTTTTCGTTCTGTGTTTGTATTCTTTTTGCGACATTTTTATACATTAACTGAAATATTCCCTAAAAACTTAATAGGGAATTTTTTAATTAATGCATTTTGTGGCCATGGTTTAGTCTTGACCAGTTGTCAAGTTTGTAAGTCGTCTGAACTTGCTGTAGTCTTCCGCAAACACTGAGATTTTCTACATGTCTAAATGAAGCAGTGTGTTTCGTTTGTTGCTCAGTGTAATTAATAAGGACGTCTTGATTAATGTTATATCTATAATAAATATTGTTCTTATTATTTTAATTACCTAACCAAAACTCGCCCCAAACGGAACCAAACCCATCTGAATAATTTCGGTAATTCCTATTGAAATTGACGCTACCATTAAACCTGCTTTGAATAACCTGAAAGTAAAGCGAAATAAAGAATAACAATCTGACACCTTATGAGCATGTAGGTAAGAAAACTATTTCTTTAGAACATTTCACGAATAATTAAGACGTAAGTCGAACAAGTTGCTCGCAATCATGCGTGCCCATAAGCCTAGAAAACAAATACATGTAAATTAAATCATGTTTAGGGCTTCTTGACCAAAAACATTAATTTTGATGATGGAGAAACTTTTCCGTTTCATTTTTTTTTTCTAAATATGCCTATGTCAGAATACGAGGTATTATTCGTCCTCAAATAGTTTCGTACTTTGGATTTTTGCCGTTTGGAGTGTTAGGATCGTCGCCAGAAAAAAGGGTCGGTCGTGTAACACGTCACATTAGTTTATAAATGACATGTACATGAAGATTGATCTTATACAGTATAAATTTGATACAATGCTCACCTTTGGAATGAAATGAATCGGACTTAATTTTGATTCAGTCTCATTAACAAGATGAAATATGGATGCATTAAAAAGTTATCAAAAATTAAGTGGTCGTGATAATGAGGTTAATTGGTTTTCTCTGAACAAAAGTTCCAAAAACAAAATGTTTGTAAATGTATTTACTGTCCATCCACCACCATCTGTTGTCAGGTCACACATAACTTCTTTAACAATTTCAGATTTCCAAAAAGCAACTCGGTATACCCCACTTCCGCTTCCGTTTCCGCTATTAAGAATGTCTAAGCAATCGGTTGGAAAATCTGTCAGAAGTAATGATAGTTGACAAGTTTTCAACGTTCATGTAATTAAAATACTAAGAACAAATGACTACTCTAAACTCACCAGTTTGAATATTTTGCCTTGGATATACAAACTAAATATTTTTGTCGGAAACACATGAGTGATTTTGGACCATGGTAAAGGAAAGGACAATTCTGCAACTTTAGTTGAAACAAACCGAGAGACCATATGACGAACAATATGGAAGATGTCAATGAGCTGTTTTTTTGATAACATTCTGGTTCTGTAAGATATGACCATGGTTAAAAGTTTTCTAGAATTTTCCCGAACCTCCGGTTTTCTCAGGTCTGGGGGCCCAAGTTTTTGTTTCTGCGGCACTGAGGTAAAGATTTTCGGTTTTTTGTAAAGTTTCAACTTTCATCCATGAATATGATGACTCTGGGTTATCAACAGTGATGTATTGTAATCCAAAGCCGCGTAATTGTTGTGCGTGATTGTTAAGCTTAGTCATTGGAGTGCTCGATTGTTGATCAGTACAGCGAGGTGTCGTAAACAGCAAAACACGTCGTGTTTCTTATGGAAAATAGGAGACAATATACAGCATTTAAAGCGACAGGTTTACTGTCTTAGTTCAAATATCGTATTGGTGCATTTAAACTATCAATGACTGGCTCTAAATCCGGGAGCATGGTTAGTGGTTGGGTAATATTACAAGAGCAGAAACTTTGTTGATGAACAACGAACAATGATGATATGACATCATCAATGTTTATTTGACCAGAAAAATACCTTCTTTAAAGACCACTTCAGTATGAAGACCGCCCCGTATTAACGACCCCTCATTTCTTGGACATGTTTTTAATAAGTCTTCGATATTGACGATAAACCCTTCATGATAATAACGGTCTATTTGATTCGAAAGGAAGCCTAATTTATATGCCTTACTGTATCTGTGCAAAAAATCCCTATAACGATCCTATTTTTTTCTGCTGATCTTGGATTTTTTGTGGTCTTGGTCAGTTTTTTCTTGTCCATATTTTATTGTCATCTGAGCAAGATCTATCTCCGAACAAAAAAAAATATTTGAAAAAAAAAACCGATTTGCCCATCTGCCGACCTTAGGCACATTGTGAATGTATATTTTTGGAAATGCTAGTAGAAACCAGGTGGTTATTTGTTTTGCCTTACCATGCTTCGTGTTGCTACATTTGGCATTGCACAGGTCAGTGACACAACAGCTTTTACAGACGACACTCTTGCTATTAGCGCTAATCCGTTCCGAAGAACCAAGACTCCGGCCAATTATTGCAGAGCCGGGTGTTATTTCCGTACGCGCTGAGGACCGACATGCCTGAAATTTACGCCTATTCAGAATTATACTTGAAAAGGCCTATCGAATGTCAATTATTGCAGAAATGGCGATTTGTTGTAGGACCGGCATGCCTGTAGCTTTTTCAAAATAACGGAGTCAATGTTGGCCCTTTAATGGAGAGAGCTAAAACATTGCTGTTTAAGTTGAAGACTGATAAAACATAGTCACATACAATGCATTATAACATCTATTTCTTAAATTTGTTTTTGTGCTATAGCACGTATATGACGTCATTTTTGACGTAACGCAATGAACATTATGATAGTATATACATATCAATTTCTAACCAGAGTTGTCTTTCCAGTTTCATTCCATGTAAGAGCGGTAACTCTTTGAGGTATGTCATTAATACATATTTATACAAGGAGAGTTTGTTGAAACATTGGTGACACTTTTCATCGTAAAAATTGTTAATCTAAGTATAAAAATATTTTTTTAGAAATAAACTATTTGTTGTCAACTTACATTCGTTTTAACACATTTAAAATTATAACTTCTATGACCGTATTGATCAACAAACTGCTCATGTAGGCACGCCTGCAATGTAGACCAAACCAAGTATTATCGACAATTATCCCATCCCACATATAGTCATACATTATGTTCTATAAAATTTCAGATAAACATTTTGAAAATTCTGACATGATAATGGCGCCATATATTAAGTTTCGGGATCCAAATGTTTATAAATGAAATCATAACAAGATATCTGTGTGTTAGTTTAAGGCGCTCATTCCTTTTTACATAAGTTATTTTGATCGACAATGTGTTGATGTGTAGCCTATGCTTTAACTAGCCTTACTAATCGGTTGGCCAACTTTATAACTGATTGCGGACGGACCACCTTATTAGCCTACGTTGCGAGGCCCATTCCAAAACATGTCCCGCCGTCATATTCAGTGTAAGATTTGGTTTTTATAACATGATATTTATTATAATGTACATAACAGATTATTATCTTTTCAAACCTCATCGGTTGAACAACTGGTGATATTTCTACAAAGTCTAGGCTTATATACGCCGTCACAGTTTAGGCAAATAAGAGAATTTCCTGTGAAATAAAACCATACGTATAATATGGAATATAAAACATAATTCTAATTAAATATCTTGCAGTCTCAAAAACATAAGAGGTGGTTTCAAAAATTTAAATGAAATAACGTGCGCGTTTGTAACTGCCTCATCAAGCAAAGTGATTTTGGAACTAGAAGTAAAATTACGTTGACACACACTGCTTGATTTCAAAAATTAAATAAAATTCGATTACGTTAACATACAACTTGATTATGGAAATTTGCATAAAATCATGTCGGCGTACTACTGGATTGTGGAAATTTATATGAAGTAACTAATACACAAAGTCATGTCTTTTTGAAATGTCTTTCAATTAAGTTTGTTTTGTTGTATAGATTGCAGTTGTTTACATAAGCCAGGAGTATATTAAATGTGACCAGATCGATGTAAGCTTAACCTTAGCAATTGGATTAAAGTTCAGTCAAGATGTAGAAGCATCTCATGATTGTAAGTTCTCCTACTAAGGGGCATAATTCACCTTCGTTAAGTTGGAAAGAAAGCAAAAAGTAGGTTGTATTAGTTACAGCAAGTAACCGTAAGTAGGCCGTATCGTTAACGTTAAGCAGGTAAAGGAGACAATTTTCCTCCTGCGCCCAATTGTATAAACATTGGTTAATGTTTATACAATGTTTATACAATTGGGTACTGGTGTTTTAAAAGAAAACAGTAAGTAGGCTGTATCGATAACCACAAGGTACTTTTAGTAGGATTATCGATAACCACAAGGTACTTTTAGTAGGATTATCGATAACCACAAGGTAACGTAAGTATGCTGTATCGATAACTTAACGGTACCGTTAGTAGGTTGTATCAATAACCACAAGTAACGTAAGTAGGCAATGTCGATAACAGCAAGTTTCTGTACGTAGGCTGTATCAATAGCTACAAGGTACCGTAAGTATGCTTAAGATTTAGAGACATAACATTGAGTGAAATTCTCTATCAATAGCCATTTACGATCGTTTTATGGACATACCAAATCCAGTTAATGCGAAGAATATAAGTATACGAGGTACCATCGTCTCTTCGTTGGAAGAGTGCTCAGTTGATGCACACACTGTGATCTGAAAATAAATCCATTTTGCATCAATACCAAACGAAAGAGCTCTGATCAAGCAGTTTCTTAGAGCGAAATTATTGAAATCTTTATTAAACATGAGAACAACTGACGTCTACAGTCAAATCTGTGAACTGAGGTCACCATATAGAAACACTAAACAGGGTTCTCGTTTTCCGAATTTTGATACCTAAATTCAGCCCCATTTCCCCTTCTACATGAATGTATCCCCAAATTTTGAAGGAAAAATCCCCCATTGGACAATCTCCACTAGGTACCGCCTTAGAACTGTCTGCAACAAAACTTTCGGGTTTTTTTTAACAGGTTTGACTTGTAAAAATCATCTGCATTCTTAATCTTGATTCACTGGGGAAGTTTTTATCAACTTTTTTATCGAACTAGTTTGTTTAATCTTTTTCCTCATAATACCGCCATTCCCCGTATCTGAAGGTGACGACATTTGAAAACATTGCGGCGAAAGAAGCCATTGTTTGTAATGAGGAATGGCGTCTTTTGTCACGATGTTTTCCACTCTGTCAAAGAAAAATAACTCAATTTTATTAAATAATTCGGTGTTTTGTACATGTGCTTAGAATTTGGAAGAGTCGAAAATAATTATGTTTATGAGAGTAAAGAATAGGAAGTATTACAAACCTTGGTAAAATGTAGTAAACAATGTTTTGCCTGGTAAGTTAGCGTTCAATCTGTAAACAGAACGAGAATATATCGTGTTGTTCAAAGAGGTTATCACGAAGATCAGGGGCCATGTGTGCATTTCGTACAAAATGATCTTAAAGGGACAGACCTCAATTTACTGGTAAGAAAATTTATTAAAATAAGTTTAGAGTACCGCGAAGTATCAATGAAAGTTAACAAACCAATAAAATACCGTGAAACCCGTAAAAAATGCCATTCTTGGAAAATACAAAAATTTGCCTTTGTTGACAAATGATCTTTATTCGGAGGTCAGCTTTTTCTAAGTTTGTTTCAACGCATGGTTTTTATTCATAGGGTGGCCTTTATTCGGAGGTGGCTGAAAAACACAGGTTTGACTGTATTGTATTTTGTATGGGTTCATATATGGCATCTATAAAATGTTGCTCTGCTATAAAGTATTTTTTATCAAATCGGTTTTTTGTGGCACGCCAATTATAAATAATAATAGAAATAATAGCTATCAATGGGCCTCCTTAGTCGAGTGATTATGGTCTCGAACTTGTAATCATCAACCCCTCACCGCAGTGAGTTCGATTCCCACCCCGGTGGAAAAAAGTTTCACATGTGAGGCAGCTGTCCAGCTAGCTTATGGCAGGTCAGTTGTTCTACCTAGGTATACGCCTGGTGTTTTCCTCCACTATTTTAGCTGGAAGTTGCCAAATGACCCTGACTGTTGATGCGACGTTAAACTCCCATGAAAAAAGACGTCAAACGTGTCTTAAATTTAACTACAGTATTTGAACATGGCAGGTTCGTATGTCTTTTTAGTCAGGGGCGTAACCAGAATTTTGAAAGTGTTACGCAGATCTCGGCACAAAGTGTCGATGGGGGAGAGTATGGGAGGGGGTATCCCCCTGCCATGGTGCGAAAAAAATGAAAAAAAAGGGACACGAAAGGACGCATTATGGTGCATTTTAAGACACGCATATAGTGAGATATAATGTTATAAAAGAGGGAAATTAATCAGTAAAATTGTAGGAATAAAATGTTTCGACCTCTCCAATAGGTCTCATCAGGCGGTGATGATTATATAATTTGATGTCATAGATTTCCCCGCGACGTTTTTTTTTTGTTTTTAGTGTTTTTATTTTTTTTATCCTTTTTGTATTTTTATTTAACTTTTTTATTCAGACCGATATATATGTTTCTTTGCTTTCGCTGAATGCTTTTGATTTCGTCATTTCCTCATTTATAAAACACAAGTGCGATTCGTCGATGCCCAGACGCATCGAAATCACGTAAAACCCGGTCGATATCGATCTCGTGATTGCGATGAATATGCATCAGAGCTAGTCCAGTCAGCCGTTCCTCGGTCATCGTATTTCTTAGATACATTTTAAGTCGGCGAAGGCTACTAAATGACCTTTCAGCAGAGTCAGAAGGATCTTCAGCACAACATGTATGTTTGGATATAGTTGATATGTTTCATCAACTGCCTTTGCCAGACCTTGAATGGGCGAATCGGCTGCAAATCTCTTCCAGACGTCAAGTTCAGCATCTATTGCCTGGCAATCTATGAACGGAGAATACTCCTGCTTAATATCGGCCCACATTTCGGGTGAAAGCTGCTGGAGTTTTGTTGGCGGAAGATACTGAGCGTTCAGTCTTGCAGTCGAGAGACACAGTCTGTCATGCAGTTGGGACAAAAGGTAATCCATGAATGGTACAAACATATTCAACCTCCAATATTCCTTTGGGGTTTCTGCGGCTATGTTATTTCTGTGTTTTTGCCTTGCAGCAACACGAGGCTGACAGACATTGATGTCATGCTCAGTTGCCAAGGCGACAGCCTTCAGCCAAAGTCCTCCAAAATACCCAATGTCATTGCGTCTCTCGACCAGCAACCCATGAAGAACTTTAGCATGCTGTGCTGCTTTGACCAAGTCACATTGAGGATCTTGCATTGAATCCGTCAAAGGATTCAGTGTGTCTAAGGGACCGCTGACGCAACACAAAGCGACAACAAAGTCAAACGACAGGACAGCCTTTTGAAGGCTTGACGCTGTGAACATAGTTTTGTTGTCCATGCCAACTTGAAGGTCAGTAAGTGTTTCTTTAATTGGTTTGAAGTGTGTATAGAAAGCAGTGATGCTTTCCGAGTGCTGAGACCACCGTGTTGGGCAGAACTTCTTCAAGGCTTCTCCGTCGTCGTTATGAGAGCTATAAACACCGAGACGTTTCGGAGAACTTGTTATAAAAAACAATACATCCCCAACAACGGTAAACATCGACTGCACAAACGGTACCCTGCAAGCATGACATATTGCTAAGTTTAAACGGTGGTTGCGACAGTGGAAATTCTGCAGTAAATCTTGCTTGCACTCCACGGTGACAACCGGACATATTCCCAGCACCGTCGTACCCTTGTCCAACGATAAAGTTTGGGTTCAGATTGTGTTTGTGTATTTCATCTAGAAGCAATTGGTGAAGTGTTTCACCTGTTGTTTCTGTTGTCTGATGGTGCACGATACAGTCTGAAATTTGATTGCCGCATATATATATGAACTCGTTTTGAATAGCGGGGCTTAAATACTGTGCATGTTTGGGAGAATTTTCTAGATGGTTGTGCAAATCACTGTCTACCTCAGGGCGATAATTAATCAAAGCTCTGAAGTTACTGTGTTCTTCCGTTTTGCCACGAAAAGCAATGTTTTGTTTTCCCAGCAAAACTGTTGTTCTAACAATAGATGTCAATGCTTTCTTATTTTTCTCGACTTTGTTTCTGTAAGCGTTTGAGCCAAACTCAACGACACTTTTTCTTCATTTTGACATATTTTTATGAATTTGTCAGCTTTAGTCATTGCATTATTGCGATCTAGTGTTTTTTATGCATCCCTATAATTCTAGACACATTGCTCCAGTCTACAAGGGGCTTAGCAACAAGAGTGTTTTCGGATGAATTAAAGACAAAACACGGTGCACAAAAAACACCATTGACTGAAGGACTATACCTTAAATACGGGTAGTTTTCAGTATCAAACACTAGGTTAGGTACACGCCTAGCTGCCCCGCTTTTGCCGTGAGTGCTTTTAGGCTTTACCCAACTCCGCGAAGGTTCAAATCTTGACATTATTTAAAGTCGACATTTTCATGGAATCAGACATTCGGAGTCTTCTTGTGACATCAATGGTTCCAATGTCTAGAAACCGCGCACCCATAGAGCAACCTGCTGAATACCCATCACTCTGGCAGTTGTCTGCCTGATATTGTTTTATGTAAGATGTGGACTATTCGGGAAAAGATTTTGTGTTGTCATCCAATAATGACTGAGAGTTATCAGCAGGAAGAGGTGATGAGCTTTCACTGGTATTTTGGAGTTTAAAACACTGAAAAATGGACTTTTGTCCATGAAGAGGTCGAGGAAGTTTTCTGGAGCTCATCTCCATTCAGTATATAGACTAAGAGAGATATATTTAAAGCTCATAGAGAGAAGTAGATCTAGAAACTATATGTGCAAATCTATCACATAAATAAACTGAATATGTTAACAGGAAATTACAAAGTATGAACAAATTTAGTTAGACAGCTGTGTACTCGTACACCAGTTCTAGATAACCAAATCACTACACATACATGTAAACGAGAAGTTAAAGTTTTACATAGGAATGACGTCATCGGTGACATTTTGGCAGGTGTCAAAACTGACCTTGAATGATTATTGATTTAGGTTGCTTTCGCTAGTCTGTCCATTACTCTGGTAATATGTGCAAACTATACCCGTGTGTAGTAAATAAAATACATTGGATTTGATCTTAATTTTAACAAAGAGGATGCTCTTCAATATTTCATATTTCAAAAAGTCAGCCAAAAAAGTATTACGCAGTTGCGTAAACTGCGTAATGGGCGCTACGTCCTTGTTAGTTCCTGACCCACGGTGGTGGATATTATTATGTTAATACAAGAAATATAGCCAAATAAATTTTATCAATTTAGGGGAGACTTTTTATGTAAAAAACACATCATTACGTTTTATACTCAAATACATGCGTTGACAGAAGCGCTTGCGTGTGAACTTCGATCTGACAGATATTACTCGATTAAATCTCGGAACAAAATTTATTCTGGTGTAGATAAAATTCTAATCAAACTGACACCATACCGCTTAGAACGTAAGCAAAACAAAAATGGCTAGGAAAGCGGTGTGTTTAAACGCATTGTATTTCTTCTGTTTTAGTATATTTTTATGTAGTGGCAGTTTTTCGGACAATGTGAAACATTTGGAGGCAAAAGATTTTGATAAATTTGTTTCACAACATGGACTTGTTCTTGTTTTGTTTAGTAAGTATTGGAAATTTTTGAGTCAAATTCTGAGCCCGAAATGTATGTTGTGCATTATTTACGTGGCATAGGAACATATTGGAATGAAAACTTGCCTATTTCATACGCAAACAACTTTTTGATTCATACCATAGACATCACTGGACATCACCTTATCATGAATTCCTTGGTGTCATTAACTATCGTAATTTGTCACCAATGGGAATGAAACAACAGATGCTATTTAATTGTCTAAAAATTATGTATGCTGGTTTATGTGCCTGGTGTTAATCTTTGAAACCTGCCAAACATTTCAAGACTTGCACTTGAATTTGTCTACAATTTCATTTCTGGAAAAGGGATGGACAGAAATAGGTTACTTTGTAGTGTATTATCATTGACATTTGGCCCTGTCCCAAATTAAGCGATCACTGAATCACTGAATGATCCAAAACGTTATCTTTGATCACAAACCTGGGAATAGTATTAAAGTTCATGCTATTGTGCAAATTAGATTCATTAAATTCTTATAGCATTTGCCTGAGTGAGGTTTGATTATTAATATCTTGAGTTCTTGAACTGTCGAAGACGGGATTCAAACTCAGGATCTTTGGATCAGAGGTCGGATTCTCAATTTTGGCATCCCACCATGCATTTTTCCCAAACTGGACTGGACCCAGACCCTTTGCCAAAATTGAAAAAAAAAATCATTGTAAGTGTATGTTCACATGAAATAATTGTTGTTACAGTGTGTGACTTGACTTTTTCTATCTATTGAATGATATATCCTGAAACTTTTTATTTCATTTATTTGTTCTATTTTTTAAGAGTAGTGGTTTTTCACTGAAACTCGTTTTAATGCTCAAGCTTTGCAAAATCAGGCTTTTGTAATTATCAACTCTGTTGAGCTATTTTGTTAGACTGGAAATACTGATGTAAACGTGTGCTAGCACATAAGCCCAAAAGCCCAGGGCTAGTAAATTTCTGTTCAGGCTTGTGAACTTTCTCAAAATTGTGCATTCAGTCTGGCGGGTATATTGTTTATTTTCAATAGTTTCCTTTAATTCAGGCTAATGCTTTAAAAACGTTAGTTTGTGTTACAAGAAATACTGAGTGCTTAAGGCTGGTGGCCTTTATTCACAAGTGGCCCATAACAATTATTAGAATTTATTTTGATCTTATAAAAAAATCCCGAACAACTGAATAAAATTGGTAAATAAATCTAGTAAAATCTAATTGAAAAGTACCCACAGATTTCTTATGAAAGTCGCACAGAAGTAGTAACCTTGATATGCGTTATGGCACGCATGGATTTTAACTCTATACTATATCTAATAATGCCGGATTTCACGTAAAGTGTCGTACAATAGCAAGTACTATTTGATCAAATTATTTCTAAAATTTCCCTAAATGTAGCAACACGCTACAATTTTTTCCCCTATCTAAGCCTGGGGTCTTTTCCCAAAATAGCTGGAAAAGGCCCTGATACTTGTAAATTGAAATGATTCTGTCGTTTACTTGTAAACCTAGCTTGGAAAATTTTGTGGTTAATTTTAATTGTTTAATACATTCCTTGGATGCATATTTTGATATTTGTGTACAGTATAGTGACAACTTAAGTGTATGAAATCAATAAATTTGGTTGTAAATGTTGACACTTGTTAAATTTACTTCCTTGTATGTCAGGTGATGAGGTGGAAGAGGGGGAATGTATGTTTGTTTGATTGCTTGCTCGTTTGTTTGTTTTTTTTATACCCAGTTAGTATATATACCAGGTGTTTTTGGGGGTCATTTTGATGACCAATATTTGGTCAATTTCCCAATGGCAAAAAATATGTTTTTTTCCCAATTGCCAGGCGACAATTCCCAATTCAAATGAAAAAAAAAAAAAAAAAAAAAATCAATTTTATGCCATTTTTAAAACATATTTGGTGTTGAAAGTAGCAAGTGTGAATAATACGAGGGAGACATTCGCTGATTACGTATTTTTAGACTGGTACACTACTCTGATGTTATTTTGATATGGTGTAACTTTTTCCCAATTTTGTCCAAAATGTCGCGAAAAATTCCCAATTCTGGGGGTTGGGTCATATTCCCAAACTGCCTAAAAAAAAAACTCAGATACACAATGACCAAGTTTTTCTTCATTTATCACATACAGGGCTTTTTCTCCTGCTATAGAAAGGGCCGTTTATAGGTGTCTTCCCCTCATGAAAAATCCTTAAATTCATGCAGATTTCCCCTAAAATTCAGTTTGCTTCAAGTTTTGTCTTCCCCTTTTGCAAAAATAATGTGCTATTTTTTCCCCAAATTTAAGAAAGGCCGCTTTCCCTACCCGTGAAAAAAAGCCTTGAGTTGTGTGTATTAGTTGAAAAAATTCCAATGTATTTTCAGAGGCTTCCCATGAATGCCCATCTTGTAACAAAGCAGTAGAATACTTTGAGAAAATCCCTCAACCAGACCTTGTTGAAACAGGTAAGTAACAAATCTAACATTAAAATTGGCAACATTTATCACATGAGGTATGGTTACCAGATTTCCATTAGTCTAGAAAAAAATGGTTAACCAGACTGACCCTATTGTTTGACTAAAGTTTCTAAAAATTCAAAGTATGGAAATATTTATGGCTGAATCATAACTCCAGTGTGAAAAGTAAATTTTGTTTTCGTAACTCTTAAGATAATCTTGACACAATTATTTGAATGCTTTATCAGTTTTTACAATACACTGCAAATAATCGACATATCAAATTACTTATTTGTCAAGTATGCTTATTGGCATGAAATACAGTAAAACCTCACATTGCAACCATGTCAATGTTATGACCCCCTTGTAATAACTATCACTCATTTTCAGACTGGCTTTCAGTAACTCCTATAATTCAACTTGATTCTATTCCAGGTAGACATGATTTACTGAGGGTTTTTCCTTTTACAGCAGGGGCCGTTTATAGGCATCTTCCCCTGTGGGAAAAGCTTTAGAATCCTGCAGTTTTCTCCTAAAATTCAGTTTACATCAAGTTTTTTCTTCCCCTTTTCCCTTTTTGCAAAAAATGCAGTGTTATATTTTCCCCAAAATTTATGGAAAAAAGGCCCATTCCCCTACCTGTGGAAAAAATCCCTGATTTAAATGTTGTACCATTTACTATATATTTTTTTATTACAGAAGTTCAGAAAAGGTACGTTGTAGATGAAGGTATAGCTTCTAGACTTGGTATTTCTGACTATCCGGCTATAGTCTACTTCAGAAAGGGGTACCCTGCTGTTTACAAGGGTAAAATCTTGTTTATCTCTGAAATAATGACTCTTAAATGTATGGTCTAAATAGTCATATATGATCTTTTAGGGCCCAGTTTTTTAAAAATTAGTTGAATTTAGCCATCGGGTGCCAATGGACAATAAATAGCGAAACTGTCCAGCTTGCTGAAACTACTAAATTTATCTTTCTTGTTTAATGGTGTTTTATGGTGTATTAACAACTAATGGTCATGTAGTGCACTTTGAAATAAAAGGGAACAAAACAAGTATAAATCATGCAAAAGGATGATATATTAATAAGAATGAAGGATAACTGATATAAATTGGCTAGAATTTATTGTGTCTTTCTGTACTGTGTTTTGTTTTTGTTCATATAGGTAAGCTTGGTAGCATCGATGAGATACCAGAGTTTATAGAATGGCTCACGCCTGCGTCCCAGATTGCCACCAAGGACTTATTCGATGACTCCTTTGAGCACCTGACTCAAGCCTCGTCAGGGGCCACAACTGGGGATTGGTTTGTTTTCTTGTAAGTACAATTTTTTTTTTTTAATGGAAACGGTCAGGCTGTCACATAGATACCATTATTAGGTTTTACTTATTGCTCATATTTTTCTGTCTAATTTTCTGACACTAAATAAATTCGATGTTCAGTTGAATCTGAACCTGTAAACAGAGGCCACCTAAAGGAAATGGGGCCTGTATTCATGTTAAGAATTTATTGGTTGGTCCATTTGATCTTTTGAATCAAAATATGCTGAAGAGTCCCAGTTGTTCAGAGGGTTTTGTGGATGGCCAATTTCCATTTTATCAGGTAAATGTATTACAAAGTACATGTCTGTAAAATTGATTATGTTCCTTGGTTAGTAAATCTGTTCTAGCATTTATGCTTACTGTTAATTTTTCTGATCTCTCTTGCAGCTATACTCCAGGATGTACAAAGTGCTTTGAAGTTTTACCCAGTGTAGAAAGTGCAGCAATAAGGTAGGCTTTTTTGATGTGATTATCTCCCCTTTGTGCATAGAAAACCTTTGTTTTTCAGTCATTTTATTATTCTTACATAAGTCTTCTTTATCCCAGGGCCTTTTTTTCCCTTCTATAATAGAGGCCGACATTTGATGACTTCCCAATTGCCAAACGCCTCTTTTTTCCTGATTTGGAGGAGTGCCGGGTCAGTCGTCAGAAAAAGGCTCTGTATCCATATATTGTATAATGTGTATCTTACAACTCTGTCTTGACATTAAACTTAGCATATAAGTAGTAACCGATCATTTCTTTAACCTTGACCTTGGCCTTTGTCCCGTATGTTTGAGGTCATATGGTTCAAAATCCCGATTTTTGCATTATTATTGCTAAGTAATCAGTTCACTTTGCATCTTACCCATTTTTTGAGTGGGCATTGAATCAGTGTACTAGAGGACTGAAGGTTTGCTTGATGAGTAAATTACGTTTTTGTCATATGATAATGACCATGTTTATGGGCTATGCACCTTTTTTCCCTTTGGTGGCTTTTGTTCACAGGTTTGGCAGTACTTAAATGTTCTTCTATATGTATTTTCAGCATGAAACAAAGAATGAATTTTGCCAAGATTGACGGAGATATGAATAAAAAATTAGTTGAGCGATTTAAAATTACCAAGTTCCCATACGGTATATTGTAAGTATCTTTCATTCTTGAAGTTATCGATGTCAATAACTTTATTCTTTTAAGTCTGAAGCCTGGGAAAATTGCTTGTGTTTAGGGTTACTTTGCCAAAAAACTTCTTTTCAATTTTTCTTGCGTACCTTTTACTTTAGAAATACAATTTGTCTCCAAATGCTGTTATCCTTTTGACTTTGTTTTTATAAATTCTATGGTTTGGGCCAAAAAATAAGGGTCAATCAGGGGACCGTAAGCATGACTTTAGTTTCTGGCCTAATGGATACTCTGTGAGCATTCACTGTATATTACTATTACATGTAACTGAACATTTTAAACAACACAGTTTTAGATGGGTCAACATAATCTCCAACTGTTGTGTGTGAATGAACAAATAGCAGTAAAATGTCACTTAGCAACCATCTCAATATTATGGCCATCTCAATATCATGGCCATCTCAATATCATGACCATCTCAATATCATGGCCATCTCAATATAAAGACCATCTCAATATCATGATCATCTCAATATCATGGCCATCTCAATATAAAGACCATCTCAATATAAAGACCATCTCAATATCATGGCCATCTCAATATAAAGACCATCTCAATATCATGATCATCTCAATATCATGACCATCTCAATATCATGACCATTTCAATATCATGACCATTTCAATATAAAGACCATTTCAATATCATGACCATCTCAATATAAAGACCATTTCAATATCATGACCATCTCAATATCATGACCATCTCAATATAAAGACCATTTCAATATCATGACCATTTCAATATCATGACCATCTCAATATAAAGACCATCTCAATATCATGGCCATCTCAATATAAAGACCATCTCAATATAAAGACCATCTCAATATAAAGACCATCTCAATATAAAGACCATCTCAATATAAAGACCATTGTTCTTTAATGGAAACATATAACAGTATGTATTAAAATGCACAAATTACAGAAAAATCTCACTTAGTCATCATCTCATTAAAATCTCTAATTTTCAGACTGGTTTTCAACATTTCTGCTAAATTTTTAACGTAAGGGCCACCTTAGTATTAAGACCATTTTTTAAATCCTGAATGAGATTTTTTTTCAAGTCCCTAAAATATCAAGATTTTATTTTATAACTTTTTTCTTCAGATTTAAACAGGGGAAGATGTATCCGTACGAGCCAGCCAAGTTTGACGTTACTTCGTTGATCGCTTTTGTCGAAACGTGGTATAAGAATGTGAAATCTTCACCAGTTCCAAGAGAACCTACAGCCTTGTAAGTATCATTCTTTATGCTACAAGTTCAGTGTTCTCATTAGGAACTGACCACCGACCCAAAAGGTCAGTTCAAATAACTTACTGGTTAAAACTGAAAAAAAAATTCTGTGGTGGGGGGGGCATGCCAAGACCCCCCCCCCCCCCCTCCTATAAAACCTGTTACTTTTCTGTTTAAGCCGATTCAACAAATTTCTAATAAAAACGCTGCAAATTCATACAGTAGCGCCTCACTCAATGAACAACCCAGTATTAAGACCACTCAGTATTAAGATCACCCAGTTATGACAACCAGTTTGTTCATAGGGCCAAATCTCAGTATTTCTTGTAATTTTGACTTGATCACGTATAGAGGAATATGGGCATTTTTGTCAAATTTTCATGGAAGGGTTTGACCTGCCATGACTGGGATTTGAACTCGAATGGCTGGGTTATAAGTACAGCGTACTAATCATTCTGATGAAACAGTAAAAATAATTTACTTTTCAATAATTCCAGAACCAGAACCAGGAAACAGTCTTTTAATACTGTCCCAGACTATGCCTTAATCCCACTTTGATGTGCAAATACTTACTTTTTAGTTCCTTAATTGGTAGCAAGAATTCTTCGATATCAATATTGTTGAATCAATGTTTGCCTGACATACAGGGGAGATAACTCTTTTAAGTTTATTAATAAGCTCTAAAATGTGTATTAATTTATCTTTTCAGTGATATATTGACTGAATCTATCGCATTGTATATCAAGGTTAGTATGTAACCGTCAGGGCTTTTTTTGTTCTATAGAAAGGGCCGTTTATAGGCGTCTTCCCCTCAGGAAAAATCCTTAAATTTATGCAGATTTCCCCTAAAATTCAGTTTGAAGTACTTTCTTCCCTTATGCAAAAATACTGTGATATTTTTCCCCCAAATTTAAGAAAGGCCCCTTCCCCTACCCATGAAAAAAGCCCTGACTATTGTTCTTTTCTACAAATATATGTACTATTATCCAGATATCCAGACAAATCTGTGCATATTTTTATTGAAAATCTTATAAAAACTACATTATAGTTTTCTCTTAAAATGAAAATCTTTCTAATTCAGAAACTCTACCAATCTTGAGAAATCATGTTTTGAACATTTAACAAAAACATACACCCTCAAAAAAAAAATAAGCAAAACAAGAAGACAAGAACTGTCACAAAACCAGGTTTTCATGAGAAGTTGCACACAGAATATTACATGTGCACAAAATAATCAAAGGGCCATAATTGCGCAAAAAATGATCGAATCGCAAAATCCCGACAATAGGCACTAGGGTACTAAGTGATAATAATTATGTGAAAGTTTCATCAAAGTCCCATGAGAAATGCAGGAGGAGTTGCATGCAGAAGAAATTGTGGATGCCCGCCCATCTGCCCACAGACATTTGCTGATTTAATAACCAGGATCTTTCCTTCATGAAACCTGGTTAATGATACAAACAAAAGTATATTTCATGTCTATGAACACATACAGCTACCATGTACTAAAATACTCATACACTGTATATGTTTTATTTGAAACAGTGCATGCGGATGACCGGATTCCCCCCCCCCCATGCCCTCCTTCTCCGGACTGGTCCGGTTCCAACGAATTATTCTTGCTGTATGCATTTTTATTTTCAGTCGTTTTTTTTATTTCAATTTCAGGAGCAAGTGAGATCAAACAACTGGATATTTTTCTTAGGAGTCGGATTTATTGTAGTGATTTTAGTAGCATTAATTATATATATTCTTAAAAAGCCGGATGACAGACACAAGACTGATTAGGTTAATAAATTGTTATACAGTAGAACAGTTATAATAAACTTGGATATAGCAACGTAATTAGTCAGGTACCCAGGAATTTGCCGTGAGAGTGTTATACTGTACATTTTATGTATTTGATTGTAGTACGATGATTTTTATGATTCTGAAATTTTAAAGATATGCTCAGTTTTGTGTCTTAGGTATTATAATATATATTGGACAAAAGGTACCAGTCTTAATATTGAGATGTAGAGGAATGATTGGAACCAGTCTGAATATTGTTCATTGTTATTTAAAGGGTGGTTGGAAAACAAGATACAGTTAAATCTTCCACCTATTGGACAAAAGGTACCAGTCTTAATATTGAGATGTAGAGGAATGATTGGAACCAGTCTGAATATTGTTCATTGTTATTTAAAGGGTGGTTGGAAAACAAGATACAGTTAAATCTTCCACCTATTGGACAAAAGGTACCAGTCTTTATATTGAGATGTAGAGGAATGTTTGGAACCAGTCTGAAAATTGTTCATTGTTATTTAAAGGGTGGTTGGAAAACAAAATACAGTTAAATTTTGATATTACGACCACATTTTGAACCAAAGAAGTCAGTCTCAATACTGAGGTACTGCAGTCTTATTATCGAGGTATCATAATCTCATTATTATTGAGATGAAACAAAGAGGTCATATTGATTACTAGTACAAAAATAAGTGGCTGTTATGTTGAGGTGGTCTAAATATGGAGTTAGTCTCAATGTGAGATTTCACTGTACATATCACATCAACATATACAACAGAATGACATTAAAAATTGCTTTCCAATACATTTAGAATGGTGTATGACGAAATATGGCTAGTAAAAAGCAGTTTGTTTTTTTAATTATGTTTAGTTTACCATGTATATGATTAAAATGATACAGTAAAAACAGTATGCATTTTATTATGCTCAGTATATAATGGATATGGTTAAAATATGTCTAGTAAAAAGGTATGCATTTTTAATTATGCTAAGTATACAATGTATATGGTGAAAATATGGCAGGTAAAAAAACAGTGCGTTTTTAATTATGCTCAGTATACAGAGGATATATTGAAAATGTGGCCAGTAAAAAACAGTGCGTTTTTAATTATGCTCAGTATACAGTGGATATAGTGAAAATATGGCTAGTAAAAAACAGTATGTTTTTAATTATGCTCAGTATACAGTGGATATAGTGAAAATGTGGCCAGTAAAAAACGGTGTGTTTTTAATTATGCTCAGTATACGTGATAAAAATAGAAATCTGATGAAATGATCTCATGAAGTTGTTATAAATGGTTCCAAAAGTAATGATCATATTTTCAGAAATATGTAGAACGAGGCGTTTCTGCCTTAAAATATAGAAATCATACTCAGCAATCTACAGTTATAACTTAGAAAATGAATGATAGAATTGTTTTGTATTGTTTGTAATCATGCTTGTTTGTTGTGTACATTCCAAGTAAATTTCAAAGTTATCACAATATATATCATTAAAGTGAAACCTGTAAACCAGGGGCTATTAAAGGGACAGATGAAATGAGGCCTTTATTCACAGTTGGCCTTTATTCAGAGGTGTGTAGTTATAATTTGGTATATCTAAGAGTTTGTGCTATAGTTTGGCCCTTATTCACAGGTTATTGTTATCCTCCACTGACCATTATCCATAGGTAACTTTTATCCTCCACTGACCATTATTCACAGGTAGTTGTTATCCTCCACTGACCATTATTCATAGGTAATTGTTATCCTCCACTGACCATTATCCATAGGTAATTGTTATCCTCCACTGACCATTATTCACAGGTAGTTGTTATCCTCCACTGACCATTATTCACAGGTTATTGTTATCCTCCACTGACCATTATCCATAGGTAATTGTTATCCTCCACTGACCATTATTCACAGGTAATTGTTATCCTCCACTGACCATTATTCACAGGTAACTTTTATCCTCCACTGACCATTATCCATAGGTAAATTTTATCCTCCACTGACCATTATTCACAGGTTACTGTTATCCTCCACTGACCGTTATTCACAGGTTACTGTTATCCTCCATTGACCATTATTCACAGGTAATTGTTATCCTCCACTGACCATTATCCATAGGTAACTTTTATCCTCCACTGACCGTTATTCACAGTAATTGTTATCCTCCACTGACCATTATCCATAGGTAACTTTTATCCTCCACTGACCATTATTCACAGGTAACTTTTATCCTCCACTGACCATTATCTATAGGTAACTTTTATCCTCCACTGACCGTTATTCACAGGTTACTGTTATCCTCCACTGACCGTTATTCACAGGTTACTGTTATCCTCCACTGACTGTTATTCACAGGTAATTGTTATCCTCCACTGACCGTTATTCACAGGTAATTGTTATCCTCCACTGACCATTATCCATAGGTAACTTTTATCCTCCACTGACCGTTATTCACAGGTAGTTGTTATCCTCCACTGACTGTTATTCACAGGTAATTGTTATCCTCCACTGACCGTTATTCACAGGTTACTGTTATCCTCCACTGACCGTTATTCACAGGTAATTGTTATCCTCCACTGACCATTATCCATAGGTAACTTTTATCCTCCACTGACCGTTATTCACAGGTTACTGTTATCCTCCACTGACCATTATCCATAGGTAACTTTTATCCTCCACTGACCGTTATTCACAGGTTACTGTTATCCTCCACTGACTATTATTCACAGGTATCTGTTATTCTCCACTGATCATTATTCACGGGTAACTTTTATTTACCACTGACCATTATTCACAGGTTACTGTTATTCACCACTGACCGTTATTCACAGGTAACTATTATTCACCACTGACAGTTATTCACAGGTAACTATTATTCACCACTGACGGTTATTCACAGGTAACTATTATTCACCACTGACGGTTATTCACAGGTAACTGTTATTGACAACAACTGTTAGTCATAGGTAATTCTTAGTGCCTTTTATTCAGCACTTGCCTTATTTCACTGTAGTCCATTATTCGCAAGTTTTATTGTAAATGACTCTGTTTTTTTTGTGTTGTACACAAAAATATTTTTGAAGTGTATTTGTTCTTAGAAATTACAAATCATTATATTGTAATCTAGTCATGTCATCTTTAATTTTTGAGATTTAAGGCTTATAAAATGTGATGAATATTAAGAATTTCATGATATTATCTTTGTTGTTTCTGAAGAATCACCTATTGTTTTCCCAAACTTTTAATTTAAAATGTGAATTTTTTGTCATGTGAGGCGTTTACCTCTGGAGAGTGCGTTTATTGGAGAGGTTTTGGTAATGTCTACTCTGTGTGTGTGTGTGTTATTTTAAACATTTTACATGTAGATGGTGACATGATAAGTTTGTTTCTGTATGTCTTTGTATTTGTTATATACAAGTATTATTTATGTTAATTGAAACTGGGATTAAAGGAAGGAGAAGAATATGTTGTTCGATGTTTTTTGTTCAGTCAAACCCGTGTATGTGGCCACCTCTGAATAAAGACTGCCCTGTGAAGAAAGGCCATTCTTGGAATTATTTAAACTTGATTATTTGGAACAAACTTACCTCCAAATAAAGGTCACCTGTCAATAAAGGCCACATTTTGCCTTGTTTCAGGAATGACCTTTGTTCAGAGGTTGACTGTACTTTCAAGGTTTTTTTAGTATGCATGTATGTCTTACTTTACCAGTACAGTGTTTGCAAAATTTTGTTTACTCTCTGAATAATATTGAGGTGACTTGTTATTTCTCAAGCGAGTCGGCTGGGCTGTAAAGGTGGGAGCATTTAGTTATGGATCTTTGGTTTATAAGTTTGAACCCTTGGCACAACTTTGTGTTGTTTGCCATAGAGCAACTTGTTAATTACTTACACCCAGAAATATGTTTAACAATTGTGACAATCACAGCTTAATAATTGACCTCAAGGAAACTTATGGATACGGTTAAAGAAAATTTACTGAAAGAATGAACTAACTTTGTGGAGAGAACTCATTTTGAAAGCTAAAGTAATGGCAGGATTTTTGAAAGCGTTAGCTATGATTTTGACACTTGGGCATGTGGACATGATTTTTAGTCTGGAAGTGTGAATTTTGACAATTGACCATGTAGATGTGATTTTAAGTCTGGAAGTGAGAATTTTGACAATTGACCATGTGGACGTGATTTTAAGTCTGGAAGTGAGAAATTTGACCATTGTCCATGTGACGTGATTTTAAGTCTGGAAGTGTGAATTTTGACAATTGACCATGTGGACGTGATTTTAAGTCTGGAAGTGAGAAATTTGGCAATTGACCATGTACACGTGATTTTAAGTCTGGAAGTGAGATTTTTGACAATTGACCACGTAGACGTGATTTTAAGTCTGGAAGTGAGAATTTTGACCATTGACCATGTACACGTGATTTTAAGCCTGGAAGTGAGAATGTTGACCATTGACCATGTGACGTGATTTTTGGGCTGGAAGTGAGAATTTTGACCATTGACCATGTGGACTGATTTTAAGCCTGGAAATGGGAATTTGACCATTGACCATGTGACGTGATTTTTGGTCTTGAAGTGAGAATTTTGACCATTGACCATGTGGACTGATTTTAAGCCTGGAAATGAGAATTTTGACCATTGACCATGTGACGTGATTTTTGGGCTGGAAGTGAGAATTTTGACCATGTGGACGTGATTTTAAGTTTGGAAGTGAGAATTTTGACACTTGACCATGTGGACGTGATTTTAAGTCTGGAAGTAAGAAATTGGACAATTGACCATGTACACGTGATTTTAAGTCCGGAAGTGAGAAATTTGACACTTGACCATGTGGACGTGATTTTAATTCTGGAAGTGAGAAATTTGACATTTGACCATGTAGACGTCATTTTTGGGTTGGAAGTGAGAATTTTGACAATTGACCATGTAGACGTGATTTTAAGTCTGGAAGTGAGAAATTTGACAATTGACCATGTACACGTGATTTTAAGTCTGGAAGTGAGATTTTTTACACTTGACCATGTGGACGTGATTTTAATTCTGGAAGTGAGAAATTTGACATTTGACCATGTAGACGTCATTTTTGGGTTGGAAGTGAGAATTTTGACAATTGACCATGTGGACGTGATTTTAAATCTGGAAGTGAGAATTTTGAATCTTGACCATATAGACGTGATTTCAAGTCTGGAAGTGAGATTTTTTACACTTGACCATGTTGACGGGACTTTAAGTCTGGAAGTGACAATTTTGACACTTGACCATGTAGACTAGATTTTAAGTCTGGAAGTGACAATTTTGACACTTGACCATGTAGACTAGATTTTAAGTCTGGAAGTGAGAATTTTGACACTTGACCATGTAGACGTGATTTTAAGTCTAGAAGTGAGAATTTTGACAACTGACCATGTAGACGTGATTTTAAGTCTGGAAGTGAGAAAATTGACACTTGACCACGTAGACGTGACTCTAAGTCTGGAAGTGAGAAATTTGACTGTTGGGCATGTGGACATGATTTTTAGTCTGGAAGTGTGAGAATTTTGACAATTGACCATGTAGACGTGATTTTAAGTCTGGAAGTGAGAATTTTGACAATTGACCATGTAGACGTGACTTTAACGTAACTCCTTTCTGCTATTGTGTGGATTTGATGTTCTTTGGGGTTTTTTATGGCAGGTGTCATGTGACATCAAAAACTAAACTGGTACCCGTTGACTGTGGGGGCACTGCATCATGGAACGGGGACCAGTTTAATAGAAAGACTGGTCAAATCACTTTCAATTCAACTGTGCAGTGTTCGTTCGAAGACTTTTACACGTGTTATCAACTCACACACAATTCAACAGACCGCAAGTCCTATATTTTAACACCAGATTTTGAAATCCCTTTTTATATAGTGACAATCATTTCTTATTTACAAATTAACACCATGTGTATTGATTACATAACCTGTCATTTGACTCTGAATTGTCGTGAGTGCTATTTAAAGGGAAAGATCTCCGTAGCGTTTTATATTATTTATGAGTCAATTGACTACAGTGAAACCCTGATTCCAAGAACACCAACAATAACGGACTTAGTATTATGCTAATCTTGATTTTATCTTGAAGCTAAGGGATTAATTGCGATCACAAAAGTAAAATATCCTCAATATAATAGGAGGCAGCAAATAAAGTTCCCGATGTGGGGCTCGAACCCGCGACCTTCTGCTTGCAAGTCAGCTGCTCTGCCAACTGAGCTAATCGGGCAGACGGGCTTACAAACTACTGTAAACACATATATTATATATACTACCCCGTTACACTGAAAAAATAATGCAGTTTTTGTATTCAGAAGTTTTGAATTAAGAGATCCAGTTTTGATGAATTTTAAGTAAATATTACAAGACAAACTTTCAAAATAAATTATTGTAGAGATATACGTTTTATAAACGTATAGCTATGTCCTCACCAAGTAGCCCTGCTTGTGCGACGTTATAGTAAAAAAAGTCTAGGTAAAAAGCTATGGTCGAGTGGTTATGGATTCTGACTAGTAATTACAAGCCCCTCACCGCTGTGAGTTCAGACCTCACCATGGAATAAACGAATTTCTTATGCGAGGAAACTGTCCAGCTGACTTACGGAAAGTCTGTGGTTCTACTCAGGTGAACGCCTGGAGTCTTTCTCCACCATTAAAAGCTGGAAAAATTGCCAAATGATCCTGGCTTTAAACATTTCGTGACATTAAATCCCAGAGAAAAAAACTAATCTGTAATCAAGCCATCAATGAAAGGAAAAACTTTTCTAAAACATTAAAGCTTTTCTCACGTTGTTCCTTTTATTACGGATCACCGTTCATGATGTATAGATGAAAATATTGGATTTTAAACTTCTTTTGAAATCGTGTAAATATTTTCAATGTCGCCAATGACTTCGGATTGCATTGGTCGTTATCAACATTAAAACCACTATTGATTTGATAATTAAAAAAATATATCTCCGAATCATGTTAAAGAGGAAAATTGATAATGGGTTAAAGGGACCCTACTCTAGATACACATTTTAATTCCCGAAATCTAGAAACTCCTTTTAGTTGATTGAAATGTTTAGAACAGGTAAAATCACGGCGCAGAAATGTCTCAGTGGGTTCAAAAGGGACTAGGCACTGTATTTAAATTCTTTAATCTAGAATTTCCTTTTATTTGATGGCAGTTGAACTGAAAACTTGAACTGAAAAGGGTAAACAAGTTCCAGTACCTTTTGAAGGGACTCGACATACTAGTATTAAATATATTCCGTGTATTTTGTAACAGAAAATAATCTGATTTTAATATATGTTAAGTACAGTACAACCTCTCCAGAGCGACCATCTGTTGAACAACAACCTCCCTTTAACAACAGCATGAATTTTTCCCACTGTACGATTTAACTATTAGTTTAACCTCTCTAGAGCAATATCCTCTCAACAACAACATAATTTTGCTTCTCCATAGGGGTGTTGCTTTGGAGAGGTTACACTGTAGTATTTTTATCTATCCTTTTATATTAACAATTATATCCTCTCTTTGTTCAGCCTTTGTATTTTTTATTGCTTTTATATCTTTGTTTGAAATTGTTAATTCAAAAGCTGGATATGAGCGCATGCTGTTTGTACACTTGACGACCATGGATTAAGCTTATCTCAACATTTCGAAAATTTTGAATTTTTTACGATTATCTGACACCATAGACTGGTTTCCGTTCCATGTTGCAGCGCACCAAAGGTCTCTGTGCAGACAACGGGAACCAGTTTACCGACACTAAATGTAGGGTTATCTCCCTTTAAAAGGAAAATAAATATAGGTCCAGTGGATTGAATTTATGATAATAACTTAATGCATTTTACGTAAATACATATTTATCTTTCTGAATTCAATCCATATTGTTACAACGTAATAGTCTTAATAAAGCGAAACCCTGATCTATAGACGAAAAATGACAGCATTGATTTTCTTCGATTAAATGTATTTGTTTAGCACCAAATTACTAAAATTAGAAACGTTTTAAAAGAGATTCTATTTCAATCACTCATTGTCATAAAACTCGATAATTGGATTGGTAAAAATACATGTACTTGAACGTGTGTGTTTTGTAACTCAAATATATCTGTAGATGTGAAAATGGGCACTTTTATACACGCAGTCTACTTATATTGTATTTTCGCGTATCATTAAATTATGATCTTTTTTAAATCAGAAAATCTAAAATTATTTGATAGGTTTAATGACGGTGTTTATTCCGGACGCAACGTATGTACCACAAACCGGCGCATCCGTTGTGATGTCGTAATTTTTCACACACAAAAAAGCGTCACTTAAATTATTCATTTATTTTTTGTTGAAAAATTTACGAAAATGAGAGCGTAGAACATTTAGATTAAAACTTAATCAGAGCCAATTTCTAGTATGTTACCTGTGCTCTTTATCTTTCTCAACTTTTATGTGGCAGTGCGCTAAAAAGCAGAGTCAACGGAACCATTTAAGTACTTAAGTACTTGAATAGACGACACTTTCCCCTTTTCCGTACTGAAAAAGGCACAAAACGGGCCGGAATCTTGAAGTACGATTTTATCGGCTGGTAAGTAAACAGTTATAGTGAACTAGGATATAGCGAAGAATCGAATACGGTATAACACGGTTAAAGAGAACGCTGTTATGGAGATGATACAATACAGTACAACACGGTGAAAGAGAACACTCATATATCGATGAAGCGATACAGTAAAACACGGTTAAAGAAAATTCGGATGTAGTGAAAAGTCGTATTCAGTGAAGTATTTGTTATATCCCGAACACACTATTCTTTATTTTCTTCATTTCATTGATAAAGTATGGATACAATGAAGTAATCATTCGTGTCCTCGGGAATTCACCATAACCGTGTTCTACTGTAGTACATTTTCCGCGTATTTTCTATTGACAAATAATCGATTGATAATTGAAGATTAGGTTGCACAGTTTTTTTTTTGTACTAGCACAAATCATGAACAAAAAAACTTTGACGTAATCACAGATTACCCTACAACCCAAATTTTGTCTACAATAATTAAGCTTCCTGGTTTGGTTCAAGGAATAGCCAAATATTTTAGTATTAAACAAAATCTGTTTAATTCATACCTCGTTTAATAACGAGTTTAACCAAACGTCGCAAGATATTTGACGATTTTTTTAAATCATTTTTTTTTCAAATTAGTAATTTTTACACGGGCGAATTTAGGAAAACGTGTCCGGATTGTTTGTAAGTAAACTCTTTGTCATTTTTATTTATTCGTAGCATTAAAACGATTCATTTTTAAATGTCGTGAGTGAGACGACAGAATGGAGCTTTCAAAGCATAATTATACAGTAACTATCAGCTTTGAGTATAATTGTCACATAATTATGTGAGTATAAAAGTTATATACATGTATATTCATTCTTAGACTAAAGGCAAATTTTATTTCACGCCAACGCAATTAGAGTCAGGGTAATATTATACATTTATATACATGATATGTACATTTATTTGGAGTTAAGAAATATTTCAAACTTTGAGTGAAATGAAATTAATCGAACAAAAATGGATACACTTCGAAAATAATACACTATTTGACATGATAACAATTAAAATAAAAAAGTGACATCATGGTGTATTAAAAATTAAAATTCTTGAATTATTCATCGTATTTATACATCACTTGTGCCGCGGCCATGGTCCAGTGGTTAGTGCGCTGGACTTGTACCCCGGAAATCCGGGTTCGAATCTCGGTCGCAGCAAGCCATATCCTTCTATGAAAATTTGACAAAAATATCGATTTCCTCCATACATGGAGAAGTTGCCGGCTTCTGGTGGAAGGGTAGGTTAGTACTGGGTAGTATACAGTCCAGGAAAACTGGTTAGGTGAACCGGTCGACGTATATAACTGAAAAATTGTTGAAAAACGGCGTAAAACCCTAGTGACGATATGTCACATAAAAACAAAACAAAACAAAACATCACTTGTCTGCAGTTATATGGAAGTATTGTCAATAACGTAAAACCGTCTTTAAATAAAACGTTAATTCGTGGTTACCCAACCCAAACATTTAGCAATGGGTATGTATGCATTTTTTTGTGAGTATTATATTCTGGCTCTGAAAGGCAAACGGTGAATGAAGATGGAAAGAATCGCTTTTTAGTGGTTCGGGTATATTTGAAGGAGTCGGTTGCGTAATTGCAAACCAACACTTCTTTAATGGTGGCCTTAGACAGGCGGCAGAAATCTTGGAAACGCGTGTGTTTTCATGAAAGATGCTTTAACAGCCATCTTTCTGTTTTTCGTTTTCTTCGATTGTTTATTTATTTTTTTGTAAAAATGCGTTATAACGTTCGTTGAATGCTCGTGTGACGATATACGCTTCACCGCTGCTTACTATATTACAACCATCATGTATAACTATTGAACTTTGAAGCGAAATATTATATTCTGTAAATCTAATGTTTAGCACGCTTGTATACAATGACGGAACTTAGTCACAAAGCGCTGTAAACAGTGTTCGATAAATCTAACCGTATTACGTTTGAGAGAAAACCTGTATCGATCGATCATACGTTGAATAGATCTACCTGCCATTGAATAAAAAACGGTGTCGCGGTAAAATTCGTGTAATCGTGAAAATCACTCATATTTATTGGATTTTAAAACCCGTAGTGTGGACTTATATTTGTGTTAGCTTGCAAGTAAGTTATTTTCTTTTTGTTAATTTGAATATTTATCACCGCGGATTATTTCAGGTATGTGTTTAATTCTAATCTCAATTTTATTCTGAATTCAGATAAAAAATAAATAGAATTGATTAATGTTTGTTTTTTATACCCGAAGAATTTTATGCATTCGGATGAAAATGTTACAGAATGATCTGAAAGAAGTATGAAACACATAACATATACATGTTTTAGGGAAGTGATTTTTAATATGGCAGGAGTTATTACTGTGGAGAAAAAACATACTAACGTATTTTAGATAAGCATGTGTATTGGAAATTTTTATCCAATGTTTACCATCAACAAACACGTACATGTGTATAAAACGGCCATGACTATGAACTATAGTGAAGTATTTGAACTCTTATTGGGCTTAAGATAAGTTCAACGGTCTGTAGAATTATATAATTGTCAACTATTAAATTGTTCAAAGTCGGGTTTATTTATTGAAAGTATTAAATCAATATAAAAGGCTTTGAAAGTATGATACATGGTTAGTGTAATAATATGTCTTGTTTAATTGTAATTTTTAAAAATATTTAAAGCGCAGGTGTATAAAATATTCACAATTTTTTTTAATACGGAAGAAATGAAAGTAAGTATAAAGTGACAATGATAAAGCAAGTCCCACTTGTTCATGTCTTTGGATTCCAATTGAAAAAAACCTATGCCAGAATTAAGTTGTATTGCCTTGTACAGCCATTTTTTCAACAAGACTGACTTTTATCATTGATGGTAAAATTTTTTGAATTTTTTTTTTTTATATATTATCAAAAATCGCTCTTAACATTGAGGCGATCTCATTTCTGAGTCAAAACTTTGAGCACGTATGTAACACCGATTGTCCTAAAATAAGAGGTCACTATGATGAGGTGGTCGCAATATTCAAGTGGTTGCTAAGTGAGGTTTCACTGTACATATACTTTACATATTTTTATGAACGGTTACAGAAAATAAAAAAATGGTGGTCAAGTTCCTTAGATCTAATTTCAGTGTACAATATGAACTCTTATCACCGGGACTACTTCAGCTGAGTATTTAATGCAATGTTTACTTTTAGTAACTTTTCTGAGTACGTGTGATTATCGTTCAAATATATTTAGAGCGTAAAGTAATACTGTAAAAATTGTATAAAATACAGTCTGTGAATTATGACCACCTGTGAATTATGACCATCTGTGAATTATGACCATCTGTGAATTATGACCGTCTTTGAATAGAAACCATTTTTGAATTGTACTCATCTGTGAATAGAGACCGCTTGTGGATAGAGACCATCTGTGAAATATGACCATCTGTGAATTGTGACCATCTTTGAATAGATATTACCTGTGAAAAGAGACCACCTGTTTGTGAAGACCAATCGTTACGCTTTTATTTTGTATGACACGTTATTTTAACATTCCAATAAAGACTACATCTAGTGAAAAGAACACCATTCATTGTTAAATATTTTCAAAAATGTAATAAATAAGACAAAAAACTCGTTCAGAAATACTTCTCATATCAGTTCAGCGAAAAAAGAGGCAAATTTCCGTATGATCACAACATTTGTAACGAAGCCATAATTTCATGGAAAATTATACGTACAGTAAAACCTCACCTAAAGACTACCTCAATAGTACGACAATTTCGTTTATAACGACCACTAATTTCTCGTACTAAGTTTCAGTATTTTATTTTTGATATTTCAAAATAGATAAGAAAAGAATTCCTACAAAAAATGCAAAAATTCCTTAAAACGCTACATTCCCCTAACTCCCCCAACCCAAAACCCACCCGGCACATAAGACCATATAAAAATTGATGATAAAACTCAGTCTCCCGGATGGTACCGACTTGGAACGGTCTTTATCAAAGCTACACGGGATTTTAACCAGGCTCGACTTCACACTTACCTCCCTCCCTGTGGAAACAAAAAAATAAACTGCATAAATAAATAAAAGAGATTAGTTAGTTAATTTAAAAGAAGGGGGATAAAAAGACCGACTTTATATTAAAACCGTTTTTCTTTTGGTCCGGAAGATGGTTTTTATATCGACCTTTTATCGTTGTTTGCGTAACTAAAACACTGAATATATTATCTATTAAAGTATATCTGTATTCTATGAACATAGAAACTGCAGGAACAAACGCACAATCATACGTATAATTATAAATAATTAAAACCTGTTTAATTTTAATGGCGCTCATTTCTCAATTATTATAGTCTCGTAGACATGTAAATAATTCATTAACACAAAACAGCTAAACGTAACAACATCGTAAGTCGATCTGTTAAAACATAGATACAGTAAAACCCCGATAATGAGGCCACCTTCAGGACCCGAAAAATCTGTCGTTATAATGAGGTAGTCTCATTATCAAGTTTAATTATAGGGGAGTTATTGATAGCCGGTAAGCAAAAAAATGGTCGTTATAAAAATGTTTCTAGTTATATGCTCATTAAAAATAAGGAAGGTAGATAGGGATTTTTCAGTTTATTTACTCAGCCTCTGTTATTTTTTGTGAATGAAGGTAAGAAGAGTGAGACAGTGGATTTTCCTTTTCTCGGGCCCAATTTAAGTCTAGGACAGCGGGGAAAAAATTAGGATTGGTCGGGTAACCAGAAACAAACCATTGTTGTTTTTTGTACGTCTTAGCGTATGTTGGTTGTTTTAATTAAGTTCAAGATTGCTATAGCGACGCATGTATTACTTCGGGATTCACCTAAGCTAGACAGTACTTTCGAGTTTCCTATACCTGTACAGACCAGTTCCCCGCCATAACGTTAGGATGATTTCTCTCCGTTTGTGACGTCATAAATCGGACAAAACATATCCACCTCTCACTCTCCTTATATGATCTATATCAGAAGCTGTCTTAAATCCATTATACACGAAACCTGTTGCTTTGTCAACTTGTAACATTCTATCGATTATCTGTCTGAGTTAGTTTTCATTTGTGATGCTATACATGCATGCGACGACAGCGAAATATATGTTATAATCTATGAAGATTATACCTTACCTTGTGTCAATTTCATAAGCGGTTACCTCCCTTGATATAAGGTAAAAAATTCGCAATGGGCGATAATTAATGAGATATTTTTGGACTTTTTGTTTATTTTTTCTTCAAGGAGTAAAATCATGAAATGCCGAGTGGTCGGACAGATATGTATCTTGCACAAATTCTTGTCTTTTATGAATTTCGTATGTTTTTTTGTAAAAGTCTTAGTACCCGTTTCATAAATATATCTTGGCTCTCACTCTTTAAATTTATAATGTATAACAATTTTACTAGTGATGTACACTTGAGACATTTTGCAGTATTTTGACGTTAACTGTTCGGTGTCCGATGGTACAAAACTGAGTCGGATGACGACTCTCATACAATTGGTTAATATGCCCTCTCAGTTTGTCAATGCGCATGCGCGACTGAATTAACTCCAATTAGAAACGTCCAATCAAATGCTAGACTTGTACCAAATCATGCTATATTACTTAGGGACGAAGTTCGATGTTCATGCCAATGTGTATATATTACTCTATCTAAAAACAACAAATCAACTTTTCTACCTCCAATTTTGAAGAGTTTTCATTACGGATGTTTGAATTTGTATTGTGTTCAAAACTCTGTTCAAAATCACGTATTTGTGATAGGAAATAAAAGCGAGGGAATGTTTGCTCGACTTTTGAAACTGTAAACATGACACTTGTTCTTTTCTCTCTGCTATAGCAGAAATTCGATTTCAATACAGCTTGTTTTGAAGCTCCATGGAATCAAAACATGACCTTATTAATGTTTGGAACATCTCTGTCATCATCGTAGAATATCTTAATATTCCGGAATTTGACGGAAATAACCGACTGTTCACGGAATTATGATTTTGCTTTGAAAATCGTTATTTTGAGCTCAATGATAGTCCAGGCATTGAATTGAAGTATTGAAAATAGTATTTGATGATTGATCGACTCTGAGTGATTGAATGATAACACCTTCTTTCAATTATTTAATGAATGTGATGTGTAGTTTGGTTTGAACTGGTTATTGACGTTCTTCGTAATCAATAAAACTCTCAATTCATTTGTATAGAATGAAATATTAATAACGCTTGAAAATAAAGAAAATGAAAATGATAAAATATTAACAACGTAGATACTGCTGACAATAATTGTGATGATGTTGTTGATAATGATGATAATGATGATGATAATGAGATCAGTAATAATAAGAATAACTATATTTTTCTAAGAAGATGTCTACGGGTATGTTTGAAACTACAAACATTAAATGACACACAACTTAATGATGATGATAATAATATTGATGATGATGATGATGACATTGATGATGATTGTGCTATTAATGAGTATGATGATGGCGGTGATGATGACATATATTATAATAGTAATGATAATGATAACAAAAAGTGTGATGAAGTTGAATAATTGTATAAGATTGTGTCAAGATTATTATTAAATTGGAAGAAAGAAAACATGAAAACATTAAAAGTAATGACGACACAAGCAGTAATAACTGAACGAGGTCTGGTTGAAGAATTAAAAAAAGAAATCAATAAGTCTTCTATTGAATGGGAAAATGTGGAATATTGTACTTATAATACTTTGTGTGAAATGAATAGATTTATTTGTTCGATATTTAACGTTCGTTCGATAAATGCGTGTAAAATTTTATTAATAAATATTTAATCCAGCCTGTTGACCCCCATTTTGTAAAGTTTACGTCAATACGATCACGGTATCTAGCGGTTTAGAATGACACTCTAACCTGTGTTCGCGGACACCTCCGAATAAAGGCCACCGTGTGAATAAAATGCCATTTTTTTGAAAACCGGCGTTGATTATATAGAACAAACTGACCTCCGAATAAAGGCCATCTGTCGATAAAGGCCACATTTTGTCTTTCTAAAGGGTGGCCTTTGATCACAGGTTGACTGTACAATCAATCTTTTGAATAAACGTTACTAAAGGGATGAGAAATGTGTTATCTATGTTGCTGTCCTATATACAGAGGTACATGTAAATCATAGCTAGTATACCGATACAGTGGAACCTCACTCAGCGACACTTCCGTATTAAGACCACATCAATATAACGATCACTTGCATTCGGACCGTTTTTTTGCATTTCCTCTATATTTCAACTTGATAATAAGATCACCTCAATATAACGGTCGTTATTGTTTTCAGTCGCAAAGGTGGTCTATATAGCGAGGTTTTACTGTAATTGCGAGCGGAGGTGGTCTATATAGCGAAGTTTTACTGTAATTGAGAGCGGATGTGGTCTATGTAGCTAGGTTTTACTGTAAATACGAGCGGAAGTGGTCTATATAGCGAGGTTTTACTGTAATTGCGAGCGGAAGTGGTCTATATAGCGAGGTTTTACTGTAACTGCGAGCGGAAGTGGTCTATATAGCGAGGTTTTACTGTAATTGCGAGCGGAAGTGGTCTATATAGCGAGGTTTTACTGTAATTGCGAGCGGAAGTGGTCTATATATCGAGGGTTTACTGTAATTGCGAGCGGAAGTGGTCGTTAATTTGAGTTTGGATGAGGGTAAATCTTAACCGAATTCTATAAAATGTCGTCCTATTAAAAAGAAAATGCACAAACAAAATATTAGCTACATACGTGAACATAATAGAGGGAGATAAATGAACGTATATTAAACAAATAAAAAAAAACCTTCAGAAAGATAAAGATGTTCAAATTATTACGTTAAAATAGTCCTTCATAAGATAATTTAATCTAAACACAATGTCTGCTGATAAGATAAAAAATCAATTTTAAATTGAATGGTCTGAAAAAATTTAATTATTTTGAAAGGCAAAATTCACGAAAAAAATCAATGCCCCCGGGATTTAACGTTGTGCTATGAGTCTATAATGTGCGTATATTAGATGCCCGTCCGTCCATCCGTCTGGCCGTCCGTCTGTCGGATTTTATCTACCAAAAGAATCCATTGGATTTTCATTTAAGCTCAACAGTTTTGGTGAAATGCATCATTTCAACATCTTATGTAATACATATAAAGTATTATCAGCATACAGAACTATGTGGTCGTTACAACAAGGTGTTTGTAATGCTGAGTTGGTCGCTATTTGAGGTTTTACTGCATGAACAGAATATGAAACTTCTACTAAGTTTGGTTGGAAATTGCTGAATGAAAACAAATCAGGGGAATCATTGTTCTGTTTTTATGAGTGTAAAGAATGTCTCATAATACACCGCTTGGTGTTTAAATGACGGCTAACGGTTAGGACATCCTTAAAAACTTGTTTGTTTGCTGTAACGGGACCCAACATTTGTTCAGCGGGTCGGTAGGTAGGGATATTTTTCTGGAAAGCAATTATTAATAACGAAAGGGATTTTTTTTATTACTGGGAGGGTTAAAAAAAGTTTTGAGTCGCGGCGATTTTTTATGAGTCAGTCGCGTTACAGCAAACGTAATTTTTTAAGTATGGACTCAACAGAGAATGGAGAAAAGTTTTGACCAAGTGAGGTAGGGGTTAAGAACCAAAAATAGCGCTGAACAAAGGCTTACCAGATTTATAATAACAAATATCTTGTATATGTGTTTAGCTATATGAAAGAACAATATTGTAATGATTTGACAGAAATAATAAATCGACTGCATATGAAAAGGTATTCAAAAGAGTAAATGTGGATATTACGAAAGGTGAATATAATATGGGGTAATATTTATGTTTAAGGCCATTTATTATTATCGTTATAAGGCTTCCGAACAATCGAAGAAAATCGTGCATTGAAAATTCATTTAGCTATTGATAAAACTGTGTGAATGGACGAATATTAAACGAAAGCATAAAGGAGGTTGGAAACTAGATTGAAAAGGTATTTTAATATTCAATTATCGATTGCATGGTCTCCTTTTTAATTTAATCGTTTTTATTGTCCTCAAACAGTTGGTTAACATTCGGAATATCTCGGTGCTTCACGCAAGATTTCAATAAAAATACATCTAAGAATTTCACGCTTGACAAGTTACGGAAACGAATAGGTCTGAATTCATATTTGAATACACATTGCGCATGCGCAAAACTACAAAAAATATATATGAAATGTTCATGAATTAATTATATTTCGTCTGGTTTTCTTTTTTTTGTAAGAAATTGTGTACAGTATTAATCCACTTTTTACATACTCGATTTTCTTTCCGTGAATAAAAAAATCATTTTTAAACACTATACAGTGGAAACCCTCTAAACCGCTTCCTCTATAAATTGGTTTCCCCCTTTAAATAGGCCAAATGTTCTGGTCCCGACTTCATTACTATATAATTAAAAAATCCACTCTAAACTAGCATCCCCTCTAAACTGGCCAAATGACCTGATCCCAGGATTTGTTTCTGTTAACATCGTTTTCTACCAAAAGCTCGTAAATATACTGATTCATTTATTAGATATATACTGATTCATTTATTAGAAATATACTGATTCATTTATTAGATATATACTGATTCATTTATTAGATATATACTGATTCATTTATTAGAAATATACTGATTCATTTATTAGATATATACTGATTCATTTATTAGAAATATACTGATTCATTTATTAGATATATACTGATTCATTTATTAGATATATACTGATTCATTTATTAGAAATATACTGATTCATTTATTAGATATATACTGATTCATTTATTAGAAATATACTGATTCATTTATTAGATATATACTGATTCATTTATTAGAAATATACTGATTCATTTATTAGATATATACTGATTCATTTATTAGAAATATACTGATTCATTTATTAGATATATACTGATTCATTTATTAGATATATACTGATTCATTCATTAGATATATACTGATTCATTCATTAGATATATACTGATTCATTTATTAGATATATACTGATTCATTTATTAGAAATATACTGATTCATTTATTAGATATATACTGATTCGTTTATTAGAAATATACTGATTCATTTATTAGATATATACTGATTCATTTATTAGAACTTTGAAAATAGTTTGTTTTGAAGGCATGTTCCAAAGATGATATGATTATAGGATTTAATTTTAAGTCTAGATTGATACTTCGTTAGTAGATATATAGAACATTCCATTAATGTTGAGATTTGACAAGGAAGAGATTTTGATAAAGTATCTTTGCGTGTAGATTAGAAAAAAGTTCCTAAAACATTTAAAAATCACTAAAATTCTACCTTCCCCGAAACTCACCAACACAATTTAACACGAAGAATTAATACATTGTGAAAAATAATCGAAAAAAAAACGCCAAAAAATATTCAAGTGTTAACATTACAACCTGCCACTAAAATATAGCACGCTCATTGGAATGCTTAGCCGTTTTAATAATACAGTGGAAACGCTCTAAATCGGCGAAATGACCTGGTTCCAGGCTCGACTGGTTTAGAGGGGTTCCAATATACATGTATCTCAATCTACTGGTGGACCTGTGTTAATGTCCGCCTCCTTAAAGAGAATACCCGCCAACCACAGTCACAAAGATTCCTCCCACACATCAAGAAAAATTCCTGTTCAAATGATGTCATTCACATTCCCTCATGGATTATTTTGGCCTTTAACAGCCACCAACAGCCAGTGTGGTCTCACCAGACAGAACGCGTTAAAACATTAATAAAATGTTGGTGGCATTTAGTTGTATTCAGAAGTCGAAATTTTATACAAATACAGTAAGAAAATGGGAACAAGATAACAATTACTGTGGGAGCATATTTCATGAGCATGGGAGGTAAAATAAAACAATTAAAGTTAAAAATTACATTGCTAAGGTTGAAAGTTTTCCGGTGTGCCGAAGTAATCGTTTCTTCCCGACCCGTTCCGTATCCACTGGTCTGGACGGGACGGGTTTTTATTGTTTCAGCAGCACCGCGGTTAAATTTTCAGGTTCTGAATATTTTCAACTTTCGCTGTTTAATTTTTCAAAAATACTAAACATATTGGAAGTTAATTATTTAATTTCTTGTTTCTGTAGTCATTATCAGTTCACTTTGACAAAACTATCGATGACCCAGAAAAATGGGGCATGAAGATTTTTTGTGCTTGTCATTATTACATAAGTTCACACTGTCTAGTTCAAGTATTTGAAAATCTATTCCGATTTATCGTCACACATTTTGATCTGAATGCAATTGAAATTTCTTAAAGCTTAACCAATTCAAATTAATGCTACACTCGTGTCAAAACAGCCAATCAGAAAGATTGTAAAAACGTAAAACATCTTAAACCAGCCAATCACAGATCATGTTCCAAATCGATCGTAATTCCTTTATACTTTTAGACCGGGATTATTACCCGTCAGTCTGCTTTGTCGTACGATAAATAAATATGAAATTTTAATTCATAACCAAAGCTGAGATTAAGAGTTCAAACTTACATGTATGTATTCACATTAGTCGGTATAGAAATTGAACCTTCATTATAAGCTTAATGAGATGTCCATATGAACACCACCTTTAGACCAACTAAATTTGGTCTTATTTTAAGCAATCCCTTTATCAAGTTGAAATGTCGATGAAATATTAAAAAAGGGTTCGAAAATAAGGGGCTGTCGTAAGATTTTATTAAGCGTCATGATTGCTGGGACCCGAAAAATTGGTCGTTACAATGAGGTAGTCTCATTATCGAGGTGAATTTTAGTGGATTTGCTGAAAGCCAGTCTGAAAATAAGTGGTCATTATAACAATGTGGTCGTAATTTTTAGGTGGCCGCTATTTGAGGTTTTACTGTAATTGTAAAAAGTACATTACATGTAGTATCAACACTTATAGTGAATATTTGAAATAATAGAACTTCTGGATACCAATACTTCAAAACTTGAAAAATATCAAAATTTTATGTCACGTATAGATGTACAATAAAAATGTCCGCATAGTTTTCAGTTTTGAAAGTCAAATTCTAAAAGGTTATGTTAAGAATACCAAGCGTATAATTAGCTTTTGGGGAGAAAAATATCTACAAATAAAAAAATGAAAAGACATCCATAGTTTTGATCGATTTTTTTTATCTTTTTTATTTGAACTTTATTTCAATAGAACACTATCTATATTCGCTCTCTTTTGTATATTCGTATATGTAGTCTAATAACCTCATGTCATCCCATTACAACGGTCACCGGTGGATAGGGGTAAAAGACGCAGCTTTAGAATCATTATTGAGTTATTGATGAATTAACAGAAAATCTCGCTAGTTAATATGACCAGCTTTTATCAACCGGTCTCGCAATAAAATCGGTATACTGGCCATCATAAGAAAGTAACCATCTTAAAAAAATCTTCTATTTTGGCCTAATATACATACCTTTGAATTTTTATGGCAATTTTATGCTCAATAACGGATAGCTAGAAACCATATCATGAAGTGTTTCACCTATTTCCAGAATTAAATTTATCTCGATTACTTGCGCTGTGTCTATTTTATACCAACATCACTTACTGGTTACTTTTTTATGACGGACAGTATACATATAAAATCGTGATAATCACTGGTATGTAACTCCATTCATCAAAATTAATGTACATGTAGTTACGAACGTCGGACAGTTGGCGCAGTCAGTTTTCTTAAGTTATTACCAATACCAACCTGTTCCCTCGCACACCGTCTGATTCAAAAGTCTCATTTCCCACTTTTTATGTGAATTAGAGGCTGGGAAAGTTACTGATGATCTTTCCTAGTTAATTTCAGAACTTTAGTGGCTTAACTTGCATTTCTATTTTCCGTTTCGTATCTTATTTAGACATACTTTAGCCCAGACGGCAGTTTCCAAACTTAAAAATCTGGTTTCTACTTGTTCGTTAATAACAATTGCTTCGTCCTATTGATTGGAAATCAATTGTCAGCTATCAAAGGTAGATGTCTGAAATATATACAATTAATAAGTATACTAAACTTAAAAACTGCCATCTGTGCTGATATGTCTAACCACACGTGTGTAAAAAATTAACAGTAATTAATAAATACTCAACAGGGAACCAGGGACTTCATAAGTTTCGTTTAATGCACATCAATGTAATTTAGAAAAAAGGTTATAATGAATGTTTTCAAATTCTACGTTTTTTTTCATTTATAATTTAACAGAATGATGACCCTGATTTAATCACGTGACCAACTTTCTATACAAATAGTGTTCGCAATATTTCGGACATCCACGTACTTACAGAAAAGACCGAAGTTTGTCCAGTGATTCAAAATGCCGACCAACTACAAAAATCAGAAATATTCTTCTATAAAAAGTGACTGTTTAAAACGCGGTGAATTATGGGAAGATCCAGAATTTCCGGCCAACAGCAAATCATTATTTTACAGCAAGATTGACCAGGATATCGAATGGAAAAGACCGAAGGTAACCGTTATGTCTATACATATTGCTAGGCAACTATGAGTGGGTGTTCATTGCGGTATTTTCGGGAAACAAACTTGGTCGTTGATGTTTCGAGGTGTCAAGGAATTCTGATTAACATCTGAATGAACAAATGTCCTCTATTTAAGGGTATCAGCCTAGAAAACAATTGACGTGTTTTCATATACAGTGCAACCTCTCCAAAGCAACACCCTTTCTGAGAAGCAAAATAATGTTGTTGTTAGATAGGGTAAATTAATAATCAAATCGTACAGTGGGAAAAGGCATGCTGTTGTTGAAGGGAGTTTTTTGCTCAAGAGAGCACCGCTCTGGGGAGGTTGCACTGTGCATGTCTTTTTGGTTAGAAAGTTAATCTTAAATCCTGAATACCGGAGTGTCATGTTTAGAACAAAGGAACTTATTTTAGATAGTTAGGCATAACAATAAAGCCACAAGCGAAATAATACGGTTTGTTCCGTAGCTTTAAACAACTTTGATTGAATATATCCAACATCGATATTTCAAGACTCTTTTTGCTATTGTGGTGATCTTATACATACATATAAAAAACAAATTAACAAAAAACTGGCCGAGAATAAGTAGTCCTCATAAGTTGTATGCGTTAGCATTCCTCGTGTCTCTATATGGGATTTGTATTGACATCACTGCGGCCGCCACAACGCTTGCCATTGCTGAATATATGCATGCTTTGCAGGAATTATGTAAAGTTCCTAAGCTCGTAGTTGAGGGAGTGACAACGGACGATCTGAACCAGGGAACTCTAGGAAACTGTTGGTTCGTCACAGCCTGCGCGAGTCTAACAAAGGAGAAAAAATTGTTTAACACAGTATGTATTACCACACCGAGTACTCCCAAAATTAAATTACGCAGTCAAACCTGTGATCAGAAAACGTTAAAGGGGCCTCCGTGCTCGAGTGGTTTATATCTCTCTCTTGTAATCGCTTGTCCCTTACCGCTGTGAGTTCGAACTATGTCTGAAGAAATTTATACATTTTTGAAGGTGTCCAGACAGCTTACAGAATGTCGGCTGTACTACCCAGGTTTAGGGGGGTCTTCAATTACTGTAAAAAGACCTAGAAGTCGCTTGGTGTGACGTTAACCCTCCCAAACCAGAGAAAAAAATGAGATTTTTTTTTATTATATCCGTGTATGTAGTCTATTAACCGCATGTCATCCCATTTCAACGGTCACCGGTGGATAGGGGTAAAAGACGCAGCTTTAGAATACATCTTGTTAATTGGTTCAACAAATCTAATTGGCTGCAAACCCTATTAACATTTACACCTGTGGATACAGGATTTTTGGCTTAGGTGGAGCGTAAAGTCCAGATGTTTATGTAGAATAAGCGCACAATCAACTCATAACTGAAGTTTTTTTTAAACTTTTGCTTGCCAGATTTTAGATAGGGCGCACACCAGCCCCTCCCCCTATGCCGCCCTTGATTTATTGAATGATTATGATGTATTTTGTGTAGGTGTTACCAGATCTCAAACACCAAGAATGGGACGAGAAGACGGACAAGCCAACATATGCTGGTGTGTTCCGCTTCCATTTCTGGAGATACGGCGAATGGTTAGAAGTCTGTGTTGATGATAGGCTGCCGACCAAGAACGAAAAATTGATATTTTGTCATTCCAATTCACGAAATGAATTCTGGAGCGCCTTGTTGGAAAAGGCATACGCAAAGTAAGCTGTTTTTAACGCTGTTTTAAAACATTTTTACAGTTACATACGGCGCCCGGTTCACCTAACAAGTTTTCCTGGACTGTATACTAACCAGTGCTAATTTACCCCACAAGAAACCGGCAACTTCCCCACATGTGAAGGAAAATCGACATTTTTATCATTTTTTTTCATAGAAGAGTACGACCTGTCGCGACTGGGATTTGAAACCAGTTCGCCGGGTTTCAAGTCCTGTGCACTAACCACTGGATAACGGTCGCGGCTCAAAGTAATTTAATGTAAGGTATAACCTTGACATTAAGTCCACCATTGGTCTTATTATTATGATAGTTTCATTACCTAGTTTAAATATAGAAGAAATGTTAAAATCTGGCATGAACATAATGAGGTCTTTATGATGGAGTGATCGTAATATTGAAGTAGTCTCATTATCAGGTTGAAATAGAGACGAAGTATTTTAAACAGGTCAGAATATAAGAGGTCGTTGTAATGAGACAGTCGTAATATTAAGACGGCCGTTAAGTCAGACTATACTGTATGCATACTACATGTATATTCTTTAGGAACTTGCTTTGATTTCTGAGTGCTTTACCTCAGCAGAATACCGTTAAGTTAGTTTCAAATGCTACATAATGTTCTAAAGGTAGTTTCTAGATCAATTTAATGTTTTAGTCATTTGTTACAAACAATTTCATTGGTGGTTATTTATAGATTGTATGGAGATTACGAAACACTTAAGAACGGGCGAACTGCTGATGCATTGGTTGATTTCACGGGAGGCGTGGCCGAAAAATTGGTGCTAGCCAACATGGGTCTAAGCGATAATAATGCCAGGCTTGATTTACTTGGAAAGTTAAAAGACGCATTGGATAACCGTGCGCTTATAAATTGTAACATAGAGGTGAGCGAGTTTTCTGTTTGTGTTTATTTATTGTCTGAATACTGGTGTAATGACCTTAGATTATGCAAATGGCTTACTTTGCAGTCTGGAGTCCGAAAATATCCGATCAGAGCCCGGAAACATCCGATCAAATCCCAGAAGCGTCCGATCAGAGTCCAGAAACGTCCGATCAGTGCCCGGAAACATCCGATCAAAGTTGACTGAATTCAAGCTCAGTTTTGTACTAACGAAGGGTTTCAAATGCAAGCTCACACAGTCATGCATACACAATATGCATATACAATAATGCTAACTGATGCAATATATTGTACATTCAAAAGTAAATCTCAGACAAGCCGAAGGAACATGCACCGAACAGTGGCGTAAATTACCGATAATATACGATTAAACAATTTCAAACTATTTTACAGTGCACGGATGAACAAATTGATCAGGAAACCCCACAAGGGTTGATACTCGGACACGGCTACAACATCACCAAGATTATGGATCTAGATGTCCCAAAGAAACTCCAAGGAAAGATTGGCAGCGGCAAACTTTTTATGTTGCGTCTTGCAAACCCATGGGGAACCAAGGAATGGTCAGGAGCTTGGTGCGATGGGTAAGCGCCACATTCAAACATATTAACAAACATGGTCATATGGAGGGTCATTATATGAAAGGTCATCATATGAACAGTCATCATATGAAAGGTCATTATATGAAGGTCATCATATGAAAGGTCATTATATGAAGGTCATCATATGAAAGGTCATCATATGAAAAGGTCATCACATGAAAGGTCATTATATGAAAAGTCATCATATGAACAGTCATCATATGAAAGGTCATCATATGAAAGGTCATCATATCAAAGGTCATCATATCAAAGGTCATCATATGAAAAGTCATCATATGAAAGGTCATCATATGAAAAGTCATCATATGAAAGGTCATCATATGAAAGGTCATCATATGAAAGGTCATCATATGAAAAGTCATCATATGAAAGGTCATCATATGAAAGGTCATCATATGAAAGGTCATCATATGAAAAGTCATCATATGAAAGGTCATCATATCAAAGGTCATCATTTGAAAGGTCATCATATCCAAGGTCATCATATGAAAAGTCATCATATCATGTGAACAGAGATTATTATGTGGAGAGACTAAACAAGATCTTTGCACACATTTCGCTTTTATTCTGGATATTTGCGTTCATACCAATAATTTTATTTCTTTCGCTGAAATATTGCAGGTCTCTTACATTGATATGTATTTTGTACCACATTCACTAAGTTGAACACATTTTAATTTCACCTTGAGGTACGATCCCCCTTGTTCTGTTGACTACGTCATAGAATCAGTGGAACTTTCATGAAAAAAACCCTATCGCAATTATCACTATATATTATATAACAAAGGGCACCGCTGTAATTAACATGCACCTGGTCCAGTGATAACACGCGAAAAACGGCGGGATTCGCTTCAGCGTCTGGATTTTTTTTTATAAAACGCGCGAACTTACGACCGCGCGAATCTTTCTTTTTTCGCATTTGCGCGAAATTTTAATGCCAGCGAAATTAAATGATACCACAGTATCCGTTATAAGGTTATGTCAAGATGATGTTATAGAATAATTCATGACCTTATAATATCATTACATGTATTCATATTATTTCAGAGCTCCTGAATGGAATGCCCTTACTAGACACGAATGGGACAAAATGGGAATCAAGTTTGAAAGCGAGGGTGAATTTTGGTATGGTTCGCAATAAGTTCACTATTCACTTTAAAAATATAAACATACATATGTACACATACATAATTATGTACGTAAATGCCATTACATTTATACCTTTTCCATGACCTGTGGTCTTTAAATTTCCATTTTTGAATCAGACAGATGTTCATAGATGTTGAACTATTTCAAATTTGGACGATAGTTTTTTTTTAAATTGAATTCACTTTAATTCGTCAAAGTAAACACATGAATAATCAAACAGTTGAACCTTTGTCAGGCTGCTTTGTAACAGACATTAATTATTTTTAAGGATGAGTCTGGAAGATTTTGTGAACAATTTCACAAATGTTGATATTTGTCATTTTGTCAATACATCTATCATATCGCTGAAGAAAACATGGCACGAGAGTATATTCCATTCAGAATGGCACGTGGCAGGCAGGAATGGAGGCAGCGATTGGAACTCCACCACGTTTTTAAGCAACCCCCAGGTACCTGCGTTCATACTGATATCTTTATATCCTTGCATTTTCTTTTAATAAGGAGTTTATGCTTTGTGGTTACATTTCGTATTTCCAAAAATATACAGTATATCCCTACATTAACGTCACCCTCAAAGACCGACTCCGTCCAAGAAACACCAGCAAAAGGCACACATGCACATAATAAAAAACACATGTCGCGAATGTATCAATTCCCCCCGAACAACAACTCCCTCCAAAGAACAACATTTTTTTGCGACACCCAAAAGTGTTGCTCTTCGGAGGGAGCACTGTATTAGTGGAAAATTGGTAAAGCCTTGGTAAGTTCCTTATGACTGAAATAATATTAATAGACCTGAGGGGTTCAACTTTGTGATACTAAACAAAACAAACATTTTCATCGACGGATAACAGAATCTAATAATGAATTCTAAACATAGAATTAAAAAAAGAGTCTTCACTTAAAACATTGTAATTGGCCGCATTGATATCTAATACTACAACCATACGTTTTTCTATCCTTATTATAACACCTATCTCTTCACCAATGCCTTTGTCGTTGTTATTAGACGCATCAATATCATTTTACCGCACACTTTTTATCTTTGCTAAAACACCAACGACTTCAACAATGTCTTCATCGTTGTTATTAGTCGCATCAGTAACATTTTACCGTACTCTTAACTGTATTTGCTATAACACTTACCTTCACTCGTCTTCATCGTTCATATGAACCACATCATCCACGCCATCATACATTACGTGTTCTTTTTTTTACAGTATGTCTTCGATATCACTGGAATCAAAGACAAGATTATGGTTTCACTGGAGCAACACGATATAAATCTATCTCGACAACAACTTGGAATTAAACTCAACACCATTGGATTTCAAATCATGAAAGTAAATATACTTTGATATCAGAATTTACATCTACAAATATCTAAACACATTTAGTTGCTAGATTTCATTCACTAAGTTCATTTCTGCATTACTGTCAGAACTGATATAATCAAAATTGCTGCTTTTGTGGTATCCAATTCGAAGGGACGTGTAATTTGGTCGATGACCTCAATTTGAAGTTGTTTTTGGCTGCCGAACTTACAAGGCGATATTCTCAGGATTATAAATAAGAATTCGGTACTGACAAATTTTATGATTTCCAAATCAAACGGGTGATGATTGGACTAGTTCTATAAGGCATATTTGTTTCACTTCAGGTCGAAGAAAACCGATTATTTCGTGTCCACATTAACGGGGACTTGATGTTCAAATCTGACTATATGAAATCACGAAGTGTCTTTGGAGCCGTAGAGTTGCAGAAAGGACGATACGTGCTGATACCAACCACAAAAGACGCCGGGGAGACTGGGAAATTTATGTTGCGTCTGTACACATCAAGTCCTGCGTCAAGCAAGTAAGTTCTCAATATTTCAATTCAAATACATGTCTATAACATAGTTAAAAAGGGTCTGTCCTTTGTTTATACACACAACATTACAAACACGCCTGTTGGATAATGAAATAAACCTAAATAAACCTAATGTAACAATTTGATTGGTGGACGCTGTGATCATGGTCTAGTCTATTTGTAGCACGGTGTACTTTGGCTGATCTGATTTTTAGCTCCACACAGAGGGAGCTAGCACGTTGAAGGGATGGTGTATAATGGTGTGTAAGCCTTAAAATGGCCACACGGACCAAAAACACTCATATTACATATATACATATACAAGGGTTACAACTTCCGAAATGACAGCTTATGTAACAAGTTTGTTTAACACTACGTAACTTTTCTAGAAATTGCTCAAATTTCTAATAATTGGTGTCTACAGATAGCTAATACATTATACTACGCATAACCAATAAACATTTGGTCTAATTCAAAACGAAAATTTCGTTTAGTCGAACGCGACCTCGCAACACCAAATTGATCAGAATTACCATACTAAATACACATTAAAACAACAGGTACAGTAATGACAATGTATGCTTACCATAAATATTACTAAAATACACTGATTCAGCGCAAAAATGTAATCCAGGAATGTTTTATTCACGTTCAATTCACTAAAACCTATGGTGTTATTGAGATAATATCCACAAAAAAGTTCAATATTCCAAAGCTTTATTTACATTTCAAAGCGCCAAAATATCGTGCAACACGTGTTACGCACGAATCACGTTTTTCAGTCAGTTAACGATGACACACCTGAATTTTTTAACAACGCATTTTTAAAAGACGTGAATTTAATTCTTATATTGAAAATCGTGTTGAAAACTTACGACTTGTAGAAAGGAACATAGTTGTTCTCTAATTTGTAACCAGGTGCAACATTTTTGCTTTAATCAAAGGCGGAATAATGGTGTTCCTTTAATCAAATATATAAGTCTGCTTTCCGTAAAATGAAATAATTTTTACTGTTACATATTGTAAAATTGTGTCTTAATGATTCTATAATTATCAATGTTGTTGTTTATACATATAATTATTATAGTAAATTTGTTTCAAACATGCAATATTTGATGTACTTAAACATCCAAACGAAACACATGGCAAACAGTTTATCCATATGGTAATTCAATTAGCGATTCAAAAACCGTATTGTTGCCATTTTGTATAGGTACAGATCAGGGTATGTGTATAAATTAGTCATATCTAACATATATATCATACTCAGAATACCATAGAAACATTGATGTATTATATAACTATATATATTTGTAACTGTTATGTGTTTTATTGTGTAGTTTTAATTGATCCAAAGCAGTCCCCAACCAGGAACGTAAATCATAGATGTGTAGTCAATATTGGGAAATAAGGCTATCTGTTGGACAAGCTTTATCAGAAAAAAAGTTTTTCCGCTGCCCAACCATTGAACAAAGGGAAGGAAAAATGAAATTCTCTTTTTAGAGTCTTTAAGTCCACTGGGTAATTAAAAGTGCGCTAGTAGAGATGGTAAGGGTTGTTCGACGTCGTGTCTGATAGTTTTACTAGATACAGTAAAACCTCACTTGGCAAGATTCTCAGTAATACGACCACTTGTTTTTTTCAATCACTTTTCATGGACCGGTTTGCAATACGTGCAATTCAAAAACAAGACCATTTTAATTTTACAACCGGTCGGTAGGGTACTAAGGCCTAAACAAAAAAAGTTTGTCTCCGGTTACATGCCCCCAATATGTGTCGTTAAGTAGGGATTCTTTTTTTTGCGTTTTTTACATATATCGGCAACACTGTTGTGAAAATTACAATATAGCGCTAAGATTTGGATGTCGTAAAATCTTTTGAGTCGGCAGGTAAAAGATGGGTCGGTCGGGTAACCGGAAACGCCTAATTGGAAGTCCTAATGTCGAGGTTTTACTGTATTTTAAGTTCTGTATCCTCATTTAAATCATTAACCTAGTGACCCTAGTCTTATTTCAGATTCATTGCTTAATATAACCAGTAAGATACATCTATAAAACGTTTGTAAAGTTTATTTTATACCTTTTTTTTACATTTATTTCTAAAAGCTTAAATTCAGAGGCGTGGTAAGATTAACTGCACGTACTTATATTGTCATTGTATTTTTATTTTATATTGTCATGACATGCATGCTTGTATCATTATCTTTTTCATAGTCCTTTTACAATACAAGCTTTCTGATTTCTATCATAAGAATTAATATACAATAAAGTTCCTTTTCACAAAAAATACGTCAGAATTTTTTTAATGCAAAATCTGTGTATCGTTGTTTTTACGTATTTCTTTAACTGGTACTTCTGTATTTCTAGATACTTTTCACAAATAGGTTCCATGTGTATTGGTTTAAAGTTTTATTGTTTGAATGTGTATAGCATATAAAGAATGAAACTGATTGGAAATTAATTGAACCATCAACAAAAACTCATTTGTCATCAACGACATTTATCGACAATCAGTTACATGATGTTTTGTTTGTGTCTATAAATATAGTTATATTCATGATAATAAGTAAATGACATCATGAAACAATAGTCATTGTGAGTACATCGGTATTTTTACATACACGTATACAATATTTGTTTTACCATTAATTTGTTAAAATAGAATGAATTGATTAATTAGAAAGGCAAGTAATCCCAAATTTACCAAATCACGTTTCTTTGTATAATCAAATCTAATAATAGAATACTCTTAATATCTATTTTGTTGTACTTCTTTTAAAGGGAATTTTTTTTTTTACATTTTTGTCAATTGAAGTCGATTTCTATCTTTTTTAAAGGGAGTTAATTCTGGAATGTCCAAAAACGTCCTGCTGCGGTAAACCAGCTCTGCAGGTAACAACTATCACTATAGAGGGCGCCACAGGCCTTGAACTTCCGCCGACGTCAAAAGTTAAAAGTACGTACCAATGCTTATGCAAGGCTTAGTTCCAACACAATCTTCAATAGTCCTATATAAGGATATAAAAACCATCCCGTATATTTTATTTTGATAAATCATGTCCGGCTGAAACTGTGCTATTAAACGCACTCGTTGTTAGCTCTCGCAACTCCAGCTCGTAATCTATCAATATACAGTGCCACCTCTCCAGAGCGGCCCTCCCTTGGGCAACAACATTTCTCCAACAACCGTACGATTTAACTGTTAATTTAACCTCTCTAGTACAGCAATCTCTCAAGAACCTAATTTTGCTTCTTCCAAAGGGTGTTGCTTTGCAGAGGTTGAATTGTACTTATTAATTCGTAAATGATCATAAGCATCATGTAAACCACTTCAGAAACAGTGAAAAAATTATAGAACGTCTGATAACGAAAACTGACATTTAATTGACAATCATTGAAAACATTGAAATATTTATGAATGACCGTTTGAACATATCACTTGTTCAAATGCGTGTTGAGAACGTAAATGTTGCTAAACTATTACGTATACGAAACAATTAATTTTAATATACAATGACATACGTTATCATTTTGCAATAGTTATGTAAACTGTATCTCTCCTTATACGCCGTTTTTCCAATTATATACTACTCAAAATTTGATAAGGATAGCTTTTTAGATTGCTTATATTTGATTGGATATAAATGTCTACCAAACTTTTATTATTTTAATTGAAAGTTTATGCATTTGTCTATTTGTTTGAAGATAGAAATAAGTTTTTGGTGTATTCATTGAAGCGTGACAGAAGCCAAAAGTTGAATGGGTGCTAAATTGACGTTTTCGTATGGATGTGCCAAATGTGAAATTTTGCTTCGAATGAATTAATTAAATTAATTTCTTGGTCAGTATCGAGTGTGATGTCCATTTGCATTGATAACCGCCTGACATCGCCGGCGCATGCTGCTAACAAGCTTCCGGATTGAGATTTGTGGGATTCGAACCCGCTCCTCCAAGAGGGCCCGTCTTAGCTCCTGGACTGTAGTGGGCTTAACAGGGCGGGCTGAAATGGCTCTCTGCAGCATGTCCCATATATGTTCTATGAGATTGAGGTCGGGGGAACGTGCCGGCCAGTCCATTCGAACGATGGTGGCATCCTGGAGGTACCTGTTGGTCACCATGGCCCTGTGTGGACTTGCATTGTCGTCCATTATAATGAATTCAGGGCCTATAGCGCCAGCGTACGGGCGGACATACACGTCCAGGATCTCATCAACGTACCATTGGCCCGTCAGACTGCCGTTATTCACGACATGAAGGTCAGTCTTGCCCTGCATGCTGATCCCCGCCCACACCATGATGGAACCCCCTCCATAGCGATCATGGTTTGCAATGCAAACAGGTGCAAAACGCTCATGGGTCATTCTCCACACCCGTGCCCGTCTATCCGTGAAGTCCACACAAAATCTGGACTCATCGGTGAACAGTACCGGGGTCCAATCATTCAACGTCCATGTGACGTGACCTCGGGCCCATTGAAGGCGTGTTTGCAAATGCTGCCGCATCAATGGAATGCGGATTGCGGGTCTTCTAGCGCGCATACCAACACTATGGAGTCTGTTTCGTACTGTTTGAGTCGACACCCGCACTCCCGTTGCATTTTCAACGTCATTACGTAGCGTTGTTGCGTTCATAAACCGGTGACGTCGAGCTTGTAAAACTAAAAACCTGTCTTCAGCCTGTGTTGTTGCTCTTTGACGACCACCTCCATGCCTGTGGGTAACGTCACCATAAGTTTGGTAACGGTTCCACATCCGTGATACTACACTCTGTGACACGCCGAGTGCACGTGCCACGTGAGGCTGAGAACGCCCTGCTGCTAGCATCCCGACCCCCATATTCATTTCTTCCCTACTTAAACGATGCCGTACGCGCAAATTCGCCATATTTTACGAATTCAGTAAGTTTTAAGCTGAATGTGTTAGATTCAAGTGAATAACTTGAAAGTGTGTGTACAATTGTACATGTGGCCACCACGCCTCTTTTCATGGGTAGCCTTTTCCCCGTGCAAATCGGGAAGCCGTGGGCCGTGAAACCGCAGTAAAACTAACTGTACCTTGTAGTAAACACTCGAATAAATATACACACCAAAAATTGAGGGACTGTATTGCGTATGTTACAAAATATGTAGCATTGAAAAAGCTATCCTTATCAAATTTTGAGTCGTATATACGGCGGCCGGTTCACCTAAGCAGTTTTCCTGGACTGTTTACTAACCAGTACTAATATACTTATTATAAATAATTATTAAACTGTGCTTTCTAAATCTATATCTTCCAGCTATCGATCCATACGTGAAATTAATGTGCGAAGGGGAGAAAATCGTTTCTGACAAAATTATGAAAACAAACAGTCCAACGTGGGAATTAAAAGCCACGTTTTACCGGAAGAAGCCAGACACTGAACCAATCACTGTTGAGGTAAGATTTTTGGCAACTTGTATGAGCCAATGGAAGTTAGTTTTATATGTTTAAATCATTACTTCGTACACACCACATTTTACAGAAAAAAGAACAGTTTGAACCAATCATTGTCGAGGTAACATTTGGTTTCTGCCACTGAAAATTATTTAAAGTATAGCGTCATAGAAACCCGTCTTTTTTTTCAGAAAAATAGCAGATATTGAATTAGTTGTTGTCGATGCAACACTTTTATTATCTTATTTATTTATACATATATTTATTCAGGACATTGACCACATTTTGGCCTCCCACGAAAAAATAGCACAAAAAATACAGCATGACTAAGCAACACAGGCATTTGAGAACATACATTACATAACAATATGTAAAATATAAATGTTTTGGAAGAATTTCATCGAAGAATAAGGTCATATTCTACTATTAAGGTATAGTAAATACACGGTTAGTACTCACGGCTGTTTGACGGCTTAGCACATTTCGCTGATGACGTCATTTCGCTTATAATGACGTCATTGCAATTATGTTGTCATTGAAAGTAGTACATGCGTTGATAAGAGTATCACTAATGTTCTGTATTCTAGATTTGGAATGGAAACATGCTCATTGATGATTTTATGGCACAAGCTAAAATTATTGAACCAGGCACGGAGGCTGGCGAGAAAAAGAAGTGCGAATTATTCGGAAGGAAGAAAGAACAAGACCAAATAATGCCTGGAAACTTACACGTTTTTATTAAGTCCAGCAGTGATTTGGCGTATCTTTAAGGGTAACATTCAGGAGAAATTCTTTGATGTCGAAATCTCCAGGAACTATTTTTTACTGCGTAGGAAATATTTACATGAGAGAGCCTTATGAATATATCATTATTTTAACAGAGTAAGGAACTATTTTTTCGCGTGTATTGTTTTACCAATGACATGTTTTCTGAGTGCCTCATAACTGTCAACGCGTAAGAATATTTGTGAAGTCATTATTACTTATTATTTATAGCCGACTTTTAATGAATGATTGATTTTATTCGATTTGTGACAGAGACGATCAATGAACGCATTTGAGAACATTACGTGCGCTCGTTGACTTTTAAAATAAGTTTTGTTATGAATTGTGTTTTCTTAAAGCCTAAGCAAAAAAGGTTTGTTTCCGGTTACATGCCCCTAAAAATATGGGTCTGTAGGAAGGGATTTTTTTCTTTTACGTTTTTTTACATATATCGGCAACACTGTCATAAAAATTACAATATGGCACTAAGATTTGGATGCCGTAAAAACTTGAGTTGGCAGGTAAAAGATGGGTCGGTCGGGTAACCGGAAACAAACCTATTTTAAGTTATATCTGAATTGTTTTTTGTTCAGCATTTTTTCTACAAGACTGTGATATTCTTGGTGTGTTTGTTGTTGATTCTATGATAATCGGATTTTTTATTTTTTATTTTGATAAAGAAGACACATGAATGTACGTGAAATTGTTCTTTTGTGTATTTATTAATGCATTTAATACATTCTAAAGTTGACCAAGTTACTATATGTTTAGTCTGTGATATGTATGTTTTGAATAAAAATGTTCTGAAAATATTTTGGCCACTTCAATACCCCCACCTTTTCTTATTGGAATTTGCGTAACTGCCGTTTTGTTTCAACAGTCCTCATTACGTGGTATGGCGGCCATGATTAATATATAATTTGGGGAGATAATCGCTGCACGAGTTTTGTCGATGTGTGGTTTCGTGTTTTTTTTCTGTTATTTTTTTTTGCTTTATTAATGCGTTAATGTTTTAAAACTTTAAGAGTCTATTCTGTCTGTTAAATTTCGTGTACGTTCCCAAATTAATTGTCAAAGGGGCCAGCCCTTTTCACGTGAAGTGGATTGTCACTTTCTGTTGAATAATTATTTCATGAGAAGCTGATTACCAATTTTTACATAAAATATTTCAAATAGATTACGGTCTGAATCGGCCAGCCCCTATTTCAGGGAGACTATTTACTGCTGTTGACCCTAGTATTGGACTTATGTAGATCTGTCACAATGTTTAAATGCCTTCACTTTGTGATATTCTAGATTCACGGGCTGTTACAAAATAGTTAATTTAAGATTGCTTAATTTATATTACTTTTATTTTGTAGCCTTTTTGGCTTTTTTTATGTGGTAGGCTAAACCACTGACGGGGATAAAATTACTGAGTACATAATTATACAGGAATCCACACCAACTTTTTTCTATGTTTCTAGGTATACATTACTGTGTCCAGTTTGTGGAACTACACACAATATACACAATCACTCTTCTACAAATTCTCTGTGGTAGTTAGTGCACTAAAAATCAATAAGAGCGCCAAACATCTAAACATAATTCAAAACACTTCTACCTCAACCCACGTACTAGCCGCAACTGATTTGAAAGCGGGCTTTTTTTGCACGGACTCGACTGATCACTCAAAACACGGACGGACTGGTACAATAAAAAATAACCAAAAGGATACGAAGTACGACAAAGAACAAAAGAAACGAAATGTATCATAAAACAATTCAAACAATTACCCAACCGGTTACACACTCCCCCTCATCCTGAAATGACGTCTCGTCATTTTTACAGTCAAGGTAACACGTCAATGTCAACAGTTGTCAATATAAACAACTAGTGAATGTACTGTATTCTACAGTAAATATTAATATACCATACTACCTATCTACAAGTACTGTACTATGACTATTTAGCTTATTGTTACTATTTAAACTCTATCACATCACAGGCACAAACCTACAATGTAAACACATTACTTAAGGGTAATATACAACTTTTGTCTTAAATAAAAGAAACGCGACTTAAGCCATAATAGAATTGAAATAAAAACAACAAACACGATACGGAGTATGAAAATAAATTCTATAGCATATTTTATTGCATAAACAACAATAATAATTCAAATTTCTCCCCTACAAAAAAAAAAAAAAAAAAAAAAAATGTGTGTCCTCACATTTATTAATCAGAATCTTCTATAGAAATTCATAATTTACAAACACAATACAGTACAATATTAAATATAAATTAAAATCTTATGGTTTAACAATGGCTGCCAAAATTCTATGAGCAGTCTCAGAATCTATATTGTTCAAGACTCCAGACTCAACAGTAGTGTTCATAGCTGCAATCTTGGTATCGACAGGTCTAGCAACCATCATACTCATATAGTAATCTCCAAACCTCTGAGGTGGTCGTCTGTCTCTAACAGATCTCATAGGTAAAGGGATGGGTGGTGGTACTTCCACAGTCTCTTCTCTTCCATTATCTTCTCTAGGTTCCTCTTCTATCGCAGCATTCTCTTCAACTCTTCCTGCATCTGGTTCTTCTATCTCAGTATTATCTTCAACTTCTCCTGTATCTGGTTCATCTATCTCAGGATTATCTTCAACTTCTCTTGTATCTGGTTCATTTATCTCAGGATTATCTTCAACTTCTCCTGTATCTGGTTCATCTATCTCAGGATTATCTTCAACTTCTCCTGTATCTGGTTCATCTTGCCTGTCCTGGTTTTCGTCATTTCCCATATTCTCAGTTACTCCAGTTTCTACTATATCTTGTGGTATCTCCTCAATATCGTCAGTTTCATCTTCCAAATCTGATGCCTGCATAAGAGTACTAACATTATCAGAACTATTCAAGTCGGTAGGGTTATACTCACCTGTATCTACATTATCATTAAATCTTTCATACTGAAAACTTACTCCAACAACACTTTCAGACCTTACCATGTTATCTTCACTTCCACAATCCTGATTTGAGGTATTTGAATACTGGGCGTCCCCAACATGAAATGTATTGTCTACATAGCCGTATCCATTCTCACTATCAGAATCTGTAATTTCCTCTGTGATGTCACTTTCATCCTCGGATACATCCATCTCTTCTAAACTTTCCACTGTTTCACTCTTTGTCATCTGTGTGTTACACATAACCTCTCCATCTTCACTATCTCCATTCTCTGTAGATTCTACCAAGAATAACAGATTACGGTGTTACACTCTGGTGCGATCTCCACATCTCACTTTAAAAACTGGGATATCGGGGTTGGGATGCTCCACAATAGTATAAATTTCCTCTTCATATCTGTCTTCTATTTTATGTTTGCCATCAAAGCTTGTTCTTTTCACTAACACCTTATTACCAACGCTGAAGTCAACACTTTTAGCCTTCCTATCATAATATTTCTTCTGTTTCGACTGTGATTTCTGTGCATTCTTCCGGGCAATTTCTCTGGTGGTTTGTATTCTCCGTCTTAATTCAGTGATATAGTCTTCTGTACTCCTTCCTGGATCGTCTCCAGATGTGGCTTCCTCAAATACACTATCGATTGGTAGCTTGGGTTTACGTCCATACATTAGCTCAAAAGGTGATACACGAGTTGTCTCGTGTGGTATGCAATTGTATGCATAAACCAAAGAGTTGATGTGTGTTTTCCAATCTTTCTTCTGATGGTTCTTTAGTGTTCCAAGCATGTCAAGTAGGGTTCTGTTAAATCTTTCCAGACCTGCGTTGCCCTGGGGATGATACGGCGAAGACCTTCTCTTATCAATACCCATCAGCTGACAGAGTTCCTTAATAAGTTGGCTTTCAAAATTGGTTCCTTGATCCGAATGCAATCTAGCAGGTATACCATATACAGTAATGAAATGGTCATACAGAGCTTCCGCTGTAGTCCTGGCTGTCTGGTTCTTGGTGGGTATGGCAACCGCGTACTTCGTAAAATGGTCAGTAATAACCAAAACATTACCAATACCTTTACAAGGTTCTAAAGTCAAAAAAATCCATACACACTAATTCCAAAGGGTATGATGACTGTACGTTAACCAACGGAGCTCTTTGACCACTCTTGTCCTTCCTGCGGATACATCTGTCACAATGTTTCACATGATTTTCCACATCGCTAGACATTCCTGGCCAGTAGAAACGCTCACGTATCAGTCTAATGGTTCTTTCCACACCTGGATGTCCTACATGATCATGGAGTCCCATAAGTACTTCTTAACGGTAGCACTCAGGAATAACTAGCTGTTCCACCAACTCATCATTGTCCCGTTCAATTCTATATAACACTCCACGTTTCATCCTCATATTCTTGAGTTGCTACTTCATGGTCAGATTCTCTTTGGTCAAAGTCTTCTTCGGCACTGCCTGGTCAATTACTGCTCTTCTCCAAAACTCCACCAAAGTATCACATCTTTGGTCTCGTCTTATTTCCCTAAATTCCTTTTGGGCTAACGTCTGACCAGGTTCTTCAAGTATGTCTACTAAATTCAAACTTGCAGATGGTAAAGTCTCTAATAAACATAAATCTCCAGAGTCTGCACATATCGCCTTAATCATTTCATTGCTTAATCTTTCATGAGGGTAGCGGCTCATGCCGTCAGCGTCAGCGTTTTTAATTCCTGCCCTGTAGGTGATGTCAAATGATTATTCGCCTAAACTAGATGCCCACCTCTGACCAGTAGCATCTAACTTGGCAGTACTCAGCACATATGTCAGAGGGTTATTATCTGTAACAACAGAAAAATGCTGGGCTGCAAGATAATCAGAAAACTTTTCCGTTACAGCCCACTTCAGCGCTAAGAATTCTAATTTGAATGCACTGTAATTCCGCTCCGGTTTAGATAATGTCCAACTGGCATATGCTATAACACGTTTCTTACCTTCTAGATCCTGGTACAGCACCGCACCTAAACCTTTAGTTGATGCATCTGTATGCAAAATAAAAGGTAATTCAAAATCTGGGTAAGCCAAAATAGGAGGTGAAGATAAGATTTGCTTGACTTGTTCAAAAGCAGCTTGTTCCAATTCTGTCCATCGCCAAGGTGTTTGGTCACATTTCTTGCCTTTCTTAGTTCTTGTAGGAGGTAAAATATCCGCTAACGGTCTGATGATCTTGCTGAAATCCTTCACAAACTTGCGACAATACCCTGCAAATGACAGAAATGATCTGAGCTCATCAGGATTTGTAGGCGTAGGCCAGTTCTGAACTCTCTCAATCTTGGATGGATCAGTTTCGATGCCTTCACTTCTAACAATATGTCCTAGGAACCCAACTTTCTGTTGAAAAAATCTACATTTTTCAAGAGCTATTTTCAAGTTGTATGTTGCTAGACGGGAAGTACTATCTGAATTCTTTCTAGATGTTCTTCGAATGTTTTGCTAAAAATAATAATATCATCCAAATATATAACACATATGTTCATGTTAAGATCTCCTAAGCATTCCTGCATTAACCTTTGATAAGTGGCTGGAGCGTTTGTAAGTCCAAAAGGCATCTTGTTATATTCGAAGAAACCAATGGATCCAACTGTGAATGCTGTCATTTCTTTGTGGGTCTCTTCCAATTCAACTTGGTGGTAGCCCGACTTCATATCCAAAGTTGTAAAAAATTTTGCTCCATGCAAGCAGTCAAACACTTCTTCCATTCTCGGCAAGGCAAACGAGTCTTTCACTGTACGGTTGTTTAATATTCTGTAATCATCACAAAGTCTTAACTTACCATTTTTCTTCCTGACTAACACTACATTTGAAGTCCATGGTGACTTGGAAGGTCTTATAACTCCACAAGCAAGTAATTGTTGAATATGCTGTCGCACTTCTTCTAACGTATGAGGTGGTATTCTTCTATGGCGTTGTTTGAAGGGTACTTCATCTAGTAAATCAATACGATGTTTCAAGATGTTACAAGTGCCTATATCAGTGTCATCTGTAGAAAATAAATCCTCATGTTGCCTAAGCAAAGAAATAAGTTGATCTCTCTGTTGTTTATCCAATATTCCTTCATCATCTATGTTTAAATGCTCAAAAATATCATGATTCACAGATTCATTGTTACCTTCTAACAAATCGCAAGAAATGTTCACTGGTTGTATTTCTCCAATTACAGCTCTGGGAGAAACTACTACTGTATCAGTGGATAAATTGGATAAAGTAACCAAAATATCTTTAGAAGTATCACCATGTCTATGTTGAATAATAGTCTGGGCTATCTCAATATGAGATGGTAGATTACTGTATTCAGACTCTTGAATAATTGCAGATGTTGAAGGATGATCAACCAACAAATCAATATATCCTCTAATCTGTTTCACAGAATTAGGTTTCAACAATATTTTCTCAGCTACAGCACTTCTAATAATACCAATCTTATCCTTATTTCTTTTGAGTTCTTTCTCACGGATATTCAAAATCCTACAGGTTAAATACCAACATGTATGAAGTTTTGAAGTTTGTAAAAATTTGGGACCCTTTTCACCACATTTAAAACAAACCATATTAGAAATAAATTGCTGGCAATTCCTCTTAGTGTGTCCTTTTTCATTGCAATAATAACATGTTGGTTGGAAAGTGGTTCTCCCTAATGGTCTCTGTGGTCTACAATTATCTCTTTTACTCTGTTCCCTTTCTAAATTCTCCATTCTCTCATTCATTTTCAATAGCTGTTCCTTCATCTCTTTCAACTCAGTTGATTCACTTTTTGTCATACTTTTTGCAGGCTTAGTCTCTAACTCTGGCTTTGTTTTGCTCTTGTCTTCTGTTAATTCAGCTTCTAACTTTCTAAGTTCTGTTTTTAATTCCTTGTAGTCAAGTAATCCTCCTACAAGCATTCTTGAATTCTGTCTTAAATCTGGTTTCAATCCACCATGTAATTTCCTAATTAACACTTCAGTGTCACTTCTTCTAACTGCTCCTAATGTTGTTGCTTGACAAAATAGTTCTTCCAATCTAGAAGCATATTGTTCTACAGACTCCTCTTGGTTTTGACAACAGTTATAAAACTTCTTCATTACACTTAATTCCGATTCCATACTTCCATATGAGCTCTCCAATTTTCCCATAACTTCTTCCACATTTGTCCTAGGTCCTAATCTTCTGACCTTGTCACCAGCAACTCCTTTAAGTGCTCTCCTCATTCCAAGTAGAATTTGTTCCTTGGTAAAAATCTTGTCTGCCAATAAAGACTCGACTTCAAATTTGAAGGTTGGCCAAGTTACCTCTCCCTTGCCTTTTTCTCCGTAAAATATCGAAATTTTCGGATAGCTATAAGTATTCCTGTGCAATGAATCTCCTCTTCTGGTTTCCAATCTATCAAGCCTCTCCATAATCGCCTCTTCTCTAAAACTGTCATACAAATTTCGCCTCCTCCTCTCCAAAATTTCTTCTTGTTTCCTTCTTTCAAATAACTCTTCTCTTTCTCTCCTCCTCCTTTCCATAAACTCTGCCTCACTTTTATTCTGCATGATTTTCTGTTTTGCACCTCCATATTCCTCATTAATACCATCACTAATTGATTCCTCTTTGTTTCCTTCCTTTTCAAATAGTGTCTTCAATTTCATTAACACATGTTCTGACTGAATATTAGGTTTCAAACCCAATTGTCTTAAAACCTCAATTAATTTAGTCTCAACAGATGTTGTTTTAATATCATGTTTAAATTCATTCTCCTCATCCACACCTCCACATGCCATATCACTAAATTCTTTCGTGTCATCCAAATCTTTCATGTCATCCATATCTAAGTATTTCACGATATAATCAATATTTAATACTCAAATATCAAATTATTCAATATTCCCACACTATTCTGCAACTGAATGTACACTTAATCTAATTCAATGTTCAATACGCATATATATTTAAATTTATATATATAATTTAAATATGGCATAAATAATGTACAATTGCAATGTATAATTCTATGGACTAACATACATGTACTTCAAACACAAAACATTATTGCACTAAGTAATGTTATTTAAGGACAAATTGTACAATTTATCTTGGTAAACAACATAGAACAATATGGGAACACAACTTAATTATACCTTTCTGGAGTAATTAATATAAAGTTCACTGTTGAATTTAAAATATCCACTGTATTAAATAATTCAATCAAATGAAACACACTATCACTTTGCTTTGTAACCTAATCAATATAAATTACATGATGATACCCGATCTGTTTTATACAAAATAGGCATTAAAATCACTAATTTGTAATTACTGAAATATCAAATCACCAATTTAAATAAAATACTATCTTGTATCTCAATTATATGAATATCAACTGTCAATGTATTATATAAATTCACAAATTAGTCAATTTTATATAAAATTATTTCAATAAAATTCCTGATTATAGTGTCATCAAATAAACTATAATTGTTGTGAAAAATCAGGGTTTATCACATAACCTGCGGTCCAGGAGTGCCGTAAACCCATGCCGGAAATATCGTTCGGCACTGCCAAACCGTGCAATAACTATTCAAATTAGCCAAATCACTATATTTGCATATTTTGCATTACTACGCTACTACGATATTTAAACATGGTCGACTTTCGATTCGTAATGATTTTATTAATGAATAAAATGATGTTTGTGTGAATAAAATAACGACTTTATGTCTTTTATCTTGCATTTTATCGCCAAACGATTAATACAAACATGCATTACTTTTTTGCGCACAGTAGTGAACAGTCTACACTAGACGTCATGTACTGACGTCATCTTGACGTCATCCTGTAGTCTGTTTCTTTTTCTGTGGTCGTTTTTACGGTTATGTGATAAATAGAATCTTACACTCGTGCTCATCCTTTACCATTTTTATTAAACTCGTTGACAAAAACAATATGACACTCGGCAGAGCCTCGTGTCATATTATTTAGTCAACTCGTTTAATAAAAATGGTAAGGAATGAGCACTCATTCAAGATCCTCCATGACACTCGGCAGAGCATCGTGTCATATTATTTAGTCAACTCGTTTAATAAAAATGGTAAGGAATGAGCACTCATTCAAGATCCTCTATTTAATCAACATTCAACTCAAATTCCATTAATAAAAATACATTCAATTATCATCAATTCTGTTTCACAGCTTATAACATCTGATGGGTGGTCTAATAATAAGAACTGGTTTCACATAAATTTCCTAATTGGTAAATAATAATTCATTCAAATGTTGCTACAATTTAATTGCCAATACTTAATATTCAATAATAACGTATTCAAACTTTACCTCTATTCCATTGTGCCTGGTACATCAAAATGGATCTCATCACATCGTCTTGAACTGCTTGAAAAAATCTTCCGCTATCAACAAATTCGGTATTTCATAAAATAATTCTTTCTGGTAATGATAACTAAACTATTCGCAAGATAAGTTCTGCACCTGCGATCTGATTGCCTAAAATACTTAATCTACATCTAATTAAATATCTATACAATCAGTCGGCCGTTGATGTCAGTAATTGTCTAAATCAAACCAATGGTCAGGTTTATCAAATAAAAACACTGAAACAACTCATACATGTGAATGCAAAACACACCAATAATAACCCTTACCAAAATGACAACCAAAATTTATAATTTGGGACAAAGCACAAAACAAACCAACATATAATACTGTACTAAAAAAATCACAACTTTTATCTTTATCAATATCAAAATTTGGTAATAACAGTAATTGAAAATGGAGGCTAATAATCTAATAAATGAGTTAGATGAACTTAATTAAATATACCTTCACCAAATTGCATGCATTACCAAAATAAAATACTGTGTAAAAGGGACACTCTCATAAATACAATATCATACATTCATACTCACAAGTCTGATGAAAACACTTGAATCAACCACTATACATGTGTAATGAATAATTACTGTCACAACCATAAATATCACTAGAAGAAACATCTAAACATAATTCAAAACACTTTTACCTCAACTAGCCGCAACTGATTTGAAAGCGGGCTTTTTTGCACGGACTCGACTGGTCACTCAAAACACGGACGGACTGGTACAATAAAAAATAACCAAAGGATACGAAGTACGACAAAGAACAAAAGAAACGAAATGTATCATAAAACAATTCAAACAATTACCCAACTGGTTACAATTTTTCATTTGTCTATGGATTGTATTCTAAATTCTGTCCACTGTCCCATGTTCAGATTTTGCAAGGCCACCTAATTCCTGAATTACCAGTATTAATCATCATTAATTTTAGACTTTATCTACTTTGTAGATCCATTTTTCACACGTCTTTTTGAAATTCCCTTAATTATGCCGGCTGTGTGATATGATGACGTTATCTATTATGTCATAAATGACGTAATAGATGACGTCACCTATTAAGTTATTTATGACGTCATTTGACACGCTGTCGATAGTATTTTTATATTCTTACGTGGGACTTGTTTTGCGTTGTGTTGTTTTACTTATTTTCACTACACATTTAGTCTGATACTGTTTTATCTGCTAAAATTGTCTGTGATGTTTTTCCATTTTTGTTATTGTAACCTTTCATTTTCTTGGATATTTTCACAGGAATGAATATTGAAATAAATATTTTTTTTATAAACATTTAATGTTTTTTTTTGTATCAGTACCAAGATAGCTAACTCTCGATAGAATTTGGTGTGTGACCGTAGCAGGAAAGATAACTCTTGTTCGAGACTGATAATTTAGCGAAGTGGGAAAGATAACTCTTGTTAGAAGCTGATGATTTAGCGCAGTGGGAAAGATAACTCTTGTTCGAGACTGATGATTTAGCGCAGTGGGAAAGATAATCTTGTTAGAAGCTGATTTGTGAACGTAGCAGGAAAGATAACTCTTGTTCGAGACTGATGATTTAGCGCAGTGGGAAAGATAAATCTTGTTAGAAGCTGATGATTTAGCGCAGTGGGAAAGATAACTCTTGTTAGAAGCTGATTTGTGAGCGTAGCAGGAAAGATAACTCTTGTTAGAAGCTGATTTGTGAGCGTAGCAGGAAAGATAACTCTTGTTCGAGACTGATGATTTAGCGCAGTGGGAAAGATAACTCTTGTTAGAAGCTGATTTGTGAGTGTAGCAGGAACGACAACTCTTTGGCTTTTCACACTAGCAATACGTTATGGTTACATTTAAGTTATAAAAACAATATTCATACAAAGTGTAAATAATTTATTACATTTTTATACATTTATAATTAATATATATATTTATTATAATACATAAACTTTTTATTATTTAACTCCGTTCGTTAGTAGAATGATTTAATGGAACTTTGAGATTTTTATGTATTGCAATATCAAAGGATTATGCATGAGAACATACTGATATGTTTAATAACACACACGGGTGAAGAATAATATATATATATATACATATATGTAGATTTTATGTACAAAAACAACAACAACAACAATTGCGTGACAAAATACACGCGAAAACTTTTCTAGACTTAATTTCGCTTCAAAATTCAACACTTTGGCTTTCATCCAGCATGCGATCTTTAGTTTGTGCCACATTGACAGGTTATGTTGGCTGGCGCTAGCCAGACAATATAGAGGCCATATTTTCAAAGCGCTGATTTTTTTCTAAGAGAAAGAATTAAGAAATAGATAAATTTTGCAAAAATATTGAAATGTGTAAGAACGAGTTACCGATAATATTTACCCCCTTTTAACGGAGTATTTCTAGAGTAAGATGAAGTTTTCGGAACATATATTAAAAGCCGAAGTATTGACTTTGGAAGAAAATTTATAAATCTCAGAAATACTTCTTAATAATCAAATCTCCGTACGTCGATTAGTTAAAGCCATTAATGGGTACCTACTGTACATACACATTTTAATAAGGCACACAACCCCACCCACTGGAATTACGCATACCAAATATATTTCTTTATTAATTAACTGCTGAATCAGCGAAAATTTGTAAAAGTGAGACATTCTGATTGTAACATATTCTAATAACAGTATCCCCTCCCCCACTGAACAACCAATTCGATATTCGACCCATCTCAATATAACGACCCTTTTTCCCCACCGATTTTCAATATTTACAACTTGATAATGAGGCTAACACATGAATAAAACCGATGTTTCGGACTTTATAATTGGTCTTATTGTCGTTGTTATTGTACATCCATAACTTGCAGTTGTGATGGAAACATTTACAATTCAGGGATGAATCTATACAATCTTAATTATTCATATTTTTTAACACTAAATGCCGCTCAATCCCAAATTAATCTACAAATAAAGGTCACTCTCTAGAACACACATAAATTGATACCACATGCAAATTTGACCTTTTAATAATTGTAATCCTTTAGGAGAACATTATTGCTACTTTAGACCCCATATCACGTGACAAAATATCGTGCGAAGGAACCAAGTACCCCATTGTTCGCTGACACAACAAGCGAACAGACAGACGGACAAACAAACAGACAGACAGGCAAAAAGGACGGACAAACAACAGCATACAAATAAATGACATGTTAAATTCATAAGTCAGCAGTTTTCATTCTATATGCACTGAGTCATAAGATTTGGAATGTAAGCAAATCTGATAAGGTGAATTATAATTGTATGAAAAAAAATCAAACATGGAATATTATTGTCTCTTAACGAAGTCAGACAAAAATGCAAATAACACTATCGTACATAATGTGTTTCTTTCACCTAACCAGTTTTCCTGCCTAACATTTATATACGTAAATAATATTTTAACACAATTAGTCAGATATATATCTTACTATTAATAAATTTACTCGGAAAATATTGACCTAACTTTTGGATATTGTATAAAGATCTTTAATAAAATAAATCATCAAATATGTTTGAATGTCTAAAAATAGAATTGCTACTTCCGGTTTGAAACTAACATTACCCATTTATACCGGATGTAACTTTGAGAAACGAAATGCATTATGGGTGGTTTAGGGGGCTTTGATAGGGTCACATGCGAAAAAAACCTCAGCTTAATTAAAATTATGATTAACGTAAAGATATATACTTTTGATTATAAACATAAAACTATAATACTAGATCATTTATGTTATGTATATATTTGTATATATGCTCTACGAGCGAATAAATATCTTCTGAGACAAATCCGAATAATTTGATTAAGATCCTTAAAAAAGAACAACTGACATTATACAAAAACAACTTATAATACAACATTGAACGGGGATTTGGGTTACAAAATTATCACTAGAAAATAATATTGTAATAGAAAAAATATAACAACGCATTAATGTAACTAAACAGTTTTAAACCAGTTTTAAAGGGACCTAACTCTAGATTTACTTGAACAAAAAAAAAAGAAAAAAAAACTTTTCAACAATTGAAAATGTATTCATTTGAAAAATTTTGATAATAAAATTTCAATCTGAATTTTCACATATTTCAATCACGTGACACTTATCAGATGACGTAAGCTGTTGTGGTAACAAAACACATCGTTTAAATCAATGATACACTTATATTCAATTCGTTGAATTATGATTTTCGTTTCGGAAATTAAATCATTAATCTAGATTCACGCCCCTTTAATAGACTTGCATTAAAGGTAACAAGTATTGTGTATATAAACGTTGAACGTATTCAAAATAGCGCGAATCAGCCATAAGACTTATTATGATCATAAAACCATGAACCATTTACCACATAAAAACACAACATCAAAAAAAACAAAAACAGATCTTAACATCCAGGCACTTGAAACATGCATAAAATGCTGATGATGATATGTTAATGTGTATAAAAAATCATTCCAATTAACAAATACATATATATATTAACGCAATATTCGGAACCTCTCGGCTCTTACTATGCATCATATACGAGCACTTACGGAGGTACCGATGCACAATGTACGGAAAATCTCGGAACTATCCGAAGCATGATACGGAGTTTCCCGAATGTACCCGAGGTATGATTAGGAGAGTTCCGATCGATTTATGCATATGCAATTTGAAAAACATTCATTCCTGCTAAAGACAATATATAAATATAAGGATAATTAAAAGCACCTTAATCAATTATCAAAAATATACATGCACAAGCATTCGATGTTTCGGGGCCGCATTTTTTGTTATTTGTGTCGCGGAAGAGACATGTTGACGACGTGACATTGTAATTGTAAGAAGAGAGAATACGTAGTGTAGAAAATAATTCTTATTCTTATTTGAAAAACTTCTCCGTTCTAGACAACCGGAGGAATGGAATGTTTATCATTATTCACAAACACCATAAATTAAACAAAGCAATAAAAAAAATGATACATTTTTGTGACGTCATATTTTTTTCGTAGCAGCCATTAAAACTATGCGTGGATATTTCAATGCAATATTGAAGCGCCGGGTAGAGACAGGAATATTGAACTAACGTATTTAACAAAAGTCTACATTTAAAAATTTGTAAACTAAATATCAGTTTGGTAAGATATTGCATACTGCATATCGAAATGCTTTCAATTTAATACTGGCCGAACTAAGTTTCACAAGAAATCAAAATCTTTCGTGCATATGAACAAATTCGTGAATCTTTGGGCGACTACTTCTATTTCTTTCTCAAGGAGAAAATATACACATTAAAGCATAATAGATTGGTTATAAACGCAGCTTAAGCTTGTCCAAGTGGCCTTTAAAAATGTGTTCACAGTCACGCGACCCACTAAATATTACCCGGACCACAATTATTTTCATACGATTTTGACCCCCCACCAAAAAAAAAACCCGTTCCTTATTCCAGGTAGTCGTTTTTATTACAAGCATATGTTTACCCCCAAATATTGCCTACCTACCTCATCACAGTTAAAAGTTTGGATCGCGAAATGCAAACCAAATTTTTTAAGGAAAGCCCAACGCACTAAGTCTAGATCATACAAAGAGACACAAAGATTCTTTTACGGGGCATTTTCGCATCAATTAAGCAGCCTTGGTCCTAAATTACAACCAAAACGAAGCATTCAAATCTTAGCTATAAATAAGTGATACCTAGATAAAAGCACATACAAAAATTCCCACATTTCCCCAAAACACACATGACTGCCCGTCAAAAATTGATTACTCGGTAAGAAAAGTACAAAAAAGAGGAATTTCGAGCTCTGAAACATTGAACCTTTGGAGTGGAGTTCGATGTTAACAATTTCTAAAATGAATGCCAGCAACTTAATGTTCCGAGTTTAAAGCCAAACTTAAATTACAACATGCTTCAAAAATTCCAACTCGAATAATGTGAAAAGAGTCAAAACAATTTTTGTACATTGTGGACATATTACAAAATACAATGCGTGTTATTTACGTGACAGTGAATGTCACGTACATACTAAGGCACCCAACTAATACACTTTAGCTTAAAACTGAGCATGTAAACAACAAATTTAGACAAAAAAACTAACAATCAACTTCTCCGAAAATTTCTCATGGCTAAGAATTCGTTACATTTTGGAGTCATCGACTTCGATGCTTAAGAAATAAAAAAATCCGTTACCCGCAAATCATTTTGTCTACATTTGTTAACATCGGAACAAAATAAGACTTACATTTCATTTTACTTACTCAGCATTTTTAAAAAAATATTGCCGACAATATTTGCTTGGGTAAACAGACAAAACACTGCTCTAGTCGCCTTGATATCGTTTTACATCACAAAGAAACAATGGACAGATGATGGCATTAATGTTGTTACTTTTAATCCTTGATCAATGGCCAGAAATCGCAAATCCTCCCCCCCCCTCCCCCCCAAAAAAACCCAACAAAATATTAACTTCCTCTGCTTCAAATACTCTTTTAGCATAACAAAACACATTCTTACAAAAATATCTTCATGCAGAACTACTTAAAGCATACATTGTAAATGACAAAGAATACATCACATGAAGTCATACATGCCGCATAAATCCAAATATTGCATGAGTTCAATTTACTCTTGATTTTTATCATATAACGATATACATGTACACAAATTTTATCTACAAAAAATAGTCAATGGCGTGGTCGCGAAAACCCATTACATCGACACTAGAGTTTACTAATCACAAACACTACGGAGGCTACAATCGTGTTTCGAATGAGGCTGCATTCTGATCGTAAACCGTTTGTGTATTGTCGTAAAAGTACAGCACTGCTCTGTTCGGCGAACCATTTGTTGGTGGCCAATCATGAACGTTAATTAATGTCTGAAAGTAAATAAAATAAAATAAGACTATAAACAATTAGTTAGATTATATGCACAGAAATGATAGGATATTTTTTGTTTGTTATTTTTTTTTTATAATATTGCATTTCTTAGAGCATTATTTGTCGACGGTAGTTGATTTAAAGACGCAAAGTTGACCTAACCGGGGCCCCAGGGAGACCTGACGATACTTCCAGGTACGGTTAAACTTACGCTCTTGATGAAAGAGAGGTCGGCGACATACGTGATCTTAGATGAAACATCTTGGACGCGATATCTTTAAACAAATTGTCGTGAACACATCATTTTTACGAATGAAGAAAACTTACAAAGTCATTTTATAGAAAAAAGAATCGTTAGACTATGTTCTATTGACATCATAACAATATAATACTGTGGTGCATTTATTAGATAAAGTAAAACTGAACCATATAATGGCATTATTCGAATGTAGATTTTTCTCAACTTATAATACTTGTTATTACAAATGTTGTTTTTTTTGTAAAAAAACTTAACATTGACATCCGCAATACGCCTTAATTTTACAAACGACGTAAATAATATAATGGTCTACTTTCCCTGTACTAACAAACTGACCAAATATCAATCAGAAATTAAAAATGAAATACAATAAAACGTCACATAGCAACCACCTCAATATTACGAAAACCTTGTTATAACGACCGCTTATTTTCAAACCAGCTTTCAATAACTCCCCTATAATTCAACCTGATAATGAGACCATCTCATTATTACGTCCAATTTTACGGGTCCTGAAGGTGGTCTCATTATCGAGGTTTTACTGTAATGACAAAAAATCGATATTTTTATAAACCACTACGATGCTCCTTATTGTAGATTACTTTTAGAACTGCAGATAATAAATTGTTTAAAATTATTCATTAAACATTCATAAATGTTGTGGTCATTATAAAATACATACATATGGTATTCAATAAGTGCTATAAAAAGACGAGCAACGATTACGTCAATTCAAATTAAAAAAATGCTGGAAAATTATCGATGTAATGTTTTATGCCCCGAAACAATACGCGATCTTATAAAACCTTAATAATGACGAACATCTCAAAACTAATGGCAAATATATGCAAAATTAATGTGCCTAACAAATTATTTATACATTTGAACGTGACGTAAATGATGAAATCTAATTTAATTTTGGTGGTTAATTAATTAATGTGAAAATTAAACAATGAAGATCTAATAAGGAGTTACAATTTAGCAAAATGAGTAATTGCAAAATGTTAAAGGTTTTGTTTGGTTAATATATTTTATGTTTGCATACGGTGAAAGGCAGTTTATCAACATATATGTATATATTGTTGATATATATATGAATGACAGTGTACTTAACTTGTGCCAACCAGTACAAACTGGCTATCCAGGGTTACCTACCAGTACTAACCAGTGTTCCTGTGTTACCTGTCAGTACTAAGCAGTGTTCCTGAGTTACCTGTCAGTACTAACCAGTATGCCTGTGTTACCTCCCAGCACTAACCAGTGCTCCTGTGTTACCTACCAGTACTACCCAGTGATCCTGCATTACCTACCAGCACTAACCAGTACTCCTGTGTTACCTACCAGCACTAACCAATGTTCCTGTGTTACCTACCACTACTAACCAGTACTCCTGTGTTACCCACCAGCACTAACCAATGTTCCTGTGTTACCTACCACTACTAACCAGTACTCCTGTGTTACCCACCAGCACTAACCAATGTTCCTGTGTTACCTACCAGTACTATCCAGTACTCCTGTGTGACCTACCAGTACTTACCAGTGTTCCTGTGTTACCTACCAGTACTTACCAGTGTTCCTGTGTTACCTACCAGTACTAACCAGTGCTCCTGTTTTACCTATCAGCACTTTAACCAATGTTCCTACCAGTACTAACCAGTGCTCCTGTGTCACCTACTAGTACTAACATGCCTACTAACTGTGTATTTTTCGTCATGATGGGTAGGAGACACAATAACGCAGGACCCAAAACCTTCCATCAAGATATTAGGGTAAATCACGTGACTTGCCCGAATCTGAAGCTCGTGACCATTGAATCAACGGTCTTGCATTCCATCGACTGACAAACTTAGCAAATACCATTGTAGCTTTTAAGCAATGGAAACAATTACGGATCCAAATATGTTAACGTTATTGCGCTTAATGGGGCAAGCTGGTCTGAATTTGTGGATACAGTAAATGACTAAAAATAAGTAAAGATGTATTTTTTTCATATGCATGTATTTTCTATTGATAAAATTCTTAAAAACAAACAAAAGTAAAAACAATTGTTAAAAAAGTAAAAACAATTTTAATAAAATCTATCTTACCGTCTAGTACTAACATAGAAAATGTAAAATTGTTCAAGTTTTTACTTAGAAATTGAAACATTATGCGTATTATTTTATTGTAAGATTAAATGGCTAAATATGTCGCGCGATTAAATATTATTAAGCGTCAAGATACAAAATTGTGGTATTAGTAAAAAAGCGTTAATTGAGCATTAATTTCATTCAAAGTTGAAAAAAATCCATAAAACCGTTTTCACTAGCTTGAAAATATCATTTTTCATTCATGAATAAAAGTGCAAAGTAAATAAAACCGTATCGCTAAATAAATATAAGTAGGAAAGTCTGTCATCGATTCGAACGATATCGATATATCAACGATTTTTCTATCCATCGATTATCGATATACGCTAAAATGTAGATAATTTGGCAGAAAATTATGGTAGAAACTATAAAACTAAATGATTGTATTTCAAAATGAGGAAAAAAGGTTTGTTTTGGGACTATTTTTAGGGGCTGTCTAGTTTCAAAGTTCAGCTCATTAAACTGTTGAAAAGTAATTTGTTATTACAGATTATTTCTTCTGCAGAACATAGAAAAACACTATTTTAGTTATACTTGCAAGTTGAAATATACAAAACATGAGAAAAGAGGCGTTGTTGTTTTTTTAAGTACAAATTTATCGATATTTCGTAATATCGTCGATATAGATATCCCGATATATCGTAATATCGTCGATACAGATATCCCGATATATCGTAATATCGTCGATACAGATATCCCGATATATCGTAATATCATCGATACAGATATCCCGATACATCGTAATATCGTCGATATGCAAAAACTGAATCAATGACAGCAGTACTTTGTGTAGGTAAGTAAATATTTTCTTATTACTTGATAGTGTAAGTAAACAATGACGACACTATATGAAAACAATATGTAGAAAGTAAAAAAAAACAACAGTTTGTTGTTTGTGGAGATAATAATAAAGTGCAATATTTACAACACAAATACGCAGAATTGAATGAAAAAGTTAAAACACAAAATTCATGTTAGTATATTAAAACAGGTGTGAAAATCGTTAAAAAGTAAAAAGTACATAGGTGTGATAATTATTTCCAGGGAAAGAAATGTGAAAAATGACAAAAAATTCTCAACAAAAATGAAAAAAAAACAACAGAATTTAAAATTAAATATTTTACTTGGCTAAATGCATGCAAGTACATGTATTTTTTAGCCCGTGGACTGGGTTTTAAACAAAATTTCCAAAGAAGCTAACATCATCTGTTATTGTTTTTTTTTATGTGACATATTGTCACCGGGGTTTAACGCCGTTTTTCAACAATTTTTCAGTTATATACGGCGACCGGTTCACCTAACCAGTTTTCCTGGACTGTATACTAACAAGTACGAACTTATCCTTCCACAAGGAGCCGGCAATTTCTCCACATATGGAAGAAAATCAACATTATTGTCAAATTTTTATAGAAGGGTATGACCTACCGCGACCGGGATTTGAACACGGAACTCCAGGTTAAAAGTCCAGCGCACTAACCACTGGACCACGGCCGCGGTTCATCTTTAATTGACGGTCATTAGATTCTGCATTCTTAGGGGTCAAATTTCAATAAAAATGATTCATTACAGACACTAGAAATTCATTCATTTTTGAAAAATTATCAGCCATAGCCCACCATTGTACAGCGCAAAATATACAGTAAAACCTCAAATAGCGACTACCTTAATATTACGACCATCATGTTTTAATGTCCACTTACTTTCCGGATCGGCTTCAAATAATTTCCTTATACTTCAACTTGATAATAAGACCACCTCATTACAACGACCAACTTTCCGGGTCCGAAGGTGGTTCATTATCGCGGTTTTACTTTATATTTTACATAAAAATATATAAAAATATATAAAAAATTATCTTTTTCAAAAATATAAAAAATTTGATTATCTATTTTTTAATTCTTAATTTATCCATTTACGTAAAAGGGGGCATTAGCCAAAAGGGACAGTTTCGATGTTTTTTATATGAGAATGTTACAGGGTTGATTTACACGAAAAAAAAGACTGTTAGAGTGTTAGTAATGTGTTGAGTGTTCGAGCAAACATGAAACCATGGAATTTGTTGACTACAAACAAAATATGTATATATAGTTCTTTAAACGAAATCTTGACCACAATGCTCTGAATCGTAAAATGCAACGTTTTTTCTCCTATAAGCTAAAAAGGCCGGAGATAAATTTCTACAAAATGCAACTTCTTGCATTTTTGAATTGTCAGTAAATAACAGTTTAAGACACATGGTTTCATCTTCACATACATCTAAAGGTCAAACGTCAAAGAAAAGTATTTTAGGTCAAGGTCACACTAACATTATACTTACATACTAGTTTATATTTACAAGCAATGTTGACCATTATCAAAGGATTGTCACTTTATTCTGAGAAATAAGATATTTAGTATTGTTTTAGCACTCATAAACTCATCACTCATGAACTCATGGTCAGAGTAACATTACTCACAAGTCACGAATCATCAGAACTCATGATCAATGGAATTAAATATCTGTAAACGCTCTACCGTGTAATCAATGGAATAACATAGTTCAAAAACCCGTTACTTTATAACAAATGAAACATAATTATATTCAAATTACGTATAAATTCTACGGTTGTGATGCTATGAAATGTGTTACTAATGTCCGTACTGTACTGGGCAACACAAAAGGTAACTCCTATCTTTAAAAAGTCCGAATAAATAAATACGAAGGCAATAAGCCCGTATGAGGTGCTCGCAACGTAAATACAAATGTCATGATTGCGCAGCAAATAAATTGAAAGTAAATGTGTGAAGTGATGAATGTTTGTCATTTTAAAGTAAATGTTACAAACGTGTAAGAAAAATGCTCACCGGATCCTGCGTCGTTGATGGCGCCGCTTCCGCTAATCTACCATTTCCTTCTTTTAAATCAGTGTCATTTAGATTATAGTATGACACAGGATTCTTTATTTCTCCCGAATCTGCTACTTCATCCGTTTGAAGAGCTAATTTATTGTCGTAAACATATTCCGGATTGTTTTGGGTATTATTCGTAGCCTGCAAAAGAATTCACATTTCGGATATGACATAATTCGGATATCAGGTAAATCGGCTTCATTTTTTATTCTTGAGTACTGTGTGTTTTAGTATTGTCACTTCCTTTGTTCTTAAGGTATAAGATAATATATGATCCTTTTTATTCGCAAGAATACATAAAATGCTACAATACATGAACAATATTTAAAAAGATAAACTTCATACTTTATCTACAAATTTCATTTTTTTAAATCATACAATTTTCGCCAAGTTATTGATTAAACTCTTACCTTTCACAGTAGAATCAACTACACCGTGAGTGTAATCTAGTACCATTTGTTTAATTAAAATTTGAAGTATCTTGATAAGTAAGCCTTTATTAATTGATTTAGTTTTGAATTTTAAATTGTGCTCCATCTAAGATAACTTACCCAGTTCCTGCGGTATCCTATATCGTCAGGGTCTTCCGGAAGTGCATATTTATGGGTCACATGACGTCGTCGACACTGGCAAATAGAAAGCATATTTTATCTTTATGGAAAATCATAATGGTAAAACACGGTAAACGTTATAGCGAACTTGGATGTAGTGAAAAATGAGATACTGTGAAGTATATGTATTTTAATCCCCCAAAACTAGCCTTTCTTTGTTTTATTGTTATAGAAATAACAAAACAGGGAATCATTATAACCGTCTTCAACTGTACTCCCAAAATCAATCAGATTAAACAATGCAGGCGGTACCAATTGTCTCTTTAAAAACATAGCTGAATTATTACAACAATTGATATTTTGAGTACCACAAGACAGAGAATCACTCCAATTCCAAAAAACAACCCACTCATATCCAGAAAATTCTTGTATGTTCGGATTAAAAGGGTTTCACTGTATTCAGTTCACTTACCAATACCCATATTAACACCAGCAAGAAAATGAGCACGGCACTTCCACATGCTATGACAGCAATAGCCCAGTTTGGTAACTCTTTTGATTCCTCTTCAACGAACATCTCAGTGCTCGAAGTCGGCGGTTCTGTCGTCGATTGTGGAGTAGTAGTTGGCTCTTCAGGAACTGTAAAAGATGTTCAGACATTAGAGAAATGTAAAAAATGACGCAGCATTTGTAACGCCAGGTTCTAGTCTTGATAATGTAGTTTCGCTTTAGCTCAATTCTATTGCAGTGTTTTCACTGCGGTCGACATTGGCCAATTAGTGTAGCATTAGCTTCCAAGAATTTAACGAGTGCTTGGATATAGAGTAAAACCTCACATAGCGACCACCTCAATATGAAGGCCACCTTGTTAAAAGGACACCTTATTTTTTGGGGCTGGCTTTCAATTGGTCTCGTATTATTTAACATAATAATGAGATCGCCTCATTATAACGACCGGTTTCTGGTCCCTAAAGTGGTCATATCATTGAGGTTTTACAGTACGTTAAATGTGTGACAGATAAATATTGTCCCACAATTACGAGCATAAGGTCAAATGCCAACACCCATACAAAATATAACGCTCCCAGAACTGTTCTGATATGACTCCCAAAGGTAATTTGTCTCCGATATGCAACGCCCATTTTAAATTCAAAAGTTACCTAAAACGGAAGCTAGAGTCATTCATCAGAGCACACTGTTAATGGCTTCATACCGCCATCCATAATTGTACTGTAGCCTTGCTTAACGGCCCAACCAATACACCCACAAAGGAAGGACAAATGAAATAATGTAACTTAAAAATTTACCAAAATTGTATTATCATTTTCTATAGACTTACGTGTATGTCTTATACTCTCAGGGTCAACAGTGTAGTTTCCAAAGTCATTGTTTGATACAGCAAGTTTCAAAGCTTCTGTTACAACATTAGCGCCTATGGGTTCTTCTGGATTTGTAAACAGTGCAACGTAATTCACCACTACGCTTCCGGGGCTGAAAGTCATTTGAGACACTGCTCGGAATCTGCCGTTCAGGGATGGTATACTCAACGCTCTTGAAAGCTAAAATAAAGTCAATAAACCTTGTGTGTAATATCATGGCCACTGATTGGCTGTTTCTGAGCTAAGTTTTGAAATAGACCAATAGCGAGACTGCGATCTTAGTATGATAAACTGGGTCTGATTGGTTGTTTCTGAGCTCTGACAGGTCCTAATTAAGTATCATTCTTAAATACACACCCTTAGAGGAGAGGAGATAAACGAATGCCATTAAAATGAAGTATTCTATTAATGCATTCATAAAAACTTGGCGAAAACAAAACTTAAACATGTATTCCCAAATGAATCAATATTTGGACAATGGCCTCACCTGCTCTTCTACTCCGCTCTTTAGTGTCTTGTATTCAACAGAATCATTATTTTTTAGCTCTTCAGACCACGTAACACCATCTGTTATTTTCATTTCTCCAAGCATTTCGTATGTTTGAACAGGAGAAGTTGGAGTTGGTGTTGTAATTGTAATCGTTGATGAAGGTGTTATAATTGTTGTGGTAGGTGTAATTGATGACGAAGTTACAACTGTTGTTGATTCAATTGTTGAGGACAATACTGATGAGGATGTGGAAAAAATTGTGGTTGTAAACACTGACGAAGTTGGTTCGACTGAAGATGTAAATATGGATGATGTTGGCTCAACAGAAGTTGTCATTACTGAAGATGTTGGCTCAACAGAAGTTGTCATTATTGAGGATGTTGGCTCAATAGAACTTGTCATCACAGAAGATGTTGGCTCAACAGAACTTGTCATCATAGAAGATGTTGGCTCAACAGAACTTGTCATCACAGAGGATGTTGGCTCAACAGAACTTGTCATCACAGAAGATGTTGGCTCAACAGAACTTGTCATCACAGAAGATGTTGGCATAACAGAACTTGTCATCACAGAGGATGTTGGCTCAACAGAACTTGTCATCACAGAAGATGTTGGCATAACAGAACTTGTCATCATAGAAGATGTTGGCTCAACAGAACTTGTCACTCCTGAAGATGTTGGCATAACAGAACTTGTCATCATAGAAGATGTTGGCTCAACAGAACTTGTCATTACTGATGATGTTGGCATAACAGAACTTGTCACTCCTGAAGATGTTGGCATAACAGAACTTGTCATCATAGAAGATGTTGGCTCAACAGAACTTGTCATCATAGAAGATGTTGGCTCAACAGAACTTGTCATCATAGATGATGTTGGCTCAACAGAACTTGTCATCATAGAAGATGTTGGCTCAACAGAACTTGTCACTACTGAAGATGTTGGCATAACAGAACTTGTCATCATAGAAGATGTTGGCTCAACAGAACTTGTCATTACTGAGGATGTTGGCTCAACAGAACTTGTCATTACTGAGGATGTTGGCTCAACAGAACTTGTCATTACTGAGGATGTTGGCATAACAGAACTTGACATCACTGACGATGTTGGCATAACAGAACTTGTCATTACTGAAGATGTTGGCTCAACAGAACTTGTCATTGCTGAGGATGTTGGCTCAACAGAACTTGTCATTACTGAGGATGTTGGCTCAACAGAACTTGTCATTACTGAGGATGTTGGCTCAACAGAACTTGTCATTACTGAAGATGTTGGCATAACAGAACTTGTCATCATAGAAGATGTTGGCATAACAGAACTTGTCATTATAGAAGATGTTGGCATAACAGAACTTGTCATTACTGAAGATGTTGGCATAACAGAACTTGTCATTACTGAAGATGTTGGCATAACAGAACTTGTCATTACTGAAGATGTTGGCATAACAGAACTTGTCATTACTGAAGATGTTGGCATAACAGAACTTGTCATTACTGAAGATGTTGGCATAACAGAACTTGTCATTACTGAAGATGTTGGCTCAACAGAACTTGTCATTACTGAAGATGTTGGCTCAACAGAACTTGTCATCACAGAAGATGTTGGCTCAACAGAACTTGTCATCACAGAGGATGTTGGCTCAACAGAACTTGTCATCACAGAAGATGTTGACTCAACAGAACTTGTCATTACTGAGGATGTTAGCTCAACAGAACTTGTCATTACAGAAGATGTTGGCTCAACAGAACTTGTCATTACTGATGATGTCGGCTCTACAGAACTTGTCATCACAAAAGATGTTGGCTCAACAGAACTTGTCATTACTGAGGATGTAGGCATAACAGAACTTGATATCACTGATGATGTTGGCTCAACAGATCTTGTCATTACTGAGGATGTTGGCTCAACAGAACTTGACATCACAGAAGATGTTGGCTCAACAGAACTTGTCAGCATAGAAGATGTTGGCTCAACAGAAGTTGTCATTACTGAGGATGTTGGCTCAACAGAACTTGACATCACAGAAGATGTTGGTTCAACAGAACTTGACATCACAGAAGATGTTGGTTCAACAGAACTTGACATCACAGAAGATGTTGGTTCAACAGAACTTGTCATCACAGAAGATGTTGGCTCAACAGAAGTTGTCATTACTGAGGATGTTGGCTCAACAGAACTTGACATCACAGAAGATGTTGGTTCAACAGAACTTGTCATCACAGAAGATGTTGGCTCAACAGAAGTTGTCATTACTGAGGATGTTGGCTCAACAGAACTTGACATCACAGAAGATGTTGGCTCAACAGAACTTGTCATTACTGAGGATGTTGGCTCAACAGAACTTGACATCACAGAAGATGTTGGCTCAACAGAACTTGTCATCACAGAAGATGTTGGCTCAACAGAAGTCATTACTGAGGATGTTGGCTCAACAGAACTTGTCATTACTGACGATGTTGGCTCAACAGAAGTTGTCATCACAGAAGATGTTGGTTCAACTGACGATGTTTCAATCGAACTTGTTATCATTGAAGTTGTGTAAATAGAAGAGGTATATTCTGAAGTTGTAGTTGGTGCAACAGTAGATGAAACAGCAGTAAATGTGGACGTTGTTTCAGACGTTGAAGATGTTAATGACGTTGTGGCAGAAGTAGGTGTCATTGTTGGCGTCATTGATGTCGAAGTTGAAACACTACGCTCAACTATAATGACAAAATAAATTTTGTGAACTGAGATTTTTAAAAATAGGCCAGACATTGATCCTAAAACATAAAATTTTGTCCTTTGTGAAAAAAATACCAAATCACGCATGGAATCATTAGAATTTGGAAGTACAAATATTTGCAAATAGATCAAGACATAATTCGATTTGCATTGTAACTAACGTTTTGGTTTTCAAATTCACACGACAATATCATAATGTCTATGGCACATCTATAGTTTTGATGATAGAGTACGTTTGGCGTATTTTTGAAGGTGTTTCCACTAACTTGTCCGACCCTGTTTTGAGCTTCAGACCCTAGACTTTCTCAGTTTCGGTCAGTTTTTTTCTTGTCGATATTTTCGAGTGAACTATTTTTACTTTGGTTTAACATGGCATCAACTGAAAAGGTCATTTTGCGATTTTTCCTGCTTTTAAAGGTCGAGGAGGACCCAAGGTGAACACCTGGGTAGAACCACCGACCTTCCCTAAGCTAGCTGGACAGTTTCCTCACATGTGAAATTTGGTCTCGGATGATATTAGAACTCACAGCGGCGAGGGGGCTAGTGATAACTAGCCGGAAACTATAACCGCTCAATCACTTAGTACGCTGGACTTGTAACCCGGCGATCCGGGTTCAAATCCCTGTCGTGGCAGGTCATACCCTTCTATGAAAATTTGACACAAAATGTCGGTTTTCCTCCATATGTGAAGCTACCGGCTATTTGTCGAAAGGTAAGTTAGAACTGGTAAGTATACAGTTCAGGAAAACTGGTTAGGTGAACCGGTCGCCGTATATAACTGACAAAAAGTATTGAATAACGGCTTTAAATTCCAGTGACAATAAGTCACATAAAAACAAATAAACAAAGTGAAAAAAAAAACAATCACGGAGGCTCTTTCATATGAACTACAGCTCCGAACTTAGAGGAAATATATTAAAAAAACGTCCATCCCACATTTACACTCAAACTTTTTTTAAGAGTGGGAACGTGGTATTTATTTTTTGCCCAATTGGTAAAAAAACATGAACAATGTTTTACCTCTATTGCTCACACTGTCAGGATCCACAACAAAGTCTCCAAACGTGTTTTCAGCAGAGGCTTTCTTTATTACATCACTAACATCGTTCGAGCTGAGTTCTTCGGAAGAACTCTCTTCAAGCGATAAGGTGTAATCAGCAACTACACTACCCTCACTGGAAAAAGGAAATTATGTGATATAAAAAATGCGCGTTTAATTAACTTAAATGATTTGAAAGCTTAGATGTTTCATGTAGTATAGATATAATTTATTAGTCTGAGAGAGGAACAAATCCACAAAACAGCTGCAACAATATCTTGTTATTGTTAGGTCGTAAAAAATGTTCGTCTCTGATTACCTGACCTACACTAATTATTCCCCGCGACCCTGGACTATTTATTAGACCCGAAACTTTTTGCCTTTATAAGTAATAGTCTAAACGGCGGCTTTCAAGAATAATGAAAAAAGATAAGAAAAGAAATTCCCTACCTACTTATTCTATTTTAATGAGTATGCAACCCAAAACAAACAATTTTATGCTTAATCCAGCCACTACACCAACAGCGCTATTGCAACCCCCACGTCGTACAAGAGCCTCAAAAACTGAGCAACAAATCATATAATTACAATGTAATACATTGGGCAATATTAATAACCATTCGAGATGTATCAATGTTCACGTATGTTTATAAACATACATGATACAGTGCAACCTCTCCAGAGCGTCCCTCTCTTGAGCGACAACCTCCCTTCAACAACAGCGCGCACGATTTAACTATTCATTTAACATCTCTAGAGCAACAACCTCTCAACAACAGCATAACATTGCTTCTCAAAAAAGGGCGTTGCTTTGGAGAGGCTGCGCTTTACTAGCTTTGTGAGAATTTATGATATACATGTAATTAATAAGATCTTCAAAGACTATTCAGTTTTTGGGGAAATACAAAAACAAAAAAACAAACTTACGAGAGGTTCAGCTCTTCTATTTGTTTGAAGTTAACGTTCAATGCACTTCCTTCAAATGCTTCATGAAGCTAAAATAAAAATAAAACCAGATGCAATTCACTTTCATATATTTTGGTAGTAGTGTTTTTGTATAAATATACAATAATAATATATAAATTTTACGATATATATAACCTCACTTAGCGACCACCTTAATATTATTATTTTCGGACCTGCTTTCTATAACTCCCTTAAAATTCATCTTAATAATGCAACCACCTCATTATTACGACCGATTTTTCGGGTCCCGCAGGTGTTTTTTTCGAGGTTTTACTGTAATGCCCTTGATTGACAATTTGACCAAGACTTCCATGGTTTATAAAACCAAACGGCAAAATAAGACGGAAGAAATTATTTCATACGTTTTATCTCACGCAACATGAAAGAAAACAAAAAATAAAATAAGCCCAGATCTACGTTAAAACGCAGAAATATAAGTCTAAGGAGATATCCGCATATTCACGTTCCTCAGTCTATTGTCATAGATAATGACGTCTTAATGATGACGTCATAGATGATGACGTCATAAAGCTTACCGCGTCGCTGAGTTGTTGTTTAAATGCAGCAAACTGTTCTGAGGTTTTATCTTTTAATTCTTCAGACCATACTGCTCCTTCTGTGACCCGTAATTGACCTTTCACCAAGACAACTCTAGGTGGCGCTGTTGGGGCAACGCTCGTCATAGTCACCATCGACGTTGACGTCATAGATGGCGTTATTGTCGAAGTCGGAGTAGACACAACTAAAATAAACGTTGTTTTAATTTCAGACTTGATTATAATCAAGCAAAAAGAGTAATTGAGTAATTTAGATTACAGTAAAGAGAAAGCATATCAAACATGGAAAAATGCGCCTATATACAGCAGAAAATGTTAAGTTTATTATAGGAAAGCATCGCTTCATATTTCAACATATTAATAGCATCAGCTATATTAGAGTTCTTCTGTATGTGTTCCATTCAGTCACACATTATTCCGTAATACTGTTTTAATTAGTCAAAATTTCATTCGTGGCATAATATGACAACATGCTCACTATTTTAATATCAGAATGCAAACTAAAAGATAAAAGTAAGCAAAAATATATATTAAGCTAATATGATAATGTGATAAAAAGAAAAAAATGGAAAAAAGAGAGTGTAAAAAATGCAAAACAAAATCCAATTTCCCAATACCTGTGGTCAATGTGGAAGATTGTGTTATAGAAGTCAATTCAGGTGTTAATGAGGACGTGGAAGATGGCACTGTAGATGTTGCTTCAGAGCTCGACATAACAATAGTAGATGTGGTGGACTCCAAAGAACTTGAAAACAAAGAAGAATCGGCCCTTGATAGATCGCTACTCGACGGTGTCGTAAATACACTGGATGTTTCAAACACTGACGAAGACAAACTGACAGTGCTTGAAGGTATAATTGAGCTAATAACGGAGGAATCCGTCACCTCCATACTAGTTGATGGTAATACTGAAGATGATATAACTTCGGATGAAGAAAGTGTGATTGTGGAGGCCACTTCGCTTGTGAATGAGACGCTAATGGATAAAGAACTGGATGTCAAATCAGATGAAGACACTATTATCGAAGTAGTCGGTACAACAGATGTTGAATCGGGCTTCAGTGATGTTGTTGGCAGAATTGAGGATTCTGTACCAAAAGTAGATGACGTTAAATCGCTAGATGTAGACTGTACATGTGACGAAAACATGGATGTAGAGGGAGAAACTTCAACTGAGGACGACTCGGGTACGCTTGAAGTCATTTCTGAAGACATTGTCACAGAGGTAGATTGAACAACGGATGATGTTGGAGAAAATGACACAAATGTTGACAGTTGTTCGGATGATGAAACCGGCTCACTTGAAAATACTTCAGTAGATGTTAGCGTTACAGTCGTGGACGATGGCTGAATTGAAGATACAATAACCGAAGATGATGGAAGAACTGTAGAAGACGGTGTTCCAGACGAAATAGATGGTGAAAATGTTGATAAAACCTCAGAGGGCGATGAAGACAGCTCAACTGATTCACTAGTTGATATCGATGTTGTCATAAATACCGAAGATGTCGACACGTCTTTGGTTGACTCGATGACAGTTGATGTACTTTCTGATGTGAATGTCGTTGTCGTTGGTGTTGACATAAATGACGATGTTTCTGACTGACTTGAAACAGTTTCAGTGTAAGAAAATGTACTGAACATAGTTGATGTGCTTGAAGCAAGAGTGCTTGTGGATAAAACCGAAGACTCATCTGTAATCGAGGAAGATGCAACAGTTGACATTGAAAGGGAAAGCGTATCGGAGTATGAAGAAATCATAGTGCTATATACTTGCGATGAAACAATCGTAGAACTTGACATGAGACTTGTGGTTTCATCGACAGTTGAAGTAGATTCAATTTTCACGCTTGATGTAACAGGGGTTGATACAATACCTTCGGATGAGGTTGGCACAATTGTAGGAGTTGAAGTAAAAAATGTAGAAGTTTCAGATGTAAATGGTTCGCTCGTTGATAATGCAGTGGATGTTAAAATTAAAGACGACGAAATTGGTGCAGAGCTACTGGGAGTTGCTGCAACAGATGTTGATGATTCACTCGATGAAACAAAAGTGGATGCTGTAAATACTGATGACGATGAGTATTCTTCTGAACTTGTGGTTGGTAAAACAGAGCTACTGGGAGTCACGTCTACTGACGTTGACGTTTCACTTGGTGAAACAAACGTGGATGTTGTAAATATTGATGACGATGAAAATTCCTCCGAACTTGTAGAAGGTAAAACAGGGCTACTTGGAGTCACTTCAACAGATGGTGATGTTTCTGTCGTTGAAACAAAGGTGGATGTTGTACCTACTGAGGACGATGAGAATTCTTCTGAACTTGTTGTTGGTAGAACAGAGCTACTGGGAGTCACTTCTACAGATGGTGATGTTTCTGTCGTTGAAACAAAGGTGGATGTTGTAATTACTGAAGACGATGAGAATTCTTCTGAACTTGTTGTTGGTAGAACAGAGCTACTGGGAGTCACTTCTACTGACGAAGACGTTTCACTTGATGAAACAAAAGTGGATGTTGTAATTACTGAGGACGATGAGAATTCTTCAGAACTTGTGGTTGGTAAAACAGAGCTACTTTGAGTCACGTCTACTGACGTTGACGTTTCACTTGGTGAAACAAACGTGGATGTTGTAAATATTGATGACGATAAGAATTCTTCTGAACTTGTAGAAGGTAAAACAGAGCTACTTGGAGTCACTTCTACAGATGGTGATGTTTCAGTCGTCGAAACAAAGGTGGATGTTGTAATTACTGAAGACGGTGAGAATTCTTCTGAACTTGTGGTAGGTAGAACAGAGCTACTTGAAGTCACTTCCACTGATGTTGATGTTTCACTTGGTGAAACAAAAGTGGATGTTGTAATGACTGAGGACGATGAGAATTCCACTGAACTTGTTGTTGGTAGAACAGACTTACTAGGAGTCACTTCCACTGACGTTGATGTTTCACTTGGTGAAACAAATGTGGACGTTGTAATTACTGAAGATGGTGCGGAGCTACTTGGTGTCATTTCTACAGAGGAGGACATATTACTAGCACTAGACAAAGAAGTTGTTGGTGACATAGAAACTGTCTGCGTTGAAGACATACTAGATGCAATCGATGTAGCAGTTGATTCCGGTATTGATGAGAGGACTGAAAGGATGGCAGTGATAATAAAACAAAAATCCAAAGTGTTTACGACTATGCAATCACCGTTCTATGTGTAACTAATGAGTAATAACAATTTGTGAAAAAATGCACCGGACACCAATAGACATAGAAAATTATACCAGCTCACATTCTATTTTGCCTTGTTGAACATTTAATGATTGATTTAAGGCAGAAGGGGTGATTTATAGTAATTTTATCCATTATTGCATAAATAATGATAAAAATCCGACTTAGAATTTCTGAATTTCTATGAGTCTTAACCGACGTAACAAAAGACAAATTTTTCCTTAGACTAGCAAACTGTTAATTTATTTATTTAGACTACAATAGACTAGTAATCAGTGCGTTGTTCTACACAAATTTTCAAACATTAGAATTAGAATGTTTTCCCAATGATGTACCTAATCCTTATTATCACAGATTATAATCTATTTTTTTTTTCAGTTTTACTTCCTCAAAATATTCAAATGTAATTGGAAAGAAATTTTTTTTAATTAATGCATGTCGTAGGTAACTTTGCATCGCCGTTCATGCAGTAAGTATAAGAAAAAAAGATATAATAATTGTAATAAAAACGACCATGCAGAGATTGTTTGATATAATGAAAGCAGAAGAAAAGATGCGTCCAGTTAGTTTTAGAATTTATTAAGATATGTTATGGCTAAACTTCGTTTGTGATATGAAATCAGGATTCTAATATAGTAAGCATATGTATATAAGCAAAGACTAGTAAAATTTAAAACCTTATGCACAAACGAATTACTTTATGATCCTTTTTACTACTATAGTAGTAAATACGCGTAATAAAATAGTTCAGTTTATGTACCACTACGCGCCATAAAATGATACAGTTTATGCAACACTCCGCTCTTATAAAATAGTGCAGTGTAAGAAACACTCCGCGGTATAAAATAGTGCAGTTTATGTATCATTCCATGACGTACTTACGCTGACTGCAATTCATTAAAGCTACGTGATATTATTTTAAAATCTGCCTTTTACCGCCCTTTCCAAATCTTATTTGTCCCCTGCAGACCATCACTATCGGGAGTAATGTAGGAAAACAAACAGTAACTCGAAGTGATGTTAAAATAATTCCAAAAACACATTCAAATGAATAAACTTAGAAATTGGCCGCTTTCGACAACATATAACAGATTCAATACTTAATTAGAAGCGTATAAATAATAAACAAATAAGTAGACAAACCTGAAGTTTCGGTTGCCATTGGTGACGAGGTCATTTCAACGGAAGTCGTAAGATAAGGGGTAGAATATGAAGAGGATGAGGTCATCATTTGGGTTGTTTCCGAAGGAGTAATATAACTGGTCGTGGTTTGGGACGTTGTTTCCGATGATATCATAGATGATGTCATTAATGATGACGTAACGTAATCCGATGTCATCAAAGTTGATGACGTCATTATTGTTTCTGAGGATGTAACAGACGTTGCTTCCGATGACATCATAGATGAAGTCGTAACGTAATCCGATGTCATTGGAGTTGATGACGTCATTGTTGATTCAGAAGATGCTACAGCTGAGGTTGCTCCCGATGATGTCATAGATGGTGACGTAGCTTTATCCGATGTCATTGGAGTTGATGACGCCATTGATGTTTCCGAAGATGTTACAGAAGACGTTGCTTCAGTTGATGTCATAGATGACGTAACATAATCCGATGTCATCGATGAAGATGATGTCATAGACGATGTCATGGATGATGACGTCACGTAATCCGATGTCATCGAAGTGGATGGCGTTGTTGTTGTGTCAGAGGATGCTGCAGTAGGCGTTATTGAAGAATACACTGGGAAAAGAGATGTACAAATATATTGGTTGCGTCGAAAGATTTACCACCTGCACAAATTCATCCTAAACTAAGATACAGTGGACAATATCTAATTAAATAAAAGAATAAAAAAATTCATGAATGTCATATGATTATCATAAATATTCAAAGAAAATAGTGAAATAATAAATGGTAAATCAATGGTTTCTTTATAGCTTTTCTCGTGAAGCTTTTCCTAGCGTTCCTTGAAGATATAAAATATTTGTACGCAATGTGAAAAATTGAAAAGGATGTTATAAGTCAAGAAAGAGTTGCATTTAATGTGGCAATAATCTACAAAACTTAGTTTTACAAACACCTATTGTCAAGAGACCTTTGAGTTAAGCATAATAGTTTTGATCAAGCACACTGAATGTTTTCTGAAATGGTTTAATCTTTTTTTCTTTCGTTTTTATATGTTTTATATTTTGAAAAACAGTAGAAAACTTACCTGAAGTAGAGGTTGAATCAGAAGTCGTGACTACACTTGATGACATCATTTCAGGTGATGATATCATTGTTGATATTATAGAGACTGAAGAAGACATAGATTCAGATGTAGACGTTGCCATAGTGGAGTCGGTAGGAGACTGGGAAGACGACATTGTCGAAGATGAAGTGAAAGCATCAGATGTGGTCGGTGCCATGGAAGTAGACGACGATTCAGTCGTTTTAAGAGAATCTGTGGTCATGCTGGAATCCGTTACAGAGATTGAAGAGCTACTTGACATTGATGTCATTGAAGAGGAACTGCTTGGCGATAATGTCTCAGACGTCGAAGTGGTCCCTACAACTGATGTTGAAGACTCAAATGAGGAACTCGGCACGTGGGAAGTTGTAGATGCTGGAGTTGTTGAAGAGCTACTGGGTACATCTGAAGCTGTTGCAGATGTTATTGATGTTGAAGAAACATGACTTGATGAAGATAAAGTGGAAGTTGAAGCAGCTGTTGTAAAAGATGTTGACGTAACACTAGCGGTGCTTGATATTACAGACGTTGATGGACTTGCAGAAGGTGTTGGAGAAATAACGTCCGGCAACGTTATATTGAATTCCGTTACATTCATATAACCCTCTTTGTCGTGTTGTGTTTGCAAGTCCGCAAATAGACCATCTAATATAGCAACGGTGACAGGTGAGCTAACTTCTAACTCCAAATCCACCATAACACTGCTTTCTCTGTAAATGAGTATAAAAATATTTTTAACATATACTTTCAAACCTGTGAACAAAAGCCACGCTTGGGAAAGATGAAATGTGGCCTTTATTGACAGATGGCCTTTGTTCAGAAGTCAGTTGGTTCTAAATAATCAGTGAAAGGATGGCCCTCATTCACAGGTAGGTCTTTATTCGGAGGTGGCCAAAAACACAGGTTTGACTGTATACAAATATAAAAGATTGTGTTTGGTTTAAAAAATAAATTCCTAAATTGTTTTGGTTGGACGCATGTTTTCCACGGAATTTCAGTTAAATACTAGTGTGCGGTTAACCTAACCAGTGTTCCTGTATTCAGTACCAGCACTAGCCCTGTCCTCCGCATGTAACTGCCAATATCTACTACTTAATCACTTGGAACATTAATTTTATAGATAAAAATATGCATAGAAATCAAACTCACCGAAGATCTTTCTTGTTTTTATGTATACATGAATGTGATAATGCTTGTTATTAAATGAAGACATAATTATATGCTAAAAGCATTGACAGCAGACTTTTTTCTCGTACATTGAATTTTGAGCAAATATAAAAAACAAAATGTCACTTCCTAAGCATCATATTAAGACTAACCCTGGTACTCAGCTCAGCGTATGTTGAAGACGAAAATGATATAATTATGTCAAAAACAAATTTTATTATTTTACTTAAATGCGACGAGGAAGAAAGACAACTCTGCATCGATCGCTATATTTTTTTATGTAAGAGTTACTTCCCTTTGGTATTATTGCGTAAATTAAAACTGCAAAATGAATACTCATTAAACTGTAAATTTGAATAAAACAGAAAGGGGAGAAATGAAAATCAATCCTAATTCATCATAATTAAGTTAATTTACATGTATCATTAATTAAGTAATAAAATGTTTTCTTCCGCTTACTATCTTTTCATCAAAGAACTGAATGGAAACTCGACTTCAAAGAAATAAAACGCCTTGTTCAAGTACATTTAACAAATACATTAATTGTGATATAATTTAACAGACACGCCTATCTCACACACTCCGTTTATTTGTCAGTAAAAATTAATCAATGTTTCTTTCACAATGCAAGTTCGTATGGAATTCGACATCACCTACAAAAGATTGTGAAATTTGGTACCAAGTGGGACTCGAACTCACTGAGGTAAAAGTGATTACCAGTCAGACACCATAACCACTCGATCAAGGAGGACCCTAAAACCATACACCTGAAGCTTATAATGATGTCATTCATTGACGAAAAATTTAATTAACGTACCTATAAGCCATGATTTCAATTCTCGCTGTATACTCGGATTCATTGAAAGCGCATTGTAGCTGAAAATAAAAATGAAATTTTAACTTTGTTTTCGAATTCTGTATTAAAGTATATACGCCTCGTGATCACCATTTTCGTCATGCGGTATCAGTAAAGAGCCCGAATATCAATCGTGTTTAATTTAAGTATTATTCAAGAGGCTATGTCTAGGGTGAGGGAAAAAAGCTTTGAATGCACAACTTGGGAGGGGTATTTAGTCCAGTTTATCGGTGGGTGGGGTATTGTCTAGTTTATCGGTGGGTGGGGTATTGTCTAGTTTATCGGTGATCGGTATTTAGCCCAGTGTGTCGGTGGGTGGGGTATGCAGTCTAGTTGGTCGGTGGGTGGGGTATTTAGTCTAGTTGGTCGGTGAGTGGGGGTATTTAATCTAGTTTATCGGTGGTGGTGGTGGTGGGCATTTAGTTTAGTTTGTCGTTGGGTAGGGGTATTTAGCGTAGTTGGTAGGTGGGTGGGGTATTTAATCTAGTCTATTGGTGGTAGTGGGGTATTGAATCTAGTCTATCAGTAGCAGTGGGGTATTTAATTTAGTCTATCGGTGGTAGTGGGGTATTTAGTCCAGTTTGTCGTTGGGTGGGGTATTTAGTATAGTTCGTCGTTGGGTGGTGGGTGGGGTATTGTCTAGTTTATCGGTGATGGTGGAGTATTTAGTCCAGTTCGTCGGAGGGTGGGGTATTTAGTCTAATTAGTCGTTGAATGCGGTGTTTAGTACAGTTGGTCAGTAGGCGGCATTTTAGTCTAATGGGTGAGACGTTAGTGCATGTATTCGGTATTAACTTACCCATTGTGTGAGATTCGTGGCCAATGACCGACTCTGTGATGAATTCATTTGTGAGTAATCGTCAGACCAAGGTATATCTACCGTGATGGACATTTCAAATACAGTACTGATTCCTGAAAAAAATATCGGGAAAAGGTGTTTTAGTACGACAAAAACAATCAGAGAAACTATGACGACGATCATAATGATTTCCATTCGGTTCAGTTTATAGCTGATGAAAAAATTAAAAAGCTTTTTCTAGCTGACCACTTAAGTTTAAAATCTAAGCCACGCCCACAGTCGCATTTCTCATAATCTGATTGGTCCGCGCGGACGTAGACGATGCAATTGTGCTACGGTTGTTTTTCGATATTTCTCGATCAGACAAGATACTGTTTTGATTAAGTGATCTTCGAACAGTTATTAATTGGTTGTCTCGTCGTAAATTGTACTAGAAATCAATTTTATAACCTATTATATCAAAGAAAATTATTATAATGACAGGTTGTCGATAAAACTGCATTTAAACGGGATCATAAACGCGCATGCGCGAAGTTACTGACACGCTATTGTGCGGCGATATTGTATGAAATGAGTACACTCACATGACAGTCTCGTGCAAGGCTGGCGGTGTTGATTTGTTTATGACGAAATTTATGGGCGTAAAAATCAACATCTTATAAACAAAACAATGAATGATCATTATGAATATATGTTGCTTTTTTATACTTGTCAATCCAAAGATTTACTTGAATTTAAGTGTGCACCGAGCGTCCACTAAAAACTATTTTAGCATTGTTTTCAACTTTATTATTTTTGCTGAACGCTGCTTTTTTTAAATCTGACGAGAGCAAAGAATTCAGTCAATCCTATCGTTCTTGATACAGAAAAACCTGACTTATCTACCACATCGATATTGCGACCATCTCATTATAACGAACATTTATATCGTTCATTTCCGAACTGGCATTCATGATTTCCGTACATAATGACTTGATAATTAGACCAATGCTAAGACATATTCATTTAGTTTTAAAGGTGGTGCAAATATTATGTTTTTACTGTAGATGAAATTTTGTGTGCATCAAATATTATCAGAGAAAAAAAGTAAAGATTTTCCGTTTCAAATATTTTCAACTTGATTAATTTGGACCGTTAGGAAGAAATTATTTAGGTAATCAAGATATCACTATAAACATGTACTGTTGTAATAAAGTGTTTTTTTAGGTATTCAATAATTCTCTATGACCGTGTTCTACTGTAATGAAGTATTTATTTAGGTAATCATGAATTCTCTATAACCGTGTTCTACTGTAATAAAGTATTTATTTAGGTAATCAAGAATTCATTATCACCATGTTCTACTGTACTTCATGTGAAGTAGTGTAAAAAAATACAACTGTAGTCATAAACACTACTAAGTGGTTCAATTAACTACCCACGTAATTTCTGAAACTCTTGACATTTTATCAAATACTAGTTGACACAAAAATATATGCTTCCCTTTTTATACTATAGCATACTTGTCATGATACTAACTCCACCAAAAACGTCCTAAGTCACGTCATTTTCTTTAGATAACCAAGGCTACCCCCGCCCAATGACAACTTGGGAGAATTCCAACCTTATCTTAAGGATTTCTTTTATATATAGAAACTAATTGGTTTTATTTTCGCCATTTATGAAATTAAGTAACTCTTAAGATTTTAATTTATCTGTTATATTTTTTTCTGTTGGCCTCAAATTAGCTCATTTTAGAGTAAGTTAAATCACCTTGTTACGCAGGAACGCGAACTGTAAAAAATACTGATTCAGCATTTTTACGTTTACAACAAAAAATGCTTTTTTGTTTAATTGTGGTTGTTTTAACCTTGTGATCTTTAGGTTCATTTGAAGTCTTTTCTCTACTTTTATGATTACACCTCGTAATTTGAACTACGACGGAATTTACCCAGTCTGTTTTAAACAGGAGAAAAAAGCGACACCCAAAGGCTTAAAATAATTTAACTTAATTTGTAAGTTTGTATATGTTCTGCTTTTGCAAACTTGCAGAAGTGTTAAACATTATTTATCTAAGTCTGTACAAACATTTGGGTAAACACAATTCGGCAAACAGTGAATCGCTTAATTAAAATTGTCATCCGCTATCCGAAATGTGTGATATACGAATTATATGACTCATCAACCGCTTTTTATAAATACATGTACGTGTAGTTTATTTTTGAAACGAAATAGATTTTCTTCGCTGATAATGTGATGTCAAGATGAATTTCATTCATAAAAATTTTCTATTGTAATGATAAACTACTTCAATCGTGTAAGTAAGCATTTATTATACAACCCGATATCAAAAAAATACTTATCAAGATCTGTTGAATGTTAGCGAATTCAAAGACCGACCGCAATAAACAAGTTCGCACAATTAGTAACCTTTGTGTAAATATTTCTATGAGAAACTTGTTCACCGAGGCTCCGACTCAAATTTCAATATATACAAAGACAATATTTGAATAAATGTTCAATTCAAACACGACTTAGCTTATGGGATGCCAATTTCAGATCGATCTAATTGTGAAAATATTGAGTCCATTTTAACATAAACAATTTAAATATTTGTTTTATTGGTGGACTTGTGAATAGAATGTATTAGTTAGCTACCTTGTTAGTTTTTTTTTGTTAAAAGCGACGAACTCTTCAATATGGAGGTGATAATTTTAATCGGAGTGCCTCTATTGTGTTCCTTAACAAGCAGCGACAAGATATTGCGGTGAGTGAGTCGCATGAATTGACATGCTGAGTTCGTTTTGAAGAAAACTATAGACTTATGCATGGGTGCATTTTAACTGGCTAGAGGCGAAGTGGCCAAATTATGTAGACTGCTATTGAAGTACCCGTGAGAATTTCCCATCACGGCGGGGTTAGTGTGCCAAGCCGTTAAAATTACAATTCATTCCACTAAAATACAAATAATTTGTGCTAATTGAAGATAAAGGTGCGTTTAAGGTCACCCACAGACAATTTTCCAGGTGAAGACTTTACTGAATTTAAACATAAACGGCTAATTCTTAATATTCACAAATCAGATCTTGAAGATGCGCGCATGCGCAAATACGCGCACTATACATGTTCACAACTTAAGATAACTTTAGTCGGGATCAACATTTGTTAATACTTGAAGTGGGTGTGATTTGCAACGGCCAAACTCTTCCGTCATTGTGTAGTGCGCTCGAACCCTAAATAGCCCCTAAGTAAGGGGGCCACTCAATCAGTAGAGGGGCTATTTATGGTTTATGATACAGACATTCCATTTTTTTATCTATGAATTCAATGCAAAACGACGAGACGGACATGACATTGAGTAGCTGGAGAGAGACAAGTTTGGAAAATACAAGCTACAGTAAATTACTATGAAGATACCACTTAAAAACAAAGATTTAGTCGAGCTTATTGATGGAAAGTTTCCGTGTGTTGTAAAACCATTGATACTTTCTTTAAAATTGTTATTCTTCCTCAATGGTCGATATGGCCGGCTCATAAAACAAAAACAATGTTACAGTGCAAACTCCCCAAAGCAACACCCCTTTGGAGTAGCAGAATTATGCTGTTGTTGCAAGGTTATTGCTCTAGACAGGTAGAAATAATAGTTAAATCGTACAATGGGAAAAATCATGCTGTCGCTGAAGGGAGGTTGTTGCTCAAGAGAGGGCCGTTCTGGAGAGGTTGCACCGTGTTTTAATGTAGTGAAGTATTAATCGTACATCGAGTTGATTAATGGCCGAAGCCAAAATAATGTCCCTGTGTAATGATAATTATAAAATATCCAATATAGATAGGGGGGTACCATAGCTTACGAAACATTTTAATGCTTCTAAACATGTGTTTGCATAAACGAGTGTCCTGAGTTTTCATCGAGGTGGGTGGGGCGTTTTTACGTACCAACAATGCTTTAATAAGTTTAATCATTGGTCATTTGGAGTGAATGAACTTGTAATATTCACTTGACATACTGCAGTGTGTCTGAACAAGAGGATTTACTGGTTCTCAATTGGCATTGTGCTTAAAGCCAGGTACCATGTGAAATTATTATATTTGAAAGCTTCGGTGTTTTTCGCTGTTTTAGTGAAGCGAAAAGCACCTTAGTACAGGAAACACAGAGGTGACCCGAATCAATACCATAAGTAGTTTAAATGGGTTACAAAACAATTACAACCACACTATGCAATATTTTTATTGAACCGTCAAAAAATAAAGTTTCGCGCATGTTAATACAGCAAAACTTCACTTAACTACCACTCCTAAATTAAGACCACCTCAACATTAGGACTTCTATTTTTGGGTCCAAATAGCGGTCTTACCGAGATAACACTGTAATTCTGTTAGCCTTTAGTCCAACAATATTTCCAAGCGAATAATAAGGAAGTATTCATAATTACCTGATCTGGAGTTTAAGAAAAAAACGCTGCTTACTTTATGCATAAATTATTTGGAAAAAGAGTTTCGCTTATAAATTTTGAATGTTGACTCAAATGTATGGACGGTTGTTAAAAGGAAGTTAAATGTGTACATAAATTATAAGTGTTTTATGTTTCAAATATTTTGTAAACTGAAATTAATACTTCTATTCAGGGTTGAATTTTGCCTGTTACAGTGAAACATGGTTAAAGTGAAAATTCGGATACAGCGAGGTGTATTTTTTTACGTCCTTCTTCCATACATTGTTTTATATGAATATAATGAAGTAAAGAATCGGATCCGAATGAATTCACTATAACCGTGATCTACTGTATATCAATGTAAAGTAGGGCCAAAAAGTGACCGTTTTTGTTCACATAATGCCTAACCTTGGACGTTAAGCCAGGTTAGACTGTATTTTTTCAACCAAATAGCAACGAGTTTTCTAGGAATCTTCTAAACATGAATTCTCTTTGAGTAAAGGTGCATTTGCACGAATTTACAGTCAAACCTGTGTTTGCAACAACCTTCGAATAAAGGCCACCTGTCAATAAAAAGCACATGTTTTTCTTTTCCAAGGGTGGTCTTTGTTCACAGGTTTGACTGTATGTCAAAGCAAATTATTCAGCCATATTTTTGAGTGAGTCGGTCGCGTTACTGCAAACAAACAATTTTTAAGGATGACATTTTAAGATTATTATGAAATTCATCCTAAATTCGCGAAAACAAGTGTTTTTTTTTAATCTCATTGTAGTTTTTGCTTTACAGTTGACCGATAACTCAGAGTTTGAATGTGAACTTGCACATTAATAATTTTACAACAATATGATTAATCATTTAGCAGTAATTAAGTCAAAATAATTTTGATAAATTTCATACTGACACATTGATACGTTTTTTGCTATTACACAGTATATCCAGATTCACACTGTATTAAATACACCAGGCAAAAAATGCATGTGATGTGAAATGCATATTTAAACGAGTGTAGTGTCTATAAATAAACTAGAAAGTGTTAAAACTTTAGTCCGAGGAACATGCATCCAGACTGATAAATGGAGGTAAATGTTTTAAGGCGGAGCGTAGCTGCCAGACTTAGAACGAGGCCATCTCATTGGTCAATTGTTGATCTGAGACCAATATCAGCCAATAAGATGCTTGATTTTAAGTATTGTCTCAGATATTAAATGGAGTTAAAAGTTTTAAAGCGTACTGTAGCTGCCAGACTCAGAGACCGTCTCATCGGTCAATTTTTTACCTTAGCCCAATATCAGCCAATCAGATGCTTGATTTTAAGTCTTGTCTCGGATATGAGCTTTTTTAAGCAAAAATATCGCTGAATCAAATCATGTTTTAATTTGTTCCATTTGACAACCACGATATTAAAACCACATCTTTATTACCATATCTTCATAATCAGACTGGTTTTCAATATTTCCTTTATATTTCAACCCGATAATGAAACCATTTCTATGATGCGACCGCCCAACTTTTGTCCCAAAGCTGGTCATAGTATCGAGTATTAACCGTTTTAACCATTAAATTGCTATATAATCCAATAAAATAGTTTAAATCACACGTATGCCACACAATAAAACAGCCTTTCATTACGGACCCTTATGGATTCCATGTACGTGTGTCGAGGGGGGGAGGGGGGTAAGTCACATAAGAGTATTTTTTATCTCCCGTTGGTGGCCCGTGTTTACATGTCGCTTATATCATCCAAAACAAATTACGTTAAATAATGTTTCACCATGCATAATCATTCAATTTGTGCAATTTTTATTTTCAACGTACATTTTTACCTGCAGTCAAAATGTCTCAAAAGTTGTTATTTAACGATTGTGGCATTTTAATAAGAAACTATAGTTCAACAATAAAACGGTGTCTTAATTTTATGGCAAAAATTCATTGTGTCTGCGTTCGTTTTAAGGAGATGTAATTTTCATACATGCTACATTGAAAGAAAAATTGCACATTCCGTTCATAAATACACCGAATTGACCTGAACATTTATTTAAGTACACATTGGTCGTGTTTTTTTGTTAACTTTCAGTACAACTGATAACAAAACTCATATTTGACATCATAATATTGTTCATGTTGCAGGTCTAACTTCGTTACACTTAGCGCTCGTTAACTAAAATTATTCTCGTCTCTCAGACTCAAAAATTAAACTCGTCACTCAGACTCAGTAATTACACTCGTCACTCAGACTCAATAATTACACTCGTCTCTCAGACTCAATAATTAAACTCGTCACTCAGACTCAATAATTAAACTCGTCACTCAGACTAAGTAATTACGCTCGTCACTCAGACTCAATAATTACACTCGTCACTCAGACTCAATAATTAAACTCGTCACTCAGACTAAGTAATTACACTCGTCACTCAGACTAAGTAATTACACTCGTCACTCAAACTCAATAATTACACTCGTCACTCAGACTCAATAATTAAACTCGTCACTCAGACTCAGGAATTACACTCGTCACTCAGACTCAATAATTAAACTCGTCACTCAGACTCAATAATTAAACTCGTCACTCAGACTCAATAACAACACTCGTCACTCAGACTCAGTGACAACACTCGTCACTCAGACTCAATAATTACACTTGTTGCGTACACGCATATTACGCTACCAAGTACATCCTAGTGTAGATGGAGGTACAGATTAGACCGAAGTGTTCCGAATGGAACACCCAACATTCCTCAAATCAATTATACGAACCCTTCCCACAGGAGCTACGTTATTTTACATGTATATAGACTCCTTACACACACCGTTTAAGGAATTTAGCGTATAGAACACAAATATTTCATCTACAAATACAAATTCTAGTTCATTCTGTATCTATAGTATAGATTTGGCGCGTCCAATTTAATTACAATACAGGTCTGGTAAAAATATTTGCGGTTTTTGTATTGGTAAAGATATCGTTGCCGGCTCATTCATACGCTTGTCAAATCGTCGAAATATCAACAAAGAGGTTCAATGCTTGTGTTAGATCGCTATCTAACTCCTACTATGTGCTAAAGTAAATGTATGAACGGCTTTGTGTCTGTCTTGGCTTGTCACTAAGTTATAACAGAGACAAAAATGGGCTGATGAATAAATCGTCAATTTGTACACTTTGTTCTAATTCAAGCGTGCTGAAAAAATACTATATTTTGATTACGCAAGTACGTTTTTAAGGTACAGCGGCGGGTTTTAAAAAAAGTAGCCATAAAAATGTTGAACTATAAAGTTGTGAAATTTTTCACGACTCATTACTTAATATTTTTGGTGATTAAATCGGTGAAATAAATAGAACGAATGCACCTCCGGCATTTTCTTGTTATTATCAGAAGCAATTACGCACAGATATCATGTACAGAGGTCAAGTTTAGTCATTATAAACAGGCAATCTCATGTTTTAACGCAACCCTGCTAACTATAGCCAAGACATACTACAGTAAAATCCCGATATTGAAACCGGAAAATCGGCCGTAATAATGACGTGGCGTCATCATCAAGTGAAATTATGAAGGAATTATTGAAAGCCGGTCCGAAACTAAGTGCTCGTTATAACAAGGTGGTCGTAATATTGAGGTGGTCGCAACGTGTGGTGTTACTGTATTGCTATAGTTTCACCCGATCATAATGTGAAGCCTGTTTCGGATGAGATAGGTTTCTGTCAAACGATTACAGTCAATGACTGATGTAAGGTAAAAAAAGCGATCAGTCAAACAGGCGTGACAGAAATATGGCCGGTATGATTATACTGTAAGGAGTTTGCTACGAGGAAATAACGTTGAATCCAATTTATGAAAACGTCTGACAAGCTAAAAACGACGAACTTATCCGTTATAGCTGAGATATATAGTAACGTGATTACAGAGCATTGTAGTGCTCCCGTAAACATGCGGACCTTGACGGAAAGTAACGGAAATCGGCGATATTGGCGACAGGGGTGTTGTGTATGCTTGTAGCCAAATCCAACCCATATTATTGTATAAGTAATATTGTTCTCTTGCTTTTGCGTGATCTTTCATACGGATAAAACGGTGATTGACGGAAATCGACGGAGATTGCCGAAGCATATCAGTCGTATATTTATGACCACATCCATTGCTAAATTTCTTTGAAAGTTAAGACTTGCAATTGTATCATGTTTGAGGTCTCTTGTCATGGGCAACATTTCATATAAATATTCACGAAAATATACGAACATTGACGAAAATTGGCGGAATTTTCCGAAGCTTACCTGCCGTACATTGATGACCACATCCATTACTACAACACCTCTCATAGCTGAGACAATCGTTATGACTTGAGCAACTTTCGACACAGACGCCAACACCCTCCGGTTGTGGACATTGATCTTGGTTAACTGCAATAAAAGAGAAATAGGCTACAGACCGCTAAAATCACTGTTCACTGAATTTTGTATTTAAGTTTACAACTGTCAATACACAGGCATTACTGGTTCCCAACAAGCACAATAGGGTGAAAATCAGACGTTCGGGGCATTGGCTGTCGGCATGTAGATTTAACGTAATGACAATTAACAACGAAAGCAAAACACCCACGCAAAAAAACCCACTCGTCTTGACCGTGTTCGAACTTGCCACCTGTAGATTGGCAAACCCCCATTTTACAATATCAGAAAACCACGTGGGCTGACTAAGATTTACGACAAATTGCCACATCCCACGTAGAGGGACGGAAAAAAATCAATCCGTAAGCAAAAAATTAATGAGGTTAACTAAACAGGATCCATTCCGCATAACTTAATGTTTTATGACATTTTGGGGTTATGCGAATTAAAGACTTATAAATCATAAAAGGATTACCGCATTCTTTAGATTCCGAAAAAAAAATCTCATTGCCAATAATTCATAAGTGCAATTATGAAACTTCTTTATGGTCATACAAAGTGCACGCTCTGATTTTATGTTAATCCGATCCTTTTTTGGTCAATAAAATGCTACTGTGAAGAAAGGGAATGAACAGGAAATGGCCAACAATGCTTTATGCGTGGTTGACCTTTTTTTGACCGGCCGTGTAAAAATATTTAATGAACAACTGCAAGTTGAAAGTCGTGAAAAATACTGCATTTTGAAAGGACATTTTGATAATTTTTTAGTTCATCTACGCCTAATCAGTTTTAGTGTAATTTAACCTTATAAGATTGATTTTTAATAGAAACACCTTGGTTTTTTTAACAATTATCTTGAAATACAAGGCAATATATAAGCGGCGTTAGTGTTACACAGTAGTTATGTGTCATGACGTATGCTTAGTAATTTAATATTTTTGTTCATTATTATGCAACAGTTTTGACCATCAGTGTGTGTGTGGGGGGGTAATACTGGCATAGGAGTTATTCTACATTTTGCATTTTGCGCACAAAATTCATGTACGGTAAATTAAGTTATATACATAAACCTCGATATAAACACCACCTCTTGAACCAAAGACGGACGGTTTTGATATTGAGATGTTTTTTATGAAGTTATTTGTTTGTATGTATGTGACTTACTGTCACTGGAGTTTAACGCCGTATTTCAACAATTTTTCAGTTATAAACGGCGACCGTTTCACCTAACCAGTTTTCCTGGACTGTATACTAATGTAATCATTATTAGGGTCCCCAGGAATTCACTATAACTGTAATGAAGTCATCATTGGGGTTCCCAGGAATTCACTATAATTGTGTTCTACTGTAATGTAGTCATTATTGGGGTCCTCAAGAATTCAATGTAACAATGTTCAACTGTGTTACTATCATACATTTTGATAAAGTTTATTTTGCTTAGTACGTCTACACACATTAATCTTCACGGTTGTCTTGTCAAAGTATTTTCACATTCAGCGCACATTAAGATATTAGCTCAGAAGCAATCTATCAAATTATATAAGCCACCCAACTGTGAAAATACTTTAGCTGCTAAGATCGATAAAAATAGTCATTTGTTTCCAAGACACCGCGAAATTATCTTATCCCCTCCCCCAAGACCCGCCACGCTTCCACATTTTTTCGCCGTACGAAAACCCCTTGAATGTAAAATACCTTTGACTTGGTAAATTTTTTTACGTTACAATTCAGTATCTTTGCTTTTTTTACTGGGCTTAACGCTGCTTTTCAACAAGTTATTTACGGCGGCCGGTTCACCTAACCAGTCTTCCTAGACTGTATTCTAACCAGTACTACCTTACCCTTCCACAAGGAGCTAGCAATCTCATCTCTCCACACTTGAAGGAAAATTGACATTTTCTTTGTGGGGTATGACCTGACGCCGAGCTACAAGTCCAGCGTACTAACCACTGAACCGCAGTCGCGACTCGGTATCTTTGCGTGAGAAAAGAATTCATAAAACTTAAAGCCGTAAAGTCTATATTTCAATTTAATTCTGAGACTATTTTAATATCAATACCATATCATTCAGGCCTCATAGGTACTCATAATATCGAGGCATTTCTCCATCTCATACAACTTTTGCGTAGCAACAAATTTTGTAAACGCACCAATGTGTGTTAAATATTTATCAACCCCAATAAATTTCATTTCATCACATTATTCCATGTTTACATACTCATAAAATTTACATAATATTTGAAAACTACAATTTATGCCCATGCGGCAATTTTTTTGGTTCGTTCCATAAAAGCAGATACCCCTGAATTTAACAATTATGTTATGATATGTAATCGTATTCGCTGCACCGTAAATTGTGTTCGTTCTTTCGAAAATTTAAAGGCCCAGACCCAAGATTAGTGAATTTTGTTTCCAAATCAAATAAAAGAAATGTTTTCATGTGAATGAAATGTGAAAAACAATACAACTTTTAAGTACATGCGTATATCAAAACATATGAGTATATCAAAACATATGAGTATATCAAAACATATGAGTGTTCTGTATATATATATTTAACTGGAATTTAACGCCGCACTAATAGCCACGATTTTATGGCAACTTCCCAGCCCTGCCAGGCTTCTGCCTTGGTAGAACCACCGACCTCCCGTAATCTATAGCTGGACAGCTTCCTTAGGTGTGAAGTTTTGTCCTGGGTGGGACTCGAACACGCAGTGGTGAGGGGCAAATGGTAACAAGTCAGATACCATAACCACTGGACCCCCGGGGACCCCTAATAATGTATAAATAATGGCGAATAGCTTTATGCTTGAGTCAAATAATAAATGTTCTGTTCTGTTCTGTTCTGTTTTTTGTTTTGTTCTTTTCATTTCTGTTCTGTTCATTAATGATGCAACAGAAAGGTGATAAAATTAAGATTTAATTGAGCCTCACATCATTGTACATCCATAAAACATCAATAAATGTCTACAAACACTTAAAACAACACTTCGTTTTCATTTTAATAATCTACTGAAGTCATACTGGAGTTGTGTGTCTTTAATGTTGGCTTAGGCAAAAAAAAAAAAACTGGTGTCCGCCTACATTCCCTTAAAATTAGGGTCAATCGGTTAGCAGAACTTACGTATATATTTTTATATGTATATGCGTATAATTTAGTTCAGAGATACAATTCATATGTAAATGATAATATTGGCAAAAAATAGACAAGATCGGAAATAGGAGTCGGTTGGGGTTAGCGGAAAGGAAGAACTTTTATTTACGCCTTACACCATGTCTTCGCAACAATACCGCCCATTAGGCTTTAAAGACGACAGTTAAACGCACTAAGTCTCTTTTTCAACCACATACATTAAAACCTCAAATAGCGACTATCTCAATATTACGACCGCCTTGTTATAGCGACCACATATTTCCGCACCGGCTTTCAATGACTCCCCTATAATTCAACTTGATAATGAGACCACCTCGTTGTAACAATCGATATTTTGGGATCCCGAGGTGGTCTCAGTATCGCGGTTTTTCTGTATATCATTTCTCGACCACCTTGCAGAATGATTAAAGGTCAATTAAGCGATATTTTAACCGAGCAAGTTGTTTGTGAAAAAAAAACACCAGAGGCAAAAAACTCATCTACGTCGACTATCGTGTTATTGATAAATAAATTAACGAGATAGATATTGACATTTTTTCTTGTCCGTTTTTAGAATATCGCCTTGTTATAAATAAAAAAACTGAGCTATTATAATTGATAACACTGTAGTTGGTCGCGTGTTGCTATTTTTGCTGTTGTTGTTTTTTGTTGTTGTGTGTTGGTGAAATAACCTTTTTTGCGCACCGTTATAGTGTGGGCAGCGCTAGAATTATGCGAAACAAGATGGGCTAGATGCGTGGAAATAAGCATTAACATATTCTGTTAAAAGCATTCGTATGTTCGTTGAGATAAATCGAAGTTACGTTTTATAGAAATAAATAAGTTTGGTTTAAATCGTACTTCCGGTTGTACCGTATAAACTTTGGGCAAAGAAAACCAAAACAAAGACATACAGTAAGACCCCAATTTACAACCGCCTTAATATAACGATCACCTCATTATAACGACTACTCCATTTTGGACCAATTTTCTTTATTATTTTTTCTACGTTTGAATTTGATAATCCGACAACCTGGATATTAAGACCGCTCTTTTAGGGTCCAAATGACGGTTTTGATATCGAGATTTTACTATACGCTGTTTGATATCTAGGGGTCTGTGTCACTATTTGCGTTCCATATTTGTTACGAAACTATTTATTAGGATGATAATAAAAGTATAAGTGTAATAAAATAATCATCGAATCACATAGAAATATGCATGTCAGTGTATAGTGCTGGTGATTAACTGATATAAAAATGACCGATAATATCATGCAATATTAATTAAACGAATCAATATCAACATAGATTCGACTCTTTATAAGTTGACTCCCACATGGAAGGACAACACGTAGGTGATGTTGAACTACGGTGGTTTGAAAATACAAAAAAAGCAACAACAAATATTTCAATCTGAATTCAATAACCGTTCGCATGACAAATTCCTGAATTATATATTCTTATCTTTTACACACATAATGGATTTAAATCTGGCGAACGAAACAAATCAATTCCGTCGATTCGTCAATGCACACAGCACGAAAACTAGTCTAATCTCAGCCTTTCATGAATGCAGCATTTTCATTGGTTAATACTAATGGCAGCAATAGTTCTCAACCAATCAGATGCTTCGTTACAGCGAATTTGTAAAGACGGGTCAACACAGCTGATCTCGAACTGTGTTTAAAATCTCCGATATTCTGGTGTTAAACAGTAAACGCGTGATTCAAATTCATGCATAATATATCAATTTACAAACGGAAAATAACATGAATACACGATCACACTAATGCACTTTTAATGAACAAACCACAACAGAAAATGCGCGTCTCATGCAACATTAAAGCTACATTAAGTTTCACTATTGATCCCTGTGGTTGTACACATGTATACATGATGAGGATTTTGACGGTATTATTGTTGGTGTTTTATTGATCTGACTGTTGTTGTTGTTGTTGTTTTGTTTAAAACCTAGCCCTTAAAAGTTTTAATTTCACAATTGCTTTTATTGAGTCTTCATTAACATTGTCATTATCATTACTATCGCCATTGTCAACATCATCATCATCACCACCATCAATAACAACAACATCGTCATAGCCATTATCATTATTATAGACACTGTTATTATAATCTTCATTTACATATTCATTATCACCATCAACAACATCGCTAGTCATTATCATAATCGTTGTTAACATTATCATCATCGACGTCATCATCATCTTCTTCAATGAATGAAAGTCATTCTTTGAAAAACCGTCACTGATTATTTAAAACAAACTGACCTCCGAATGAAGGTCATCTGTCGATAAAGGCCATTCTTTGAAAAAGCCGTCACTGATTATTTAAAACAAACTGACCTCCGAATAAAGGCCATCTGTCGATAAAGGCCACATTTTGTCGTTCCTAAGGGTGGCTTTTGTTCACAGGTTTAACTGTATATCATGTTGATGGTTTATAATGTAGTTCACCACACTGTCAACTTGTAAGCTGGACGTAAATTACATTATTATGTATACAAACACATTTTATGCGTCGTAAATTGTTAAACAAGCAGATTAATTATGTATTAATTTAACTCCAATGTTAGCGAGATAGGACGTGTGGTTTAAGATAAAGCCGCTTACATGGATACAGTTAAACCTAAGTTATATGATCACCTCTTTATAACAATTCAATTCAGGCTTATTTACTGTATTATTTCTATAACTCAACTTTGAAATAACATCACTTTAACATTAAGACCTTTCTTTCTTAGGTATAGTCAAAAGGTGGCCAGGGTCCAAGGTTATAAAACTTGAGGTCGGTCCCCAATTTTAAATTAATGTTTTGTCCTTTGATGTTTCTGACTTGATTATAACGAAACAATGAAGATTTCAATCCTATGTTATTCTGCCAGCAAAAATGATCTGAAAATGCATCTAAACATTAAACTGCAATATATTTCAAACCATAATACTTCATACATCAAATTGAGATTTGAGCTCGGAGATTGTTCTCAAGTTTTATATACTCGGGGTGTGGAGCTAATTACTCATTTTGTGACTTGTTAATTAGTGTTTCTACAGTTAGACATGCTGTCAATATTACCTCGATAATACGACCACATAAATATCAAGACAGTGTCCACTTTTCTTACAGGTGGTGTTAATAACGAGGTTTTACTGTACAATGTGGTCTCTTGTATAAAATCATGTTCGAACTAAATAATTTGTCAGGATAAACGAGATTTCAAGACTTTACATAGCACAAAAAATCAGACATTTTTTTCAAAATTTATATCGCAAAATCTCGCGAGTTACCCGGTAAACTTTCTTTAAAACGAGATTATGCAAATTAAGTCAACCTTGTGAGAAATCCGCGTCAAAATCTTACGAAGTTACATAACTTACAAATGTATTTTAATTTTGTACAATTACGTATCATCTTCACGAAATTAAATAAAATCTCTTTGCAATTATAACTTTCCGAGCGTGTCAGTTTTCCACAAAATCAAAAGAATAGAAAAAAATACGTGGCGCAGCTATTTTCAACGCAAGCAGTTGTTTGTGTAATGTGTCTTTACTAATAAAACTATATTGTCACTGAAAACTATAATCGTGTTTTGAACACTGTAATGCAATATAATTTTAAACCATTCAAAACCTCACAATTCTCTTTGTTTAGTACGCGTAACGTTTTGGAATACATCTTCTTTTCTTCAAGATGGAGAATAATTGTACGTTCAAATTACAATTAATTTGACAGTAAGAAAAAAACTCAGTAAACATTATTTCACATGAAGGACACATTCGGCATTAAAACTAGATTTAAGGCCGTAGAGGCCCTGATATTTGAATGGTCGCATAGTCAAGTTGTTAGATTTGAAATATGAAGTGGTCGTAATAATGAGACGGTCATTAAGTGAGTTGGTCCCGTAAACCTTAAACTTTATACTATTAACAGATAATTAAGTCATAGGCCATTCGTAACTGTGCCCACTGGGAGGACAAACAATTATCTTTATTGGATGTGGCCTTAATTCAAAGGTTACAATAGACTGTCCAGTCATTACAGCCAAGTGGTCTCTGTTATTTACTTACAAATGGACTTTCTACACAGGGTCGACAGTGTATGGTTACACGGCCACAGCTTTACCCAGTGGTTCAGGCTCAAACCTCCAAAATGGGTGGACCAAGGTTCGAACTTGACTTGGAGTCACCCCGACTTAGCCGGTTAATATGGCTCTGTCTCATTTGATGAATGGTCAGGAATAAGCCGGATTTTGAAGTGCCATGATGTTAGAGCCTTTTAAACGAGTATTGGTAGCCGTATGGTGGTGACAAACAACAGAAAATGAACAGGACTAATATCCTAGATGAGTTTTCATTTCGTATCTATTTTAAGCTGTACTGAATATTTCAAAATATAAAAAAACCTGTTAAGCCAGTGCGGTTTCTCGGAATACCGACTGAAATATCGTTGCGCGCGTAACTATCATTAGATAGGGGAAAAAACTTTTTGAGACTTTAATCGGAAACCACAGACTACAATTAAAGAGGTGGTAGTTTTAAATTGTCCCTGAAATGGTGAATGCGTGTAGTGTGAAACTTAAGATTCATTGTTCAGAAATCCGGTGCATATTTTGAACGCGAAAGAATAGTTTGTGCATGATGCATTTCCGCGCGTTATTTCACTACACATGAAACGTGAAACGCATTTCAAATTTAACGTTTTAGCAAGAATTAAATACATTGTATGTGGAGAATGTATTTATTTCTGTCCTTTTGAAATTTGGAACAACAAAGATAATATAGTTGAAGAATTTACACGCAGAACGTGCATGTATTTAAGGGGTGGCCCTTTACTTAAAGGGACAGGACAGGCTAGATTTGTAGTATACTGGATATTTACATTCGGGTTAGGATTACTTGCAGCCCACCCAGCCCCACCCAGCCCCACCCAGCCCCCCCAGCCCCCCCCCCATTTGTACCGAGACTATCAAATTCATTTTGTCTGGGTGACTTTTGGGCTGAAGAAGAAAGCCTAGGGCTCACACAAGAACCGCTCTCTACTTATCTACTTTCTCTTTTAAGGTCTTCGATACCAAAGATGTTTACACTTTAAAGGGCCAGACCGCATTTTTCTGGGATACAACATCAACATTATAATTAAGACTTACAAAATGTTACCATAAGGGCTCAGAGTTAATCAGAAATATTAATTTTGTGGAGTATGGAAAGTTTGCATAGCTTCCTTTAAAGCAAATTACAGGATCGTTTAATCTATAACATCACCGGGCACCCTTTTTATCTTACTTTCAATAAATGCAGAACCGACTTTTCAGATTTCGAAAGGAAGCGATATTTTTTTGTAACTGTTGCCCCTTAAAGTTAACAGACTAGTTGTGCCCGATAAAAAATAATTTATTCTAGTCATGCGTCGAAATAGATCAAATGTTTGAGTCAGTCCTTCATATTTAACACTCATTTAGAAACTATTTGTATTTCCGATGGAAGAAAAGGTCACAGAGTGCAGATATTCAAATTATCGCTTCACATTAATGCATCCGCGATTAAAAAAATAGTTCTGTACTTAAATTGTATTCAGACGCCATTATTACCATCATGATATCTATTTTATGCAAATGAAGGTCGGAATTAGACGATGTTCTAATGCTCGATTCGATTTGTATCTTCATTGGAATTTTATTTCGATACAATTCTTTACGATGGCCACGCCCTCTTTCGAAAAATGAATAAACCACGCCCCTTTATCGAAAAAATGAGGAAAGCTCTAACAACAAAGCGTTTGACAATCCCGCAGATAATGATATCTAAAATACATTCATGACGCTCCCTACTAAAGCATTCGGACTATTTTTATTATCGCTGTTCGCTTTTGTATGATAAAAAATGACAATAATGAATTTCATTACCACAATTTCATCCGGTTTTCCTAACCTAGATGAATTTTAGACCAAATGTAGCGTATTTATTTCCTAGACAATGGGCAGAAAAAATCAAAATTCTTCGAAGATATTTGGAAGAAGCTACTGAAGAGTCAGAAAAATTAACAACCCAACATTAAAAAATTCACGTGCTGCACGTGTTGCATGTAGACTGCAGGGTGTTTGCAAATTGTTCTACCAGACTTATTTCATTATTAAACATGCTCGTTCGTCATTAATTGTGTTTATAAACAAGTGACGCGCCCAAATTTATGAACCATTCGTTCTGGTACTCAGGGGTGTTTAAATTCGGGCGTACACCTTTAGAATTATTTAAGTTTACATAACCCGGATTATGGTGTCGTTTTTTCAATAAAGAAAAAATATTAAGGAGTATATTTACAATAAAATTTAAGACTGTAAATTCCAAAGCCTGTCCCATATATTTCTATTATTGCCGATCAAATGTAAAATTAAATCTTAAATGTAGTGTAATATTTGAATACCAGGCTAAATGTATTTAAAAAAATAGAACGTGTTTACATAAATCATTCTATTATTCGTCTTTTTCACCGGGGTTAACGTCGCACCAATAATTACTGACACGGTCATTCGTCGAGTTTCAAGCTTTAACAACTTGGGGGACCCCGGCCATACACCTAGGTAGAACCACAGACCATTCGTAAGCTGGCTGGATAGCTTCCCCACCACCTGTGAAAGTTCGTCTCAATTTGGAATTGGACCCACGTTGGATAAGAAGCTAGTGATTTCTTAGTCAGGAACCATACTCACTCGATCACGAAGGTATCTCTATTATTCGCTAGGCGTGTTTTTCTTTCTTTCGTTTCCTCACTTATGAAATGGACAGGAATCACAGAAAAAAGGAACAATGGCCCTTATATGGTAAATGGTGAGAAAAAATGTCTGAATTGGTTTTGAGGATTGTCACGGCCAATTTTCTTTTTTCTGGTTTTATGCCTGCGTTCAAAGGCAATTCAGTTAAACAGTGACAGTCAGTTAACATAACCGATCTTCCTTGATTCTGTACAAGTTGTAACCTTATCCTTCGCAATTAACCGCCAACTAATCCACATGAATCACTATAATAAGTACTGGAGGACGAATGGCCTTAAACATAATATCTTCAACTGTATTGTCACCGAGAACATGTGCCGCGTCCAGGATTCGACACACTTCCATGAAAATTTGACAAAAATGTCGATTTTCCTCCATATGTGGAGAAGTTGCCGGCTCCTTGTGGAAGGATAAGTTAGTACTGGTAAGTAAACAGCTCAGGAAAACTGGTTGAAAAACGGCGTTAAACTCCAGTGACAATTAGTCACACAAAAACAAAACAAAAGTTCAGTTTGGCCGAAATGATGTCAACACTTTATTTTGATTGGCCTCGAAATTGTAATTTACCCTACACGTAGGTCAAAACGCTTGAGCGAGTCTTGAAAGTCATTCATGAAAAAGAACGAGTCGTATCATGAAATGGAAAAAGAATTTCATTCAATGAATAAATATTTGAGTAAGCGTTATTAAGTTGTGCGTTCGAAATAAATTTCATTGAAACCAGCAATACGCATTCATTTTGCCGACGAATGAATTGATAAAAAACTATTAGCACGGAATGATTGGCCATTCTTTTGCGTAAGATGTTTATGTATTTTTTGTGAAAATATCGTCATATCTGACAAATTGATACGACTTAAGAAGTAACATGATCTAAATATGAATGAGTCGTCAAACAAATATTTTGTTGCCAAACAAATAACGCGAAAGATGTAAGGAAAATTGACTGATTACTGACTGGCTGGCTGGTTGGTTGGCTGTAAGTACGAACGATCGAACGAACGCATGAGAAAGCAAGAACTTTATCCCGATCACAAACCCAAATCTTTACCCCAGTATGTAGGAGGCAGTAATTAAATCGAACAAATATTTCAAGAGTCTCGTTCATATTAAAATAAAAATAGTTAACAAAATTTGCCCGCTTATGTTTATGCGTCAAGAAACTATTCGCTGATAACAGATTAACGAGTTGGCTAGTGTTTGCTTCTCTATATAAAATATATTTCAAGAACACTACAAGTTTCTCACCGTCATTTTCATCTTTTAATCTTGACCCAAAATCTGTGACCTAGATCTTTTATGTGATTAAAGATTGCCGCTTTACGGTGAAAATTGGGACATTTAGTTTATAATGGCTTCAGTGTAAATACACGGAACTTAATTTGCAATTAGCGTAAAAGTTTGTCAACCTCTAAAACATTCTTTATTTAACTAAAATACAGTCAAAACCTGTGAATGAAGGCCACCCGTATGAAAGACAAAATGTGGTCTTTATTGTGGATTTTATTCGGTTGGTTCTATATAATCAGTGACGGTGTTTCAAAGAATGACCTTTATTCACAAGATGGTCTTTATTCGGAGTGGCCTCAAACACTGGTTTGACTGTAGACCGTAGTCTTTCATGAGCGATGTTTCGGCTAAAAAAAACTTCATTCAACATTTTTCTCGTGTACTTTTTCATGTCACGAAAATATAGCTAAGCATCAATATGAAGTCATTTTTTGGAGCCGAAGAGAAATGGTTAGAAATTACTGTAAAACCTGTAGTTGCAGCCACTTCCGAAAAAACAGCATTTGATTATTAAGAACAAACTGACCTCCGAATAAAGGCCATCGGTCAATAAAGGACACATTTTGTCGTTCCCAAGGGTGGCCTTTCTTCACAGGTTTGACTATACATAGAAACAAAATTTGAGACAAGGAAGATTTCAAGTGACAACCCCCCCCCCAAAAAAAAATTAGAAGAACAAAGCGGGTAACGCTTAAAAAAACAAAGACAATGACGAAATAATTGTCTCAAACTTTGAGTAAATTACATCTTTGATCTTCATGTGATGTTAAGACTTGCATTACAACACCAAACTGGCAATTTTAAGAGCACGTAGCGCGTGACGAATTCATTCCTATATACGCAACAAAATAGAATATATTGCTCCATGTAAAATTATGTATAAATGCAAAACAGCTAAATGGTTCACACATTTATCAAACTGCGCTTACTAGTTTTCAGTGAACACAATGAATGATTTACAAAACTTCTAACTATATAATCGTACCACATTAATCATCTATTGTGATCACGTGACACATTGTATAAAATATCAAAATAAGGCGTTTTTGTAGTCGTTTCATAAATGAGTTTTTTCACCAGTAGGGGAAAGGACCTTTTTTAAATTTGGCGAAATGCTATTTTTTTCAAAATGGGGAAGAAGAAAACACTTGCTGTAAACTGAATTTTAGGGGAAAACTGCATGATTTTAAAGATATGTCCTGAGGGAAAGACGCCTATAAACGGCCCCTGCTATATAAGGAAAAATCTTGTGAATAGACAAAAAAAGTCTAGCATAAGTCTAGGATATTTGGATTGTCTGAGAAAACTGCAATGTTGCCTCGAAAAATATAGGTAGGGATTAAGACCGTTTTTTCCGTAATCCGGACACGCTCCGATCCGGTCCGGTTCAGTCCGGTTCATAGTGGTGGGTGTGTCTAATAGTACATTTTTGTCCTTTTTATTACCGGAGGCTGGTTGTCTGATTTCATTCTGGACACATTTTATGTCTTAATGGAATTAATTATACACTCGACACATTGTAATTATCATTTTCTTAAAAAAATGATGAATTTTATGTTAATTTTTGATATCATACGCTGTATAAATGGTAATTTCGTCATAAAATAGTATTTAAGAAAATGTTCATGAATTCATTACCTCTATAAATCTCGTTTAATGATCTCAACGCTTACAAGATTGTGAAAATTTAGACGTAAATTTTTAATGATTTTCTCAATACTAATGAGCTGACACTATAAGAATGAAAATTGTCGTAAAAGTTTGTTAATACAGTGAACACCGCACTTAGCAAACCCTCAGAAGTACGACCACTTATTATTTTTAATACTACTAATAATAAGTTGCCTTATTATAAAAATGTAGTCTAACCGACAAGCGGTCGTTATGATAAAAGTTTTTTTTTGTAATATTTCAGTGATCTCAAAAACGATGTTTTACTGTATTTACATGTAAACGTGGATAATATAACATCAAAAAAAAACAGGCGTATATTTTTAGGAAAAGAAGTTTATTTTTGGAGATTTTTGCCCTTTTATTATTTGATACCGTAGAACCCCGATATTATGACTACTCGTTGACGGGGATCACACAAGCAGGGTTGTTCTGTATTTCCTGTTTCTCTTTTTGCAAACGCGTATACAAACTGGCATTGGTAATAATATATATATAGGTGTACATATATCTATATATTAATGACATCTTCACTTCACAAATCGTTAATTATTCATGATTAATTGGTGTCAATAAGTGATGGATAGATTCATCTATCAACACATCAACATAACAAGCTCATTAATGCTTGTTTGTGTACATATTTATTTCTTGTAAATGCCACATTCCTGTACTGACCACACCACGTGACGTGAGCGACTGATTTTAAATTTGTTTTGTTTTTATGTGACTTATTGTCACTGGGGTTTAACGCCGTTTTTCAACAATTTTTCAGTTATATACGGCGACAGGTTCACCTAACCAGCTTTCTTGGACTGTCTACTAACCAGTACTAACTTATCCTTCTACAAGGAGCCGGCAACTTCTCCACATATGGAGGAAACTCGACATTTTTGTCAAATTTTCATAGAAGAATGTGACCTGCCGCGACCGGGATTCGAACCTGGATCTCCGGGTTACAAGTCCCGCGCACTAACCACTGGACCACGGCCACGGACATTGATTTTAAAGAGAGCCAACTAATATATTGTCTTCAAAAAAAACATAACAATGAAAACTTACGAAAGTCATTTTAAAAGTCTAGTGCTATAAATAAATGTCAATTTTATTCAAATTTTATGGATATGAAAATATTTGCATTCAAGTTGAATTATAACATATATCTAACTATGACTAAGGTTATAGACAACAGTCTGTATATACATAAAGATCAGGGCAAGTATTACAATAAACAAACACTTGACCCTACTTTTTGTTATGTTGTATAATACAGCTTACTGCATTCCACTATTATCATCAGCTGGGCACCACTCGTCACAGCTTGTATCGCCCTTTTAAACCCATGGCAAGTTCGAAGTGATGGGTGGCAGTGCTAATCAGACACTAACCATTAGTGGATGGCTTCCAGCTTCTGTTATTTCTCTTCAGCCACAGCTAGCTGGAGCCCCTTTCTGAAGCATGGGATGCCTGCCTAACGGCCAGCTTCCTTGAGAAGACGGCATCCCATGCTACAGAAAGAAACCAGCCTCAACCGGAAAGAGTTTAAAAAATTTGAACAATGAGTCATAAATCGGGATAGTGGTCCCTTTAATTCTGTCGAGCAACAGGTTTTCTACTTTAGTTCTGGCAAGGACGTTCAAGCGTTTTCATTTTGTGCGGCATGTAAATCAACATTTTTGGGACCCAGTCTAAATACTCCAATATCTGATTGGTTGTTTTTAATGGCGGGAATTATGTACACCAATGAAATCGCTGCAAATTTAGGCTGGTATTCAAATTCAAATATTAAGAGAAGTAACTTGATGTGAATTTTTATAAAGGTGTTTTGTTATTAAAGTGACAGACAAAGACAATGCTATTACCCCCCCCCTCCAAAAAAATATAAATAAAAAAAAATCAAGGTTCATAATGTTTTTTTTTTACTGACACTGATAGATGCAAAAACTCCGGAACAAAACGGGTTTTCAGCACCAAATCCGAACTTTAGCCCCCAATTACATTAATTTTTCAACCTCACAAAAGCCTCTCCCATCTTTAAAGGTCAAAAAAACTGTTAAGCACAAAACGTATTTAAGATTATTCGTAAACTTGCGGTTGATATTTATTTAACATGTGTCATAATTGTAATGACTAATCGTCATGCCTGATATATCAAGCTGTTTCTTGCCACCTGAATTAAGACAAAATTGTCTCATTCAACGCAATGAAATCTTAATTTTAAACCAATTTGTAAAATTTTAATGCATAACAAAACATTTATTTTGAAGAAGAAAATCAATGTTGGTGTTTTCGAATGTTTAAACTGTTATTTGTAAAATTAGTGATATACATGTACAGTCTAACCTGTGAACAAAGGTCACCCTCGGGAAAGACAAAATGTGACCTTTATTGACAAATGGCCTTTATTCAATTTGTTCTAAATTATCAGTGGCGGTTTTTAAAAGAATGACCTTTATTTGCAGGGTGGTCTTTATTCGGAGGTGGTCTAAAACACAGGTTTGACTGCATAACGGATTTCATCCGTTTACCAGTAAACTAAACAGTAGAATTCCAAATCATTGGCCTAAGTTCATAATTGATACATCACTGTTTAAACAAATGACAAAAACCATCCCATGATTTGATCAAATAAAATGTGACAATTTTACGACCCAGTCATTGTCATTTTATCACAATATGATAAACATTGGACAGTTACAGCCCATACTTCATTTCAAACCATAAATGCCACAGTGGTATATCACCGTTTACTTTATAGCGGAAATACCCGAACTTATATCCGAGTTTGTCCGAATTTACTCGAAGTAGAATCGGCAAAATTCGGTACACTGACTGCATATAACGCAGCGTTTGTATTGCGAATCAGGGTTCTGCAGTAAATCGTGCCAAAGGTCAATGCCAATTTTCCTCATCAGGCAGGACAATGCTTATATCACAACTCATTTCATGTTATTTCGGAGTGAACTTGTCCACGTTTTAAAAATATGTTCTATAAAAATAATACCTGATCTGCGCATGCGCATTTACACATCACCACAAAGTAGTGAAAATATATTGTAAATTAAGCCGTAAAGTTGTCACGTTTGAGCACATTATTAAGGGTGTTTTACAATTTTCCATTTTCACGTGTCATTTCTTCCAAATAATGTCGATTGATGATCAATTTTTAAGAGTAGTTTTATACAAGTTTTTGTCACGTATATGTTTCTTTACCTGCTTTCTTTATACATAGAAAGATTAAAACGCCGCGACCGTGGTCCAGTAGATAGTGCACTGGATTTGTAACCTGGCGATCCAAGTTCAAACCCTGGTCGCGGCGGGTCATACACTTCTACGAAAATTTGACAAAAATGTCGATTTTCCTCCATATATGGAGAAGTTGCCGGCTGCTTGTGGAAGGGTAAGTAAGTACTTGTTAGCATATAGTCCAGTAAAGTTGGTTAAGTGAACCGACCGCCGTATATAAACCTAGCGAAAAAATGAAAATTAAACATGTCGGTATAAAGGACGATACGCAAAATTCTAGCATCAAAATATTATTGTATAATACAGTTGGTGTTGATAATGCCGTTGTTTGTTGATGCTGTTGGTGGTGATAATACTATAGTTGTTGTTTCTGTTGCTGATGTTGATGCCACTATTGTTGCTTCTGTTGTAAGTGATAATGCCATTGTTGATGTTATTGTTACTGTTGGTGGTGATAATGTCATTGTTGTTTTTGTTGTTGGTGGTGATAATGTCATTGTTGTTTTTGTTGTTGGTGGTGATAATGTCATGTTGTTTCTGTTGCTGTCGATAATGCCATTGTTTCTGTTGGTGGTGGTGGTGTTTTTGCTTCTGCTGATATCATTAAATTTACCGTAATCAACGATATTACGATTGTCGAGTATAATATATTAATTTATTATTCCTTCCCTCAGTGATAATTATTTATAAATCATATAATTTTTCACGAATGTTGTTGGTATTGCAACTGACGGTGGTAATGACAATACTATAGACGTCAGCTTCTAAAGATAATATACCCACATGCCGCTGTATTGAAATATGGTACAATGATTGTCAAGATAACGAGTACAATACGTTTAACTGATAAGCGACATGAATACATTCAACAATAGAAAAACATGTACTTGTAATACATATTTAAGCATTCATTACAGCTATTGATTAACTTAAGCGCACGTGGATACAGGACAGGACTAAGTTTATACATTCCCCATTTTGTATTGTGTCTGAAACAGGGCACTTAGTATAAAAGCTTGTGAAAACTGGCGTAGCGAATATTTTAATAATAAGAACATCAGAATTGTAGGACCACTTGTTTTTAACGTACAGTAAAACCCCAAATAGCGACCACCTCAACATTGCGATCACCTTGTTATAACGACCACTTATTTTAGAACCGGCTTTCAATAGCTCTACTTGATGAGGACACCATCTCATCATTACGACCGATTTTTTGTTTCCTGAGGTGGTCTCATTAACGAGGTTTCACTGTATTTCTTGATAATAAGACCAAGATAATATCACGGTCAATTCACTAAGTCCTACATGTCTCAATACTAATGAGCTGACACTATAAGAATTAAAATTGTCGTAAAAGTTGGTAAATTTGACAAAAAATGTCGATTTTCTTCAATATGTGGAGAAGTTGCCGGCTCCTTGTGGAAGGATAAGTTGTAGGACGTAATACTGAGGTGGTCTTGTTATCAAGTCGTAAATATGGATGAAAAGTAATGAGATGGTCGATATATTGAGGTGGTTTCAAAGTGAGGCTTCACTGTATTTCACTTATAGACATGGATGTGGTTTATCTATTAAATTCAATAAATTTTAGACGTTATAAAGGTGGTCGTTAAAACAAGTTCAACTGTATTCGCGCGTTAACTTAGTCGAAGGTACAGTATCAGTACAAGTTGACAAAACATGTAAGTACAGTACAATCTCACGTAGCGACCACTTCAATATAACGAACGCTCCATTATAAAGACCTCATATTTCTGGATCGCTTTTCAATATAAAAATTTCCTTAGAATGTCTACTTGATGTGGCCGCCTCAATATAAAGATCGACATTTTTGTTCCAAAGGTGATCTTAATATCCAGGTTTTACTGTAACTAAATATTTTACTCACTTTGCTAAAGACCCCATTTTTCTTCCCTCTTTAGTGGTCGTTGTTAACATGTTTTATTGTATAGTATAGTGAAAGGTCGGACGACAGTTAAAACTAACATAGAATGCCTAGGTAACCCAGATTATTCAAATACATTATTCAAGAAGGTGTGTTAGTTATAATTTTCAGCTGATGCATTAATCTTAGTACTAAGATTAACATAACATATAATTTATCAACATATTTTGGAGTCATTTTAATATTATCCGTTAAGTAACTGTACATTTTTTCCAAAAATACGTCAGTGACTAACAGTATAGTCTATTCGCGTTGACACGCAATCAAAATTCGGCCTATCCCATTACTGTACAGTAAAACCTGAGTGGGTGGCTCCCTGTAAAGAAAGGTCACTCTTAATTACACTTTTATATATACCATATCAAAGATCGGATAATTCTGGGAGAAAGGTCAACTCTGTTTAAAGACCACATTTTTCTCTTATCCGAATGAAGGATGGTCTATGTGTACAGGTTTTGTCGTAAACATGCTGATATAATATATGGTAAATTACGAAACAATACGTGAATATGATTGTTTCTGGGAATCCTTTTCTTATTCGTGTTCAGAACATAAATCCATTGCGCATGCGTGAAAACTCGGTTTGGTCCAATAATACGTAATAACACACACTTAATCAATTCGAAATGCCTGTTGTTTTTTTAAAATGATTTTTTTGGCACAAAAACAAACCTTGAATTAATTTCAAATGAACTTACGTATTATTAATTCATTGTATTAACTAAATTATTAATTACAAAACACCCTGATAAGGCATGATCGCCTTTCACTTAATTTAGAAGCGTTAAACTTATTACATATACTAGAACGACAACGATATTTCAATTCCCGCGTTCGTCAGTAGACTTACTTATCACGGTGTTAATATTTTTTCAACTGAGAACAACAGTTGTTACAGCTTTTCTGAAGTTTGAAAACAAATGACACCAAATGCGGAGGAGGGGGGGGACGGGTCGCGAGTCCATTTAAATTAAACGTATAATCTCCCCCCCCACGTCAGTTAAGTGTGGGCAAATTAACGACTTGTCCTTTGTAATTGTTTACCAGTGTACACACACATCCCAGACAGACAACAAATTACACTTAGCAAGTTATGCAATGTTAAGCCGACACAACATCATACACACAAAGCCACATTTGTCACTATGGCAATGATATAAAACGCCGTTTTAAAGTTTAATTAAAAGTCGATTAATTCACATCGTGCTGCAAACTTAATCCGTTTAGTATTTCATATTTTAAATGTAGCTTTTAAAAAAAGTTACATAAGGCATAATTATACCTCTAAAGCCGCTAAATGCCTCCTAAGTGATTGATTGTTTTTTTTTCAGCCATGACGGTATTCAGTGTTAGTCATTGCGTTTTAATATTTTTTTTCACTAAGCCATGCGATGATGAAAAGTCGACAGAAAGAATGAAATAAATTGAAAGAATATAGCTTACAATACCAATGGTAGAACCTCAATACAAGGGTCACCTCTGATACCAGTTCTGATACTATCGACTCTACCATCGAAGTGGTCCCACTATCGAGTTTAAAAGTCGAAGAAATACTGAGACACGGCTCGAAAATAAATGGCCGCTATAATGATGAAGTGGTCGTAATATTGTAGTGGTCGTTGAATGATGTTTGACTGTATTTACTACATAGATAGCCTCCAAAACTTCAATGACACTAATTATCTTATCAGTACTTACGTGCAGTTTGTCAATTAGGGAAATTAATATAATAAATTTCTACTACGCCTTGAGGTCAAATACCGATATAAAATATGTTTCAATGATTGTGTTATAAAAGCCCTGAGAATGTCGATGCAATAGGCCTATATAGGGAACCAATTAACCAATTAATCAGCTTTTTGGAAAAACATGGAGTAAAAAATTGAATGCTTTGTGATGTCTTCCGTCATAACGTCACGTCTAACCACATATAGCTCATCTTGGGTAAAAACAGACTATTGGGAACGTATAAAGTAGAACCTCTCAGAACCGGATTAGTCCGGACCGCCGAAAAGTCAGGATGAAAAGGTTTTTTTAACCAACAAATCTGTCCGTATTTATGTGAAGTCCGAATAACAGGCGTCCAGACAAGAGAGGTCCGGATTTGAAAGGTCCGGATTAAAATGGACCGGATTTGAAAGGTCCGGATTTGAGAGGTCCGGATTTGAAAGGTCCGGATTTGAGAGGTCCGGATTTGAGAGGTCCGGATTGGAGAGTCTGAGGTAGATTGGTTCATTTACAGTAAACCATATCTTCCCATAAAATCAACGATTTTCGTACCGTTTTGATTACAAGCTAGAGATATTACAGTTTAATCGAAATGATTAGCTATACATTTACAACAGTGATATACTTCAATATAGAATGTATTTATTTGTTTAATGATTGAATTTTAAGTGACCCTAATCTACAAGAGTGTGTTAAACTACACTTATCTTACATTAAGAAGCGTATTGGACATCTCCTTGTATTAAGTATTGGGTGTAAAATTTTCAACAGTAGCACCGACGCTGGGACAACCGGATTTTACGCTCGGAATGATATTTATGCTCTTTTTTACTAGCCATTTATACCGTTAACAGACTGACCCTGAATTTATGTGGGACCGACCCTAAAGATTTTAAGAGCAAACTCCGAAGTACGAAACGATTTGGGGAATGAATCTTACTCCGTATTTCCATGAGATGAGCGTTTATTTGCTTTTATGTGACTTATTGTCACTGGGGTTTAACGCCGTTTTTCAACAATTTTCCAGTTATATACGGCGACCGGTTCACCTAACCAGTTTTCTGGACTGTATACTAAGCCGTACTAGCTTAATCTCCCAAAAGGAGCCGGCAACTTCTCCACGTATGGAGGAAAATCGACATTCTTGTCAAATTTACATGGAAGGGTATGACCTGCCGTGACCGGGATTTCCGGGTTACAAGTCCAGTGCACTAACCACTGGACCACGGCCGCGGCCCAAGCCTAATCATGACAATTGTCATGATTTGTATAGAATGAAATACAGAAAGACCTCGCTCAGTGAATATTTCAATATTAAGACCACTTCTTTATACAACGAGCGTTATTCGTGGACCGGTTTTTAATTCTTCTGTATTTCTAAAACCGGTGTGAAAGTTAGTGGTACATACAATGAGATGGTCTAAGTATTGAAGCGAAGTTTTTATGTACAATTATTCCATCTAGATATTTTTTACCAGCTTTAAAATAAATAAATAGCAAAAGTTCAAATTTTTCCCCTCTATTACTAGTATTTACTACATTATCTGTTGAACGCCTATGACGAGAAAGTTTGGTATGAATAGTGAACGAGATACATGTATTTCTGTTCTTTTGACTTTTACTAATTCGCACCATTGACAAAATGATATTTAATTGATAAAATCATTAGACTGAAGAGCCCCCGCGGTGATATCTCTTGTTTTTAATGATCGAGGCTCGATAAAATGCAGACGACCGTCCATAACAAGTCATGGATGCAAGACAAATGAAGGAGTTGGGAATCATTTATACGATGTGTGTTCTTTTGTCTCAGGCCATCCTTAAAAAATGTTAGTTTGTAGTTACTAGTACGAAGTCGACTCCTGTCAGAATCCCCGACACCAATTTTTCTTTTACTGTATTTCAGCTATTCATTTACAGTACAGTGCAACCTCTCCAGAGCGGTCCTCTCTTGAGCAACATCCTCCCTTCAACGACATCATGATTTTCCCCATTGTACGATTTAACTATTAATTTAACCTCTCTAGAACAACAACATCTCAACAACATGTTTTTGCTTCTACCAAAGGATGTTGCTTTGGAGAGGTTGCACTGTACAAGTGTAAAATGTCAACAAATAAAAACAACCCACTTTCAGGAGGACTTTGACTTAAAATTTCATTGAAATGCTGTCCATTCAACTTGTTCCTTCTTTACTCTATAAAAACGGGTACCAGTTTATGGTGATAGGCTCAAGACCAACGAACGGGTACCATGATGATTTGACCAACGATGGGTACAAATTTATCATGAATGTCACCAGACCAACGAACGGGTACCAGCCTATGATTCTTTACTCTATAAATAACGGGTACCAGTATATGGTGATAGGCTCAAGATCAAAGGACTGGTTCCAGTTTATGATGAATTGACCAACGACGCGAACAAATTTATCATGAATGTTACGAGACCAATGAACGGGTACCAGTTAATGGGGGGGGGGGTGTCACCAGAACACGAACGACAACTCTGCATGCGAAAATAGTACTATACGCCTATACATGTCGTGTTTAAAAGCCGTTTAGATCAAGTAACCCGTAATAACCCGATTTACTAGCCTATTATCGTAAACTTGAGCCTTATAATTATAAAAGACTTATAGAGCGTCACGATTAACTCAATCCACTTGATGATTGATTTACAATTATTGATTGTTAACTGTATAATGTCATAAAATTACGCTTGAAAGGCCAGTCCATAGTCAGCATATTTGTCAACGCGCCCGTTTCGTCACATACCCTAGCCAAGGTGGCAATGTTTAAGCTTAACAATCTTGTTACTCATTGCTCATAAATGGAGAGTTTCTTATCCGATTGATTTTGGGTACCCAGTGTCAGCTGTGTAAAACACACATGAATGATCAGTAGCTGACTAAGACGTGTTGTCAGCCAAATTATCTCTGAGAACACGTGCCGCATCCTGGATTCAAACTCGCGAATAAGAGACCCATACCCTGCTTTCTACCACCAGAGCTAAGCGGGCTGCATCTAATACTATTCTAACTGAACATATCCTTCAAACAACTGAGGAGGACATAGGTGAGCTGACTGGGCATTGTGTCTTCGAATCAACTGACTTTGGATCGTTTGTAAAATAAACTGTAAGGTGAATTCTTTCGTACCTCAGTGTAATTCTAAGGGCTTTACGGACACACATGGAGTTTGTTTTTAAACACATTAAGTATATTCACACGGCTGTATTATCATGACTTGGTACTTCAATAAATTGTTACTTGATACAAAGACGTTAAAATCAATGATATCCTATACATGTATGCATAGAGAACAACTTGCAATTTATCAGACACGTAAACTAGTAATTTATGATCCACAAATTATCAGCTATTACGTAAGTACGGTCAAACCTCACATAGCGAGCACCTCAACAGTACGACAACCTTGTTATAACGACCACTTATTTCCGGACTGGTTTTCAACAACTCCCCCGTAATTGGACTGGGCGATGAGACTACCTCATTATTACGACAAATTTATCGATGATTTCATTATTGAGTTTTTATTGTATACGAAAACGTTAAGCGCCATTATCTTGTTAATTAAACATGTATATGCACAAACACAACTAATACATTAGTTGCCAACACATTGATATGTAAAACTTGTAGTCAAAGCGATTATATTTTTTTATTTGGTTCAAAGTCGCACCAACAACATAGGTCATATAGTGACTACTATATATACTGACTACTCCAGCTTTTAGCGGTGGAGGAAGACCCCGGGCTAACATCATTGGACACAACTACAGTGCAACCTCTTCGGAGCAGCCCTCCCTTGAGCAACAACCTCCTTTCAACAACAGCATGATTTTTCCCACTGTATGATTTAACAATCAATGGCAACAACAACAACATATTTTGCTTCCCACCAAATGGTGCAGCTTTGGAGAGGTTGTACTGTACCAGCTTCCTAGTACCTGAGGGAATTCAAACATACTCGAACACGCAGCCCCCTTATACAGCTTTTTAACATAACATAATATTAAATGTTTAACATACAGACATACCGGCATTAACAGCCACTTTGAATATCACTCACACGCGAACAATGGTCACTGTTTAGGACACATTTATGTATTTTGTAGACCAAGGAGTCACCATTCTTTTACACCATTTGGGGGCCTTTGTTCCCAGGTTTGATAGTAAAATTAGAAAAATGGACCCTAAAAAGGTCAGAATGACAAAACGTCAAGAAGGACATCGACCCATTTTTTCGCTTTCATCCGAAGAAATGTAAACCAAACTGCATGTTTAAATTGTCAGAGGTTGAAGGGAAGTGGTTTTTTTATGAAATGGTTGTAAAGTGAATGTTTTACTGTACAATCAAACCTGTGAAGAAAGGCCATCCTTGAGGAAGACAAAATGTGATCTTTACTGACAGGTGGCCTTTGTTCGGAAGTCAGTTTATTGTAAATAATCCATAACGGTTTTTCGAAGAATGATCTTTATTCACGACGATTTTTCTGACGATTTTATTAATCGAACATTTTGCTTAAAAAGGGTAACGTTTATTAAAGAAAATAATTCATGATTGGATTTTTAGCCTTGTGATAAGGAAATCTATGAACTATTTGTTTGTCACGTGTTTCAAGAATAACTGAAGTTTTCGTATCGTCTGCGATATTTATGATCGTGTATCGATTACTCACAAAGGTTCACTTGTTTTCAAAAGATCAAATCTAGACGCATAGCTATCTTGATTGTATTTGCAAAACACTCACTTGAAACGAATTTCTGAACAGTAGTTTTCATCGTGCGAATTGATCCAATGAATACTTGATTGGTTCGTAAGTACTAAACCGAGTGCAGGGGGCTTTGATTTTAAACTGCAGGTTTCCTCGTCCTTCGAACAAACTTTGTTAAATTGGACTAATTCGTAAGAGTTTAAAACCTTCTCTAACGAGAATTTAATTACGTACCTGTACGCGTCGCCGCGTCAGCTTAATTAATCAATTAAAGTAAGAATTCTGTAATGTCAGGAGATTTGAAATGTACAGTTGCTGCGTAAAGCTTTTTATCAACGTTAAAATGGGTGATTACAAATTTACTGGTGGGTTCGAGACCCTAAGAGAGACGTTATTATTTCAATGAATCAGTGTATTCACATTGGAGGTCATTTGTCACGTTCAAGGTCATTTGGTATCGCTAATGTCACATTCAATGCCACCATGTCAATTTCAAGGTCAACTGTTCCTTTCAATGTCATTAGTCAGCTAAATATGCCGTGTTATCAGTTTCTCACGACGAACGACAAAACTAAAGAACAGACGGACGGATGGACGGACAGTCGAAATAATTAACAGGCGAAGATTAAATTTGTGATATTAAAACATACGCTTGCATAAATATTATTAGAATGCAAATGAAGCCAACACAAGTTAACAATCAATTCCTGGTCAATAAAATGTTTGCTCTATCATTGTTATTAGAACGTCAGCGTTTATGACAATCTTTACTGGTTCAATCAATGATTCGTTTAGTCATATATTAATAGATCGCAATTTGAACACAATTCTGTGTACATGAAGTATATTTGCTCTATGAAACATTTAGTCGGGGGTGATCTCAAAATAGTCGTTCTGGTTAAATTTTAATTATTACGTAATGCAGTGGGGAAAATCTCAAAACTGAATTTCAAGGTAAACATGTATTATGTATATACAGAATCTCGACATTATGAATTTGTCTAAAATTTGAATGAATTCGTAATTACAGTAGGGGCTGCACCAAAATGCGCTTATATCTGGATTCTAAAGCATTATATAAATATACGGTTGGGGTAATCTCAAAATTGTGTTTATGAATAAAATTTGAATCATTGTATAACAGTCGTGGTAATCTCAAAAGTATTGAATTTATATAGAACAGAAGGGTCAGCATTAAAATCGAAACAATATTTTCTTGATAGGAAAACTGCGAAGAGAACACTCAAAATTATGCCTTAATAATTTCATGTTGATTTTTTTACCACGCTCTGAAGGGACAATCTCCAAAGCGAGCACAATTGGAATATTGATAGAAATATGAAATCCAATATCACAACAATGTTATCAACACCTTGTATTGGACAGTTCACAGCCTTTAATAAATAAGAGAAGTGGTTAGTATCGGCCGACAATCCAAAGGCGCTGGTCCGGTCAACTACATGACGTATTTAACCGGAACTGTGCCGGTAAACAGTGTCCAATTAGAATAAAAGGCCAAATGACGTGTTTACATTTGAAAAAAAAAACTTTCAAGCCAATATCTGGATAAATTGTGTTCATAGTGATGTAAGCCCCTACTTAGAAATCACTACAGTATAACCACACCATCATAACGAACGCCCATCTAATCTATAAAATATACAGTAAAACCTCAATAATGGGAACACCTTCAGGACCCGAAAAATTGGACGTAATAATGAGATGGTCTCATTATCAGGTTGCATTTTAGGGGAGTTATTGAAAGTTGGTTTGAAAATAAGCGGTCGTTATAACAAGGTGGACGTAATATGGAGGTGGTCGTTATAACAAGGTGGACATACTATGGAGGTGGTTGTTGTAACGAGGTGGACATAATATTGAGGTGGTTGCTATTTTAAGTCTTATTGTACATCTAGCATCTACACTTCAACTTGATAATGAGACCAATTCAATTTTTCTTAAAAAAAAACTTTTTTTCTTTCACTCTAAAGGTAGTCTTAACAACGAGGTCACACTGTATCCTCGTCCTTATTTTTCAGTAATCATTTAGCGACAGCGTGGAAGTATTTAACTTTGCTTCGCTCTAATGACTGTAAATCATAAACCTCTCATACATGTTAATGAATGGTAAAAAAAAGCTCGTATGCTCACGCAATTTAAAACTATTTAACGTTAAATTACGCTTAAAGCTAAAATCAAAATTGAGCTTATTAACGTTTACTCAATGTCTGTCTCCAGAATCATAAGGTTTGCTTTGTATTGTAAATTAAGGCATTTTTTAACTAAACCCCTTTAACGAATTCGATGTATTTACGGGACCGGAAGTTAGACTCATTTACGTGGATGTTAAGGAATTCAATGCGAATCTTAAGGATTGGACTGAATTAATATTATGGAAATTATACATACATACGCATAAATTAATTTCCATTTTTTTTATCTCAAGTCTTTAAAGATGGGTCTTCATTGCATACAAGTGTACATGGCGAGAAGGGCTGGTCATAAGTGCGTAAAGGAAGGCGTATTGTATACGTAAATCGTAAAAGCAGTTCATAGAATTTCTTCGGGCGGGGGGTGGGGTTAACGTCGCACCAACAACTAAAGTCATTTTGGCGACTTTTCCAGCTTTAACAGCGGAGGAATACCACAGACCTACACCTTAATAGAATCAACGACCTTCACTAAGCTGACAGGACAGCTTCCTCAAATGTGGAACTTGTTTGGTTCTGGACAGAGACCACAATCACTAGACCACGAAGGTCCCTTCATAGGCTTATAATGCGTAAAGTCAATGTATTTTGTGTCTAAGCCCAACTTAACTCTATCTTAAATCACGTATTGTAAGAAAAACCCATTTGAAAAACTTCACAGATTTAAATAATACACTTGGTTGATTATTTTTTCATTACCAGCTACGTGCATGCACCACGCTACCGTCTAGTGTTTATGATACATGGATTAAACAGCAAAGAATGTGTCATTGCGTTTCAACTGCGTTTAATGATGCACCTTTTGCTATTAACAAGTGGTTCATGGTTCAAGTTTATTCCAAAATGCCACAGGCTTCTGTAAGCGCTTCGACAAACTACAGTCTAACCTGTAAACAAAGATCACCTTTCAGAAAGACAAAAATGTTGCCTTTATCGCCAGGTGACCTTTGTTTTGGGGCCAGTTCGTTCTAAATAATCAATGATGTTTTTTTTCAGAGAAAGGCCTTCATTCACAGGGTGACCTTTATTCGGAGGTGGCCGCAAACACAGGTTAGTCTGTAGTCATATAGGATTTAAGCCTGGTTTTACCGATTTTTTAAAAACAAAATATAGTCATAACGTAGAATCTAATCGCTTTAAATATTTGTTCTCGGTGATTTTCATCGCTGATAACATTATTGCAAGGACACAATAACTGAACAGAACACCAATCGATACCACCGTATACAAACTGTTAAAATCTAACCAGAGGAATGTATGAAAAACAGCCTTGTTTTGTGCTTAAAACCTGTTTCGTTTGCTACCAAAGTCGGTCCATTTTATTGATTACTTTATGTATATATCGAAATGATAAGGGGCCAATCGTACTGGGTTTTTCACGAAATTTGTCCAAATAAGGGGAAATTGTCTAAAATTAAGTCAGAACTTGAAATGTCGATGTGGTTTTTTCTGATATATACAAGAACTCTCAGTAACCTCATGTTGTAAAGAAGGTTTGGCCTTCATTAAAGTTACCCAAGATTCTTGTTATTCTGTTATTCACAGAAAATATACCTGATAAAAACATTATCAAAATAAGATATTTCGAAGACTTAACTTTAATTTTAAAAATCCGAATGAATTAAACATACACGTGTATTGAAAAGTGGTAGCAACAGAAATGTCTATAGAACTACGCTTACCTTGAGTCGAACACAACGAGATACATAAAAATATCCAACACAGAATTATTGAATTCCAATTAAATATACATCCCCAGTTAGTCCGCATTGTTCTTAAGTTGTCACTCGTTAAAATTCACTTTTCACAATAAACGAAACACAACGCAGCTAATTTTCCTGAGCGTAAAACTGGTGTAACACACCGGCCTAGGTAGCTATATACACAAACAGTCAAATAAATTATTTCTAAACGCTCCTTTTTTTTGTTAACTTTTCACTCACGACGTAATCCGTTCAAAAATGCGTATTATTTTAATACCGTACACGCCCGTTTTTTTCCTCCGTTTTACTATCAATCCAGCCGACTAACCCACGTGTGTTTATTCTTTTATAATGAGTCAGGCTTTCATGATGACATGTCGACGTGGTTCGCTAGTTATTGCAAAAGTTCAATACCTGAAAAAATGGATGAATGAAATAAAACTACAGCGTGTAAACTTTGAATTTTTTTGCCCTCTGCTACACGTAATTTTTATGGCAGTTTTATTCTGAGTCCAAATTTAAATTACAGCCGAAATACATGATATATTGACCGAATAAAACCTCGACAAGCCTTTTGAATTAATACTACCCCGGCAGAACGGTAATCACGAACTTCTAATCTCAGAGCTAAAAAAGGGGGCAAGTTTTTATCCCCGATATTAAATCTTTTAAGATTGAGAAAACTCATTTACAGATAACGCGAACCCGGTTTGTACATATATAACAAAACTCAACGTGCTTTATACACAAGACAGCGATATTTAATTTCCGAACAAAATACTATTTTTAAAACCTTTAAATCATTTTGAAATCTAATATCGGTTTAAAATATTTCCATAAAATTATTCACACCAAAATCACATGTATTTAACATCAGCTTACAGATCCAGTTTGCAATTCCACAAATTCATTGTAGGAAATACGAAATAACCGGGCGTGTCTTGAAATCTCGTACGAAATCTCGTTCCATTCGTTATTTCGTAAATATCAATTGACAATACGAGTTTCTGATTCAGAAATCATTTGTAAATTCGGACAATACAAGTGGATCCGCTTCGGTGATTACATTAAATTATATCGCGCACCTGTACAGTTTGTATCAGATAAAATGGTAAGCATTTTCCACCCGGTGCATCTTCCCCGTGTTAGCGGTAAATATGGCGGCGCATTGACAAACCTTTCATTTCCATGGGCTTAGCTTACTCAATCTACATAAAGTTGATGTACTATGTACAAGACTGAATAAATAAATATCGTAATATCATAAAGGTACTGGATTTTAAATTAATAATTTGTGTTTCGATGCTTGTGTATTCCTCAAAGTCCACAATTATGATAAAGTGCTAAATTAATGTCCGCGGTTATAAAACAAGAAATTTTTCTCCGAGCTTAAATATCATATTTAGACTTTAAACGTTTTTAAGCTTACCGTGATATGATAATGATGATGATGATATTAAAATGCATCTTTATGTCTGCAAATTAGACCTGAATGATTATCTAAATATAAAACATTGACATCCTTTTAACTAAAATATTGTTCAGAAGTTTTACAACCTTGTGGCCAACATGCCCTGTGGTTAATTTAGTACTACCTGGGACCAACGTGGTCCCAGTTGCCACTTCTCCTTAGATCCTCAGGTCCGAGGTTTAAAACCTTGATACCAGTCGCCGAGCACAAACCACAAAACTTCAATGAACTTTTGTTGAAAAGACATCGCGGGTTGATGTTTAAATATATTCAGGTCAATTTCGCTAGCCGAATAATCTATAATTAGTTCCATCGTTGTTCAACCGATTTGACTTAAAAGCATTGGCATGAAAATACGTTATTTGGGCTTTGGAACCAGTCTCATGTCTGCTAACCTCGAACCCAAATATAGAACAAAATAATCATACATTTAGTCTTGCGCTACCAGTATATTACAATTAAATTTGAGATTTTTCCCTTTGAATTTCATTAAATTCCTTATATTATTAGCTTTTGTAATTATGATTTGCAGACGTTCAACAAGATTCATTTAGTTCCTCCTCTGCGCAGATTAAAAAATAAATGAACGAGTCATATCCATGCAATTTTGTCTTGTACCGATTCATATCCTCTGAGGATGATCCGAAACCCAGAATTTTCATCACATATTCTAAGATGTATGTTCTGTGTATCATAAAATTTATGTCTGTTTTCAACAATACATCAGCATTATACCTGCGGACAGTTTAGCTAACCCTTGATTTCACTATCGCTTTTAACATTTGTTTTCCGCAATTAATTGAAAACACGTGAATATTCAGCTCTGGGGGACAATTTGATTAAGAGGCAATGTCTTGAACCCGATCATCCCGGAAAATAGGCACAGTGGAACTAATGCAGCTATCTATTGAGCTTAGCGCACGTGACAGAGAAAGTAAACATACTAACGAAATACACAAAAAACATTATGATTACCGTGAAAAGTCAATAAAATTCCTTCAAGTAGATTCTCGAGGCAAAGTCGGAAATGATTCTAACGCTATGAAAAGTATCCATGAAAGATAACGAGAAACATACACCCATGGCTTATTGTCTATATTAATTTATTTTAACTCTATTGCGAAATAAGCAATTTTGCTGGCATTAATCACGCCTTAGTCTGCTCCATGGACACTACACCAGTACTGCATCCGAAAAATGGGATTGTGAAGTTCTCTTACGACACCCGTCAAAGCTGGGATTCGAATTCAGGACCTTCGGATCAGAAGTCAGGCGTTCTACCCTTACATCACGATGCCTCCCTACGCTCATAAATATAGCAAGATTTAGAAAAATATTGCGCAATCATGAGCCATAAATAAATTCGTGAAAAGAAATGTTTCATCCGAAGAATAAATGATAAAAACGTTGACTGTTATCTCTAAAGTTAAAATGGTGCGATATAGTCACAAAATAGATAGATAATACAAAAATAAATAAAACTACGGAAAGCATCAAGCCTCCGTAGTCGAGTGGTAAAGGCTTATGACCAGTAATCACTAGTCCATTACCACTGTGAGTTCGAATCCCCAAAGGGGGTAAATTCTGCAGTTGAGGAAGATGTCCAGCTAGCTTACGGAAGGTCTGTAGTTCCACCCTTAGTTAAGCCTAGGTTCTTCCTCCACCGTATGAGCTGGAAAAAAGCAAAACGACATTGGCTGCTGGTAAGCCCCAGTGAGCAAAGCGTCAATTGATTACTCCAATTAATACGGAATCCTGAAGCGTCCACATTAAATTTCGCCAGTAATTATCGTTTTAATGGTTTAAGGTTATGGCATGTAAGTGTTTTTGCTTCCTAAATTATGCGATAATTATCGCCTCTAAAGCGATAATTATCGCGTGGTACCAGCGAATTTCAATGTTGACATCATGGAATTCCGTATATTAATCACTTTTGAAAAATGCTTACCATCATGTCAAGTATGATATGTATTTGACAGTACGACGCTTCGAATACTACGCGGATCAGCAATCAGGCTACATAATCACTTTAATATACACAATCTACTGTTGTAATTATTGGACTAGCCTCGGGCGGGCGGTAATCAGTCATTTTACAACACCGACATGCTTAGACAGCGCCTGACTAATGGGTCTCAAGCTTTCAAACAAGTGTAACGTTTTCGCTACAATTGTCAATGTTAGAAAAAAGTAGTTTCTTTCTATAGATTAAGCGATGTTCAAGCAATGCTTATATCAAACCCGAACTAACGACGTTCGCGAATTGACATTACCTGCGAAAAAGCTGTCCAGCTGGCTTACCGAAGGTCAGTGGTACTACTCAGCCGTTCGCCTGGGATCTCCCCCCCATCGTTAAGGCCGGCCACGGAAAGGTCGTCAAATGACCCGAGCAAAACAATCAGTATGGTGAAATATTTATGATTCACAAAGAAGAGGTGGCATATTCTCAAGTCTTAAAAACTGACCTCAGGTATTGGAGACATAAACCAGGCTGTATCGTATCGATTTATCTATAATGATAATACGCAGTACAGTCAAACTGTGGCAACAGTCACATGTTTAAAGCGGCAACCTGTGAATAAAGGACACTCCATATAACACTTTTATTGATATAATTAACCAAACAAACTCGTAAATAAAGGTCAACTGAGCATAACGACCACGCCTGTTCCCGCTTATCGGTGACCTTTGTTCACTGGTTCGTCGGTATGAGTTTAAAGGGACGCAACTGGTTTTTAACGTAGGGAAATTGTTAAAGCTTAAACCAGAGACAACATTCCCAAAATTCCCGAAAATGTCACTTTTATTGATTATTTATGAAAATGAAAATTTATTACACCAAAATTCAAATTTAAACGATTTTTACACTCTGTGACTAACGCTATAGATATTTTTAAAAGTTTAAAGACATGAGCAATTTTTGTAGTTAGCTCCGTCATTTAAATCTTTTCATTTTATTGATTTACTTTTCGAAATAATTAATCAAATGAAAAGAGTTTCTTTATTTAATAATTATAAGTTTAATCCCTGTAATGGAAACTAAATCATGAACCTGGTGTCCCTTTTTCAATGGGGTTTAACGTCGCACCAACAGCCAGTCATTTGGCAACTTTTTCTTAGTTTTAACGTTTCGGGATGTTTCATAGCGTATACCCGATAGAACCATCGACTAAGCTAGCTGGGCGGCTTTCCCTCACGTGAAATTTTGGTACCCGGTTGAAATACGACCTCACAATTGTGAGGGTTTGAGTGATTTCTAGTCAGAGGTCAGAGGTCATCTCAACCCGTCCTCAGAGGCCCCACTCGAGTCCTTTTAACAGAATAATTTAAATCGTTGATATGGAGTCCAGCCCCTCAAAGTCTTTAATATTTTTCCCTGGGGTTTAACGTAGCACCCACACCCAAGGTCATTCGGAGGAAGACCCATCTTCCTTCAGCTTGTTTGACAGTATCCTCGCAAGTGGATTTTTTTACCGGATGGGATTCGAGCCCACAGCCGTGAGAGTCTGATGGTTACTGGTCAGACAACTTAATCACTCGACCGTAGAGACCCCTTACATTTTGGCTGACGGTGGGACTTGAACATACAAGCATGTTGCTTGTTTACCCTATTTTGGCCACCTCTCTATTGGTTGCAAGATATGGCATGGCTTATTGATGTGAAGTGAAGTCGACTGACAATTAAATGATTTCTGATTCCTGGATGTGTATAAATTGACCCTTTTCAACTCTCCTCAACATCCTCATATTAAAAAATACAAAGGGGCTTAACTCGATTTAGTAATTGTTCAATTGATGAATAGAGTAATCTCCCCTGTGTGTGGTATCATTTTCAATTGATAATAAATTTACTCTACTCCATGACCTCATATTTAATACATGTATACACAAATTTAAGTGGGTGATTAAATTGATATTGAAGCATAGATGAAATGAGCACAACTTCGTTTAGTAAATTTTCATTTGAGTAATCTCCCTGTGGGTGACATTACTTTGTTTTTAGGTGACTTATTGTCACTGCAAGTTAACGCCGTTTTTCAACATTTTTCAGTTATATACGGCGACCGGTTCACCTAACCAGCTTTCCTGAACAATTTGCTAACCAGTACTAACTTACTCTTCCGAAAGGAACCGGCAACTTTTCCATATAAGGAGGAAAATCGACATTTTGTCAAATTTTCATAGAACGGTATGACCTGCCGCGAACGGATTCGAACCCGGATCTCCGGGTTACAAATCCAGCGCACTAATCACTGGACCACGGCCGCGGCCTTCCTTAAAATCGATTCGGATATAAATTTTGGATCAGCTGACCTTTTGGGCATTCCTTCGAATTCCGTATATGCGTTAAGTAATCATACGTGATTACAATACCATTATATCACATAAACATTTTCAATACCCGTTTATCTCAATCAACTTGGTTTAGACCAACTTTAGTGTCACAACAATATATCACATATAGAGATAGTATTGATAGATCGATAACAGTATCTATTTAGCAGCCATATTATCTAAGTATCTATCTAAACTAAGTGCAAACACTGATCAAACAATTCATCTTCAGTGAGCCTCCAAATCTATAGGCTGGTATATTTGGATATTCAGTAATGAAATTTTGTACAATAAACATGTAATAATATGTGAATTATTATACGAGATTGCTTACTTCAACTATGTAGTTAAACTTTGTGTCGCACAACAGAATATGTGAACAACAGAAAATGAGAACAACAGAAAATGTGAACAACAGAAAATGTGAACAACAGAAAATGTGAACAACAGAAAATGTGAACAACAGAAAATGTGAACAACAGAAAATGTGAACAACAGAAAATGAGAACAACAGAAACTCAAAATCAACAGATTATTTGCTATAAACAAGTCATTACATTCAAATTCCGACCATATTTGTCCATCGATGGAAAAATAGTTGGGGTAGTAGTTAGAGCCGTTTATCAAGTGGTTTATCTGCGACCCAGTAAAACCCGTACAATAAAAACGGAATCTCCCTGAAAATCGGACTCCCTCAAAACCGGAATTCTCAGAAAATTAGATGATTTTTCAAGTCCCATTTATTTCTCTTCTATAATCAATAATTCTCCGAAAACCGGAATTCTTAGAAAATTGGATGATTTTTCAAGTCCCATTTATTTCTCTTCTATAATCAATGACTGACAGACGATGCCTGTCTCTTTGTCTCCAACCCTTGATGTGGCCACCACGTGGATAAGTAAGGTAAAACCCCTGAAAACTCGACCCCTTCTAGACTGGGCCATAAGTCAGGTATTCTGAGAATTCTGGTTCTCAGAAAATTATTGATTATAGAAGTGAAATAAACGGGACTTGAAAAATCATCCGATTTTCAGAGAAGTCCGGTTTTCAGGGAGTCCGGTTTTCAGGGGTTTTACAGTAATGAGTTGCTTTGGATAATGAAGGCTGGTTAATAAACCTGGTGTAGAGTGGACAACTGACCGCCGTAACTGATGAAAAGAAAATTGTCGTAAGACACGTTATGTCCTATACATTATGAAGTAAAAGTTCAATTCAGCGAAAAGTAAGTAACAAATATGAACGTCACTGTTTCTGAACAAATTTGATATAACCTTATCGGCCAATTCAGATAACATAGCAATAAAATACAAAGGAAAATTTGAATGACATGTAAGTGAAAATCTAGTTCATTTGTCAAATGACATTTTGACAATACATCATCCAATAAAAATGTAGCCACCTCATTTGGAGGCGTATGTATCTGAACCTTACAATTAACTTGTATATATATACTTGTATACAAGTTAATTGTAAGGTTCAGATACAGGAAGTAGTGTCAGACGCATCAATATTGAAGTTACCAGACATGACAAGAGTTTGATTATTGTTTACTAAAGAAGACTTTATGTATTTGATAAAAAAAATACTTGGACAAAATTACAAAATTAATTTGTGTCAACTGATATTGATATGGGTAAATCGGCTCGGACTACTTGGAAGTGCTTACTTGAGGTTATGATGAAATGCGAACAATAAATAATTGATCTACAGATCCAGGTACATCTTTTATTGAAAACTTGAACAGGCATAACGGTATAAAATAACTTGGTAATATTGAGTAAGTCTTGTATATGCATACATATGTAAAACTTAAGAACGATGGATTAAAGTAAATATTGAGAAACTTAAATAATCGTTTCATATTCAAAATGGCGGAATCATTGGACAAAGTGGATGGGAAAATAGAGAGAAAATGTAAACCGTGTTTAAAGAAAGGAAATTCGAGCATAGCTGATGTGTTCTGTTCTACATGCAATGAATATCAATGTACTGATTGCTCATATTGTCACTCACTGTTTGATTTCATGAAGGGTCATAAAATGTTGGATGTCAGCAAAGGTCCGCCGCAAATGGATACAACAACGTACCAAAAAGTTGAAATGAATGGTCTAGACATGTGTGAGAAACACAACAAACATTTAAAATTCTATTGCAAGGATGAGAACAAATTACTATGCACTACCTGCGCCATTGTAGATCATAGAAAATGTAAGGACGTTGTCGAGATCGCTAATATCGCCAAAAATAATAAGTGTGAAGAACTAAGAAATAGATTAAAATCAGTCATATCAGCGTCCAAAGGAATCATTGAAAACTTGGAGACGGGAATGGAGTTGCTATCGACAGACGTTGAGCAAATACAAGAAAACCTGAACATATTGAAAGAAACGTTCGTTAAAATGTTTGATGATTTCTCTTTAAAATTGACTGAAGATGCAATATCTTATCGAGACAATACCACAGCAAAGTGGACAAAGAAAAAGATAGAATGTGAAGATAAAATAGCTGATCTAAATAAAACGCTTGATACTATCGACGATATAATGACAAATGGAACAGCGTCTGAACAAGTTATCATTGAGAGATCTCTGTCTGATGTTGTACAACAGCAAACAGATGATGCCGATTCATTTTGCACCGATCTAAAGGTACTGAATGTTGAGTGTAATTTCAAGGAGCACTTTGAGAAATTTAAAACAAACCTCTTGCCTTCACTGATGTCAGATAAATTTGAGATGAAATACACCGTCCCCCAAAAGACAAAGCTTGAACTGCTTACATCCATAGATTTAAAGAAGACGGGTGATGATGTTGATGAACCACTCTATACTGGTCTAGATTTTCTTCCTGATGGTAGACTAGTGGCGGTGGATAACAAGAATGGTAAATGTTTGATTTATGATGAGAACCTGAAATTACAGACTTCATATACATTACCATATGATTGTCCCCTTGGTGTAGTCGGTGTTTCTAATGAGGATATCACTATAACAGCGGGATATAGACTGGATTTTCTTCATATAATTAACACAAATGTAATCACACTGAACAGAACGTGTGAAGTAAAAGCTTCATGTGATTCTATAAGCATGAAAGATGATGAGAACTTTGTTGTTGGTTGTTATGACGACACAATTCCAGTTCGTATAGTATCAATGTCTGGCGAAGAGAAAACATTTGATATCGAGTTTCCGTCAAATGAATACCTCTTAGACAGCATCTTTTGTACGTACATACGCGGCCAGGATAAACTCGTGATGTCTGATAGAGGTGAAGATACAATTTATATATACGACATCAAGACTGGTGAGAAGACTGTTGTGAAGGATGCGTTGATCAAGGAACCACGTAATGTAGCTGTTGGTCCATGTGACCATGGGTTTGTGTGTAGTCAAGGTACAAACTCAATAGTTGAGATAACACCTGGAGGTCGCGTATTGTCATCACATGAGTTAAATGATACGAAACACCCTTTTATTCTTGGCGTGTCAAAGGATAGAAGAAGACTCGCTCTCTCAAATGCCACAAGAGGTGCTCGTACATTAACATTGTACAAGGTAACAACGGCATGAATGGAGAATCTATGCTATAAATACATAGTTAAATGTAATCTCAATGTGCTTAAATGTGTATCAGAAATACATAAGAAAATTATTACTTTTAACTTCAATCTACTTTACTACATAGAGTGGTCAGAATATATTTGCCTTGTATCAGTTCACTAATAACGGGCTATAGAGATACCTTTGTATATAGAACATTAACGCTATTAGTTTACCTTGACCAATAAGGTGATCGAATATATTCTATTGTCCTGTATATATAACAAAATGACTACTTGTCTGTCGGAATTTTTTTGTTAGTTTGTCATAAAACTAAGAATAGCATTTTAACATTCTGAATTGTTGCTGTTATAATCCTTGGGATTATAAAATTAATGAATTTACGAATGTTTTGATTGATTAATTAATTGGTTCTCATTGCATGTATTCTATTGTCGGTGTTAAGAAACGTTTCAAACCTCTTGTAAATATAATAATTATATATATATATATTGTAAATTTGTCCCGAATCCATAAATGCACACAGACAATTTTAAACTTTCTAGATGTATTTTCTATTTTCTAGTCTCAGTGTTGTAAAACCTCACATGGCGACCTCTTCAGATCAACGACCACTTTAATATAGCGATAAAATCTTTCAAATTTAAAAAAAAAAAACAAATATTTGTGCTAATTTTAATATCGATAATGAGACCACCATTATTTTTAGACATTTTGTTGTCCAAATTAAATTATTACCTTACTATTAAAGAACCTTAAAACATCACACTACATAGTCTTTTAGGGCTGATGTTTGTGTCCTGAGCACCGGGTATGAATTCAAATCCTCATTCATCTGTCCATTGGCTTTATTGATAATATAATCACCTCGATATTACGATTCATATACAAGTCCTAGTGGGGATTATTGCGTTGAGGTTTTACCATACACGAACGTGATTTTGAATATTTTATATAGTAGATTGATAAATAAATGTTATTACCACAAATCCGTTAATAATACAAATATTTGTAATCAAGAAATCTATCCGCATTGTTTTGTTCGTTTATTAGACCGCCCATACGTTCATTCATTTGTTGGGTATTGGGTCTTATGACGTTTGTCAACAGCATCCATTTATGTCATGGAAAATAGGTTACCAAACCTGTTATCCTTAGTTATTTACCAGTGCTAACAAGTCCCTTACATAATGTGAGCCACCGTTTACATTCAATACGATGAATATCACCACATCAGAAGCGGTACACAAATGAATTCTAGAAACTGAGATTCATCGATTCAGCACACGTAGAGGTCTAAAATAATAACTAGCTACAATATGTCTATAAAAAGACACAACGAACTTAAAACCCTCACACTCAGACACAGCAGAATGATTTAGGTTGATGTTTTGTGCTGAGCACTGGGTATGAATTATGGCCCTTGATTTTCTATCCTTATGTACGTATTCATATTAATTAAACGGTCTTTCTCATACGTGAGGTGAGATTTTAATAGATTATTTACAGTATCTGTTCTGCAGTAATCGTATTCATTATCAACTGGTAAGTTGCTGATTAAGCAAAATTTGAAAACTAATTCGTTTAACTGTTCGTAACGCAATACACAAGTTTGTGAATAAAACTGTTTAAAGTCTGTGCAAACACGATTTTCTCTATTATAACCAGCGTGTTTCCTGATCTATAGTTTGGTATAATTGTGGAAACAGTCTAAAATCTCCATATAATTGTCGGTTTTCCGAATTTGGATGATCCGGCGTGCTAAAGGAGGGTCTGTATAGATAAGAGAGGGGAAAATATCTGGACCGGAAGTTTCCGGGTTTCTGAGGGTTGGCTATTTTATACTATCGGTTAGAGAGTGTAATTGTATATTGTAATTATGGAGGGTTTCGGGTTGGGGGAGGTAATATTTTGGGCAAGGTGAGATTTTTTGCACGTGTTTTTAGGAACCCTGTTCTTAGCTGCATTACTTATTATACTGACCTTCTTAAACAACGTATTTTATGGATATACATTTGTGTAGCTTAATATGAGTGCTACTTATAATATCTGTTCGTCGAAAATTTTGTAAACTATATTGACAAAATTCACGTGTTACTCAATACCTGTACTGTTTGATTTATTCCACACCAAGATTACTAGGCTTTATCACAATATACCGCAAGTCCTATTACCATATATTAATTCTAATAATACAAAATCGTGTAAACATTCAAAAATAAAACCTTGTTATCACAGTGGATAAGAAGCCAAACTGATGATCAATTGGTCGGTGGTTTGATATCTAGAATGGGTGCCTGTATCATTCTGACAGGTTGATGGAAGATTCCGTAGCATATATACATTGTAAACTTTGATTCCTATATTTGTTTCATACATAATTCGAGGAGCTCTTAGTCGCTGCGAAAAGAATGTAACCAAAAAGATATATCAAGCCAACACATACATACTGGTACCTGAACTAATTTAGTAAAATTATGAAAAAGGATAATGTTTAAGTGGAAACATTATACGTGTATTTATCGTATCAGCAAACTACCTTCTTATAGGGTAATATCACACTGTGAAGCAATGACACGCTGAATAGTTGAAGGACGTTGTACAGATCAAAATCTTGAATTGTATGCAAACAATTGTTGGTGCAATTTAATAAACACCGGTAAAATTATCTGACAAAAAAACACACTACATTCAAGGATTTATATTTACCATATTAGCAATATACCTTGATGATAACTGTTAAGCTATGAAACGCTGAATAATTTAAGGACGTCGTAAAGATTAAAAACTCGATTTGTACGCACTTAAACGCTTGTGCAATAAACAAACGTAAAATTATCTGACAAGAAAACACTACTTTGAGGTTCTTCGATTTATATCATCTTTACATGGTAAATGTAACCTACAATTGGTTTGTTCAGGTATCCGAGTACATAAATATTATTTGCTATAAGTGAAACTGTCTGTATTTTTTTGCTCTAAATTGTCAAGAAATTATTTACGTTAAAAACTCGTAGCAAGACATGTAAAAAACCTAACGGCACGCAAAAAAACTTTTCAGTGAATGTATGGGAGTAAGACCGGATGTTTTCCCATGATCCAGTACCAGTGCTAACCGCGTTAACTACATTTATCCGAGAACTTCTCCACACGAACTACTCGAATGGATTTAAACAAATTGTCACAGGATTCTATCTAACTCTCACGAATACCGTTGACAAAACGTACTACCTAATAAGCTATGGGAGCAGATTCCTTTGTGAAACATGAAGCAATTAACTAAAACTCAGTGCACAACCTAAGGTCAAACATGTTTTTCAAGAATTTTCTCATTTTGATTCACGTAACATGTTTGAATACCCAACTTCACAAACTCCGGCAATTTTATAAAACAATAAACTTGTATTTGATCATAATATGATGTTTCCTACCTAGTCATCGATATTACCAATGAAATATGTTTGCAACATCTATGAAAACTTAAAAGATAAAAAGGATATTGTTATGTGTCCCTACGTTTTTTTATAAAATACATGTAGAAAATATTTTTCTTATGCAATACACACTCGCACTATAGGACAAGGAAATCATTTACACGACCGACGGATACTTTTCACTCTTGATTTAAATGTGCTTTTTGTGCTTCAAATTTTAACCCATTTTAGGATGTACCTCTATCTATTTTAAGAATGTTTACGTCACTGTCAAATTGAATTCGAGGCACAGCAGATTTAATTCACAATGGAGTATTTGTTTACCTTGACAGCGTTACTATGCAGTAATTTATTCATACGGTAAAATCTGCTTTGAAATCGTAAGAAGTTGAACACGGTTGCGTAGTGAATGAATTTAGACCACTAGTCTTTTGTGGTGATTTATCATATCACTGTGTAGGGACAGTCAGCAAGTAAAATAAATGTGTTCTGTATGGATATGACATGACATGGCAAAAACATTATAGAAATAGAAGATTTTTTGAAATTGAGGAAAGTACTAGGGGTGGAGTGAAAGATATTTTCGTGCACACAGATTATGATATCAATAAATTTGTACGACCTAGTTTCAAGAGTTTTACCTGTGGTTATGGAAAAGTGAATGTGCAATGACTGATTGAATAATATTGGATTTAGACATCGAAAAAGAAAACTGGAATGAAAAATCTTGTGATAATATTGACATTTATAAGTTATCGTGTTACATGCGTGTTTAAATTTCTGCGTGCAATTTTGTAACAACTTTGGTTGTATTCACGATATTTGAGAACAAACGTAGGTCCGCAAAAATAACTAAGAGTATTGTTCAAATTGAATACAGCGTATTATAACCTTTGTTATCTGAATGCTATGATCGTAGAACAAATATAGATTTCAGGTTTACTTGTGTAAAATAAATCAATATTTATTTATTTTATAACAATTTATGCTTACACGCGACTGTACGCGCAAACACTATTGGGTAAAGTCAATCTAGACAAACAGAGATAGAGAGGTACACTTATGCAATAAAAACGTCATAGGCTAACAGATGTGTTTTGTGCTTAAAGGCTCGTCATTTGATGCATTCGGATCAAATTATCGTATTGTGGTATTTTATCTAACTCCAAAACCGAACACCACTAAGAACGCATACAGACAAATACAGATGTTAAAAATCAGTGAATGAAAACTATCGTGCAACTTATGTGTGTATGGTATATGTGTTTAAATGCTACTTAAAGTGAATAATCATCGTGATACAAGCATGCATGTATCTATACAACTTAAGTACGATCGTTTCAATACTTAGAAGAAAATGGCAGAATCAATGGATAATGTGGATGGGAAAATAGAGAGAAAATGTAAACCGTGTTTAAAGAAAGGAAATACGAGTATAGCTGATGTGTTCTGTTCTACATGCAATGAATATCAATGTACTAATTGCTCAAATTGTCACTCACTGTTTGATTACATGAAGGATCATAAAATGTCGGATGTCAGCAAAGGTCCGTCGCAAATGGATACAACAACGTACCAAAAGGTTGAAATGAATGGTCTAGACATCTGTAAGAAACACAACAAAAGTTTAAAATTCTATTGTAAGGATGAGAACAGATTACTCTGTACTACCTGCGCCATTGTAGATCATAGAAAATGTAAGGACGTTGTCGAGATCGCTAATATCGCCAAAAATAATAAGTGTGAAGAACTAAAAAATACGTTACAATCAGTCATTTCAGCGTCCAAAGAAATCATTGAAAACTTGGAGAAGGGAATAGTGTTGCTGTCGACAGACGTTGAGCAAATTCAAGAAAAGCTGAACATATTGAAAGAAACGTTCGTTAAAATGTTTGATGATTTCTCTTCAAAATTGACTGAAAATGCAATATCTTATCGAGACAAGACCACAGCAAAGTGGACAAAGAAAAAGACAGAATGTGAAGATAAAATAGCTGATCTAAATAAAACGCTTGATACTATCGACGATATAGTGACAAATGGAACAGCGTCTGAACAATTTATCATTGAGAGATCTATGTCTGATGTTGTACAACAGCAGACATATGATGCTGATTCATTTTGCACCGATCTAAAGGTATTGAATGTTGAGTGTAATTTCAAGGAGCACTTTGAGAAATTAAAACGAAATCTCATGTCTTCACTGATGTCAGATAAATTTGAGATGAAATACACCGTCCCCCAAAAGACAAAGCTTGAACTGATTACATCCATAGATTTAAAGAAGACTGGTGATGATGTTGATGAACCATACTATACTGGTCTAGACTTTCTTCCTGATGGTAGACTAGTGGCGGTGGATAACAAGAATGGTAAATGTTTGATTTATGATGAGAACCTGAAATTACAGACTTCATATAAATTACCATATACACCCCTTGGTGTAGTCGGTGTTTGTAATGAGGATATCACAATAACAGCGGGATATAGACTGGATTTTCTTCATATGAGTAACAAATATGTAATCACACTGAACAGAACGTGTAAAGTAACAGCTTCATGTGATTCTATAAGCATGAAAGATGATGAGAACTTTGTTGTTGGTTGTTATAACGACACAATTCCAGTTCGTATAGTATCAATGTCTAGTGAAGAGAAAACATTTGATATCGTGTTTCCGTCAAAGAAATACCCCTTAGGCAGCGTCTTTTGTACGTACATACGTGGCCAGGATAAAGTCGTGATGTCTGATAGGTATGAAGATACAATTTATATATACGACATCAAGACTGGTGAGAAGATTGTCGTGAAGGATGATTTAATCAAGGCATCATGTGATGTAGCTGTTGGTCCATGTGACCATGTGTTTGTGTGTAGTGAAGGTACAAACTCAATAGTTGAGATAACACCTGGAGGTCGTGTATTGTCATCACATAAGTTAGATATGAACTACCCTCGTTATCTTGCCGTGTCAAAGATTAGAAGAAGACTTGCTGTCTCAAATGCTGCAGTAGGTACTCACAAATTAACATTGTACAAGGTAACAAGCGCATGAAGGGATAATTTATGCTATAAATAATCTCAATGTGTTTAAATGTGTATCTGAAATACATAAGAAAATTATTACTTTTAACTTCAATCTACCTTACTACATAGAGTGGTCAGAATATAATTATTTTCCTTGTATCAGTTCAATAATAATGGGCCATAGAGATACCTTTGTATATAGAACTTACTGTAACCGAGTTATCATACTTTAAGACAATGTATTAATGAATTAACGCTATTAGTTTACCTTGACCAATAAGGTGAATATATTCATATCTTAATTTCGAATATATTCAATTGTTCTGTACATATATATATACACACGTGGGCATGAATCAACTAATTTACGTTCATAAATTTATTATTCAATCCATTACATGTAATTTACAAAATGACTACCTGCCTGTCGTAAATATTGTCAGTTCGTCATAAAACTCAGAGTAGCATTTTAACATTCTGAATTGTCGCTGTTATAATCCTTGGGGTTATAAAATTAATGAATTTACGAATGTTTTGATTGATTAATTAATTGGTTCTCATTGTATGTTTTCTATTGTCGGTGTTACGAAACATTTCAAAGCTCTTGTAAATATGATAATTATATATATATATATATATTGTAAATTTGTCCCGAATCCTTAAATGCATACGGACAATTTTAAACGTTTTAGGTGTATATTTTTTTACTTTGTCAGTGTAGTAAAACCTCACATGGCGAACTCTTCAGATCAACGACCGCTTTAATATAGCGATACAATGTTTCTATTTTTAAAAAAAAAAATATTTGTGCTAATTTTAATATCGATAATGAGATCACCACTATATTTAGACCTTTTGTTGTCCAAATTAAATTATTACCTTACTATTAAAGAACCTTAAAACATCACACTATATAGTCTTTTAGGGCTGGTGTTTGTGTCCTGAGCACCGGGTATGAATTCAAACCCTCATTCATCTGTCCATTGGCTTTATTGATAATATAATCACCTCGATATTACGACTCATATATAAGTCCTAGTGGGGATTATTGCGTTGAGGTTTTACTATACACGAACGTGATTTTGAATATTTTATATAGTAGATTGATAAATAAATGTTATTACTACAAATCCGTTAATAATACAAATATTTGTAATCAAGAAATCTATCCGCATTGTTTTGTTCGTTTATTAGACCGCCCATACGTTCATTCATTTGTTGGGTATTGGGTCTTATGACGTTTGTCAACAGCATCCATTTAAGTCATGGAAAATAGGTTACCAAACCTGTTATCCTTAGTTATTTACCAGTGCTAACAAGTCCCTTACATAATGTGAGCCACCGTTTACATTCCAATATGATGAATATCACCACATCAGAAGCGGTACACAAATGAATTCTCGAAACTGAGGTTCTTCGATTCAGGTCACATAGAGGTCTAAAATAATAACTAGCTACAATATGTCTATAAAATAACACAACGAACTTAAAACCCTCACACTCAGACACAGCAGAATGATTTAGGTTGATGTTTTGTGCTGAACACTGGGTATGAATTATGGTCCTTGATTTTCTATCCTTGTGTACATATTCATATTCATTAAACGGTCTTTCTCGTACGTGAGGTGAGATTTTAATAGATTATTTACAGTATCTGTTGTGCAGTAATCGTATTCATTATCAACTGGTAAGTTGCTGATTAAGCAAAATTTGAAAACTAATTCGTTTAACTGTTCGTAGCGCAATACACAAGTTTGTGAATAAAACTGTTTAAAGTCTGTGCAAACACGATTTTCTCTATCATAACCAGCGTGTTTCCTGATCTATAGTTTGGTATAATTGTGGAAACGGTCTAAAATCTCCATATAATTGTCGTTTTCCGAATTTGGATGATCCGGCGTGCAAAAGGACGGTCTGTATAGATATGAGAAGGGAAAATATCTGAACCGGAAGTTTCCGGATTTCTTAGGGTTGGCTATTTTATACTATCGGTTAGAGAGTGTAATTGTATGTTGTAATTATGGAGGGTTTCGGGTTGGGGGGAGGTAGTATTTTGGGCAAGGTGAGATTTTTTCCACGTGTTTTTAGGAACCCTGTTCTTAGCTGCCTTACTTATTATATTGACCTTCTTAAACAACGTATTTTATGGATATACATTTGTGTAGCTTAATATGAGTGCTACTTATAATATCTGTTCGTCGAAAATTTTGTGAACTATATTGACAAAATTCACGTGTTACTCAGTACCTGTACTATTTGAATTATTCTACACAAAGATTACTAGGCTTTATCACAATATACAGCAAGTCCTATTACCAAATATTAATTCTAATAATACAAAATCGTGTAAACATTCAAAATTAAAACCTTATTATCACAGTGGATAAGAAGCCAAACTGATGATCAATTGGTCGGTGGTTTAATATCCAGAATGGGTGCCTGTATCATTCTGACAGGTTGATGGAAGATTCCGTAGTATATATATATTGTGAACTTTGAATCCTATATTTATTTCATACATAATTTGAGGAGCTCTCAGTCGCTGCGAAAAGAATGTAACCAAAAAGATATATCAAGCCAACACATACATTCTGGTACCTGAGCTAATTTAGTAAAATTATGAAAAAGGATAATGTTTAAGTGGAAACATTATACGTGTATTTATCGTATCAGCAAACTACCTTCTTATAGGGTAATATCACACTGTGAAGCAATGACACGCTGAATAGTTGAAGGACGTTGTACAGATCAAAATCTTGAATTGTATGCAAACAATTGTTGGTGCAATTTAATAAACACCGGTAAAATTATCTGATAAAAAAACACACTGCATTCAAGGATTTATATTTACCATATTAGCAATATACCTTGATGATAACTGTTAAGCTATGAAACGCTGAATAATTTAAGGAAGTCGTAAAGATTAAAAACTCGGTTTGGACGCACTAAAACGCTTGTGCAATAAACAAATGTAAAATTATCTGACAAGAAAACACTACTTTGAGGTTCTTCGATTTATATCATCTTTACAAGGTAAATGTAATCTACAATTGGTTTGTTCAGGTATCCGTGTACATAAATATTATTTGCTATAAGTGAAACTGTCTGTATTTTTTGCTCTAAATTGTCAAGAAATTAGTTACGTTAAAAACTCGTAGCAAGACATGTAAAAAACCTAACGGCACGCAAAAAATCTTTTCAATGAAAGTATGGGAGTAAGACCGGATGCTCCGCAAATATATGTACATAGTATAGAGATTTCCACATGTTTTAATCTTTACGACGTCCTTAAATTATTCAGCGTATTATAGCTTAACAGTTATCATCAAGGTATATTGCTAATATGGTAAATATAAATCCTTGAATGTAGTGTGTTTTTTTGTCAGAAATACCCTGTGGAAAAGATTAAATGACATGGGAATTTGCGGTAAGATATTCTCTGCCGTTCAGTCTTTGTATGTGTCTGTTCAGTCCCGTGTTCAATAGTTTCAGAACCGATTGATTTGACGTAAATCACGCTTAGGATGCGTATTACCTCCATTACTTTTTAATTTGCTTATCAATGATTTAACCATTTATCTTAAGAGTTTTAATGTTGGTATTGATATTGGTAATAAAACTATTTGTATCATGCAATATGCAGATTACATTGTCATATTAGCAAACAATGTCGAAGAACTACAATTATTGTTAAGTGCATTAAATGACTGGTGTTGAATTGATGACATGACGGTGAATCCTTCAAAAAGTAATATTTTCATTTTCGACCAATTTCTCATGTAATGTCTGATGCTATTTTTTAAATGTGGAGAAAGCATTTTATCCACCGTGGATCGGACCTACTTACATGAAAATTTTGACCTTTATGTTACTGTTAAGGCTGTCTATCGTGCATTAGGCTTGGTTATTGCTAAGTGTAAGAGTCTGGGTGGAGTACGCTATGATGTTTTTACTAATTTATACGATTCCAGTGCACCATACGAAGTCTTCTCAGGTTTTTTTTACTATAGTCCTCAGGACTATCATTTGTGACAAAAGTTATAGTCCTCGTAGAATTGTTATGGTCCGATCTTGTTTGAATTGTATCTAAGAGTATTTGTTAAATTACTTAAGGACATCTAAACTTAAATCATTATCCTGGTATTCGTCTTGAATATCTAGAATATGTTAATATCATTTTTAACAATAAACCATTTAATTCCAATTCTTTCTTCAGCATTAGACCAAACTTCTTCTGTCAAAACTTTCTGGGCTACATTCAACTAGCGATATGTAATGGTCAGAAACATGGCAACACAATTGTTACATAAAATTGGAACAAATTCGATAAATCAGTTGTATTGCAATGTTTTCTACCAAAAGGCAGTCTACGGAATAAGCATTTTAAATTTACTTACTAGTCAGTCAAGTAACTTTACAGAAATTACTCGCCCAAAACCAAAATTACTGATGCAGATAACAAAGCCCAAAATTGAGATACCAAGCGTTGCACCTTCAACAAACCATAGAATACTCATAATACTATATAATATATATAACGTAATATTCCAATAATTATTTACTTATTCCATTCTATAATTAGTGGTTGCTTCAAGCTCAGTGTCCAACAAATTTATTTAGCATGTGGTAGCCCAGTGGGCGGCCAGAATTTTCTGGTAGGCCAGTAGCTTTCAGATTTTTCAGTTTTTTCTTAAGTAAAATTAAAATTCAACCTGAGTTACACATATGTCGTAATTATATTTACAGAATTATAAGAATATGTCTGATAACATATCTATGCGCTAATAGTCTTGCGCATAAAGCACATCGGAATTCAGTTCATGTCCGAAATAAGTACAATTAGACGCTCAATAAACACTGTACAGATCAATTTCGCAAAAGCTTTAGCAAGAAACGTTTTCAGAACGCTTAAGTCTACGAATTACATCAAAAGTCAAAGCCCGAGTCTATAAAATGGCCCGGACTATAAAACCTCCTTTATATGTATGACCAATCTGTTAATCATGGGAAACCTAGTAATTGTACTAAGAATAAATCATTTGCAGAGGCATGAGAGGATATAGTAGTCATGTGACCAAGAAATGCGTCATTAATTCCTTGAGTTACGTCATCGGCGATGAATTTCCTTTCAAAAAATTTCACAGCTGAATGACACGCGGGAATGACGTCACGAATAGCGGAATAAGTCAATATCGTGCTTAGCTAATGCTAATACGTGAGTAGCATGCGACATGGTGAACACATCATACTGATGCAGGAAATACAACAAAAACGGAACCAAAACAATATTGGTACTCGTTTAATACATCGCTTTGGATTTCTATTTGCGAAGAAAGCCGAGCAACGGTAATCGTGTGAAGTCATACAGCGGTTTGAATGTTTATTCATTTATTTTGTGGTTACAGTGAGGCGACGGCGCTATTCTGTAAAGTTCTTTGATAATTTTTCTTCGCCATCATCTACGCCAGACTCTGACGCGTAATCCGAGTCGTCTGAATGACTACTGTCATCAGATACTGGTCACGTCTGTGACGTTGATTGCATATTAAAGGAAACGGAAGACAAGTTGTTCGCATTTACTTGAAAAAGCAGCGTTTTGATTGGTTAAAATTCTGGTATGATTTCCCAAACGTCATTGCGCGCGAATATTGATAGTAACATGGAACACCCCATATTTACGATTTCCCAAAACTCTACAGTCCTGTCGGACTACACTCACGACGGAAATTTATAGTTCGTGCCAGATTTTTATAGCCTCAGGCTCGGACTTCACGCATTTTTCGCAGACTGCATACCTTTCTTTTCGGGCTTAGGAAAGCACACTCCGAATGATGGTGTTGCAGGGGATATGGGTTGGAACCCACCTATCTTAAGACCGTGGAGATCTGTCATGTCATATTGGTCTCGTTTATTTCATATTCATGAATCCACACATTACCAATAAGCGTACTGCAACAAAGATGTCCCATAAATGTTGATGTGAAAGTTTACCGATAGAAGAGCGGTTCTGTCCAGTATGTAATGCCATTGAAACGGAGTACCATGTTTTATTTCATTGTAATGCATATTGCGATATTAGAGAACAGCTATTTGACCTGTGATTTGACACGTATTTATGCCAAAACCTGTTTTGAAATATTACAAAGGCGTTTGCTTTGAACAAAGACCTATACTATGTATAGTATAGGTCTTTACTTTGAATAAGTAGATGAGTTCCTACATAAATGAGTTTAATGAATGTATTATTTAGCATTCACGCATGCTGTTTATCATTATGTTTTAAATGTACAATACAATCAATTTATTGAAATATGTTACATCATCTTTATTCATTATTACCTGTAGGTCTTTTCAGAAAGTAGGTTATCTCCCTTGAAAAAATCTGTCTCATTCGAATTCCTTCGGACACTGGGTAGTATTTTGATAATGGCGTCTCGAAACTTACAAAACCAGCATCAATATACTATGTGTTGAGATACCAAGGAGGGCATCTATTGAAAATAATTGATAAACACATTAATTAACTATTTAAAAAGATGTTAGATACTGATGGTTGTTTGAAGTCAAATTAATAATGCTACCTTGTTCAATGTGTTTTGAAGAACATACAACAATGACAAAAAGTCAGTCATCATATCAGAGAGGTGTAAAACAGTTATGTTAAAATTTCCATGAAGTTCCATGTGGTAATTCATGAATACATAAATGCTCGACCCACATTTAGAATTGATTTAATAGTTTTAAATGATAATACTCTCTTACAATATACATAATATATTTGTGACACTAAAACAGATATGAGCAAATACAAGATCAAACAAATATAATGGCGCACATATCTACAAGAATGCATTTAATAAATGATATTTATTACATAACACTTAAAAAGTGACCATATTATGTATTCAACCTTAAAAATCGATAAGGGATCGAATGGTCTTATAAAGTATATAAGAATCGAAGTTTAAAATGACAAATTCTTTCTTAAAAAAAATGTTTTGAGCGTATAGAACCTGCCATTTTATTTTTATACCTGTTTCTCAACACGTTTAAATGATTAATAAAACATTGTGAGAATGATAATTAGTGTTTCACACATGCCATGACTGATTAAATATAGAACATGTTTGACCCCCAGACAGCTGTAAAAACAATGTAGATCCATAAAACAACGGGTGGTATAAATATATATGACTGCATACTGATTTCCGGCTTAATTAATTGCTATCAGTAAGGATCGTGTCACCCAGACTATGACTTGACAACTTGCTGATATTAAAGCAGCAGATTTTACTAAGATAAAATAAAAACACAAGTGCGCCGAATTTGCAAATTTGTGACCACAGCCATCAAGATAAATCACAAAGATAAACATTCTTGTTTAATTACATTAAAATGTAAATCAGTGTTTTTTCTACAAGCAAAATTTAGACTAATCTCTTGCGCGCAAATAAAACGAAAGATAACACATAGCCGGCGTGTGTTTTTTATCCCAATGAGTATAAATGAGGGTTCATCCTTGTAATGTATTGTTGTACATTTCATCTTTTTTTAAAAAAATGTTCTTTTCAAGTGTCGGAAGGAGGTAAAATGATGGACACAAATTAAGACACAGAGTCATAACCATTTGTTTTTATGCAATTTTATTTCAGAGTGTTGTAGATTATTTTCGCTTAAAAGAAAGAAAAAAAACAGTCATATGAAAGACAACATGGGTTTGCCTGATCGCTGTTTACGAGAAAACTTGAATTACTTCATATTTTATTAAATATTTTGAATCTTAAATGTTTGATGCACCTAAAGACACAATCGAAAAATGACTGTGCAAAAATGTTTTATCGGCAGGAAGTATTTGTAAATATCAAATACGTACATCTATCAGATAATGCCTGAAAGTTGAAAGAACATGTAAAAAATCCAAATTATTTGCCGTGAGTTTGTTGATTTTTTCGCTCACACCTGCTCAATGGAACATACAGCCTGGAAGGACATGGTTTCCCTTTGTGGGTCCAAAGTGTCAGACCAAATGTTCTCCACACAACATGGTTTGGTCACTATTCCCAAACACAAAGTTGTACGGATTATTCTTACAATGCTGAATCCCGGCCTTACTTGCTCGTAAATAAGTTCGAAAACGAGGCATCAGCAGCTTTTTGTCAACTAGTTTCCCGACAAAGATCTTTCATAACCAACTATATCATTGGCGAGATAGCATAACTATTTTTGTCTATTAAATCAGAATGTTCTATCCTTTTGAATATCCTGTTCCCTCCTGGATATTCGCATGTGGCGAAATTCACTATTTTTGACAATATAACTTATTACACAAATTTTTTTGTTTACCTCAGTAATAAGCTATATTAATGAAGGTTTGTATGTGTGTCTATGATTTTACTCGTTGTATATTAGATAATTAATACACAACCTTTTGAGTATTTCTGTTCTAAATAGCTTAATAATAACATTTTTTTTGCTATTATAGCTTTTAAAATCTGTTTTAATTCGCTTTTTCTTCTGTTATGACATAACAAGGATTGGAAACTACTATATAAATACATATACTGTAATTTTGACATTAGCAACCAGTTTGATATACTTTTAATAAGGATACGATATTTATCCAGTGTTAAAATTCATACACCTAAGAAGCGCAGTAGTGCCCGGAAGTAGCAGGTGCGCGTTTTTTTATCTCCCAATGAAGAGCTATCAAGGGCAGATAAATCATGTTTCTGAAAAGGCCTATTCTCGTGCAGATATTTTTATCTGTTCATAATGTTTGCATCCGTATATTACACAGATTAATTTAGTTCTTAGTCTCTTGTAACACTGAAAAGAGTGGCAATGTTGTTTTTGATATATGTACACTGCTTTATATGATATGTACATATTGATGAGACTTGAATAAAGATTATATACCAACAGATACAAATATCTGTTGTTATTATCATGATACTCTAAACGTACTGTTACTGTTCGTCACACGATTATAAATCTCACAGAGCCTTTAGTTCAATTGACGAAATGCTATGATGTATATATATAGGAGTGAAAGTGTTCATTGTTCCAACTTTGGAGATAAACGAATCAAACTAAAAACTATTTGTAGTCACGGACACAAAATTTGACGTAAACGAAATTTTGAGATAAGTGAAATGGAGGTGAGCGTAGCTTAATCAGAGAATCGAACTAAAAACTGGGACCCCTAGTAACAATATGACAGAACCGAAATTTTTATATAAGCGAGTTTGACATAATGGAAATCAACTATAATATATATAGTGTATATAGAGTGAAAAGTGTAAGCCATTACACGCGTCACAATGGTGACCGCCTTATATATATATATGCTTCAAACACACATATATATGTTGCGTTTGAAGGATTGCTATTTGAACACATTTGTCGCTAAAACTTGTGTAAAAGCAATTTATGACTTTCTGAATTTAGCACCCTTTTGCCAAACAGGTGATTTGAATATTGTTGAAGTTGGCCGTATCAGTTCATAGTTGGTAAAGGTTAATCCATTAATGAAAATGAAAAACAATTGGATATCTTGTGTTTTCAGTGACTTTTATTTGCCGAATGTTTTCTAAATGTAATTTTATACAATTTAACTGTATTTATCGCATTAAGTGGCTTTTAACTGTAGTCGTCTGCCCCAGTAAACATTCAACTCCCCTCTAAAGATAGTGGTACACACCGGATATGTTTTACGTCATTTCGCACGAATTTCACAATTTTATTGCGAATGTCGCTCACAGGGAGAGTGTAATGTTTTATTTTATTCGGTGACTTCGAAGTGTCAACATCGCGTTGTAATAATAAGTCCCCTTTTCTTCTTTCAACAACGTGGACATTGATAAAAAATTCGCGGGGAACCACACGAGAAGGAACGCGCCAACATGTCAGCTGTGGTGAGTTTGCTAATTTTTTTTGGAGTTATTATTTATAGTGGCCTTCTCAAGTAATAAATAGCAGCGGGCATTTCAGATTTTAGTAATAAATTTCAATTGAATAGTGTTATACTCTGAAGGAATGCAGTCATTACACGCTTCAGAATGGTGACAGCCTTTGGTTCGCTTATTTCATACTAAATTCAAATGGAGCTCAGTAAGAAACTGTCCCGCAGTTTCAGACAGTTGGGCGGTGTACCCGGACTAAAAAGAAAGTCAAAACCGTTTCTCAACTTGTGTCTTGACTTTTTAATTCGCCCTGGACCTGGACCCCCAGCCTACTTGTTCAGTTTCCGCCCCCCCCCCCTAACTAGAAATCCTGGATCCGCATATGAAAACATCTGTCACATAAATACAGAATGTGAACACAATATCTTATAAATTATCTGTATACTATCACTTGTGTTTTCCTCTAATAGTTTGAAGTATTTAAGATACAAGTTTATTGTTGGTCAGTATGGCTTACCAGAAGTGCTACATTCCAAGGAGAAATTCCTGATACTGTAGAATTGCTGCAAGTTACTTGTTACTTCTGTGGTTTAACTGAGCAGAGCAACAGATAAGCTTTCTCAGAGAATTGAATATAACTAAGTAAATAGGGTATTTGCTAAATTTAATTGGGCATTCTGAAACCTGTTACACTATGATTTTTATACACCCAGAGAGTTTTATATTGTGTTATGGCGCTGCTTATCTGTATGTCTGTCCCGTCTCCTTGTGCAGACAACTCCTCCAGCATAAAGGGGAGATAATTCACATTGCTTTTTATTTACTGAGTTATTGGCCCTTTTTATGTTTTATAGCCTTCATTATCTGACCTATTTCCTGCAAACTCTCACACACAAAAACTATTGATGTCTGGTTGTGTGTAAAGGAGAGATAAATCACATCGTGGTATTTTTAATGGAGCCATTCACCCCCATTATATTCTTACAGCAAATTCTTGTGTGAACAACTCCTCCTTCATTATTTGACCCTTTTTTTCAAACTTTTATCATCTGGTATCTAGTTGTGCATAAAGAAATAATTCATATTGCTTTTTTTGGTATTGAGTTATTGGCCCTTAAAGATTGCTAAGTGTCTTAGTTGTGGAAGAGGCCGCATAAATTATCATTATAACATGTAATGGTGGTACTCATGTTAACACAGCCTTCAGGCATATTTTGCCACTCTCAGTAGAGCTCTTGTTATATCAATCAGACATTCATTCTCTATCAAGTCTAAACTTTTAATATCAATTGCAGTGTAAAACAAAGAAATAGAGTATTTTATAACATTTACTTACATTTTCTTTCCAGTAGAATTTTCCCCACATGTCAACACTTTTAACTCAAAGCACATGCCTTGTGCTGATTTAAAACAGTTTTTGTTGGAACAATATTTACAAAAAATATGTTTGGTGTGCAATAACTACGAAATAAAGTAATGTCTGCTCCAATGATTGCATTTAGAGGTGAAACGATTCAAAAAATTTCGATTCGATTCGATTTCGATTTTTCATCCCACAAATTCAATTTTTCGATTCGATTTTCGATTTTAAAAGGAATTAAATAGGACAAGAATAAAATAGCTATCCCACTAGTTTACGATGGAATGTATTTTCTTAAATACTGTAAACAATGGAACAAACGAAACATAAAACTTGTGAATAGGAAAAACTGAAACAGTAAAGAGCCTGACGATATGAGAAGAATGCTGATCTCGTTAGATTTCAGTCATTTTGACTCGCATACTACGGAAAATGAAAGTAGGTATTACCAAAAAAAAAATCGAATCGAAATTGCCGTCATTGAATCGAATCGAATTGAATCGAATCGAGCATGAAAAATCGCGGTTCGCAATGGATCGCGATTAATCGTTTCACCTCTAATTGCATTATTTGTTTAACACAGTTTCTGCTTTTTGGGTTTATATCAAGAAAATAATCTTCACATTCTCCAGTTCTTTCTGTGCCAGGGAGTTAAGGCTGCGATAGGATCATACAGATCCACTAATGGATCTAACATGCTAATTGTCATTGAAGTGTCTTATGCATCTGATCCAAGAGATGAACGTTATTTATTCTTCAGGCAATTTTTGCTCTAAAACTGAGCTTAAACTCAACACTGGTCATTTGCATGCATAAGGCTATAGAAGCAAGAATCTACAAATTTCAAACTTTTAAGCTTTGCAAGGGTGCCATCTATCTATGGACATATTTCACTAAATTATAGGTTCTGTTTTTGTAGCTGACAACTCGATACAGCTATTTCACTGTGAATATCAAGCATAAATGCAGTTACTAGTGCAACTTTGTATGAATTTAAGTACCTTTTGCCACAGGATTCTTTCAGCATCAAACTTAGACAAAGTTGTAACCACAGCTGAATAGGAATGAAAAACAGCTTCAACCGCATTTTTAGTCCTAACCACCATGTAGAAAATGGCTGCTTTAATGTTTATTCTGGCTCAATGATTTTTGAATATTTTTCAGTGCAAGAGTCTGCAAACTAGATGAGTTAAACTTTTCTCTAAATTTTGCCTTGTACTCACTTTTCTTGATTGTATCAGTGCAAGCTAGATTGAGTCTGTGAGCCACACAATGAGTTTGAAAACAATTAGGGGAGTATTTAGACTGAAGTTGAAATGAACACCTAATCACTTTCCCATCATGGTTGCAGCACCATTGGTGAGAGTGATGTGGTATACCTAACTGATTAAATGTAGAAGCCATACAGTTCATTATTGTATGTGCACAACCACATCACCTGGGACATTACAAAGAAACTTTATCACTGCTTCACATAATGTATATGGAGAGTCTTTTTTCAACTGTTACATTAGTGCTTTCATCTAGCATTATTCCGAAATATTTTGAATGTTTGATTTTATTCACTACATCATCTTTAAGCACTTCAAGCAAACAGAACGCGTGAGGGGAAGATCTATCTCATCCTTTATCTTCTTATATCTTTTCCAAAGATATTGTTTGTTTGTTTAATTTACGTCTCATGAGATTGTGTTTTAAGATAAAAAATCGGAAAAAGATAAACTGTTTTGTTTTATGTGAGTTAATGTCACTGGGTTTAATAACATTTTTCGACAATTTTTCAGCTATATATGGCAACCGGTTCACCTAACCAGTTTTCCTAGACTGTATACTAACCAGTACTAACTTACCCTTCCACAAGAAGCTGGCAACTTCTCCATTTTCATAGGAGGGTATGACGCAGCTGTGATTTGAACCCGGCTCTTTGGGTTAGTTGTGCACTAACCACTGAACCATGCCCGCGGCCATGAAAAAAAAGTTTAAGTTTAAAAAAAGAACTGCTTGAAATAATATAATAATATCTGCCTAAATCACTTTGTTTTATTGCTCTGGTGTCTGAAAAATCATGATGTTTTATTGTTGCTGTGCAAAGCGTGAATGATAGCAGCAAGAGGAGATAACTCAAGATATCACATACACATTTGGTTCTTCCAGAGTCATGAAGTTCCAATTAAACCAGATGAATATGACAATGGAATGAGTTCCAACTACATGCAGGGAACATCGTGTGATATATTTAAACGTATTAATGCTATGTTGGATAATACTCTGGATCTGGCAGTCATCAACAATGATCAAACAAAACGTAAGTTTACATACATTTACTGTATGATACAATATGTTAAATTGACCCTTGTATTAGCATATTTGTTTGTCCAGTCTAGATTAGAACATGTTATTTTATGTGGAATATTCTGATGGCTTTAATGATGTTTAGTTTATACAGTAAAATCTGTTCTTCTTATCCAACCTGTAGAGACTATCTGAAACATTGTCTTAATTTAATTGGATCCGGTTTGTTAATTGTAAAACTAAGTTACCTAGAAAATATAGCATAAAAATTGTTTGAGTTGTTAAGCAGAAACATGCTAGTTATTTGTTGTTGTAATTGTTTGATTATACATGAGAACAATTAACTGGTGTTTAACAAGTTAGATAGACTTCAGTTATAGCCTGAAACTGATATCAGACTGTAATGTGGTAATGGTTGTCACTGAATATTGTGACGCTGCATGTGAGTGTGGAGCCATCATTATCAGTGATTTTTTTTTGCAATTTTGGGAAAGGGTTCATATCCAGATCAGTTTGGAAAAATGCGTGATGTGAAAATTTCTAGATTGGGAATTGTGAGAAAATGTCTTCATTTTCAATTGGAAAGGGCTTGTTTACCAGACCCTAACAAAGACGGAAAAAAATCACTGATGATTATGTATATACTTGTTCATTAGTGCTCATAGGGCCTTCAGTTCTTTGATTCTGCCATCTTAGATACAGTACCTCCAATGCATATTATACCAGGACCTCACAGTCAGCAAGATATGAACCATCATACCTCTGGTTACCATGACAACCAATACAATAATGCTACATCACAAGGTAAGTGTTAATTATTAGTTTTTTTATTTTAAATAAATACCAACATGTTACTGAAGATGTTCAGTGTTGTCAACCATTACTTCAATGTTTGTTCTAGTATTCATTTATAAAACTAATGTTCAAGAAATTGCTGGATGTTTTTTTTAGCTCACCTGAGCACAAAGTGTGCCTTTTATACTTGTACATAAACAAAATATTGTGTGCATTTTTCTCCTAAATGGCTTGTTATTAAGCTTTTAAAAAGTGATAACTCTAGTTTTGTAACTTTATATACCCACACGGTGGATGGCAATCCTTTTTTGTGATCATGACTTTGATCCTTGTCTACTCTGAACCAAAGTCATAAAAGTTGCCAGCAAAGTTGCTTTCATTCAGAATTGATACAATTTGACTGGTTCACAATGTTGAGTGTAGTACTATTCACCAAGGTGCAGTGTTCCCATTTACTTCAGAAATTGGGGGTACGCTTACCCCTTAGGTCGGAAATCTGGGAGTAAGAGAAGTATTTTGGGGTGTATGAACATTTTTTTTAAAATATATATATGTATAAGCATACATCGTAATGGGTGTTTCCAGAAAATTGGCCATTCCTCCTTAAACATATTCGTACTTGTACGATCTCGCACCAGATAAAATGTGTTGCGTCATTTCCGATTTTATTGCGGGATTTGCGCAAGATTTTACGTGTGTGGGAATACTGAGGTGGCTAGGGTTCAAAATCTGGACACAGCACTTGTTACAAGGGATAGTACTGGTTTGTAATGATAAAGACATGTTCAGAAGAACTGTACAAAGTGTTAATGAAGTTTATTGATGTTATGAACAATCCATTAACTTGTTATTAGATTTGGAGAAAAGCGTTTGTAGCTTTACACAAATGTATTAATAAATGTTTTCCACATAAATTTGGTGGGACACCATGACTGGACCATTAAAGTCAAGAGTACCCAATAAAGTACATGCGGATTGCAACTCATTTATGATGCATGAAAATGTCATTATACCATTTGTTATCAAACCTAGCCACAAATTTACGTGCACATATCTGAAGGAAATGGAATACGTTCCAGATGTCAGCTGTTAAATTAACTTAATTCATCTCTGTGATGGAAAGTGGCTAAGAAATGGAAAGTACTAACAAATGTATATGACCGACACTAATACAGTGTTACATATTTTATAATGTTCTGGGTGAGACTGATTTGGCTATTGGCAGCAGTTAACTGTTATATGTGAAAATTAACATGCTACGCATGATTATAAACATATATATATGTTATAATTAAGCCTATCTGGTATTTATGATGAATTTGTATGGTTTCAGGATTTCAGTTGTTTTATCCAAGTACTGCAGGAAATCAGCAGTACCATACCCAGACATATTCTCCACAGTATAAGACTGACCCTTATCAAGGTGAGGCACATTGTTAGTATACTACATATTGATAATCACCTGCATTTTTTACCAGGTTTTCAACAAAGTTGAATCTTGTTGGTTGAGCAGGCAGCAAATGTCAATCAGTTGATTTTCCTACAAGTGAATTAATTGGATTGACCTGTGGTTGTCAAATTTGGTTGTGAAGTTGTGATGGAGACTTAACTTTGGGTTAAGGTCACTGGTACTAATATAGAAAAGTGGTTTCATTTGGATAACTTTAATTTTGTATAACATTCCATTCAGCTTCATAAACACTGATCACTTGTTGAGCCTTAACCTTGTAAAATTTTCTCATTTGACAACTTGTATATCACATTATTAGATTATTGCCTTATTTCTTTAATGTTGTTGATGCATGCATTAATTGACATACCTTGGCAGTTTGTCTGGCGTAGACCTGTATATGCTTTGGTTGCTTTATGAAACTTGATATATTCACCATCAGTTTCTTATTTTCTTACACATCTTAACTATAAAATGGCCATTTGCTGAAAAGACAAGGATTTCAGTTCCAAAACTATGCCAAAAACTACTAAAATCTATGACAGATGTCTTCTATGACAGATGATTTTCTGTCGGGGACAATCTCTTCTAACAGACAAACGTCTGACACAGACCATGTTTTATCACTGACCATGTTTTATCGCAGACCATGTTTTACCTCAGACTGTGTTTTATCACTGACCATGTTTTATCACTGACCATGTTTTATCACTGACCATGTTTTATCACTGACCATGTTTTATCACTGACCATGTTTTATCACTGACCATGTTTTATCACTGACCATGTTTTATCACTGACCATGTTTTATCACAGACCATGTTTTATCACAGACCATGTTTTACCTCAGACTGTTTTATCACTGACCATGTTTTATCACAGACCATCTGATAACACAAACCACAAGTCTACTTTCATAGACTATTCTATCCTGTTGTTCAAAGTAATTTATTGACTTTTGTATATTTGTATTTTTTCAGGGTACGTTCAGCAGAAACAAGAATTATTCAATGTTTCCCAAGCATACAGCAAACCTGACAATGCTAACATCATGTTTAACCAACAATACAGTAAACCAATCACTGACAACATGCAGCTTTATAATAAACCTGTCTCTGACAATACCTACCAGTTTAAACTTGACAGCATTCAACCAGCTGCCTCACAGACTCTTATTGACACGCCCCATAAACAATCTCGTGCAATCCGAGGATCACCAGGATACAGGTAGGTATCTACTTTTATGTCCTTGCTCCCTATTTGTGTATTAAACCTTGTTATAAAATTTGTATTATTAAAACAATTAAACGTAGTTTATCAATTTCAGCCATTGTCTGAATGCTAACACCCACGTTCTTATGTCCAAGATATGATTATTTGGCTGACAGATTATTTTTTCAAATAAGAACTGATAACTTAAATATTTGTGTATAACTAGCACTTGCTATGTTGACATTGTGGAATTGTTTATATGAAATTAAATATATGAATATATGATGTTTTGAGAATCTGATCTCAATGTCAGCCTTTATTATATAAGATGAAGCAACAGATTTTCACTTGCCCTAAGTATATTTCAGTTACAGGAGACACTTGGCACTAGCAGTACAGAAATAATTTTAACCTAATCTTCCTTGGAAAATATTTGTAAATGTTGTAAAAATGAGTGAGTAATCTGGTATTCATGTCAAAAGCTTTTTGACTGAGGTGTTTCGTTATGTACTATAAATTTCAACATTTTACACTCAAAATATGGAATTAATACGTTTTAATGTATTTTCACAGTGATTATGATTCGAGTACAGGTTCTCCAATGACACCAGCAACCCCTTTAAATGAGACCTTGTCCCCTATTGAACAGATATTTGGTATGATGTCATCAGGTGGTAGACAGACAAGTAGAACACGCCAGTCACCTTACAATGAATCTGACACCAGCGGGTTTAGTAGTGAGGGGTCTGAGGCTGCTTTGGTTGAGATGATGGTAAGTGTTTAATCTGAAGATGATTTGGTTGGGATAATGGTAAGTGTGGAGTCTGAAGTTGATTTGGTTGAGATAATGTTAAGTGTGGAGTCTGAAGTTGATTTGGTTGAGATGATGGTAAGTGTTTAATCTGAAGTTGATTTGGTTGAGATGATGGTAAGTGTTTAATCTGAAGATGATTTTGTTGAGATAATGGTAAGTGCGGAATCTGAAGATGATTTTGTTGAGATAATGGTAAGTGTGGAGTCTGAAGTTGATTTGGTTGAGATAATGTTAAGTGTGGAGTCTGAAGTTGATTTGGTTGAGATGATGGTAGGTGTTTAATCTGAAGTTGATTTGGTTGGGATAATGGTAGGTGTTTAATCTGAAGATGATTTTGTTGAGATAATGGTAGGTGTTTAATCTGAAGATGATTTGGTTGAGATGATGGTAAGTGTTTAATCTGAAGTTGATTTGGTTGGGATAATGGTAGGTGTTTAATCTGAAGATGATTTTGTTGAGATAATGGTAAGTGCGGAATCTGAAGATGATTTTGTTGAGATAATGGTAGGTGTTTAATCTGAAGATGATTTTGTTGAGATAATGGTAAGTGCGGAATCTGAAGTTGATCATGATTGATACTGAGGTGACTTTGTTTATCACATGGTTCATCATTACGGCATGTAATATAATGGTTGCAATGACATTTATTTTAGATATCTTTGTCTTTACAATCATTAAGTTGTTAGATATTGGTTAGTAGGGTCTATTTTAGTTTTCAATTTGTCAAGATACTCAATGACTTGATGAATGTGTTTATTTTTTCATTTGAAAAGTTTGTGTTTATCTGTTTCAGAATAATCTAAAAGTAAATGGTCGTGAGCCAAGGTCACCAATAACCGATTTATCCAAACAATTGTTTACCGCTCAACAACAACAGCAACAACATCAACAGGCTGCCATTCAACAACATCATCAGCAACAACAACAGCAACTTGCTCAGCATCAACAACAACAGCAACAACTGATACAGTATCAAGCACAGCAAGCACAAGTTCAGCAGCAGCAGCAACAACAACAACAACAACAGAATGTGGTTGCTAACCAGTTAGCTTTATCTTCTGGTGAACAAGTTATGGGTGAGAACCTTATGGCATCTAGGTGATAAATCCTGCAGTCTTCATTCTGATCTCTATTAAAACGTGGTGAAAATTGATTGTGTATTAGTGTCTGTCTTTTCTGCTCTCAGAACAGTCAATAAATGTATGAGTATGTGTATAAACTAAAGAAGGATTCATGGTCTTGTACTCTGTAGATCTTGGTTTGTGGCGCTTTTTTATAATCTTAGAGTTATAAAGTTTGTGGAATATTGGTAAAATTTACTTTTATCAGATTGTTTTTAACATTTATGGGTATTTCATATACTACATCTGTTTCTATGTTGTATCTCTCATGAACAAAGTATGTATTCAATATTATTTCACTTCTGTACAGTGAATTATAATATTTTTTGGCTATTCTAACTATAAGTGTATGATACTATTTTAGCATGATTTCTTAGAGATGTTATTTTGCATGTATGATCTGATATATTATACTGCTTGTTAATTGTCTTGTATGAGGGGATATAATGTGTTACAGGGAACCGACTATCAGGACAGATTATTCGCCCTTACTTGATTGCAAATCTGGATCCATATGCCATTGACAGAGCTGCGAGATTACATAGGAGTGCAGCAGGTAATGGTGAGTTTCTCATCTTCTTTAGGATTATTAATCTGCCATGATAATTCAATTATAATATTGTAAGTTCACATGACCAATTGTTCATTTATTTGTTATTTATATATTCACAGACCTATTTGTTTCTAAATGAACTATAGTTAGTGAAGTAAGCCATGGTTTACAGTGCAACTTAACTAACACTATATTATATATATATATTTTCTCATCTGATTTCTGCATATACAGACAACACATAAAATGTACAGACAAGACAAACAATTTACTGACAAGATATACAATATACAGACAAGATATAAAATGTACAGACAAGATATACAATATACAGACAAGACATACAATTGACAGACAAGATATACAATATACTGACAAGATATACAATATACAGACAACATATACAATGTACAGACAAGATATACAATATACAGACAAGATATACAATATACAGACAAGACATACAATGTACTAACAAGACATACAATATACTGACAAGATATACAATGTACAGAAAAGACATGCATAAACAGGCAATTTATACATAACTTAAAGATTGTTGTCATTTTTGTAGCTATGTGTGAAGCAAGTTGTACCTGGAGTGGGAAGATTCCACCAAAAAACTACAAGAACCCAACATCTTTCTCCTGTAAAGTATTCCTGGGTGGAGTACCTTGGGATATTACTGAAGGTATGGGTTCAATGAAACATTCGATGTTCCTGACTGTTCCATTGCATAACTGTGGAGATTATGATATTTACTGGGAGTGTTGTATGTTTATATCAAGATTCATGTAAATATCTAAGATTTTATTTATAGAAGATTAATTGATAATTATTAATTCTCACAGACATACATTGTATGTTTTATTTTTGTACTATGTAATGCTCACAGACATACATTGCAGGGCATGGAAAATTTTGAAATCTCAATCGGTCCAGGCCCGCATACGCCCCCCCCCCCCAATTAAATTTACCCCCCCCCAGTTTCTGAAAATGGCGAAGATTTGTTCATAGTTACACTACAGTTCATGTAACAGTAAAAACAAAACAAAATCGGAATTCAACCAGATACTACTACAATGGAATCACAAGCACATACTTGATTGAAATAGATAATATCAAACATAGTCCCATTTACCAGCTTACGTGTTTTTTCTAGACACAATTAGAAATGTCAATCCACAATTTTAATCCTTTGACGTCATCAACGATGACGTATCACATTGTAATAGATGATGTATTTCTTAGTCACGTGACCGTTAAACCACAGGAGCTATAAGGAAATACGAAGGCGGAGCAACGACTTTGATATCGACAAGCGTCTTGCATTCGGAGCTGTGATTGGTTGATCGATGAATGGCAATGGCAATGTGTAGTCTGCAAAATCTGAGCAATTAATGTCGGCTTCCTTTTTGATGTCATTAAATTTTCTTTCATACTGTTTTCTGTTACGACTTCTTAAACAATTCACCGCCTTTGATCAAACCGAAACAGTACTAAATTTAAAATAATGACAGTATGTAAACTCAAATATTAATACACGCAGCAAACACATCACTTAACGCAATTGAGTATGCATAGATTGTTTTTATTACCTACCACGTGTTTGGACTGATTACGATCGACCCCTATTGACAGACATCCATTGATCGGATTAGCAGATGATCACTCCAGGCTATTGAATATCTTGACATATTTATTGGGGTATTGAGAATTGCGCGAACAACATACAGTAAGTTTTGTGACATTTTGCATGTACTTAGCGATTTTGGACCGAAATTTATAGAACGTTTATGGACCGATTTTTAACAAATTTTCACTCCTGAACTCGGTCCGGGAACTTGAAAATCGGTCTGGACCGGCAAATTTTTGGTTTTTCAGCGCCCTGATACATTGTATGTTGTATTTTTGCGCTGTGTTATTTTCTCATACATTGCACATTGTTTTATTTCCTTTTTCAGCTGGCCTTCAAGCAGCATTTGATAAGTTTGGAAGTTTCAAGATTGAGTGGCCAGGCAGGGATGGTAATATAACTATACTAATGTTTACTTAGTGATAAATCAGGAAAACATATGTCTCAAGGTGTAAATCTTGTGTAAAACTGATTTCTACTTTTGTTTTTTAGTATCAGAAACGTTGTGTTGGCAATAATTTTGTGCATTGTGTTTCAGTTTCAAATTGAAATGTCAGAATGAAAAAGATATAGTAGCCACATGAGCCATCCAAACTTTCAATGAAAATTAAGTAATAGAACATTCCCTCCCGTAAGTCTAGAAATCATCTGATTGATTCATGTATGCTAATATAAGCTTACATATTCAAATACATTTAAACCTCATGTCCAAATCTTAAAGGACTTAATTTTTACTAAGAATAAAGAAAGGTTTCAGATAGTCCATTTTTAACTGCCTCCAAGGGAGGTAATCTGAATTTACCTATGCATGAAAATTGAGTTCATTCCTCTTGTTAAAGTACAGATGTTGTACATAAAATTTCCACTTTTAAGATCACCTTCGGACCGCCATGAAGTGGTCTTCATTTGAAGTCAGTCTTAATACTGGAACCCAGATGTTAATGATGATGATGATGACTATAGTAATAAGTAGTTCAGTTATACAAGTCACTTGACAAGCATTCTGTCCCTTGATTGTGTTTATTTATGTTTTTGCATGTATTCTCTTCATATTGTTTTTGTTAAAAAATGTGTTACAGAAAATTGAGTTTAACAATTTAATCGTGTTAAGCCATTTGTTTTCACATTTTAATATACATGTGTGTTGAAACTTATACAAATCAGGTCCGGTGTAAAGTTTAAACAATTCAGCGGGTTGTATTACTGAGACTAAAATACATTGAATTCCTGATATTGGGATTAAATAAAGTGGTCTTAATACATAATAGCGGGATGGTCTCATTATCCAAACCTGTGACCTCTGAAATATAGAAGGAAATAATCAGGACAAAGAAAAAGTGGTCTTATTACGAGAACAAACGTATTATTGGGACTGTCACATTGATGGAACTTTACTGTATTATCAATGCATATTTTCTCTACAATGGATATTTGTTGATCAATTAAAGGAGAATAAACCCAAATTTAATAAAATGTTTTATTTGTCTTGTAAATATCATAGTACTTGCGTTAAAAAGGTCCCTGTGTATAGATACAATGTCACATACCAACATTTAAGACACAATTAATTAAACTTGTAGGGAGAATTTTTAGTCAAGTTGGTTTTGATGAACCAGGATATACTGTAAATACAGTGAAAATATGTCACAAGAATTGTTACTAATTTATGCGCTTGTAATTAAGTTGACTATTTTTCCCGTTTCTTTTCAGGTTATGTATATATCTTGTTTGAGTCGGAGAAAGCTGTACGAGGATTGTTACAGGAATGTACACATGATTACAGTACAGGAGAGTATTACTTCAGTATCTCCAGCAGAAGGATGAGATCTAAGGAGGTAGATGGTCTTATTTGCTGGGTTCTATCGTATATGACTCGTAAAATTGGTACAAACATACATAATTACATGTATATGACTCGTAAAATTGGTACAAACATACATAATTACATGTATATGACTCGTAAAATTGGTACAAACATACATAATTACATGTATATGACTTGTAAAATTGGTACAAACATACATAATTACATGTATATGACTCGTAAAATTGGTACAAACATACATAATTACATGTATATGACTTGTAAATTTAGTGCACACATACATAATTACTGTTCTGTCTTCAATTGGTGCTGCCAGTGTATTATGATCGAAAAGAAATTTATGTACAAGACTTACAAGTGGAAACTTAGCTGCTGAATAGCTTTTTGTTTGTTGGGAGGTTTGGATTTTTATATAATCATGCTGGTTTATTGGAGGTTATATAACTATGCTGGTTTATTGGAGGTTATATAACTATGCTGGTTTATTGGAGGTTATATAACTATGCTGGTTTATTGGAGGTTATATAACTATGCTGGTTTATTTGAGGTTATATAACTATGCTGGTTTATTGGAGCTATATAACTATGCTGGTTTATTGGAGTTATATAATCATGCTGGTTTATTGGAGGTTATATAACTATGCTGGTTTAATGGAGGTTATATAACAATGCTGGTTTATTGGAGGTTATATTACTATGCTGGTTTATTGGCGGTTATATTACTATGCTGGTTTATTGGCGGTTATATAATTATGCTGGTTTATTGGAGGTTATATAACTATGCTGGTTTATTGGAGGTTATATAACTATGCTGGTTTATTGGAGGTTATATAATTATGCTGGTTTATTGGAGTTATATAATCATGCTGGTTTATTGGAGGTTATATAATCATGCTGGTTTATTGGAGTTATATAACCATGTTTGTTTATTGGAGTTATATAATCATGCTGGTTTATTGGAGTTATATAACCATGCTGGTTTATTGGAGGTTATATTAATCATGCTGGTTTATTGGAGGTTATATAATCATGCTGGTTTCCACTTTAGGTTCAAGTCATTCCGTGGATGTTAACAGATTCAAACTTTGTACGACAACCTTCACAGCGACTTGATGCCAATAAGACAGTCTTTGTAGGTGCCCTCCATGGCATGATATCTGCTGAAACATTATCAAACATCATGAATGATTTGTTTGCCAACGTTGTTTATGCAGGAATTGATTCTGATAAACACAAGTATCCAATAGGTAATAAATTCTCCTTTAGATTTGTAGAACATTATTTGGGTAAGATCAAGATCGTTCCTTTGTTTGAAAATGAAGTTAAAAGACAAGATATATTAGTTATTGTATCAGAGGAAGAAAGTACACAGATGAGCTTTCACTAAAATTTCTGGTAGACAGAGCTATCTAGGGAAGAACCCTGTAATCTTGAATACCTAATGAATTTACTTATGGGAAGAGATTTAAGACAAAGACAAAAAGTAGAAATGAAGGGAAAATAATGCTGTAATTATTGATTATTGTACAAAGATGTATGATGGTGACACTGTCATACATTACAGGATTTCTGAGTCCACTTTTTCAGCTTAGTTGATAAAAAGGTGGAAGACATGTTGATGAACATGAGGAAAATCAGCACTAATTGCGTTATAAAAGCAATCTTCTTTATAAGCTTTCTGTATGAATAGAATTATGATTAATCCACATTGGAACTATCTCCTCAACATAAGGTCAGGCCACCACATAGTGAAGGTGTTTTATCAGGTAACCACATAGTGAAGGTGCTTTATCAGGTAATCATATAGTGAAGGATATTTTATCAGGTATGGTAACCATGTAGTGAAGGTGCTTTATCAGGTAACCACACTGCGAAGGTGTTTTATTACGGAACCACATGGTGAAGGTGTTTTATCATGTAGCCATATAGTGAAGGATATTTTATCAGGTATGGTAAACATGTAGTGAAGGTGCTTTGTCAGGTAACCATGTAGTGTAAGTGTGTTATCAGGTAACCACATAGTGTAAGTGCTTTATCAGGTAACCACATTGTGAAGATGTTTTATCAGGCTACCACATAGTGAAGGTGTTTTATCATGTTACCACATGGTGAAGGTGTTTTATCATGTTACCACATGGTGAAGGTGTTTTATCTTGTTACCACATAGTGAAGATGTTTTATCATGTTACCACATAGTGAAGGTGTTTTATCATGTAACCACATAGTGAAGAGTATTTGGTGCAATTGAGACAGAATTGCTTGTTTCAGTCTTCAGTGATAATATTTCATTTTGTATCATTGATTGCTGTTGATTTGTTCTTTTGTTGCAGGGAGTGGACGGGTGACATTCAGTAGTAAGAGAAGTTACATGAAAGCTGTCCAAGCTGCATTTGTTGAAATCAAAACACCAAAGTTTACAAAAAAGGTATAACCTATATGTCATGTAATGACAAACTTGTTGCGGCTCTCTGGTAATCTATTATGTTGTATCTCTCTGGTAATCTATATGTGGTATCTCTCTCTGGTAATCTACTTGTTGTATCTCTCTCTGGTAATCTACGTGTTTTATCTCTCTCTGGTAATCTACGTGTTTTATCTCTCTCTGGTCATCTACTTGTTGTATCTCTCTGGTAATCTACTTGTTGTATCTCTCTCTGGTAATCTACTTGTTTTGTCTCTCTCTGGTAATCTACGTGTTTTATCTCTCTGGTAATCTACTTGTTGTATCTCTCTGGTAATCTACGTGTTTTATCTCTCTGGTAATCTACTTGTTTTATCTCTCTCTGGTAATCTACGTGTTTTATCTCTCTGGTAATCTACTTGTTGTATCTCTCTGGTAATCTACTTGTTGTATCTCTCTGGTAATCTACGTGTTTTATCTCTCTGGTAATCTACGTGTTGTATCTCTCTGGTAATCTATATGTTGTATCTCTCTCTGGTAATCTGTGTGTTGTATCTCTCTGGTAATCTACTTGTTGTATCTCTCTCTGGTAATCTACTTGTTGTATCTCTCTGGTAATCTACGTGTTTTATCTCTCTCTGGTAATCTACTTGTTGTATCTCTCTGGTAATCTACGTGTTGTATCTCTCTCTGGTAATCTACTTGTTGTATCTCTCTCTGGTAATCTGCTTGTTTTGTCTCTCTCTGGTAATCTATGTGTTGTATCTCTCTCTGGTAATCTATATATTGTATCTCTCTTTGATAATCTATGTGTTGTATCTCTCTGGTAAATCAGAAAATAATTATTGTCAGTTGCTTTAATAGTAATCCTAATCATTACTAAATTGACACCCTTAATTGCTTTCCAAATTAATTAGTGTAGTGACAAACTGTAATTTTCATAGGTGTGTTTATTTTATGCATCAGCAGCATAGAATGATGTGTCCTCCTTACGGGAAGCTCTTCGGTATGTAGTAAAATTTGCCCCGGACGACTTTTGAGAACTGGCTACATTATTGTTCGTTCCAAACAAAAAACAAACCCTAATATGAAAAACAAACCGTTATATTAAAAGCAAGAGCCCTAGGTCGCTCACCTGCGGAACATTGCAAACACTGAGAGTGTTTATGAAACAAGAAATGTTTGTTCCCTTGATGGCAACTAAAGACTACTAAGTGATGAGACATACCAAATATCACAGCTCTATGCCTTGCAGTTTTGGACAAGAAGATTTTTAAAGTTTTTCCTTTCAGTTGCCATGGCAATCAGAGTGCTGCATGGCATGGAATTCTTTTAGCAATTTTAGAAGAGCTTTATACTAGGAATATCCCTGTCAGGTTTTATTGAATTTGGCTAAGCAGTTTAGGAGGAGAAGATCAAATTTTGATGTAGGATTGCAGAAGTTAATTTCATAATAATAAAATTGCAAAACATTTGGACCGGTAAATATGTTGTTATTAGGGAGGATTCTAGGGTTAGTGGGGGTTTTATTGGGAAGGTTCTGGTATATCATGAAAACAAAATATTATTTTCTATTTGAGTAGGAAAATCTTTGTTAATAGATGCATTGAAAATTGGATTTAATATATTTTTTGGCTTGTTTTTGTTGTACTTATAGATACAGATAGATCCGTACCTTGAAGATAGTATCTGTTCCTTGTGTAGTGTACAACCAGGACCTTACTTCTGTCGGGATTTGCAATGCTTTAAGTACTTCTGTCGTACATGTTGGTACTGGAAGCATGAGCCAGATGCATTAAGAAACCATAAACCATTAAGTCGTAACACTAAAGGTCATACTAACTTGGCCCTCCTCTAAACTGCAACATTTGTGACAATTAACAGACTGTGTTAGGTAAGTTTATTTTTTATCATTGATTAGTTGTTTCTATCAGAGCTGTATAAGGAACTTATGTGTATACCCTGTAGTCAGCTTCTTTTGGTTGTCATGGTAAAGGAAGTAGAGATTTACATGTTGTCTCACACCTTCCATTTTATTTTTTATCATTGATTAGTTGTTTCTATCAGAGCTGTATAAGGAACTTATGTGTATACCCTGTAGTCAGCTTCTTTTGGTTGTCATGGTAAAGGAAGTAGAGATTTACATGTTGTCTCACACCATCCATCAACACCATTTGCAAACATCACATCAACATTACATTTGGAAATCTCTGCAGGCAAGAATTACATAAATTTAGCAACTAAGGTCAAGGTCATTTGTGCAAAATGCACGTTGTGATGCACATTAAACACTTGTTAGAATGCAGCCTGAATGAGGATTGTGTCTGCAGACAGTGTTTTATCCTTGTATCATATTCTGGTAGATGACTTCCACTATGTCACTACTGCTTGTTCCCATCCTGACTTGATGCAAAGAGAAAAAAATGCTGATTCAGGTGAAATATAAATATTAATACATAAATATTGATACATGTGAATGTAATTTGCAATATGTATGTGTGATCATATACTCCTGTCTGTAAGAATGTGTAAATTATTATCATACACAGAATTATGTGTAGCCCAATATTTGTAATTGCAGCTTTTACTATTGCAATGTAAGAGTTTGATGCAAGGAAGCGGTCAGTGATCACTTTTCCTTTTAATATCAAAAAATTATGACCGCAGTGAGATACTGTGGTATCATTTATTTTCATTGGGCTCAATTTTCATGGTTTTACTAAAATGGCTACTTTGTGGAAACGTAAATTCATGGATTTTGATTTTTTGAGATGAAAAATTCTTGTTCGTTCTCTATCATTTTCTTCATGAAATAACCTCACCAATGAAGTAAAAATACAGGTAATTGGCCGTCACATGCAAAAGGGAACCCCATTAAAAATTATGCAACATGTGATATCCATTGATAATCTAGAATGCTCGCGTCAAACTTGACATCTGTCAATTGCAAATTGATAATGGTGCAGAGATGGAACAAATTTTAAGGGGCCTTTCATGTTCACACCTTTCTTAGGTACGTTGTGTGCATTATTTTAACACTATTTTAGCATGGTCCTCTTGTTTCTGACTGTTCAATATGGTACATAAATAATGATTATTAATTATCATTGAACATGAATTGAGACCTGTTTCGTTACTGAGTTTGGTGGACATACTTTTCCTACTGATGATTACTCAAACAATAACAGATCGTTGGAGCTTATTTTCCAGTTTCGGAACCTACCTGAAGTTGTATTGTAGCACAATTTCTGATACCGCCAGATTTTGGATGGTTGACAGATATCTTGGCATTTTTATTTTGGGGATTTGATTTCATAGATCAGCAGACCTACGAAATCCACGAAATTAAATCCCCAAGGAAAATTAGTGAAACCACAGTATGTAATCAGTTTGTTTGTTTCTATGTTTCATTGTCATACACACAACTCATCTATAAGAATTGAACTTAGTTGATATGCTTCTATGCTTGAAAATGATGTTTTCTCATTTTGCTGTCACCAAATCAGGGAATTTACTGGGATAAATTGAAAACCCAGCTACAACATATTTTATTGCACATGTCTTGAGACATTAAGGATTTGTGATTTTGTATTTCAAGGGAACCAGTTTAGATTCTCAAAACAGGGAACCAGTCAGGATTTGTAATTCAGGGAACAAGCTAAGATTCTCAAAACAGGGAACCAGTCAGGATTTGTAATTCAGGGAACAAGCTAAGATTCTCAAAACAGGGAACCAGTCAGGATTTGTAATTCAGGGAACAATTAGTCTACATAATCTACGGAACCAGGCAGGTTACTGACATTGGATCAATTTGATATATTTTTGTATACTTGTCTTTCATTATTAATTGATTGTCTTTCAATTCAATTGTTACTTGTGGAGTTTGTGGCACAAACATGTTTTTATTTGAAAATTGACTTGTATTGGGCAGTTTTACATAAGATTTGCTGTGTGAACTTGTTGTCATAATAGATACCCTTTTTGTTGCTTCTATAAGGTAGACGTGCTGACTTGTTATTGTTGTTTTATTATGTACAAAAACTAGGTATTACTAATTGTGATATTGTATTGAATTCATTAAATACTCATGTGTCCGTTTGTTTTCAAAATTATTAAGAAAATACCTTGTTCACAAAAATAATTTTGAAAAAAAAAATGCAAAAGTGCTAAATTCAAAAAAATTTTTTTGTTCTTTTTGTAATCAATGCAAATGTTTGTTTCTTGATGTTTTTCTCTTTTCCATCTGTCACTCATTTTCTTCCTTTTTTCTTTCTTTCTTGTGTGTTTGTGTATATGTTTGTTTTTTCTTTCATTGCATAATAATTTGTAAATATCAAATATGTTTCATTTGTTATTAAATTATGTTTAGATGTAAAATTTTAGTTGCATTTTTGTAACACTCTAATTATTAATTAAAAGATGATTTCATTTGATCAATTTAATCCGACAGTTGTAAACTTACCTTAAACTCTTCTATTACTTTATATTGAAAAATTTGTTGACGAACATCAAATATTATATTGTATATTATAATAACACCCAAGTGAGTATAATTCATACTCCATGTAGTGTAAAAATGTGACTTGTTGTTGCTACATATACAACATCACTTGTTGTTGTTCCATATACAACATCACTTGTTGTTGTTCTGTATACAACATCACTTGTTGTTGTTCCATATACAACATCACTTGTTTCAGTGATCCACATGTCTGAATTCCTTTTTTATGTTTTGTTACAAACACAGAATGTTATGTATGGATTTCTATGTAAACTTATACGTACTGTAGTCATGTTCTAGTGATGTGTCCTTCATATTGTTCAGTTTGAATTCAGGTACATACTGAGTTTTTATCACGTAAGATTTGATCATTTTAACAAGAAGTTTTCTAATGAATTTTCCCTATTTTTAATTTGATTAATACTTAATGTTAATATCATCAATAAATCATGAACTCTTAAATAAATTTTTATTGTCACTCTGTTTTCATATACAATTTTCTTAATATGAGATCTTTTGTTCTTCATCCAGATTTCTTTGAAGAAATAATCTGTAAAATTTGATAATTTTAAAATTTATAGATAACAATTGATGTATTCTGCAGATTTTTATGTAGTTTTTATTCACTGTACATTTTCCAAATGGAAAGTGTGGCCATCTAATGATTGAACAATATTTATCTTATCTTTGAACACTTAATTGAACTTTGATATCTGCTGTCTACTTGTTTAAACTATTCCTGTTTGCTTAATTGAATTTTAATTGGAGATAGGATTTGATCAAACTTCTAACAGATCATAATGAAGACTGATTGATGTGACAGTTCATATTTGAGTCATCAAATGTGAAATAGTTGAGACAAGTTTGATGGCTGCTTTTACAGAATTATTTTTATAATAAATTTTTCCTGTATGAAATTGTTGCAACCAGAGATAGGTTATGCTTATTTAGATTTGAGTTAAGTTAATACATTTGCACCAAAGTTGTACGGATTATTTATGAATTTTATTTTCATTCTCTGTATTTTAATATTAACTGTATCCGTACTGTTGTTTAATAATTTTTATTTCAATGTTTGACATAGTCCCTTAAACACAGTAAAAGTGCGATTAATTACTTCAAAAAATCCTTTATTTGTGATTTGATAAAGGATTAAAGATTTCCTGCAAATAAGTGAAATTTGTTTTGGTATCTTGAGATATTCACTGAAACATGGCCTGGTATCCTTGTGAGATTATATTACTCCGATAGACCAAGAATTACAATCCACATGTCAGGAGTAAGCTTTTTATGACAAAGAACAACAACAGATGTCTGTGTAATTGAGGACCATATTGAACTATTTAAAAAGTATAAAAGTTTTGCTAGAATATTCAACAATGCATATTAATGTTAGTGATCTGTTTTAGCTCATCAGAGCATGTAGTGCCCAGTGAGCTATTAGTATCCGTCGATTTCCACTGTCCACAATTTGGTGTTGTTGACCTTCTAGAGGTCACACTTTTAGTTGGATTTTCATCCAAACCTAGTCAGAATGTTTGTCTTAATGATATCTTTGACAAGTTTGAAATGGGTCATCTGGTGTCAAAAACTAAGTCACCAGGTCAAATTACAGATCACCATTGTTAACACTCTAGAGGTCAGAGCTTTGATTGGATCTTCACCAATTTTTTTTTTCAGAATGTTTGTCTTAATGATATCTTGATAAGTTTGAACATGGGTCATCTAGGGTGAAAAACTAGGTCACCAGGAAAACCAAAGAAGTTGCAGTCTTTACTCCGTGGGAATGGCCATCATGGCTCTCTTTTATATTCTATAACTTCACAAAAAGTCTATTTGTAGGAAAACTTGTATCTGTGTATAGTCATTAATGACGTAAGGTTTAAAACTTGTACCTGTATATTGTCTTTAATGAAGTAAGGTTTAAAACTTGTATCTGTGTATAATCATTAATGAAGTAAGGTTTAACACTTGTTTTTGATATACAGCAATAGTTGACCATATTGTAGATAGACTGGTTTAAGAGATTATGGACAGATAAATGAACTTGTGACTTTTATACAACATAGAACATGATTGTTTAGCTTTGATTTAGGTTTTATGTTCCTGTCATCTTTTATTTAGACTCTCTTATAGATGAAGTACTAGTTTTTATCAGTTTTAATGCAGTGTAAGTGACATATATAGATAGTAATATGAATATCTTCTGAAGGTGATTTTAATATCAACTCTTCATTTTATCTTTTGGTTTTCATTTCTATTATTTGTCAATTAACAAACACAGGTAGTGTTCTTTTGTAAATGTTTATCATAATTCATGTTTCCTATAAGAGAAATAGAACACAAGCTGCTTTGTATTCATATAGTAGTGTCATTTTTCTCATACTATAAATATCGTGTTGTGTAACTTAAAGGAAGGTCAGGTCATACAATTAGTGTTTTAAGCTTGTAAGAATAGAAACTTGCTAAGTCATGTATTTTTATTGTCGTTGCTACTTTGTAACGTGAGATTTTTTTCAGAAACTATGTCCAGTTAAACATGAACATTTTACTTCATATTGATTAGTTTCACAGGTTAGTACAGCCTTATACCAACCTCTGTGTCAATCTTGAATCACCGTTACTTCATCCCTCTTTTCCCTCCAAATAATTTCATGCCAGGTACAAGGTATGTTTGTACATTTTGTCTCAACTTCTCAGTAAAATAAAACAATTTTGTTTCTATAGCAGTATTGAATATTTCTATCAACTAAATTTCCAGTTAGATTGTATGTAATTTGTGATTCACTGTTTTTGATTTGGTGTGGAGTACATGTTACAAAAGATCTAATCAGTTCTCTTTATTAGTCTGTTTTTTTAAATCAATTCTATTTGATTAACTCAGTGTTGTGATGTTCTCGTGTGTTGACTTTATAATTATTGCTTTATTATTTGATTTTTGTATGGTTATCGTTTGATGACACGTTTGTATATAAGTTTATTTATATTTAATTACTTCATTGCACCAGAAACAAACGTTTGCACTTTTTGTTTGTTCAGCATTGAGAAAAATGAAAATTAAAGAATAATTTTCTGCAAACCCTCGTTGTGTTGTTTGTATGACAAAATCCTAGATGATGCTGTGAGCTATACAACATGTAATACTGACATGTGGCTTCGTGCCAGTCTATTAGTGTAAAACAGAAATCTTTCTTAGAACACCATCGTTTATATCGGACTGTGAATGGTGTTTTATGAACATGGAAAGGGCTCAGGACACTCGATCACACTCACAAACACACAAAGTTACTGATTTTCAGACATTTTTAAGAAAATTGTAATGCATATGAAGCCCAGTTCTAATTCAGGGAAGCCTTCTAATAGAATTAACAAGAATTGAGAAGAGTTTGTAACTTCATTGTAAAAAAGCATCCATTTGTACAAAAACATCTAATGAACTAAAGCAATGTCCCCCCTGGCAACTACTGATGGGGGCATATAGTGATTGACTTGTCTGTCTGTTCATCCATTCATCCATTTGTTCATTGGGTATTCACTAAACCAGTGATTCTGATACTTACCAGCACTAACCTGTTCCCTCACGTAATGTAGCCACTGTTTACATTCCAACATGTATCAGCACAAGTACACAAATGATTTCTCCAAATAGCAATCTCATGGTCTACTGCTCCGAATTTTATCAATTAAGCTAACAGACTGTCTGAAAAAAACACCATGAATCACATACCATTGCACTGAGACACACTGATGTTTTAGTGCTGTTACACTGTAAACACAATAGTTTAGATAATACCTGAAGATTGTTTTTTATCATAAGACCAATTATGTATATAAAATACTTTCATGCCATTTTCAATGTTAGACGAAGACTGGTGTTTTCAGATTCTGCAAGAGGTGTTCGTAAACTGGCACTGCATGCAACAACATCAGAATGAAAGAAATCCTGATAAATTTAACGCATCAATCTACTAATGCACACTGATAAATGTGTTGGTATATTTTTTTGTAAATCCAGTAAGCTGCATGAGGTCACAAATACATAAATTACAGAACCAGTTTTAAGGCTAGTTCAATTATATTGAGGCAGAATTGTAACATTATTTAAATTGCAATAACATGATGATGGTATAGAAAATACATACTTACATATTTGCAAAAGTTTACTTATCTTTGTATGAAATATTATTATGTAAAGTGTAAAGTATGCTAGTGTACAAGCTGTATATATATATACTAGTGGAAAAAAGTTTAGCAAGTTCAGAAAGGATTGACTCCTGGGGAAAGGGTGGGCACAAAATCATAAAACCAAATACATTTTCAGATATTTGATTCTTATCACCAATGATTCGCATCAATGTTATTCCATGATTTTGAGGCGTTTAGTCTCCGGCGTAAGTGAAATGAACTAGGGGGTCAGGCGTAAAAGTTCTGACTCGGCTCAATACCTAGTGTCCCCACCATTCGCAGCCAAGACTGCCAGACAACGATGTTGCATGCAGTAAATCAGTTTTCTAATGACCTGCAATGGGATCTTGACCCATTCTGCTTGTAGGGCACGTTCAAGATCAAGGACGTTGTTGACGTCATGGCTCTCACCTGACGACCTAAGTGGTCCCATAAGTGCTCAATTGGAGAGAGATTCAGTGATCTTGCAGGCCACTGCAACACATTGACTTATGGATGCGTAAAATGTTCTGGGTATGCCTCGCAGTATGTGAACAGACATTATCATGATGGCTCTCTCACGTTGCTCTAACGTCATTCCAGGCCGACGTCCCATCTCTGATTTTCAAAGATTATTTTCCATTTTAAGCGCTTACGATAAGAAAGCTCTCGAACTGTGTACTTTGTGACCCGCGGAGGATCACCCGATTTGCTGTGCACATACTGCACGTGATTTTCGTGAAAGTGACGTTTCACGATTACATAATGGTCCAGTGTACAAAAACAAGGGAAAGCATGATGTCAATGAATGGACACAATTGTTCAACACGGAAACGTCTTAGTGACATTGATTTATTGACGAAAACCAAAGGCGTAAAAAACTTGCTAAACTCTTTTCTCTCAGTATATATACAGCTTACTGTTTCCATGTTATCAACCTTTAGGGTTATGGAATAATGAATTATCGCGATTCATTTATTTTGGCCAGTGTCTATTGTTCCCTTTGGTGTGAGTTCGAATCCCACCCAAGACCAAATTTTATACGTGAGGAAGCTGTGCATCTAGCTTACAGAACTTAAGTGGTTCTACCCAGGTGTCCTTGTATGTCTGGGCAGTTCATCCTCCGTTAAAGCTGCCAAATGACCCCGACAGTTAGTACAATATTAAACACCCTGACAGTTAGTACAATATTAAGCACCCTGATAATTAGTACAATATTAAACTTCAAAGAAAAAATATGTTAAAGTTGATGTTCAACTTTAGCACACACTCCTAAACCTGTTGTAAATATACTAGGCTTGTTATTGATTCAACAATATCAATATATCCACGATTTTTTCTGTGTATTTGTGCATGAAAACCAATTTTTCAGTGATACTTACATAGTGAAGTATATGAAACATGAGAAAAGGCATTATTAGTCTGTGTATTTTAGAATTATAAATGCACTGATATTACCACAATATACTTTTATAAATTAATTTTCCAATAAATGTAATTTACGAAATGCCTACCTGTCTGCCTTGAATATCATGTCAGTTTCGACATAAACCAGTATTTAAACATTCTGAATTGATGCTGTTGTCATCCTTTGGATAAGGAATTAATGAATTTACGTACTTTTGACCGACTCATTAAGTGGTTCAGTAATCTATAGTCGGTATTTAAAACATTCCCACACTCTCTGAAACCTGCTGTAAAAGTAATTTACTAGTATTCCGGGTCTGTTCTGATTCCTAAGACGTGCACAGACAAATTGATTGTTTTTAGTTGCATTTTCTGACGTAGTACAGTAAACCCTCACTTAGCAACTTTTTCAATAAAACAACCACTTCATCCTGCATCACGACGATGTTTCTGTTCTGTTTAACAAATTTCTTCTAATGTTAACATCGATGGCATGACCACCAAAATTCCAAGAAAGTTTGTTGTCTCGAAATCTTTACCGTACTATTAAAGGAACTTTAATCATCACTCGGCGAAAACTAAGATTTTAAGACTCATCTTCAAGTCCTGAGCACCAGGCGTAAACCTTCATTTATCTTTCCTTGTAGACATTCATTGATTGTTCTCATTGAAAATAGTATCACCTCAACATCACGACCAATTTATTTAGTCACAAAGGTGGATCTTATGTTGAGATTTTACAGTACATGTACGTGATCGTGAATATTTTATGTTAAATTAATAAATAAACGTTAATATTAAATGTTGATATTAAACGTTAATATTACTAATCAGCTAATACCACGAGAAATCTATTTGCATAGTTTATTTGTTTGTCATCTGTCAGTTTGTCTGCACAAATGCATAAGGTCAATTAGGTACTTACACAGTTGTTGCCTCGGATCATTCCCAATCCACCCACATCAGCCAACCTTGACCAGATTAGGACTTACATTGTTTTAAATGAGCTCTGTCTTGGTTAAGTAGATTTTATCATTTTATCCAACACCAGCATCACTTAGAAGACTTTGATACTTATACTGCTTGTAATCCGCCCATATCGCCCACTCTCAAATTGACCTTAATTGGATGTAAAAAATTCAAGTGGGTTATTTCTCCATTACCTAGATTATACCCTTTCATACAACATCAATGGCTATTTCTTGGTTCACAACATTTTAATGTTTTGTCTAGCACCAACAGCACTTATCTGTGTTGATTTTGGTAGTCACATATGTTTGGTGCAGTTATCACTCATCACTGATTGTGTGGAGAAGTTGTAACAGAATATTTATCATCAGGGTATTTTATATTGTTTCCTTACCAAATAAAATCTCAAAATTTGCTTCAAAATCTCAGAGTACAGCTTGAACTAAGGACAAGATGAGCTGAATAAACAAACATTGACACAAGAATTCTTGTATTTATTTGTATTCTAAACATACAGTTTACATCTGATTGAAGTCAATTACTTACTAAATAGTGAGTTGAATCAATAAAATATAAGATCACAAACTCCAGACAGCAAGTTATCTCCCTGTCCAGTATGGTAAACACACCACCACATGTTTTAAATCAAGCTTTTGTTACATCTAATAGAGACATTTTACATTGATCTGCCAGATTTCTTAAAATACACCAAAATGTAATTAATTAACAGTTGAAAATAAAATTGATAATCATCAAATCAATTCATGTTCAGCTTTCATTTTATTTAAATATTCAACAGTGTACAACATATTGTGGAATTGGAAATAGTAATTCATATTCTACAAGGGTAGATAATCACTGCTCAGAAGTTCACAGAGAAATTCACAGAGAAATTCTATACAAACAAGCAAAAAGTGTCAAGTTTAAACAATTTTGAATAATGACAGTATTCTTGTTGTCTACATGGACTAAATACATACTACAATATAAGGCAGTACAATTAAAGCCAGTGTTATAATCTAGCAAGCATTGAGCGTACACACGGATGGTAAAATATAAGACATGCAGTATTACAGTGTATAATAACTTGTATAAACCTAACGGTAAGAGGAAAACCTCATCTTCTTTATGTTAAAATATGTAAATCATGAAGATCTCATCTATAACATTAATTGGTACATGGTAAGAGTTCACAAAATCTTACATGAGTAATTTTCATATAAAACATACAAGTTTAATCATCAGATAATGTTCAGTTCCTGTACAACAAACAGGGCTTTTTTCTCCAGCCAAGAACAGTGTTTTTTATCCCATGATCTTACATTAATGTTTTACAATATTTAACAAATTCTACATTCTGGGAACTCAACACTAGCCAGGCAATGTCTTGCACAAACACAGTAGCAGCTGATATTTGGTTTAAATATTACAACTTTTTATTGTTTTCAAAAACAGAACAACTTCACTGTATAACTATAAGATAATTATATACACGTTGTTTCAGCAACAAAGTGTACAAGTAACTGCTGACATAACATGCGACTCCCAATATACATTATAAACTTGTACTATTGTCAAACTGTTGAGGTATCAAAATGAAGGGAGCAAACACTAAGAGGAAGATAAGAAGAATAATTGTATCAAAACACAGTCAGTCACTGTATACAATCACAAACTATAATGTCCACAATATCGTATACAGGATAATGTATTCAAATAAATATATTTACATTTCATTTCAATGCAAAAATGTGGAAAAAAATATATAATAAATGTACGTATGTGTTAAAATGAACAGATGGCCTATAAAAAAATCACAGGTTAAATTTACATACAGAACGACACAGGACATAAACAAACAAGATTTATACATGGGACATTTGTTCAAGGAGCATCATATAGATACATGAACACACTAAACAGATAAAAGTAGAGAACAAAATTTTACCTAAAGAACAGGTGAATTACAAGCTGATCATCAGACAGATGAATGTTCCAGGAATTAACAGAAGGTACAATAAAATTCATGCTGATAAAGACAGATCCATATCTTCAATAATCATATAACATTAACACCTAAATAAACACAGCACAAACATCAAGACAAACAATGTTAGTCAAAACTTCTTCATCATAAAAAATAGCAGTAGAAATCAAAATAAATCAACAACTTTAAACAATATTTCAACCAGCAAAAGTTTAAACACCTCTTTGTATGATGTGTTCTTATTCATTAATACAGCAACAATTTGTTATATGTGTATTAGATAATGAGGTGTTCACTTAAGCCACTCAAATACAAGCTATAACAAGTTGTTCTGTTTGTTGAGGCCCAGTATTTACACTATGACAGACAGTTTGTATGGATGTAAGATCTATTGTTGTATAGTGTTATATTTGTTCTTACATAGATCTACGTACAGGAAGCCTTAACAAGGTATTCACTCAGTATTTTTATCAAAACACACACACACAACATACAACACAGAGTCTGGCAGTAGTCAAATACATATAAAAGAATGGAAAATTATCAATAAAAGTGGAGTAGAAGTGAACTTAAATACAAAATGATCTGAAATATTGTTGGGTTCACAGGAACGAAAACAAAGTAAAACACATTCATTGGTACGTGTGATATCATGTGTGACTTGAACAGATGTAAATATTCAGTCAGCATGTGCTCTCCATGTGAGAGTTATGTTGTTGATACTACACACATGTATTACAAATGTTTTATCTCTACAGGTATATAACATTATCAAGATACACAGCAGAGATACATGGACACAGATTTATCTAACCATTTAACACTAATTAAATATCGGTTCATTGGATAATGATTTCACATCAATACTAACATGATAAAATTAAAAGATAAAGAAGTCAGTACACGATGTCCTCATTATAAATATATTTGTTCACTAGCCTTCATTATTTACCTTATGTTAAAACAAAATGGAGAATTAACTATTCATTTTCACAAACATTGAACCGATAAGAGACACACCTACACAAAGAACTGTATTTTCACTGGGAAAACTTTAATCTTATTAATAAAACTCCATCTAAGTGCAGGTGCAGTCTATTTATAAAGAATTAATTTCTATCAGAAACAAACATATCACAGAGGACAATACATCAGTATTAATAAACATCTCCCTATAAATTCTCCGCTAGTTTCAGTTTATATTTGTATCCAGATAAAACTGCAACAAAAAGAGACACAAAGATACATTGTCCAATACTTCTACCAGACAAGGCCATCAGTAACAGATGTTTGCACACCCTGGATGGACTAACCAAATTTGGCCCCAACTCAAACTATTAGTTCTATCTAACAAAATGATGTAAACAAAGTTCAATGTTTACACACTCACACAAAACCAAGCTACAGGTCCAACCCAGAACTCGAAGGTCCAAGAAATGCAAACTTGTGATTTATTAAAGACGGCCAAGTTTAGAAAAATCAGACACAATGATTTCATGTGACAGGTAAATGATACATAACAACAAACAGTAAAATTCACTCTTATAATTCCAGTTACCATGGTCACCAAATGCCATATTTATCATTATTGTTTCCATAGCAACCAAATTTTCACTTCCATCAACATAGCAACCACAACCAAACATAAATCAACATACATAAATACATTCAGTATACCTTATTGCAGAGTAAAAATTGAATAAAAAACTATGTTGATTATATAGTAAAAAACTGACTAAGTTGTTGACGGACTGGTGAGACAAACTTTCTTCTCATCTAAGAGTCTCCCTTATCACTAACACGCTGTCGTCGAGCTGTAAATACATCAATTACACAACATGAGTTTTCTAGTAAGAGCATCCTAAGATAGAATTTAAAAGTAAAAGACTCACAAAGATAAAATATATAAATAACAAGAACTAACATTTCTCACAAATTTTCAAAACTAAAAGCGTTCAATGTTCAACAATCTGTTTAAACAACCAAAAGTGAGACAAACATATCAATTTGTATACATCACACAGTATAAGAGTATTAATTACCCTGATCATTGTTATCCTGTAGTTTGGCGGTAACTCGTACTCGTGTCTCTGGAAACTCAAATGCAATACCAAATGTCTTCAATGTATCATTTTCCTCCACTAACTTGATAATCTTCATCTCCACCTTGTTTCCTAAAGCTTCAGGTTTCTATAATTAAAACAAAATATATCGTTATACAGTATAATGTAAATGAAGACTTAGATCAGTTTAAGCAGAAGAATAAAACAGAACTGACAAGTTACCCGGATACCTGGTAAAGTTATCAGACAGGTGTACTCAACCAAATAAATAACTTCTGGTTAACAAATTTCCAACATCCACACTATATCAACATTGTATTTCTACTTAACCAATCAACATAATTGTGTAAGGGCCACAATGCTTGAGTGGTTATGGTCTCAAACTTGTAATCACTAGCCCCTCACTGCCGCAGTTAGAATCCCTACGAGACGAAATTTCACATGTGAGGAAGCTGTCCAGCTAGCTTACGGAAGATCTATGGTTCTACCCAGGTGTAAGCCTGGGGTCTTCTTCCACTGTTAAAACAGAAAAAGTCACTAAATGACCCTGGCAGCTTTTTAGAGAAAAAATGGTACAATTGTGTGTAAATTTAGAGAAAAAATGGTACAATTGTGTGTGAACATTACTTCTTCCTCATGAGTGTAGAAAAAGATTCATACAGAAGTAACAAACATACAAAAGAGAACTAGCTGACAAACAAACATACAAAAGAGAACTAGCTGACAAACAAACATACAAAAGAGAACTAGGTGACAAACAAACATACAAAAGAGAACTAGCTGACAAACAAACATACAAAAGAGAACTAGCTGAACAAACATTCTTTCTTACCTGATTTGCTGCTTTAAAGTCTGTTACAGTAAAGTTCTTGTTGATGGCTTTCAAGATTTCTACCAGTTTCTCTCCAGTAATAAAATTGGACTCAATATTCAAACTTTTTAGTGTTTTATTCTCAGCCAAACCTTCAGCAAGTTTCTGTAGAAAAGCAACAAAATGGACACAAAACTTTACAACAAAATAAAACTGTACTAGAACAGTATTACAGAAATATAGTTCTATTGTAGCAAGTCTGATAGGACTGTATGATTTATTGTAATGTTAGACATGTAGTGACAAAATATACAAAACTAACGCTAATTGGATGCCTGCAAGTTGTGAGCCAATTCACTTGCAAATTGACGTACATAGTTTAGACCAACTGAGACGTGGAGAATAATTCCTTATAAGTGGGAGATTTATTTACCATGACTTGCATTCATTGAATTACAAGTCACAAACATAGCTACAAATACAAAGTAGGAATCCACAATACGATTTTAAGGCATCAAAAATTATAAATTTTGACAGCTAAAATATCTTAAAGATAAGTCATGTTTTTATAACTTTATTACAAAGACTACAGTTTATAACTATCCATTGGGTACCTAGGAGCATTATGTCCATCACATGACTGTCACATAACTATCGCATGGCTGTCACATAACTATCACATGACTGTCACATGACTGAACATGCCAGATAAAGAATCACAATTAAAATGTTAGTATTCTACTGTCCATCTTCAGTGGAGATATGTGGACATTTTCAGGATATTCTCCTCAGTAAATATACAAACAATACCACAAGTTACCTTGGCCACCCTGTCAGTCATTGCTACACTCGCCATTTCTAGTATCTCCAGGCTGGTGTTGGTTTTGAGTCCATCACAAATAGCTTCAAGTCTTTCGTGCGAAATGTTCTAAACATAAAACATACATAACAATATAATAACACAAATATCTACAAGATGCTGCAAACATCAATATAATACAATAAATAAAAGTTTATCATTGCAATCAGCAAAGGGCAAAAACATTACTTTCTACATAAAGTTTAAGTTCCAAATAAATATCTTAAAATTTAAACAAAGGGAAACCGCTGAAAAATAGAAAAGGTAGAGTTATGAATCTTCAACTTGGCACTTCATCTCATTTCCCTCTAATTTTATCTAGGTTTCAAATAAATATCTTCATTATGGGGTTTTTCTCCAGACAAACATTCTGCATGTATAGACAGATGACGGACAGAATCATGAAGACCATTATTATATGCCAATGGATAGTCAAACATCATTCATATATATATCTGCCTACCCACAGGGTGTATCATATCACAGGTACCCAGACAATACACAACTTTACTGTAAGCTAACAAATCCTTACCTTAATATTGTTGAGATTAAGATGTTTCAAAGATGAATCATTGTCATTGATGCGTTTAATACTTTCCTCAACATTTGTTGTATTCGGAGGCTCAAACGGTAAAACTTTCAGATCAGCACATTTAGCAATACCTACAATATATGTACATTTAGCAATACCTACAATATATGTACATTTAGCAATACCTACAATATATGTACATTTAACAATTAATACTGTTAGATTTAGTAAACGAATATCATTATTTGGATATTTAATTAACAGAATCAATAAACCAATTTTATTTTAATGTAACCTATATTTAAAAAAGGCTGTGCATGTTTTTTCCCAATAGAGAGCCTCTCTATTAGTGTGATATCTGACATGTTGTGTACAGCATTGGTACATATGATACTATTTGGACAATAATTCATAATTAAAACTCTTATTAGACATAAAACAATGGGAGTGGTTGCATTAATTAATCAAATACATGTGAAGATAATTATCTGACACTTTTATTGTTAATTTCTCACTTACAAAAAACGCAGTAGGTGTCATTTTTGAATAAAGATTGCTGCCTCATTTGAAGATAAATTTCAAAGCAGTTTACGTATTTTGTAGCGAAAATACTTATCTAGGGCACTGTGTCTCAGAATTTTGATATTCGTTTATGCTTTTAATCCATGGCGTATTACGTACTTATCATCAGGATTCAGGCTAAGTGATTTCTTAAAAGTCAAATATCTAAAGAATGGAGGACGTTATCAAAAATCTGAGGCACACTTCCCTGCATGATACCATGATTGTTATTTTAAGGCTAATTATTGCAATATATTCTTATATACAGAGTAGTTGTCATCATTCAAAAATATGTAAATTACGTGTAATATTGGTTCATAGAAGACCAACCAAGGATGATATTTATTTCAAATCACTTGCAATGGACTCGGTATAATGTGTTAATTTATGTATACAATTGTAGCTAACTTTTCAAAACCATAAATTGGTGAAACTTGATATCATCAAATAGCCAGTTACGCTACATTAATACTCAGTACTCTATATGTGTACATTATTACTCAGTACTCTATATGTATACATTATTACTCAGTACTCTATATGTATACATTATTACTCAGTACTCAATATGTATACAATATTACTCAGTACTCTATATGTATACATCACTACTCAATACTCTGTATGTATACATTATTACTCAGTACTCTATATGTATACATTATTACTCATTCCTCTATATGTATAAGAAATATACGTACCAGTAAAACCTCCACCTTCAATCTTTTCATTGTTCTCAGAGGCATAAAACTGTGTCTGATTTAACATACCATGAAAACCAAGGACAGCTGAAATAAGCATTTGTATTATACAGTCAAGAAGTCTTCAACTACAGTCAAACAGTCTACAACAACAGTCCAGTAGTCTACATCAACAGTCAAACAGACTACTACAACAGTCAAATAGTCTACAACCACAGTCAAATAGTCTACAACAACAGTCCAGTAGTCTACATCAACAGTCAAATAGACTACTACAACAGTCAAATAGTCTACAACTACAGTCAAATAGTCTACAACAACAGTCCAGTAGTCTACATCAACAGTCAAACAGACTATTACAACAGTCAAATAGTCTACAACCACAGTCAAATAGTCTACAACCACAGTCAAATAGTCTACAACAACAGTCCAGTAGTCTACATCAACAGTCAAATAGACTACTACAACAGTCAAATAGTCTACAACCACAGTCAAATAGTCTACAACCACAGTCAAATAGTCTACAACAACAGTCAAATAGTCTACATCTACAGTCAAATAGTCTACGACCACAGTCAAATAGTCTACATCTACAGTCAAATAGTCTACAACAACAGTCAAATAGTCTACAACCACAGTCAACTAGTCTACAACCACAGTCAAATAGTCTACTACAACAGTCAAATAGTCTACAACAACAGTCAAATAGACTACTGCAACAGTCAAAAAGTCTACAACCACAGTCAAATAGTCTACAACAACAGTCCAGTAGTCTATATCAACAGTCAAATAGTCTACATCAACAGTCCAGCAGTCTACAACAACATTCCAGTAGTCTACAACAAAAGTTCTATAGTCTACAACAACAGTCCTATAGTCTACAACCACAGTCAAATAGTCTACAACAACAGTCCAGTAGTCTACAACAACAGTCCAGTAGTCTACAACAACAGTCCAATAGTCTACATATACAGTCAAGTAGTCTACATCAACAGTCCAATAGTCTACATCAACATTGAAAATGTCTACAACAACAGTCAAATAGTATACAACAACAGTCCAGTAGTCTACATCAACCGTCCAGTAGTCTACAACAATAGTCCAGTAGTCTACAACAACAGTCCAGAAGTCTACCGACTCAAAATTCTTCTGACAGGAATGTATAATAAATATATGTCAGAGAAAAAGGTTTGCAAGTTAAACAAAACAAATAATCATAATTCATTTAAGTTTTTTTCTAAATCAATTCCAATCAAAATTACACAGAACTACTGTGCATAAGTCCTAATACTATCAACTCAATATGATCGACAAGGGGCTCCCATGTTACTTCCATGATAATGATTGACTCCCAGGCAATTTAGAGTTCTTCTTGTGTAACCAACTCAGATTAATTAAGAGTTCTTCTTGCGTAACCAACTCAGATTAATTAAGAGTTCTTCTTGTGTAACCAACTCAGATTAATTAAGAGTTCTTCTTGTGTAACCAACTCAGATTAATTAAGAGTTCTTCTTGTGTAACCAACTCAGATTAATTAAGAGTTCTTCTTGTGTAACCAACTCAGATTAATTAAGAGTTCTTCTTGTGTAACCAACTCAGATTAATTAAGAGTTCTTCTTGTGTAGATTAATTAAGAGTTCTTCTTGTGTAACCAACTCAGATTAATTAAGAGTTCTTCTTGTGTAACCAACTCAGATTAATTAAGAGTTATTCTTGTGTAACCAATTCAGATTAATTAAGAGTTATTCTTGTGTAACCAACTCAGATTAATTAAGAATTCTTCTTGTGTAACCAACTCAGATTAATTAAAAGTTCTTCTTGTGTAACCAACTCAGATTAAGAATTCTTGTGGCGTAACCAACTCAGTTAACTAAATACTGTACCAGCCAGATCTACAAGTTCATCTTCAGTGGCTTGTTTTAAGATATCATCCCATTCTGTATCCACCTCTTCTTCCTCAGCTGTCTTTGGAACTACTTTAGGTTTCCATGGATTCACTGAAACATCCAGGGAGTTAGTATCCCCTGTGTAGAGTACATGTTATTGTTAGTGGGTGGGGTAGGTACAACGTGCATACACAGCAAATACAAGCCATACATCAAACATATATCCAGAGTTCACCTATTACACCCAGACTACATGACTGTAATGCATTCTGCACATTTTTTCATCAAACTTTATAATTTATCATAGAACACAATAGGTTTTTACCATTCAAATATGAAACCCATCAGGTTAACTCTGATATAAGAGATAATCTCAGCCAGATCAAATACATTCATCTTATATCTGGACATGACACGAGCCATCTACTAGGTGAGAATACTGAATACTTATAGAGTAATATTTCAGTATTTATACTACAGGCAAGAAGGCACAAGTCACTCAACATTCACCTCACAATCCTTAGCTAACATAACTTTGTACAATAATGCAAACACTATGAGAAAGTTACTACAAAAAATTATCCTGACTTAAGGAGTTGAGGCCATGTACGCAGCATTCTTGATGAATCAAACCTGAGTATTAATGATGTGTATTTTGTATAAGATTGAGCTAAATAGAATGTATACTGTTAAATGTAATCTTGAGAAAAGAACAAGACAATCAAGGGATAACGAAGAAATTCTTGGTATGTGTACATAGGCTTATGCTATTTCAAAGTTCATCGTTCCAGAACTACATAATATTTATGCACATGAAAACTGAATTTCTATTCTAGCAAAGAAACCATTGTTACCAACATTACTATTTTTGAATTAAAATTCAACATTTTTCAAACTGTTACTACACATGGGTAAAGGTTGAAAATTTTCAAAAAATCTGGAAATTTTAACCTCGGTGCCAGGAAAAAATAAAAACCAGTAGGGTCTGGACCTGGACAAAATCAGTGGTTCAGGAAAATTCCTGAAAACGATTAACCATGTACTACATTCTTGTGATCTTCTGTTCAAGAGATATGACAATTTCAGTTTGAAACTTATAGATAAAACAGATGTCAATGTCACTATGTGAGAAACTCCGGGGAAGAAAAAGAAAGTCTGCAACTTAATCCTAATTCCTAACATGATTGATTTATTATCTATGAGTGTTTACTAACATGATTGATGTATTATATATGAGTGTTTACTAACATGATTGATGTATTATATATGAGTGTTTACTAACATGATTGATGTAATATATATGAGAGTTTACTAACATGATTGATGTATTATATATGAGTGTTAACTAACATGATTGATTTATTATCTATGAGTGTTTACTAACATGATTGATTTATTATCTATGAGTGTTTACTAACATGATTGATTTATTATCTATGAGTGTTTACTAACATGATTGATTTATTATCTATGAGTGTTTACTAACATGATTGATGTAATATATATGAGAGTTTACTAACATGATTGATGTATTATAAATGAGTGTTTACTATTATGATTGATTTATTAGACATGGGTGTGCTAACATGATTTATTTATTAGATGAGGGTGTCACACATCACTTAATCTCTAACACATTTACAGCACACTTCTAATACTTCATCATTAAAATATGCACAATAAAACAATTATATAAGTGTGTATTGCATCCTTCATGCTCAAGCCTCCATTAGTCACAGTATATATCTTTCATATGTCATCAAACATGTTAACTTCTACAGAAATGCTTTCAAGCATCCATTATCTATATAAGCAGATCAATCAAGAATACATTCTAAGAATCAAGATGCAAAAAGTTGTCCAAGTTTTTCTATAACATCCAGCAGTGTCTGCAACAGGTCTAAATGATTCCTACCACAAATAACAGTAAGGCTAACAATCGCAAACAGTGAGGAATTAGTTGTAATTATCACACACAGTAATAACAAGGTAAAATTAACATTTTAAGAAAATATATCAAACAAAATAGTGCTTACTTTTATCACAATCAACAGTAGCATTAATATACTATTATAATTATTTTACACAAATATTGAAACCAGTATTAACATTTAATAGAAATATAAACTTCAACATCCAAAATATTGTCATAAATAGACTTTGTTTGTATATCATCTTTGTAAAAAGGCATCATGAACTGTTTAATACTCATATAAAAGTTAACACAGAACACGATCAATTCATTTAAGTTTGGTATAGTACAGTTTTATTTATCAATTAAAGATTGTAATATTATCACAGATTTATCACATATCTATAACAAATCCATCACACTTTGATCACAGATCATTAATTTCATCATAGATCTATTACCGACCTATTAAAGATCCATCATGGATCTAAGATGACATATACCTGGTTCTTTCTTGACATATGTTTGTACATTCTCCCAATCTTTCTCTGCTTTGGCTTTCTTTTCCAGAAAAGCTAACAACTTCTTTCTGTTGAATGGTCCAGTTGGGTCCTTATTTGTCTGGTTCTTCATACGTTCAGATGGAGGAAGAAATGAGTTCTACAATGACAGCATACGTCAGTATATTGATATCAAATATTGCGTAGAAACATAAAGTCAAAGTAACCTGAGAAGTTATATAGCATCAGTTTACCAGCAGCATTCCACAGTGTTAAGTTGGATACTCATTTGTAAAGGGCTACATGCAACCAAGAACTAGCATAGAATTAAGATTAAACAAACTTAAAAATAAATGATAAACTTACATCAGGATCGAAATCTCCATTGAGCTCATCAAGTTCTTCCTGTGTCAACTGTGCTAAAAGATCATCTATATCATCTAGGTTAATGTCAGCTTCCTTGTGTGAGGCTAATTTAACAAATTCTGATGAGTCAGTCATCTTGAGTTTTTCAATCTTTGGTCTGAAGTAGAAAGGTTGATGCCTGTATTTACAAAGCATTCATGAATATCAAATGAAGATTTAAATGGGAACTGTACGGCTTAGCGATTGTACAACTATTGAGGACTTTTCACCTACTGCAAGTGTTCACAAAATATGTGATTATGTCCAAACAAGACAGACATAAAAATGCTACTACCAAGAAATGTACACTAGAGAGGTTTAATACAGCCTGATGTTAATGTTTACAACAATACGAAATACAGTCTGATGTTAATGTTTACAACATTACGTAATACAGTCTGATGTTAGTGTTTACAACAATACAGTCTGATGTTAATGTTTACAACATTACGAAATACAGTCTGATGTTAATGTTTACAACATTACGAAATACAGTCTGATGTTAGTGTTTACAACATTACGTAATACAGCCTGATGTTAGTGTTTACAACATTACAAAATACAGTCTGATGCTAATGTTTACAACAATACAGTCTGATGTTAATGTTTACAAAAATACAGTCTGATGTTAATGTTTACAACATTGCGTAATACAGTCTGATGTTAATGTTTACAACAATACAGTCTGATGTTAATGTTTACAACAATACAGTCTGATGTTAATGTTTACAACATTACGAAATACAGTCTGATGTTAATGTTTACAACATTACGTAATACAGTCTGATGTTAATGTTTACAACATTACGAAATACAGTCTGATGTTAATGTTTACAACATTACGAAATACAGTCTGATGTTAATGTTTACAACATTACGTAATACAGTCTGATGTTAATGTTTACAACATTACGTAATACAGTCTGATGTTAATGTTTACAACATTACGTAATACAGTCTGATGTTAATGTTTACAACATTACGAAATACAGTCTGATGTTAATGTTTACAACATTACAAAATACAGTCATTTACAAGATCATTTGATGGAAATTAAAATATTTTCATGCCAAAAAAAAACAGACTTTGAATATCTCTGTATTATGATTAACTCTTCCTGGTAAATACACCAACATCTAGCTGGTGATATATTGTATAGAATGTTTATCTTATAGAATGTTTATCTTACATACATTTATACTTATATCAAGTATAATACATTCAGTCAAACGTAACCAGAATCTTATATCCTTCACACTAACGTGAAAAGTTATTTTTAGAATTTAGAATCTTTAGCGTTTTCTAAACTCCATCAAAGTTTGAAAATCAATCCATTACGAAAGTTAAAAAAGTCTGTTAACTTAATGCTGATAGTGTTAACATTCTGTAACGAATGAAAGGAGACAATAAAAGTCAAATACTTCACTATGTATAATATCATGTGATTGATTAGTTATTACAGAATCCAAAGGGGTTTGTCACGTATATCACATATCACCCAGGTCTTTCCCTAAGATTTTTCTCCTGAGGGTCCCAAGGACTCCCATCTCCAACATTTCCCTGTCACCCATATATAATAGAAGGGAAACAACTTTGACAATTGTATTTTCCCAACGTATATCATTACAATCCTTGTTATTGTACTGCAATTCAAAGAATTTTGCTCATTTATAGTGCAACATGTAGATATGTCCACTTACTAACTGAAAATGTATACTTTTACTACCTTTAAATGTATGTAAAGTTCAATATTTACAATAACAATTACATAGCATTTATAGAGTGCAAAAATTACATAAAATATTCTATTGCGCAGTACAATTATAAGCAATTACATACAAACATATAAAAAGGGAAACTATGCAAAAATATGTACAGTTGTTACAAGCATAAAAATACAAAACCAATGATCAAAGTGAATATGATACTAGTACAGGATCATTTGTGCTCATTATTTAAGATTTTCTACACGAAAAATACTCAAATTTTACAAGTCGGACATGAAGTTGTAAAGCCGAGACATGTACATGTATAAAGCAAAACTTTGATAATATCAATACAGCATTTTTTCTATTTCAATTTATGTAACAAAATTTTCTTCCAAGAGACAGATTTATGCACTGTGTAACATTAATGTTACTTATATAATGATCCTTGTCTTGTATTCATGAATCTGGGTGTTATTTAAAAGTTTTAAACCTTACCATTACAATTTATATACATTATTGCAACACAAAGTAGTGACAATTCAATATAAAGACCACACTTGTGACAAAAAAAATGCAATACTGAGGTGTTCTCATAATCAGGGTGAAATATTAAAGAAACACTAAAAACCTGTTTGAAAATAAAAAGGTCATTACAATGAGGCAGTCATAATACTGAGGTGTTCATTACATGATTTTACTGTTTATAATGGCACAGTCTAATATTGATGAACATTGTACACTTATCTGAATATTGTCCAACAGGAAAACATGAAGCTAATAAAATAACATAGAATAACTCTCCACTTGTTACATACCACACAGTATATAACTATACATGGTTATGACTATAAACAACTGTTTTATTTTGGTGTAGTAAGATATTGGTAATATGGAACTCACATACATGAACACATACCTGATTGTTCCCTTTATTAAAATCACGTACCTATCTGACACAACTTATCCCTGATATCAAGCAATTTTATATTTTCACTTGAACCAAGTACATTAAGAATTATGAATCAAGTTGAATATTTTATGTAACAGGGACGTACCAGACATTCAAGTAGTTCACACTTCAACTTACAGCAATTGTTACTGAGGCTTGTTCACTACATATAGAGGAGTGCTACCAACCACTTGTACAATGTGATACTGTTTTCTTTGCCTACATGAGATTTATTGTACCATTATCTGACTGGTTCCCAGCAACTCTTGAATCTTTTGTGATTGTTAAGGGAGATAATCAAGATGGGGATGTTTACAGAGACTGACAGATGAATGTACACAGAGAAATTCTGTCACAGAAAAATAAAAACATTCACATGCTTGCCATCCATCCTATAATACTGGCAGAGGAATAAGAAACATCCATTTTTATTACGTTCTGTGAAATCATAACATAATAAAAGATAACAGATTATCTTCTGACGTAATGGTCTCACAGTAGTGTTTACTATCAGTAAGCTATATCCACACACAAACACCTGTTAATAGGTGAGAAAAAAGTCGAACTGAATACTTCAACTGAAATAAATAGATGTTAATTACAGATACCTGTATCATCTTATAAAGTACAGAAACCAGCAGATAGATGTTAATTACAGATACCTGTATCATCTTATAAAGTACAGAAACCAGCAGATAGATGTTAATTACAGATACCTGTATCATCTTATAAAGTACAGAAACCAGCAGATAGATGTTAATTACAGATACCTGTATCATCTTATAAAGTACAGAAACCAGCAGATAGATGTTAATTACAGATACCTGTATCATATTACAAAGTACAGAAACCAGCAGATAGATGTTAATTACAGATCCTGTATCATCTTATAAAGTACAGAAACCAGCAGATAGATATTAATTACAGATACCTGTATCATCTTATAAAGTACAGAAACCAGCAGAAGAGAACAAGAACAATTTTGAAATATTTATCTACTTACAGAACTCTGACATAATTATCCACAGTCTGAACACTGACATAATTATCTACAGTCTCAACTCTGACATAATTATCTGCACACTGAACTCTGACATAATTATTTACACACTGAACTCTGACATACGTATCTGCACACTGAACTTTGACATAATTATCTACAGTCTGAAAGCTGACATAATTATCTGCACACTGAACTCTGACATAATTATCTACAGTCTGAACACTGACATAAGTATCTGCACACTGAACTTTGACATAATTATCCACAGTCTGAACACTGACATAAGTATCTAACTCTGACATAGACATTAATCACCTTCACAGACAACACTCAGTGATTACAATGGAACATGAACATATTAAATACAATATTTCTACAGCATAACATTATATATACTGACACGATTTAAAAACTGTCCATAGTATACAAAGCTGTTTTTACCCTTATGTTCCTAAACCTGTCTGAACTCTCATGAAATATTCAATGAAATCTTTCTAATGTGGTGAAATATTAGAAATATGATTTGTTTATCATTTAATGCTAGTAAAATGTGAATCATGTTATCTTGTCAATTTTTAACATGCGTCTGTTCCCCATGTACAGTTTTTAAATCACATCAGTATACATAAATATATAGCACTAATAGCATTAATAGTGAGAATACACTACAGTTCTAGCCCAACATAAAATAATGACTTTATTATAATTCCAGTAAGTGTCCACATTGACACAAGCCTATCACTTCTTTCAACATACTTTAATAAATCAAGCTCAGTTTACATATAAAGTCATTCCGATTCTTCATGTACTGATTACTTCACATGAGTGAATAAACACTTCTGTGGTCAATGTATAAAATATCATAAAACGGAACCCAGATCACAAGATAGAACTAATTATCTCCACATTTCTGTAAATTCAGAATTTAATTTAAAAATCAAAACAAAAAATAAAATGCGTAAAATAACTTACATAATATTTAAGTCAACAATATACACAATAATGTCCAATAAAATGCTGGTAAATAAAAAAGAAAGAAGAACAATATAATAATGTTACAATTCCAGCAATCACTCAAATGCTCACCTTTACCACACTATATACACTATAATACAGTATAATCATAGACATAGAGTATTACAAGATGTTGTATATATCAAGAAGTTGGCATATCACCAGGAGGTTATTTTTAGTTACAATGTATGATTCTACCTGCTGTGGTATAATAACGTACGCACAGAACCAATATGATAATCAGTTCAATATGATAGATCTATACATCCCAACCTTGGTAAACTCTAACTTGGAACATGGTAAACAAACATAACAGCTTACAGAGAGAGCAGACCAGTAAGGTTTCAGGTGGAAATATTATAAAGCAGTTTGACAAATAGAGTTGGTTTTAAAAGCATTTTGTAGATATTAGTCATAAGTGATGATATTTCAAATTGATATAAAGATTAAACAGAAGGAATTTGTGAAAAAAAGAACAAAAAATTTCATTTCTCTAATACTGATTTTGTAATTCAATTCAAACTAGAACTATCACAGGTGATTAAATAGCCCCCGTAGAGCCCCCCCCCCCTTTTAAAGGCTTAATAACTTAGAACAAGCCATTCAGGAGAAGGGCACACAAGATTTTGTTGACAGACAAATAAAAAAGGGGACATAACTCCATGCAAATAAATCTGAATAATTCGTTTTTAAAATATGCGCAAGTAGACCTAATGCATAAAGTACTGGCAAAGTTTTATTAACATCAAACATGCCATTTCCAAGAAGAAGTACACACAAGATTTTGTCTTTAGACAAATAAAAAAGGGGTACAACTCTGAGAGAATATATCCAAATATCTTTTTTTAAATATGCACAGGCAGATCTAATGCCTAATGTACTGGTAAAGTTTAACAAACATCCAACAAGTAAAACATCTTATCTTCAAACTAATGCAGGGTTTTCACTGGACATCAATGGAAAGTCAAAAATGGCCATTGGCTGATGAAAATTCTATTGTAAATTTGACCCTCTGGTACAAATCCTCAAGAGTCAAAAGCTTTATTATCTGATTTCAAGAGTCAAAGTGCTGTTTTAATGGTCAAATGAAAGCCCTAAAATGGTTATGTATTCAGATGTTCTTCCTTTAAAACAAGACAATTAACAGATTAAACAAATGCACACATTTAAGGGTCTTTTCTCAGCATTTTGGGAACATGACCCGACCCCTAGAGTTGGGAATTTTCACAACATTTTGGACAAAATTGGGAAAAAATCACATTGTATACAAAAACTTAAAATAATGAAATAAAACTAAAAATAGCAAATATGCTTATTTTTATTTTTAGATATTGATAACCTTGTTATTTAAATGATTTAGAAATTCAATAAACATTTGAACTGCTGTAATTTTTTTTTTTTTGCTTTTTTTCGTATTTGAAATGGGAATTTTTGCCGTGCAATTGGGAATGCGGCCGAATATCAGTCATCAAAACAACCCAAAATAAACCCTGCACAATGATAAAGAACTTCAGTCTTAAAATGGTTTTGTTAGCATGGAAGTTAGGAGACAAAATTTACAAATGTGATACAAACTATATTCACTACATTAACAGTGTTAAGTACTGACATTAATTTTGCAGATGCCCAGCTATCACACTCACTCATCAATTACATTAGGTAGTGCCAGTTTAACAAAGTAAGAATGAAGTTGTACTACTATTATGAAAATACTTATTAATAGTATGACTGAAAATCTGATATAGAATTTATTTATAAATAGTCTTAATATAATGATATGCTCTTAATATAATGATATGCCAAATCATATTAAGTTTGCACAGAAATTGAAATTGGCATATTTGATGCGAGCTCTGGAAGCAATGGCATACTTCTAGACAGTGAGTTGAGAGGTCCTAAAATTATGAAAAATCTTGATTCAAACTCAAAGATGTTTTGTTTTCCTTGTTTACAAATTATACTACATGACAACCACATTGAGATTCTATTATTTATCAATCTAAATACAGAAAAATATAACTTTCAAATTAGTTAAAAAGAAACATGACGTTATGTCAAAAGATCTATAATGTATTTATCTAACCCAACATGCAAAATAATGTTACAAACATGGCCCCTTTAGATCCATTTATTGATTATTATAAACACAACAAATTTATGCTTTCTAACATATATGTTAATATAAATGTTTAATCTCTGATCACAACTTTATAAGCTAAATTTACACGAAAGGCAAAACCAATAACAACTTGGAATGACTAATAAATCAAATATTCATCACTAATTCAATGAATCAAGTTAGATGTCAGTTGGTCCAACTAATTAGACTGTTTGTGACGGCGCGACTTTTTTTTATTTGGTCCTGTCCTGCACAGTCTAACAAAGAAATGCATACTTGTGCTCTGTAAATCCCCAATCAAAACATGTTGGGCACGATAACTACAATATTTCTTTTTTATTTGTGAACAATCTTAACTGTTTGGTAGAAGATAGGCAATATGTTCATAAACTCATACAAGCATAAAATATTCCAACACACCTTTTCTGAAAGGTGCTTTAATGCTTTGTTTCTCTCTACTATTTCTCTAGATATGGAAAACAAAACCGGTGTAAAGGCAGACTACTGCTAGTGTCGAGGTAGATATCTATCAATGTTATGCCATAACTTATGGTAAAACCTTCATATTTAAGTTTTTAACCATCGCAGGTGCAGTCCCAAAGAGCAAATCAACACAGCTGAATTAAATTTTATACTTGAAATGCACACCTAACGCAGCAGTTGTATAAAGTGGAAAATTTCAAACATCACGATAGGGTAAAACATTATGGCCACTTGTGCACTGCACGCTACGAAAAGTTTAAGTCATTTTTTTTATTTTTTACGTAATTCGTGTTTCTGCGCATAAATATGCAATTCTTTGTAAGGTTGAGATGATGGCCCTTCCAAATTCATTCACGAAATCAGTCAACTAGAAAGCCGAATAATTCAATAAGTAAGGCTAGATGTTAGTAAACGGTCAACAGTTTGTTTGTATATAAGCAATAAGTCCACGTAGAGATTCATTCAAACATCTAATGCTTGTAAGGATAAGGATAAGTTTTAAATAGAATACACATATATACAATACAGACAAAAAAATACTAATTAAAAATACCATAAAAGGAGTATCTTCACTCAGATTCCCGCAGGGTGCAGAAGTTCTGAGATCTTCTGCGAATTTTTCCGCGCATATATCATATAAAATATTATATAATGAAGTGTTAGACATCCTTATGATATTTTGGTGTAAATAATAGAGACAAATTATACCTGAAAGTACGTTAAACTGTAAAAATCCTAGATAGATTAGTAATCTCCAAATAAACCGGAAGTACTTAGTGACCGTGACCTTTGTCGGTTACAGGGAATAATAACACGTTGTGAGAAAACTTATGAGCAGGCTACAGACGACTAAATTTTGCTTAACAATCAAGCCCTAATATAACTCGATTTAATTGATTGTATCGAATTAAGGGGCGAAGCACCCGATGAAAGATGGACACTCGGCTAATGATGTCTGTAACTAGCAGTATAATTACTGTATTACTCATAATGAAACCTGATTTATCAGTGACTTCCAGGAAATTCTGGATGACAACCAAGACAGGATGGTGACTCTGAATAGACAGCTGACATATAGAAACAGATTAGTAAGTGGCATAAAGTGGGTTGGCACCCCACTTTATAGTCTCCTTGAGGATACAACCAACATCTAGCTAAGACAGCAAAGGACAAGCAATACCTCAGGGCTTTCCGAGAGGGGGAATAGGATGTAGGGCCCAACCGGACGACTAATACGGAAACGACCTGGAACGAAATTCGGACTGCTAATTATACAAATGCTTTAGTCAAAGTGGGAAGATGTGCAAGATTCAGAAAGGTTTGAAGATCCATCGGGCAAAGAGCGGGTGTCAAGATGTGAGTAAACAGAAGCAAAGCACAGTCAAGGCTGGTAACATGAGGGGGATATCTGAACAAGTGACCAACCACAGTTCTAGAAGTCTCTCAGCTCCTGTTTTCTCACTGATAGAGGGATAGTCTATCTGCATCCGAGACAGAAACTATTCCCGATGATGTCACCTGCACCAAGAACACATCAGCCTAACGTTTCAGACACTAAACATACACCCATTGGAATGTACATCAATATTATATTATATGCTTATTTGGTAAGATATACATTACAAGATCGATCATCCAAAGTCAATTCATTGTAAATTAGTAAAATATTCAAAATGCATCATTAGTCTAGGGTCAGTAAATTACCCGATCTATGTATCAGTTCTGGCCTGATATATACATATTCCAACGGGTGTATGGTTAGTGTCTGAAATGTTGAAAGCTTTGGGTTATTAGAATCAATGTTTGAAAATGTAAACACTGATCAACAGATCAACTATACGAACGTCTTCTGTATATACAAGGCTTTTGTATCATGCACCACATAGATGAATAAAATCATTACAACATTTAAAAGAAACAATAGATATTAAGGCTCATTCACATATATCCTTTATATTAGTGCCATCTAAAATAAATCAGTGAAGTGTGATATGTGTATGCACAAAGGGTAATATATATGATGAATGATGTGAATAATGTATAAAGCGAGACATGGACATCTGTAAACTGTGATATGTATACAGTGTAATATGTACAAGTATAATGTATATATGTATGAAGTGTGATATTTGTATTCATAAAGTATGAAATGCATAATGTATGAAGTGTGATATATACAAAGTGTGATATTTGAATGTATTAAGTGAGATATACGCATGTATCAAGTGTGATGTGGTATGCACATATAAAGTGTTCATTGTACAGTGTGAAGTGTATAAAGTGAGATATGCGTAAAGTTCAATACGTTTAAAATTTGATACGTACATCAATGTGTACAACATATAATATATAGTGTGGTATATTTATGTATAAAGCATGATATACATCTATAAATTGTGCTATATACAAAGTATGTATAATTACAAAACACCAGTGTACAACCAGGTATGTATCACTATAAACATACACACCTGCATACAACCAGGTATATATCACTATAAACATACACATCTGTGTACAACCAGGTATATCTCACTATAAACATACACACTTGTATAGAACCAGGTATATGTCACTATAGACATACACACTTGTATAGAACCAGGTATATGCCACAATAAACATACACACTTGTGTAGAACCAGGTATAAGTCTATAAACATACACATCTGTGTACAACCAGGTATATCTCACTATAAACATACACACTCGTATAGAACCAGGTATATGCCACAATAAACATACACACTTGTGTAGAACCAGGTATAAGTCTATAAACATACACACCTGTGTACAACCAGGTATATCTCACTATAAACATACACACTCGTATAGAACCAGGTATATGCCACAATAAACATACACACTTGTGTAGAACCAGGTATAAGTCTATAAACATACACACCTGTGTAGAACCAGGTATATACATGGAATAGTCATCATGAAGAATTATAAATATATAGACACAAATCATTAACTTTTTATTCTATTACTTTTTTGTACAATTAAAACAAGAATCAATAAATACAAAACATAATATGTTTGATCTAGGAATGCTAGGAGTATATAAGTTCAGAATTGATTTCACACAAAATATCCCTGATTACATTTGTACATATAACGATAAAAGTTGAAGTCTTCAACAATTCGTTGTAATACAAAGATTCACAAGCAACAACCAGAATTTGATTAAAATGCTGAGTACACAACAACCCAATATAAAACCAAAAAATTAAGATGACTGAAATGTTGAGAATAATGACAATGATCAACAAGAGCTAGGTGAGGATACGAATCAAGACAGAGATGAGAAATCTGATAAGATTGAAGATGGGGAGAGACCTGAACAAACTACAGATACTGACATCACTGGGATAGAACCAAAAGCACTGTCTCATAAAACAAGTAGAAAGTTGAACCACTGTCTCATAGAACAAGTAGAGTGTTACCTTAAGTATACAGTGATGGTGTAATGGTTTCACATACCTGTCAAAAAACAAGCCTGTCACAAATACAAAACATTAACATTAGTAGGTGGTGCTGTAAATCACTCTTGCATACCTGAGAGTTGACTATGGGGTTGACACGACATTGACAAATAGATTAAACAATATTTGCCTGGAGTAATTACAACACGTGTTAAAACCAGTATCTTCAGTTTGATGTTGGATTGTCATACATGATCTAAACATGAAGTCACCTGACCCCATGCCATGATAACAACAAGATACAGATCATTCATAAACCGATTTGTACAAATTATGACTTTTCTTCCACATCTAGATTTGCTGGCAGGTTGTATAACAATAAACGTGTTGGTTCAGACAGAACATAAAATGATGCAAAGTTGCAAAGTTAACAAGAGTCAAATTAGGTGAGTTGAAGCATTCAGTGAACAGTTGAGTAATAAACAGGTACATGATAGAAGCACCTACACTCATAATTCTAGGTTGTATGCATGCATTGTAGCAGATTATGTCAGGATACTGTAAATGAATGAACATAATAAATCTATACATCAAACCAACACTTTATAAGGAATACACAACAGTGCCATACAATTTTCTAAAGTGGATGTAGCACTGGTTAAACAATATATAACACGAATAATAAAAATAACATAACATCAGTAAACACTGAATCATAGACAACATGATTACATCAGTAAACACTGAATCATAGACAACATGATTACATCAGTAAACACTGGATCATAAACAACATGATTACATCAGTAAACACTGAATCATAAACAGCATGATTACATCAGTAAACACTGAATCATAAATAACATGATTTAGAAATCAGGTCTTCAATATAACGGAAAATTTCTTAACTGACTTCCCCGTAACAAGAATCGACAGTAGATCTACATTTCAATAAACTTCAATACAAACTCCCCAAATGAATGTTCTGAAGGAACCCAGTATAGATTGTTTACAGTAAGTCATTAACAACAAGTTTACCAGTATAGATTGTTTACAGTAAGTCATTAACAACAAGTTTACCAGTATAAATTGTTTAGAGTAAGTCATTAACAACAAGTTTACCAGTAAAGATTGCTTACAGTAAGTCATTGACAACAAGTTTACCAGTAAAGATTGTTTAAAGGAAGTCATAAACACCAAGTTTTCCAGTATAGATTGTTTACAGTAAGTCATTAACAACAAGTTTTCCAGCAGCGGTCCGTGTCACATCTAGCACAGACTTGGTTGGCTGGAAGCTTCTGTTGATAGATTTCATTTTGAGTTGAACACTCACTTGATCCAGCACGTTACAAAGTCGACGAATTAAAAGTTCAGCCACATGTCGTGACCCCTGAGCAGCTAACTGTCGTTTAGACAGTCTCACAAGTCGGTGGTCCTTTAATGTAAAAACATAAAAAATTACTTTATTTTGCAATAAACCTGTGCTTGCTTTAAAATCAGATAACAAACTGAATGCTGCAGTATCATAGGACAGTCCACTCCACTAAGACCAAGATCGTTTTAGGGAGATACTGTATATAACAAGGTGTTTTTCAAAGTCCCGGCCATTTCCCTTCTTTGTCAATATGTTATTTCTATCAGTACAAAGAGTTGTCTATAGCATGAATATCGACTACAGCAAGGTCTTTTTATCTGCCCAATGCAAATTTTACACAGGTATAATGAGATTGTCGATAATTTGACTGTTTTTTACAACTCTCTGGTGATGTATAATGGCCAGATATAGCGATAATGAACAGAGTTGAATGTAATGTGTGAAAGTGTCGTATTGTCACATTAAGGAAAAAAACTTTATCAGAGGATGTGCTCCTGCATCTTGACATCGTAGAAAATTCATCCGTGATCGTAAAACAAAGAATTCTAAACAACATACTAAATACTACATCGTATTTAGTGGTTCATAACAGACTATAACATGTAACTATAACCGCTGCAAGCCACATTTTTCTTATGTAGTAAAAGGATAAATGAATATTAATTATTAGATATGCGGTTGTACGTGTGTTTTAGTGACATACTTAAAGTAAAGTAACTTTACAGGTCTTATATTAACTTTTCCTTTTATATAGTGACTTTGAGGATAATTAATACTCTTCAAATAGGAGTAAATTGAACTTCCAGTAAATTGCTTTCATTGTCACTATAGATTCCCTTTTGGCACTAATTAATCCTTTTGTGGTGCAAATTTTAGTCCCATATCTCACACAAGACCCGGTTATAACGAGGTACTCACCGTGGTCCTGACGATCTCGTTATTAGCGGAGTAGACTGTATGTTGATTGAACATTTATATGTATACGTGCAAGATAAATGTATGATAAGTGTTAGATAAACATATGATATGTGTAAGATATATGTATGATATGTGCAAGATATATGTATGATATGTGCAAGATCTATGTACGATATGTGCAAGATAAATGTATGATATATGCATGATATGTGCAAGATATATGTATGACATGTGCAAGATATATGTATGATACATGCATGATATGTGCAAGATTTATGCATGATATGTGCAAGATATATGTATGATATATGCATGATATGTGCAAGATATATGCATGATATGTGCAAGATATATGTATGATATATGCATGATATGTGCAAGATATATGTATGACATGTGCAAGATAAAAATGTACGATACATGCATGATATATGAATGATATGTGCAAGATATGTGTATAATATGTCTTATGTATGATATGTGTATGGTATGCGTATGATATCTGCATGATATATGTATATGTATGGTATTTGTACAGTTACGTGTAGTAGATAATTTGTTGTGTTATTCATTTGTAAGTTATTTTATAATACAAACCTTCATCTGGGCAATAACGATACTCTTTAGATGTACAGTATGTTGATCAATATCTTCACCTTGTGATGCCAGACATGTATTAGCTTCATCTTCAATTGTCTGAAACAATAATACTAGAATAATTTCTAGTTTGAACGTGTTTAAACAAAGCAATTAAATCCCCGGCAGCGAAAGAGTTAACAAGGTTTTCCAGTGATTTGACCTGGTGACATAGTTTGTGACCCCAGATGACCCATGTTTGAACCTGTCCAAGATATCAGTAAGACAAACATTCAGACAAGGTTTGTCAAAAATCCAATCAAGACTGTAGCCTTCAGAGTGTTCGCAAGGTTTAACAGGGCTTTGACATGGTGACTTAGTTTGTGACCCCAGATGACTTATGTTCAAACTTGTCCAAAACATCATTGGCAAACCTTCTGACCAGGCTTGATGAAGATTCACTCAAAAGTGTGACCTCTAGAGTGTTAACAACCCTGTGATTAATGATTTCTTTTATCGGTTGCATTAGCTAATGGAGTAATCGTTAATTACATGCGAAGATAATGATCTGACAGTTTTATTAATTGCCTGCTTAGAAAAAAACACAGTAAGAGTTATTTTTTAATAAAGATTGTCCACTTATATGAAGACGGTATTTTGTAGCAGACATGCTTACCTAGGGAATTATGTCTCAGAATTTTGACTTTTGTCTTCATTTTTTATCTATGGCGTATTACATAATTGTCAGCGGGGTTCAGGCTATGGACTTTCCATTCAGTCATATATTGAATGAATGGAGGATGTTATCAAAAATATGAGACACAGTTCCCTGCATGATTCATATTATAGAGCTTATTATTGTCATATATCCATATAATATATAACAATATATATTATACAGGGTAGTTATCATTGTTCAAAAACATGCTAATTACATGTGATACTGGTTTATAGAAGACCAACCAAGTATAATATTTGTTTCAAACCACTTGCAATGGACTCTGTACTGTGGTTTTAATTATAATTATGATTATGATTTACTTTTTTAAAACTATAAATTGGTGAAATATGATATGACAAATAGCCAGTGACACTACCATAACCCTGTGTTGTTGGCCAGTAAATTATAAAAAGTCACAAATCAGGTTTCATAAAGCACGACCTTATCTATCACACTTTTAAAAGACCATTCTATTATATCCATTACCTATCAGCAGACTTTAGACCAGCAAAGTCATTACTACAATATAAAGAGTAGACTTACCTCATCCAGATGGTTGAGTAAATCAGGCACGACACCTTTCAGTGCATGTTTCTGACTGAGATGTAAGGACTCAAAAATAAGTTGTCGTATATAAACCTGTGCACTGACTATAGCCTGAAATCACACAATGTAACACTGAAACAAACCTGCACTAAACCACAAAACAATTGATGTTATTTCATCATTTTCTCAACTTTTTTCATCATCTCAATACATGTATTTTATTTTTCAATATAAGTATAAATAATTCTTCACAGATTTGTTTCGATCGTGTGTGTTTGTTTATGAATACTTCAATGATAACCTGTCACCACAAGAGAAATATAAACATAATTATGGTTTAATTAATTTTGAATAGTATGTTTATCATAATTTATTTATGAACACAAACATGATTACTCAAGATATACTAGTATGGTTATCATAATTTGTTTTCACACAACAATGTCTGAATTTCCTTTACTATGGATTATCTGAAATGATATTTTAGAGCTGTAAATTTTTGACAATTGAGGTTCTACCAAACATAACAAATACATTATGTACTTACATGTTTATCTACTATTCTCTGTATATATTCTAGGATCTGTGGTCCAGCAGACTCACTCAACTTTCTTTTTAATCCTTTGAATATGTTTATATTCTCTAAATAGAAGTCACTCTTAGCCTGTGAAGAAATACACATGGTATAAAATATGAAGTAAATCATTTTCAAAGAGTAAAAACGACTTTAAATAAATCACCTGTACTAATCAGTGTTTAATTAGTGTACAATACAGATAACTCTTAGAGTTGGTAGTCATTAATAAACAAACTTACAACATCTTTCTTTAATAGAAGTCATAAACATACTTTGAGATAATTTTTACATAATTTATGTTGCGTGTTGGTTTCTGTTGATTCTAGTAATTTCTTCACAGACGGTAGTTTTAACACCAGTGTAGAGAAATAATCTGACAGATCATCCTGTAAATATAATGTCATGATTTGTAACTCTTGTAAGACTAAACAGTATCTTATTGAAGAAACTTTTCAGGTCTTGTAAGACTAAACAGTATCTTACTGAAGAAACTTTTCAGGTATAATAACATTTATGTTAAGAAGTGGAGTTATTGATAGAATTGTGTGTAGCAGTAAAATTACATTTGTGTCATCCATAAATAACATAAAATTTAAATTACCCCAAATTAAAATTTAAACACACCTAATATTCACACTTGTGTTTCAGTCATATACACTAGTAATTCAGTCATACACACCTATGTTCCAGATATACACACCTATGTTTCAGATATACACACACATATATGATTCAGATATACACACCTATGTTTCAGATATACACACATATATGATTCAGATATACACACCTATGTTTCAGATATACACACCTATGTTTCAGATATACACACACACATATCATTCAGATATACACACCTATAATTCAGACATACACACCTACGATTCAGATATACTCACCTTTATCCAGATATACACACTAGTAATTAAGATATACACACCTATGATTCAGATATACACACCTATGATTCAGATATACACACCTATGATTCAGATATACACACCTATGTTTCAGATATACACACCTATGATTCAGATATACACACCTATGTTTCAGATATACACACCTGTGATTTAGCTAACACTTTTGTATTACTACCATCTCCTGAGGATCGACTTCCGTCTTCAAGACTTTCAACAACTTCCTGATACTGTAAAATAGTATAAATCATTTAAGAAGTATCAATCAGCAGTTAAAATGTGTTGATTACGCTTTTATACAGAATTATGAAAGTTATGAAAGCAATCAAAGGACACTGTCACCATCAGATAACTGAATCATATAACATCAGATAACTGAATCAGATAACATCAGATAACTGAATCATATAACATCAGATAACTGAATCAGATAACTAAATCAGATAGCTGAATAATATAACATCAGATAACTGAATCAGATAACATCAGATAACTGAATCATATAATATCAGATAACTGAATCATATAACATCAGATAACTGAATCAGATAACATCAGATAACTGAATCAGATAAAGTATTTCTCTGCTTTATGACAAAAAGTATTTACCCAATGGTAAAATAATTAAAAATTTGCAAAAAATAACTAACAGTAAATTCTGATTTAAATATAAATTCTGTGCTCACTGAGAATTTCTATTAAATAAAATAATCGTACAAAACAACAAGAAGCCCTATATCAGGAGGATAGCCAGGTATCTATTATGGGGAACTGTATCCTAGAATTACACTTATTTAACATCCTGTCAATTATCCATAGAATCAGGTAAAACTATTCTGACAGATGTTCATAAATTAAAAGTGAGTTAAAATTGCCAGGTACTGAGTTTATATAAACAGCATGGTAAGTACAGCACACTGCACCTTGGACAGTTGGTTGTTTATCTTGCTTTGTAATTGTGTGATCACAACATCAATCGTCATCAATTCTTCAAAAATATCTAATTTGTTATCTGTCACCTCTGAGTTCATTTCTTCCTTCACTTTAGCTACTTGATTATCCACCACAAATTGTCTGCACAGTTTACAAACATGTAGAAGTAAAGATATCTCAGGTTCTACTTCTGGACTCTGGATAACAAACAGGTACAGCGAAACATCAATCAAGGTATGTACACAGAACATCCGCTAAATGTAGATACAATTAACACAACATCAAAGCTGACCAATGGTATAACTTACATTTCTTTTTTTTTAATCCAGAAATAAGTAAAAACATGGAAAATAAACCAATAAACATGAATCAAAGTGTTTGTGTTCCACTGTGAAGATTTTAATTTGGATATTATCTTCAACATTATTAATTTTGTATCTCACCTCAGACCTTACATGAGGACATGGTTAGATGTTTCCACTCTTCCTGCTATACGTATTGATAAACAATGTAAAATTGAACACAAGCAATATCTTGTACTAACCCCAACAACTTTGATGACGGCAAGTTGTGCTTCTACCTGAGATTTGTTCAGTGCAGTATCTGGTATATACACCAACAGTTCTTTATGTACACATTGCTTACATAAAACTTTACCACACAGCTTACAACTGTACCTCTTCTTCATAAGGCTGAATCCTGATGTACAATTCTGGCATTTCTCAGACAAACTTTCCAACTACAAACAAAGTTACTTTCTTCAGTTGATATTTGTATCACTAGAAGTGCTAAGATAACATAAAATAAAACAAGAAAATTTCCTTTTTTTTAAGATCTTGAATTAAAATCTATTTGTTGGTTTAAAAAACAATTATGAGTAACATGTAAAATACTAAGCAAGTAGAAGTTTGTACAACATACAAGTATAACATACAAGCATAATGTACCGACCAGGTGGAACACACAGTTTGTATAACACACAAGTATAAAGTACAAGTATAACACACAAGTATAACACACAAGTATAAAGTACAAGTATAACACACAAGTATAACATACAAGCATAATGTACCGACCAGGTGGAACACACAGTTTGTATAACACACAAGTATAAAGTACAAGTATAAGACACAAGTATAAAGTACAAGTATAATGTACAAGTATAATGTACAAGTATAAGACACAAGTATAACACACAAGTATAAAGTACAAGTATAATGTACAAGTATATCACACAAGTATAAAGTACAAGTATAATGTACAAGTATATCACACAAGTATAAAGTACAAGTATAATGTACAAGTATATCACACAAGTATAACACACAAGTATAACGTACAAGTGTAATGTACAAGTATATCACACAAGTATAAAGTACAAGTATAATGTACAAGTATATCACACAAGTATAAAGTACAAGTATAATGTACAAGTATATCACACAAGTATAACACACAAGTATAACGTACAAGTGTAATGTACAAGTATAACACACAAGTATAAAGTACAAGTATAATGTACAAGTATATCACACAAGTATAAAGTACAAGTATAATGTACAAGTATATCACACAAGTATAACACACAAGTATAACGTACAAGTGTAATGTACAAGTATAACACACAAGTATAAAGTACAAGTATAATGTACAAGTATATCACACAAGTATAACACACAAGTATAACGTACAAGTGTAATGTACAAGTATAACATACAAGTATAACGTACCGACCAGGTAGAAGATTGTATAACGTACAAGTATAACACACAAGTATAACATACAAGTATAACGTACAAGTATAATGTACAAGTATAACATACAAGTATAACGTACCGACCAGGTAGAAGATTTCTGCCAACTCGGTGTTGATATCAATACTTTCATTTCCTGAATTGTTCTCTTCATTTCTGAAGATCCAACAGATTTCATAAAACCTTCAGTGAGTCGAGTGCACTCTTTGCTCAAATCCAGTCTGAATGATACATAACATACACAAAACAGATCTTTTTACCAAACAGAAATTTAGAACACAAGCCTATATAAACCCCTGATAACAGTCTATGAAAACATCCATACAAAACATGTTCCTAACCTCATCAACATGACATGATATATAAGCTGGAAGACATTTGATGTGTAATCTGTAAGAAGTCTACAACCAAACAATGATTTAAACCTTTCTAATGGATAATTAATACACTAAACATTACATCTTAGTAATACAGTTTATATTATTCTACTCTTGTTTACCTTTCTCTGGAAGACTTAGATAATCTCATTCTTCCAACTTCATCAGTCAACTTCCTCTCACTTCCATACTTTTTCATCTTATTAAAAAAGTCTGTTAAGTTACGAACTTGTAAATCATTGTCACCTCCCTCCTCAAAACAGACACCACAGACCTTAAACATTGTAAACCATACACAAAGAATAAACACCATAAACAGTGTGCTCACACTGAACATACACCCATGAAATTCACCTTATGCATGTATTTAGTCATATTTCACTTTCAAAAGACATGTTCTTCATGAATTTTTATACATCTAGAGAGCTTCAATGTACATTCCAGTTTCTACATGACCAGTTCTCAGTAAAATGGAATTCTAGGATACATGTCGCAAAGTAACCATTGAAGATATGACTGAGTCCTGACCTATGTGAGCTGATCTAGACTGGTACCAGAACACTGAGTCCAGACCTATGTGAGCTGATCTAGACCAGTACCAGAACACTGAGTCCTGACCTATGTGAGCTGATCTAGACTGGTACCAGAACACTGAGTCCTGACCTATGTGAGCTGATCTAGACCGGTACCAGAACACTGAGTCCTGACCTATGTGAGCTGATCTAGACTGGTACCAGAACACTGAGTCCTGACCTATGTGAGCTGATCTAGACTGGTACCAGAACACTGAGTCCTGACCTATGTTAGCTGATCTAGACTGGTACCAGAACACTGAGTCCAGACCTATGTGAGCTAATCTAGACTGGTACCAGAACACTGAGTCCTGACCTATGTGAGCTGATCTAGACCGGTACCAGAACACTGAGTCCTGACCTATGTGAGCTGATCTAGACCGGTACCAGAACACTGAGTCCTGACCTATGTGAGCTGATCTAGACTGGTACCAGAACAGAGGAGTGATTCACTGTGACTCAGAATTAAATCCCATGATAAAACAAGCCTGAAGATCATGTGGTCAGAATTTAATTATGAGAAGTAAGACTGTACCTATTTTGTTTGTGTAGAAGAAATCAGAAGGTATAAGTAATAAAAAAATAAACCAACAGTAAAACAACTCCATGGAAACTTCGATCAACAAGTTGTAGTAAGATATTTAACTTAAATGTTACCTTGTATAATTTTCCATTAGGATCATAATGTGCCAGAAAACTTAACCTACGTCTGTACTGAACACAGATGCTACAGAACACTTCGCCGCACCGTCGACAATGATGCTTTCGCTCAAGTAGTGTAAACTTTTTACCACATTTATGATTTGAACAACCTGTTCTGCTTTCTGATGGCTTCCAATGTCTTCGTGTGATTTCTGTTCATGTAAAGATTCAGTCTCCTTAACATTGCAACCTTAGAGTAACACTTCTATCACAGTAAAATGATCATCAAACAATTTCTCATAAAACAGGTTTTTTGGGCCGTTTTGACGACTGATATTTGGTCGCGTTCCAAATGGCAAAAAAAGTTTTTTTCCAATTGCAAGGCAAAATTCCCAATTCAAATGAGAAAAAAAAATGAAAAATAAAATTAAATTTAGAATCAGCATCTTAAAAACAAAAATAAACATATTTGTTATCTTTTTGGTTTAATTTGATTATTTTAAGTAATTTTATAAGGTGTGACTTTTTCCCAATTTGTACAAAAATGCCATGAAAATTCCCAATTCTGGGGGTCGGGTCATGTTCCCAAAATGTTGAGAAAATCCCTGTAAAATCTTGTCTATTCTATCCACATGATGCGGTACAAAGCATATAATATTAAGAAAAATCAGTATCACAAATCAAAGACTGCTCTAACCAAACTATAATATATATTTGTACAAGAAGTTAGATGAATAGATTCAGTGTAGTCTGCTAAAATCTAGAGAATGAGATTAATTCTCCTGAAAATAACACTCATACCAGTTGTTCTAGTGTTGGAAATTATCAATGATGTTAACACACTTGAGCTTAAGAATTTTGTAATGAAAACAGTAGCTCTAATACTATTAGTATTATGATAGTTTTCAGTTTGAGATACCTGTAAGTGTTTCAGCATAATCTTCAGAATCAAATGTTGTTACCTCCCAGTCAAGGTCCGTCATTTCTCCCTAAGATCTGTCTAAACATACCTGTCAATAAATATAACGTTGCTTTGTGATTTACATATTTTTTTTCTTTTGGTAAATCGACTTGCCAACAAATTCATTTCGTGTTTAACGTTCTTAACGTTCGCCAGTTAACAAAATTTGGTCACCATTAATTTAATCTTACCTGGCATGCGCTTATTGCTGGAATTATTCTCAACTAGACTTTCTCTAAAGGTTCATTCACATGACTAAATATTGAAACGAAAGTAAAAAGTTTCCGGGTAGGATGAGGATAAATTCCAGTCCGTCATATTTTGAACGCTTAATTTACGCAATGCTCGTTTTTCGATAAATGCCATTTTATCTTATATATGAAAAATAATGATATTAAATATGTTGTAATAACTTTGATTTAACGTCGGAAGAATAAGCGGTTAATTTTATTTTCCAAATGGACCAGGACTAACAGGTACGCATTTATAGTGGTGTCGCGATATAAACACCGAGCACCTGCTGTTTACGGACAATTACGAATTTCATCGAAATACAACTTATCCAATCAACGGATAGCTTTCAGCAAACCCGTTACGGAGTTGTTGCCAGGAGATGTAAACCAACATGGCGGATTTGTGTTCTTGAATCCGTTCATTATTGTTTTGTTGGCAGATTTAATTTCTTCTTTGGATAATAATATCTAATTACTAGGAGTAAAGGTAATTAATGCAATTTATACATCGCTTTTAATCTTGTCACACATGTCTGTCGAAAAAATATCATTTTTGGTAACATTGGAACGTTGCCCGATAAATATGCGTTTTCGTGTTTTATAAGCTATGTTATAGACAGGCATACGGACAGAAAGACATACATATCCCTATTAAGTCTACTATCTTCGGTCATTGTCTTGCAGTCATTGGCAGTCAGAAGTATCAAACTTTTCAAATTTACTTCACAACAGAATAAAGAGAAGAGAAAAACATTAGCCCAATAAACCACTAATTTGTGACAGTTTAACATGTTTCAGTGACAGTAACATGATCAGAATGCATATATCAAAGTATTTTAAAGCTCTGAAACACATTTGTCAATGGTACTTAAGGTTGTTTTTATTAAAAAAGTGTAATGCATGAAACTGGTTTCTTTCAAAGAAAGCAACTTTGTTCTCATCCAGATCTAAAATAATGTATTAATTATATTCAGTTTGTTTTGTAAGTCAAGTTTTTTTTGTTTTATCAGGCTATTTGTATGTTTTCTGTAATCAGCTTAAATTTTACCACGTGCAGAGACTGCAGTAATATTGCAGTGTATTTTTTCAATTTTGGGAAAGGGTCTGGGTCTTGTTCCGTTGGGAAAAAAATGTGCAGTGTGATGCCAAAATTGGGAGTTTTTAGTTCAAGAATTGGGGAAAAACGTCTTATTCTCGATTGGGATGGGTCCGTTTACTGGACTCAATCAAAGAAGGAAAAAAATCACTATTGTTTTTTCCATATCACATTATTTGCATGGCTTGTCTTCAAATAATTTAGCTACCATTATGCATGACCCTGCTGTCAATTGAATCATGTTTGTCTATGACTTATGCACAGTCTCTTGGTAAATGAATGCTGAATATGATAGAAATAAATTGTTTGAATTACGACGCAAATAACTTCAAAATTTTCAATATTATCTATTGTTTTGAAGTGCACAAATTATGTTTTGACTTGTGAATGGGACTTGTCTTCTTTCCAATTACTAGCCAACTGTTTCCAGGTTGAACTCCATCTGACTTACATTTAATTGTTCTTTAATTTTTTTATTTGTCTCCAAGCATTATGCAGGGTTTTTTTTATTACATTTTCTTTACAGCTGATGTAACCAAACTGCTGATGATTTTGAACAATTTCTGTATCTTTCAATTTAGTTTATTACAAACTTAATTTATATTATTCAGTGTTTAGAGCATTGAATTATTGTATATCAACTTACATATGCTCGTTTGTAATATTCTGACAATAACACATTTAATTAAAACCAAGACTTATCATGTTACTTCAGGGTCAGTAGGGAAGATGTCCTACGGAAAGCCCATCACTCATCAGAGCCTTAATGGCCAACTGAGTAGTCAGGCTAATGGGTCCCCTGCATTGAATACAGGAGCATCTCTGGATACTCAACTAAATGGAGGACCTAATGGTCCACTTGCTGGACTCAAAGCTGTAGACCCGGACCAGTTGAAATCAAGATTGTATTCATATGCTCCACAACAAGCTTCTGTTAATCCTAAGGTATTGAGGTTTAACCGTGTCACTCAGACTCAGGTTAGAAAGGCAAATATACCAACAGCACCAAAGTTGGAACCTGTGGTGAGTAAAGCAGGCTTGTTATGTTTAATTTAAGAACTGTTGTATGTTATTTAAAACCACATATATTTGGATTTGTAGTAGATCAACATGTATTTATAAAATATGTTTGTCATATGAGTACAATTTATACAAATGTAATCTTGTCATATACAGGAGATGATACTGTGTTTTATTTAGTCAAACATATAGTATGAATTTCACTTTGCAGCCAAGTTTACAAAAATACCAAGAGAGAAATCAGCCTGAATATATTCAGAGAAAGAATCGAGAGAGAATTGAAGCTGAAAAGTTTGCAAGAATGTCAGCTGATGAACCACAGAAGAAAAAGAAACGCTCTGTTGCTCCTCTTGAACGACCAGAGGGTGTTCCTCAATCACCATTACCAGAATTACCTGATGATTTAAAACAGAAACAAGAAGCCTTGGGTCCTCGCCAACCTACACCACCAAAGCAAAGCAAGACAAGTACACCACGAGGAAGAGTTCATGCTTCTGGTCCAATTATACCACCTTCTACAAAACCAAAAGGTGTGTGGAATTTTCTGTAATTTAACTGATATAAAAGAATTCATTGTAGACTACTATAAATCAACAACATTGCAAATATGAACACATCTCTTCATTAAAGGAGATTAATATCTAATGAAAATGTCATTTCATAATTTCAGTTTTAGAGACGTATGAAGGATTGAGGGACACTGGAAAAATCACGGACTTGATTAAAGAGAATGAGAAGATTGGATTCTTGTATCTTAGTCCTGCTGTACCTAAATCTTCTGTTGAATATCATTACTATAACCTGAAGTAAGTCTGTTTGTGAAACTTGGATCTAATCTTTTGTTTTCTGTAATACACTTAATTCAGATTTATTGTTACAGTTTTATTCAAATGTAAAATTTAACTTTAAAAAAATAATCATAGTCTAATTCAAAGTTACATATTAGTGTTATATTGTTATTTATGTTCTTCCAGTTAAATGTGATGCAAATATATGCATTTCCTTCCTGTATAAATATGTGTGTGTGTCTGATAATTTTTCTGTTATAGCGTTGAATAGTTTTAGATCTTTTGATTTAAATAATAAAAATTGTGAAGTTTGGACTGTTTAATTCTTATTAGTATTTGAGAACTGTTATAATTAATGATGTTGTGAAACATTTTATTATCAGGGTCGTAAACCATGAGAACATCAATAAGACAGATTATTGTACAATCAGCCAGAAAGGTGTTACTCGTATCAGAAATGATGACGAAACAGAATTTGTCACACTAGACAGATGGGAAGAGGAGTATGGATATTTCAAAAAAATTATCAAGGTATAAAACTCCTGCATCATATTCTAGTTTGTATTGAGTTTTCCAGCATGACATTTTTTATGTCTTATTTTACCACTAAACTCTACTTATTTAACCAACAGTGTGTTTTCCTATCTATGGCATGATGTATTGTTCACCCCAATATCTGATTCAATATCATCTGAACCTGATGACCTTACTTGCTGATATCAGCATAAAGTCTATTGATATGTTCAGTCACAGATTTAGGTTGTTTTAGAATGATGTTATTTAACATAAAAGTTATACTGCACTAATTTTGTAAATTGTTTCTATTTGATGCATATTTGTTCTTGTATGTTTCAGATACCTACATTTGCCTTATTCAGAAAGTGGAAAGCTTTCAATGTATGGCGTGGAAATGTTAAATCAAAGAAAATTGCACAATGCAAGAAAGCACTGAATGCTAACCTGTTTATTGTTAACCCTGTAAGAACATTATATAGTATATTCAATTTAAACAAGTGTTGTCTATAACCTGAGTTTGCCATGTACACAATTAATCTTTATCTTATTTTTGAACTACAATTACAAAAACTTACTGGAATGAACAGCTTTGAAGGTATTTAGTTTCCTTTTGTATCAAAGTGTCTAGTGTTTAATGATGCATAATTGTTTAATCTGCTTTTTGTTTTGTAATTCAATTCTTGTTTAATTAATTAATAATGAATTTTATACAATATTTTTTCAGTCATTGCGTCCAGCTTTGATGAATGTACGTGAAATGTGTCACAGAATCAGTGATATGGGATTATGTAAGGTTGAGAAAGGACATACTTACAGTCTAAGAGAGTTTAATGAAGCACAGTTTACACAACTTAGTGAAGTAGCTGGTAGACTGATGGAGTTCCGTGATTTAGTGAAGGAAGTTGTACGTAGTGCTTGTCGTACAGCACTGCTGGAGGCTGGGTTTACACCTGATGATTATTTCTATGATGGTGGTGAGAGTCCAGGTATGAGCTACATAATAACATCATTTCATGTCAGGGTTTTTGCTTGTCATATCCCCATATTAAATAGCTTCTTTTTTCTTATTTTTCAAACAATAAATTATACCATTATTTGGTATTTTTAGAATTTTAATTTGACAGTAGTTAAATGTGATATCAGGGCTATATTTAACATCCTGGATACTAATGCTTACTCAGCAATTATTAAACAACCATTTCTAGTTTTTTATCAATTAATCAACTCAAAGTTATACCCGAGTCTTTGGTTGTGAAATCAGAAACAGACTTGTTTTTTGATTCAGTTTATAAAAACTGGTCTGGTGAAGAATTAAAATTTGAGAATTTTGGTATCATACAAAGTAACATTTGTATCATCTTTAAGTTGTTAATACTGATGATAATTAATAATACTTATGAGAGTTGATGACACTGATGAGGAAATATTGGTTATTTGTTTGTTGTTTGTTACATTCTGATGGTAAATTTTATCACAATTCAAATTGACTGATACAATAAGTGATTGTATGTTTATGTACAACTAAGCAGTTATTGCTTTGAGGTGTTCATGTGCTTCTATGTATATAACTGATGGTATGTGGACATATATTTCTTTATAGGTGACTTTGGTGCACCAGGTACAGCATCCAGTTATTTAATGCAGAGTAATTATGATATGGATATATACGGAGAAGCTCCAGATAAGATGACATACACAGAACAAGCCAACAAGAGAGAACACTGCAAGAGACTAACATGGTAAAGCAATAGTTACAATTCTATAATATGTATACATTATCTGGTAGGATGCTGTTAACATCATTATTTAGTATTAATTAATCAATGCCAAAACTTGCAAAGAAATTTTGCTTTTGTCAACTTGTTTATTATTTCATGAAATCTTTGCTGATGTTGTGACATCTGTTGGTAAAATTAAAAGAACAATTAATCCTCAAAGCTGTATAAACAATCATTCCAAGACCTTTTATCATATGATGGTGTTCTGTATGTGTGTAATTAAGTGTGACTGTGTGACTAGGGTCACTTATTGTTTCATATTTTGAATTATCTTCAGTTTTATTCGCTTGGCTGATTATCTGATAGTAAATACCATGCATGTGTTAGCTGTGAACTCAGTATCTACATTACTGAACTATCTAACAGAGCAGTTACAGAACACGCCCACTTTGGCCCAGATCCAGGGTTTAGAAGAAGAAAATAAGGACGAGAAAGCTGAGGAAGAGAAAGTAAGTTTATATCTGGGATTATTATTATTTTACCATATACATATATAATTTATATCTGTATATACGATTAATTTATACACAGTATAGTCTGTACATTCCATCATACATATGGTTTGTTATGATTTGTTAATGTACCACATCAAGAAGTTTAGTCTGAAACCTATTCTATCTGAATGTTTAATCCTATATAAAATACCTGATATATTTACCACTAATGTCAAGGTTCTATCATGAGATACTTCTTTGATCATGCTGCTAATTTATCCACAAATTTGTCACCAAGTTCTATATGTCCTCAACCAGTCACATTGTGGTAATTTTATGACATTATCCTGTTATAAAATTTGTGTGAATACCAGTAAACTGACAGCAGAAGTAACTTTCGTGTATTCAGATAATGAATACTGTCCAAAATCTGGTCTTTCTTGGGATACTGTTTGTAAATACATAAATTTATATGATTATCATTTGATATTCACTTTTAAAAATCCTTGTTATTATTTAAACTTTATTAAAACTTAAAATGCAGATGAACTCTATACTGTATACTCTATACTGTATACTCTATACTGTATACTCTATACTGTATACTCTATACTGTATACTGTACAAACCATCTTTGATATATTCTTACTGTTATTTTGTTTTACTCTGCCAGCATGTGTTTTAAATATAGATTTTATTTTTATTGATTAATTTAAATTGATGTGCTTTTCAAAGGAATGTATTACATACAACTAACTGGCTATATGTGTTTGTTGTGTGGTTAATGTGGTTACTGTAATCTATAGTTCGTCTTTAAATTGTTTTTTCTATCATTGACTGTTACTTAAATGTCAGAAAAAAACTAAACCTGTTGTGAAAGATGGTGATGATGATAAACCAACAGAAACTGTAGATGATGATAATATGGAGGTAGTACTACAACCAGTGATCAATCTGTCTACTATACAAAACTTTCTGTACAACATGTAGTTTGTTCTCTTGATTTGAGGATTAAAAGTTCACAAATTTGAGATTGATGGACAAGCTTCTGATTGGTTAGTTTGTGAGGAAAGTCATGAAATTGACCAATGACACAGCTTTATTTAGGAACTACTGGACATGTTACAGTTGCTATTTTATAACATGATCTCTTTCTGCATGATTTAATACTTCAATATTAAAACCATGTTTGTTTTAAAAGTTTCATGTTTTTCCCTCATACTGTCATCCAAGTCATGAACAACAAAAACAACAACAACAACAACACTTCTGTACAGCCTAATTTTTATTTTATGTGCTGAATTCTAGTTGCTGTTGTATTTCTCCTGTATATAAACTTAATTTGATGCAAAATCTGAAATCGCTATATATGTACAGTAATGCATATTTTAAGTATTTTATGTTTATTTGAAATTTGTGGTATACACGTTACATTATTCAATCATGTAACTTCGATATTCGTACAGAAAGTTTTGTGAGTTGATCAGAATGGAATAGATCATAGAGTAATTGGTGTTAGAAGCAATTTTGCTCTGATTTTATGTATTAGTACATTATTATACTGCTTGCATCAATTTTTCATCTTGTATACATAACGAGAGATCTAGATACAGTCCACCAAGCACTAGTATCAGCATATCACCGTGGGTCTTAATGTTCTCAATATGCAGTAATTTCTAGTTTGTGTTCACCAACTTTGCAAATAGGGGATAGATTTACCTTTTTTTTTAAACTATGTGTCTGATTTATTTATTAATTCTCTTGCTGAGAAATTGAAGTCATGGATTGAAAATTTTTATGCACCTTGCATCTATTGATGACACATAGTGATTGACTTGTCCATCTGTCCATTTGTCTGTGTTACTTACACAGTTGTTGCCTTAGACCATTCCAATACATCCATATCACCCAAGCTTGATTTCTTGACTGGATTAGCCCTTAGAATGTTTTAAATGGGCAATTTCTTGAATAAGTAGATGTTATCACATACTTCTGGAGCAGTTGTCAGATGTTATTTTTCCTATATGGACTGTATAGGGCAGTTTTGTATATTTGATACTTTGCCACTACTTTTACACATTGACTTCATTTAGATTCAGAAACTATTGTCAAGCATGCCTCTGGGGGTATATGCATTCATTTAATGCAGCATCTTGTTATGATGACTTATGTTTGCTTTCATTTTATTTATTTTTGGTGATTGGACATAGTTGCACAATGGGTGACAGTTAGCATCATGCACTGCTGTAGCTTTGTAGAATTTGAAACTCTTCATACAAAAGTGTTATAAGGTTGTTACATTATGTTGTCTCATGTCCTCTTTAAGCCATTTATTCAAGCTTTCTTGCAGCATCCTGACTGCATAATACCAAGTTCTGGTCACATGTGTGACACTAAGTTATCTTTCATAAAAGTGGTCAATAACTCTGACAATTCATAAAACATTTGAGGAAAATCTGTGTGGTTAGCATCTTTATAAGTATATAACCATATTTTCATTTGATGTTTGTAATAATGTATTCTTACTATGATTTCAACTCTTGTCTATTCCTGTTGGTTTATTAGTAAGAAAGTTCATCTGAACATCTGACAGATATAAGCCAGATAGACATTGAGTGTGACATTTTGGGTACCTGAAGTGCTGACTGTATTCAATCCATTAAGCTTTAACCAAGATTTATTTTTTGCTGTTTTAATAAAACAGCTCAGAAATGGATCTCAGAGGTTTGTTAGTTGAGGAGTTCTAGTGTTTTATGTCAATGTATCAGATGTTTGGAGGGGTGTGTTGAGGCTTGTGATTTAGTATAGGTTATAAATGTGAAATATTCAGTACAAACTTGAGCCTAGCAGTTATTTTAAAGCAAACCTGTGTGTATGATTAAGTGTTAATGTATTGATTTCATTGGGATTTTCCCATCTGATATTTATACTGGAGTTTGGCCAGATTCAATCTTTTAGTTCTTTTGTTAACTGGCTTAGTGGTGTAAGATTAATATGTGTGGGGGAACTTTGTAAAGTGTGTATGAAATATGATACAAATATACAAGTTAATCTCTCATAGTGTCATACAATCATGATCTCAGGTTACTTGTAGGCCAATATTTATTGTGAATGCTACTTAAAAATATTTCATATAAATATAGCAACAATGTATATAGTGATAGTACATTTATATAAAAAAAATCATGTACATACATCTTGCACATTATATAATGGTAGATTTTTTATTAAGGCTAGAGACAGATGTCCCAGATTAAAAAATTACACCAGATTTGAATTATATTATGTTCTCATGTTCAGCTGTACTTTTACAAACATGTTCAGCTGTACTTTTACAAACATGTTCAGCTGTACTTTTACAAACATGTTCAGCTGTACTTTTACAAACATGTTCAGCTGTACTTTTACAAACATGTTCAGCTGTACTTTTACAAACATGTTCAGCTGTACTTTTACAAACATGTGTGAGATTTGCTTAGAGGTTGACATTTACAAGAAATATGTTACCATCATTTTGTACAAACATCGTGAAGTTTATCTGTAAGAAAGTAAAATATAACGTATGTACATGCACTGTATACATAAATATACTGAATGTTAAACTAGGAAATGAAGCCTGAACCTCAGTGTGATCAACCTGAAGATGATTTAGCTCTGTTGTTGGTAAATGATCTAGTTTGTTCTCTGTGACAGTGTCACACTTATTTTTACATTATACTTGTCTTTACCTTAGTTCACTCATGTTGGTTTTCTCAGATTTGTGTTGTATATTATTTTTTTTTCACATAGTTGTGTATATGATATCATAAATTGTTTTCAGACTACGATGTCACATGATTATATTATAGTTCATTAAACACTGATTCAGTTAGTCTCTTTACAATACTGCACTTTGTTATTGATAAAATCATACTTAAAACTGTTCTATAAATATGTGAAAGTATTTAGATTTGTTCTCAATGTAAATTTGTGTTTAACCATAAAACACTTTTTATGTATTTATTGTTTATATCATGATCTTAATCATAACACAAGTATGAAATTAAAGTTTTAATGCATTGTTTTGTATTGTATTGTACTGATGGATAACTTGTGTTAATTCATCCAAGTATATAATGTATTGTACTGAAACATATTTTTGTGTACTCGTACTTTTAGGATGAAGATGAAGTTCCAGTATTACCTCCCCTGTATATCACAGAGTTTGTACTGGAACCAAATCAACTTTTATTTGCTCCTGACATTGAAGAGTTCCAAGAAGGTATTGCTGAAGTGATCAAGAGATTTCAGGATGCAGTACTCAGTGTACAGAATCTTGTGCCTGATACATACTTTGATGCCTTCACAAGGTAATTGTCTTCATTTTTATCATCTTTACAGTCTGGTCAGTGCAACAAGATTGTAACTTTTTTACCTGTATATGTTGTTGTACTGTCTGATCAGTGCAACACGATTGCAACTTTTTTACCTGTATATGTTGTTGTACTGTCTGATCAGTGCAACACAATTGCAACTTTTTTATCTGTATATGTTGTTGTACTGTCTGATCAGTGCAACACGATTGCAACTTTTTTATCTGTATATGTTGTTGTACTGTCTGATCAGTGCAACAAGATTGCAACTTTTTTATCTGTATATGTTGTTGTACTGTCTGATCAGTGCAACAAGATTGTAATTTTTTTATCTGTATATGTTGTTGTACTGTCTGATCAGTGCAACAAGATTGTAATTTTTTTATCTGTATATGTTGTTATACTGTTCTGTCTAGATTTTCGCATTAACAGATTAGGAGTAAAGTTTGTATTGTAGGTGGAGGTTGAGATATTTGAAGAAAATCAACTTTAAGTTAACACTTCATGTCATCATAGCTGTATTGGTTGGTAATTAATATTACTAGTGTCGATTAATTATCTACTTTGAGAGTTGTCTTGTAGTGGGTTGCTCTTTAGTTATCTGTCATTATTCGGTGAGAATTTTATCCATATATTTTTGCCTTTGATTCCAGACCAATCATCAACAACAAATTTGAAGATAAGACATGTGGTGATGGACCTAGTTTAGCTACAATGTTTGAAGATGATAAACATTTACAGACTATCATACATTCTATCAGGGTACAGATTTTCATTTAATCATTTCTGTTTCCACAGCAAGTTGATGATGATCATAATGTTTAAGTCTCTGGATGGTGATCCATTATGAAATCCAAGTCATAAGATAACAATATTATTCATTTTATACGCATGTTGCACTTCACTGATAAGTATTAATTATCTGTATCAACACAGTCATCTTGTTTTCAGGCTTCACAGATAAATTTACATCCTACTTATAAATGATGTTACTCTCATGAATTAACACCGGCAGTTTAAGAAACAGCATCATTTAACTTATTAGTTGATCTTACACTCATGTAAACTATTCTCTGTATATACAGGAAGCCATCACTGCAGCATTTAGAGCTGCCAGTCAGTATGCTGATACGTTTGAACCACATCGTGAATTCTACAGAGAGAACGAGAGTCTAGATATTGATGTTATGAAAGGACAAGATAACGGTATGTTTGATGATACATGATATACACAGTCATTTAAATTCTGAGTGAACTGCAATAGAGTTAACATGATTTATGGTAAAAATTTATCAGTTTTTCTGATGTAGACACAAATAGTGCTGTGAGTTTCTAACCTTGAAGCAGCACTTTGGTTATCAGATAAAAGTTGATCTAAAACAGGTGAGAGTATTGTTTCATTGTCTTGCAATGATTATGATAATAATAAGGCTATAAAAATCGCCATGTTTATGTTTACTTGACGAAAACAGGGTAAGTAGGGCACAAAATTTTTCTTTACTGATTTTTTTCTAAACATAATTTTCATGCTTTTGAAGTACTTTTTGTCCCCAAATATTTTCATACTTAAGATTTTGCTGTTATAAATTTCAGAATCTGCACCAAAACATAGGATCTTTTGGATGTCTGTAAACATAAAAAATGTTTTCTGCCCTAGCATGACCCTGATGTGAGTTCAGCTATCCCCTCATTGTTGTAAAGTTATCATTGAATGTTTTTAATGGCTAACTTTGTTATCTGTGTTTAGATGTTGCATGGTTCAGTGAATCTCTGGAGCGTTACCATGGACAACATAAAATGGCCGAACTGATACGTGAGAAACGACCAATAGGAATGTTGTTAGTGGATGGAACTAAGATGAAGTCATTGTTGATACCTTCACCTCTTCGTTGTCTGAATGTAAGGATATCCATGATACAGTTTTTTTATAACATTAACCAAACATTAATAAAATTTACGAAATAAATTATTTAATGATTCTTATTATTAAGTTTAATGTGAGATTTCAATTTTCATGAACAATACTTTATACCCCAGGTGTCTACAAGTGTTGTCTCAGTCAGTCAAGGTCTTGTTTGAGTCTTCTTTATATTATCTTAAAATTGTCTGATACATTTCAGGCTGTCAATGACATGTTGCCTAAATTGTCTCGCCGTGAAGTGGACAGACTGATAGCAGAGTTACAAGATGCTCAGTTTAGACTAGAGAGCACACCTAGTACCACAATAGAGTTCGTGAAGAGTTTGACATTCTTAGATGATATACAAGTCAGGGTAAGTTTTATGTGTACAACTTAATTTTCTGTTTATTATTTAAGCAATGTACAATAAAGCATTTTGTGAACAATTTTACTCAACAATTACCTATCTTTAGATCCCAATTGCACAAGTTTTTTATTTGAAATTTGTCTTTAATGTTAATTACTTTACTTTTTATGTATAGCTCTACCAAAACTGCTTGTGTATTCTTTTCTTCTAGATGTATGATGTTGTTATGCTTTTGTTTTTTTTTCATCAGATTGAACCATTGGAGAAAGAATCTATGGTTGTTAAGGATATGTATGACCTGATTGATGTATTCCAAGTACCAACACCACCTGAAGACTTTGCTGTGTATCAGGTTCATAAATCTCTGTTTCAATTATATAACAAGTTTTTCATTTAGTTTAAATTAAAAGTGTGTCCCATATTATGAAGTTTTAGCTGATAATTACCTTGTCTGTATCTGCAATTGGTAATAACTGTAATGTATGATTTTATTAGATAGGAAAAAATGCTATCCTTTATTAGCATTCAGGATGGTTGTAGGATAAAGTGTTTTATAGGTGTATGAAATATTGATATATGTTGATTACGTTTACAGACGCTAGGACCCAGCATTACCAATGTCAGAAATGCTATAGACAAAGCCTTGGCTGAAAGAGATGCTAACATTGACAAATTCTGTACACATCTAGATAAGGATATTGCAGAACTTGGTAAAGAAGTGAAAGAAGTAAAGCAGGAAGCCCAGGTTACTACATTTTATACACACGTCTTAAAACAACATATGATCACCCCTGAGCTCCGTTAGTAGAGAATATCTTTACAGCCCTGTTCCACCTGAGTGAAAACTCCACCGAATGTGTACTGAATTAAATTTGGCATATTCGTGAAAAGTTCATTTATTAAACGGTTCATGTTTGAGGCTTTTCGTCTACATTTGTCGATGTTCTTTCACCATCCTCCCCAAAAAATTTTGAGCATGCACAGAATTTTATTGATGAATGCTGTGATATTTATTTTCGGAATATGTTCAGTTGAGGTTCACAGAGGGATCGGTAGGCATGTGTTTGACCTTCAGTCCTGTCGTTCTGGTATTGGTAATAAATTGCGACAATTCCTTGTTCGTACTATTTGTTGTGTTCTTAACAAATTACTACCTCTTTCATCACAACAAGGATATGTTAAACATACTGATCTGGCCGAAAAGATTATAATATTATATATGGTTATATTTATGTTATTATATATGGTTAGAGTATTATATATGATTATATTTAGAGTATTATATATGATTATATCAATAGTATTATATATGGTTATATTCGCAGTATTGAGGTTGCTGATGTTTACACAAAGTTTTCAGTTATAAAATCCTACATTAAGTTTTCAGTTTCAAAATCTTACACAAAGTTTTCAGTTATAAAATCCTGCATTAAGTTTTCAGTTACAAAATCCTACACAAAGTTTTCAGATATAAAATCAAAGTTTTCAGTTTTTAAGCTATTGATTTGAAAGCACCCTGTATTTTATGTCTTCTTTATATTCTGCTGCTATATAACATAACACAGTTTTACATTACTCAACAACAAGTCCAAAATTTTACCAAGTTTTATCCAGAAAAAATTATATGATTATTGAATTATTTGAATGTAACAGAAAAATGAATGTGATGTTGTATGGAAACAGAACAAAATTTAATTGTTCATATTTTCATGTTGATATTTCATGTTGATATTTTCATGTTGATATTTTCATGTTGATATTTTCTACAGAATCCTCTGATACTTGATGTTGGTGCTGATAAGGAAAAAGTGAAAACAATCCTGAAGAAGTTACTCACACAGATGGATGATCTCCAACACAGAGCTTTCACTTACAAATCTTACCAGAAAAACTTCAAGGTTTGAGTCCAGAACATTGTCTGTTTTTCTATCTTTCTTCTATTGCTCTCCTATCATTTCTTTGTTCTATCGTCAGGAAGAACTATAAGTATGTGTAGGTGATGTAATTTGTTAAGATAAAATCAGGCGAATATTTCTTAATTCAGATAAATTTCAGTGGATAAAAAGGTGATGTAATGTAATGTTTAGTACAAGTTTCTATGGTGAATCAGACATTGATAAGTGTTGGCAATGGTTGTTACTGTGTAACAATTTACCAGAATATAAGAAACAAAAGTAACCTTGTTGTGAGGCTGTGAGGTGTATCAGTTGAATGTTTTGGTATCTGTGTGCGCATAGGTTTGTACAACTTGATAGTATTTCACATCTTGATGACTTCATACAGAAAGCTGACCTCTGTTTGCTCCTCATTAACAGATTGTAGGATTCTGGATAAAATCACTCAAAAGCTGGCCCTATATACCTCAATATCCTTGTTCTCAATAAAAAATGATAAAGTTCCATTTTCATTGACAGTCATTTCTTCTAAATTTGAAGACGCAGAAAGATTCTGGGAATACATATGTATAGTATACTATGTCTTTGTTATATGTGTAACTATACAATATGTAAACATATATATAATCTGTTGTCTTATGTTGTAAGATCAGGATTTTTAGTCATTGATGTTATGCAGTATTATCCATAATGTCTTTATGAACAATCTGGTTGCAACTTTTTTATCTTACATCAAAGTATGATATTGATCAGTACTTTAAATTATATGAACACAATAAATAAACTGAATATTTTTTTCTATTGATGTGGTGAAGAATAGTTGAAAAACTGTTATCAGTGTGTGCATATATCTATTCTTCCTCTGTTGTTGATTGTTGTGTAATATACATGTAAATCTATAGTAAACTATTGTGCATCATTCCTGTATCACAAATTCTGTAGTGCTTTCATGAAATAGTAGAGTAATTCTGTGTTAAATTGTATGTCCAGACAATATGTTGTAGAATGCAATATGTTTTACTTGATTTTATGTTGGACATTTTTATTTGATTTAGTAATGTTTACTTCAAACGATTCAAAAAATTTAAACATACAGAAAAAATAAATTATGAGGAAGTTATGTTCTATCAGTTATTGAAAGGAGTGATGAACCTCTATAATAATAAACAGTTGTTCAAGTTGAATTGACAAAGTTTGATGATAACCCATGTTGTTTGTTCAGGTTGAAGTAACAAAGTTTGATGATAAACCATGTTTTCTGTTCAAGTTGAATTGAAAAGTTTGATGATAAACCATGTTTTTTTCAAGTTGAATTGACAAAGTTTGATGATAAACCTTGTTTTTTTTCAAGTTGAATTGACAAAGTTTGATGATAAACCATGTTGTTTGTTCAGGTTGAAGTAACAAAGTTTGATGATATACCATGTTTTCTGTTCAAGTTGAATTGAAAAGTTTGATGATAAACCATGTTTTTTGTTCATGTTGAATTGACAAAGTTTGATGATAAACCATGTTTTTTGTTCAAGTTGAATGACAAAGTTTGATGATAAACCATGTTTTTTGTTCAAGTTGAATTGACAAAGTTTGATGATAAACCATGTTTTTTGTTCAGGTTGAAGTGACAAAGTTTGATGCATTAGAAGAAGCTCATGCTGAATTAAAATTGAAAGAACTTCTGTGGAATGCTATCGACGAGTGGGATGGTCTTCTAGCTGACTGGACACAGGTTTGTCATATTGTGTTACTGTACATGTTTTGTATGATTACTCGTTATTGTATTAATTATTTAGGTTTGTTTGGTAACATAAAAATCTCAAACCAAAGGAAAACTTGTCTGAAAGTTTGTTTTAATACAATGTATTATGGTTATTTATGTATATGATAATAATGTGATGTTATCTGTATATGATAATAATGTGATGTTATCTATATATAATAATAATGTGATGTTATCTGTATATGATAATAATGTGATGTTATCTGTATATGATAATTATGTGATGTTATCTATATATAATAATAATGTGATGTTTTTGTTAAGCTGGACTTGTACACACTATATGCTCTTTTCACAAATTTTGATGTTTACCTGATTTATGTAAAACTTTGTTATTTTAGGTGATGTTTGAGACTTTAGAACCAGAACAGATGAATTCTACTACCATGAAGTATGCTAAATCTGTGATGCAGCTAGAGAAGGGTCTACCACCAAATGCTGTTGTACCTAAACTGAAGGAGAAAGTTGAACTGATGAGAGAAAGGGTAAGTTGATTCAAAATTATACATGTATACACACTATACCATAATATAAAATTATACATGTATACACACTATACCATAATATAAAATTATACATGTATACACACTATACCATAATATAAAATTATACATGTATACACACTATACCATAATATAAAATTATACATGTATACACACTATACCATAATGTAAAATTATACATGTATACACACTATACCATAATATAAAATTATACATGTATACACACTATACCATAATATAAAATTATACATGTATACACACTATACCATAATGTAAAATTATACATGTATACACACTATACCATAATATAAAATTATACATGTATACACACTATACCATAATATAAAATTATACATGTATACACACTATACCATAATGTAAAATTATACATGTATACACACTATACCATAATATAAAATTATACATGTATACACACTATACCATAATATAAAATTATACATGTATACACACTATACCATAATATAAAATTATACATGTATACACACTATACCACGATATGAGATTCTAGTTGTATTAGCAGTTAAGATGCTTTACTCTCTGAATACATCCTCAGATTGGTCAATAGATACATGTATTAACTTTGGGTCCTATGCTAAACCTGTATTATTTATTTAGAGTAAAAGTTCAGCTTTTGTTTGTTATATCTATAATCAGTTAGTATTAATGGTAAGCAAGTCTTTTTTCATGGTAAGTTTCTTTTTGTTGGGTGGTTAGACATGTTTGCCTAAAGTTTCATTTCTCCAAGTTGTCAAGTTTTAATAATAATTCTTTTATTTATGTTACAGTTACCAGTGATAACAGATTTAAGAAATCCATGTTTGAAACAACGTCACTGGGATGTTATAGAGAATGTTTTAGAATATAAATTTACTCCTGAAGATCCACTAACTCTGGGAAAACTCACTGAAATAGGTGCATTCAGACATGCAGAAACTTTACAGGAGATATCTGGACAAGCGAGCTCAGAGGCCAGTCTGGAAGGAATACTGAAGAAGGTCAACTGTCATTTTTCAGTTGAACATTGTCTTGTTTTGCCATAAAACATACTGGGATGAAAAAACATCTGTCCACAAAATTCTTGTGTAATCATATTTACATTTATATCGGCATCTTTGTTCTGAACTGAAGGATAAATATTTTTCCATTATAATCCATTATATATCAGGAACTAACATGTTTATATAAGCCATATACATAGGGATTTATTTAACATCCAGCTCATAGACTGTAGAACATGATTGTTATCACTATTACTCACAGAAGTGTTTACGACTTTTTGTAAATCCTTGTGTACAAAATGTTTATACTGCTTTATATATGTAGTATAATGTGTATATACATGTATGTTTGTGTTTTAGGTGGAAGATTCCTGGAAAGTTACAGAGTTTGTTGTGTTACCACACAAAGATTCTAAAGATGTTTTTATACTTGGTGGTACGGATGAAATACAACAATTGTTAGATGACAGTAATATTAACATCGCTACAATTGCTAGTTCACGTCATGTTGGACCTATCAAATCAAGAGTGGATGAATGGCAGAGACAGTTAGATTTGTTTGGTAAAACTCTGGTATGTTTCTTTTAATAATTGATTGTATGTTCTTGTATTCATGTGTCAATACTTAGTTAATATCTTTAAATGGATATTTTATGGCAAAACCAATAAAAGCGTTTCAGGTTATTTGAAATTAAAAGTTCATACTTGCTCAGTGACTTGCTAACATTGTGCACATAATTCAGCCTAGTGATTATCAATCAATCATCTTTTATGTTTATTTACCTCTTGCTTGTCATGTCTGAGTCTCTAATTCATACAATGAAGTATATCATGATTTCCTAGAGATGTAATTTTACATGCAAGTTTCTAACCTGTGTTGTATTACGTACATGTAGGATGAATGGTTAGACTGTCAGAGGGCATGGTTATATCTGGAGAGTATATTCTCAGCACCAGATATACAGAGACAGTTACCTGCTGAAGCTAAAATGTTCATGCAAGTAGATAAATCATACAAAGATATCATGAGAAAAGTGAACAAGGTACCAGCTGCTATCAGAGCCGGCACCCAGCCAGGTATTTATAATAAAGCATAGTAAAAACACTGTGTAAGGAATTATAATCCTTGATTGATATCACATTATTCTTTCAGGATAGAATGAGACTTAAAAAGTTTGAGGTAGTCAATTATACAATGTGGCATTGCACCAAAAATTTACACACAATAAATATGGTTAATATAATTAAACATTTCTAATCATGATTGTTTATTTCAACTTCAAGTGCAATATTTTTCATCACAACTTTATATATCAGGTTTATTGGAGACTTTCCAGAACAACAACGCTTTGCTGGATCAGATTCAGAAGTGTCTTGAAGCATACTTGGAATCCAAGAGAGTCATTTTCCCAAGGTAAGTTTATCATTGTGTTTATCATTGCATTTATCATTGTGTTTATCGTGTGTTCAAAATTAGGAGAAAGTATGTATAAATGTAAAGTACTGCTAATATTGGTATTAATGTGACTGAGTTAGTACACTAGTCTTCATTGGTCAGTTTATGACAAACAACCAGTCATATGTTGGAGTTTTTAGACTGGTTTCCACACTATTATAAATCTCAGACTGTGTATATGTCCTATCACTATGTTTGTTTAACCCTCTGGAGCTGTATATTTCAGATTCTACTTTTTGTCCAATGATGAATTATTGGAGATTCTCGCTCAGACAAGAAATCCACTGGCTGTACAACCTCATCTGAGAAAGTGTTTTGATGCTATAGCTAAACTCGAGTTTGGTATACAACCACCGGATGGTTCAACTACCCCTGATGGTGAGTACCGTGTGTGGCATAATATATACTCAGTGCCTGCTGTTGTCCATTGAGTATGTATCTATTTCATATTATATAATACAATACATGGGGGTAGCTCCATGATACAATCCATTGATTTGCTGGCATTTTGTTGTATCATTCTATTTCTGTGATATTTTATGGAAATAAAGCTTAATTAATTCATATTTTAATATTATATATAATTCAAATATTTGTATGTGTTTTATTATATATAATTCGAATATTTTTATGTGTTTTATTATATATAATTCAAATATTTGTATGTGTTTTATTATATATAATTCGAATATTTTTATGTGTTTTATTATATACAATTCGAATATTTGTATGTGTTTTATTATATATAATTCAAATATTTGTATGTGTTTTATTATATATAATTCGAATATTTTTATGTGTTTATGTAGGAGAGCCACAGGAGACACAGTATAACAATGATATACATGCCATGATTTCACCTGAGAATGAGAATGTTAGCCTTGGAAAGGTAAAATATTCTACAAATCTTCACACATTATTATAAGATGTTTATAATATATGAATAAGTTTGTCTCTTCCTTTAGTATAACACATTAATATGTTGTTGGACAATTGATGGCATACCTCAGAATGTAAATTTGTCATTGACCAACCAAGCAACTTAGACAGTTAAATTCTGTGTCAGTCTGTTATATGATATGTGATATTGATCTAGGATATTAGTATATGATTTTGAATTAGGATATTGTCATATGATATTGATCTAGGATTTTGGTGTATGATGTGTGAGATGGATGTAGTATATTGGCTTATGATATTGATGTATGATATTGATCTAGAATATTGGTGTATGGTATGTGATATTGATGTATGATATTGATCTATGATATTGGTGTATGACATTGATCTAGGATATTGATGTATGATATTGATATATGATATTGATCTGGAATATTGGTGTATGATATTGATATAGGATATTGATCTAGGATATTGATCTAGTATATTGGTGTATGATATTGATATAGGATATTGGTGTATGATTTATGATATTGATATCGGATATTGATGTATGATATTGATCTAGGATATTGATGTATGATATTGATCTAGGATATTGATGTATGATATTGATGAATGATATTGATCTGGAATATTGGTGTATGATATTGATATAGGATATTGGTGTATGATTTATGATATTGGTGTATGACATTGATCTAGGATATTGATGTATGATATTGATATATGATATTGATCTGGAATATTGGTGTATGATATTGATATTAAACTCAGATTTGATATATGTATAACAGGGACTAAAAGCTAGAGGTAATGTTGAAGAATGGTTGGGTAAAGTAGAGGAGGCCATGTTTGGTAATCTACGTAAACTAACAAAAGCTGCCATCACAGATTATGAAAGAAGGCCAAGAAAGGAATGGGTTGTTGCACATTGTTCACAGGTTTGTGTTGTGTATTTTGTCTTATTGTCTTGATTTATTTGTTAAATGTTGTGGAAATCTATATATACATATATAGAGCTAAAAGTAAGACCTGTCCTGTTTGTATTATACTGACATGAACATAACTTATATGTCAGTTAACTTGAAATGTTTCCCTTGAACTTTAGTGACAATTATGTTTATTTATAAAACATTGATATCTTCAGCCAGACTCCACAGACGTTGCAGTTAAAAATCACTTGATTGTTTTATCTTCTTATAAAAGGCTAATAATTTGAGAATTTTTAATTTGTATATCTTTCATTAGACTAATATGGACATTTTTATGTGTGAGACATTGTTAAGATACTGAAAGGAGATGTATTTTGTTTATAAAACAATAAAATTTGTATGATAACGCATGAATCGATATATGTATAAATTGTATGATACCAGTTTACTGATTATTACAGGTTGTCTTGACTGTGTCACAACTTATCTGGTGTCGTGATGTCACTGAAATATTAGATGGTGAATTTGATCGTCTGGAAGGGATGAGGGAATTTGAACAGAAATGTTTCAGGGCAAGTGTTGACTAGTTTGCTTCTGTTGTGTTTGGTGAATTGGTCTGACAAAATTTCTTAACCATTTAGTTTAGTTACTGTACATTTGACATTATTGTACATTTTATTGTTGTAAATATTTGTGTACAATATTTATACTATAACTAGACGGTACCTAAATTCTGTATTATTTTATTTGCAGGATTTGAATGAGCTAGCTGCTATTGTACGTGGAGAGCTGCCCAAACTATCTCGTGCTATATTGTGTGCTCTGATCACCATTGATGTACACGCACGTGACATGATTACGGGAATGGTTCAGAGTGAGGTATGTTAAAGTTATTGTTCACATGCAACAACTTCATTTAAAATTTACATGTTTTTTAGGTACTGTAGAGATCAAACACATCAAGCATCTTGTAAAACGTGTTCAAATGTTTAAAGTATCATATAAAACATGCTTACAAATAGAAAACTTGTGTCTTTATTGTACATTAAGTTATCTATTCTCCTACTCTGTTTGTGAAAGTTATGTTCAGATAACTAACAGCATACATCATACCTGGCTTACCTTAAATAATGAGTCTGTGGTTGTGGTTTATAAAACCTGCTATAATTAGTGTATGCATATATATAGTACATACTGATCTTACACTTTTTTGATTTAATTCTGTTTCCATATGATAACATTCAATTTGTTTACAATTCTAACATTTAACACTAACAACTAGACATCTACATGTGTGAATATTTTCATGTAAATTCTGCCTTGTGTGATTGTACAATATTATATACTTACAGTATGTTGTTATAATGTAGACAGTTATAATGTAGACAGAAATCACAGACATTTCACTATATGAAATTATCTCCGAAATTCATCAACCCATCAGTAATTTTTTATTCAAATGATAAAAACGTCAAAACATTGATCATCATAATTTGTAAGAGTTCACTACGAACTAATGTTAAGCCACAGTTTCTGTATCCATACCTTCACATGCTGTGAATGAATTCCTTTACTTTGCATGTTAGTTGGTAAGACAATATTTGATGGTATTGAGTGGACAAGAACAGGGTATGGATATTTCCTTTTCTTGTTATTTCTCAAATATCAAGTTTACTTAAACATTGATTTGTGTATTTCTGTCAACAATATAAACTAGTGGAAGAACTGTATTGTACAATATAACATACATACATGTCATTATAAACGTTATACTAACTTCTTAGACTGTTATTTCTTTTACAGCGTGTAAGTATAAACATACACTGACTGTATACACGGGGATATGTTGGTGGTACTTGCTATTGCATGTAATCACAGAAAGTGTTGTATATGTTTATATCCCTTATGTACAAACATTACGTTTATAGTCTGTACTCTAGAATTGTTGCATGCTTTATAAAATATCCCTACTTGTTAGAACTGGAGTTGAAGCAACAAAAACTTGTTTGTATTGTTTATAGTGGATCAGTTGTAGATTTCTTAACAAAAGTCAAAGTTAATTCTTTTGTTCAAACTGATTATAAATAGTTGTATTGTGTATTTGTATATGATCTAATAGATACCCATGTATAATATTATCTTCTAGTATAGTCTGCTATATATACATAGATTGATGTTTATACAGCATGTAGTATAAAATCTTGTTTATTTATTTAATATGAACATTGTGGTACCATATTATCATAATTCATTTTCTCATATAATCTGTGATTGATTATATAAATACAAAGTTCTAACTGTGTGCAACTGCTGGACTGATTGTCTTGTTGTTAATTCTGCAGTTCATACATGACTATATACACGACTGTGTACATGACTATATACATGACTGTGTACATGACTATATACATGACTGTGTACATGACTATATACATGACTGTGTACATGACTATATACATGACTGTGTACATGACTATATACATGACTGTGTACATGACTATATACACGACTGTGTACATGACTATATACACGACTGTGTACATGACTGTGTGCATGACTATATACACAACTGTGTACATGACTACATACACAACTGTGTACATGACTACATACACAACTGTATACATGACTACATACACAACTGTGTACATGACTGTGTACATGACTATATACACAACTGTGTACATGACTGTGTACATGACTATATACACAACTGTGTACATGACTGTGTATTGTATATGTGTTGTGTAATGGATTGTGTCATTTGCACAGAAAACTACATTACTATTTACCTGTCACATTGCATGTTACCTGCTGATGGGTCAGTTCAAGTTAGTCCTCATGTGACTTCATAATACACAACTATCTGTACACAATATTCTTGTATTTATTGAATGTTATGATTATCTGACTGACAACATAGCTTGTTCTTTATTCATTAAGTCAGTGAAACTTGCATGAGACAGATCAAATGAAGTTTTATGCTTTACTACATTACATCTTATAGTTTAGTGTAGATATATGTTGTTTTACCTGTATTTCGTATCAAACTTTGTCCCATGAACTCCTTCTATGTTCTATATTGCCTCAAATGTTTAACATTCTTTCATCTTTATATATGATAACTCCATCGATGTTTAAATCAACAGTACTTTTAGTGTCATCATGTATTACACTGTATTGTCATAAATACATGCTCTTTTTATTGATTTACTATTGTGCCCATATTTCTGTTTGCAGTCTTACCCCTGATAACATAGCAGTAAAATAAAATCAATAAATATGTTGAAATCATTAACAGAATGGTATTATTGCTAATTCTTATTTTTAATCTCCAACATCAACAACAATATTAACTTACCAGTTAGTTTGATCAAAGACATTTGAAACAATATCTGTTAACACAACATCTGTTTTTAAATCGAAATTTTTATCAAATTGACTGCCTTCTTTTTCACCATCGATGGTGTCAACATCTGCATCATCAACATGAACATCATCATCATTTCTCTCTTCAATGTCTACAGTAATATTGACTTTATGTACTGGAACTATGTTTATGTATTATTGAACTAGATAGATTCATTGTGGCTTGATACACTTTAGTCCTTTGCACAATTTCTGCATCATTACACATATACAACATTTAAAATCAACGAAATGTAGGACTGTAAAAGGAATATTTTGTTAATATGTATTCCTACCTAACATGCTGATTTTTACTAAACCACATGATTTATTTCTGTCATTTTCTTACTGTTCTAATGAACAATTTATCAATTAATCAAATATTGTTTTATCTGCACATCATTTTAATCTTAAATTATCATCAGCTTCTTTATACTTATTTGTTGAACATTTACTACAAGCATAAAAACAATTTTTTATTTTGACTTGTGAATTTATTTTCTGTGTATTGTTCTATGACAGTGTGACTCTGTGGATAACTTCGAGTGGCAGAAACAACTACGATATTACTGGGATGTAGAGCTAGATAACTGTGTCGTAAAGATGTCTAACTCCATGTATATCTATGGTTATGAATATCTTGGAGCTTCCCCACGTCTTGTCATCACACCATTGACTGTAAGTATCCTGTTATCACAATAGGTACTGTAAATGTCCTGTTAACACACCATGGACTGTTAATGCCTGTTAACGCACCATGACTGTAAATGTCCTGTTAACACACCATGGACTGTAAATGTCCTGTTAACACACCATGGACTGTTAATGCCTGTTAACGCACTATGGCTGTAAATGTCCTGTTAACACACCATGGACTGTTAATGCCTGTTAACGCACCATGACTGTAAATGTCCTGCTAACACACCATGGACTGTTAATGCCCTGTTAACACACCATGGATGGAAGTATCCTGTTATCATACCATGACTGTAAGTACTCATTTATCATACCATTGACTGTTAATGTTCTGTTATCACACCATCAATTGTGACTTATCACACCATGGACTGTAAATGTCATGTTGTTACATCATGGACTGTGAGTGTCATGTAAGCATTTCATTGATTAGGCCATTTATAAGCATATGATACAAGCACACCATTTATATTTAAGGTGTCACATATGTAATTTATGTAACAATGATTGCAATGTACACATTTATACATGTTTGTGTAACGATGTATATTTACAGGATAGATGTTATCTCTGTCTGATGGGAGCGTTACAGTTAGATCTAGGTGGGGCACCTGCTGGACCTGCTGGCACTGGTAAAACTGAGACTACTAAAGATTTAGCTAAATCTCTTGCTAAACAATGTGTTGTGTTTAACTGTTCTGATGGTTTAGATTACAAGGTGAGTAATTATAGAATACAGTCACATTCTAGCATTGTCTAAGTTCAGCTCAGATTTCAGGATTCCCAATATTGGTAATTTTTGGTAATTTTTCAGTAAATTCTGATTTATGAAAATGAAGACATTCACAGAATGTAATATTATGAGTGATAAATCTTTAAGGCTGTAAGGATTTTCATATCTGATTAGAATTCATTCAGATGAATGTATGACTGTGTATGTGTCATATTTCTAGATGATGGGAAGGTTTTTCTCTGGTTTGGCACAATCTGGAGCCTGGTGTTGTTTTGATGAGTTTAACAGAATTGATATCGAAGTGTTGTCTGTGATTGCTCAGCAGTTGATCACCATCAGAAATGCTAAAGCTGCCAAGGTAAATATAAGTTGTCTGTAACTCTGCACTGAAGTTTTATATCAACATGTTATATAGTAAGTCAAATAGTGTAAAAATTTAGATATAACAATATTCATTGTTTGTAGTCTTAAAGTTGATTAAAATAATACTATAAATGAAAATTAATGTGTAGAGTTTACTTCATGAACAAACAAGATTTGTTCTCTGGTTATTATAAAATTTTCACATTTTAAAGTAGTCTAATTTTAAAATTGTCTTGACATATTTAACAGTAACACTTACTGATGCCATCCAAAAACTTGGTTTAAACTTAGTCTTACATTGGTTATACTTATGCTGACACAACCATGATGTCGTACTGCTTGATTCTTTTAATTATTAAAATGTAACATTTATTATAACAATATAATAGAGAAAATGTAAAAATGAAGGCATGAAAGATCAGGTAGAGTTGTTCATTGTGCACTCAACACTATTGTAATTATTTGTTAAATCAAAGTTATCATACACAGCATTGTACTGTATCATGTACTTATAATGGTTTTTGTTTGATGTACAAGTTTATGTATGACATTTTATTTAGTTTGTTACTTAAAATTCTTAGACAATAATCAGTTGAAACAAGTTTATACCTTATTTTTTATGATAAAGTAATATAGATGTGTTATGATTGAAACTATTGTTATATTACGACTTTAACAAGATGAAAGAATTTATACAACGGGTTCGTAAATATGGAGCGTCAGTATTTAGAAAGGAGAAGGTACCCTGTATCTAGACTTCACAAACTATGCATGATTCCATGTCCAACTTACAATGCTTCTCAACTAGCATGGCCAGTAATCATGTGATCAGAATATCAGTGTTACATTTGTTCATAATGTAAGACAACCTAATGTTGATGTTGTCAAGGAAACCAAACACTGGATGTTAGTGATGTGAGCACTGTTGTATCCATACTTTATATCTCCTCGTATCATCACCGTAAAACAACAATCAGAAGTTCATGTTGTAAATAATTTATGTTGTTAAATAATTCATCGTAAAAGTTAGTATTTCATTAAGATAACTTGAATTATGTAACTCGACTGACTGAAATGATCTTGATCATCTGTAGAATATATTTTTGATTGTTTCAGAACTTTTTAAACATTTTACAAGGACTTTTTGTTAGCATAAAATGCACAAAGAGAACTCAGTGGTATATATCACCATGTATTGCATTACAATATATAGATGTTTTATTTCTTGTCCTATAAGTATGTTGTCTATTGATTTGACTTTATTGTGACATCAAGTAAAACACATGTTAGGTATTATCTACACTATATGTACATTGTGTCATGTTTTCTACTGCATGATGTTTATTTCATGCATTTTTTTTTATGGAACTTGAAACATCAGAACTGTCTGTATTAGGTTACAGTGTTTGCATGTTATATAGGCGAAGCTAACAGACAAGTTCTATAATTTATAAATTTATGATGGATGAATTATTCTATTATCTGCCATATTACTAATATAGATGAGTGCAGACCTCATAGAATTATTAATGTATTTATTATACAGCTGTCTTATACCTTTTGATAGACTCAACTCTACATTACACACAATAATTGAATGTATGTATGAATTGTTATTGTAGTGGTGTGGTTATACTGTGGTATAAGATAAAGTACTAAGTATTCTGATCAACAATTATTGTGTAAATTTTACAAGATTCCTTTGTTACCATGCTGTAAGATTATGGGATTCATTCTGAAATATTGTCTTATTTTGCAGTTACAAAGGTTCATGTTTGAAGGCCGTGAGATCAAACTTGTCATGAGTTGTGCAGCCTTCATCACAATGAATCCTGGTTATGCTGGACGTACAGAGTTACCTGATAACTTGAAGGCGCTCTTCAGACCAATGGCTATGATGGTACCTAACTACAGTGAGTTTGTAAACATTAAATTATTTTTTACACACAGCACATATCTCTATGAAATTTTACCCCAATTTTATGTTTGACCATGAAGATTTGTCTATTTCATATGGATATGAAGTTTTATCTTTGTTTCATATATAATCATGAAGTTTTACCTTTATAACATATATAATCATGAAGTTTTACCTTTATTACATATATAATCATGAAGTTTTATCTTTATTACATATATAATCATGAAGTTTTACCTTTATTACATATATAATCACAAAGTTTTACTTTATTACATATATAATCATGAAGTTTTACTTTATTACTTATATAACCATGAAGTTTTATCTTTATTACATATATAATCATGACGTTTTATCTTTATTACATATATAATCATGAAGTTTTACCTTTATTACATATATAATCATGAAGTTTTACTTTATTACATATATAATCATGAAGTTTTACTTTATTACATATATAATCATGAAGTTTTACTTTATTACATATATAATCACAAAGTTTTACTTTATTACATATATAACCATGAAGTTTTATCTTTATTACATATATAACCATGAAGTTTTATCTTTATTACATATATAATCATGAAGTTTTATCTTTATTACATATATAATCATGAAGTTTTACCTTTATTACATATATAATCACAAAGTTTTACTTTATTACATATATAATCATGAAGTTTTACTTTATTACTTATATAACCATGAAGTTTTACTTTATTACATATATAATCATGAAGTTTTACTTTATTACTTATATAACCATGAAGTTTTATCTTTATTACATATATAACCATGAAGTTTTATCTTTATTACATATATAATCATGAAGTTTTATCTTTATTACATATATAATCATGAAGTTTTACCTTTATTACATATATAATCACAAAGTTTTACTTTATTACATATATAATCATGAAGTTTTACTTTATTACTTATATAACCATGAAGTTTTATCTTTATTACATATATAATCATGAAGTTTTATTTTTATTACAGCTCTAATTGCTGAGGTGATTTTGTACTCAGAAGGTTTTGAATCTTCAAAGAGTCTTGCCCAGAAGATGACCCAGATGTACAAGTTGTGCAGTGAACAACTGTCTCAACAAGACCACTATGACTTTGGTATGAGAGCAGTAAAGTCAGTTCTGGTTATGGCTGGTGCATTAAAACGTCAGAATCCAGACAAAAATGAAGATGTTGTATTGATTCGTGCTTTGAGAGACAGTAATTTACCCAAGTTCTTGGCTCAGGATGCTGTTCTCTTCCAGGTATAACTATAACAGTTATATGAATTATATCCTTGTGTCTGTGTGTGAGTGAACCAAATATGTGAAGTGAATTAATCTGCATTATGTAAACATGGATAATTTTGATACTGTGTCTGATGCCGATTCTTCACATATAAAACTTGAACAAAAATCATTCTACATGTATTTCCTTCTGGTAGCCAGGACCGTGGTCCAGAGGTTAGTGCACTGGACTTGTAACCCGGCGATCTGTGTTCAAATCTTGGTTTCGGCAGATTATATTTTTCTATGAAAATTTGACAGAATTTTTAGAAGTTGCTGGCTCCTTGTGGAAGGTTAATACTAGTTTGATTACAGACCAGGAAAACTGGTTAGGTGAACTTGCTGCCATATATCTTCAAGTGCTATTGCTATTGATTCTGAAAACCTGATATTTTACATATTCTTGCAAGAGTTACTTCCATCGTTTTAATGTAAATATTATCATGTCTTTCATAGATGTATTATATACACATTCATTTTATCTTACAGGCTATCTTATCTGATTTGTTCCCTGGTGTAATGATACCTGAACATGACTACGGTCAACTACAGGAAGAGATTGAGAGTATTATAGCTAGTAAAAATCTTGTTGTTTTACCTACACAAGTAAAGAAAATAATACAGTTCTATGAGACACTAGAAGTAAGACACGGTGTCATGTTGGTTGGTCCTACAGGTGGTGGTAAAACCACTATATATGAGGTAAATATGTCACCCTCAGCCTTCTCTCAGTCCCGTATTGTCCTAACTTCATAGATAAAATTGTACATAAAAGTTTACCATGAATATTGCAATAATCCAGTTACTGATGGATGTTTGATTGCAGTTACTGTAAGCTACCATTATGATGTAGTTTTGAAACTTGCGGGTCTTGTAAAATAGTAAAAAAATTGCTGTTTTATTGGGAAATATAACACATGACTATGATGTCTTGTTCCCAGTGACACTATACTGAATGTCATGCTAGTGTGGTAAGATAGGTATATCATATAACTTTGATACATGTTTGAAACTTTGCTCTTTGTGTAATTTATCATTCATGAGCTGTTTGTGTTACAGGTTCTCGCACAGACCTGTGGAAATCTACATGAGAAAGGCGTCGTTAAAGAATTCTATCAACCAGTGCATACTTATGTACTCAATCCCAAAGCTATCACCATGGAAGAACTGTATGGTGGTGTTAACAAGCTAACATTGGAATGGCATGATGGACTTATGGGATTGACAGTACGACACTGTGTACAGGTATGTTCATCCGTCTGTCTTTCTGTCTTTCTGTCTCAACTTAAGATTTAATGGAAACATTTTCAATTTGATTTATTTGTGCTTAATATTGTTTTTTATACAAACTGGAACTGATTTTGAATTCATTAACTTTTTTTAAGTCACTTATTATTGTCATGTATTATTTATGAGTAATACTTCACTTTGTTTTCTTTAAATGTTTTTTTTTTTTGTTTCATTGACTTGGCTTTTATTTAAGTTGTGTACAGTTATATTCTGTTTGATGAAATATTTATTTTCTATCATTTATGTGGTTTGCATCTTTTAACAAATTGCTTCCCTGCTAATCAACATTCTGTCACCTGTATCATACTTAATATAACTGACGTGTGTAGTTTGTATTTTTGGATGGTTTAATACGTCTATAAGACAGTATGAACATAAGTTTTTACAAAGAAGCAATTTGTTAATGGCTATTAATTTTGAGATGATTTCACTAACACGTTTATATTATTTTCTTGTACTAGATGTTCAAGGTTTGTGAATGTAGAACACCCTTATTTTGTATGCTTTTATCATATATAGAATATCGCACGTGTATTTTGTTACTTGCATGCAGGGATGGAAATGTTTGTTTTGTTTGTATAAGAATGCATGCAGCAATGTATGCACATCACATGTATGTAACATCTGTGATTTGAGGAATGCATGAATGTTGAATGAATTTTATTCAAAGTCAGAATGAAGAATTTATACTGAACACAGATAGGAGATTTATCTTATATTCGTATTAATGCATGTTGTGTGTGCTTAATTGTTTATGGGGCTGCACTGTTTGTATATGTGTTTTATCATTAGTAGTGAGGGTATGTTTTTAAAAGTTGCTGGTTACTCACCATTAGTCAAAGGTTACTAGTGAATGGTCATCAGTTGAAGATCACTGGTTAAAGGTCAACAGTTGTGATCGGAGAGCGACAGTTAAAATTCACTGGTTGAAAGTTAACTGTTGGTTGAAGGATAGAAATAAAAGTTGCATTTTTAAAGACAATCATCTGTGTAATAATTTTAATTATTACATATTCGAACTTAAGCAAAAACAAAAAATCTTTGTGTTTTGTAGACATGTATTTATATTTATCTTGCTGCATCCAAACAATATCATAGTCAGAAGTTTATTCCCAGCATGTATAAAACCAGTGATATATACTTTATAATGTTTACATATCCACCTTCTCTATATACAACTATATAGTGTCTACTACTTCTATTGAATGTTCATATTATGTATTTGTAAGACATAAAATCAATGTTAATTTACTCTACTACCATTTCCCACAGATACATATTTGTAGTGTATTCCGAGAATTCAAGAAGAAATCTCATATCTGAAAATATTTGATTTTGTCATATAATTTATGTTTATTGTATTAAGTCATTTTATTACCTTTTATCAGCCTGCTTAGCTCACATTTGTTGCTTCTGTAAATCAATTTCTTACATAATCTGACGACTAACTCTGTTTGATATCTAACTTATGTCAAAGCACATATCTTTCATTATTTAATGCTAGTAACTCACTCATGACAATATGTGATACTTTATCTTAAACCTGGATTCTTTTTGATATGCTATTCAAGTTAAACAAACATTTTACTGATTTCTACAACATAACACATTGCTTACATGTTTACGCTGATCCTGTATTCATTTATATATGTGTATCTTGTAGGACACTTCTACAGATCACCAGTGGGTTGTATGTGATGGACCTGTAGATGCTCTTTGGATTGAAAACATGAATACAGTACTTGATGATAACAAGATGTTGTGTTTGGCTAACTCTGAGAGAATCAAGTTTACTCCATATATACACATGTTATTTGAAGTACAAGATTTAGCTGTAGCCTCACCAGCCACTGTGAGCAGGTAAACTTATATATATAAACTGAAACAGATCTCTTGGTGTTAAGATAAGGTGCCCAACTTTTACCAGCAGATGGTGTCACTGCTTCTTATTGTGTTTATAGTAAAAACATTAGTTAGTAACACAATGGAATGGTTAAAAGAAGATGTAGCAACTTTTTTCACAACAAATAAATGGCTTCTGTATATTGAGGTATTCTTGTAATCCTTATGTTTACACATCTACATGTCTTGTATTGTTTCGGCTTAGTTAGTAGTTTGATGCTGTTTTGTGACTATTTTGGATCTCCAATTGTCTCATAAAGTTGTTATTTCATTACTTCTAACTGAAAAATTTCACCATCGTGTATAAAATGTTTAATTCACTAGGTGTGGTATGGTGAAAGATTTCACTATCGTGTATAAAATGTTTTATCCACTAGGTGTGGTTTGGTGAAAGATTTCACCATCGTGTATAAAATGTTTAATTCACTAGGTGTGGTATGGTGAAAGATTTCACCATCGTGTATAAGATGTTTAATTCACTAGGTGTGGTATGGTGAAAAATTTCACCATCGTGTATAAAATGTTTAATTCACTAGGTGTGGTATGGTGAAAGATTTCACCATCGTGTATAAAATGTTTAATTCACTAAGTGTGGTATGGTGAAAGATTTCACCATCGTGTATAAAATGTTTAATTCACTAGGTGTGGTATGGTGTATGTGGATGCTGATGAACTGAAGTGGATGCCGTATGTTCATAAATGGATGCATAAATGGAGTTCTAAACTGAAGGATGAAGTGAGACAATATTTGATGGATTTGTTTGAAAGATATGTTGAGACTGGACTCAGATTTGTCAGCAAGAAATGTATACAAGTTATAAATCAGGTTGGTACTTTGATATTTTTATACATGTATGAAGAATGATTCTATGTTGGAAGCCTCTACTGAATTAGAGTAACTTTTATATATTGGTCAGTTTCTATATACCTAGTTTAATTAAATGTGAATGTGTGTAGATACATGACTTGTGCTAAATGTTCATGTTGTTTCCAGGTGGATATAGCTAAAGTTGAAATGTTGTGTAAACTGTTGGAGTCACTTTTATTCTGTCGTGGTGGACCAGATTTCTCCATGGATCCAAACAAACTGAACATTCTTATTTGTACAACATTTGTATTCTGTTTTGTGTGGTGTATTGGTGGAAATATTGTAGAATCCAACTGGGATGCTTTTGATACATTTGTTAGAAACCAGTTTGATGATAATGGTGATGCCAAGGTAAACACATCTTTTATCTGACTGCTTATTAAAGACTTTTTACAAACTTTCATGTTTAAGGACAACAACGATATATTGCCCTGACATACAACACATTTATTCATGAACTGTGTTATGTCTTTATTTTATTAAACTTTGCTAGAATTTATCAGTTCTGTGTGTTCTACTGGTTACTAGTGGCCTGTAGTTTGGTTTATTTTAACAAATCATACACAGATATTGATTTATGTTTGTACGATACTGATTGTCTTCAGTTATGAACTCTATGGTAAAGTCTGTTCTGAAGACAAGCTGCGGACATAGAATACCTCACTCATATTATTTATGTCTGAATGTTTACACAATATTTGAATGATTTTTTACTCATCCAGAGTAATCAATTGAAAACAATACTATCACCTTTCAGCTTCCTGCTGGTGGTGACTTATGGAGCTGTTATGTAGATTTTGAGACAAAGCGTATGGATATGTGGGAAAAAATAGTTCCGACCTTTAAATATAACAGAGAAATCCCATTCTTTGAGATGTTGGTACCCACTGTAGATACTGTCAGGTTTGGTTACTTGTTGGAGAAGTTACTTGCTGTGAGACATCCTGTGTTGTATACTGGAGGTACTGGTGTGGGTAAGGTATGTATCTGTCATATAGTGACAGTATCATGTTATTTTATACCTTTTTTGATTGGTTTAACAAGATTTTACAGTTTCTGTAAAACTGAACTTTTTATCTCTGTCCTGTCACATTTCACCATTGTTTACTTGTATGTAAATTATTCTGTTATGTTGGGGATACAGTATGATGTTTACCTTTGAATTTAGGATTATATTACAATTTGACTATAATAAGCAAGTAACATTGTTCAATTTATTTTGGAGATTGTTCCAAAGTGTCACAAAATGCTGAAAACGCATGTACAAGACACATAACTGTTATAAACTACTAACACTTGAGTTCACAATCATCCCACTTTTGAAAATGAATACAAACATTACCCAAGTTATGTTGTTAACATTTGTGTCAAAATTTATTTGGGGTATTACCTTTTATTTTCATACAACTCTGTCTGGACTTCCTTTACCATGGATTATCCAAAACCACAAATAATATTTCAAACCCGTCAGTTTTAGATAATCAAGTTTCTACTGTATTTTCTGAGTGATGATTTATTTGTATGTACTCAGTTTAAAGTTTTCACTATGTAAGGACCAAGGGGGATCTTATATATAATGACTTTACATTCTTTAGAATCTGTCAGAGTAAACACTTCCATGTATGATATTGATGTACATTTGTTACATTGCAGTTTCACATTTTATCAAATTTATTTACTTTCTACAGTCTGTAATAGCCAGGGGTCTCCTGAACAATATTGCTGAAAGAGCAAGTTATGTTCCATACTTCATTAACTTCTCAGCTCAGACATCAAGTAAACGTACACAGGAAATGATTGAAAGCAAGCTGGAGAAGAAGAGAAAGACAGTTCTTGGTTAGTTCATTACAGAATGTCTCAATTTATAAAACAAACTTAATGATCAAAACTGATGACATAAATTTAGTTTCAGTCGAGGACAAAAGGCGTCCATTTAATATTATCTTCACAGTTATATATACAGGAAGTAGTCTCTAGTGGAGCTAGTTATACAATGACAACAACTCTACAAAGGTTCCTTTAAATTATAATAAAAAAATTATTTTATACTATGACAATGAAGTTTACTATGATTTGACTCAGTGGTGTGAATCCTGCTGAGAATTTGTCTGAATACCATGAAGACATTAGTACTGATTGTTGTATGTATATTATGTAGACATTAGTACTGATTGTTGTATGTATATTATGTAGACATTAGTATTGATTGTTGTATGTATATTATGTAGAGATTAGTACTGATTGTTGTATGTATATTATGTAGACATTAGTACTGATTGTTGTATGTATATTATGTAGACATTAGTACTTAGTGTTGTATGCATATATTATGTAGATATTAGTACTGATTGTTGTATGTATATATTATGTAGACATTAGTACTGATTGTTGTATGTATATATTATGTAGACATTAGTACTGATTGTTGTATGTATATATTACGTGTATACTACAGGTGCACCACGTGACAAACGTGTCATCTTCTTCATTGATGATTTAAATATGCCTAAACTGGACACTTATGGCTCACAGCCACCTATAGAACTACTGAGACAATATCAAGATTTTGGTGGATTCTATGATAGAGATGTTTTATTCTGGAGAGAAATACAGGTATGCTGTCTCCTCAAATGATGAACGTGGTTCTAATTTTACTGTAAATTGTATCAAATTTATCCATAGAAAATTTACAATCATTTGTTGTACAAACAATGAAGTAAATTCTTGACTTTAAAAATTGATCTTTTAATGTTTCAGTATTTTTTCTGCCTCCGTATCATATAAATATTGATTTATGTATTGAATTCAGTGAGAACTAAAGTTGCTCATTCGTTATTTTGTTGTTATTTCAGGATGTTACTCTTGCTGCAGCTTGTGCGCCCCCTGGTGGTGGACGTAACAATGTTACACCAAGATTTATACGTCATTTTGGAATGTTGACCATACCATCCCCATCAGAACATAGCCTGAAACATATGTTTATGGTAAATAGTTCAATATCACATGATAGAATGATCTAGAATTATGAAAATTAAAAATAAATTACCAAAACAGTATCTATTGTCTAATTTGAATATTGTCTGTTATGAACAGGACATTTTGTGACATTTCATTACATTAACCTAATAATGTTGAAAGTTCTGTGAATTTTATTGTGTTTTTGTAGCAAATCTTGGCTGGATTTTTGATGGATTTCCCAACATCTGTGAGGCAATGTACAGAACCGATTGTTTCAGCTGCTGTAGAGATATATGGACGAATGAGTACTGATCTTCTGCCAACACCAGCCAAATCTCATTATGTCTTCAACCTGAGAGATTTATCAAAATGTATACAAGGTAATTATGTCAGATATACATTTATGATGACAGTCGTAATGTACTTTTTTGTCAAACAGCAGAATAGAAGATTTTGTTTCACGTCTATAGTTGAGATTTTGGGTGATGTTTACTTTGTGTTTTCCACAGTAAGTATTCTAAACATGCTTAATGTTGTTATTTCAGGAATCTTACAGGCAGACACAGGTGTTATACGTGACAACAAACAAATGTTCCGTTTGTTCTGCCACGAGTCTATGAGAGTGTTCCATGACCGTCTCATTAACAAAGAGGACAAAGGCTTCTTCTACACTATACTCTCTGAAATGGCAGGAAAACATTTCTCTGAGGTAAAACATGCGTTTTCTTCAGTCATTACATCCACTGTACTTTCTGATGATTTTGAGTGAATGTTTGGTTAATTTAGTTTTAACTTGTCTTGAGGTAAATTAATCCTGCTTTCATTTTGATACCGTCATCAGTCCAGACTTTATATTCATGAGGAGACAAGATTGTACAACCTGATTGCTTGGACAGACTAGATAACATCAATACTGTCTGTTGTTCCCAGAAAGTTTTCTTATTCAGTTCTGATTTAGACAGTATAACCCAGAAAACAAGTCTAGAAATATGGTTTTATAATCTTGTGTTAAAATTTCTTTATCAGCTGTACATATTATTGTGCAAAGATTTCCTAAGATTTATGCATTTGATCGTGTTGTATGAATTTTGTTGAATATTCATAACTGTGGATCCTATAAATTATTTAAAGCATTAATATAAATTATTTTGTATCCTAAAAAATAAGATTTACTTGAAGATTTGTTCAATTGTTTAAATGTTTTAAATTCTTTCTCTTTTTGAACAGCGGGTAAGATATTTATTTCTGTGTGAGGATAGAAAATATACATTTTATACACATATAGGATAGACACGAATCATTGACTTATAACATCATGGTTACTTGTCACACATTGTGGATGTTGATTTTTTCTTGGACTATTTGAGTGTTGAGATTTCTGTCAGGAATCCTTCAAAAACATTTTCTGTCAAGTGTGTAATGTTTTTATGAAACATTTGCTTGCCTGGTTCTGTGATGTTTATTTATTAATTCATTACTTTATGTACAAACATCATGACACTAGTTAGAAGTCAATGATCAGGTGTTGGTTGCAAGTTTTAGATTATTATACATATACCTTGTATTTAATGTTAGAAGTTTTTACTCCATAGAAAATAGAGCTAGATTCCCTGATTTATGATACATGTGTATAAAACTATCATACAGATATAGTAGAGGACTGATACCATTATTTGCCCATACAAATCAAGATAGATATTTAGAGTTTTCATTAATTATATGATAGATATGAGATCACAACATGTGGATGAGTTTATTAACAAAATCACTATAATACAAGAATTCATCTCAGTTTGTTTGCTGCTCTTGTATCTTTACCTAATACAGATTATGAATTGTTGATTCTTATTGTACATACAGTATACAGTGATGATATATTTATATAAAATTGTTTGTGTTATTGTCCTTGCTGCATTTAATCCTCCCTAGATGCTTACATACCAGTGTACAATGTACGAGGGATGATCCAAAATAACGAGGACTAGTGTCGCTGTATGAAGATGGTTTATAAAACTGATAGACAATCACATCATTATAATGTACAATTTTTCTGGTACAATATCAATATGAATTGAAATGTTCAACATTAGAAAAATATACAAATATAATTATGACAACACTATTGCTAACTTGACACACAGTAAAAACAAAAAAAATGAGGTCAACGAGGTCATATACGTCACATACTTCACATATGTCACATACTTATGTCTCATATGTCACATCACCTAAAGAAAAGTTGGTGCTTCTCAAAATACTTGTCATCACACTCAATGCACCAATGATGTGATCTACGCAATTTGAAATTATCCTCGTATCAGTTAGAATCATGTTCTTTTATAACTAGTGTCATCAAAGCCATGGAATTGTAACACTGAATATTAAGTTGCTTTCTTGATTACTGGGATAATGATAGATTGAAGTACGGCTAGATCCCAGGAGTATGATCTATAAGTCTGGAGTCATTGAATGGTGTATGTTTAATGTAAGTTTTGCTGTTGTGCAAGAAGATGCACTATATATATATAAAGGAGTTTACTGATGGAATCCTGGCCTTTTCTCATGCATGCAGTTATTCTTGATGGAGAACCTGTTGAATAACAGAAGAACATCACCAATAGTGTTCCATTTTTCTTCTTTCCCCTAAACTTAAGCAAATTCTCTGCCATCAACAAACTGTCAATGTCAGTTAAAGACAAGTGTACAACTAATACATGTATGGTTCTGTATACTGATCTCCGGTTTCATCTTAAAAATCTGTATAGGTGTGTTTCCTAATTATTAACAAAATTGGATGACTGATAATTCTTCAGTCTGATGAATGTCAACATATTGACGTTGTTAATAAAGTCACCAGTGTCATCTGAAGCTTGATTATTTAATGATATGTTGTCCAACTGACATCAGATTTTTAAATGACGTTGCTTATATATTGCAGGAAATATTGGCAGAAGTTCATGTTTTTAGGGTGAAATCTGCTCAAAATGTTAATAGTATAACAAGAATATTTATTTTCTCAATTATTGCTGTGCTGGGTTCATGTTACTATGGTAACTCCTGATATCATTGTCAGAAAACAGTCATATGATTATTATTGACATTCACGTACAATTCAGTACATAAATACTGGTTTAATAAAGAGCAGAATAATCCTGGTATTTTTGGATCAACCCTCGTATGTACGTAAATCAGTGTACCTGAACATGCAGCCTGCAAGATTTATCTACAATACTTATACGTACATGACATCTGGATAATATATATGATGTCTGTACAAATACATGTTGAACATATTAGATATTTGAACAATAATGTATACTCAAGATCTACTTTAATTATTACATTATATACACCATAAGCACTCATATACTGAAGGTGACTGCTAGATGAGACACTGCACTGTGGATAGATGAGCACTTGTTTTTCTTCTAGATATAAGCATTATAGTCTGTAGCGTGATAGCTTTATGTTGTTTAATAATTGAATTGTTATTTTAACTTATTCAGTTTTTGTTGGTATAATTATTTAAAACATGAAGACATAATGAGTATAATTCTAATATTATCTTACGTATCCTTATTGTTGATTGGTTTTAACACTGTATTTTCATTGATTGTGGATAATCTGATGGAATCAGAATTATTTTTTCACAAATATTCCCATGAAGATCAAAGTGTCTTCATGAGTGCATGTTATATTACAGGATATTACACCAGAGTCATTCACCACACATCCTATACTGTTTGGGGATTTTATCAAGATGGGTGCTGACAGAGCTGATCGTCTGTATGAAGAATTTGCTGATCATAAAAAACTGGCCTTAGTTCTTCAAGATGTAAGTATTGTCATGTATGCACCAGTGTTAAAGAACCTGTTTACAAATGTAAGATTCTGAAAAGATGAATAAAATATTTCCTCAATGAACCATTAACGTGAATGCAGGATGGCATCTTCATTGTTATAATTTATATCTATGGATTCTTATAAATATATGGTAATATATATGGATTCATATAAATATATGGAAATATATGTGGACTCTTATAAATATATGGAAATATATATATATATGGATTCTTATAAATATATGGTAATATCTATTGATTCCTATAAATATATGGTAATGCATATAGATTCATATAAATATATAGTAATATCTATATATTCATATAAATATAAAGTGATATATGTATTGATGTATTGTAGGTATCTAATAATTTCTGATTTTATTTTACCACAATTTTGTTCAAATATTTTGATTGTATTTAAAACAACAACACTCAAATGAGGTATAATTGATAACATTTTATAACATTTATTTTGTTATTTATAAAGTATGTACAGAGGATGATATTAGATGGTGCTGAGGTACACTTACATATATATGTATATATACACAATAGTGCATCAGTGATATTGTATTGTTTAACATTATGTGTTCTGTGGTGGTATGAGCAACTTTGATGTACATGTTGTGATCGCTAAACTAAACTTGATCAAAACTTGATGTTTAAATAAACTAAATTGCTTACACTGCTTTAAATGATCGATATTGTTCAGTACTAAGTCAGGGTGTGTAGTACTCCATGGTCACAGTTAAGTCAGGGTGTGTAGTACTCCATGGTCACAGTTAAGTCAGGGTGTGTAGTACTCCATGGTCACAGTTAAGTCAGGGTGTGTAGTACACCATGGTCAGTATTAAGTCAGGGTGTGTAGTACTCCATGGTCACAGTTAAGTCAGGGTGTGTAGTACTCCATGGTCACAGTTAAGTCAGGGTGTGTAGTACTCCATGGTCACAGTTAAGTCAGGGTGTGTAGTACTCCATGGTCACAGTTAAGTCAGGGTGTGTAGTACTCCATGGTCACAGTTAAGTCAGGGTGTGTAGTACTCCATGGTCACAGTTAAGTCAGGGTGTGTAGTACTCCATGGTCAGGTATTAAGTCAGGGTGTGTAGTACTCCATGGTCACAGTTAAGTCAGGGTGTGTAGTACTCCATGGTCACAGTTAAGTCAGGGTGGGGTAGTGCTCCATGATCAGTGTTAAGTCTGTTTGGGTCTGTTTTTGTATTTTGTGGTATGACTATATATTCACTTTGTTTGATATTGTACATTGATGTTATTACTTATCTTGTAAGAAGTTGATCAGTTCAAGTTGAATCCTTTACATAAAGTTTTTGTTCAGCAATCTGATATAATTGAACCTTGGATGTATTTTGTTCTAACTGACAATATGACGTCAGAACATATTTATCAATACAAACAAGTTTTCATTATGCAAGTAATCTACATTTCAAAGCAACAGTTTTGTTAAAAATGTTGAATGTATAAGCAGCTTGCTGTTATATTTGATACTGTTGTATAAACAGAATGTATTGTAACATTTCAATTAAGAAAATATTTGCCTGGATGAGATGGTTTGAAGCCACTGGTTTATAAAAACAACAAAATCGTGTGCCTTGTCTTTATGTTTGTATCAGTTTATTTCTGTTTGAATCAATATACCTGGCAGATTAAAGATGTATCCCAGATGTATTAGTTATCAACATGATTGCGTACTTGTATCAGATTCTGTCTGGTATATGACGTCTTCTAACGTGTCACTGTCTTGTACAGGACTCAGAGTATCTTTGAAACGTGTGAGTTTTCTGTTCAATGTCTCTTGTCACAATGAACTGTTTATGTTACAGTATTTGGATGACTACAACATGCAATCATCTAAAGAGATGAAACTGGTATTTTTCTTGGATGCCATGGAGCATGTGTCTAGGATTGCTCGTATGATTCGACAAGATCGTGGTAATGCATTATTGGTTGGTGTTGGTGGTACTGGAAAACAATCTCTTACCAGGTATATACTCGGCGTAATTAACAAATTAGATGTGTAATGTACAATAAAATGCAATATTGCTTTACCATCCTTACAGTTTTGTCAAAATGTTGACACCAAACATTTAACTTGTATACGAACAATGAACCAGCATGAACATTTTACAAATGTTACATACAATCATGTTTGGTTTAGATTTCTTCTTCTATGTAAAACTTCAATACAAGGATTTCTGGCATATTCCTGTTTCTCTACTTGGCATGCATCCTGTCTCATACACTGATTGAATAACTGGATCAATGTGAAAGTTGACTGCACAATCCTATGACAGTTCTTGTTTAAGTATAATTGTTGCAAATACAGACTTTATAATAAAGTATTTTGTGTACCTGAAATATCTAACTGATACATGTACTCTGTTACAGGCTGAGTGCACACATTTGTGCCTATAAATGTTTCCAGATAGAATTATGCCGTGGTTATGATTATTCAGCTTTCCATGATGACATTAAGAAGTTATATGATTCTGCGGGTGTGAATAATGAACACACAGTATTCTTGTTTACTGATACACAGGTTTGTGTCATCATTCATATCTCTAAGTTTAAAATTTTTTAGAATCATATTCTCTCACAAAACTCAAAACTTGGCTTTTGAAATTTATTCCTGTGTGAAGATTTTTTTTATAAAGAGCTCATTACCTGGTGAATATTGAGGTTTGGTTCCTGCATGTTGTGACTCGAGAAATGTCTGATGAGACTAGGGTAATGTTTGTGATGTATGACCCTAATTATACCTGGAAATAAAGTGTGAGTCATTTCACTGATTGAGCAAATACTTTGTCATAATACATGCAGGATAGGATTAAGTTACTGTTAGCATAGTTATGAAGATTTTTTCTATTGGGAAATAAAAGGGAATAAGTTTTAGTTTTAAATTTGTGTCTGACTTTGTGGTGTTTTCTTCATTTATTGTTAGTTTCTTCTTTTGTTCATAGTTTGATGAGGATTTGAAGATAAAAAAAAACACTGTACTGGTATTATTTACTTTTGTACTGGTATTATTTACTTTTGTACTGGTATTTACATAAATTTTCACTGTAACTTTGTTCTTGTTATACATTCAGATTGTTGTTGAAGAGTTTCTTGAAGACATCAACAACATACTGAACTCTGGTGAAGTTCCAAACTTGTTTGAACCAGATGAATATGAACAGTTGATTATTGGTTGTCGTTCTGCTGCTAAAGAAGCTGGTATCGCCGAGGGTAACAGGGATGCTATCTATGATTTCTGTATCAATCGTGTCAGGTAACTATGTTGATTAATTACCCGTCCATCAATAACTGTCGACTTAAGTCTTAATCATAACTATAATTTTTAGTGTTGTGGAATAAATATTCTGTAAAATGATAGACATTTTATAAATTAATTTCTCCATTACAATAATGGTAGGGAGATCTGTGTTAGAGGACCAGACTGTAGAACAGTTTCTTCTTCTTTCTCTATGTCAATCCTTGGTTATATTATTAATTGTACCTTGTTCATATCTTATAATTATAACTGTGTTATATGTCATGTACAAACTATGATATATAATGTATGTACTTACTATAATCTATGTATAATTAATTCTGAAGTCAATGTTTATATTGCAGAAATAACTTACATATTGTGTTATGTATGTCACCTGTTGGTAATGCATTCCGCACACGATGTCGTATGTTCCCATCACTTGTGAACTGTTGTACGATTGACTGGTTCACAGAATGGCCTGAAGAAGCATTGCTTAGTGTTTCTAAATCTTTCTTTGAAAATATTCAACTTGGTACTGATGAACTCAAGGTTGGTTTTATTAAAACATTTTATCTAATCTTGTTTTATTTTGTGTTTATATAGTACATCTCAAGTCATCTCTGACGCAGTCATAAAGTTACCAGTTACTATTATAAAAATTCCTTTGTGTAGCTCTTAATTAATAGCAACTACTGTGGTTTCACTAATTTTTGTATGGGATTTAATTTCGTGGATCGGCCGATCCATGAAATCAAATCCCCACAAATGTAAAATGTCGAAATTTCCATCAACCATTGGAAATTTTGCAGTATCCGAAATTGTGCTAAAAACTCAACTTTCGGTATATTCCGAAACTGGAAAATAACGAGCTCTGACAATCTGTTATTGTTCAAGTGATCATCAGTAGGAAAAATATGTTTGCACAAAAATCAGTAACGAAACAGGTCTCAGTTTATGTTCTATGATAATAATAATCATTCACATACCATATCGAACAGACAGAAATATGAGGACCATGCTGAAATATAACAGACACGACGTACCTTAAAAAGGTGTGAACAGGAAAGGTCCCATAAAATTTTGCTCCATCTTGCACTATCATCAATTTGCAAATAACAGATGTCAAATTTGATGTGTATTCAAGGTTATCAACGAATATCTGTCACATGTTGTATAACTTTTGCTAGAATCCCCTTTTGACACGTTGGAGCCAATTACCTGTATTTTTACTTCACTAGCGAGGTTATTTCATGAAGAAAATGACAGAGAATGAAAAGTCGTTTTTTTCCCAAATATTCAAAATCCACAAATTTACATCCCAACAAAATAGCCATTTTACCAAATACCACGAAAATTGAGTGCAACGAAAATAAATGATACTACAGTAATGATTGTTATCAAAAAAATATGCTAACATTGATTTGAAAATGTAAGAAGCTGATTCTAGTTTTTTTACAAAATGGTATAATAACTGAAGTGTTTTGAAAAAAAAAAATTGTATGTAGATACTGTATGTGTATAGATGTATATGTCTGTACTGATTACAGGATAGTGTGGCTGAGATGTGTGTTGAGATACATACCAGTGTGACAGAGATGGCTGACAGGTTCTTCAATGAACTAAAGAGGAAGTATTACACCACACCAACAAGTTACCTCGAGTTAATTAACTTGTACCTCACAATGTTGCAGGACAAAACAAAGTACATATTGTTATATAATGTGATCTTTGTATACTATAGTTTATCTGCTCATTCAATTGTTTTATTTTTATATCCACTTTTTACTGCATATTTTGATCTCTTACTGCAATCTACGCTGAATCAGAAGACAATGTCTTGATTGTTTAATACATTCATCATTTGTTGTATACATCCAACATCCAACTTCCAACATCAATCTTATTGTTAACTTCATGAATTATTGTGTAATATTTGTGTTCTGTTTTTCTTAATGCACTGTTTTATAGAATCCTTTATTTAAAACATTCAGACTGATGTTCCATACAACTTGTGTGCCAGTTTTAGTGTTGTAAGTTGTAAGAACTGGGATTTCTCTTTCTGTAAATCATGATTTATTCTTCAGGCAACTTAAACAAGCCAAGGATCGTGTACACAATGGTCTTATCAAACTGCTGGAGACAAACGATCTTGTTGATAAAATGAAGAAAGAATTAGTTGCCCTTGAACCAGAATTGAAGAAACGTTCTGAAGATACAAACTTATTGATGGAACGTCTTGTTGTAGATCAAGAGAAAGCTGATGCTGTAAGTTTCACTTCAGTTTTGTTAGTGATTAGATCTTGTGCATTTCTGATGATGTGATTTGTATTCATTCTTATTACTGTTTGATAAGTTTCATTGCTCATATGTTTTACTGAAATCACTGTAGTCAGAATTATTTGTTTACGTAATTCTGATTCTTGTATAAACTTTTTGATAAACTATTTAGGTACGTAAAGTTGTCATGGAAGATGAGGCTGTTGCCAAGGTGAAAGCCGAAGAGACTCAAGCTATAGCAGATGATGCACAGCGTGATCTTGATGAAGCTTTACCTGTACTAGAAGCTGCTATCAAAGCTTTGGATGCTTTAGATAAAAGTGACATTGCTGAAATCAAAGTATTCAGTAAACCACCAGAAATGGTACAGACTGTCATGGAATCTGTTGCTATTTTGTTGAACTCAAAGTAAGTTCTACTCTTACTGTTCATATTGGAGTCTTTAATTCTGTTCAAGTGTTGAGGTTTGACTGTGTCTGTTAATACAGCATTTATCAGATATATAAAACCTTATTTCATCTTTTACCAATTACTGATGGAGGTATGACCATTGCTCTTATGTGAAAACCTTTTTATATGGTTTTGACTTGTTTTAATCCCGTTTTTTTTATCTCACTGTATGAATGTTGTTTTAATATTGACATATGATACAAAGTCACAGATTTATATACTGCACTGTGTATATTGCAGGATTGACTGGGCTTCAGTGAAAGCAATGTTGGGAGACAATAACTTCTTGAAGAGGTTGACAGATTATGATAAAGATAATATAAGTGATCCTGTGCTGAAAAAGTTAAAGAAATATATTGATAATCCCAAGTTTATACCTGAAGAAGTGATGAAGGTTTCCAAGGTAAGTTATGTACATAAGTCAGGTTTTTACTGTCTAAGTGTTATGTTTCATTCTGTGAACATTGACATCAATGAACTGTTTATCTATATCAGTATGTTATTGGTTTTCAATGTAATAATTTAAATGTTTTTCATGATCTATTTTATGTTATTTTTACTTCTAAAACTGTCATGCAATGTTGATGATTTTTACTTAATTTGCTGATAGATTTTCTTGTGTATAATATACAAACTGTAAAGTTTAATCGTGCAGTTATAACTAGAATGTTATACCCTTATATGTATGATGTTTCTTTTAGGCATGCAGATCTATGTGTATGTGGGTACGTGCTATGGACACGTACGCTCATGTATTCCGTACTGTGGAACCAAAACGTCAAAAGTGAGCATTGTTTTCTCTATGTTGATGTTGTAACTTCACTGTTAATACACTCAGAAAAATGCTGCTTTTATGCAAGAACTAGATATCAACAGACTGTAGTAGATATTTCTGTATTATTTTAGAGTTCTTCATATTACCTTGTTTTTTTTCACTTTGTCCTTCTCTCTCATAGATTGGCCACAGCTCAGGCAGAGTTAGATGCTGTAATGAATATGTTACGAGAAAAGCAAGCCAAGCTAGCTGAAGTAGAGGCAAAGATTGCTGAACTACAGAAAACATATGATGATAGTATGTCAGAGAAACAAAAGCTTGAACGTAACATCTCTACAACTGCTGCAAGATTAAAGAGAGCTGCCAAGCTCACAACAGCCCTTGGGGATGAACAAGTCAGATGGGCTGAGACTGTTGAGGTAAAATATCTGTATACTTAAATGTACATCTTAAAATAATTGTCTTCATGCAGCACAATTATTTTGCCAGTGTCAGTCTGTGGGTATAAATCTATTTTAACTCCATTAGTGAGAGTTTTTAACCTTTGAGCACAAATATTTCTGCTTACAAGTTGTATGACTAAATTTGATTTTTATCAACTGAAAAAATATTCTTGTATCTAAATTTGATGTATAAATATTTGATTGTTTTCAGAAATTTAAGATACAGATAGGTAATGTGACAGGTGACGTGTTTGTTGCTGCTGCTTGCGTTGCATACTATGGCGCCTTTACCAGTGTGTATCGTCATGAACTGGTTGAAAATTGGATACAACGATGTAAGGAACTAGATATACCTGTAACTGAAGGTATGACTATCACCAATGTGCTGGCTGATAACTATGAGATACGTCAGTGGAATACATTTGGTCTACCAAAGGATCAGGTATCGACAGAGAATGCTATATTAGTGACACGAGGACGACGTTGGCCTCTCATGATTGATCCACAAGAACAGGTTAGTACTGCGTTTATCTGTACAAGTGACAGATTTATTCATGTCATGATGTTCATAAGTTTTAAAACTTTGATGTGTAAATAATTTTGTTCTGAAGGATTGATTCAGTCTTATATGTGTTTGCTGTAAATTTTGTGCCATGCTGTTGTACCTTGTTCTTCATGCATAGATTCATGTATTTAAAATTTTGCTTTGCTGAAGAGACTAAAAACCTATAACACTGAGTGTTAAATTTATTCAGACAAATTTATCAGTGTTTGTAATGAGTGTTAAATTTATTCAGACAAATTTATCAGTGTTTGTAATGAGTGTTAAATTTATTCAGACAAATTTATCAGTGTTTGTAATGATCTCCTTACTGTTTAATAAGAACTCCTCTTTCAGATGTTTCATGTTTTTTACTGTTAGAATTTAATGACTTGTGGTGTTTTCTGTATCCAGGCTAACAGATGGGTGAGAAATATGGAGAATAAAAATGGATTAAAGATCATCAAACTTACTGATGGAAATTTCCTGCGTACTTTAGAAAATTGTATTCGTATTGGTATGCCAGTGCTGTGTGAAGATATTGGTGAATCATTAGATCCTGCTCTAGAACCAGTGTTACTGAAACAAACGTTCATGTCTGTAAGTCTGTGTTCTGTATATGTCACTCTATCAGAACTTACTTTTTATTTTCAACACAGATTATTTCAAATTTGATGAGTGTAGAATGTTGTACATCGATCAGACAGTTGTTACAAGTATATTGCTAATGTACAAATTCCTTTGAAGTTAAAATTCCATCATTAGAAAACTTCAGGTGAGGAAAAAGAGATTTTTTTTGGCTGAATTCATTGTTGACCTGTGCATTAGTGCATCTTGGACTGTTGTTCATATCTACAGTGATTGATTCTTATTTGTGTATGAATATTTCAGGGTGGTCGTTTGTTGATACGTCTTGGTGATAGTGACATTGATTATGATAGAAACTTCAAGTTTTACATGACAACAAAAATGTCAAACCCTCACTATTTACCAGAAGTTTGTATCAAAGTTACCATTATCAACTTTACTGTAACCAGATCTGGCCTGGAGGATCAACTGCTGAGGTACATTCCTGTTATGTTATCACAAATATTCCTACTTCACACAATATCAGCATCTGCTATAATTGTTTTATTCTGTATTACATTCATGAATGCTGCTACATACCAATATATATCAAACAAGACATAAATAATTTGATGACTTGAGTTTGTATGTAAAACATGAACAAGCAAACATTTTAACAGCAGTTTTATCAAGTTTGGTTAAAATACAGTGTCTGTAAGTTCAGTTATGTATTATAGTCCATATAATGTACATCTACTCTATACAACTTCTCAACCTTTCAACTGTCTCCCGTTATTTATAGTGAAGTTGTAAGCCTGGAAAGGCCAGAATTAGAAGAACAAAGAAATCAACTGATTACGAAGATTAACACAGACAAGAATCAGTTGAAGGCAATAGAAGATAGAATTCTCAAGCTTCTGTTTGAATCAGAAGGTAACATCTTGGACAACGAGGAGCTTATCAACACATTGAATGATTCAAAGGTATGAGCAGACTGTAGATTGTAGATATCTTACTTTGGCAAGTACATCACATAAGTCAGAAACAAAAGCGATCATGAGCAGAAAGCATGTTCTTTTTATTTTCTTGTTATATAAAACTTTTATTCATGTTCCCAACGTAATTATATATAATTTTTATATTATCTCTAAATTTTGTTCAAACGCTCTGACTGCTTAATGAAAGTGACATACTTTTTTGTTCAATTGCCATGAATAATTTAATGTCTGTTATGTCATGAATTTATTTCTAGTTATTAATTTATTTATACTCCAAGTTTGCCTCCCCTATAAATGTTGTGTTTCTATGGCAGGTAACATCAGGTGTGATCAAACAAAGATTAGCTGAGGCTGAGGTCACTGAAGAGAAGATCAGTATGGCTCGTGAGAAGTATCGTGTCGTTGCTACACGTGGATCTGTCATGTATTTTGTGGTTGCTGATATGGGTGGTGTTGATCCTATGTATCAGTTCTCTCTCAAATATTTCAAGTCTGTAAGTTGAATTTTAACTTTCAGATATTCTTATTGTCAGGTATTTATTAGTGAGTTTTTTAGGATGTTCATTAACCATGAATGGAGCCACATTATATGAACAATGGACATTTGTTAAAAAATCTTGTGTTGTAGTATAAACATACAATATTTACTTTAAAACCTGATGCCTTTTGTTGTCTGTATTTGATGTATATGTTGTTGTTCTACATGTTTACAGTTGTTCAACATGACGATAGAAAACAGTGAGAAATCTGACAATCTGGAAACTCGACTACAGATATGTTTACGTGAAACAACATTATCTATATATCAGAATGTTGCTAGGTAATGTATGAAATTAATCTATAAGAATTGTGTTGTTTAATGTATATCTGAATGTTTATTCATTTTTGTAAGTAATTGTCTTAACTGATATGGTATATGACACCATGTAATGAACAGGTTACATTCTAGTGTTTTCATCTTTAGTTTGTCCTGTTAAGTACAAAACTTCATGCATTGTTCTTATGCTTGTGTATCAAATCATTAAAACTTACTAATCCTAGTTTTTAATCATTACAGAGGTTTATTTGAGAAAGACAAACTTGTATTCTCCTTCATGTTATGTATTGAAATCATGAGAAATGCTGGAGAAGTTTCTATATCGGAGTGGAATTTCTTCCTGAGAGGAGCTGCTGGTACGTTCTGTGATCATGTTTACATGTAGATTTGTTGTTCTGTATTAACTTAATGTCTTTAATTTTTCCCTGTCTGTATTTCTGTGTGTTTGACCTATCAGAGGATGTCTGAACAAAATATGTCACAATTTTGGTATCTAGTGAATCAGCTGTGTGCATGTTTACACAGATTTACTGACTGTAATGTATTCTGATGAATATTGAAAACTAAACATGTCTTGAATATGATGTTAAGTAGCACCTTATTGTGTTGAGGTAATCACTTGTCTTAATTGTGATGTCACTCTTACTTGTGGATTTATTTTATGTTCTTATTATGTGTTGAAGCTTGTATTTACCGTGATTGATCTTCTAGAAATCTAGAATTGTTTGTTGATTTCAGCTTCAGCAGAAGGTGTTTTGTAAACTTTGTGTTTTTTTTTATCAGTTATGTTGATTAATGTTGGTTAATGTTGTTGAAATCATGTTGTCCAGAGTCTGAAAATTAGCATAATTAATACAAGGCTACAATGTTGACATTGTTTGTGTCATTGATGGATTTTATAGTTATTTGTTTACAACATATTTCATCACCGTGTACTGATGTTATGTTTGAAACAAGTTTGTTGTTCACTTTAGATGATAAAAAATGAAAGAATTCAGTTTAACTTTGTCTACTTGTTTGATAGAAAACTGGACATTTTCTTGTTCATGTTATTATATTATATATTGATAATTTAAATCCAAACATTAAATCTTTATACATGTAAGTAATTATTAATTCCTGTTGTAAGTTATTAAACCATTGTAATGAACAAGTTATTTGGTCATAAACAGGACATTAGTTGTGTTAATTAAAGCTGCATATTTCCCCTAACCATTTGATTATGTTATATTATGTTTAAATATGGTAAAACTTGGTTTAATTCAAGGTTTGGATAAACAGAGACCGCCAAAGCCCAGTGTAAACTGGATGACACGTCAAGTATGGAACCAAGCTTGTGATCTCAGTGATTCTATACCAGCATTCAGAGGAATATATAATGACTTAACAAAGACACCATGTTGGATCAAGTTAGGTGATAATTTGGTGAGTTGTTTGATGTACCTAGATAACACACATTCTCTGTTAGACATTGTAATAGATATAAAAAACAGTGTCAAAATATCGCTTTGGCAATTTTACTTAACAGAATTAACTTTGAACAGTAGCTGTAGCCTTCATCTTCAGTGATGAACACAGTTGTATGTATTTATATCTTTACATTGTGTTATTAATAAATTCAAAATAGAGATATTTATAGAAGTGGCAAAATTGGACGGCCCTGAAGTAGCCTACTTATATTACTGACATTGGAGTTATGATTATCCAGGTTGACAATAGTGTGGTGCTACTTCCAAATTTGTATTATGCTTCTAAACATAAACCATCATCATTATGTGTAAAAATGTCAGTATATCCAAATTTTCCAACAAATAATTATGTGATATCAGCCTGATATCTCCATTTCTATCATACCTCCATAATTCTTAGTGTACAGATCCATGTATAGTTAGTTGATCACTATGTAATGTATACAGGTACGAGGGAATCCTGAGTCTGACCCAAACTACGGCCCTGAACCTGATCCACCACTGGAAGGTGATGATGCTGAAAACATTGATGATGGTACAGTGAAAGGTCACTGGGATAAACGACTTACAAGCTTCCAGAAACTTATGTTTATTAAAGTATTCAAAGAAGAGAAGACTATATTTGGGGCGACTGACTTTGTGAGTGAAAATCTCGGACATCAGTTTGTGGAGAGCCCTAATGTAGCTCTACAAACATTGTATAATGATATGACAAATGTAATACCACTTGTATTTGTGTTGAGCACAGGATCTGATCCAATGGGTGCCTTTTTGAGATTTGCTCGTGAAAATGGATATACTGACAAGTAAGTGTGGTTTGTTTTATCATTTGTTCGAAATACCCTTGTCAATATGTTCAACACAAATCTTTCATTTTTTTTCTAATTCTGCAATGTTGAATTTTACTTATCAATTTAATTAAAGTATGCCTGTTTTTTAATACTCTTGTCTGCGTTTTTATCCATTTTATGAATGCATAAATCTCTGGTCAATGTGACCATATTGTATACTGACCTATCCTATAACTTCAGGATACAGTCTATATCCCTTGGTCAAGGTCAAGGTCCAGTGGCTGAGAAAATGATAAAGAGTGCTATAGTCAGTGGTGACTGGATTTTCCTACAGGTTTGTATTGGAATTATATAAGATTGATTGTAAAGTTTGGTCGTGTTTGTCATTAAATGATTGGTAAATTAAGAACCTTGGTGTATGATATAGTACAGCATGCATACATGCTGATTTATCTGTTCATTTATTTATCTGAAAATGGTAAATGAATGAATGTACATTGGTTAATTAAAAAAGTTATATAAAAACATGATGCATTTCTCCAACCATCAGGATTCACATTGTATAATGGTTGGAATTCTTTTTGTTAGCAGAAAAAAAACATTATATGTTTCTAAAATAAATCTTTGTTACAGAACTGTCATTTAGCCACATCATGGATGAAGATATCTTTATACAGTATACTAACATCCCATGTTTGTTACAGAACTGTCATTTAGCCACATCATGGATAAAGATATCTTTATACAGTATACTAACATCCCATGTTTGTTACAGAACTGCCATTTAGCCACATCATGGATAAAGATATCTTTATACAGTATACTAACATCCCATGTTTGTTACAGAACTGTCATTTAGCCGCATCATGGATGTTGTCTCTGGAAGAACTTGTTAAGGAAATATCAGAGAAACCAGACCAGATACATGAAGACTACAGACTGTTCCTGAGTTCTATGCCTACCAATAAATTCCCTGTCAGTGTATTACAAAACAGTGTTAAAGTTACAAATGAACCCCCTAAAGGATTAAAGGTAAAGTCACTTCTATGTGTGATGTGGTAACATGAGAACATGTAGTTTATTTTGTGCTATTTTCTACAATGTCAAAATGCAGGAAGTTTACATTGTTTTATTAAGATTAGTAACATAACACTTCATTATTTGCTGCAACGTAGTAACAGCGAGGTCTACAAATATAGAGGTGAAGGACATCTATTCCCATCAGTTAATGATACTTGGTTGTTAAAATAAGTCTGGAATTATTCAACATTATTCATTAGAATTCCTGAAAAGAATTTAATGAGCTGGTATCAACACCAGAAAACAGTCACCAAGAGTGCTGTAAAGTGTGGTCTGTATTCAATATGAAGTTAAACTTGATCTAATTACAGGCAAACACTAGACGAGCTTTTGCCGAGATCACACCAAATTTCTTTGAAGATCATGTGCTGGGAAGTGATTGGAGAAGAATCATATTTGGAGTCTGTTTTTTCCATGCTATCATACAGGAAAGGAAGAAGTTTGGGCCGCTTGGTTGGAATATCAAAGTAAGCCAATAGGAAAAAGTATATGTTCTTTTTAATTTCTCTGCTTTTTATGTTATCTGTTTACCAGGAAAATAGTAAAGAGTTTCTTGGTCCCGTCAGGTTTGTAGACAGTAAGTTAATTCACCAGTTTTATTTATCAGCATCAAAATCATATAAAATTTGTATTTTTACACCTGGGAGCAGAACTCATCATAATTATTTATTTTGCACAATTTCAGTACGAATTCAATGACAGTGATCGTGAATGTGCTCTGTTGAATCTTCAAATATTTTGCCAAGAAGGAATAATTCCCTGGGATGCATTGATCTACATTACTGGAGAGGTACATCACACTTCTTAATAGTTTGTGTCTGTATTTTGATGTTTCAAACTTGAAAGAATTTTAGTGTTTATACAGTTGATTGCCATTCATTTGCAGTAAGTTCTGCCATCTAAAGTTAATGCATTTTTCCTACCGTGTGAAAAGAAAATCTAACTCGTAATTCCCTGTATTTTAGATCACATACGGAGGTCGTGTCACAGATTACCAGGATCAACGTTGCCTCAGTACAATACTGAAAATATTCTTCCATCCTGAAACCTTGAGTCCTGACTACAAGTATTCACCATCAGGTGTGTAACTCATAATGTACTTGTTTAGGTTAGATCATACGTATTGTACGTTGATGTTGAAACAAGTTTCTACAACAAGAATGGAACGTTCCTGTATCAGTCATTTATCGTTTGCTGCTTGTACTAAGAGTTAGGAATTGTTGATATAAAACATCCAAACCTACAAGGATATTTTTTGTTGAAGTATGCTGGCTTACCTATGATATGTTCATAAAATCACACTCTGGAATTGTTATGTGTTTGGTGCAGTTTGTTGTAAGTTTGAACCCATCACCTCATGGATCTTAATCTGCTTACTCCTTACTATAATGTCTTCCTTGCTGAAGTGACATGTAAACAATCCATGTATACAATCAGGTTTGTCAAACTGTAAAGATTAATTCTATCAAACATTTCTTGCACAGATAAATAATTATGATGGTAACATATAGATAAAAGAATAAAATGTACATGTATTTATGTATTATTTCAGGTATTTACTATGCACCTATGACACCTAAGTTGGATGATTTCAGACAATATATTGAGAGTCTACCTTTAATTGATGAACCAGAGATATTTGGTATGCATGAGAATGCAAACATTGCTTTCCAAGTAAGTATTTGGTAAAAATGTGTCCATTACATGTACAGTAAACTTAACATATTATGTTTTATTAAAGAAATATTGCTAACTATATATTGTTATTTGTGTAAGACATAGTGATAGTGAGATGTATCTAATACGTATGTTTGTATTCCAGACACAAGAGACACAGAATCTAGTTAACACAATCCTTGATGTACAACCTCGTCTATCCAGTGGAGGAACTGGTAAATCTAATGATGAGATTGTCTTTGAGTTAGCTGACAGTATTCTGGGTAAATTGATGGACAAACTTGATATAGAACTGGCCAATCAGGAGATGTTTGAACCTGATGCTAAAGGTCGTCTCAACTCACTGACAACTGTACTTACACAGGAGGTTGAACGATTCAACAAATTACTGAGAGTCATCAAGGTATAATGAACAGACATGTACTCAGTTTGTTGTTTCATCATGTATCATTCAGAGTTCCCACAGGTCTGGAAAATTGGGAAAAGTCCAGGAATAAGAAAAAAGCCGTTCCCGGGCCTTTGAAAAGTACAGGAATCCGCCAAAAATGGCTCCGGTCCGGGAAAGAGCCTGGAATTTTATTGTCTGTGGCCATGCAGAAAAATATCTAGGACACATTAAGTCTCATGGTATTAAGAAGTGTGAACCAGTTATTTAAAATTATAAACAATGCATATTTTAAACTCTATTTTGGTTTTTGGCTCAGTATTCACTATTGATGATCAACACACGTAGGTACCATACACGTTTTTTGGACGGTTTGTAGCACTCACAGAAGGGAGATAGCCACACATGAAAGTTGACAACATCAACAATTTTTATTTATGTTACAGATAATTCAGTAAATTTTGAATTAATGCTAGTTTATGTTGTTTCAAGGTATGTGATACTGGGCTAATTCTTGTAGAAAAATGCGAAAACCGTTAAAATATAGGGTTTTTTCTCAGCATTTTGGGAATGTTTCTCATATAAATTGGGAATTCAATGACTTGCAATTGGGAAAAAAACGTCACTTTTTGCCATTGGGAATGCAACTGAATATCGGTTGTCAAAAACAGCCCAACATAAGGAATATAAGGAACTATATATATTGGTTAATTTTGGTGTCTTTGCAATCGAAATACTGAATGAACCGTTCACTGGCACATTCAAGAGAAACTGGTTGAGAAGTCCTGGAATTTTCAAAAATATGACCTTGGAAAAAAATATTTGTCCTGGAAAAATCCTTTAAAAGTCCTGGAATTTTGCCGTAAGGAAATTGTGGGTACCTTGATTGTTTTATGTGTATTCTGTTTTCTTCATTATGCTAATTTATTGTTAGAGTCAATTAACTTTTGTACAATGTATTTATACAAGGTAGTAAATATTTGTTTTATTGTTGTTTTCAGAACTCATTAACCAACTTACAGAAAGCTATTAAGGGTTATGTTGTGATGAGTGAACAACTTGATGCTGTATATAACAGTTTCTTAAACAATCATGTACCAACATTGTGGGCAAATGCTGCATATCCATCACTGAAGCCTCTAGGTAGCTGGGTACAAGATCTCGTTTTCCGTTGTGCATTTATAGATAACTGGATACAACATGGATTGCCAAAGTCATTCTGGCTATCTGGTTTCTTCTTCCCTCAAGGTAATTACATGTATATAATGTGTAAATAACTTGTCATCAATTTTATGTCTCAGTGTTATCCACCTCAGTCACCAGATTTGTTATAGATAAATTGTTATATATATGCCAACGTGGAAGAGATACCTGACAGTCATTTATTTGTAAAGTATTTTTGGCTTGACCTAATTCTTCACATTCTGATCCAACTTCACTGTATACTTAGATGTATCAACAACACAATCTTCAGTCCAAGCATTGAGGAGTTCTTGGCTTTTATGTTCCCAGAAAAATACTGTTGTAATTTTATTGTTGTGATATTTGTACTACAAATATGAACATTGTATGATTGCAGGATTTTTGACCGGTACACTACAGAACTATGCCAGGAAATATGATCTACCTATTGATCATTTAAGCTTCAAATATCATGTATATCCAATCATACGTGACCAGAAAGAAGTGTTTAAACAGATGTCTGAACTTAAATTTGGTGAAGAAATGGAGATGGACAAAGAGGTAACTGAGTTCAGATCATTGTTATATAAATGTACCTGTGTCTGAATTGTGAACAAACTGTCTCACAGAGTTCACTGAATTTTCTGGAAAAATATGGTTTGATCTGGTAAAGAATTGTTGATTCTTCAATGAACAAAAGAAGAATTGTTTCCCTGTCTTACAAAAGTGAGCTCTATTTTTGCAGTTTCTTATAATTATCATAAATGACTTCACAGATCTTCTATTACACCATTTGTTTTTAAACATTTTCCTGGTGATGATACATCTTTGTATATACGTATACAGCTATAAAAGTATGATAGAATGTTCTATATATATATCTATGTTATAATAGAATGTCCTATATATATATATATCTATGTTATAATAGAATGTCCTATATATATATCTCTATGTTATAATAGAATGTCCTGTATATATATATATCTATGTTATAATAGAATGTCCTATATATATATATCTATGTTATAATAGAATGTCCTGTATATATATCTATGTTATAATTTCAGTTGGAGGTACCTGAGAATGGTGTATTAGTTCATGGTTTGTTTATGGATGCGTGCGCATGGAGCATGGATACGATGAAGATTATTGATGCACTCCCTGGACAGATGAGTGCAGAGTTACCTATGTTACATATGGAACCAGAGATGGACTTTGAACCTGATGAAGCTGATTATAAAGCACCTTTATATAAAACCTCAGCACGTGCTGGAACCCTGTCTACAACAGGTTAGAGTTTTTGTACTTATATCATAGAGGACACTTGTAATAAATATTTAGCTTACTTTTATGTGATAGTATGATACCTCACAAACTATGGATGTTTTATTATTATTAATGTCTGTGTTTAGCAGGAAACTATTTTCCTTTATGTATCAGAATTCTGTGCTGATGTCAATTAAAAACAATTAAATTCCATCCTAATCTTGTTAATAAGACATTGATATTCTTATTGAATGGCTGTTGATTATTAAACTTAATAAACTTATTGCTAGTTGGCTGATTTTAAAAAATAATCTATACGAATGTGGACCAATGTTCAGCATATGTATTATTACTTTACCGGACATTCCACAAACAAACTATATGAATGTGGACCAATGTTCAGCATATATATTATTACTTTACCGGACATTCCACAAACAAACTATATGAATGTGGACCAATGTTTAACATATATATTATTACTTTACCGGACATTCCACAAACAAACTTTATGAATGTGGACCAATGTTTAACATATATATTATTACTTTACCGGACATTCCACAAACAAACTATATGAATGTTGACCAATGTTTAACATATATATTATTACTTTACCGGACATTCCACAAACAAACTATATGAATGTGGACCAATGTTTAACATATGTATTATTACATTACAGGCCATTCCACAAACTATGTTGTGGCTACATATCTACCGTCAGATTTCTCACAGGATTACTGGATTGCTAAAGGTGCGGCACTGCTCTGTCAACTGAGTGAATAAACTGTGTGTAATGTGTGATGTTTGTACAGAGGTGTATACAACTTGTAACTATCTTCTATTTATGGACTCTGATGATAAAATACTAATGCTACATTGTTATATATATTGTGACATTGGACAACAAAGATGTGTTATGTTGTGATTATTATGAACTGTTTCTCTGATAAATTTCAGTTTCTACTTTATGTTGTTTTTCACATGATGATTTATTTTCAGGTGTATTTATACACTGTAAACATATTCTGTGATAACATTTTGAGTTATATTTTCACACTACTTTCAGCTGACTATACGACAGAAATATTTATTTCTATATGATAACTGTGATAGATTGTATATAGTATGCTGAGACTGTTGTATGCATGGTTTTTGTATTTATCTAACAGTGATTTGTTGTTTTTATGTTTTTGTTGAAATGTAATGCATTTTAAGGGAATAGTTGTCTGTATTACCTTTAATTGTTATCATTGACTGTAACTGAATACTGGAATATGATGAAAATGCTGCTGATTATAAATGGGGATTGTTCCTAGGTTTATTCTACAAATAGAAATATTTGTTGATTGTGATAAATTTTTACACTTGAATGTTTCCTTTGATTTATGGGACAGTTTTATTTTTCAGTGTTGACAAAATATTTACAAACATTTCATGCTCATGTTACATTCCGTCCAACATTTCCAGATAATAGTTTTATGTTACAGTTTGCTGTGTGATCATTTTTTTCTTATTCCAACTGAATCTAGACTTACAAAATTATCTATGCATGGAAATATATTCTTCAAGTTTATTTTTATTATTGTACAACATTGTATTGATTATATCACATGTTTTTGTGATCAATAAAAGATTTACATAAGATTTTTTTTTGTTTTTTCTATGAAACATTTGATGATAATTATGATAATGATAATGATGACGATGATGATGATGATGATAATAACAGAGATCACCTTCAGCAATACCAACGCTGTATAAGGTTTTATGCACATTTCAAGGTGGCTTGATATGAAAATGGATGAATCTGAAGTAGCTAGATATAAAACTAGAAATGTTAATGTCATATCTAATAATAAAAGTTAATAACATATCTAATAATAAAAGTTAATGTTATATCTAATAATAAAAGTTAATGTTATATCTAATAATAAAAGTTAATAACATATCTAATAATAAAAGTTAATGTTATATCTAATAATAAAAGTTAATGTTATATCTAATAATAAAAGTTAATGTTATATCTAATAATAAAAGTTAATAACATATCTAATAATAAAAGTTAATGTTATATCTAATAATAAAAGTTAATGTTATATCTAATAATAAAAGTTAATGTCTCATCTAATAATAAAAGTTAATGTTATATCTAATAATAAAAGTTAATGTTATATCTAATAATAAAAGTTAATGTTATATCTAATAATAAAAGTTAATAACATATCTAATAATAAAAGTTAATGTTATATCTAATAATAAAAGTTAATGTTATATCTAATAATAAAAGTTAATGTTATATCTAATAATAAAAGTTAATGTTATATCTAATAATAAAAGTTAATGTTATATCTAATAATAAAAGTTAATGTTATATCTAATAATAAAAGTTAATGTCTCATCTAATAATAAAAGTTAATGTCATATCTAATAATAAAAGTTAATGTCATATCTAATAATAAAAGTTAATGTTATATCTAATAATAAAAGTTAATGTCTCATCTGATAATAAAAGTTAATGTTATATCTAATAATAAAAGTTAATGTTATATCTAATAATAAAAGTTAATGTCATATCTAATAATAAAAGTTAATGTTATATCTAATAATAAAAGTTAATGTTATATCTAATAATAAAAGTTAATGTTATATCTAATAATAAAAGTTAATGTCATATCTAATAATAAAAGTTAATGTTATATCTAATAATAAAAGTTAATGTTATATCTAATAATAAAAGTTAATGTCATATCTAATAATAAAAGTTAATACCACATCTAATAATAAAATTTAATGTCACAATAATAATAAAAGTTAATGTCATATCTAATAATAGAAGTTAATACCACATCTAATAATAAAATTTAATGTCACATCTAATAATAAAATTTAATACCACATCTAATAATAAAATTTAATGTCACATCTAATAATAAAAGTTAATGTCATATCTAATAATAGAAGTTAATGTTAATTTGACAAACTAGATGCAGCCATTGTATAATCTGATAAATATATTGTTGAAAACTAGGATTCAATTTACTCCGACATTGAAACATTTAAACATTTAAATTAGATTTATCTATAAAACTGATTACTGTTCAAACTATAATTAAGATTATATGAATAATCTTTGTTTTATTTTTAATGAGGCAAGGAAAATTATTTCGTTATAATTCACATTAATATGTCCTCATTCTAAGCTGAAACAACAGTTGTAAAAGTCGTCTATTATATTTTATCTTCACTGTATATATCAAATACACACGTTTATACATGACGTGATATAACTGTACAAAAGTCATTCTTGATAAAATTATGAGGCACTTAGAGTTACATGAACATAACTGACAAACATTGTACCTGTATTATCATACCTTGTCTTACTGTAGAAGTGTGCAGGAGATAATTGACTGGTGACATACAGGTGGAGATAACTGACAGGTGACGTTCAGGTGGAGATAATTCTATCAGAGGAATAGTAAGACAACTTGTAAATGTTGCTAAATTAGACAGAAAGTCAAAATGTTCAGGTATGTCTACCTATGTTCATTGTTGGTGATTTTCATAGGATTTATAGCAGGTAACTCTCTTATATACTTACAGACTTCGAAAATGCAGTATTTGGGCGAGCTGGTTTTGCCCAGAAATCATTTAAAATGTAATATATGTGACTTTAAAGGATAACTTTTTGCTATCATTTTAATACCAGAATATCTAAAATTGAGTAAATGTTAGTAAAAATAATGCACATATCATTTCTTCAAAGAATGAAAACCACACATGTAGCCTGTTTGTAAATGATTAAATGTTGTTGAATATGTTTCTACAGTTTGCACTGATTAGGTGAAAGATTTATCTGCTTAAAAATGAATACTAGTAAATCGCCATGAATGTCTATAGACTTTTGATGACAAAGCAAATATTAATTTTGTGAAACACTCTTTATTTGAATTTGACTTTTTAAAACAGGGAATACCACTTTGAATAATTTGTTAAAACTTCTACTCAATGACTTTTTCAATTTATCATACAGTACAGATTAACTTTCAATTTTCAGAACAACATATCGACCATGATGCTGCTTTTTCAATTTCAACTATAACTGTAAATGAAGTGTTGCAAATTAAGCAATGTATTTTCTTTCCAGGAGAGAAATAATTTACCTTTGTGTTGCATAGTTAAAGTCCTACAGAATATTACAGCATATTAGAGTATATAAGAGTAAATTGCAGTATATTAGAGTAAATTACTATATATTACAGTATATTACTGTATATTAGAGGATATTACTGTATATTAGAGTATATTACTGTATATTACTGTATATTAGAGTATATTACTGTATATTAGAGTATATTACTGTATATTAGAGTATATTAGTGTGTATTAGAGTATATTAATGTGTATTAGAGTATATTAGTGTATATTACTGTATATTAGAGAACATTGGAGTATATTACTGTATATTACAGTATATTACTGTATATTAGAGAACATTGGAGTATATTACTGTATATTACAGTATATTACTGTATATTGGAGTATATTGCTGTATATTAGAGTATATTACTGTATATTCGAGTACATTAATATATATTAGAGTATATTAGAGTAAATTACTTGATTTTATATCTTTATTATCAGCACAGTTTCCAAACCCATTCACTGTTCTGTCGAACGTGGATACTGGAAGTAACAAGAACACAACAGGATGTAACCAGAAATCATGTGCTCCGTGGTGCAGTATGACTATGGATGGAAATGGTTGTATTGTCTGCACATGTAATACTGGAGGTACAAACAATACTATTAGAGAATGAATAATGAGATTACTGTAATAAATGTATAAAATTACTGTAATAAAGGTATAAAATTACAGTAATAAATGTATAAAATTACTATAACAGTAATATGTATAAATAGCCACGGCTGTGGTTCAGTGCACTGGACTTGTAACCTGGGTATCCGGGTTTGAATCCCGGTCGCGGCAAGTCATACCCTTCTTTAATAATTTGACAATAATGTCGATTTTCCTCCCTATGTTGAGAAGTTGCCAGCTCCTTGTAGAAGGGTAAGTTAGTACTGGTTAGTATATAGCCCAGGAAAACTGGTAAGTGAACCGGTCGCTGTATATAACTGAAAAATTGTTGAAAAACAGCATTAAACCCCAATGACAATAAGTCACAATAAAACAAAAAAAATGCGTATAAATAATGTTGCAATGAATGAAGAGATAGCTGTAATGACTAAAGAATTTCCCCTAACACTTGTGGTTATTATAATTAACAACTGATGTTTGTAACCAACAAAGTTAATGCATTCTATGGAGGATTATCTGTATTTCCTTCAATGACTGGTTGTTTGATTCTATAAACCAGTCCCAGGTCATAGTTCAAGGTTTTTTAAAAGTGTGAAAAAAATGAAAATAATGCTTCAAATTGTACAGTATACGTAGAAATTCATTCAATTAAAAATTATGCACCATCTTTGTAACTTACCAAGCATCTTTTCAGGTATGAGTCCACTTAGTGGTTTAAGTCCAATGGTAGGAGGTATGACCTCAATGGGTGGTGGAGTGAACCCAATACAAGGAAACAATCCCTTGAAGCTTGGTGTTAATCCCTTGAGGCCTGGTGTTAATCCATTGAGGCCTGGCATTAATCCATTCACCTCCATGTATTCTGATCTGATGAGGGGTGGTATATCATCTCAGCATGTAGACAATCATACAGGAAGAGTGGAATGTAATCCAGCACCCACTACATGCCCTGCACCTCAACCATGGTGTCAGAGGTTACCTGACTCCAACACTTGTATAACATGTGTCTGTGGAAAAGGTATAGTAAATTTATACACACCATTTTTGACATCTTTAATTTGCCAAAATGTAAACAGTATTATTAAAATTCAAGTATCTATTTTAAACCAGTTAAAACATAGTCTGTGTTTGATTCAGATTATGAGATATATTTTTATATGTAATTCATTTTACAGAATTGATTACTTTACTGAGCAAGAATGTTCAATCAACAACCCAGCAACCAATTACATCAATAGATACAAACACCCAACAACCAACCACTACAACTGTTACAACCACAATACCAGAAACAACCAATCAGATGCAGTCTTGCATTGACAATTTCTTCTGCTCTAAGATTTGCAATCATGGTTACAAGACAAACAATATCAACTGTCCAGTTTGTGAGTGTATGGATGGTACTCCAATAAGCACACTTGGTGGGGCATTTCTCTACTTACACGGTTTCTATCTAGATTAAAATATAAAAAAAACTCATTAACATCTTGAACATTTTAATAAATTATGGACAGTGAACTCTTACAATGTTTGAAATTTTAAGTTTTAAGTCAGTACAAATCTTTCAAACTGGACTAAATGCAAAAGCATGATGAATATAAAATAATAAATGAATGAGAAATTATAAAATAAATGTGAAATAGTGAATAAATGTGAAGTTATAAATAATTGCAAAATAATAAATAAATATGAGTTTTTGTGTGATTGATATAACACAGAGGAGTTTATGTTTGATTGTTCACAGCCGATGGTACCACAGATATATCAACCCACTCACCAACAACTACAGGAACACCAGCTGTGACTGATCATGTGACCTCATGTCCAGGTATATTTGATTGCGGACTTATATGTAACAATGGTTATAAGACAGATTTACAGGGTTGTCCAGTATGTGACTGTGAAATATAACAATTCAACAAGCATCTGACTTAATACATTTGTACCATAATATTAAAATCAGTTCATAAATAAACATGTAAAGATGCATGACTTTTGTTATCTTTCCTAATCATGTAGTAATACAACTTTTGTTATCTTCCCTAATCATGTAGTAATACAACTTTTGTTATCTTTCCTAATCATGTAGTCATACAACTTTTGTTATCTTCCCTAATCATGTAGTCATACAACTTTTGTTATCTTCCCTAATCATGTAGTCATACAACTTTTGTTATCTTCCCTAATCATGTAGTCATACAACTTTTGTTATCTTTCCTAATCATGTAGTCATACAACTTTTGTTATCTTCCCTAATCATGTAGTCATACAAATTCTGTTATCTCTTTGTAGTGAGGCCATACATGTTTTATCTCAACTGTATAAATTCACGGATTTCTTACTTCTCTCTGAAGTTTTGTTATAAACGTGATGATCCGACAGTTACACAAACTTACGAAATCTTCCTGGACTGCCGAATTGTATAAATTTGGATATTTTCCCCCATGTACATATATTTTAATTTTTATCAATACATGATTGACAATAGCAATAATATCCAAAATATATGATATCATATCCATTCAGTGTGAAAATTTATGAAGTCAGGTTTTTGATTTACTTTAATACCAAAGATGGAAAATTATCCTAGAAAACTGAACAAGAGGGCCACGATGTCCCCTGCATCGCACACCAGAATAAATGTTAATTAACTTGTTACAAAAAGGTAATAAAGGTACACTTGAGGGCAAATAATGGGGAACAATAATAAAATCGATAAAGGACCATCAAAGGATACTACAAAGGAATATTCATGATGGCTGAGAAGACTATTGTTGATGCCAGACGATGGACGCCGGAGCATACACCTACCCATTCAAATAGCTCACCCTCAACTTTCAGTTCTGGTGAGCTAAAATTACAAAACAAACACAGTTTTATCAAGAAGAAACATTTATTGCCTCTAAAGAATACCAGTAAATAAAAACATAACTCAAAGTACAAAAATTAGTCAATTTCTCTTTCAGGGTACAATACTCCATATAAACTTTGTACTAGGAATTTCTCTTTCTGTATTTCAAGGTACAATACTCCATATAAACTTTGTACTAGGAATTTCTCATTCTGTATTTCAGGGTACAATACTCCATATAAACTTTGTACTAGGAATTTCTCTTTCTGTATTTCAAGGTGCAATACTCCATATAAACTTTGTACTAGGAATTTTTTATTCTGTATTTCAGAGTACAATACTCCATATAAACTTTGTACTAGGAATTTCTCTTTCTGTATTTCAAGGTGCAATACTCCATATAAACTTTGTACTAGGGATTTTTTATTCTGTATTTCAGGGTGCAATACTCCATATAAACTTTGTACTAGGAATTTCTCATTCTGTATTTCAAGGTGCAATACTCCATATAAACTTTGTACTAGGGATTTTTTATTCTGTATTTCAAGGTGCAATACTCCATATAAACTTTGTACTAGGGATTTTTTATTCTGTATTTCAAGGTGCAATACTCCATATAAACTTTGTACTAGGAATTTCTCATTCTGTATTTCAGGGTGCAATATTCCATATAAACTTTGTACTAGGAATTTCTCATTCTGTATTTCAGGGTACAATACTCCATATAAACTTTGTACTAGGAATTTCTTATTCTGTATTTCCCATCCAAAGCCTTAGATGTTAGGCATCAAAATGTTTTATTGATCACAAAATACCAAACAAGAGGGCCCTTTTTGCTCTCCTGAGAAAAGATTCAACTTCTAAGGTTTCCTCTGATTTGACCTAGTTTTAGACTCCAGAAAACCCATGTTCGAACTTGTTCAAAATAATATTAGGACAAACATTCTGACAAGGTTTGATGAAGATCCAATCAAAACTGAGATCTCTAGAGTGTTAACAATCCTCAGGTGTGGATGCCGGACAACAGACATGAGAGATTGACTGATCACAACAGCTCTCTAAGCACTACGTGCTCAGGTGAGCTAAAAAGTAGTATTATTTCAATGTCTCTTGAAGTGAGAAAAATAAACTGTTATATATGTCCTGATGTCAAAGTTCACATACATGGTAGCAGCATTATGAAACTAGCAAACTGTGGCACAATTTTGATCATACAGGAAATAAAACGACATTACTATACATCAATAAGAAGTGACTCTACACTCAGAGTTTAAAAGAGGTACATCTGATGTTGTTGAAGTAAAGTTGTTTTGACACAAGATAAAACAAAACACCTACAAATGGTATGCGCACAATAACATACAACATACCTCATCTTCTATACAGCTAGTTGGCGAGCAAGGTAGTGAACAGATATTCTGTCATAGAAACAATGTTTAAACTTAACAATGACATAAATCCTAGAACACACAATACAAGATGATGTAAACATAGGAAAATGTGAGAAACATCAACCATAAAACATGCTTATATGACTAGATTTAACGCTATAATGTAAGTGTACTTATATATCTTACTAGAACATAAATGAGGAATATAGCAAAATATACAACATACAAGGCCAGGCATGAATGTCAACATGTTCCTAAGGCGTACAATGTCAACATGTTCCTAAGGTGTACAATGTCAACATGTTCCTAAGGGGTACAATGTCAACATGTTCCTAAGGTGTACAATGTCAACATGTTCCTAAGGTGTACAATGTCAACATGTTCCTAAGGGGTACAATGTCAATATGTTCCTAAGGGGTACAATGTCAACATGTTCCTAAGGTGTACAATGTCAATATGTTCCTAAGGGGTACAACTCTCTTATATCTATATATTGTATATATATATATCGCTACTAACCTTACACATAAAATCTCACATAAAAATATCAATACAGTATATATGACTACATGAAAAACAAATGTAATCAATAAACAAGGTAACAATATCTGGATTGAACAAATATGACACAAACAAGTTCAAGTAAATGTCTCAGTAATGAAAAAAATTATTCCAGGTATACATGTAGAGTATGTCATATACAGTCAAACCTGTGAACAAAGGCCACCCTTGGAAAAGACAAAATGTAGCCTTTATTGACAGATGGCCTTTATTTGGAGGACAGTCGGTTCTAAATAATCAGTGACGTTTTTTCAAAGAATTCAGAAGGTAGTCTTTATTCTGATATGGCTGCAAACACAGGTTTGACTGTAAACTATTTCCATACAAGACATACAATATACACTGTTCAAATACAAAGAAGATGCTCTATAAACTATTTCCAGGACATGTCGTATATACTTGGTCTATGCACAGGAATGTTCAAAAACTTCTGATCTTCCTTCTGCAAACAGGACATGTGCCAGACTGAAATATACACAAACATCAACATTATAGTACCATAGTAATAATTTGTATTATACAGTGATAAATGCTGAATTTATAAAAGAATAAAATCCACACTTGTTAGATTAGATTTGATGAATTATAGAGGAATGAAATAAACATCTAACAAGACACAAATTTCTCACATCTAACAAGACACAAATTTCTCACATCTAACAAGACACAAATTTCTCACATCTAACAAGACACAAATTTCTCACATCTAACAAGACACAAATTTCTCACATCTAACAAGACACAAATTTCTCACATCTAACAAGACACAAATTTCTCACATCTAACAAGACACAAATTTCTCACATCTAACAAGACACAAATTTCTCACATCTAACAAGACACAAATTTCTCACATCTAACAAGACACAAATTTCTCACATTTAACAAGACGCAAATTTCTCACATCTAACAAGACACAAATTTCTCACATCTAGCAAGACACAAATTTCTCACATCTAACAAGACACAAATTTCTCACATCTAGCAAGACACAAATTTCCCACATCTAACAAGACACAAATTTCTCACATCTAACAAGACACAAATTTCTCACATCTAACAAGACACAAATTTCTCACATCTAACAAGACACAAATTTCTCACATCTAACAAGACACAAATTTCTCACATCTAACAAGACGCAAATTTCTCACATCTAACAAGACACAAATTTCTCACATCTAACAAGACACAAATTTCGCACATCTAACAAGACACAAATTTCTCACATCTAACAAGACACAAATTTCTCACATCTAACAAGACACAAATTTCCCACCTCTATCACTTTTGCTCTGTAATAATGTAGAAATTATTTACAGATGACTGTAATAGTTATCAAATTAAGCCATGTATGTAACATGCAACAAAGTAAATCAGGCCTTTTTATGCCAGTTTTGGGTCCGGTATTCAGCCCCGTTCCACAAGTATATATTTCACCCCATTAGAAAGGGAAAAATTTCCCCATAATTAAGAAAAAATTGAAAAAGTTCTGTCGTCATATACTGAAAACTATTTTCTCAATGGAATTAATCATGTAAAATATTGTGATAAGTGCTCTGGTAAATAAAGAATGGTTTAGACATAACTTTGTGTTTTGTTCTTTCATGATTATAAGCCTGTTATAATTCCTCAACTTCATGCTTCACAACACAAATTTCCCCTATCAAAGGGACCTGATACCTGTTCCCCAAAACCTTAAAAAGAGCTGTAAACACTAGACTTACTTTGGTAAGCCATGCTTGTATACAGAGTGGATGGAAAATATGTTGACATGGTAACACTGTCATAATTTCCTCTAACTCACTCGGACACAAACATATCGGGCAGGATGGATGTTGTTCTGAAATAAAAACAAGATCACAGTTTGTACAAAATATGTCTACAGCAGCAAGAAAATGAACGATGATAAATATATATAACATACATTTAGTACGTATCATAAAAACAACACGTATTTAACATATTAACAATAAGTATTTAACATATAAACAACAAGTATTTAACATATAAACAATATGTTAAAAAAAAGATAAAAGATACCATATAAATAATTATCTATATATGCATTAAGGTAAGAGATACTATATAAATAATTACCTATATGAATTAATGTAAGAGATATTATATAAATAATTATATATATGTATTAATGTAAGAGATGCTATATAAATAATTACCTATATGTATTCAGGTAAGAGATACTATATAAATAATTACCTATGCGTTAAGGTAAGAGATGCTATATAAATAATTACCTATGTATTAATGTAAGAGATACTATATAAATAATTACCTATATGGGTTAAGGTAAGGGATACAGTTGGTAGATTATCAATAACATCCTTTCTTGCAGGTGGATATTGTTCATCCAGGAACAGCTCTGGTCTAGCAGCAAGCATATGTTCTATAACATCCTGAAATCAACAATATTCAAATCCTGAATTCTGTATAAACCCTGAATATTGGTAGATTAATGTTTGACTAGATCAGAGGGTAACAGGAAAACAAGCATAATTCATGTACTAAGTTGTTAATTGTGGTACTTGTAGTGTTAGTGAAAGTGAAGCATAAATTTAAACCTTTTTTACAAGTCATAATACTTCATCACAACTGCGGCCTACATAAGTTATCACTACAGTTCTTATCAAGTGTTAACACTACCTCAGTGATGAATTAAACGACCAGTGGGGATATTCAGCACAACTACTCTTCAATATATATTGTAGCATCATGATGTAATGAAGTGAATCAATGACAGTTCAGGTAAGAGAGCAGACACAGGGACGCTAACTGACAGAATGCAGCAAAACTACTTTACCTCTAACAGTTCTCCTAGTGGGGAACCAGATAACAATAGAGGTATGTTAGGTTGGAACGGTAAACCAATATCCCAGGAGCTGCAAAAACACAAACACATACAATGTTTATAATGTCTTTATGAAATGTTTTCAATCAACTTAAGAAAAAAATGTGCATTATTTGCCAATCGAATATGGTGTCAATATGGCTGTGTATACAACTCAAACTGTCCTTCCAAATATTTATATCTATTTTTATTAAGACAAATTATTTACTCAGAACCACAAGTTTTATCTTAAGAAGAGTATCACTCTATTTTGTACAAAAATTAAGCTAATATGTACATTAAGTTTCAAGTTTGCCAAAATTTACAACTGTTCTGGTCTAGTTTTAAATGACAACATATCACAATATTAGTGGATGTCTAAGGATGATCACATGTACCTATACTGATCAGTTTCATGTTCTGGTACGGTTGTATCAGGATAAACATCCAGATCATATGGTGCCTCATCTAATCTATCCTGTCCATATCTCTCTGCTGCCATGGTAACATGATCTTCTGTAATGCTGTGTTGTGTTAGCAAGTACTGACAATGTTCACAATCACATTCATACTCATCATCAGCTTCAATATTTTCATCAGATGACCTTGACCTCAATCCAGACTCACATGACCTTGACCTCAGTAAGTGTTCTCGGAATGGACTGTCACTAGTCTGAAATCAGAGATAAACGTGTTGCTACAAATATATACTTTAACCTTCACCAGACTAAAATAGAATGTATTTGTTCATTATTACAGGTATTTAGGTAATTCAAAGATTTCATCTTTGGTAAGAAACTAATCATCTGACTGACAGAAATCAATCTGACTTTATAATAACAGAAATTAAAACCAATTTGTCACATCATCAAAATATGCTTATTACAAACAAATACATGAATAATAAGGACTAATCAAGGAATCAATCTGATATAGAAAATGACTTCAGTTAGTTCATTCTAGCAAGTGGTGACCATATAGAAGTACAAAACATACACATAGGTGAAAGTTAAACATTAAAAAAAAATGGAAATCTTAACCTTAGTGCCGCGAAAACAATAAAAACCAATAGGGTCTGGACCTCGGAAAAATCGGAGCTTCCGGAAAATTCCGGAAAACTTTCAACCATGCATATAATTAGGAATAAGAGATGATCTTTTAAGACATGTTACAGAATGTAACTTACACTAGAATCATCATCTTGTAACATTCTGTCAAAACTATCATTTAATGCTTTATATCCAGGGTAATCTATGTCTGTAACATGTAACCTGGACTGGTTACCAGCTGTATCTAACATTGTACTACTATCATAGAAACCAGTCAATGTGGACTGGTTACTACCAGAATCAAACCCCACACTGGACTGGTTCTCAGCACCATGGTTACTATGACTCATCACATCTGATTGTTCCATTAAATCAGAACTTCCAGCAAGCAGAAGTGCCTTACTGAACAAGTTACTGTCATCAGAACTTGAGATACCCGTTGAGTACACATTGAAGTCTACTAAATCACTATCAGTGCTGGGACATTGTGACAGACCAGTGCCTGGTTTATGTTCGAATAAATCATCTGATATCTCAAAGTTATCACCATTTGATGCAGAGTCAGCAGTACGAACAAAGTCTAATAATCCTGAACATAAAACGTTAGATTTATCTCCTTCATTTCTCACATTGAATGGATCTTCCAATGAGGATTCAAAGCCATGTAAATGTACCAGTTCATCCATCCTATCTATGGACGCACTCAGTGAACCAATGTAAGCATTTATGGCTTTACTATCATTTAACTGAGTATCTGTCCTATACTGATGAAGATTTCTTGAGTTAACATCAGGCTGGTTGTCTTGCTTATCCCTTGTTTTAACAATTCTATCTTCTCTTCTCGTGAATCTTCCATGAGTAGTCTCCCTTGATGTTATATGACCTGCAGTTGTCTCCCTTACAGGTAAACTTCCTACAGCAGACACTGACTGTGACACTGAGCCACCAGATGACTCCACCAGTCCTGTATCTGATGTGGAATGTAATCTGTTTCTGAATCTCTCAGGCAAGTATGGAATAGCATACTGCAGACCAGACAGAACACTTAACGTGGACTCGCTCAGGTAGGGCCTGCTTTCATTTGTTTGATCTGCAACAATAACCAAACAATGTGAATAGTACAGCATTAAATAATGATTCACAACTAACATAATACAATATTAAATAATGATTCACAACTAACATAATACAATATTAAATGATGATACACAACTAACATAATACAATATTAAATAATGATTCTCAACTAACATAATACAATATTAAATAATGATTCTCAACTAACATAATACAATATTAAATGATGATACTCAACTAACATAATACAATATTAAATAATGATACTCAACTAACATAATACAATATTAAATGATGATACACAACTAACATAATACAATATTAAATAATGATACACAACTAACATAATACAATATTAAATGATGATACACAACTAACATAATACAATATTAAATAATGATACTCAACTAACATAATACAGCATTTAATAATAATGATTCACAACTAACATAATACAATATTAAATAATGATACACAACTAACATAATACAATATTAAATAATGATACTCAACTAACATAATACAATATTAAATGATGATACACAACTAACATAATACAGCATTTAATAATAATGATTCACAACTAACATAATACAATATTAAATAATGATTCACAACTAACATAATACAGCATTTAATAATAATGATTCACAACTGACATAATACAGCATTTAATAATAATGATTCACAACTAACATAATACAGCATTTAATAATAATGATTCACAACTAACATAATACAATATTAAATGATGATTCACAACTAACATAATACAGCATTTAATAATAATGATTCACAACTGACATAATACAATATTAAATAATGATTCACAACTAACATAATACAATATTAAATAATGATTCACAACTAACATAATACAGCATTTAATAATAATGATTCACAACTAACATAATACAATATTAAATGATGATACACAACTAACATAATACAATATTAAATAATGCTACACAACTAACATAGAGGAAAATTTCCCGTAATTAAAAACAAGAGGGCCAAGATGGCCCTTTTTTGCTCACCTGAGTAAAGATTGCAACTTCTATGGTTTTCCTGTGATTTGACCTAATGACCTAGTTTTTAAGCTGAGTTGACCCATGTTCTAAGCTGTTCATGATATCATTAATACAAACATTCTGACAAAGTTTGAGGAAGATCCAATCAAAACTGTTGCCACTAGAGGGTTAACAAGGTATTCCAGTGATTTGACCTGGTGACCTAGTTTTTGACCCAAGAAGACCCATGTTCGAACCTAATCAAGATATTATTAAGACAATTTTTTTTTGACAAGGTTTGAGGAAGACCCAATCAAAACTGCGACCTCAAGAGGGTTAACAAGGTTTTTCTATGATTTGACCTAGTGATCTAGTTTTTGACCCCAGATGACCCATGTTCTAACTTAACCAAGATATCATTAAGACAAACGTTCTGAAAAAGTTTCATGAAGATCCAATCAAATCTGTGATTTTAAAGTGTTAACAAAATTTCCATTCTATTTGACCTGGTGACCTAGTTTTTGACCCCAGATGACCCACGTTCGAACTTGTCCAAGATATCACTGAGACGAACATTCTGGCCAGGTCTGACGAAGATTCATTCAAAAGTGTGACCACTAGAGCATTAACAACCCCCAGGTGTGGACGATGGACGCCCGAGTAAACTGACTGATGACTATAGCTCACCGAGCACTATGTGCTCAGATGAGCTAAAAATTGAAAATGTTCTGTCATCATACACTGAAAACTATTTTTTCCATTAAATTAATCAATGTAATGTAAAATATTGTTCCAGCAAATACAGAATGGTTTAGACATAACTTTGTGCTGTGTTCTTTGATGGTTTATAAGGCTTTGATGACTCCCAATTTGGTGCTGAATGACACAAATTTCCCTTATCAAAGAGACCTGATACCTGTTCCTTAAAGCCATAAAAATAGGGCTGATGTATAATTTGTACTGACCTGATTCTCTAGCAGTGAGGGAAGAACTATTACGGGATCTTCTGTGACGAGTAGCTTTTGGATTTCTTTGATTATGATTTCCATCTTAAAGAAGTAGAAAAAAACTGTTGAAATGATATACTTGAGAATAGATAAACAATCAAGAAAGTATATGATGACTCACCTGTCAATAGAGAATTAAGGATTATAAAGAAATTTTCTGCATCATAATAATATGAAGACAGTTGTTCTAAAACATGTAACCAAATAACACATTATAGGACAACATCAGAACTGTACAAAAAAACATAAACAGATCAGAACTGTAGTTAAAACATGACTATTAAAGACACAAGGGTCCCAATTTACACAGGCAAACCGTGTGACTAGAGTTAGAAGAAGGAGATATAAGTATATTTACTAGGATTACAATCAGTACTGTCAGAATCTGTATCCACTGTGTGCTGATTTCTGTCTCCATTTACATCAAGCCCATCTTTTTTCCGAGTTTTATCAGATTTATATTTCACACTTTTGTTACAGGTACTGTGGTCAGCATTCACTGACTGACTGTTTTTCTTGCATTGTTTTTTACACTTATACTTCTTACACACAGTCTGTGAGTCATTTCTTTTACTTCTTTGAATCACTGGTTTAGAATTGTGTCCTTGAGTATATTTACATGTGTTACAATTCAGACCATTGGCTAAAGAACTGACTTGATGTGAACACTGATTGGTCAGTGCATTTTCACTTGACCAATCAGAGGTAGCAGAAGAAAAGTCAGAGGAGCTGATTGGTCTGTCACTGGAAGATGTTTCTAAACTAGAGGACTTCTTCAATTTTCCATTCATAAAATTTCTTGATACTTTATCCTTTTTATGACTTAGATACTTGAGCAATGACCTTGACCTTGTCAATTTTTCAGGAACAATGTCATTATTCAGTGGCACATATCCAGTAACAGAATTTTCTGAAGATTCCTTAGTAGGTGAACTTAATTCATCTAGTTTCCTCGCCTTTTTACTTCTAAATCCTAGTTTTTCAGAAACATAATTTTTTAAAGCTAGACCAGACTGACGCCATTTTTCTTTCACTGAAACATTTGATGTTTTCTCATGACTAGATTTGTTGATGTCTTTGGTAAACTTTTTACCATTTTCATTAGATTTCACTGCGAGGGAATTTTCTAGGGACAAAAAATCACTCATATGAGGATTTACATGATCACCACATATTTTACCACAATCGCATACATTTCTACAAGGTTTCATTGGAGTTTGTATGATAACTAACAACTCTCTGTTCATCAACTTGAAATCAGGGACGGAGATTGATGCTGAACCTGTCTGTGTAGGTATCAAATTAGTCTGTGTAGATGTTGAACCAGTCTGAATGAATGGAGAACTAGTCTGTGCGGGTATCAAACTAGTCTGAATGGATGGTGAACCAGTCTGTGTAAATGTTGAACCAGTCTGAATGAATGGAGGACTAGTCTGTGTAGATGTTGAACCAGTTGGGATGTTCAATACTTCCTTATCCTCCAGTTTACCTGAGTTCACTCTGAAATAGGACGTAAATTTCATTTATTACATGTACCATACATTGTAAAATCACAAAATTAGCTTCTTATGTTTGTTACTTAAATCATGTCACAGAAAATGATGATTCGAAAGTTTGTAATTTAATAACAGAAACAAAAAATTAAGGTATTACATTATGTCTAAAATTATTATCCCAACATGAGAAGTCAGATATTTGGCACCTCATTAAATTTCATAGGTTACCATGACAGAAAATGACTAACAGTGAGATCTTTCAAAAACACTGACAATCCTTAGAGTTATTGTCCTTTTAAATTTGCATTGAAGTCTAAGGGAGCAACTAATTGTTGAAAGATGAACACTCACAGTAAAAACAATGCAACAACACAGTACCTATCTTATTTTATAGAGGAAAGTATAGGTCATTGTGCAATATCTTAAGAAAGTAATATTTTTCTACTTTTCAACAAAGGCAACAATTCCAACAAAACTTTCCAAATGTGTCATAAAATAAATTACAGTATCTAGGATAACTATCACAGAAATAATGAAAATTTTACACTATTCTTGTCATACTAACAATTTTGAGTAGCACTGAACAGAGACGTCACATAAGTACAGTATTATACATACAATACCTTAAATAAACAATACCGAATCAGAAACACAGAATGAATAGACCAAACCATTATTTGCATTGAATGTCACCAAAATCATTACTACGTGTATTTGCAATCTGTTCAATGTTTTTGAGATCTTGGACAGTATGACCTAGACATCTTGTTTAATATTAGTATGGCCTAGACATCTTGTTTAATATTAGTATGGCCAAGACATCATGTTCAATATTAGTATGGCCTAGACATCATGTTTAATATTAGTATGGCCTAGACATCATGTTCAATATTAGTATGGCCTAGACATCATGTTTAATATTAGTATGGCCTAGACACCTTATTTAATATTAGTATGGCCTAGACATCTTGTTTAATATTAGTATGGCCTAGACATCTTATTTAATATTAGTATGGCCTAGACATCTTGTTTAATATTAGTATGGCCTAGACATCATGTTCAATATTAGTAGAGTCTAGACATCTTGTTTAATATTAGTATGGCCTAGACATCTTGTTTAATATTAGTATGGCCTAGACATCTTGTTTAATATTAGTATAGTCTAGACATCTTGTTTAATATTAGCATGGCCTAGACATCTTGTTTAATATTAGTATAATCTAGACATCTTGTTTAATGTTAGTATGGTCTAGACATCTTGTTTAATATTAGTATAGTCTAGACATCTTGTTTAATATTAGTATGGCCTAGACTATGGTTTAGTCCTGATCATTCTTGATTTTTTTAGTTTCATCACCAACTTTTCTGAGAAAAAAATCACATAAAAGAGGCAAATTTGAGGGAAATTTACTCATACAGTTTCTACAGAGTATATCCACTTTGAATAAAATGCTGTTGATTTTTCTGGGATCCAAGATGAAGATCAGTTTATGTCATCATATGTGGTGTAATATATGCAAGCGCCCAAAGCAGTAATCTAGCGGAATTGGTTCCTGTCTTCATTGAATGCTGGGACAAATTATCCATGATGTAGTATATAGCTATATTTAATCAAATTAGTGTCACCACTATCTGCAATTGTCAAACACACTGCCTAAAGGCTAGATGCTGTATGTTAAACAATTATTCAGGATGCAAGGATTTTTAAGAGAAGTGGATAATTGTCTACTTTACCGTCAAAGTTGGAGATTCTTTTATTTCCACCGGGAAGACGCCGACTTTATGCTTCACTTTCTTATTAAAAAACCCTGGCTTGTATACTGTATAGTATTTGACAAAATCTAATTTATCATCCAACATTAATATAGAAGTTACAATACTAAACACAGGAAGTTTTTAATTTTGCACCATACATTGTCTGTTTATATGTTGTCTTTCATGGATAAACAGCAATCACATACATATTTTTACAAATACAAACTAAGAGAAAACGCCAAAAGGATCAGAAAATTGTGTTTGTTGTTAAGAGTTGTAGTTATAAAGGATTTATATTTTCATCTAAGGGGAAAGAAAAATATTGTCTTTATAAATATAACAGTTTATCATCTAAAGCCTAAAAAAGGTTTTCTGGTTACTGGACCGACCCATCTCATACCTGCCGACTCATAAGTTTTTACGACATCCAAATCTTAATGCTATATTGTAATTTTCACAACAGTGTTGCTGATATATGTAAAAAAGAAAACAATCCCTACCAAACGACCTATACTTTTTTGGGCATGTAATCGGAAACAACCTTTTTTTTGTTTAGGCCTAATGGGAAAAATATTGTCATTATTTATAGGTTGTTGTTCTTAAGAAAGGTTAGACTGTATATACAAACGAGTTTTGTTCTAAGAACTACGAAAAGTCAACTTATTGGAGTTAGTGACTAGCATGAATCCAGATGAACTTGGACATCCATGGGGTCTGATCTTGATCTATGATTTATGTCAATCTACAACGCAGAGAAGAGTGTAAAATCAGGTTGGTGTAGACCCATGATGGTAGCCAAGGTCACATAGTAATTCTTACAGCAAAAGTTAAGTTCCATCATTCTTTCAAATGTTAGTCAAGAAGATGACAAATTTTATTTTGAGTGTTTACTTTTTCAGGTTCCTGGTTACAGTGATGAAGCTTTGTGTAAATAAGCTATTTACACATACAAGCTACTGAGAGATTATAAAGAAAGTTCAATAAAGATACTAGTTTATATCCTGAATTTATTCATTCATTATCTCAAAAATAAATGGTATATGATGTCTGATATGATACAATATATATCTGACAATATTAAGTTGGGCATCTAGAAGACTTTTTTTATACTTTTTATCTGTCAACATAGATGGATGGTTTAAGCGTTTTTGATCTTGTAAATGAACAAGATTTCATTTTAGTATATTTAATTGTCAGGTTTCAGTGGATTTTTGAAAATCCTCTATTATAGTTAATTAAAGAAATTATCCTGGTTATACGTATTACTGTGAGTCTAATTTTTTACCTGGCTAAAAATTCATGTCAGTTAGTGGTGTTCCGATTGTCGCTAATAATCGAAAATCGATCGAAAAGATTGACGTCGCCGACAATCGAGTCGAATTTACGAAGTCGCCGACGTTTTTCGTAGTTTTTTATCCTTATGGTCTTTTTTCTTCTTTGGGTTAATTGTTTGCGATCCGAGTCATCAGGCGGACGCATGAAGTACATGAATGAGCGTTCTTGGATACGGAGCAATTCTAGTCAAACAGTTTGAAGTAACAGTTATTATTGATATTAAGAGTTATTATTTGTTTCACATTTGTTAACTATTGTTCAACTGTTTTATCTCAAAGCATAGTTTTTGTTCCAGTAAAGTTATAGTTCTTCAGACTTCTTCTTAGTGCCATATTCTTCTGTATAGAACTAAGTTTACTAATTACACTTATTTCAGACAGAAGTTCACAGAACTCCTGATGTGAACCTCTTAACCTGAATATATTTAGAAATTAGAACTGAAAGGTCCATTGCTGAACGCCTGAAATGTTTGAATCCTTCACAATGCAACAGGCAGGCTAATTAGCACAATGCACATATGAACTAATAAAACAATAACAAAAGCCTAAATACAGAAGTAGGCTGAAAGCATTTATTACAACAAGTAACAACTGTAAAACAAACAATACAATTCGCATTGGGAAAATAATCGATTATAATCGATAATCGATCGGTTGGGACAAACCGATAATCGATTATGATTTTGTCATCCGATTCCAATCACTAATGTCAGTACTAGTATGCAATCATGGTACAATTTAATTCTCATTAACCATTCTTCTTCATATCAAAAAACATGAAAATACTCTTATAAACAAATGAAATCAAACATCAACTACTACATTCTTTGACACACTGACCGCCATATTGATTTTCATTGTGTATACATATTATCGTGAATCTGCCAATTAAATGCAAGATAAGAAGTCACATGGAAAAATACTGGTACTATACTGAATTTCTAACTAATATTAAGTATTTTCCTACACTAAGATACCACAGGGGCATTTTTATTTAAATGGACAACATGTTTTTTAACAGACTAGAATCTATGAATGCAAAAAATATTTGACATTATTTGACAATATTAATTTTGATTTGTTCCATTTAATTTGTCTGTGTAAATAATGATGGGATTAACACCATTGAAAATGTTTGACAGTTGTGGTACATAATGTAAACAATGCTAGGTGGAAACTGAAGTTGAGGTGCTGCGCATACATTGTTATTTTACCAGTACTTGTGGTAGAATATCGTGGTAATAACTGAATAAATTGTAATAGGAGGCAGAAAATAAAGTTCCCGATGCGGGGCTCGAACCCACAACCTTCTGCTTGCAAGTCAGCTGCTCTACCAACTGAGCTAATCGGGTAGACAGGCATACAAACTACTATAAACACATATATCATATATACAACACTGTTACAAATGTACAAGGGATACAAGGTTGCTAAAATAATTACTTGTTAGCATTTTGATGACTAGACTCAGTCGATAATTCTTCAAGTCGAGGATTTGTTTTTGTTTGTTTTTTCTTCGGTCTTGCACCACCAAACGCATCCATTGCAGCACTGTAAATATATATTATATGTTCGATTTATAAGACCATGGGGAAACCGGACATATCCGAAATATGTGCAAATTTTAACAGTGAATTGTAACGTTCTATCAATCATGTTTCGATGAGTAATCGCTATGGCTACAAGCATAATTTAATTTACAAAGTCGGCAGAGACTCTACACCTTTGAAAATATTAACGCTGATTTGCAGGTAAAGTGGAAATATAAGAATTTTCTTACCAATTATGCAAAACCGGCGTCCGTAAGAACTACACAGTTGATGATGGTGGCGAATCAAAACGGCCCGCTTCTAAAACGGGCCGGTCCAAAACGGCCCGATCGAATACGGTCCACATATTTCAATTATGTAACTCGTGAAAGAAATTAACTTTTTTGGTTGAAAACTGTCAAATTCTATGCTATTAGCGCATGAAATTAGAATTTAGCGTAAAAAAAACTGTGAATGACATCAAATTCTGCACCTGAAGAGCTGTGGCTGTGTGGTGCAATTATTCATCTTAGACAAAAGACTTGAAAGTACCTTTAATGGTGTTTAATTAAAATATATTCAATATGTGTTTGTACGCACGTGTGAGTAAATAAAATAATTTAATTTGCGGTGATTATCGGATTCGTTGTTCGTGGTAATATTTAATCATGAATGTTTCGGACTATAACATCATGGTCGTAATCTTATTCCATGAGTTCGTGCCTTTATAATTTATAATTCGCACTGAGATAATTTTAAATTAAATATAGTTTAATACCCAGTTATTATGTCGCGTTCTTTGTGTATAGTGTCGGTAGGATGTTTGTAAGAAGCACCAAGGAATTTGATGTGTGTTATGGGCGGCAACACAGAACTTGCAATACTGGTAAGCTGTAATAAATATTTTAATCATTGTCATTCTTTCGTGCGGTATTGTGGGAAAAATTGTAATCAATATAACTTTCAATGTAATTCAGCATGTCGGAATAGAAAGTTTGAATATGTTATTACTTAATCAGATAATTTAATTCATTCGTTAACGTGCATACAACGACATAGTTTATAATAATAATAACAATTCTTTAGCATACACAAGTATTTCTATTTATTTAACATACGACATTCGACTGAAAAAATATGTCGACACTTTGCATGAATGTTGTATGTTAAATAACATGATAAATGTATTTGCGTATAACCTCTTGAAACAGCGGATATGGCCCATATCCGCAAATATGCACGAATTTGACTTAAATGTTGAATATATAAGCAACTACAGTAATTTCTTTTCACTATTATTCACGGTATTTAACAATTTAAGTTTTATAATCAGATACATTTTATTAATTTCGTGCGTTTTAGACAGATTTGTGAGATATTTTGACCGTAAATGCCCCTTTGTAAATGTTAGTAGTACGAGTTATCCCCCGAGAATCGTGACTCATTCGGTACAAGGACTCTACATTACATTTATAATCACGACAGTAAAAGTTGTTAGCTGTCAAAAGATTGTCTATTGCTTGTTCTTCCTTTCGTTTACTTGATCTGCTGTGTATCTTGATGTAGAGTCCCTGTTCGGTATTGACTTGATTTACCTAGTCAGAAACATATATAGTTGTTTCTCTTCACAAATAAAGCATTTTAATGATTAATTTAAATAACAGGAAACACTTAACTGTGATAAAGTATAATTTGTGAAAGAAAAAAAAAACAGAGAATATGACTCAGACTCATATCCGCAGATAATCTAATGTGTCTTTTCTGTATAACAATGTGGGATCGTTTCTTTTCCCTAGTAATACACTACATACATGACACATGGAAAAACATAGAAATGTTCAACATAATCCAGTCAATTGCAAATGATCAAATACTAGTATTAAATTTGGTTTCTTCAGAAGTCCAATTTGCTGCATTTTCAGATGTTTTCATAGGACCAGCTGGTAAATTAGGTCAAACTCATATGATTGAACATTTCTTTAATACAAAACTTTTCGACGAAAAGCTAGAAGGGTACCTGTACATGTAACAACTTAAGTACATTCTGAGATAAGTAGAATATTGAAACAAGATATCATAGAACCATGTCATTCTCCTTATTCAGCTGTAAATTGTATAGTGAGAAAAAAAATGATAGAACTCATAGATTCCATGTAGACTTGAGAGCATTAAATTCTGAGACAGTTTGTGAGGCATACTGATCACATAGAGAGGACAGAAACAAAAAAGGGGTGTTAGAATACCTTATACAACAATTATTGGTATTAACTGAACCTTCCTTACGTCACTTTGACTATTGCCCATCAGACAGAATCCTTGATAAACCAGAAAGCCCGTAGTCTGCAGTACGAAATATATGTACTCGTCAGTGAGTAACAAAATTTGTCTGTTTAAATGTGTTTTATGGCGCATCGACAAGTAATGGAAATGTAGCGCGCATTTAAATAAAAGGGAAAGCTAAAAGAATAAATCGTGTAAAAGGATAGTATATTGACAAGTACGAATATTACTACAAAGACTGCAAATAGGGAACCCTGCGAAAAATAATACTGTATTGTTAAGTTGAAGATGATTTTTGTCTTTTCAGGTGTTAAAAATTCTTAAAAATTGTGGTACATTTCTGACACCTTGAAATAACCATACATCATTAAAACTTAACGTTTCTAGTATTCGTTTAACATTAGCTACATTAGCTCTAGTTTGCGACTGACAGAAAGTTCAGTAAATTTTGACAAGTAACATTTCATTTTGTACACTGCTTTCATAGCTTGACCGATTAAAGTTTCGAAGGTTTTTGTAAATGACCCATTCGTAGTAAAATCTATACCCAGATATATGAATTTCACAACTAATTCGAGAGTTTCTCCATTATAAATAAAATTGTAGTTTTGATTATTCGAAGAATCTTTTTTAAAAATCATTACCTTATTTTTGTATTTTTTGTATATTTACTATTAGTTTCCATCTATTACAATAACTGCTGAGAATATTTAAACCTTTCTGAAGTTCTTCGCTAGAATCAGCAAATATAACTATGTCATCAGCGTAAAGTAGTAGAAATAATTTTAACATCCCAATATCAATACCTTCAAAGCCATTTAAAATTATGTGTTCTTCTAAGTCGTTTACATACATAGAAAAAATAAAAGGTGACAAACAATCTCCTTGCCTTACTCCAAGATAACATTCAAAACTATCACTTATACTGTTTTCGTGTTTTACTTTAGATTTAACATGACTATATAACGATTTAATTATATTGAGCATTTTACCCCTGACCCCATATTGAATAAGTTTATAAAGAATATTTTCCCTGACAAGATGATCAAAAGCTTTAGTAAAGTCGACAAAACAAAGAAACAACTGTTTCCTTTCATTCAATATATGACTTATAAGACCGTGTAATATGAATAAATTATCTGTTGTACCCATGTTTTTTCTAAAACCTGACTGTGCTTCTACATAAACAAAATAATCTTCAGCCCACTTGTCCAAACAATTATTTAAGACTCTCGTGAATAATTTACCTAAACTGCTTAATAATGTTATACCACGATAATTCTCTGGTGGGTTGATATCTCCCTTTTTATGTAATGGAATTATAAAACCCTCCGTCCATTTTGACGGTAAATGACCAATATCAAATATTTTATTAAATAGTTTAACTAGGTAAAAAGATAAGCTATTAAAGCCGTATTTAAAAAAATCATTTGAAACGTAATCTGGCCCGCTTGAACGGTTTAGATTTAACTGTTTATAAGCTTTCAGCACTTCTTGATAAGATAGAGGAAAATCTAATTCTTCAAACATTACCTGTAATTTATTATTCAAAAACCTATCATTAAAATGCATGATGTCCTCATCCGATTGAAAAAACATAGACTCGGGGTCATTTACAGATTTAAAATAATCAAAAAAATCTAATGTTGTTATTTTTGATGAGCCATCATTAGTATTCATATTTTTGAACATTTTCCAATATTCTTTAGCGTTCTTAAATCTTATTGACTCTAATTTATTAGATTGAATTTTATCGTATTCTGCCTTTTTTCTTCTAATTATTTTCTTATACCGAGTTCTAGCATTTGTCATGGATTTTCTGTTTGAGACATTATTTTCAGCCCTGTATTTATTCAATTTATCATAAAACATGTTCTATATTCATAACATTCATGATCAAACCACGGTTTTGTGTTTGATTTAATGTCGTTATTCCTATTACTATTACATTTGCATTTAAACAACAGATTACACGCATCTTCTAATAAAAGATAAAATTTTGACAGATTACTTTCAATGTCATCGACTGTACCATAGTAATCAAGTTGCTGCGCGAATGAATTCATTTCGGTTTGGAATATATCGTCTGTTATACGTCTCATATACTCCTCCTGTTTACTACTGTCCCATTTGTACATGAAGTCTATGGATTCATGTGAAACATCATTTATACTTTGATCACAGTCAGTGTTACAAATAGTTTTAGTAGAAAACGTGATGGCACAGTGGTCAGAGATAATATTAGGTTCCTGAACATAAAATGAGTTGAAATACGGAATGAAATCAGCTTTGCAAAGAACGTAATCAACGACGCTGCAGCCAGAATCCTTAACACAGGTAAAATTTCCAGAATTGTCATGATTACCAACTCTGCTATTCATTATTCTTATGCCAGTTGATATACAAAAATCAATTATTTTTTTTTCCATGATTGTTTCTACCAACTCGTTGAGGTGCCATTGTTACACTGGTATTAATCGACGCACTTCTCTGATTTTTCCTTCGCTCTGTGGGCTTATGATTATTTTTAGTAGGGCTACATTTTTCTGACACGCTTTTACCGTCGAATTTTAGCCCGGTATCGGAGGTCTTCAACATTTCACTGATCGTTGGACTATCAACGACGGTTTTATGAGAGAAAACACTATGATTCAATTTCTCACCACTTTCACTATCACTGCCATATATATTAGGGATTGGAACGAATATCAAAAATGGTATTCGAATATTCGATTGAGATATTCGAATATTTATTTTTGGTCCATTCTTGTATCTGTCCGAATCTGTTGCATTCGAAAACAGGTACAATTTGTAGTTTTCATTCTGTGTTTGTATTCTTTTTACGACTCTTACCTTTTCATGGTTGTAATAAACAAACTGTATAATTTTAAAAGGTGCTAAATTGTTGTGAAATAAACCAATAAAGTACAATTAATCAATCAATAAATAAAAAATGAAAATATTACACTTCTACAATATCAACCGTGAGTAATCAATTTATACGAAGACATCATAAACAGTGTTGTTGCTTATTATAACAGTCAATCGGCATTCCTTTTTGAAATACAGGAAAATAGCAGGAGTGTAGAAATGTAGCCGGTAAGCTACTAAAAGTAGAATGAGATATCTGACGGCTCCCCTCAGTAGGGGCAAAGGGGCAACGCCCCCCGTGGTGAAAAGTAGCCGGACGGAATGCTCAAATAGCCGGTTAATTTTTCCGACTTCCGGTCCATTTCTACACCTCTGTAAATATGCTGAGGATGTGAAATAAATTCTAAATTAGGTGTTTGCACAACAGTCAATGATACGAAAATGAACATTGAATTTCCATTGATCTTTCTTGAAATGTACAGAGAGAGTCAACAGGAACCAGTTTAGGGTTATGCCAATTATTAGGAGTAAAATAAAATGTTCCTGGCTTCCACTAATCCGATCTACCCTATTTTTTCTGTCCATGCTGATATTTTCATTTGAACTATATTACCAAACTGAAAACACATATTTGAAAGGTAACTACGACCTACCAACCCTATATTTTTGGCGAATTTTACCGGAAACATGTTTTTGGCCTTGTCGAAACTTAATTTACTTATAAAAAAGTTAGTATGTTCTGTGTATAAATGCATGAAATAAATAGCTGTAGCAGATATTGATTTCATATCGCGACCATTGATTTCTCTATAACCATTTAATTACAACCCACTTGGATTCTTTGAATAAAAATATTACTGAAAACCATTGTAGTGTGTTTTCTGCGATTCCGCCGGTAACTTTAGATTCTAGGTATTTTCCGGCAAGTAAGCAATGAGGTCAGGCGTGCGTGCGTGCGTGTATGCGTGTGTGTGATAAGTTTTATACTGGGATGTTTCTAACCATGAATATTCAGAACATACCAAACTGGTTTGTCTACATGTAAATAAAAAGTCAACATTTTCTTGACTGCGAGTGTTTGAATTGTTGCTGTTTAAAGTACATGCATGCTCAATAATTCATTTAAAACACAACAAACTCAATTGTGACTTAAGTGGGAAAATTGTGAATGAAACAATAGTCCAATATCATTATTTTGTTCAGTGTGTAATGACATAAAAGAATGAAGTTTTTGTTCAAAAGCCTTTTTGTTAGTTTATTGTACGAAGGTGTGAAACAGGTATATGTATTGCTTGCGTTAACCCCCCGGGGCATAAATATTACAATGTAAACGTAAAATACAGAGTAAGTTTAATGTTTATTGTTTATATCTATTAAATAGTTAAGTCAAATTGTTGCTCAAATAATAAGGCACTGAGTATAATTCATCATCAACCGGCCCATGAAAATGCATTGCAGGTAATACTAATATAGATTTATTACACATAAGTTAAGTACGATGACCTTACTTACGTCCATTTTAAAGTCATTTTCAAGCATTATCACAGTAGTATGTAAGGTGTTAGCATTAAGTTATTGATATCACTGAATTACCAGGTGTATATATAGCGACTTTCTTAGTGGAGTCACACATACGCCTTTGTTTTTAGTTTGTTTCTGTATTGAAACGAACTATTCCATGACGCATGTATGTGGTCGCATGGTCATGATTTCAAACTAACTTTTATTCCCAACCGACTAACATTAATCGTAAAGATAGCACGTTGTGTTATTTACAAAAACGGTGTCGTAAGAATAGCACGTCGTTTTATTTACAAAAAACGGTGTCATAAAAATAGCACGTTGTTAAATTTACAAAAACGGTGTCGTAAGAATAGCACGTCGTTAATTTTACAAAAACGGTGTCGTAAGAATAGCACGTCGTTAAATTCACAAAAAACGGTGTCGTAAGAATAGCACGTTATTAAATTTACAAAAGCGGTGTCGTAAGAATAGCACGTTATTATATTTACAAAAACGGTGTCGTAAGAATAACACGTCGTTAATTTTACAAAAACGGTGTCGTAAGAATAGCACGTCGTTAAATTTACAAAAACGGTGTCGTAAGAATAGCACGTTATTATATTTACAAAAACGGTGTCGTAAGAATAGCACGTCGTTAAATTTACAAAAAACGGTGTCGTAAGAATAGCACGTTATTATATTTACAAAAACGGTGTCGTAAGATTAGCACGTCGTTAAATTCACAAAAAACGGTGTCGTAAGAATAGCACGTTATTATATTTACAAAAACGGTGTCGTAAGAATAGCACGTCGTTAAATTTACAAAAAAACGGTGTCGTAAGAATAGCACGTTATTATATTTACAAAAACGGTGTCATAAGAATAACACGTCGTTAATTTTACAAAAACGGTGTCGTAAGAATAGCACGTCGTTAATTTTACAAAAACGGTGTCGTAAGAATAGCACGTCGTTAAATTTACAAAAGACGGTGTCGTAAGAATAGCACGTTATTATATTTACAAAAACGGTGTCGTAAGAATAACACGTCGTTAATTTTACAAAAACGGTGTCGTAAGAATAGCACGTCGTTAAATTTACAAAAACGGTGTAGTAAGAATAGCACGTTATTATATTTACAAAAACGGTGTCGTAAGAATAACACGTCGTTAATTTTACAAAAACGGTGTCGTAAGAATAGCACGTCGTTAAATTTACAAAAAACGGTGTCGTAAGAATAGCACGTTATTATATTTACAAAAACGGTGTCGTAAGAATAGCACGTTATTATATTTACAAAAACGGTGTCGTAAGAATAGCACGTCGTTAAATTTACAAAAAACGGTGTCGTAAGAATAGCACGTTATTATATTTACAAAAACGGTGACGTAAGAATAACACGTCGTTAAATTTACAAAAACGGTGTCGTAAGAATAGCACGTCGTTAAATTTACAAAAAACGGTGTCGTAAGAATAGCACGTTATTATATTTACAAAAACGGTGTCGTAAGAATAACACGTCGTTAATTTTACAAAAACGGTGTCGTAAGAATAGCACGTTGTTAAATTTACAAAAACGGTGTCGTAAGAATAGCACGTCGTTAAATTTACAAAAAACGGTGTCGTAAGAATAGCACGTTATTATATTTACAAAAACGGTGTCATAAGAATAACACGTCGTTAATTTTACAGAAACGGTGTCGTAAGAATAGCACGTTGTTAAATTTACAAAAACGGTGTCGTAAGAATAGCACGTCGTTAAATTTACAAAAAACGGTATCGTAAGTAACGTTTATGATTGTGGTAAAGAGATATAGATATATTTTAAGTAAACGGTAATAGATGATAAATATGTGCAATGATATCTAATATGTTGTGTGATTTACTCTGACAAATAAAGGACTGCATTCAAGAACCATCATGTGAGTTCTTATAGGTCTGTGTATTCTACCGAAGCTAAAGTGTAGACTGGTCCCCGGCGTTCACTCAACAGTACCACAATCGCATAACTAACAACCTTATTAAAAGGGGTGAGGCTTGCACTGATTCACTAATCAATTGACTGAACACGACTGTAGGCCAAAGTTTTGAAGTGCATTTTATGAGTCTATTATTCATTTTGTAAACGTAATAATTAATGATCTAAAAAATTCGCTGGTCCCTAGAATTGTTTCGTAGTCAAAGTAACACAATCAGTCATACAAGAGCAATGATGACGCACGTCCCTTTAATTTGAAATAAAAATGTACAATCCATAAGTGACTATTTTGGTATAAAGTACCATAATAATCCCCAAAGCTGACAAATTATACAAACAGAAAAAAAACTCAAATTAAGTCATGATTAAAACAAAGCTGGTATGCGGTGACGCGACCGAAACTTAACAGTGGGTACGTAAGCATTTTTGCTAACTTTTTATGCTTGCACTGAAATCCAAAGACCCATACTATATATTGTGTAGTACAGGTCTTTCTGAAAGCGGAACACTGGAATAAAGATCGAAAAATAGCTTTTGTTAAAATCGTTTAAATTCTTGGGGGTCAGTGAATATTTGAAAGAATCGGTCGCTTAACTTCAAACCAACCATCTTTAAGTATACCCTTATTTGTGCAGGATTTTGTTCAATGATCGTAGAAAAAGATACAAATACTGCAAAGTTTTCACGTTTTATGAAATCTAACTTTATTTGCAATTAGCATAAACGTAAGAACATAAAATATATTCATAAACGCTTACATTTTTACTAAATTAATGCTTCAGTCATGGGTAAATTATGGTTACGGCTCATTAAGGCTATATGAAACTTAAGAAGTCTGTGTCAAAATTAAGTTTAGTGAATGTGTGATTTAATACAAGAATACAAGAAAGCACAATAAAATTGAAAAAAATAGCTCGGTTCGTCAATCTACACGTAGCACATTCATGAGGGTTGATGCATGCAACATGCATTCCATTACGTATTCATTTCACTGAGGTTTAACGTCGCAATAACAGCTTTCTAGACATAACATTAGAGGGAAACACCTAGGTGTACACCTGTGAAGAACCACCGACCATGCGTAATCTAGCTGGACCGTTTCCTGGCGGCAGAGACCATAACCATTCGACCACTGTGAACCTTTACTAAGATTCGAGGCCTTGACATGACATAATTATGCGTTTCTGGGTAAATACTAAACGAAGACATTAAATACTTGACAGACTCACACACACGTACAGCATTTGAGAAATTAAACACTTACTTACAAAATCAGAGGAAAACCAGGATACAATTCATCGGGTTCTACAAACCCGTCATTTTCTCCCATTTTGAGAAAATTGCATTTGACGCTTTGAACTGCAATAACTTGAACTGACTGACACCTCTGCCTACAATATACACTCTAGTTAAGTGACATGTTTTATACAGTTTTTCGATTTTGAGCGTATTATTATTAATTTTGTTTTCGTTTTTCTTAGACCAAATTTCTGTCTTAAAAATTCATTTTTTTTCCAACGAATATTCTTATTCGAATATGTGAACTATGGGAAATAAACACATATGTAATCTCAGAACTTTCCATTATAATCATTATTGGAAAAACACCACAAAGTCAAACATTGTAAAAACTTTTTTCTCCGATTCGGTATATTTCAATATCAATATATTTATCAATGATATTAAAAAAAAGATAAATGATGGTTTTATTGCTGTGTTCTAGAATGCTTTACTGTTCTTACGAACATTCAGGTTTATTTCTATGATTTAGGAAATCGAACAGGCACCAAAGTATTTTTTTGAAAACTTCATTTAACTATGGATATGTCGTCACGAAATGAACTTCAATATCAAATTATGATTTAAAACTTCAAAGATAATTTATCTCGTAGGAAACTCATTACGGTAGATATATACAATAAATATAAACATGTTGACAAATAAAAATGTTGATAAATAAATAGGGCCGTGAAAATGAGTGACAATTTTAATCGAAAAAACGTAATTTCGGGCAAGATTTTCGTTTTCAATATTATTACATTTTCTAAATACTTTGTTAATCAAGCGCAGTGTATATACGCGATGCCGGGAACCAATATATGACGCTGATATAATGAAAATCGAATAGATTTTAAGCATCCGAATTTCTTTTCTGCCGTCGATCGAAAGGATTATAAAATACCAAATACGAGTCCAGAGACGAAATAAATCACAAACACAAAAAATGGCTCCGCGCCTGTGGGAGCCAATATAAACATGAAGGACAACGGATATAAATTGGTAAAAATTGATGTGCAGTCACAAATTAAAAGTTTGTTAGACTTATTTCTTTTACATTGTTTTATGCATAGGGTATAAATGTATACATAGTTGAAAAGAAGTGTATATTAAAAAGATATCACAGTTTGTTGTAAAGTCCGACTTCCTTTATGTAATTAATAATCGCTTCAGGTCACTTTCAAAAAGTGCTTTCATGTTTTCAAAGCTTCTTATACTGATTGGCTGAAGGTCGATGCATTCAAGAAAAATATGTTTGATAGAATGTGGTACGTTGCATGGAATACTTTTTTTTCATCTCCGGACAGAAGCCACGAATGGGACAAACATAGCCAGGAAGATCAGACGTGGCTAAAAATAGAATATAAAAAAATCAGTGAATAGAATGTTGACATTTGAAATCGTAATGTCTGAGCTGATTTAGCACTTGCACCAGTCCCATCGTTACTTTAATACCCATGTGACCTGGGATCTAGCAAAATACAAATCCTACAGATTACTTATTTATAATATGCATGCATCTGTATATGAATGTGTTTGTGATAAAGTGATAGCTATATTTGATTAAGATCAGTTTTTGATGTGGTTGAACGTTTTGTTGTTTTGAAACACACCAGTAGAGCTGTGATGTATATGATAAATGTATTTACTTATTTTCAGTTCAAACACTTGATGAAAAACGACTTGTTTACGTCATAACATGTAATTATTTATATCAACAAACAAAAAAAAAGATGTGTATATAAAAAGATGTGTATATAACAGGTGAATACTGTGATCAGATTTAATTCTTTGGGATGATGGTAAGATCATGTTGTAGACAATATAATCAAATATAAGGTGAACATAAATACAGATATAAAACGTTCACGTGCGTGTTCACGTGCCAGATTTAACACGTACGTGGATGAGTGAACGCGAGGAGTTTCCGGACGGTGCGATCTGATCACGTGACGTGCCGTGTTTCAAGGCAAGTGGACAACATAACTTGACGATATGTCGTATTGGATATGTTCCTCGTTTGTTCTCGTGTTATACGTTTATGGTATGTGAGTTAATTTTCTGCTGGTAATGTTGTGTATTTCACAACTTCGTTTCAATAAAATTATGATTTTATCTCTAGGGTTTATCAATATGTACGAGTAATGAGTTTGCTTAAAGTCGAATACATAGAGCGTACACAAGTCAGCTTTGTTTTTACGTTCGAAGAAAAAATATTGTAATTCTGCAGCGAGATTATTCCCGTAATATCATTCATTGTACGTATATACGTGTACCTAATGTCATGAATATTTATTTTCATTGTTACACCGTTTATTACAGTATGTACCTTAACTTTAATTAGCTACAGTAACACCCCTACAACAATAACTATAGCATATTTTAAATCAGTGAACAGCAACTGATTAAGTTTAGGTAAATAAGTAAATCACTTTCATCTGCAAAATTCAACATATTAAAACACATGTCACATTTTAACACATGTTGATTTTTTGTTAAAAGAAATGTATTATGTTTTGCTTCGACAGGATGTTTCGGGAAGTCTTTACACTGTCCGCCGCATTGTACGGGAAGACGTTCGCCGCAGTTAGATCAGTGTAGTGGCTGCAGTGCTGGTTACTATCCGTCACGTGCCAGTGCATTTTGTCGTTGCGAACGTTGCTATAACAATTGTATCACGTGCAAGCATTATAATCTATGTCGTAGCTGTAAGACGGGATATTTTGGTAGAAGTTGTCGTAACGAATGCAGTGCTGGTTGTAAAAACTCTATCTGTGAATTCATCACCGGACATTGCTACTGTTCTAAGAACTATATAGGGCAAACATGTACGGATTGTGTGACGGGACGCTACGGCAGTTCTTGTCAGCTGGAATGTAATAAAGGTTGTTTTGGAGACACATGCAATCGGACGACCGGAAGTTGCGCATGTAAACAATTTTTTCAAGGACCAAAATGTAGCGAGTGCGTCTCTGGTAAATACGGCGAAAATTGTACCAATAATTGTAGCATTGGATGCGTGAACGGTGTCTGTAATCATGTCACAGGACGGTGTAACTGTAAGTTGAACTATTCTGGAATGAAATGTGATAGTTGTTTGAACACTTTGAAAATGGATGTACACAATGAATGTTCAACTACATGCCCATCAAACTGTATAAGATGTGATTCCAGTTTAAAATGTACAGTTTGTAAGTCAGGCTTTTATGGATCAAGCTGTCAGTATAAGTGTACAGAGACATGCAGGAACGGAACGTGTAAACAAGTCACAGGTAAATGTAATATCACAGATATATGGTGTGGTATATTATTCTAACAGATATATGGTGTGGTATATTATTCTAACAGATATATGGTATGGTATATTATTCTAATATCACAGATATATGGTGTGGTATATTATTCTAACAGATATATGGTGTGGTATATTATTCTAACAGATATATGGTGTGGTATATTATTCTAACAGATATATATTATGGTATATTATTCTAACAGATATATGGTATGGTATATTATTCTAACAGATATATGGTGTGGTATATTATTATAATATCACAGACATGTGGTGTGGTATATTATTCTAATATCACAGATATATGGTGTGGTATATTATTCTAACAGATATATGGTATGGTATATTATTCTAACAGATATATATGGTATGGTATATTATTCTAACAGATATATATGGTGTGGTATATTATTCTAACAGATATATGGTATGGTATATTATTCTAACAGATATATATGGTATGGTATATTATTCTAACAGATATATATGGTGTGGTATATTATTCTAACAGATATATATGGTGTGGTATATTATTCTAACAGATATATATTATGGTATATTATTCTAACAGATATATGGTATGGTATATTATTCTAACAGATATATGGTGTGGTATATTATTCTAACAGATATATGGTATGGTATATTATTCTAACAGATATATGGTGTGGTATATTATTCTAACAGATATATGGTATGGTATATTATTCTAACAGATATATATGGTATGGTATATTATTCTAACAGATATATGGTATGGTATATTATTCTAACAGATATATATTATGGTATATTATTCTAACAGACATATGTTATGATATATTATTCTAACAGACATATGTTATGATATATTATTCTAACAGACATGTATTATAATATATGATTATAACAGACATATGTTATGATATATTATTCTAACATATATATATTATGATATATTATTCTAACAGATATATGCTATGGTATATTATTCTAACAGATATATGGTATGGTATATTATTCTAACAGATATATATTATGGTATATTATTCTAACAGATATATGGTATGGTATATTATTCTAACATATATATATTATGGTATATTATTCTAACAGATATATATGGTACGGTATATTATTCTAACAGATATATATTATGGTATATTATTCTAACAGACATATATTATGGTATATTATCCTAACAGATATAATTATGGTATGGTATATTATTATAATATCACAGATATATGCTATGGTATATTATTATAACAGACATATTGTATGCAGTGATCGGGAAAGGCATGCGCCATGCGCCATAGTCACATTAAAATAAAAAATGTCCCATTACTTTTCCTATTGGATGCGCCCTTGGCGCTTTCCGATATTTGTTTTCGTTTTTATCATGTTGAATTTTTCGTAACAGGTGAGCGACGCCATTATGTTTTTCTGCTGGTCGGGGTTAATTCCCGTACCACTCGGTACGATTTACTATATTACGGTATCGGCTTTAACTGGTTCCCGTTCCATGTTGCACCAAAGTCAACGGGTATACCAGTTCAGTATCGGCTGCCAGCTATTTCTTTTACTTTTAATAAGCGTCTATCATATAGGCGCTTGCAAGCGTCTATATGATAGATGCTTATTAAAAGTAATCACTCGCTTGTTGTCGTTTTACGCAAGAAGTCGTCTGTATTTCTCGAAACATGCCACCCAAAAAGAAATTGAAAAAACCTGAACGGCAGTCGCCAATCGATTTATTTTTACAACGAAAACATGATCCAACTAATGTCAATTTGATGAGAGTCAGAATATTTACCAAGAGTGGTAATGAAGTTGATGTTGAGAAGGTTCTGTCAGTTTGGAAAGCATTTAAAGACAGAAAGTCGTATGCCAAAAAATGCTAATGAAAATATAAACATTGACAAAGTTAAACGAAAAGACATCTATGTTATTATGTTAATTTGTTTATATTCATTGTTGTTAAAAATACTTACGAAAGTTTATTGTTCTAGTTTTATTAATTAAACATGTGAAGCTTAAATGAAGTGTTTCGTTTAAGTCTCATTACATTTGGAAAATGTCACATTGGATTTCAAAATGTCACATTAATTTTGGGTCACAGAGGGCCATTGTCCCATTGATAAAAATTCTTTCCCGATCACTGTGTATGGTATATTATTCTAATATCACAGATATATGCTATGGTATATTATTCTAACAGATATATGCTATGGTATATTATTCTAACAGATATATGCTATGGTATATTATTCTAACAGATATATGCTATGGTTAATTATTATAATATCACAGAATACTCAATATGGAGATATCCAGCAGTTGATACACAGTCTTATCACACGCAGTTGATATTATATACATGTACTTTTCATTGTATTGAAAGTGGTTCATGATACGTCACGTGATAATCTCATGACTGTTCTCCATAAAATGAAAGTTTAACATATCCTAATACTTGATATATTTCACGTTGTTCAGGTTCCCGGATGTTGACAGTATCATGCTTGGTTAACAAGACGACTGATGACACGTCAGATGCATCTATCAATCATCAAAATTTTGTTATGACTGTACTGCTTTGCATTGCATTTAATGCATTGTGATGATTAAATCTATTGTTTGTGAATAGAAAATAAAACATTGATGATGAAACATGTGGTTGTTAATCCTTGATACGTCGATGAATTTATCAAGCAGGAGTAAAACCCAGGCTACACATATCAACCTTGCACAGACAATAAAAAAGTCTTACACATACAATAAGCAAGTCTTACACAGACAATAAGCAAATCATACACATACAATAAGCAAGTCTTACACATACAATAAGCAAGTCTTACACATACAATAAGCAAGTCTTACACATACAATAAGCAAGTCTTACACAGAAAATAAACAAATCTTACACAGACGATAACGTCTTACACAGACGATAAAGTCTTACACAGACGATAAAGTCTTACACAGAAGATAAAGTCTTACATAGAAGATAAACAAATTTTACATAGACAATAAACAAATCTTACACAGAAGATAAAGTCTTACACAGAAGATAAGCAAATCTTTCAATGAAAATAAACATATCTTACATAGACAATAAACATATGTTACATACACAATATACATATGTTACACATACAATAAACAAATCTTACACATACAATAAGCAAGTCTTACACAGAATATAAACAAATCTTACACAGAAGATAAAGTCTTTCACGGAAGATAAAGTTTTACACAGGAGATGAAATCTTACACAGGAGATAAACAAATCTTACACAGAGGATAAGGTCTTACATAGAAGATAGAGTCTTACACAAAAAGTAAACAAGTCTTGTACAGACATCTAGAGTTTTACCTGCATGTATTGCGCTAATATGGCGGACTGTCACTGTCATGGAAGGCAATAAGTGATTTATGATAATAACAAGTGGGTAATTAATCTTTGTCGTATTCCGCTCGTCTTAAAGGTGGCGGTTTTAATGCATACATACATTGTATTGTTCCAGTTTTACAAAAAGTCGACTGGTAGGAGAAAAGGATTTTCATAAAGGTAAGTGAAATGTGTATGAAACAAATATTATATATATATATACAATATACAAACATTATTATTATATATATACACAATATACAAATATTATTATTATATATATATACAATATACAAATATTATTATGTATACACAATATACAAATATTATTATTATATATATACAATATACAAATATTCATTGCAGACAAGGCAGCGTAATTCAAATAATCAAAGAATTCTAGAATCCAATGTTTCAGTACTGAGGTCGGTTCTATTTTTTCTATCTAGATGTACAGTATCGTGAGGTTTATCTATCTTAAATGGTAATTTCACTTCTCTTAAGTCGTTAGGTTGTTAGGTCGTGGTCCTCCGGAGTTCCATATTTAATATTCCCCTTATCAGATATCTGTGACACCAGACACATGGTGACAATCATGCTGTTATACAGGAGTTTATTGGTGATTCTCCTCACAGGTAACAAAACTAATCCTATAGCTGTAAGAGATGACTGCTCTGTCTGCCGTTTATTGTGGCAGATCTTGAGTATACAATCTGACATTTATTGTGGCAGATCTTTAGTATACAATCTGACATTTATTGTGGCAGATCTTGAGTATACAATCTGACATTTATTGTGGCAGATCTTTAGTATACAATCTGACATTTATTGTGGCAGATCTTTAGTATACAATCTGACATTTATTGTGGCAGATCTTTAGTATACAATCTGACATTTATTGTGGCAGATCTTGAGTATACAATCTGACATTTAAATCACAACCTTAATTGTTTGTTTAGTTAAGGACATAGAAAATAGTCGTGTTTATGGTCACACAGACCTAAAAAATCCTAACAGCACAATCGAAAATACAAAACTATTTGGACGAAGCGTACCACCAAAAAACAGAATAAAATAAAAAATTACAACAGCTTTTTTAATGGTAAACTCAAACATGACTATGTTAAAATATTACAACATCATCACGTGAAACAGTCAACAAAATCACGTGAAACAATCAACAACATCACGTGAAACAATCAACATTATCACATGAAACAAACACAACAACAACACATGAAACAAACACAACAACAACTCATGAAACAATTACAACAACAACATCTTATGAAACAATTACAACAACAACATCTTATGAAACAATTACAACAACATCTTATGAAACAATTACAACAACAACATCTTATGAAACAATTACAACAACAACATCTTATGAAACAATTACAACAGTGTCACACGAAACAATAACAACAACAACATCTTATGAAACAATTACAACAGTGTCACACGAAACAATGCTAACAACGTCGCATAATATTTATGTACGGACACGACAAGTATGCTTCATCAATGGTTTAGACATAAAGAGACGAAGATTGTGCGTTAGGCATAATGTTAAACTTCAATAAAACAATAAAACGGTCAAATAAGTTTGAGTTTACCTCAAACCAGATTACATCTTTGTTTTTATAGAACAAATTTACTGTTTGAGTTAACCGGAATAGAGCCTTGTCAGCAATCAAAGCACTCTTGTTTGAATGTCACTGCAGAAATGTGAACGTAACCACAATGTGGACTTTATGCTGCCTTTTAGATAAAGATAAACTGGGTGATGCTGATCATCTTAAGTACACAATGTAATACTTGTTTTAACAAACGTCACATTTCAAATCACTCGTACCAGGCATGACATCTGCTGTAAAAGATCCAATCCACCATTCTAACTATAACTTATGCATATTTCTTAAGAACCATATCAGAATCGAACTTTTGAGTTTCATTTCCATTAGGGAGGAGAAATTCGTGTGCCAGCCAGGAGGTGATAATAAACTTATGTCTTTCAGAATATTGTCTCGGTGAAGGTTGTAACACTCGCAACGATTGTTCACAAACATCCTGTATTCATGGTCAAATAGAATGTAACAATAACCTGTGTATCTGTCAGTCATGTAAGTATACACCATACCGGTATATTGTTTTCATGGTCATATAGAATGTAACAATAAGTATACACCATACCGGTATATTGTAAACAGAACTGTGTAACGCATGGCATGTACGTGTAGATAAAAATCCTGTGTCTATCATTTGTCTAAGTACACTTCCTGTTATAAACAAAACTGTTTACTAATTTAATAGACCACATCTGACAAGCTGATTTGCTGATACTGTAATGCACGTGTTCATGATTAAGACTGCTTGAAGCACGGCTGTTTGTCAGTATTCGGCTAGTATACTGATAAACAAAATAGATAATGGATTAACATTCAAGAAATCATGACTTTGCTCAAGTGCTTTGATCGTACGCTTTGACTGTGTGCTATGTTCGTGTGCTAAAATTGTGTGTTTTGTTTGTGTGTTTCGTTCGTGTACTAAAAATGTGTGTTTTGGTTGTGTGTTTCATCCGTGTACTTTAATCATGTGCTTTGTTCGTGTATTTCGTTCATGTACTTTAATCATGTGCTTTGTTCATGTGTTTCATTCGTGTACTTTAATCATGTGTTTTTTCGTGTGTTTCGTTTGTGTACTTTAATCATGTTCTTTGCTCGTGTGTTTCGTTCGTGTACTTTAATCATGTGTTTTTTCGTGTGTTTCGTTTGTGTACTTTAATCATGTTCTTTGCTCGTGTGTTTCGTTCGTGTACTTTAATCATGTGTTTCGGTCGTGTGTTTCGTTCGTGTACTTTAATCATGTGTTTTGTTCGTGTGTTTCGTTCGTGTACTTTAATCATGTGTTTTGTTCGTGTGTTTCGTTCGTGTACTTTAATCATGTGCTTTGTTCGTGTGTTTTGTTCGTGTACTTTAATCATGTTTTTTTCCTAGTGTTTCGTGTATTTTAATCATGTGTTTTTTTCGTGTGTTTCGTTCGAGTACTTTAATCATGTGCTTTGTTTGTTTTCTTTGTTAATGTTAATAATTTTGGATCTAACTACAGAAGTAATTTTAGTGTTGTTTTTCTACCTGAATATAACAAAAACTTCATGTACATGGTCTATTGACTCTTACACGTGTAAAAAGTACTCTGCGATTTCATGATAATGTTTAGGTTACAAACGTATGGATAATGTGAGACTATCGTTTTTATTGAGATGATGGGGTTGGTGCCTTTATATGTGTGTCTTATGTTTGTGTTGATCTTAACATCATATTAAAATAGTTGCGATCTTCTTCCTATCTTGAAATTTATTTTATAGCTTCGTCCAGCTATCAGTTTTCACTCAGTACAAGTGAATCGCATGGTGAAACATGCCATTATGATCAAGACTGCGTGGTAACCTCTTGTAATGCTCAACTAAACTACCACATCAAATGTGTCAATGGTACTTGCGAATGTGGTAAGTAATATGATTCAATGTATGCCATAAAACACGTGTATACTGTATGTTATATGTATAATACAATATATACCGTAAAAACGTGTATGTTGTGTATATAATACAATATATACCGTAAAACACGTGTATGTTGTGTATATAATACAATATATACCGTAAAACACATGTATGTTGTGTATATAATACAATATATACCGTAAAACATAAAACCATATACCATAAAACACGTGTAGGTTGTATGTAACATATATGATATAATATATACCGTAAAACACGTGTATGTTGTGTATATAATACAATATATACCGTAAAACATAAAACCATATACCATAAAACACGTGTAGGTTGTATGTAACATATATGATACAATATATACCGTAAAACACGTTTATGTTGTATGTTGTATGTTATATGTCATGCACACATCGTATATATACAATAAAACACGTACACGTATGTGATACGTTATGTATAACATAATTTGTCATTTCTTCCGCTTAATCTGTAGTCGTATTATATAATTATATCATGTGATAGTAGTCACAGTGTTGAAGACATAATCGTTATTGAAAATATTTTGGAATTCGTGATGTGTTTTTATGCTTTACTTATAAATAGAACACCAATCACGTGGTTTGTGATTTTATGCTTTACTTATAAGTAGATCACAAGTCACGAATCAAAAGTTTTTGACTACTTGTAATGAAGGAAACAAGGCAGTAGGTTGTCGTGGATATAATATCATTGTAGTTTATTTATTTATTTTTCAGTTATAAACCAGTGTTCCAGAAATCTATGTAATAACCATGGATTCTGTATAAATCATGGTACACATCATACGTGCCAATGTGACAATAGTTATCATGGAAAATACTGTCAGTTTTCATCCTGTTCCACAACAAGATGTGCTCATGGTGGGACATGTAGTGTGTCAAATACTTCACCATATTACACGTGCTCCTGTCCTCCAGGTTTCTATGGAGATAAATGCGCACGTGAGTACTCCGTGTTCATGTCTTTTATGTAAAGTGATACAAATAAATATATAAATAAAAATGTTCTCCAAGAATATTATTCAATTTATTAAATAATTATGATACAATGTGATAAAATTTATTAGATAATTATAATACATTGTGATAAAATTTATTGAATAATTATGATACATTGTGATAAAATATGCCTTGTTAGGGCCAGCGAATTTAGCAAAAGAGTTCGAGCCTTTTCGCGGTAGATGTTCTGTGTGACAAAGTGGTTGTAGACAATAAGTCTAAGATCATTTGTCATCCACCGCTGGTTTCAGTGATTCATCTGGAAAGCCGAAAATAACTTCTGAAGAGCCAGTTAAGTATTACAAATCCAATAAAACTGTAGAGGTAACAGCCGCCGTTCGTAGGGGCTAGCACGTTGAAGGGATGGTGTATAATTGTGTATTAGGCCTAAAATGGCCACAAGGACCAACGTGCTAGCCCCCTAAGCCGCTGGTATATAAAACTACTGGAAACAGGCATAAAATCCGGACATTTTGATTTATCTTTTGTTGATTTATTTATTAATTAAATTAAGTTTAATCATTGTAGAGTACAACTACTGTTTAGTGAAGTCATGTGCAGCTGGTTACACATGTACACCCACGGGTCCTCATACCAGAGCATGTAAATGTGTTAGCACCACCTGTCAAAATGGTGAGATCTCGTTTAATGAGACAATTATTATCCTTGTTTTCCCCAGCCTCGAAAATATAACTTAGTGTTCAGAAAGCTGCAATATTCTAACATTGTCAACATTAAATAGTTACAAAAACTGTTTTTCCCTGGCCATCTTTATATTATCTCCCAGCGTACAAAACTTACATACAAACCATAGGCGGATCCAAGGGGGGGGGCGGACCCGGCGTACGCCCCCCCCTCCAAAATAGCTCAAGCAAAGGGTTTTTTCTATCATGAAATGGGATTTTTACATGAAAATGCATGTATATATAAATGTCATAAGATTTTCGCACGCTATGCGTGCAATAACTTGCAAGTACAATTTTGCAATCACATAACGAACAATTCTCCATGGACCTGGACCAGGACTCCCAGCCTAATTGTTCGGCCCCCCTCCTAGCTAAACATCCTGGATCCGCCTATGCAAACATGTATTACATACGAATGAACAATAAAATAGTCTGCGTGAAATACACATGTACATGTATATATTTAGATGGTATGTATTATTGATGTATTTTTAGGACGATACATGAATGTCTAAATTTGCTGAATTTCTTCCTTAAATGGGAAACACAAACTCAGTGATAAAAATGTTTCGTGTTTTATTAGAATTAGGAAGAAATTCTCTCTCAGTTTGTGATCACGTTTTATATTAACTGAAAATTCTGCACAGAGAGGTGGCGTTTTATAGAATGCTTCAATTCTATGAAAATTCAAAGAGAGTAAAATGAAGATTCTAGTTTTTACTTAATAAAATTCTATTTTTAACATGGACATTTTAATACATGGAGACTATATTACATGTGTATATGTGTATCACACTTATTGAAAATAAATATATACATAAACATGTGTGTATTACTCGGCAGATCATGCCTGTGATAGTAGACCCTGTCATCACTCTGGAACATGTGAAAAGATTGATAGCAGCCCGTACTATCACTGCACGTGTCATCACGGGCATTACGGTCAAAATTGTACAGGTAAGTAAAGTATTAATATTCATAACGATGATTTTGCACACGACATCCATATAGAAGTTGATACAATGTCTAAAGTTTCCGTTGTACAGAAACATTGCTGTTTTGATTTACTTATAATATGATTGTCTGTTTATGATTTACTTATAATATGATTGTCTGTTTATGATTTACTTATAATATGATTGTCTGTTTTTATTTACTTATAATATTTACTTATAATATGATTGTCTGTTTTTATTTACTTATAATATTTACTTATAATATGATTGTCTGTTTTATTTACTTATAATATGATTGTCTGTTTTATTTACTTATAATATGATTGTCTGTTTTATTTACTTATAATATGATTGTCTGTTTTATTTACTTATAATATGATTGTCTGTTTTATTTACTTATAATATGATTGTCTGTTTTTATTTACTTATAATATGATTGTCTGTTTTATTTACTTATAATATGATTGTCTGTTTTATTTACTTATAATATGATTGTCTGTTTTATTTACTTATAATATGATTGTCTGTTTTATTTACTTATAATATGATTGTCTGTTTTATTTACTTATAATATGATTGTCTGTTTTATTTACTTATAATATGATTGTCTGTTTTAGTTACTTATAATATGATTGTCTGTTTTATTTACTTATAATATGATTGTCTGTTTAAGATTTACTTATAATATGATTGTCTGTTTTTATTTACTTATAATATTTACTTATAATATGATTGTCTGTTTTTATTTACTTATAATATTTACTTATAATATGATTGTCTGTTTTATTTACTTATAATATGATTGTCTGTTTTATTTACTTATAATATGATTGTCTGTTTTATTTACTTATAATATGATTGTCTGTTTTATTTACTTATAATATGATTGTCTGTTTTGATTTATTTATAATATGATTGTCTGTTTTATTTACTTATAATATGATAGTTTATGATTTACTTATAATATGATTGTTTATGATTTACTTATAATATGATTGTCTGTTTTATTTACTTATAATATGATTGTCTGTTTTGATTTACTTATAATATGATTGTCTTTTATGATTTACTTATGGTATGATTGTATCTGCTATAGTGTTGAAACATTATTTATATAATTTCTCCAAAACTTCCGACTGGTGATATCGATTTATGATTAATAAAATCAAAATAATCATTTTCTGTGTAAAAATTCTATCAAGTGAAAGTCAGATGAAGAGAAACCATTACGAAATATTAGATATAAAAACATCATCTTAAACACTGATACATCATGGGAAAACCAAATTATTAAAATTTGTACCATAAACTATGATTAAACGAGTCTGTAGTGAATGACCACCTTCTGTCATATAATACCCAGTCAGCTAGTCGTTTTAAATGAAATCATAAACATCATGGCATGGACTTTTCCTTTATAAATCATGTTCATACAAAAAAAAGAAGTATTTTATTTGATAAGTTTTGTGTACAATAAGTTGATGAGATGGTAACGTCTACTTGTCTGGTAATGAATACATGGTTATATACTTTGATGTTTTACAGTGTCAGCCTGTGATAATCACCCGTGTGGTAGACACGGACATTGTTCTCTTACCTCATCACAACCAAACTACACGTGTAAATGTTCTACTGGTTACATCGGACAAAATTGTCAACGTAAGTATATATCATATAATATATGTACATTTATACAGGTATATATATGTACATTTATACAGGTATATATATGTACATTTATACAGGTATATATATGTACATTTATACAGGTATATATACGTACATTTATACAGGTATATATGATATAATATATGTACATTTATACATGTATATATGATATAATATATGTACATTTATACAGGTATATATGATATATGTACATTTATACATGTATATATAATATATGTACATTTATACAGGTATACATAATATATGTACATTTATACATGTATATCTGATATGATGTATGTAAATTTATACATGTATATATGATATAATATATGTACATTTATACATGTATATATGATATATGTAAATTTATACATGTATATATGATGTAATATATGTACATTTATACAGGTATATATGATATATGTACATTTATACAGGTATATATGATATATGTACATTTATACAGGTATACATAATATATGTACATTTATGCAGGTATACATAATATATGTACATTTATGCAGGTATGCATAATATATGTACATTTATACAGGTATATATGATATATGTACATTTATACAGGTATATATGATATATGTACATTTATACAGGTATACACAATATATGTACATTTATGCAGGTATACATAATATATGTACATTTATGCAGGTATACATAATATATGTACATTTATACAGGTATACACAATATATGTACATTTATGCAGGTATACATAATATATGTACATTTATGCAGGTATGCATAATATATGTACATTTATACATGTATATATGATATAATATATGTACATTTATACAGGTATATATGATATATGCACATTTATACAGGTATACATAATATATGTACATTTATACAGGTATACATAATATATGTACATTTATACAGGTATACATAATATATGTACATTTATACATGTATATATGATATAATATATGTACATTTTTACAGGTATACATAGTATATGTACATTTATACAGGTATACATAATATATGTACATTTATACAGGTATATATAATATACGTACATTTATTCATGTATATATGATATGATATATGTACATTTATACATGTATATATAATATCATATATGTACATTTATTCATGTATATATGATATATGTACATTTATACAGGTGTATGTGACATAAAGATACATTTGCCACAAGTTATTGGCAGGTAATGTACAATCTACACACTGATGATTTCATAGATTAGCGTGTATCTAGTTATAGTAATCCTACCATATCAACTGTGTTTGAATGTATGTTTTGTACTTTCACAGGGATACGATAATGTGTTTCAAAGAGAAGACTTTCTGAGTTTGTAAAATCATGATAAATTGTATTTAGAATCATAAAATTTAAGAATTGAACCAAACAACGATTATAAAATCATAAAATTTAAGAATTGAACCAAACAATGATTATAAAATTATAAAATTTAAGAATTGAACCAAACAACGATTATAAAATGATAAAATTTAAGAATTGAACCAAAGAAGGATTTTATAAAACTAAGTCCATCTTTCTTTTCCATGTCGATTTTCTGCCCTCTCTGTCTTATATACATATCTTTAATTGTCTATGTGGCTTAGCTTCCTCAGACAGTTAATTTTGACCTAGATAGCAGCGCGACTTCAGATCACTTCTTGACGCATGCCATGTCAATCCTCCCCCAAAAAGTAGTACTGTTGTCTCTTTTTATACCCTGCTGAATTAGCAAACTTATTTTGATTGGTTGCCTTAGCTTGCAAATGATTGGTTAAAAATTATAGAAGATGATTGGTTAACGTCATACTACTCTTAACATATTATTGGTTAGTAAATTAGATAATTTGATTGGCTTATTTCGTATCCGAAAATTGTATTGATTATGCAAGTGGAGTTTTTACTAGTGAGGAAATTTTCGTTACAGACAGTAATCTAAAAACTAAAGAATATTTTATGCGTGTTATAATAGTTCATGTTTGATATGTACAGATGAGATATGTGCGGCTGGTAATTGTTTAAATGGGGGCACATGTATACCAAACCAGCAAACAGGACAATATACATGTTCATGTCACAGAGAGTACACGGGAACACGTTGTGAAGGTAACTAAACTATATACAATGCTTTGTTCAAATCGCTAGATTTCAGCGTAAATATTGGGCCACAAAATTGTGTTTACGGTTACCCGACAGACATGATCTTCTGACGCCGACACTAAAATTTCTAACAGCACAATCCAAAAGATTTGGAGACGAAAAGGGTGTTTAGAAAAGTCGCTCAACGAATCCTTTTTTGGTCAGGGGCCCCTTAACACGACAAATCTATCATTTTTTTGGTCAGGGGCCCCTTTAACACGACACATCTATCCTTTTTTTGGTCAGGGGCCCTTGACACGACAAATCTATCCTTCTTTGGTAAGGGAGCCCTAAAGACGACTATTTTATTGCATACTTACCATCAATAGATTGTTTTGTTTTACTGTACGTATTTTAAAGCCGTTGGCAGCACTTTATTCATGAACGTTGGACAATTAAACACATTATTTTTCTGTTACTGCAGTGTACCTACCTGTTTCCCCGCATTATGTCAGTATTTAAGTGCGTTCTCACGTGATATGTGAGCAAAGTGTAAAACAGACCAACTTCTGCGACTGATAAAGCATCCAATAGAAGCTTGTACAGACAGTGAATCTAGTCCAGCTTAACAATATCAATAACAAATAGAGTAAGTGTTTTATGTGAGCCGAGCTGTGGAACAGAACATATCAGGATAAACTGAGATGAGAAAATATTTGTTTATTAAAACTTTGTTTCTATATGACAGTAAAAGAGGTACATCCAGTAACCGCAACAACAGCAGGAACAACCAAACATAGCTCCACAACAAAATCGCCAGCAACAACACTAAGCGTAGGAACAACACCACCAAAATACCACACTGTAGACGTCTTACCAGATCCAAATCATGGTATACACTTTTATACATTATTGCGAATGTGATGATATGTAAATACAGTACAACTCTGTTAACGTGAACCCGAATAAAGTGACATATATCATATAGTGATATTTATAATGTAATGATATATCTCATAAAGTGACATTTATCATAAAGTGACATTTCCCACATAGTGACATATATAATATAGGGACATATATAATATAGGGACATATATAATATAGTGATATATATAATGTAGTGACATGTCTAATATAGATCTAGTGAAGTAATTATTATTCCCCGACAAAAAGTTTTTTTATTTCAATGTGCTGGATACAACGAGATATGGATAAGTGAAACGTGTGTATGCGTCTCCATGACTTCACAATAATCCTGTACAGTGTGATCATCTAAATGGGTAGTTTATCAAACACAGATCCTGTAGTCTTACGGGATGATACACAACAATTTTCACGCTCTGTATGAATTATGATACACGCAAATTATATCTACGTATTATCACAAGATGAGAGAATTATAACAGAAGTGTACATGTGTACACAGGTTTAATTTTTGTTTACCATAAGATATCTTTATTTACCATAGGAATCCTTATTTACCATAAGAATCCTTATTTACCATAAGATATCTTTATTTACCATAAGAATCCTTATTTACCATAAGAATCCTTATTTACCATAAGATATCTTTATTTACCATAAGATATCCTTATTTACCATAAGATATCCTTATTTACCATAAGATATCCTTATTTACCATAAGATATCTTTATTTACCATAAGATATCCTTATTTACCATAAGATATCCTTATTTACCATAAGATATCTTTATTTACCATAAGATATCCTTATTATCGGGAACCATTTTACCAGGTACTTTCATTAGTAGCCACTTCGTCTCATGTGGATTTAGGTTAGGTACTTTAGTACATAGATGTTTAAACAAAATATTATACACGTATGTTTTTTTCTTATTAAACATGATTTAATAATGACATGTAGGTCCATACTGCTTGTCGTGTGATGATGTTGCTTCACCAAACACATGTGAGTACATTACAAGATGTGGTCCACATGAGGTACGCACAGGTTATATACAATTATAAAAACAAATTATGCTCTTCTACAGGATGTTTAACACACAGTTTATACTTGTTCTTTATCTTATAAATATGTTATATGACTGTACACGTGTTCTTTATCTTATAAATATGTTATATGACTGTACACTTGTTCTTTATCTTATAAATATAGTATATGACTGTACACTTGTTCTTTATCTTATAAATATGTTATATGACTGTACACTTGTTCTTTATCTTATAAATATAGTATATGACTGTACACTTGTTCTTTATCTTATAGATATAGTATATGACTGTACACTTGTTCTTTATCTTATAGATATAGTATATGACTGTACACTTGTTCTTTATCTTATAGATGTGTTATGTGGATTCGGTTGTAACAAGTTTAGGTTCCATACGTTATAATGTTGGATGCAGAGATAAACAAGTAAGTTACCATTACTATGGTAACATGTATGTTCCTCACATTGATAGACTGGTTCTGATATAAAAATCTAGCTCTGGAATTTGTTTACCAATACTAGACTTGATCTTAAACTCAGAAGTTTCAGAGACAGAATCTCTCATACTTCACCCACGTCTTCTTCACGTGTCACATTTCAGTGACAATACGATGTAACTTCAAGTCAATATATCACACCAATCATATACATAGACAATATACCACACCAATCATATACATAGACAATATACCACCCCAATCATATACATAGATAATATATCACACCTATTATATACATAGACAATATACCACACCAATCATATACATAGACAATATACCACACCAATCATATACAAAGATAATATATCACACCTATTATATACATAGACAATATACCACACCAATCATATACATAGATAATATATCACACCTATTATATACATAGACAATATACCACACCAATCATATACATAGATAATATATCACACCTATTATATACATAGACAATATACCACACCAATCATATACATAGATAATATATAACACCTTTTATATACACAGATAATATATCACTACTTTTATATACCTATACAAACATATCTTGTTTAAATATTTATTCTTGTATACGTGTACGTTTTACCTATTTAGAGTTTTTATTTAGTGAAGTATGTTACGGTTTCAGCAATGTGTGAACAACAAGCGTTCAGTGTCCCAAAGCATGGGCAATATTCAGGCTGATGCTTCCACAATCCTTGTATGTTCAGAGTGTTGTCCGGACCATGTGTGTAACAGTGGAGGTTGTGGTGTTAATGGTAAATACTTTCAGCTAGACATGATCTATATAAATGTTTAAATACGAAACAAACCATGATCTACCAGTTCTGGTCTCAGTATAGTGATAGAATACTCCTTTTTACAAATGACTATATGACAATTCTACAGATAAATATACATCGTGATAGATATTGTGTTAGAATGGGAAACAAATCGGATGTTAGTGTTTAGATGTGTGTATCGATATTTCAGGTTATACAAACATGACAACAAAAGAACGAGGACCCATATGTTTTAACTGTGACCAGACGAACAATCCATCAGAATGTGCAAAAATAGCTGTATGTGGGAGAGATGAGGTAAATATTTGTATGTATGAGAGATGAGGTAAATATTGTATGTATGTGAGATGAGGTAAATATTTGTATGTATGAGAGATGAGGTAAATATTTGTATGTATGAGAGATGAGGTAATAGTGTATGTATGAGAGATGAGGTAAATATTTTATGTGAGAGATGAGGTAAATATTTTATGTATGAGAGATGAGGTAAATATTGTATGTATTAGAGATGAGGTAATAGTGTATGTATGAGAGATGAGGTAATAGTGTATGTATGAGAGATGAGGTAAATATTTGTATGTATGAGAGATGAGGTAAATATTTGTATGTATGAGAGATGAGGTAAATATTGTATGTATGAGAGATGAGTTTAATATTGTATGTATGAGAGATGAGTTAAATATTGTATGTATGAGAGATGAGTTAAATAATATATGTATGAGAGATGAGTTTAATATTGTATGTATGAGAGATGAGTTAAATAATGTATGTATGAGAGATGAGTTAAATATTTTTATGTATGAGAGATGAGTTAAATAATGTATGTATGAGAGATGAGTTAAATAATGTATGTATGAGAGATGAGTTAAATAATGTATGTATGAGAGATGAGTTAAATATTTTTATGTATGAGAGATGAGGTAAATATTGTATGTATGAGAGATGAGGTAAATATTGTATGTATGAGAGATGAGTTAAATATTGTATGTATGAGAGATGAGTTTAATATTGTATGTATGAGAGATGAGGTAAATATTGTATGTATGAGAGATGAGTTAAATATTTTTATGTATGAGAGATGAGTTAAATATTGTATGTATGAGAGATGAGTTAAATAATATATGTATGAGAGATGAGTTTAATATTGTATGTATGAGAGATGAGTTAAATATTGTATGTATGAGAGATGAGTTAAATATTGTATGTATGAGAGATGAGTTTAATATTGTATGTATGAGAGATGAGGTAAATATTGTATTACAATTTATTTCAAGGATCTGGTGAATTTCAGCTTAACATAGTAAACAATTCCCTTATGACGTAAACATAATTTATGTATCAATGTCCCTGATATATTACATACATACTTATCTGAATTTAAAGGCTTGTGTGGTAACACATACATCTGTAGCAACAACGCATCAAACGTTGTGGAAGTCAGCTTGCATGCATGTATCGGTGAGTAAATATCATAATATTTTATGTATGTCAATCACGTGATAACATATAATAAAACCTCATTTGCATTTACATAGTATCACGTCATTTACATTGGTCACGTGATAAAACATCATAATACTTTATCTATATCAAACACGTGAAAAAACAGCAATTTTCCAGCTTTGCACTAACGGTATATCTACTGACTCAATTTATGAGAATTGTGTCCGGATCATGTAACTGTGGATGTTGACGTAGCGCCTGATGTGGTATATGATTATCTGATAAAACTCCAACAAATTCTTCAAATTTTGTTTCCGACAAATTTCTTCTATCTTGTAAAAAACGAGGGTAAATTGGGGACAGAGAAGTCGATGTTACGTTTGTTTAAACCATCTGGATGAATACCAGTGTTGCTGCTCTGTCCCTGTAGTTAAAGTACTCAACATCTTCTCACAAAGCAATACAACCACAGTATGATGAGGAAGTACACAATGTAAAATGTTTGAAGACAGTTAAGATGAGACACTCACTATTATTGATTATATAACAAAACTAACTTAACGGTGTGCGAGGAAACATCGCGGAACAAAAACATCTCGTTGTTTTCATGTTACAGGAATGTCTACATGACATACATGGATTCCAAAACAACACACATGTTAATGTGTTTATTTCTCCTGATGTCAAATATGGCGGTATGGTATGTAAGTATAACAATGGATGTTACCTAGCAGCGTTCAATTTTGTCGTTTTATAGTGTAACCTAGCAACGTCAGAAGGAAGGCCTCTTCATTACTGTATGTAATAAAGCTATGTTTGTTGTCCATGAAGCAAGAGTCTCTCTATGCCTTAAATAAGAATAAAGTACCTACATTATACATACGTCACCTAATTGTATCAAATATGTGGAGTACGAGTAACATAACACGTCACCTAATCCTATCTGATATAGGGTTCAATTGCACGTCTCCTTATTTTACACTTCATGAAGGAGAGTTTTGTAGATTTGTATATTATTGTTGTGTCAATCATAACTTTTATTGATTCGTTACAGCTGGTGGTCATTGTGCATTTATGTGTTGTCTTGATGATTTGTGCAACAGACATTGTCCAGGTTTGTACTTTAGATCGTGAAACTATTTTCTCTTTTACAATTACAATTGTATAATATGGTATTTTTGAATCAAAATTGGGTACTTTGGTATTTTAGAATAATAATGGTATAATAAATTAGAATAATAATTGTATATTGCGATATTTTAGAGTTATATTTGCATGCTATGATATTTTAGAATTATAATTGTATACTAGGATATTCTAGAATAATAATTGTATGCTACGATTTTTTTGAATTTTAATCGTATAATAAGATATTTTAAAATCATAATTTTATACTAGGATATTTCAGTAGTATAATTGTGTACAATGATATTTTAGAATTATAATTGTAGAATAGGACACTTTGGAATTAGAATTGTATTCAACGATATTTTAGAATTATATTTTGATTGTAAGGTATTTTAGTACATTTAGTATAATAGGATATTTTGTTGTTCATGTAAATTTCATGCTCTGGCAGAAACTTTCACAAATGTACAACGTAAACACGTTTACTGTTTGTTTATATAGCTTGGTGTGTTTTTTTTTGTTATTTTTCAGATACCGCTATGACCTTATTTGGATAAAAATTGATATTACACGATGAAGTTGAAATAGTTTGAAATATCTGAAATGTTATCAAATAAAATCGAACACCCTTATAATTGTTCATGCGTTATATGTCTTCATAATGAACTGTACGGTAGATCGTTAATTCAGTATATGTCTATATAATGAACTGTAAGGTGGGTAAACATTAAGCTTTATTTACACCTTTTTAAGACATCCATGGAAATACAAATACAGTGCAACCTCTCCAGAGCGGCCCTCTCTTGAGCAACAACCTTCCTTCAACAATAGCATGCTTTTTCCCCACTGTACGATTTGATTATTAATTTAACCTCTCTAGAGCGGAAACCTCTCAAAAACAACATAATTTTGTGTCTCCGACAGGGTGTTGCTTTGTAGAGGTTGCACTGTACCCACAAAATGTACAATTTCCTACATACGTAAAAACGTACATAATGTTCATATTAATTTGACTGCCTAACTGTGATTATGTTGAGCCATTGTTGTATTGTAGATATTACTGTAAAGTATCCATCATTATCATCGTTAATAACTTCGTGTGTATAAATATGTACAGTTTATTCATTTCTTATGTATTCACTGGGTTAATTTGATGTGATAAACATCATTATGTTATATATAATTGGTGACTTATAGGCCCCTAGAGCTGGGTGCGATATAATTCGTGTGTTTGTTCTGTATATTTTGTAAAAATGTAATGCAAAAACACGTTAATAAACGACTCACTCACTCACCTCACTCGCACACTCGCTCGCTCGCTCGCTCACTCACTCACTCACTCACTCGCACACACTCGAACATGTTTTCTCATCAAGATTAAATGGTTTCACACTATTCCTACTACTAACACACTTTATGATCGGTCCTGCAGTTTTCCAGAGAACAATATTCATAGTTAAGTTTTTCCTGGTGGCCTAATTGATACCCAGCGGCGAAAAGTCTCGGCTCATATGTTACTTATTGTTCACATTTGTACAGTCTTTTAACGGAATAATCAAAGATTCGGTAATGAAATGTAACCTTTACATTGGCTTGTTTGAACTCTTGGAGTACAACTATTACATACATAAGACTACATATCTATTCCATACATAAGACTACATATCTATTCCATACATAAGACTACATTTCTATTCCATACACAAGACTACATATCTATTCCATACATAAGACTACATATCTATTCCATACATAAGACTACATTTCTATTACATACATAAGACTACATATCTATTCCATACATAAGACTACATATCTATTCCATACATAAGACTACATTTCTATTCCATACATAAGACTACATATCTATTCCATACATAAGACTACATATCTACAACAAGCAGTTTTATGGTATTTCTCTTTTGTACAATATAAACATTGTAGACCTCACGATATGACGAACAACTTTCCCAAACCAGTACATGCGTCCTTTGTACAGACTTTGACCGTAGATAAGTACAGTAAGATATAATCTATGAAAGTCACGTACAGAGGACAATGTTTTAAATCGTTCCCATAAAAGGCCACACGTTGTAATCTTTCATGATAAATCAGTTTTTAAATTTTATCAAAATCATATTTAACCAGATACACTTTATGGTGTTGGTTTTAATGATGGAACTTTACTGTATAAACATAGATAGAACCTAGCTTATATATGTGATACTTGATGTGTCATCAAGGTAACTGAATATTGAATCAAGCTTAGATATATGATACTCGATGTGTCATCAATGTAACTGAATATTGAACCAAGCTTAGATGTATGATACTTGATGTGTCATCAATGTAACTGAATATTGAACCAAGTTTAGATGTATGATAATTGATGTGTCATCAATGTAACTGAATATTGAACCAAGTTTAGATGTGTGATACTTGATGTGTCATCAATGTAACTGAATATTGAACCAAGCTTAGATGTGTGTGATACTTGATGTGTCATCAATGTAACTGAATATTGAACCAAGTTTAGATGTGTGATACTTGATGTGTCATCATGTAACTGAATATTGAACCAAGTTTAGATGTGTGATACTTGATGTGTCATCAATGTAACTGAATATTGAACCAAGTTTAGATGTGTGATACTTGATGTGTCATCAATGTAACTGAATATTGAACCAAGCTTAGATGTGTGATACTTGATGTGTCATCATTGTAACTGAATATTGAACCAAGTTTAGATGTGTGATACTTGATGTGTCATCAATTTAACTGAATATTGAACCAAGTTTAGATGTGTGATACTTGATATGTCATCAATGTAACTGAATATTGAACCAAGTTTAGATATGTTATACTTGATGTGTCATCAATGTAACTGAATATTGAACCAAGCTTAGATATGTGATACTTGATGTGTCATCATGTAACTGAATATTGAACCAAGCTTAGATATGTGATACTTGATGTGTCATCAATATAACTGAATATTGAACCAAGCTTAGATATGTGATACTCGATGTGCCATCAATGTAACTGAATATTGAACCAAGCTTAGATGTATGATACTTGATGTGTCATCATGTAACTGAATATTGAACCAAGCTTAGATATGTGATACTTGATGTGTCATCAATATAACTGAATATTGAACCAAGCTTAGATATATGATACTCGATGGATCATCAATGTAACTGAATATTGAACCAAGCTTAGATATGTGATACTTGATGTGTCATCAATGTAACTGAATATTGAACCAAGCTTAGATATGTGATACTTGATGTGTCATCAATCTAACTGAATATTGAACCAAGCTTAGATATATGATACTCGATGGGTCATCAATGTAACTGAATATTGAACCAAGTTTAGATATGTGATACTTGATGTGTCATCAATGTAACTGAATATTGAACCAAGTTTAGATGTGTGATACTTGATGTGTCATCAATGTAACTGAATATTGAACCAAGCTTAGATGTATGATACTTGATGTGTCATCAATGTAACTGAATATTGAACCAAGCTTAGATGTATGATACTTGATGTGTCATCAATCTAACTGAATATTGAACCAAGTTTAGATGTATGATACTTGATGTGTCATCAATGTAACTGAATATTGAACCAAGCTTAGATGTATGATACTTGATGTGTCATCAATGTAACTGTATATTGAACCAAGCTTAGATATGTGATACTTGATGTGTCATCAATGTAACTGTATATTGAACCAAGCTTAGATGTATGATACTTGATGTGTCATCAATGTAACTGAATATTGTTCCAAGCTTAGATGTATGATACTTGATGTGTCATCAATGTAACTGAATATTGAACCAAGCTTAGATATGCGATACTTGATGTGTCATCAATGTAACTGAATATTGAACCAAGCTTATATATGTGATACTTGATGTGTCATCATGTAACTGAATATTGAACCAAGTTTAGATGTATGATACTTGATGTGTCATCAATGTAACTGAATATTGAACCAAGTTTAGATGTATGATACTTGATGTGTCATCAATGTAACTGAATATTGAACAACAAACAGGTCCAGGCTCCACTGGTACAAGTAGTTATCCAAGATTTTAATCCAACTTTAAACCTGAATAGTTTAACACAACGAGGGTTCATGCTGTGACTGTTAAGGACGTTGATATGTAAACTATGGATCAGACATGTTCGTTTAATAATAGAAATTCTCGGAATTTTACGAGGGCCACGTAGTTATTGAAATGTTGAATTATCCATGTGAATACAACCACAATGTTAAAATATCCGCGTGAATACGACCACACAATAATTGATGTCCAGGTGACAAGTATATAGTACAGTATCAGCAAACCTTCTATGTTTCTCTCAGTATATGGTACAGTATCAACTAACCTTTTATGTTTCTCTCATAAACCTGAGATGGAAGTTATACTGAGTGCACGTCAAATTTAAGGAAATTATTTTGTGATATATAAGTGCATTTCTACATACAACACAAGTTTACACACAGGATATTACAGGATTGAACATGCCGTATCACAACGAGGACATTTCTGGATTTTCATTCTACTTCTTACCCCATATGAGACAAGAAACAAAGAATAAACATTTACCGCCTTAATTAGTCTACAAATAATGCGGGAATTGTGTCAAGATAACAGTAGACAAAGTTCAGTATGATTTCTTGTCGCTTATTGTAGAACCAGCGAATCACAGAATGATCTTTTTGTTAGGACATATCGTGTCACTAGGACTGATAGTGTGTGGTAAGTACGCCTTCATATTATCATAATGTTACAGCAAGTACGCCTTCATTTTATCATAATGTCACAGCGTGTGTTATAGTTTTATTATTACGTATCATTACACCGTATATTGTTCATCTAACAGAAATTCTTATAAACAATTCACGAGGCATTCCGTATTAGTCTTGTGTCTCATCGTGGTCACAAGCGTAGGAGCGATTCTAACACTGGAGAGGCACGGGCTGTGTTTGTTTTTTACAAGATTCACGAACTGGTAGATGGAGTTTACGTATGTAAGACTGTGTGACGTGTTTTGAGCTTCCCCTAAGATGGAATACATATAAACAAGGAATGTCTTCAAAAAATCAAACGGCGCAGAAATGAAAAACAAGTTTGTTCTTTGATGTTATTTACACTGTTGAAACTAAAAGTACGATTAATGTTGTTCTACATTCCTATCTGTATGCTATTCCCGACGATATACATAACTGGGCCATAGAACACGTTGTTGGTGTTTACAATCGACCGCAGTGCAATGAATAAAGAGATTTCACAAAAACTTCTGCAAATAGTTGCATAATGTCTTCCTTGCATATCCTAACCACATGCTGTGCGTATTATTTTGAAAAATAACGCATCAATATTGGTCGAGTGGTTAATGTTGAAAAATATTCTTAAAACTCGACAATTACATATGCGGATTAATTAATTTATGCGGGACTATAATTTTGAAAGCAACTGTATAAAACCCGGAACAAGGACATGTACAGTTACGACGTTGAGGCTTCAATTTGTACTAAATAATTATTGTATTCTGTGAACGAATATCAAATGCTGTTCACGACACACAAAGAGAGACTGAATTTATATCAAAGATAAAATGTAAAATATTGTCAAGAACGTGTGTATAACTTTATTTCGGCCACCTAAGAATTCAGTTTCGTACATTTAAACTTCATAAATTTTACAAATAGAAAAAATACACATTAAACAATTCCGGATCCAGTGTAAGTTCCTCCGCCCCACTCTTGAAGATTTAATCCAATAGAAGGAAGGTTTTCCTCTGGTATATCAATAAGTCATTTTGGCGCTAATGAAATTATCCAACAGAATGAGGAATTTCCTCTTAATCATCAATACGTCATGTCAAGAAATTTAGGTCAAAACTGAGCTTAGACAGCTACACCGATAAAATGGTTGTCACCACATAAGTCAGACACTTATTGTATTCATTTAGCGCTCTCATTAAATGCTTTACTTTCCTGTTTTGTTTCTCTGTTAACGTTTTTATCCAGATCTGTGAATGACAAAATGTGTAAACTTGAATTGTTTACTATCATCTAAACGTTGTGTTTACCATTTAAGTTTTCAGTTCACCATGTGACCATCATCCGTGTCTTAATTATGGCACCTGTCAACTTGCTAACACAACGTCTGGGTATACATGCCGTTGCAGATATGGCTTCATAGGAGATAATTGTCAGGGTAATACATTGTATGTGTAACATTTATCTGAGAGATACATTGTACGTATAATATTTGTCAAAGTGATACATTGTGTATATAAAATTTGTCAAAATGATACATTGTACGTGTAATATTTGTCAAAGTGATACATTGTATGTATAATATTTGCCAAAGTGATACATTGTGCAAAATAATATTTGACAAAATGATACATTGTGTATATAATATTTGTCAAAATGATACATTGTATAAATAATATTTGTCAAAATGATATATTGTGTATATAATATTTGTCAGAGTGATACATTGTTCATGTGTTACCTTCGGTCATGTATTATCTACTTTCATGTATTATCTACGTTCATGTATTATCTACGTTCATGTATTATCTACGTTCATGTATTATCAACGTTCATGTATTATCTACGTTCATGTATTGTCTATGTTCATGTATTATCTACGTTCATGTATTATCTACGTTCATGTATTATCTACGTTCATGTATTATCTACGTTCATGTATTATCTATGTTCATGTATTATCTACGTTCATGTATTGTCTATGTTCATGTGTTATCTACGTCCATGTTTTGTGTATGTTCATGTGTTATCTACGTTCATGTATTGTCTATGTTCATGTGTTACTCACGTTGGGGTGATGTAGATATGTAATCTGTGGCGGTTGTTCTAACAGATGTTACATGTATACATTTCGCAGAAAGTAATCAGTGTCATACATTCCGTCCATGTGGGACACGAGGTACATGTGTGGATATAAATCACTACCCATACTATCGTTGTACATGTCATTCTGGATATTATGGTCCAACATGTCACAGTAAGTGTTATACATCATACAAAAAGATTTCTACATAACTTTTTTCCAAATCCGTTCTAATATCTTGTACACGATGTCTACAGATAGCTAAGTCACACATAACCAACAAGCGTTTAGTCCTTTTCAAAACAATGAAGCTGACATGTTGTCTTTTACGACCGAAAAATCGCATTTTTTGTTTAGTTGAATGCGACATCCAGGACAGGAATGACAATTAACTAATTACATATCATTAAAATGTACTGATCCAGTAATTCCGTTATGTTCTACTCACATGTAATTAACATACATCTTCAAATAATGTACATATATTACAGATATCTACCCGTGTAACAATGTTCATGTATTACAGATATCTACCCGTGTAATAATGTACATGTATTACAGATATCTACCCGTGTAACAATGTTCATGTTTTACAGATATCTACCCGTGTAATAATGTACATGTATTACAGATATCTACCCGTGTAATAATGTACATGTATTACAGATATCTACCCGTGTAATAATGTTCATGTATTATACATATCTACCCGTGTATCATTCTGCATGCTAGTGCATATGTGATGTTAAATCTGGTCTGTGATTGTATATGACAAACAGACGGTTAACATGTACCTACATACTTGATAACAAGTGTACAATAATCAGTCTAACAATAGATCTATATAATGTAGATATAGATCACTGTGTATGATTACCAGTCTAACAATAGATCTATGTAATGTAGATATAGATCACTGTGTATGATTACCAGTCTAACAATAGATCTATGTAATGTAGATATAGATCACTGTGTATAATTACCAGTCTAACAATAGATCTATGTAATGTAGATATAGATCACTGTGTATAATTATCAGTCTAACAATAGATCTATGTAATGTAGATATAGATCACTGTGTATAATTACCAGTCTAACAATAGATCTATGTAATGATAATATAGATCACTGTGTATAATTACCAGTCTAACAATAGTTCTATATAATGTAGATATAGATCACTGTGTATGATTACCAGTCTCACAATAGATCTATATAATGTAGATATAGATCACTGTGTATGATTACCAGTCTAACAATAGATCTATATAATGTAGATATAGACCACTGTGCATAATTATCAGTCTAACAATAGATCAATATAATGTAGATATAGATCACTGTGTATAATTACCAGTCTAACAATAGATCTATATAATGTAGATATAGATCACTGTGTATAATTACCAGTCTAACAATAGATCTATGTAATGTAGATATAGATCACTGTGTATAATTACCAGTCTAACAATAGATCTATATAATGTAGATATAGATCACTGTGTATGATTACCAGTCTAACAATAGATCTATATAATGTAGATATAAATCACTGTGTATGATTACCAGTCTAACAATAGATCTATGTAATGTAGATATAAATCACTGTGTATGATTACCAGTCTAACAATAGATCTTTATAATGTAGATATAGATCACTGTGTATAATTACCAGTCTAACAATAGATCTATATAATGTAGATATAGATCACTGTGTATCATCGCCGTGTGCTGTGAGTTATGACTGTCTTCATACATCTACTACACCTAATGGATATATCTGTAAATGCACGAAGTCTCCATGCCAAGGTAAACTTTCCAACCATCCAGAAAACACTAAGATCAAACATACTGTACGCAAAAACCTTTATTATTAATTTCATACTTTCTGTGTATGATGTGAAGGACGTACCTTGTATAAATGCTCTCGATTTTGTGTATTTTACTCTCAGCTATGTGTATATTGGTGCTAGGTACAAGTTGTGTATATTGGTGCAAGGTACAAGCTGGGTATATTGGTGCTAGGTACAAGCTGTGTATATTGGTGCCAGGTACAAGTTGTGTATATTGGTGCAAGGTACAAGCTGGGTATATTGGTACCAGGTACAAGCTGTGTATATTGGTGCCAGGTACAAGCTGTGTATATTGGTGCTAGGTACAAGCTGTGTATATTGGTGCTAGGTACAAGTTGTGTATATTGGTTTCAGGTACAAGCTGTGTATATTGGTGCCAGGTACCAGTTTTAGTATTTATTAGTGCCAGGTATCAACTATTGCATATACTGGTGCTAGGTGAAAGGATCCGTATCACAAAGTTAATTCCTTATGTGACAAACTTGTGACAAACAATGGAATCATATTTTGATACACTTATGATAAAACGATGTTTTGATCTTTATATTGTTCAGATGCATGTGACACGAATCCGTGTGGAAACCATGGTAACTGCGCTTCTCTGACAACATCACCGTTTTATCAATGTACTTGTCATCCCGGATTCTCGGGAATTAAGTGTGAAAGTAAGTTTGTTGCACAGACGTATGTATAAAACAGAGGTATTAGATGATCACACGATGATATGTCTACCTTTACTATTACGACCGTCCTGTGATGTATGATTGGTCAAAGCTTTATAATGCTGTAGTATTAGATCTATCGAACAAGTGCGATCTCTGAGTTCTTGAAGGTCTGGTGGCATCTTTATTATCAGAAAAGAACAGAACAGAACAGTACAGTACAGTACAGTACAGTACAAGACAGTACAGTACAGTACAGTACAGTACAGTACAGTACAGTGCAGTGCAGTACAGCACAGTACAGTACAGTACAAGACATGACATGACATGACATGACAGGACAGGACAGGACAGGACAGGACAGGATAGGACAGGACTTTATCAAAGGTCCAACACGTACACTGCGAGTTCGTGCAGTACTGTCTTTAATATCTTAATACGTTTGTTCTTTGGTTTTCAACGGTTTTCATGTATGAGCAACTCTGTCAACATTGTATACAGAATGTATTAATATAAACTAGTATAAATGGGATGTACATATGTGTATCGTATATAACATCTTCTGAATTGTGTATACTCAACATGTGTATCGTATATAACATCTCCTGAATTGTGTATACTCAACATGTGTATCGTATATAGCATCTCCTGAATTGTGTATACTCCTCATCATGATTATCTCCCTTATCAAAATCCAGACATATTCTACATTACAGCTGATTCATGCAACCCAGATCCATGTACACATGGGACATGCAGCAGATACCAGACAACTTACCGTTGTCGATGCCAAACTGGTTACCATGGTTACACATGTAACTGTAAGTTTTTCATCCAGTGCTAAAATCTAATAAATAATCAATATAGGTATGTACCCATATTTTATCGGTTGATAAAGTATGGACAAGAGTTCAGCTATGATTTAGTTTATACACTTACCGGGTATACATCATGTTGTGGTCATTAAGTATTGATTTATTTATACATTATGCTATATTTTATTTGTATGGACACTGTGTTATACATTATAGAAGTGTATCATTTTTAGCACCCAGTTGTCTATCAGGGACATGTAAGAATGGTGGAACTTGTCAGCCACAGTATGGATACCCTTACTACCATTGCAGATGTCCAACTGGATATGTGGGAACTCGTTGTGAAAGTGAGCAAAATATACTTTTTCATAAATAGACGGATGAAGAGTTGTCTTATCTTACATCAAGACAGATGAAAAATTTACATACCTTAAGTATGAAATAATTGGAATTTAAATTATCGGCAATTTCAAACACGATTCGAAATGATTAATGGAGTACACAAGGAATTTTCGTGATGATTCAGGCTGTATTCTTATAAGGATTTACTAGATCGGTCACATCTATTTTTTCACACATTTGTATCTATCATTTTTATGTATCATAGGTTCGTTACATTTACACGAAGTTTTTGTATAATTTCTTGACATAATGTTTACTCATATCTAGTAAAGCCTACAGTCTAATTCAGATATTGATCATTGTTTGGAGAACCCGTGTCCTGTTGGTTTAACGTGTGTCACCAGTGAACATGTCGGACCTGGATACCAGTGTGAATGTCTACATCACTGTACAGGTAGATGTTGAACCAAGATGTTAGTTATAATGTCTACAATGTGGTACAGGTTGATGTTGAACAAAGATATTAGTTATAATGTAAACATCATTGTACAGGTAGATGTTGAACAAAAATATTAGTTATAATGTCTACATCATGTTACTCTAAAATATTGTAGCAGAATATTACATGTATTTATGATAACAACGAACTTTGTAAAGTAGAACATATACACATACGATCTAGATGTCTGTATTCAGGTGTTGTTGAAGGGTTTGTTGTTCGTCAAGTTGTAATCTTTTTCAGGCAATCGATGTTCACCAAATCCATGCGCTAATAATGGAGTATGTTCTGTATTAAATGAGGCACCGTTCTATCAGTGTGAATGTAAGACAGGATTTCGTGGACCACAATGTCGAGGTTTTCATTGAGTTGCTTCGCTTTATACAATAAATCATCATATAGCGTCATATCTTACATTCATATAACTATTTCAAATACGTGATTGTAGCGTATGTATGCACTTTGTGGATGGAGGCATATATACAGTATTATACAATATGCACAGAGTCAAAACTTGGAAAATTACAAAGATCTTATAACTAAAATTATACCGGAATCTTGTTTTGATTTTAAGTTACAAATCAGACAAGTCAGTATATGTAAATGAACACAATTTTGTACGTGTTGATGATGTACATACATAGAGGGGTGTGGAATCATGCGTAACATAGGTGCACGTGATTATGTTTCAAATACTGGATGTAATTGATTAATGATGATGTATGCGTATGTGTGGAGGCTGATTTATAACACTATGAAACGTCGTCTTTTCGTCCGACAAGACAAAAACATGACTTGACACGACACGACAAGACAAAAACATGACTTGACACGACACGACAAGACGAAAATTTATTTTGGCTAGTTGTGATCTTTTCTCACCAATCTAATAATAATCGTATGAATGACATGGTATGCACGTAGATCTAGTGGATATCGATCAATGATAGTATAAATAATTTAGATGAATAACTACAGTTACTGTCACGTTTACTGCCATAGTCAAAGAATGTGATTGAAAACCTCCCTGAAGTAAAAACGAGCTTACCATGTACGTATTCCGCTTATGTGTGACCAGAAAGCGTAGATTAGTATTGAATTGGCGCCCCCTCCGTGAGAAAAGACGAAAAATTGCCAAAATATCTCGTCTTTTCGTGCTGTGCCTTATCGCGGGGGGAGCACAAGTTATTGGACGATTAAAACGGCGCCCCACTGTTGGCAATTCGTCGTGTTTTCGTCTTTTCGCGGGCGAAAAGATGACGTTTTCTAATGACATAATCAGCCACCACACGTATGTCTTATACTCATATCTGTTGACAAATGCGTTAAGATGGTGGTGTATCATTGCAGTGGATGCCTGTAAACCAAACCCGTGCCAACATGGACATTGTTATATAAGAGCAGTTACATCAGTCTATCATGCCATGTTTGCATGTAGCTGTGACCATGGTTACCATGGATATCGATGTGAATGTAGGTAAATTTGCATAATACCAGTGTTTACATCGTATGTGTATATAAACCTGTGAATATATTGTATGTGTATACACACCAGTGTATATGTTGTATATGTATATACACACCAGTGTATATGTTGTATGTGTATACACACCAGTGTATATGTTGTATGAGTATACGCATCAGAGTATATATTGTATATGTATACACACCAGTGTATATGTTGCATATATTGTATGAGTATACACATCAGTGTATATATTGTATATGTATACACATCTATGTATATGTTGCATATGTATACACCAGTGTATATGTTGTATATACTGCATGAGTATACACATCAGTGTATATATTGTATGAGTATACACACCAGTGTGCATATTGTGTATGTATACACATGGTGTATATGTTGTATGAGTATATACACCAGTGTATATGTTGCATACTATACACATCAGTGTATATATTATATGAATATACACATGTGTGTATATTGTTATGTATACACATCAGTGTATATGTTGTATGAGTATACACACCAGTGTATATATTATATGAGTATACACACCAGTGTATATATTATATGAGCATACACACCAGTGTATATGTTGTATGAGCATACACATCAGTGTATATATTATATGAGTATACACACCAGTGTATATATTATATGAGCATACACATCAGTGTATATATTATATGAGTGTACACACCAGTGTATATATTATATGAGCATACACATCAGTGTATATATTATATGAGTATACACATCAGTATATATATTATATGAGCATACACATCAGTGTATATATTATATGAGTATGCACACCAGTGTATATATTATATGAGCATACACACTAGTGTATATGTTGTATATGTATACACATCAGTGTATATGTTGTATATTTTGTATGTGTATACACACCTGCGTATATGTTGTATATGTTTACACACCAGTGTATATGTTGTTTATGTATACACATTAGTGTATATGTTTTATATTGTGTATGTGTATACACACCAGTGTATATGTTGTATATGTATACACATTAGTGTATATGTTGTATGAGCATACACACCAGTGTATATGTTGTATATGTATACACATCAGTGTATATGTTGTATATGTATACACATCAGAGTATATGTTGTATATTTTGTATGTGTATACACACCAGTGTATCAGTGTGTAGTATTTTATATCGCTTTATTGTGACATGATTCTATGAGCTGCACGTATCATAACATGTTTATGATGATATCATGTATTGATAATTTATTTTGTAGTGGAAAGTTGTCCAACAGGAAGGTGTCAGCACGGTGGTACATGTTATCCTTCCAGTAGACAGCCGTATTATCATTGTAATTGTCCCCCGGGGTACACAGGAACACATTGTGAGAGTAAGTAACACACAGACACCCTGAAAACTAAATACCTGGTTTCCGCTAACAACCTTGTTTTCAAACATATTTTTAGAGATGTTTATACGGTCTGTAGAAAAAAGGCTGATCGGAAACCAGGGAGATTTCTTAAGTTTTCTACTTTAATGTAAACGTAAAGATAAAGTTTTGCTTCTCGAAAATTCGCACGCATTGCGTGTGACGTCACATGGTTGGGTAAAATGTACAAATTAAAAATATATTTTGAACAAAAAGATTCATTGGTTCAAAAATCTTTAATTCGTTTAAAATCATGTAATGCTGCCATCCAGCCCGATTAAAATATGCTGTGTGGAGGTAGTAACAGTTACATTAAGAGTAAACGATTCAATTTTAATAAAGAATAAAAATACTGTTGTTTTTCAAATACAAAATCTCATTTTCAAATTCAGTCTTATTATGTATTTCACAACTAATTTCCATAATCAATTCGGAGTGAATACATGAAAAGTCTGATTTTAACTGTTAAACAGATTCCACGATACAACACACAACACAAAGAACGCGCCGCGGCCGTGGTCCAGTGGTTAGTGCGCTGGACTTGGAACCGGGAGATCCTGGTTCGAATCCCGGCCGGGCAGGTCATACCCCTCCATGAAAATTTGACAAAAATGTCGATTTTCCTCCACATGTGGAGAAGTTGCCGGCTCCTTCTTGAAGGGTAAGTTAGTACTGGTTGGTATACAGTCCAGGAAAACTGGTTAGGTGAACCGGTCGCCGTATATAACTAAAAAATTGTTGAAAAACGGCGTTAAACCCAGTGAAACAAACAAAAACAGAGAACGCTATACACCAAACTACATAAAATACAACATAACAATATATTATCCAACATTAACACGTTACTGATGTTTGTGTTATGTCCAGGTATAGATCACTGTGCATCTAATCCATGTCCACATGGTTTAATGTGTGTTCAGACGTCACATCAAAGATCCAACTATCAATGTCAGTGTTCACACTGTACCAGTAAGTATATCAGAATCACGAGACAATAAATAGAGTATAATTATGTATATGTGCGTTATATACACAATGTATGAAGCTGTATATTTGTAGTTTTAATATATGTAGAGCTGTATGTGTGTAGTGTTGTTTGTATGTAGAGTTGTATGCATGTAGAGTTGTATGTATGTAGAGTTGTATGTATGTAGTGTTGTATGTATGTAGAGTTGTATGTGTGTAGTGTTGTTTGTATGTAGAGTTGTATGCATGTAGAGTTGTATGTATGTAGAGTTGTATGTATGTAGTGTTGTATGTATGTAGAGTTGTATGCATGTAAAGTTGTACGTATGTAGAGTTGTATGTATGTAGTGTTGTATGTATGTAAAGTTGTATGTATGTAGTGTTGTATGTATTTAGAGTTGTCTGTATGTAAAGTTGTATGTATGTAGAGTTGCATGTATGTAGAGTTGCATGTATGTAGAGTTGTATGCATGTAAAGTTGTATGTATGTGGTGTTGTATGTATGTAGTGTTGTATGTATGTAAAGTTGTATGTATGTAAAGTTGTATGTATGAAGAGTTGTATGTATGTAGAGTTGTCTGTATGTGGAGTTGTATGTATGTAAAGTTGTATGTATGTAGAGTTGTATGTATGAAGAGTTGCATGTATGTAGAGTTGTATGCATGTAAAGTTGTATGTATGTAGAGTTGTATGTATGTAGAGTTGCATGTATGTAGAGTTGTATGCATGTTAAGTTGTATGTATGTAGAGTTGTATGTATGAAGAGTTGTATGTATGTAGAGTTGTATGTATGTATGTATGTAGTGTTGTATGTATGTATGGTTGTATGTATGTAGAGTTGTATGTATGAAGAGTTGTATATATGTGGAGATGTCTGTATGTAGAGGTGTGTTTATGTAGTGTTATTTTTTGTAGAGTTGTATGTATGAAATGTTTTATGTATGTGGTGTTGTATGTATGTAGTGTTGTATGTATGTGGTGTTGTATGTATGAAGTGTTGTATATATGTAGTGTTGTATACATGTAGTGTTGTATGTATGTAGTGTTGTATGTATGTAGTGTTTTATGTATGTAGTGTTTTATGTATGTGGTGTTGTATTTATGAAATGTTTTATGTATGTGGTGTTGTATGTATGTAGTGTTTTATGTATGTAGTGTTGTATGTATGTGGTGTTGTATGTATGTAGTGTTGTATGTATGAAGTATTGTATGTATGTAGTGTTTTATGTATGTAGTGTTGTATGTATGAAGTGTTGTATGTATGAAGTGTTGTATGTATGAAGTGTTGTATGTATGAAGTGTTGTATGTATGTAGTGTTGTATGTATGTAGCGTTGTATGTATGAAGTGTTGTATGTATGTAGTGTTGTATGTATGTAGTGTTGTATGTATGAAGTGTTGTATGTATGTAGTGTTGTATGTATGAAGTGTTGTATGTATGAAGTGTTGTATGTATGTAGTGTTGTATGTATGTAGTGTTGTATGTATGTAGTGTTGTATGTATGAAGTGTTGTATGTATGAAGTGTTGTATGTATGAAGTGTTGTATGTATGTAGTGATGTGTGTATGAAGTGTTGTATGTATGTAGTGTTGTATGTATGTAGTGTTGTGTGTATGTAGTGTTGTATGTATGTACGTTATTCTTGGTGTATGAAATGTTAAAATGTCATTATGAATCATAATATTGGACGTGAAAGTCAACAACAGATTATATTTTGTATATCCTTAAAGTTCTAACAGTATTTCATATATTGATAAAATATATTTCCACAAACAGTTTCATAAATTTCTGTTGATTGATCAACTGGCGTTAAACGATTATTTCTGTTTATTATTAATGGTCGAATTTGAAATGATTGATCTGGAATTTTGTTATTTAAAATACAAATGCTGGTTTATTAATAAATATTAGACTACTGTTCACCGAATCCTTGCGGTAATGGAGGACATTGTACGCCACAAAGTGAAGCACCGTATTATAAATGTACCTGCATAAATGGATTTTATGGTCCACAATGTAGAGGTAAGATAATTTATTTTAAACCTTTACAAGAGTAAGTATTTATAACAAAGTAACTTTGTGTGAATGATTATTGTACATGTACATAAAAACATTTTTAAATATAGGAAAAAAATGAGAAGATGGTTTTATTGTTAGACATGTAACACTGTATCATGGTATAATCGCGACCGTGGTCCAGCAGTTGGTGCGCCGGATTTGTGAAAAAAAAACATGGAAACAGTGATACATTGATACAGGTTCTACTGCCTCAAATCTGTCATTTTATTTCTGTTACAAAACTGGTGTTATATTGTTTGTTTATATTTTATGGATGTAAACAAGACACTAAAAGGGATTAAAAACATAAAATGAACAGTTCTGTATTTTCAGTCAAGTTGTTTCTATGTGTGTGTAAATAAAACAATGAATTAAATTTTTAGATTATAACTATGATATTATCTCTTCTTTATGTAAACTACCAAATATTGTTAGTAACGTTAACATGTTAATTTTGTCATGTTTCAGTGGATGTGTGTGAACCTAATCCTTGTAAACACGGACACTGTACACGTAAATATATTACACGAACATTGTCCACTTATTCATGTTCATGTATATCTGGTTACCATGGTAACCAATGTCAAAGTAAGTCATATTTTTGTTCTTATAGCTGTCCATAAAGTATTAGATTGTGGATTCTATTCATGGCATAAAAAATAGTAAAATCTGTATTAGCATTAGAATTTAGCGCCAGTCATTGTATTTATCATAACACAGTCATTGTATTTATCATAACACAGGCATTGTATTTATCATAACACAGTCATTTTCTTTATCATAACACAGTCATTTTCTTTATCATAACACAGTCATTTTCTTTATCATAACACAGGCATTGTCTTTATCATAACACAGTCATTGTCTTTATCATAGCACAGTCATTGTATTTATCATAACACATGCTCATAAGTTCAGATTATGTAACCATAGAAGTAGTTTAAACACCGGTGAGTATAAAGATTATATCACATTAACTTGTTGTGTGTACGGATGCTATAAAAATAGGGACTTTTGATTACGAACTTGGAGCAGGAGGTTTTTATTATGACACCTAAGTACAGTTTATTTAGATGTTATCATGAATATGCCCGAATTCTGCCTGATAAATCATGGTGTATATTCTAGTCGTTCTGAAGATGTTTTCAGCAAGGACGTGTTCTAACTAGTATGATATTGATATTACAGTACGTGCTCTAACTAGTATGATATTGATATTACAGTACGTGTTCTAACTTGTATGATATTGATATTACAGTACGTGTTCTAACTTGTATGATATTGATATTACAGTACGTGTTCTAACTAGTATGATATTGATATTACAGTACCAAGTTGCTCGGCTACATCTTGTCAACACGGTGGTACATGTAGAGCCATGAGTCACTCTCCTTACTTCACGTGTACTTGTCCATATGGCTATACTGGAAATATTTGTCAATCTATAAGTAATACATACATAAAATAATCATTTTACGGAACATGACCAGAACAAAAGTTAACCATAGAATTATGTAGATTTTGCAGAATTTATCAGTTTATTTCAGTATGTAATTAGCAGCAATTATTTGTAAAGCGAGGAGAAATTGCGCGAATCTGGTTTACATAAAATTAAATATTTCTTTGATTATTATATATTACATAATCTAACTGAAATTATTTAACTTCAAACTTTGGTAAGGATTAATGTATTAGTTATCCTGGACTAAAATGTTTGTATGTAATATAAAAGATACGGCTACGACGACACGTAAACCCACGCAGAAAACGACATCACATCCGGCAACAAAACCGACATCACATCCGGCAACAAAAACAACATCACATCCGGCAACAAAACCGACATCACATCCGGCAACAAAAACAACATCACATCCGGCAACAAAACCGACATCACATCCGGCAACAAAAACAACATCACATCCGGCAACAAAAACAACATCACATCCGGCAACAAAACCGACATCACATCCGGCAACAAAACCGACAACAACAACTGTGCGAATTACCCACGCTCCAAAACACGGTATGTTTGATGTAAGGTAAAGTATAGACAAGATGTGTTTAATACATGATGTATGTAAAGTATAGACAAGGTATGTTTAATACATGATGTATGTAAAGTATAGACATGGTATGTTTAATACATGATGTATGTAAAATATAGACAAGGTATGTTTAATACATGATGTATGTTAAGTATAGACAAGGTATGTTTAATACATGATGTATCTAAAGTATAGACAAGGTATGTTTAATACACGATGTATATAAAGTATGGACAAGGTATGTTTAATACATGATGTATATAAAGTATAGACAAGGTATGTTTAATACATGATATATGTAAAGTATAGACAAGGTATGTTTAATACATGATTTTTGTAAAGTATAGACAAGGTAGGTTTAATTCATGATGCATATAAAGTATAGACAAGGTATGTTTAATACATGATGTATATAAAGTATAGACAAGGTATGTTTAATACATGATGTATATGAAGCGTAGGCAAAGTATGTTTAATACATGATGTATATAAAGTATAGACAAGGTATGTTTAATACATGATGTATATAAAGTATAGACAAGGTATGTTTAATACATGATGTATATGAAGTATAGACAAGGTATGTTTAATACATGATGTATATAAAGTTTAGGCAAAATATGTTTAATACACGATGTATATAAAGTATAGACAAGGTATGTTTAATACATGATGTATATGAAGTATAGACAAGGTATGTTTAATACATGATGCATATAAAGTATAGACAAGGTATGTTTAATACATGATGTATATGAAGCGTAGGCAAAGTATGTTTAATACATGATGTATATAAAGTATAGACAAGGTATGTTTAATACATGATGCATATAAAGTATAGACAAGGTATGTTTAATACATGATGTATGCCAAATGTTTTCTAGCATCATTTAAATTTATTTTTGTTCAAAAAGGACATAATTATGGATGTAGTTAATGTTATGTACAAACAGAACGTGGTATGATGATGTCTGGGCCTCATTTTTGTGTAGTGTATTTCATTGTTTGTTTCTACCGGAAGATTCACATCGAAATTCGAAATTTCAGAAACAGATTAAAATCATTATTATAAGTTTGAGTGTGATATTATCTGTAATAATGTGATGTTATTTGTAACCATGTGATATTGTCTGCGATAATGTAATACATATGTGTTCATTGATGTATTACGCTGATTGGCAAGAAATAGTAAGTTTGTTTCCGTTCTATTCATAATGGCACAGAGAGAATAAATCCTTATATTTCAGGGCCCTTCTGTTTGTCGTGTAACGATGTGATAGCGCCAGACACGTGCGAGTTTATAACATTGTGCGGAAAGCATGACGTAAGTATTCCAATTTTGCATTTTGACGATTTGTTATAATATTCACTGCAACCTAATACATGTAGTTTTTTTGTGTAAAAGAAACCAAGTCATTCATGTCACAGATAACGGTAAACTTACAAGCAAAATCAACTTCCCAAATTCTTATTTGATTTCCAGTACTTGATCCATTTTAGCGCCCCACACGTGTTTTATGATTTTTTTTACCTTATAACAGTTCTGATCCGCTGTACGTGTCACATAGGAACGTCTAATAATCATTTTTGCAGCCCACTGAAATAATGAGTGACTATAACCAAAACTTTTATATCATTGAGATAATGAGAATCGACAGTTAGGTAATGTATTAGTTGTTAAATATCTTATATAGATAATGTACTAATTGTTACATATTTTATATTTATCTATATTTATATAATCAATGTACTGTTTCTTGCAGATGTGCTTTGTTGAGGAATATATTACATCTTTAGGAAGTACTCGATTTAATTTAGGCTGTCGTGATTCAAACGTAAGTCAAAGTTCTGTGTTTTCTTTTATTATAATTATAAAAATCAACAATTAATTTATAATTAAGTGTCACCTTGCCTATTGTGAATCTCAGGCCAAAATTAATTTGTACAAACGACAGAAATTCTCAAGAACTTGAATTAACGAAAAAACAGCCTGAAAAACTGTGTTTTAATGGCTTTTTACTCATATTATGACGAGATGAGAAACACCGACTTTTAGTGACGTGTATTTTCTGACGGCAACTAGAATGCAGTCAATATTTTTTTCATACTTAAGTAGATTATACTATTAGCCGCGACCGTGGTTTAGTGGTAAGTGCGGTGGACTGGTAACCTGGAGACCCGGGTTCGAATCCCGGTCGCGGTAGGTCATACTCTCCTATGAAAATTTGACAAAAATGTCCATTTTCCTCCATATGTGGAGAAGTTACCAGCTCCTTGTGGAAGGGTAAGTTAGAACTGGTTTGTATACAGTCCAGGAAAACTAGTAAGATGAATCGGTCGCCGCATATAACTGAACCATTGTTGAAAAACGGCGTTAAATCCCAGTGACAATGAGTCATATAAAAAAAATCTAACTATTGCATGAATCGGATTTTTTTTCAGGGGTGGTTGAATAAAACAGACGATAATTAATGTGCTATAAGTATCATTTAACAATGAAGTGGTGATTAATCAGTGCCACGTTTTGGTTTATTTCACAGCAATGTCAGGGGCTCAGGCGAAATGTTCTCCCACCTTTTTTAGACAATACAGAGATGGATGATTCTACAAACATACTGGCATGCTCTGAATGTTGTAATCAGCATTTATGTAACAGTGGGGGCTGTGGTAGCCCAGGTAGGTAATATTAGTAATTTAGGTTACCATGGTGACTGTGGTAGTCATGTACATTATAGTATTTTATGTTACCATGGTGACTGTGGTAGTCCTGTATATTATAATAACTTATGTTACCATGGTGACTGTGGTAGTCCTGTATATTATAATAACTTATGTTACCATGGTGACTGTGGTAGTCCTGTATATTATAATAACTTATGTTACCATGGTGACTGTGGTAGTCCTGTATATTATAATAACTTATGTTACCATGGTGACTGTGGTAGTCATGTATATTATAATAACTTATGTTACCATGGTGACTGTGGTAGTCCTGTATATTATTATAACTTATGTTACCATGGTGACTGTGGTAGTCCTGTATAATATAATAACTTATGTTACCATGGTGACTGTGGTAGTCCTGTATATTATAATAACTTATGTTACCATGGTGACTGTGGTAGTCCTGTATATTATAATAACTTATGTTACCATGGTGACTGTGGTAGACCTGTATATTAAAGTAATCGTATATGCAAGTTGCAGCATAATGGAGGATTTTTGTGATCATGAAATGCTGGCAGTTGATGACGAATAAAGTGCATTTTACGTTTTTTATTTGCTGTGTTGTCATTATTTCCTAAAACACCAGCAACATGAAAACAACAATGTATTACTTGGTGTGGTGTTTTATAGGATTCCAACCGGTACGACAACGCGGTCCAATCTGCTTTCATTGTGATCAACAAACTTCACCTGCATCATGCGAAAAGATAAAGATATGTGGACGTGATGAGGTAACGACTTCACACCTGAGTTAAATATAATATTATACCTAAGTCATAATGTTATTCATAAGTCCTAATTTTATACATAAGTCCTGATGTTATACGTAAGTTATGATGTTGTACATAAGTCATAATGTTATACATAAGTCATAATGTAATTCATAAGTCATAACGTTATACATAAGAAGTAATGTTATACATAAGTTATAATGTTATACATAAGTCCTAATGTTATGCATAAGTCATGATGCTATACATAAGTTGTAATGTTATACATAAGTCATGATGCTATACATAAGTTATAATGTTATACATAAGTCCTAATGTTATGCATAAATTATAATGTTATACATAAGTCATGATGCTATATATAAGTTATAATGTTATACATAAGTCATGATGCTATACATAAGTTTTAATGTTATACATAAGTCCTAATGTTATACATAAGTCATGATGTTACAATTTTGCTTAATGCAGATCATAGTCGTAATATTGTTTGAATATTTCTAGTTTTTCGTTTTATAAACCTTTTAGAATTCGGCTTCATTTTCAAAATTCTTCACTTTAATATTTTGTAGTTTTGTTCAGTACAAATGAAACATGTAGCAACCAGTAACCGTACAGTATGGACATCTGGATGTCAGACAAAGTCAGTAAGTATTCTTCGTTTTCTGGTTGTATCTATTAAGTTGTTTGAAACGTTTCAGGCTTTTATTCATACAATCATGCTGAATGCTTTGATTACTGTAAGTTGTATTAGGGTAGTCGCTAGGAAGGTGTTTTATTTTATTTCACAGAACTGCGTACATGAACAGAGTAACAGCGGCGACCATGTAGAGATAGCCTTACCAACAAAGCGACGTTATGTAACGTCATATCAGTGTAAGTTAACGTGACGTACACGTGTGTGATATTATATGGATGTAAGTTAACGTGACGTACACGTGTGTGATATTATATGGATGTAAGTTAACGTGACGTACACGTGTGTGATATTATATGGATGTAAGTTTACGTGATACACACGTGTTTAGAAACTTATAAGTGTGAATTAACGCGATGTACTCAATTTCGAGATGTTACACCTTAGTATATTTATTTGTTTTGTTTTTCTGCACATATTTAGTTACCAGTTTACTGCACCCTATCCTTACCTTCAGCTGTTTAATGTCGCCTTGTTTTGTTCATGTTTACTTCCAATTCAAATCACATTGTCGAGAATCAAATTTTCTGTTGACTATTTATAATAATCTCTTTCAGCTGATGGAACATGTAAGATGACATGCTGTCACTCAGATTTATGTAACAGGATATGCAGACGTAATTAAACCATATGAATTATTCAGATTGCATATATGAGGCCCAAACTCATGTTAACAACCACTTGTTTTTTTCACTGGTTTCAATCCACTTGTTTTTTTCACTGGTTTCAATCCACTTGTTTTTTTCAATATTTCTTTTTGGTATTTCTACATTTAAACTCTGTTTGAACTCGATATTTACACTCTGTATTTTAACTCTATATTTAAACTCTGTATTTGACCTCAATATTTAACACTGTGTTTGAATTCTATATTTAAACACTGTGTTTGAACTCTATATTTAAACTCTGCATTTGAACTCTATATTTAAACTCTGCATTTGAACTCTATATTTAAACTCTATATTTATACTCTATATTTAAACTCTGTATTTAAATTCTATATTTAAGCCCTATATTTACACTCTTTACCTTAACTCTTTATATAAATTGTATACATGTATTTATGCTCTATATTTAAACTCTTTATTGAAACTCTGTATTCAAATTCTATATTTAAATGCTGTATTTAAACTCCGCATATAAATTGTATATTTAAGTTCTATATTTAAGCTGTATATTTAAACTCTATTAAAATTCTATTTTTAAACTCTTTATTTAAACTCAATATCTAAGCTCTATATCTAAACTCTATATTTAAACTCTGTATTTGAGTTCCATATTTGAGTTCTGTATTTAATCTCAATAATTAATCCTTATATATAAACTATTAAGTTATACTCTATACTTAAACTCTATATTTGAAGTCTATATTTAAATTCTGTATTAAAACTTTATATTTCAATTCTTTATGTCAGCTTTATATTTAAACTATATTTAAACTATATTTCTATACCTAAACTTCTTATGTAAATTCTTTAAGATATTTGTGTAAATTTTATATGTAAACTCAATGTTTAAACTCTTTGTGTAAAGTCTATATTTACTCGCCAACTTTATATTTAAGCTCTATATAAACTTTATATTCAAGCTCTATATAAACTCTATATTCAAGCTCTATACAAACTCTATATTTAAGCTCTATATAAACTCTATATTTAAGCTCTATATAAACTGTATGTTTAATCTCCATATTCCGACTGTGAGAAAACTTCAATATTGATGAGACATTCATTTTTAAGCACGAATATATCATGTATTTTTTACATTTCTCTTGAACTGAGTGAGACTTGTTAATATATAAAATTATTAATGTGTGAAATATGATGTTGTTTACAGAAGTTATACAAATATTTATCTATTTATTTGATGTTTTTTTCTGTCAGATCAGACACAAACTGGTTAAAACTTGTAATGAGTTTTACAATAAAATAACAGTGTGATTTTTATTCATTCACCATGTGATCGGATAACTATGCAAACTATGTAAATTTGATTGTTGTACACGATAAACTAACGGTAAGAAATCAGAGAATGAAGTACATATACTTGTGAATCATGATTAATAATGACTATTGTAACGTGTTTTCAATCCGACCGAGCAACTTCGACCCTAAATTACGACGGCCTTGAATACTACTAAAAACAAAGTTCATTAATTTTCTTAGATGATTGTTTTAACTAAAGTAAACACTATAATAAATGAACAGCGCACAAAATCAACTTAAAAACAAAATATAAATATGACACTAATAATGTATATGTTTGAAATTCTAGGATTCGAGTGGCATATATTCAATAAAGAGGCAGATATTGTAAAATACAGTGTGGAATATTAGTGCGTTGGAATTGTCCACGACCCGGTACTAGTGTTTAGGAAAAGAAACCTCTGTACATGTGTCGCAATCGACAGAATCTAGCTCATATATACGCTGACCAAAGTCCCGAACACACACCAAATACAATATACCAAAATATGAAAAGACTACTCCTGGTATACTGGGGAGTTGAGACACCTATCATTATATATAATAGTTTATGCCGCTATTGAGATATTCTCTAAACCATTATACACTGAACGAAGTCCCCGAAATGAACTCGTTTAAATATCAACAATTAAAAATACTGCAACGAGGAAAGAAACCTCGTTATTGATCGTGGGCCGTTAACTGGAGGTTCTAGTCCATAATTTCAAGACTAATTTCAGAGAATGGGGGAAAAACCTCTATCATGGTCCGTACGATTACTAGTATTAAGCTCCACAAACTGCCAACTAGTCCATGAAAGAATTATGAAACTTAGAACGTTTAGCTGACACCAGATGTTAACCAACTGACTGAATAATATCAAGTGTACGTTTTTTTTCGGCATAATTTGTCTGATATCAGTTTTGACCAATATTTCTTGGCATGACGTATTAATGATTCAGTAGAAAGCCCCCATTCTATCGGGTGAAATCTACAAGCGTAAAAATTAGGCCAGTGGGTCTGCAATAGTTTAATGTGTACTTTTTCTGTTTGTAAAATTTGTACAGTAAAAACGTACGAAACTGTATTTTAGGCGAAAGAAAGTTATACACACGTTCTTCACAAATATTTTACATCTAATTTTTGATATGAATTCAGTTTCTCATTGTGTATCGTGAACAGCATTTAATATTCGTTCACAGAGTAAATAATTATTTAGCATAAATTGGAATCACCAACGTCATAAATGTGTTTGCCTGGATACAGGGGTGTTACATATTTTCTCTCAGAATTGTAGTTCCGTATACACTAGTATTAATAAATCCGCTCAACAATTCATACGTAATTGTCGATCTTTTTTCGGCGTAGGTGTCTAATATCAGTTCTGACCAATATTTCTTGTCATGGCGTGTGAATTATTCAAAGGAAATTCTTCATTCTAATACAAATAAATTACAACACATATTGTCGATTTTTAAGAATATGTAAGTACATTAACCATTCAATATTCAAGTGTTATTTTTCAAGATAATACATACAACATGCGGTTATGATATGCAAGAAAAAACTGATGGAACAATTTTCGGGACTTCTTTTCGTTTAGTATTTTTAAACATGCTTCATTCATCGCACTGCGGTCCATTGTAAACATCAACGATGTGTTTTTATAACCTAGTTATGCATATCGCCAAAAGTTAAGACAGTAGAACAACGTTCACCGTTATAGTTTCAACAGTGTACATAACATCAAAGAACTTTTTTTAATTTCTACGCCGTTTGTCTTTTTAAAGACATTTCTTGTTTAACCATAGAGCAATAAAGAGGGAATTTGATCGGCTAATTAAAAGACTGGTATAAATACTAACGAATGATGGACATATTGAGGTCGTCCCATCAAATAAAATAATGTTATGCCACAAAATCATTCTGGAATCATAATAATTAAATTATGTATGTTATTTTCTTTTTTTGCGAAGGCTGATTTGTTTGTAACATGTTTCTCCTTAACATTTTGTCTTTATCATTTTGAAATGTTCCTTGTAGAATTTTGAAAAACAGAGCTCAGAAATACAAGAAACATAAACTGATAAGCAAACAGTGACAGTAACAATTCAACTAAGATAAATGAGAAAAATGTGACTTAGATATTGTATGTAGTTTTTCGCTCCTGGTAGGGATAATTGTTTTTATGTGACTTATTGTCACCGGGATTTAAAGCCGATTATTTAACAATTTTTTAGTTATATACGGGACCGGTTCACCTAACCAGTTTTCCTGGACTGTATGTCCCAATATTTAACATGCCACAATAGTTTATACATTCTAATATTTTTGTACCACATGTACACACATTAGGTACACATAGTGTACACATAGGCAGGCCGGCAGGGTCATATTGTTTAATGCATCAGACGTACTTTATAATTCATCAATATATGATTACGTGGACAGAACAATCCAACATTCACAAGTAGTTCAATGGACCTGCACACATTTATAAAATAGTTCTGTATAGTTCATGATTGTACCACATCATACACACATATATAAAATAGTTCATGATTGTACCACATCATACATTCATATACAAAATAGTTCATGATTGTACCACATCATACATACATATATAAAATAGTTCATGATTGTACCACATCATACATACATATATAAAATAGTTCATGATTGTACCACATCATACATACATATATAAAATAGTTCATGATTGTATCACATCATACATACATATACAAAATAGTTCATGATTGTACCACATCATACATTCATATACAAAATAGTTCATGATTGTACCACATCATACATACATATACAAAATAGTTCAAGATTGTACCACATCATACATTCATATATAAAATAGTTCATGATTCTACCACATCATACATTCATATATAAATTAGTTCATGATTGTACCACATCATACATTCATATACAAAATAGTTCATGATTGTACCACATCATACATTCATATATAAAATAGTTCATGATTGTACCACATCATACATTCATATATAAAATAGTTCATGATTGTACCACATCATACATTCATATACAAAATAGTTCATGATTGTACCACATCATACTTTCATATATAAAATAGTTCATGATTGTACCACATCATACATTCATATACAAAATAGTTCATGATTGTACCACATCATACATTCATATATAAAATAGTTCATGATTGTACCACATCATACATACATATATAAAATAGTTCATGATTGTACCACATCATACATTCATATATAAAATAGTTCATGATTGTACCACATCATACATTCATATATAAATTAGTTCATGATTGTACCACATCATACATTCATATATAAACTGTTATGATTCATCGATGTTCTCATATTCACGACTACTTGATCTCCAGGATTCACAGATATACGTGGTTATATAATATCTGATACTACGATCACTCAATCCATAAATGAACGGATTCATCACGTGGTGTATAAAATAGATTCGGAGAAAAAGAAAGAAGACGACTTTACTTTTATCTGACCAACTGTTTACGACGTTATCCTCTCTCCCCAGTACACTGATCATGATAAAATACAGAAGCGTGGTTACAAAGAAAAATCCAGTTATACACGCGAATATTTTGGTTTGTCTGAGTATTTCAGGTCTGGTGTCATCATCTACACGTGCTTGTTTTGTTTGTCTACCGATCTTTATATAAATCCAGATCACTACAACCAGTGTCATTGTCAGAATACACCCAATACACATCTCATAACCTTCAGGTAAGAAAGTGTCCGCATAGACTTCGTCTTTCTCACATAGTGTTACGTTAACTTGTGTTGCCTTATATTCTCTAGCGTACGTTCTTGTCCCCCAGAACAGTGTTACAGGGTAAGCTAACAGAGCAGCTATCAGATACGAGAAACAACAATAAAGTACCGCATTTCTTCTTCCGATTTCATCCGAGAATACAATACGATATCTCTCTATAGATATAAGTAGCAGACAGAACGTCTCTGCTGATACAGTGAATATGTTGAAGAAATCTTTTGTCTTACATATAAGATAATTTGGATACATGTACCAGTAACGATGACCAATCATCTCACCTGGCATCGTTGTTATTGTACAAACAAAATCTATGAAGGACAGGAAGAGAACAAATGTACGATAGTTCGATGCTGGATGATGAAACACAAACATATAAAACACTAACACGTTAGATAGACAGCCAACGACAGCTTCTATACCAACAAATATTGTGACCGGAAGTAACTCTCGAGCGAATTCACTGTTTAGCTCAGAAAGTAATAATTCCTGTCGTGTAGCTTCCATCTTTATGTTGTAGTTGTCCAACATACAAACACACAAAATTCACCATATATAATGAATAAATCAATATCGCCACGTATTTATACCGAGTTAAGACAGACATTGTCACCAAATATGGTAACGCTAAAATCAAGATAGGTTGTTTACATGAGGTCATCCGAAATTTCACAAAAATAGATTTTCATAGTATTATATCTATAATGTGGTAATGATTTAAAACAAACACAAAGCCAGTACTCATTGTTAGCTACACTTTTTTATAAAAAACCTTTCTGATTTCCACCTTCACAGCGTCCTCATTCTTCCAGTTTTCGAAGTCGAACTATAAACTATTTCAAGTGATATTTCTCTTAGGAGATGTATCATACAGTCTGTCTATGTGTTAATATTAATGTGTTTGTACAATATTAATGTGTTTGTACAATGTTAATGTGTTTGTACAATGTCAATGTGTTTGTACAATGCCAATGTGTTGGTACAATGTCAATGTGTTTGTACAATGTTAATGTGTTTGTACAATGTTAATGTGTTTGTACAATGTCAATGTGTTTGTACAATGCCAATGTGTTGGTACAATGTCAATGTGTTTGTACAATGTCAATGTGTTGGTACAATGTTAATGTGTTTGTACAATGTCAATGTGTTTGTACAATGTTAATGTGTTTGTACAATGTTAATGTGTTAGTCCGGTCAGTCTTTAAGTATTTCACATGTACGTGTATAAACTATGAAGACATGAATATAGTTTACAGTTTATTTACAGAAATCGGCAAGTTTTTGCCATTGTACACAAACACACATACATATATAAAAATCAACACAAAGCAGCATGACAGGAAACAGAAACAATATAACTATACATTATTAAGATGTAAATAGGACCATAAAACCATACACATAGATATAACTATAATATAAATTTGACACTTAATTTCACCACATGTATTTATCTTACATTATATACCCTTAAATTAATAGCAATAAGTTAATGTTAACACAAATGTCATACGTAATTTAGTGAATTATCTCGTTATTGAAAAGCTTCCTTTAAGTATAATGATATGTTTAAAAGAGTTCGCTTATTGTTGGAGGACATGATAGAAATATAAATAAATTAGCTATGGATGGCCAGGATGTGTTGCTTATATATTTTCTTCTAATAGAACTATATTTTGTACAGCACATTAAGAAGTGGTACTCAGATTCAATTTGATTAAAGTTGCATAATTTACATATTCTATTTTCTTTAGGGATATTATTTTTACGTCCTAATTCTATTTCCGAAGAGTGCGAATTTAAACGAAATTTAGCAAGTAATTTAACCATTTTAGTATTCGGTAAAATTTCACGAATCCTCTTCTTTGTACATACAAAAATATGACAATTTTGACATACCGTTAATAGTAGTTCCCATCATTGAATATAGTGATCTCTAATTCTGGCTTTCAATACCTGAAAATAGTTTATATCACGACTATAAGATGTTTTTATATATGAACAACCTAAATTGTCAACTAGGGAATTTATACAGCATGCCCAACTATTGGGTGTAAGCAAATAACAATGTTCATCATAAATTTTGTACATGGGAGAGTCAGTTGAAGACATAATTTTAAACCAATATTTTATTGTTCTTTCTTTGGCAAAAAAATATAGGGGAAATCTACCTTGAAACCTAATCTGTTATATATGATATGCTCTCATTATTTTCAGCAACTATTGGAGTAAGTTTACTGTAAACAGAAATATAAAAGACTAGGATTGTATACAAAATGCATACAATGTATATATTAGGAGTCTTTTGAAAACAGAAGTTATTTGACCCAGGATTTCTAGTTAGGGGGCGGAAACTGAATAAGTAGGCTGGGTGTCCAGGATGCTAGGGGCCCCGGTGGGTCCAGGACAAAGCCTTGGCCAGAGGTCAAAAACCTTTACTTGGGCAATTTTAAGGGGGGGGGGGCGGGCGTACGTCGGGTTCGCCCCCTCCCCTGGATCCACCTATGTTACTTGAACAGCATTTCAAATGTATATGATCTTAATAATTTATGAAACTGACTAGTATTGGTCAATGAATAAATTATCAACAATTTACCACCTCAGAATGGAAATGAAACAAGTAAACGACTAGTTGTTAGAATGGAATAACGTGGTTGAAAAGATTTTATAGCTGAGTTCACACAATGTGCTTTGGTAATATGAAGGATTCTAATGTGTGACCAGTTCAATCATATGGATCACTTCTTATTACTAGAAGTTATGAAATACTTATAACCAGGAAATTGTCAATGCACAGAATATTTTTATTCAATGGATTGTACAATAAAAAAACAATACATCTTTTGTTAGTGAAGTCATTTTTTATGATTTCGATTTTATCTGATTATGTTATAAACAATACAGTATACACAGTACATAGATAGGAGTAAGTTACATAGTTTTATCACTAAAACAACACTAGAATAAATAGATAAATATTTACAAATAAAGTTAATGTAATACTATACATAAAATATAAACAAGGATGACACAAAAAATCCTTTATTTCCATTGTGGTCTTTATAATGTATAAAAATAAGTTACGATAAACATTGGACAGATAAACTTACAAAAACACAAAATATCACTGACACAATTTTCACTTAAAACAATAATTACTGAAATAAAATAATTATTCAAGTAGATTGTTGCAGAACATTTGTAAACTTTAAAAACATGATTACGAGTAAGATGTCTCACCCTTTACTTAATTAGTTGAGAGCTAACACTGCTTCTATAATCAAGATTATAAATAAGTCTAATTAGTTTGTTTTGTACAACTTGAACTTTTTTTAATGTTGCTATTGATGCTAAAATACCAAACAGAGCAAGCACAGTCAAATTGGCATTGAATCAAAGACATAAAAGAAACTTTAATCTGACATTTGCCAAATACTAAGAATATAATTGACCATAGACTCAAAACTTAAACATTGGTCGCCCCAAATGTATTCTACTGATTCAGAGTGCTTAATCACGGTACCATTACATGTAATCATTAGATATGACGTTTTAAGTACCATTACATGTAATCATTAGATATGACGTTTTAAGTACCATTACATGTAATCATTAGATATGACGTTTTAAGTACCATTACATGTAATCTTCAGATATGACGTTTTAAGTACCATTACATGTAATCTTCAGATATGACGTTTTAAGTACCATTACATGTAATCTTCAGATGTGACGTTTTAAGTACCATTACATGTAATCTTCAGATGTGACGTTTTAAGTCTAGTTGAAGGACCAAATAGAACAGACTCAGTCTTAACAAGATGAAAAGACAATTTGTTGTCAACCAATCATGAGCCGCGGCCGTAGTCCAGTGGTTAGTGCGCTGGACTTGGAACCGGGAGATCCTGGTTCGAATCCCGGCAGCGACAGGTCATACCCTTCCATGAAAATTTGACAAAAATGTCGATTTTCCTCCACATGCGCAGAAGTTGCCGGCTCCTCGTGGAAGGGTAAGTTAATACTGATTGGTATACTAGCATATATATAATTATATGGAAAACTGGTTCGGTGAAACGGTCGCTGTATATAACTGAATTTTTTTTGTCGAAAAACGGCGTTAAACCCAGTGAAACAAACAAAGCCAACCAATCATTCATTTACTGTCTGTAAATCATTACATAAAATGCGTTCAATTTCAAATTGACGTTTAGACTAAAATAGCAGAATGATTGGCATATAGCTTATTATCAAAATCTCCTGACGTGTCATTAACATATGTAAAGAATCGAAGTGGACCTAAAATAGAGCTTTGAGGAGTCATGTGACCTTAGCAGAGGATGAAAACATGCGTGAAATGTTTGCACAGTGTTAACGATCAGATAAATAATATCGAAACCATGATGAAGCAACTTTACTAAATCTAAGCATTTCCAGTTTAAAAATGAGTATATTATAATCAACAGTATCAAATGACGAAGCAATGTCATACTTGTGTAGTTACCTTTGTTCGTATTGAATTAAACGTAGTCATGTAGTCATAAACATGTATTCGTCGAAAATAACTTCCTAAAATCTGCCTGAAATTTATACAGAAAATTGTTTCCCATTAAATACTGTTCAACCTGATCATATTTATACAACCTGATCATAATTATACAACATGATCATAATTATACAACATGATCATAATAATACAACTAGTTCATAATTATACAACCTGATCATAATTATACAACCTTATCATAATTACACAACCTTATCATAATTATACAACTTGTTCAAACATTTTAGAAAGAGTACTCAAAATTGATACTGGCCTGTAATTCCCAGCATCAGTTTTGTCATTTTTCTTGTACAGAGGAACAGCACGTGTAGATTTAAGATCATCAGGCACACTGTCCTGTATTAACGATAGACTGACGGTATTTGTCAGTGGACCTACAATAACAGACGTTCCATCTTTAACAAAGCGTAATGAAATACTATCTAGACCTGTGGCCTTATAAATACTTATTTTTTAATGCTTTTAAAAGTTGCTCCTGCAACACGAAAAAAAGAATAACTACGAATATTAGGTAAAACACCTATTCTGCCATAAAAATATGTCATATGTACCCGTAGATTTAGAAAACTTGGACAGAACAGTCCTCATATCTTCCAGTTTCGTGACGTAATTACGTTCTCTTTAAGTAAGCAAAATCTTAATCAATAAACGTTAACACGTTTTCGAAGATCGTACAAACAAATGAACGAAATCCTGATAACAAAGGGAAATTATGGACAACTCAAATATTTTTCTGGATTCTTTCCCTTTGTATCGGAATTGTGTATGTCCGCCTGGAAGGAATTGTGTATGTCCGCCTTGAAGGAATTGTGTATGTTCGCCTTGAAGGAATTGTGTATGTTCGCCTCGAATGAATTGTGTATGTCCGCCTTGAAGGAATTGTGTATGTTCGCCTTGAAGGAATTGTGTATGTCCGCCTTGAAGGAATTGTGTATGTTCGCCTGGAAGGAATTGTGTATGTCCGCCTCGAATGAATTGTGTATGTCCACCTGGAAGGAATTGTGTATATGATCGCTGTATGAAATATTCTTGTAGTACAGAACAAACGATACTAGAGAAGAATTAAATACAGATCCTGACAGATGTTGGCAAATTTGATAATTCCGGTGGACAAAGGTTTGTACGTTATTTATTGTATGTTTGTAAATCATTATATGTGTTATTTCAGATTATCTGCTGCACTACAGAGCCAAGATATCTAATATAAAGGGATAAAGTTTCTGCATTGCGAATGGTGTGGTTTATCATAAAAACACAATCTTGATATAACTGTAACATTTAATGAAACTATAAGCGGAGTTTTCCGCTATATTCGTACACAACAGGATGCAAAGACGCACAACGAGCGACATCCTGTATCTTATACATGCTGGTTTATAACCACTTTAGTTTCATGTTAGGATCTGGATGTAAAACAATTCTTATAAGTGAACACGTCTTTAATACATCATTCAGTTCTCTGCCTGGTCAGTAATAATAATAATGTCGTGCAACATATTTAGTGATGGAGAACAGATGTCCACTAATTTGAATGACCTAACAGTACAAATACTCCAGTGAACAAACAGTACAAATAATTAAGTGAACAAACAGTACAAATAATTTAGTGAACAAACATTGCAAATAATTTAGTGAACTAACAGTACAAATAATTTAGTGAACTAACAGTACAAATACTCCAGTGAACAAACGGTACAAATAATTTAGTGAACAAACAGTACAAATAATTAAGTGAACTAACAGTACAAATAATTTAGTGAACAAACATTGCAAATAATTTAGTGAACTAACAGTACAAATAATTTAGTGAACTGACAGTACAAATTATTTAGTGAACAAACAGTACAAATAATTTAGTGAACTGACAGTACAAATTGTTCAGTTAGCTAACAGTCCAAGAGCATTAGCAAACAAATTGTTCAGTTAGCTAACAGTCCAAGTGCATTAGCAAACAAATTGTTCAGTTAGCTAACAGTCCAAGTGCATTAGCAAACAAATTGTTCAGTTAGCTAACAGTCCAAATGCAAACAAAATAGCAAACAAATTGGTGCTGTAGTTGTCCTCTTCGCTTTGTGATGATATGTGACAGATTTCTAAGTTTAATTACAAGGTTTATATCACTTAAGTATACATAAGTAGAAACTTCCTGTCATTGTTCATCATTACACACATTATACAGTTACTGGTCCTGTTTCTATAACTATGGGAGAATTACGTTTGACTTGTCTTGCCTCTGTACTGTGCACACTTCTAGCTTTTGTATTCTGTTCTATTGGTTTATTTATCAAGTTATGGTGGCAAAATGTGGACAACAATGATCAGACATATGGTTTATTTACAGTAGTCAACTGTACCAAGGATTTATGTGTACTAGTTAAAAACGGAGCGTCTAATGAAGGTATTATGTCTGACATCTTATATCTCTCTATAATGTGTCTGACATCTTATATCTCTCTAATGTGTCTTACATCTTATATCTCTCTAATGTGCCTGACATCTTATATCTCTCTAATGTGTCTGACATCTTATATCTCTCTAATGTGCCTGACATCTTATATCTCTCTAATGTGTCTGACATCTTATATCTCTATAATGTGTCTGACATCTTATATCTCTATAATGTGTCCGACATCTTATATCTCTATAAAGTGTCTGTCATCTTATATATGTCTGTATTATGTCTGTCATCTAATATATGTCTGTATTATGTCTGTCATCTAATATATGCCAGTATTATGTCTGTCATATAATATATGTCTGTCATCTTATAACAGTATGAAAAAATTTTGTTATATTAAAGTGTATGTATTTTTAAATAAACTTGTTGGAATAAATTTAAATATTTAATTTTTCCTAAATTTGTACCGTGGTGAAATTTAGTATTTGTAAATGAATTACTATTTATACTAAAATATAAGAATGAATTTAGTAGAATTTCAACCAATGAATCAAAAAGTAAAAATAAACCTGTTTTCTGTTCACACCGTGTTGTGTCTATATTGTAGGTTTTATTGTATTCGTACAAGCAGCTGCCTTGGTCCAGTTTATCATGTTGATTGCTTCGGTTGGATTCCAAGCCCTGGGATTTATTTGTCGGAACATGTGGCTAGTCATTGCTGCTTCCGGTGCGTTGGGATTTTCCTGTGAGTGCAAAATAATTTATGAAGAAAATGTATGCAAGTTCTGTAATAGATACAAGCAGAAAACTGTCCGTTATGTAAAATATGTTTACAAATTATATGTAAACATACAACATACTTTATATGTAAACACACATTATATGTAAACATACAACATACTTTATATGTAAACACACATTATATGTAAACATACAACATACATTATATGTAAACGTATATCATACTTTATATGTAAACATACATTATATGTAAACATACAACATATTTTATGTGTAAACATAAATTATATGTAAACATACACTATATGGAAACATACAACATACTTTGTATGTAAACATGCATTATATGTAATCATACTGTTTATGTAAACACACATTATATGTAAACATAAATATATAATAATATATTTATATGATGTATGGTTCATTATGTACAACGTAAGGTAAACTGTAAACAAAGGCTCTACAGAATTATATTTTGTATCAATGATCAAATTAATAGAAAGAATGTTGTCAAAGCAATAACGATTCTGTTTTTTAAAATCATTCTTCTTATATTTCAGCTCTGGCGTCCGTTCTACAAGTTTGTGTTTTATCACCGATGTATATGAAGCTGACAGAAGCTTATGTGACAACCATAGAACGACCAAATAATTACGTCATATATACAACACTTCCGGTTGGAATGCTGGCGTTATCTGGTTCTCTCTGTATCCCGGCTTTCGTCAGTATTGTGATCTACAGAACACAAGAACGCAAACTGAGATTGGAACAAACTGATAAATAACGTCACGTGACGTGAGAACTCTAACATTGATATAACAATTATATAAAACAGCTAAAATTATAGTGTTATGTTAAAATATGATATAATACTAAACAAATAGACCAATAATCGTTATTAGTGTAAACTTGTGCTCTATGTAAAATCGTTAAATATATGAGTTTGATGAATATGCAATCATTTAATGAATATGCGGTTCATTTGTAAACATGCAGATGACTGATGTATATGAATATTTATTGACGAATATGTAATTAAGGACACATCTATTGACGAATATGTAATTAAGGACAAATCTAGTAGTTTATTCCTATATACAGATTTTCTTACAACCTTCTTAAATAGGTTGCGGTGCTTATTTCATACATACCAGCATTCAGGGGAGACATACCTTTGAAAAATGGATAATTTTACCTATTTCCCTGCAAACCAAGGAAAAATAATAAATACATATCACAAATGTGTATAATTTGTTTTCTTTTGTTGCAACACATCAACATATTATCTCACAAAAAGTATCACACTTCTCACAAAAAATGATCACATTTTTTTTTGCCTCCGGTTAAAATCAATGTTTTATGACCAATAATAATGAAAATTTGATCATAATTGCACATAATAAGAAAAAGTATGGGCAGATTATTTTTATTTTTAGATGTAAATAATTGACATAAAGATCTTTCCTTAAGTAAAAAATAATCATACCTCGCCGTGCAAAGTTTTGGGCAATGTTAAAAAAATCATCATTATGCTTAAATTATAGTTTATGTATACATGTAGTTAAATTATAGTTTATGTGTACATGTAGTTTAATTATAGTTTATGTATACATGTAGTTAAATTATAGTTTATGTGTACATATAGTTTAATTATAGTTTATGTATACATATAGTTTAATTATAGTTTATGTATACATATAGTTTAATTATAGTTTATGTATACATATAGTTTAATTATAGTTTATGTATACACGTAGTTTAATTTGTAACACATTCAGTACACCATCAAACCAGGACAATAATGAACCCGGCTAAGACTGACACCTGTAACAGCAGGGAGAGCCTGTGCATTTACATACTGAATCTTGCTCTGTAACAATTTAACTTTGTAACTCTGGGTTTCTCATCTGTCATTTCAACCCTTTCGACTCATTGAGGATAATTGTCAGCTTCGGATGTAACGAATTAAGATCACTACCTGATATCTTTCTAGCGATACACTTTGAAATGACCTTGAAATGAATATAAATTAACGGCTATGTAACATATATTTAACGTTAAGTAAAATAAATACCAAAATCCCGGTAACAGATGCGCACTAAGACACAAGAAATGTTTTTTACTGATTAATATACGGTCAATTGATGAATATACAGTTCATTTTAAGGTATGCAGTTAACTCATATTATGAAGTTAATTGGTGAATATGGAGTTAATTGGTGATTATGGAATTAATTGGTGATTATGGAGTTAATTGGTGAATATGGAGTTAATTGGTGATTATGAAGTTAATTGGTGAGTATGGAGTTAATTGGTGATTATGAAGTTAATTGGTGAGTATGGAGTTAATTGGTGATTATGGAGTTAATTGGTGATTATGGAGTTAATTGGTGAATATGGAGTTAATTGGTGATTATGGAGTTAATTGGTGATTATGGAGTTAATTGGTAAATAATGAGTTAATTGGTGAATATGTAGTTAATTGGTGATTATGGAGTTAATTGGTGATTATGGAGTTAATTGGTGAATATGGAGTTAATTGGTGATTATGTAGTTAATTGGTGAATATGTAGTTAATTGGTGAATATGGAGTTAATTGGTGAATATGTAGTTAATTGGTGATTATGGAGTTAATTGGTGAATATGGAGTTAATTGGTGAATATGGAGTTAAATGGTGATTATGAAGTTAATTGAAGACTCAGTGTCTCAAGTATTTACACCTGAAACAACATCAGTATCTTGTGATACCCCCATGAGGCATGACAAGAAGCTGTAACAGTGTATACTATGGTACAACTAGCAACTATACATGTTACCCCTTATTACGGTTATATAGTAAGTCTTCCTGTTTATTATTAACTATTAAAACATCTAATAAATTATTTAACTAATTAATTATTTATCACCTTTGTTTATATATACAGGTACAGAGGTAATTGTTACAATCTCCGATATAAATAATTCAACTAGTATATTCTGTTAGCAGTTACTCCGTAAAGTGACCGCACGCGTTAATTAACTTATTGCTTTCGTTGCCTTTTGTTATACATGAAGTTTTTTCTCACACATATTCGTTAAACAACGTGACTTTCAGAGGAATTCTGTGCGTGTGAATTTACTCTGTGGCATAGAGCGTTCTTTAAAATGATAGTATTTTAGTTAATACTTTGTGTCTGATTATAAATTGGAAGGTGGCAACTTGTAAAACACTAAAACTGTAGCGTGTTTTCAGACGAGAAAAGAGCTGACGAAGAACATAATGACAACTAAATTTGTATGTATGTTTTGTTTGCTTTACTGTGGTCTATACGTGTAAATATCCGAGAGATTCCGTGTTTATTTGTGCGCTAATTTAAAGCAATAAGTCGATAAAAAAGCTGTAATAAAAAGATCTTTATTAAAGAAATGATAAATGTCCCTTTACTTTATCAGCTGTTACAATATGGACGGCAGTTCGGCTGTGCAAGAATTCAACCACGAGCATGAAGACCAAAAATGTAATAATTAGCAGCCGAACGACCGATAACATTTAGGAACCTTGTCGTAGTTGTAATTTCGATTATAAGCGCAGTAATAATTCTCCTTAATTTTACCAGAAATAAGTGAGAATAACCCTTTCAACCAACAAATTGTTTATCTCTATTAAATCAAGTAAAAAGCAACATTATCGGCTTTTATACATTTTAAGCTGTGGTGGATTGGGAACAACCAGTTTTATTGTAGACGAATGTTTGGACAAGTTTTCAGTATATTGGTCAAGTTGGTAATGTTGGTAATATTAGTTATATGTTGGTCATGTAGTTGGAACCCGGGCATACATATTTACGACTAACTATAATTCTGAAAGCAAATGTGTAAAACCCGGAACCAGGACATCTACAATTACGACCTTGAGGATTCTAAGTTATACTAAATAATTATTGTATTATATGAACGAATATTAGATACTGTGCACGACACACAATGAGAAACTTAATTCATATCTAAGATCAAATGTAAAAAATGTTTCTCAAGAATGTGTATAACTTTACATTTCGGTCGCCTAAGAATACAGTTTCGTACTTTTTTTATACAAATTACAATACAGAAAAAAGTACGCATTAATCATGTCATGAACTTGTCATTTTCCACGCTAATCCTGGAATGATGAATTTCCACAAAATCATTTATACGTCATGCCAGGAAACTTAGGTCAAAACTGATATTAGCCAGTACGCTAGATGATGATGAAATATTCTGTAAACGATTAACTATTCTAACACTGTAATCTTTGAAACGTGCTGTATAAAGTGTTTGAAATACTATCACTAAACTTGAATAAAGTGCATCTATTGTTTGTATGACAATATCATTTGTACTTTATCATGGTGGATACATAAACGGTACATATACATATATACATGTATCATATTTGTATATATTTCAGCTGTTCATCTTGTTGACACATTGTTTATTTATCTACTCAACAATCGGACAATTTGATCCGTTAGGTAAATATTCAATTATACTTCAATTAACGGGGTCTCACATTGTTACTGTTCACATCCTGTATCGTCCTCTTATAGATCATGATGGTATACTAGATGAATTCTGAATGTTTGGTGGACTAACACAAACTACCCTGAAAAATGAACTGACAAATTATACAAAATTATTCACTCTGTCTCTGCGCGTTCTTTAAAATTTATTGTTGTCTTTTCAATAACCCAGTGTAGTGTAAGTATTAACCAGACACATACATCTAACGAACGTATTTGTCGACTTGTCACATAGAAATATTGAAAGTGGATTCATTCTTTGTCTTGTCAACATAACTAAACTTTGGTCTTAATACTGCACCTTGTGTAATTTAATGGTGTGTTAATTTCTGCTTTTGGTGTCATAGTTCGTACGCTATAGATAATAGAATATTATCCCCCGAATTTGATTTTTATTATTTTTATTATTTGTTTATTGATTTATTTATTGTTTTATTTATTTATCTATTTATTGGTGTTTTATTGATTTATTTATTGGTGTTTTATTTATTTATTTATTGGTGTTTAATTGATTTATTTATTGTTGTTTTATTTATTTATTGATTGATTTATTTATTGATTTATTTATTGGTGTTTTATTGCGCATCGACATCTAAGGCCATGCCAAATCGCGTGTATGTTTAGCGTAACATCGAAGTTAAAAAACCTATCTAGCTATTTGGAAAAAAACAAACATGTACCTCAGTAAAAAAACGCAAATTTCCTGCTTAATTACTACAAAATATTAGCTTCTATCAAAAGCTCAAACAGTCACTCAATGAGAATAAATATATTTCATTTTATAAATCAAAACAAAAGTATAATATTGATCAATTATGACGACTGGAAGGCGTGTTGATACAAAACAAGTCGTTCCAGCATGTAATGGTTCAATAAATGTATTTCAAGAGATCAAATATTCAATATTACAATACGTTTTGACTCAAGTGATCAAAACCTTTCCGTCCGCGGACGCTAAACATAGATACGATTTGGTATGGTCTAAGGTATGGCCTAAGCGTGCATCAAATAATAAGGATAACAATGATAAGTCATATAGAAGATAATGTAAGTTTAAGATGTAAATGTAAAAAAGAGAACGAAGAAGAATGAATTGTTTAAACATTGGACTGTTGCAACAATAAGGGCGCGTAATAGCTTGCGATGTTAAAAGGAGTATATAAAAAGTTATCAGTTTATTGTAAAGTCCGATTTCCTTTAAGTAGTTGATAATTGTTTCAGATTTCCGTTGACAGTCAGTATCGAAATTTGGAACTTAAATAAGCGGTTTATGAATTATGACCGAAGTACACCCGTACATCTACACCCCAGAACTTCAATGTTATCATGCGTCATTCCATTTAGTTTTAACTGCGCTATTAGTACATTGATTTCAGTAAATGTTGAAAGTTGTACAAAGTCATTGCTGGTGATATCTACGTACGAGGCTGCAGACGACGGCTTAATTTATATACAGGGACAAGATGAACAGTGTCAACACGTGACGTCATCAGGGCTAGTCTTATACGAGTTCGATTTCAATAATTGTAACATAAAATGGGTAAGTTTGCATGACGTCATCTAGGACATATGACATCATCACGGTCATGTTTGTATGACGTCATCACGGTCATGTTTGTATGACGTCATCACGGTCAATTTCACGGTACGTAGTGTTGATTCAGTTATTTCAATACACAATAGAAGTATTTATTCTTGTTTTCAGGACCAAAAACAAAATCAATTTAACAGTCTTTTTATAAATTTATACGTTGTATGTCATATTTATTCATATAATGTCAAAGATGTGTCACTTTAATTAGACAGACATTTTGTTATAATATCAACAATATTTCTAAAGTCCTTATATTTCATGGACTTCTAAGAGTTTTAAAATGGATATTTTATTCCTATAATGTAAATTTTGTTATACAACAAAATGATACATCGTCACATGGAAGATGTACTTTACTTAGAAAAGAAACATATAAGGTTCCTTGACCAAAAAAAAACGGGGTAGGTTGGTCGAATTCTTTCCTATTTTATAATTGGAGAAACAAACCTTTGTGAGAATACGTACGGAAACATTAAAATGTTTTGTACTAATAATTTTGACGCCAGTAACTTTAGGGTCAGCGCCAAATAACAGGATCGTTAACCGTAAATACGACTATTTTACTGGTGTAACGTGTTTTAGGTCCTACCGAGCGACCATCGTTTTAAATTTAAAAAAAACGGCCTTTAATATATAGTACTTTTAGAATAGAAATGATTGAATATTGATCAAAATATTATTTAACTTAAAATACATTTCTTGTAGTGTCCATAGCGCATCTTAGTGCACATCCGATGCGGTGAATTTGGCATTTTTTACTTTTGGTTAAATAAAAGTTGCATAACCGTAAATTCATATTCATACAGCAAGGAAAGTTATAAAATTTCCATACCTTAGTTGATTTAGTTCATAAAAAGGTCATTTCAAATTGTATCGCTAGATGTCTGGTAGTGGTCCTAATTTGTCACATCCAAAGCTGACAATTATCCTCAATGAGTTGAAAGGGTTAATTCAGCTTTTAACAAAGTTAAAATGTTACAGAGCAAGATTTAGTATGTATATGTACAGGCTCTCCTTGCTGTTATAGGTGTCAGTCTTAGTCGGGTTCATTATTTTTCTGGTTTGGAGGTGTACTGTATGGAAATGCACAGAACACTTTCTTACTTAACACGCGCCACTTTGCATTTTCTTACCATCATGATTCGGCTCGGCATAATCCAGTTTTACACGTTTGAATTGTCAAGTTTCCAAGGCTGGATTTTTTGGCAACGTATATCCTCCATAGCGATCCGGAGGTTCTAGTCCTTAATTTCAAGTCTAAGTTCAGTAAATGGGAGAGAAACCTCCATCATGGTCTGTACGCTGCAATCAAGAGTATTAAGCTACGCAAACTACAGACGCGCCCTAGAAATTAAAACATAACTTTGAACTTTTACGATTATGGCACTCGGATGTTAACAAGCAAGCTGACTAAAAATTACAAGTTCACGCGCTTTTATAACCAGGGCGCAAGTAAAAAGGAATTTGATTGGCTAATTAAAGGATTGGTATAAAAACTAACGAATTATTGAACTGTTAATGCCATCCCATCAAATAAATATTTTGCAATGAATACAAAGTACTTCATTTTTTTTATTGTCACGAAGCTTGATTTCTATACACTGACTTTAGTAATTTAAATTGTAAGGTGTAAGTATGTAATGGCATACATTTAGCTGCGTATACATATATGTAAATATATGTGACACAAATGTTTTTTTTTCATATTTAGAGGTACATGTAGTACCTACATTTATACCTGTATTTATAGATTACTTGATGAACACTTTTGTTATAATTATCCAACTTTTGTTGCAGGAAATGTTATTAAGAATTGTTGTACAGAAAAATAAAAATTACCAAACGGGAGCGGATAAAGTTCTCCCTATATTCTGCGTGGCTGACCGTAGTGACATCATTGTAGCTACTAGCAACAACGCGTAAGTCTTGTCTTCTTATAATATAGTCACGTGATTACATGTTTGTCATAAGAAAATATGATAACTAAATTATTCAATCAGGTAAAAGTGTCACCATTCTAATTATATATACACCACCTATTTATATAAATGTATACAGTTACAATCAGGTAATTGTCAATATGATTATTATGGTATCGAATCAGTGTACCTATATATAGTAAGTGTAGAAGTTTTTCACATTGACTCAATCCAGGACTTGCGGCATTATATCTCAGTGCTGCCTCAATGCAACCTCTCAAAAGCAACACCCTTTGGGAGACGCAAAATTATGCCGTTCTTGAGATGTTACCGCTCTAGAGAGGTTAAATAAATAGTCAAAACGTACAGTGGTGAAAAAAGCATGCTGTTATAGAGAAGAGGTTGTCGCTCAAGAGAGGGCCGCTCTGGAGAGGTTGCACTGTATTAATCTGAATATTTCACAGTAAATACGTGTACAATGTTAATTCTGATCGTGAACATATAGTTTGACACGTGGTTAGAAACAGTGCATAATACAGTACACAAAACGTTAGATTTCAATATTTACAGGGAGAAATTTGATGATGGGAGTCAGAATTTAACCGTAAAACCATCAGCTTCAATGTCTTTTTATAAAGTTGTGTCTGACACGGAAGTAAGTGGACGGGAAGTGAAACTCTCAGATACTCTCATCATGGCGCTAGAACTCGATAGCAAGTTTATAGGTATACATGAAGTCTTATATTTATACATGAAGCTTTCATTCAGTTTCGCCTTCAACAACAATACAGTATAACCTCGATATTGACACCACCTTCGGGACCCGAAAATCGGTCGTAATGATAAGGTGGTCTTATTATTGGCTTGATTATTAGAGAGCAATTGAAAGCCTGTCTGAAAATGAGTTGTCGTTAAAACTAGGTGGTCGTGATACTGAAGTGGTCGCTCAGTGATGTTTTACTGTATTGCAGCAATGTTGTCCCAACCAATGTTGTTTATTACCTACCAGTACTTACTAGTGTTCATGTGTTGCATACCAATACTAACTAGTGTTCATGTGTTATCTACCAGTACTAACTAGTGTTCATGTGTTATCTACCAGTACTTACTAGTGTTCATGTGTTATCTACCAGTTCTAACTAGTGTACTAACTAGTATCACATGAAACCGTCTTTTTCACACTGAAATCTTGTACAGATCCAGGCGGACATAGCAGTGTGGATGTGGTTTATACAATAATAAAAAGTCAACTATACTATGTGCGTATATGATATGCTGAATCTTTACATATACAGATACACGAAACAGACAAAAATGCCTTTCCTCTTCGCATGGAATTTTTTTAACTTCAATTTTTACGGAAATGTTTATAATTATATCTGCATTGCTGTTTACAGAATTTTTTCTAATTGTTAGTACAACAAAACAGAAAACAACACAATAACTCCCCACATCAGTTTGGTATCAGTTTTTTTACCAAAACCTTTCTTCATAATAAATCGTGTTAAAAAGAAACCACGGAGAGGTTTACAAGCGTTCTGCAGTAAATGATTACAATTCTATTTTTCAGATGATTTCGACATTAAAGCCCGACATTGCGTAGCTTCTGACATTGTCATCATCGAAAACTAGTAAGAGAAAATTATTTATCGTATATTTTATTATACTGCTTAGGTTACTCCGATGATCAAGTATGATCAGATTTTATAAACAAAGGAAGAATTTGATGTTTACTGAATACATGAATAATACAGAATGTCTAGATGTCACTGTGTAGAATAATAAAACTTCAGCATACAAACATACGTTATACATTAATATTAATAATAAAACTTCAGTATACAAACATACGTTTTACATTAATATAAATAATAAAACTTCAGTATACAAACATACGTTTTACATTAATATAAATAATAAAACTTCAGTATACAAACATACGTTTTACATTAATATAAATAATAAAACTTCTATAAACAAACATACGTTTTACATTAATATAAATAATAAAATTTCAGCATACAAACATACGTTTTACATTAATATCAATAATAAAACATCAGCATACAAACATACGTTTTACATTAATATTAATAATAAAACTTCAGTATACAAACATACGTTTTACATTAATATAAATAATAAAACTTCAGCATACAAGCATACGTTTTACATTAATATAAATAATAAAACTTCAGCATGTAGACATACGTTTTACATTAATATAAATAATAAAACTTCAGCATGCAGACATACGTTTTACATTAATATTAATAATAAAACTTCAGCATACAAACATACGTTTTGCATTAATATTGTGAGCCGCGGCCGTGGTCCAGTGGTTAGTGCGCTTGACTTGGGACCGGGAGATCCTGGTTCGAATCCCGGCCGCGGCAGGTCATACCCTTCCATGAAAATTTGACAAAAATGTCCATTTTCCTCCACATGTGGAGAAGTTGCCGGCTCCTTGTGGAAGGGTAAGTTAGTACTGGTTGGTACACAGTCCAGGAAAACTGGTTAGGTGAACCGGTCGCCGCATATAACTGAAAAATTGTTGAAAAACGGCGTTAAACCCAGTGAAACAAACAAACATAAATGATAAAACTTCTATGAACAAACATACATCACTATTGTCGTTTTATCAGATGATGCTCTAATTACATCAGAACCACAAGTTATGTGATCATTTTATCGTGTAATGTCTCATTTGTTTTCAGCTGTGCTACGGATATAGACTTATTTCCAAACTTTCTGAGGTTTAAACGAGGATACTTGATGAGTGAATTTGGTGCGTTCAGAACAACAAGCTACGAGGGTTCTGCCATTGAAATGAACTTTACATGTGTTGTTGAAGTATGTAAAGATACGTGCCAGGAGGTAACTCTTTAATAATACTGTACTGTATAAAACAGCTAAATATCAAGTATTGTATAAACCAGTGAAATATCATGTACTGTATAAACCAGTTAAATATCATGTACTGTATAAACCAATTAAATATCATGTACTGTATAAACCAGTTAAATATCATGCACTTTATAAACCAGTTAAATATCATGCACTTTATAAACCAGTTAAATATCATGTACTGTATAAACCAGTTAAATATCATGCACTTTATAAACCAGTTAAATATCATGTACTGTATAAACCAGTTAAATATCATGCACTTTATAAACCAGTTAAATATCATGTACTGTATAAACCAGTTAAATATCATGTACTGTATAAACCAGTTAAATATCATGCACTTTATAAACCAGTTAAATATCATGTACTGTATAAACCAGTTAAATATCATGCACTTTATAAACCAGTTAAATATCATGTACTGTATAAACCAGTTAAATATCATGTACTGTATATACCAGTTAAATATCATGCACTTTATAAACCAGTTAAATATCATGTACTGTATAAACCAGTTAAATATCATGCACTTTATAAACCAGTTAAATATCATGCACTTTATAAACCAGTTAAATATCATGCACTTTATAAACCAGTTAAATATCATGTACTTTATAAACCAGTTAAATATCATGTACTGTATAAACCAGTTAAATATCATGCACTTTATAAACCAGTTATCATGTACAGCAGGGAGAAGTCATCAATCATTTAATACATAAACAAGTGGACTTATTTTTGTAACCGTTTGTTGTACCACGTTGACATTCATTCTATTTCACACTTTTTGTATATTGGCTCACATAATGTAAAACAATTTATACTGAATATACATCGTATTTATCTTATTGGCTTGTCGTACGTGTTTGCGTTGCTACAGAAACATTCGGATTATTATATTGTAGACTTACTGTGGAGGGGGCGAAACCGGATGGGGACGAAAGAAGAGACATGTAGGGGAGAGAACTCTCGACAAATCCCAGAATGCACCGGGCAGAGCTGATTCCCTTATTTCCAGAGATAGGCGACAAGCGGAAAATTACGACATTGATGTCGGAGCAAACGTGAAAATTGTTGAGAAGTATTCAGATATCAGTGAGTAAAATAATGTTGTAATGAATTCAGGGAATGAAATATTTACAGTGTCTTGAAACTAAAGCATCACTTTTAATAAGACGAGGATGTTAAGAAATTCTTGTTTTTTATTGTTTTGTTTATCTTCCATAGTTTTGCACGTTATGAAGTATAATATGGAACTCCTGTCTTGACGGAGTTAGCGTACAAATAGTGCTGGGTGGAGTTTTATTCATGTTGACCATTTAAAGTTGGGTATGTCACGTGATGGGTGCGGTCCATCCTGCGGGAAATGTCTGTTCTGTGCTCGACTTCATGAAGTTCATGTTAATATAATAAGAATTCAAAGATTGTTGAATGGTTAATGCGCTTTGTACACAGGTAGTTAAAACAGGGAAGTGTATATGCTTTGTACACATGTAGTTAAGACAGGGAAGTGTATATGCTTTGTACACAGGTAGTTAAGACAGGGAAGTGTATATGCTTTGTACACAGGTAGTTAAAACAGGGAAGTGTATATGCTTTGTACACAGGTAGTTAAAACAGGGAAGTGTATATGCTTTGTACACAGGTAGTTAAGACAGGGAAGTGTATATGCTTTGTACACAGGTAGTTAAGACAGGGAAGTGTATATGCTTTGTACACAGGTAGTTAAGACAGGGAAGTGTATGCGCTTTGTACACAGGTAGTTAAAACAGGGAAGTGTATGCGCTTTGTACACAGGTAGTTAAAACAGGGAAGTGTATGCGCTTTGTACACAGGTAGTTAAGACAGGGAAGTGTATATGCTTTGTACACAGGTAGTTAAGACAGGGAAGTGTATGTGCTTTGTACACAGGTAGTTAAGACAGGGAAGTGTATGTGCTTTGTACACAGGTAGTTAAGACAGGGAAGTGTTTGATATTTGTATGTAGGTAGTTAAGTCAATAAGGCGGCCATGATTTCACTTTGGGATTCCGGCTGAGGTCAAATATCCTTTTAAAGTGTTTATTTTTCCGCAATTTCATCTGATTCATTAATAATTATTTCAGAGGTGGTCACAGAGGACTCGGTGTGTATGAAAGGAACTCTGCTTGTGATCCTGCTGGTGTTCCTGACTGTGGCTTTGACCGGTTGTGCCGGGATGTCGTACATATTTTACCGGAAGTGGAAAACTGTGAAAGAACAATTAATCATGGCGAAGTTTAATAGTTCACAAAACAGTTTAAAATTATCAAACCACGTGATCAAAAATAAATGTTAAAGTAGAGAATAAGCAGAATAACTTTATAACGAGTTCTGTCGGTTTATGTTTTATGTTTGTTGTGCTTTTATTGTCAGTCTGATTCTTCTTAACTGTTTCCCGTTTCTTGTGTTATCTATTACTTGTTAGATTTACATGTTCCTTATGAATTCTACCTGTGTCTAGTAAAGTTTACATGGTTCTGTAGCGTCAGTGAGCAGCGTTTGGGATAAACAGGGACATAGCAAAGTTTGAAGCGAGTGATGATAGGAGAACACAGGGAAAGGTGAGAGAGGAAGACTTCTGTGAACGTTCAGTTCTGTATAATATGTTACCTGGCAACTAAAAGCATACATGAAGAATTCTCCATCACCATAGGACGCAATAAATCATTTGACAACAGACCAATAATTTATTAGTTAATTATTTAGTAAATTAACTATATTTATCATTTATTGTTTAAATTCTACTGTGGATTTCAGATTGTGTCTTAACTTATTTATATCAAGTTGTCTACTAAAATATGTAGAACAATTTGTGAGTAATGTACATTATTTGATGTAGAACAATTTGTGAGTAATGTACGTTATCTAATGTAGAACAATTTGTGGGTAATGTACATTATTTGATGTAGAACAATTTGTGAGTAATATACATTATTTACTGTAGAACAATTTGTGAGTAATGTATGTTATGTAATGTAGAACAATTTGTGAGTAATGTACATTATTTGATGTAGAACAATTTGTGAGTAATGTATGTTATCTAATGTAGAACAATTTGTGATTAATGCACATTATCTTATCTTAACGTTGCTGCATATGTGGTGTTGTCGTCGATGGTTGTTGTATAATGGATTCTGTTTCACTTGCTGCTTATGACGAATGTTATATTAATGTTGTTGCTACAGATTTCATTGTATTGTAGGTTGTTTTGTTTGATGGACTGATTGAACACAATAATTTGTATTCTGTCTAAAAGTTTTATTAAAGTAAAATTTAACCACAAGTCCAAAACAAAGCGCAAAATTTAAGTCCAATGTTGAACACAAAGTAAATGTAATGTCACAAAGATAATGTCTAAAAGTTCCCTAGGTATGTCACTAAGATAATTCCTGACATGAGTAATTCTGAAGTGTCACCAAGACAGTAAGTTGCCTTTTCTTGATATTATTAGTTTATTGTCAAGAAAAGAAAAAAATAACATCTAAATAAGAGGCCAAAATTGATTTCTGTTAAACTACAAACAAGATTTCCCCGAACCTTGTGTTAAATTAATTATTCAAAATTTACTTAGGATGATGTTTAAAAACTATATTACATGCAGTATGATTTAAAAAAGTACCGAAAAATACAATAAGTTTGCAGCATAACAAACATATAAAACCTATTTTTCTTGACTGTTTTCTCTACCAGACTACACAGTGTATAAAAATGAAATGGTCGACATACTGGTTGTTCATAAACACATATATTACTGACATATAAATATATAGATTAACCATACAGTGTACAGATAAACTAGACAATGTACATATAAACTAGAGAGTGTGCAGATAAACTAGACAGTGTACATATAAACTACGCAGTGTATATATAAACTACACAGTGTACATATGAACAAGACAGTGTACATATAAACTATACAGTGTACATATAAACTATACAGTGTACATATAAACTACACAGTGTACATATAAACTATACAGTGTACATATAAACTACGCAGTGTACATATAAACTACACAGTGTACATATAAACTACGCAGTGTACATATAAACTACACAGTGTACATATAAACTACACAGTGTACATGTAAACTACACAGTGTACATATAAACTACACAGTGTACATATAAACTACGCAGTGTATATATAAACTACACAGTGTACATATAAACTACGCAGTGTATATATAAACTAGACAGGGTACATATAAACTAGACAGTGTACATATAAACTACACAGTATACATATAAACTACACAGTGTACATATAAACTAGACAGGGTACATAAAACTACGCAGTGTATATATAAACTACACAGTGTACATATAAACTACGCAGTGTATATATAAACTACACAGTGTACATATAAACTACGCAGTGTATATATAAACTACACAGGGTACATATAAACTAGACAGTGTACATATAAACTACACAGTGTACATATAAACTACACAGTGTACATATAAACTACACAGTGTACATATAAACAAGACAGTGTACATATAAACTACACAGTGTACATATAAACTAGACATTGTACAAATAAACTAGACAGTGTACATATAAACTAGACAGTGTACAAATAAACTACACAGTGTACATATAAAGTAGACAATGTACATATAAACTAGACAGTGTACACATGAACTAGACAGTGTACACATAAACTACACAGTGTACATATAAACTAGACAGTGTACATATAAACTAGACAGTGTACACATGAACTAGACAATGTACACATAAACTAAACGTACTGCGGAGACATGTTTATCTGAATAACAATTGCACGGTCATATGAGAGTTTTTTTATTAATAATACAGTAACATATACACACAGTTTATCACTGTTTGCGTTTACGTAAACGACAACAATAAATGAACTAGAAAGCGTTTCCCTTAGAAACAATCTGTTACTAAGACAACCATCTGTTCATCGTGTTATTACGGTATGGATGCATGAATCTATTTACGGAGGCATTAGTCAAGTCCGCATGAAGGTTATGATTTTCCGATGTAGATTAAGTGGACAGATAATAAAACCAGGAATACGGTATTTACATAAAAAGCAAGTATATGCACTTGTATATTATACACTTTGATGAGGATAAGTATAAATCAATTCAATTTACCAGATGTTATGTTCATGTAAACAGAATAAAAATATTGTCAGATCTCTGTTTACTCGGATTTCTATAATCTGCGCCAAGGTTACAAAATTCTTAGCAATGTAATTTCTTTAATAAAAGCACTGTGGGGTCTGATGTGGACATTCCATTCAATGCTCACAAAAATTTGGCAATCTTGCAATTGGTATATGTAATCACTGTACGGTGGTTTTACTAATTTTTGTTGGGATTTAATTTTGTGGATTTCAAAGGTCGGCTGAGCCGCGATATCAAATCTCCACAAATAAATATGCCGTATTGGCTGTAAACCATCTGAAAATTGTTGCAAGTTGCAACTGTTGACACTCATGAGAGTCAATCACTTCTTTGACGAGTTTATTTTATAGAAGAAATTGACAGACAGCAGTAAGGCAAAACGTTTTTTTTTAAAAATCAAAATCAAATCTACGAATGTACGTCCCTATGAAATAGTCAATGTAGCAAAAACACGAAAATCGTGTCCAACAAAAATAAAATGTAATGATACCTCAGTATTCCCATACACAGCCGGAAATACTTGAAGCTGATATATCAATAAAAACACAAGTTACCTCTCTCAGTCTGCCACTGACAGATGCCGATTGATATACCGCGACAAAACTGTATACATGAATAACTGAAAATATTCAACATCACAATATTTATGTGACTCTTGGGGTAGAACCAACCAAACATCGCATGAATGCAAGACGTAGGCAGAGAATTGTTGTCTATCTGAAGTGGTCCGTCTGAAGGCAGAGAATTATAGTCTAGTTGTCCGTCTAAAGACAGAGAATAATAGTCTAGTTGTCCGTCTAAAGACAGAGAATTATAGTCTAGTTGCCCGTCTAAAGACAGAGAATTCTAGTCTAGTTGTCCGTCTGAAGGCAGAGAATAATAGTCTAGTTGTCCGTCTAAAGACAGAGAATAATAGTCTAGTTGTCCGTCTAAAGACAGAGAATAATAGTCTAGTTGTCCGTCTAAAGACAGAGAATAATAGTCTAGTTGTCCGTCTAAAGACAGAGAATAATAGTCTAGTTGTCCGTCTAAAGACAGAGAATAATAGTCTAGTTGTCCGTCTAAAGACAGAGAATAATAGTCTAGTTGTCCGTCTAAAGACAGAGAATAATAGTCTAGTTGTCCGTCTAAAGACAGAGAATAATAGTCTAGTTGTCCGTCTAAAGACAGAGAATAATAGTCTAGTTGTCCGTCTAAAGACAGAGAATAATAGTCTAGTTGTCCGTCTAAAGACAGAGAATAATAGTCTAGTTGTCCGTCTAAAGGCAGAGAATAATAGTCTAGTTGTCCGTCTGAAGGCAGAGAATAATAGTCTAGTTGTCCGTCTAAAGACAGACGATAATAGTCTAGTTGCCCGTCTAAAGACAGAGAATTCTAGTCTAGTGGTCCGTCTAAAGACAGAGAATTCTAGTCTAGTGGTCCGTCTGAAGGCAGAGAATTCTAGTATTGTGGTCTGTCTAAAGGCAGAGAATCAGAGACGTAACCTCTAGATGTGTGGTTGTCGGTATTGAGACAAATAGAAAGGTCTGCTTTTTACAGATGAGTGGCTTTGTGCAGATATACTGTATAATGATGAGTATAATGTGGAGTCGCCGGGGTGAGGATTATTACAACTGATGGGGAGGGGCGGGGATAACGGTGTGTGCGTCAGATTACATGCTGGGTGGTCGGAAAGGGGCCTGGGTAACGGTTTGAACTAGTATATCCCAGAACTATAGAATTTCCTTTCAGTGGTTGGATTGGAGATATTTAGACGATAAGATAATAGAATCTTATAAGGCGTGCCTTGTGACCATTCCTGAAGATGACAGCTTTGGAAATGAATAACTGTGAGTTATCCGTAGCTTGAGTTCTATGTATGTTCTATTCTTGTTTGTTCAATGTCACTTTTTAATGTAATTAATTGTCATATGTAACGTTCATATCAATACTGCATAATTACGGTTTAAACTAAAATCGCGACAATGTTTGACTACATCCAGCAAGAACAACATCTTTCCAGAACAACATCTTTCCAGAACAACATCTTTCCAGAACAACATCTAAGTTCCAGGGTCCAAATATTGTTTCAGCTCGGTGCTTGCAGCGTGTACGCCAAACCTGAACATTTGTGGAACCAGCTTAAGAGCGATATAATATCAGAATACAGGAACCAGCGTGTATAGCATGTAAGTCTAAATTAAAAGAGATATAAAGTCATAATATAGGAACCAGCGTCTATAACATGTAAATCTGAATTGGTTTCCACTGTACCAAGGATGTAGAAATGAGCTGGAAGACGGAAAAATCATTCGGCTATTTGAGCATTCTCGCCGGCTACTTTTCCCAACACGAGACGTTGCCACTTTGCCCTCAGAGAACCCTCAGATCCCTCGTCTACTTTTAGTAGCTTACCGGCTACATGAAACATTTCTACACCTCTGCTGCACATATAAAAAATAATTATATCCATTACTAGTTTGTGTGAAGTTTTATAACTTCAAACGCCACCACAGATGTGTAATGTCAAAACGTGATAATGTTGCTCAAATAACTTGACACATCATTATATTATGTTAGAATTATTGATCTACGCAGTCGTTGTTGTTATAACTACAATGTCTGACCTAATATGTACATGTATCAATATAATCATTACCATGCATGTCTGAAACTAATAATACGTGGCAAGTGACTGTTCACGAGTGTAACCTGTTAGTTAAGTACAAAGACGAAGGCAGGAATGAAATGTATATACATATAGTATCCAGATCTAAAGAAAGCACATCAAACAACATTTTGGTTTTTCAACTTTGTTCGTGGATGTTTTATAGCACGTGCGTATTGTGTATAATGGGCGCTACGCTCTTGAAACAGATCGTCGATATATATGTGTAATCTTAAGCAGAAAATAAAGTTCCCGATGCGGGGCTCGAACCCGCGACCTTCTGCTAGCAAGTCAGCTGCTCTACCAACTGAGCTAATCGGGCTGACGGGTATACAAACTACTATAAACACACATATATACAACACTTACATATGAATAAATTGCTGACATTTAAATATAATATAATATTAAATATATGTACAGCTGTGTGTGCCACTTAAGTATTTGGCACCCGACGATCTATTTCAATGGCGTAGCGACATTGCACACACATATATATTACAGACATTCAAATGAAGTACTGCAGTCATGCTTTCTCCGTAACAATTGAAAACAAAGGGAGATCACTCCCAAATAAATTATGACGAATACGGAAATATATTAACAACAAACTGTATGCATTATCATTTATGTTTTATTTACAATAAACAATTCATTTGAGCATAAATCTGCATATTTATAATGTAAATGGTACATAATGATTAATACATCGTAGTATGTCAGTAGTCGGCAGGATCTCACTGTGAAACTAGGCATTTGAAAAGAGGATAACTCATTTTATGAAAAGAGGATAACTCATTTTATGAAAAGAGGATAACTCATTTTATGAAACACATGTATTCACCGATAAAACTTTATGATGAAATTTGTTGTCAACTAAGACATGTTGGGTAATCATGTTTGTATTCATTTCCTAATACGGATGATATTGAACTCAAGTGTCGGTAATTTACAATGGCCGTGTATTGTTTGTTTTTAGCATTTCGTGACAATCTATCGAAGTCCTCAAAAATAAAGTGTATACTTTTAATGTTAGTTGCTTATTAAAATGAAATTATGATATCATTAATACAGTTTATTAATCCAGCCAAACCTAAGGTGAATCATTTCACCGAAGTCACATCAAAATAGGATAATCATGTTCCTATTATTGAAACAATACATCAAACAAATAAAACTCTATAGTTTCGTAATTTGTTCTCCACATCTTTCGACTCTTAACAGAAATCCTTCAATACGAAAAAATCGGGACCAAAATTTCTTTTCGGATAATATGTCGTCTAAAAATCTGGGTTTTACAGTATAACAAAACCCGTTTTTAACCTGGAACTCGGACATTAATTACTGGTAACAACTCACGTCCAGCGCTGTTAATTATACATACTTCAAGTGACGTGAATACAAAAAAAACATTAAACGCCCTCTGGCTTCGGGGAACATTTATGACTGTCCTTGTAAGGTGATGGATACTTCCGGAGGCCAGAGGGCGTGTTATGATTTCTATATGCACGTAGAAATGATAATTAGCATCGTTGCACATGTACTGTCATTTTTAATGCATTCACAAAGTTTATCCACATTATGAAGTTTAAATTTGAGACATATTGCTTCGTAAACAAATTTTATTTTATTCTGTTGCTAATTTCATGTATTTCCGCTCTGTTTTCACAGACATAATTTCCTTATCCATTCACTTAATTATTTTATTTGGTCAGTTTTGGATAGTTTGTTTGTGTTTGTGAATAGAAGTGTGCACGGACGTTAATGTGAACAAAAACGTTTATCGCAAACAATGGATGTTGTACAGTAAATTGTGTTGCACACATGATACAGCCATTCAATTTGTTCATTAATACAGCGGTTACTAGTATATACGCAAAGTATCCCATTAAAGGATGTAAGAGTTTGGATTACTGATATAAGACACATCCTGTATTCGGACATCTTGTCACGTTAATACGGCTGGTTTCGAGGTAAATACGTTTTCTACACTAATTTATCTTTGTTTTTTTTCATTATTCTTCTTTGAAGCTTTTCTTTACTTTAAAGAATTTTGATTTTGAAAACAACAAACAAAGTTCTATTAATATTACGATGAGTACTTTTGAGAAAAGTCACAACGTCTCCCTAATTCCACAGTGTTGTAAGTCCCTCCTTTGAAATAATAGGTGTTTGGTATGAAATGTTCCGTCTTTTCAAGCACTATCTGCTCCCGTCATGTATTCTTATAAGGTGAGTTTTGCAGGGACAGAATGCTGTAAATCCCTAAAATAAAAGTTTTTATGTCCACATTGTTTTAAAACTTATGAACTTTTAAAGTATTATTACTAACAATTTATACTAGGGAGATATAGATCCAGATATAGCCATCCCGTAGATCTTGATAGGGAGAAATTACAAACTCTTCTAAATCATTCAAGTTCCGTTAAATCTGTTTTTTTGTCATGTGCAACGTATAATTGCACTGTACCTGAGCTCGATTACATGTTGATAGTGTTTCCATGCAAGACTTTTGAAATACCGGAACTTAAAGATCCCGTTACACCTAACCAGTTCTCAGAACGTCCGACCCCGTCCTAAAAATAGCGTAAAACGGGTTGTGATCTGGCTTGAACGCGTAGCTTTAGCCGGACAATGTCAATTGTACGAACATAACATTTAAAATATTAACAGCTTCAAGATTATCCGTGGTTCAATGTATAGAACAGCTTGTGCCCAGTTGATGAATCGGTAATAAAAATGACCTGTATTTATAACATACCTAGTCAGATTGTACTGTAGACGGGATGGACGATGTAAAAACTGCATGAGAACGCAATAAACTTACATAAACGCACTGAGAACCTACTGAGAGCTTTTAGAACTATGTGGAAACGTGTTTCAAACTTGTTCAGAAATTACTACATAATGTATTTTGTTTAAAAGGAATAATGAAAAATGGATCGATAAACGAGCTACGAACGGACCGGGTCAGTGAGTACACGTGCTGCTAATTGACGCCCGATTGCGTAACGTCCTAGCAGGTCCCTAATATATCCTTGTACGAAAAGTATGTTCATCCTGTTTTAAGTACGCTGTAAGAACAGGGTGATCGCCTGTAAATGTTGAGCCGGTTCAATTTCTGAAACACCATTCCCGATCCACCTTATTCGAGTTCATAAAATTCGTAAACAGACCGTAAACCGTTGCTAATACGTCCGCTCCGTTTGCACAATGTAAGAGTCCACTCGGCTTCATTTATTAAGAACGTAGTGAAAAAAAGTTTGATGTAACGGGGGTATAAACAAATAGGGGTAGGCAACTGTTCTCAGGAACCGGTATATACCGGATCCAAATTCTGACTGGCGCCGGAATCGATTAATTTTTGGAACCGGCTCTTTCAATATAAATATAAGTTGATATTTAGTCATAACAATATTATCTAAAATAGCAATTGCTTCTCCATCAAAATCTGAAATAGATAGATAAAAAAGTTCATGTAGTTTTTTTCCTCCCAAGTCTCATTTTTTCTTGAGATGTGTGACATCATCACAAAGCGTCTGTAAACATAAGGAGAAACAAGGCGAAAAAGTCACTTGTATGTCAACATATTTTATACAATTATCATTTTACATTAAACAACACATATTGAAATCGGAATCGGTGAGAATCGGAATCGTGTAATTGGAATCGATTCGGAATCGGAACCAGTACACGTACACGTGGGCGACATAAAACTAAGTTTTAATAGTTTTATAGAAATATCCCGGAGAAAAACTTGTATTTTATTTGATTGTTTAATTATTTTAGATCACTTTGCGTTCAGTCCCAGTTTGCTTTATGCAAAACAGCCGAGTCTTTTTGTTATACATGTAGTAATACTTAAAAACTGATTATTAAGCACAAATCAAGAGCGGATTTTCATGCTCATGATGAAACTCTTTGTAATTTTCAGTTAAATGCTGGAAAAGTCAGTATTGAAAGTTCAGCCTGTTGTTTTATTTTATTTGTTAGCTAAAATCATTCAATTTCTTCTATAAAATTTGTTTCGAATGAAATTGCTGCTGAAGTAAAAAATTGCGAATCAAAAGAGATCAGATCGGTTCTGTACAACTTGTATTATACAACAAATTTCAACCTTGATCATAGAGAAAATTTTGGTTCACACAAAGTTTGGACATAATGGACAGTGCATGAACTTAATAGAATTTGTGAGTCAGTAATTTCCTGATTATTTTTAAATAATATATCAAGACAGTAAACCATGTAATTAATTTGTATCATTTTATCACAATTTTTGTTGCATTTCATTGTACAGTTAGATCCATTTTGCTGTAATTCCAAAATATTCGCAAGTTTTGAGGCTCATAATGTAAGTCAATGCTTTGATTTTCAGCTTCATCATGGAAAACTGTATTTCAAGAATTCAATTTCTAAACTTTGATTAATTAAAAATGTATTTAAGGCTTTATTAAACAATTCACTGTAAAAAAGATGATAGAATTTCGTGCAAAATGACGTCATTCCTATCGCATTTGGTTCAGTGAGTCAAAACTTATGTCTTTTCTAAACTTTGAACTCGATTTCTTTTCAAAATGAACTTAACACCACTGATAACACTACGGAAATATGGTGACAACAAACTACGTGCTGAGTAAGTAAAACTGTGAAATAAAGGATTTACTGTCTACAGGTACACATGTAGTCTGTCAAATTAAGGATTTACTGTCTACAGGTACACATGTAGTCTGTGAAATAAAGGATTTACTGTCTACAGGTACACCAGTATTCTGTGAAATAAATGATTCACTGTCTACAGGTACACCAGTATTCTGTGAAATAAAGGATTTACTGTCTACAGGTACACATGTACTCTGTGAAATAAAGGATTCACTGTCTACAGGTACACTAGTACTCTGTGAAATAAAGGATTCACTGTCTACAGGTACACCTGTAGTCTGTGAAATAAAGGATTTACTGTCTACAGGTACACATGTACTCTGTGAAATAAAGGATTCACAGTCTACAGGTACACTAGTACTCTGTGAAATAAAGGATTCACTGTCTACAGGTACACATGTAGTCTGTGAAATAAAGGATTCACTGTCTACAGGTACACATGTAGTCTGTGAAATAGAGGATTTACTGTCTACAGGTACACCTGTAGTCTGTGAAATAAAGGATTTACTGTCTACAGGTACACATGCAGTCTGTGAAATAAAGGATTTACTGTCTACAGGTACACATGAAGTCTGTGAAATAAAGGATTTACTGTCTACAGGTACACATGCAGTCTGTGAAATAAAGGATTTACTGTCTACAGGTACACATGTAGTCTGTGAAATAAAGGATTTACTGTCTACAGGTACACCAGTATTCTGTGAAATAAATGATTCACTGTCTACAGGTACACCAGTATTCTGTGAAATAAAGGATTTACTGTCTACAGGTACACATGTACTCTGTGAAATAAAGGATTCACTGTCTACAGGTACACTAGTACTCTGTGAAATAAAGGATTCACTGTCTACAGGTACACCTGTAGTCTGTGAAATAAAGGATTTACTGTCTACAGGTACACTAGTACTCTGTGAAATAAAGGATTCACAGTCTACAGGTACACTAGTACTCTGTGAAATAAAGGATTCACTGTCTACAGGTACACATGTAGTCTGTGAAATAAAGGATTCACTGTCTACAGGTACACATGTAGTCTGTGAAATAGAGGATTTACTGTCTACAGGTACACCTGTAGTCTGTGAAATAAAGGATTTACTGTCTACAGGTACACATGCAGTCTGTGAAATAAAGGATTTACTGTCTACAGGTACACATGAAGTCTGTGAAATAAAGGATTTACTGTCTACAGGTACACATGCAGTCTGTGAAATAAAGGATTTACTGTCTACAGGTACACATGTAGTCTGTGAAATAAAGGATTTACTGTCTACAGGTACACCTGTAGTCTGTGAAATAAAGGATTTACTGTCTACAGGTACACATGAAGTCTGTGAAATAAAGGATTTACTGTCTATAGGTACACATGTACTCTGTCAAATAAAGGATTTACTGTCTACAGGTACACATGAAGTCTGTGAAATAAAGGATTTACTGTCTACAGGTACACATGTATTCTGTGAAATAAAGGATTTACTGTCTACAGGTACACATGAAGTCTGTGAAATAAAGGATTTACTGTCTACAGGTACACCTGTAGTCTGTGAAATAAAGGATTTACTGTCTACAGGTACACATGAAGTCTGTGAAATAAAGGATTTACTGTCTACATGTACACCTGTAGTCTGTGAAATAAAGGATTTACTGTCTACAGGTACCCCAGTACTCTGTCAAATAAAGGATTCACTGTCTACATGGACACATATAAGTTTATGTATTAATACAAATGTGCAAAAAATTCTAGCAGTCTAAAACCATAAAGTATACTTTCTTGTGAAAACAAACGTCTCCCTCACAATCACTTATTAAACGTAAGTACACATAAAACTATCCCCTGTCTTATTTTAAGTATGTATGTTGTACGTGTATTTCAACAAGGCTGTTCCTGAATCCTTTCGCAAAAGTCTCAAGTACTGAACGTTTCTTGTAAATAAGGTTCACGTGATTCATAGTAACGGATAATTTATGTTTCAGTTTTACGAGAAGTGTATCTTTAAATTTTAAGATCGCAATAAAATACTAAACAGCTGCTGTGACATCAGTAGATAATGACACTTCAGAAACCATGTAGGGTTAGGTTTATACACGATTTTCATTCATGTAACATCGACATGTGCGCGAGGAAAGTGTAAAATTTTCAGGATTAAGATGGCGATTTTAGGTGGTGATTAAGATGATTTTAAGTTCTTATTGTTTGAAAAAAACAACGCTAAATGGGATCATAGAATATTGATTTCACGGTAAGAAGTTCAATCAAAATGATAACTGCTTATTATTTTGAACGTTTTTAATTCTGAGTCATGTATAATTTTTATTTTGATGAAGTACTCGCATATCCTCTTGTAACGAGTGCTGGATCTGTACAAAACATGATTTCGTTCAAACTGTTTCAACAATGTCGCAAATTGAAATTCAGGATGTCCAATCAATATAACAAAATGAGGGTGGAATCATTGTCAACACCTACAAAATATACTACTCAAAATTTGCTAAGGATCACCTTTTTGACATTGCATATTTCAGTCCTATTATCATCATATTAAAATCGTATTTCCGCTAACGATACAACTGTACGGGGACCTCATATATTTTACAAGGTGGACAAAACCCCCTTCTCATTTTTGCATAGATGAAAAAAAAACCCTTATATAATTTACAAGGTGAACAAAAAACCCTCATATATTTTACAAGGTGAACAAAACCACTCATATATTTTACAGGGCGAACAAAAAGCCTCATATATTTTACAAGGTGGACAAAAATCCCTCATATATTTTACAAGGTGGACAGAAACCCCTCATATATTTTACAAGGTGGACAAAAACCCCTTATATATTTTACAAGGTGAACAAAACCCCCTCATATATTTTACAAGATAGACAAAACTTTGTATGCATACGCCAAAAATATGCAATAGATGATATTCCTAAAATATATTTGAATAAAATGATGGATTCGCTTCTAAAGTATTTTTGTATACCCACCTTTTAACATATAAGAGTGGTTTTGTCCACCTTGTAAAATGCATGAGGGGGTGCCCACCTTGTAAAATGCATGAGGGGTTGTCCACTTGTACAAAAATGAGCAGGGGGAGGTGTATAGAGACATTATATTTTTACTACTGGTAGTATATACGCACTCAAAAATGTTATCCTGTTATAAAAAAGCCCGCTGTGTATAATGAGAGATTCCCCCACTAGGGATCCGATAAGCTTTAATTACACACTGTATTATAAAAAAAATCGATTTTAAAATATCTAAAAAATATATAAAAAGTGAAAAAGGACCGAAACTTCATTAACATAATCTAAAAAGAAAACGTGCATGCAAATCTTAAAACTTTCAAGTGTAATTGGAGAAAATTTGATCTGAGTATTAGAAATGTCTCAACTATACCTTTGTTTCAGTACATCTCAGTTTTTTACTTCTATTTCAATGTAACCTTTAATATAACATATAATAGGTATCAACTTTAACCTAAAAAATTGACCATAAGTTTATCATTTTACCAAAATAAATAAAATGTCCCTTGAAAGAAAAAAAAATCATTGTTGGAGCAAATTTGATATTTCATTTAATAAAAGAATTATGATGGTATAAAGATTTACCTCCTATACCTTCCCATTGTAATTTTATTCATTACTGACGATCGTGGAGGAACCTACAAGTTGGACATGTTTCAGAAGGTTTGGAATTCAGCAGTTACACGATATATTACTCTCATGGTTTTATTTCCGGCGACCAAAATACCTTATACAAGTACATTGTAGTCGGATTTGAAATACTTTCACGCAATTTAAGTCACTAAAAGACAACAGTGTACGAAGTAATTTATTGAGCGTAATGACACTTTGATACAATAAATACACAGATGTAAGTTAATGTACACGATGTTGTTGTTGATAACTAGCAGTTCCCTATGTACCTAACAGATTATATTAGAAAATTGTGCGGCTCATCGTACTTAAATAATTTATGAAAATATTTACTCAACACGTTATGTCTAAGACGATTATATTCATCATGCTGTCTGTTTTATTTTGATAATCTCACTATTGGATGGGGTTTATTGAAGTCAATATTTACACAGTGAATAAATGTATTAAGTGGAATAAATATTCGACTAAACCTGACAATTATTAATAAATGTTCCATTTCATTGTGTTGCATAGTATTTGTATGAACGTGTTTTGTATTCTGGTGTACATTGTTCTGTGTAGTCATAGGTGAAGCTGGATTAACGGAAAATTCAATTAAACTAATTGATATCCATATATATCTATGAGACAACAGATTTATTAAGCACTTCCTACTGGTTGGGTAACAATTTTTTTGTTTCAAATTTGTATCATAAAAATGTACTTAAATCTATCACTGGTTCAATGACATCTGCTACTGCTGCCGCTGCTGCTGCTGAAAGTTTGACATAATTTCTCTATTACAACTTATTGTTACAATTAGTATTCACATCTGTACATGTTCATTAGTTTTTGAATATCACACATTTTACGAGTATTTTTTCTAAAAATAATCGCTTACGGAAAACACCGACCTTACACAACATTTATCATTAGCAAGAATCATCCATGAAAAAAGATCAATTTATTCATCAACTGCATTTCTGTGTGCAAGAAATTGGTGTAAATGATGTACATTATGAAAATAACGTACATTGTGTAAATGATTTAAATGATGTACATTATGAAAATGACGTACATTGTGTAAATGGTTTAAATGATGTACATTATGAAAATGACGTACATTGTGTAAATGGTTTAAATGATGTACATTATGAAAATGACGTACATTGTGTAAATGGATTAAATGATGTACATTATGAAAATGACGTACATTGTGTAAATGGTTTAAATGATGTACATTATGAAAATGACGTACATTGTGTAAATGGTTTAAATGATGTACATTATGAAAATGACGTACATTGTGTAAATGGTTTAAATGATGTACATTATGAAAATGACGTACATTGTGTAAATGGTTTAAATGATGTACATTATGAAAATGACGTACATTGTGTAAATGGTTTAAATGATGTACATTATGAAAATGATGTACATTGTGTAAATGATTTAAATGATGTACATTATGAAAAGGACGTACATTGTGTAAATGATTTAAATGATGTACATTGTGTGAATGATGTACATTGTGTAAATGATTTAAATGATGTACATTATGAAAATGATGTACACTGTGTAAATGACTTAAATGATGTACATTATGTGAATAATAGCAAAGATATATAACACAGAACTAAGTTTATTGTTAGCTAAGATATATCACAGAACTAGTTTATGCTAGCTAAGATATATCATAGAACTAAGTTTATTGTTAGCTGAGATATACCACAGAACTAAGTTTATTGTTAGCTGAGATATATCACAGAACAAAGTTTATTGCTAGCTAATATATATCACAGAACTAAGTTTATTGTTAGCTAAGATATATCACAGAACTAAGTTTATTGTTAGCTGAGATATTTCACAGAGCTAAGTTTATTGTCAGCCAAAATATATCACAGAACTAAGTTTATTTTTAGCTGAGATGTATGACAGAACCAAGTTTATTGTTAGCTAAGACATGTCACAGAACTAAGTTTATTGTTAGCTAAGATATATCACAGAACTGAGTTTATTGTTAGTTAAGATATATAAACATGCTCCTTGATGTGGTATTGATTCTAACAAGATTATAAATAAATGAAACAATTCTCGTATTGATGAACAATATGTATTTTTCTCTGTTTGTCTTTCAGCATTATCGACGTTTATAATTGAAGCGTTCACGCTCCGCAGTTCTCATTGAGCGAAATCACGTAGACACACAACAATGGTCGGGAGGAAATGGAAAAAGTATCTTAGTGAGTCTAACTTTATTTATTACTAAATATAAAAAAGTAATTGTTAACTTTGATATTATACATATTTACAGCGGCACTTTTATAGCGTTCTACTTTATTATTCAAACTTGTTTTATGGTGAGTTTTGTTTGGTAACTATTTTGAGAGATCCTGATAACACTGAGGCTCAATTTCGAACAGTGGACCCGAGTTTAGGCCATGCTTGAATGTGGGTAAACGCAAGAACAAAATGTTAAACGTTTTCTTGTCTCTCGTCCGACAATATTACAAATTATTCGACGTGTTTGAGTCACAGGAACCACGTATAACAAGATAGTTGTATCCGTAAACGCCATCCTCGGTAGGGATTTGTGACCACTGAATACACATTATGTTAAGTTGTTGTAACAGAGGGCACCCTATAAGCCGACATACTGTCAGAAAAAGGCTTAGAGATTGGGGAATTACTGCGACATCATCGCCATATATTATGTTCTGTTGTTGTCCTTATGTTCTACCAACGACAAGGCCCGCTCTTCCAGCAATGACAACAGGCAACCTCACGTTGCGCGGGTCACTGCAATTTTTTTAAAGGCCAGTAACATTAACGTGTAACCTTGACCGGTGTCTTCACAGGACTGCAAACACTTTGAACACGCTTGGGATTTCCATGGATGAAGGTTACGTTAACGTCAATCTTAGCCTGCCAACGTCCAGGGTTCGAGGGTATAAAATTTTAGATAGGTCTCCGAGCTGAAATCTCTTATCTTGTCTTTTAATGTTTCATAGTTAACTGTGATCAGATAATAATGATATTATTTATACATTATTGTGACAGCATAACTGACCTAAATGTGTATCGTTTCAACCATAATATAAGACATATATAACTGTGTTTTTAAGATGTATATAACTATGTATATAAAATATAATTATATAACTGTGTATATAAGATATAATTATATAACTGTGTATATAAGATATATATAATTTTTATATTTCGATATTTCACCAGTAAAATCGCGTGCAACAATTCGTGACCGAATCTTCTTAGATTCATATCCACTGTCTATATCAATGTATGATCAAACATGACAAAATCCCGTTTTCATCTTTTTAATTTGTTTTAATTTCAGTGTAATAAATTCAGTAAAGAAAATCATTCATGTAAGATCCTCTATAAGTCTGAGTGTAGATGTTTATTTCTTTTAGAATCACCGTATAAAGTTCTCCTTTTGTTTTGTGTTGTTGTCAGTGGTAGATACGCAATACTTAATCTTTACGGTAAGTTGGGAACTTTATTTTGACCATCATGTACTTATCTATACGTAATAGTACCGTCTGTCCGTCCGTACATCCGAGCAGGTGGACTTACCAATGTTCGTGCGTACGTACGTACCTTAACCTGGGTTATAAACCACACTCTGATAGCTTATCAATCAATCTTTATTCTATAGTTCTATATTTGTCCATGCACAAACTATTGAATAATTTCTGGTTATAATATACACGTATAATGATTTCACTGTAACTCAATCTGTGAATTTCTATGGATGTATTGATTAATTAATCATTGTATGACTGATCGATTCTCCTGTAAGCGATTATGCGGTCTATAAGTACAATGTAAAACATATTAGAGGAATTGTTCCCGGTTTATTACATTGAAATGTTTATATGATATAGTAAGTCCGGGAACCAGAGATTGATTCCCGGTTTTTATATTAACTGGTTTTATATATATTACACAGAAATTCCAGGAACCAGAGCACCTGATACACGGGGATACTTGACATCACTAAACGTTCCGAAGCCTCCAAAGAACACAAACAGCCCACTTGTATCAGAGGAGAATAAACCGGTAGAATCAAAAGTTATAAAATGTAAGTTTTAATGTGTAACGTATAAAATACGCGACAGTCAATTTATCTTAGTACACGGGGTTCTCTTCTATCTTTCCCGGTTTTCTAGATTGCGAAAAGTGAATAATAGATCTTGAGTTTGGTGCTTTTAAACTCAACATGAACAGAAAAGAGGCTTTTAGGTTAACCGGACTGTTACTTAGGTTAGAGATGATTCAGAAATAGTATACAAGTTTGTACTTTAAATTTTTATACCGTAGGTTTGTTTGTTGGATGTATAAACGGCGACATGTATTTTATTCGTATATTTTCAGTACCAGTAAACAAACATGACTGTGAAAATTGGTTTGCAGACACCATGGAGGAAAATCTTAATGTGATAAAAAATTATCCACGAGGAAATGCTGATGTCTATTTGTCTAACATTAGTGCGGGACATGCCCAGAATAACCAACAGTTGATGACGTCATTTCCGGTGATTGTAACGGCCGCCAATTCTGGATTTTATAAAATTTCACAAGGCTTATTGAAGTCTATTCATAAATTGCTACTTCCTACATACAAAAGTATAAAAATAGTATATTATGATTTGGGTTTAACAGCTTCAGAAAAATCTCAGGTAACTGATTTTTTACGTAGATTTTTATCAAACTAACCATCGTGTCATTCGTGCAAGATTTATCTAATTATCTCCAGTGTTTAATTTAACTTAGATAGCGTAAGTATTTATACGTATATGAGTGTATATCTTACCTGTACATAGCAAAAATAATTACACTCCATGAGACATTAAGTGTATATATATTACCTGTAGATAACATAAATATTTACACTCCATGAGACATTAAGTGTATATATATTACCTGTAGATAACATAAATAATTTCACTCCATGAGACATTAAGTGTAGATATATTTTCACTCCCTGAGACATCACGTTTATATAACTTACCTGCAGATGAAAAACTGTTTACACTCCCTGAAACATCACGTTTATATAACTTACCTGCAGATGAAAAACTGTTTACACTCCCTGAGACATCACGTGTTTACAACTCACATGCAGATCTGTATATTGTATATATTAATAAAATTTAAGTTAACATATTTTCATATTTTCAGTTGAAAAAATACTGTAAATGTGAAGTGCGAGAATTTCCATTTGACAAGTTTCCGAGTCATGTCCGCCAGCTAAAGACTTATGCATGGAAACCACTTATAGTGAAGGTAATATTTTATCTGCAAGATCGAGAATTAACGTAAATAAAAGTGAATTTATGTGATGGTATTTTTATAGAGTGAGGACTGTGTAAATAAGAGTGAATTTATGTGAGGGTATTTTTATAATGTGAGGACTGTGTAAATAAGAGTGAATTTATGTGAGGGTATTTTTATAATGTGAGGACTGTGTAAATAAAAGTGAATTTATGTGAGGGTATTTTTATAATGTGAGGACTGTGTAAATAAAAGTGAATTTATGTGATGGTGTTTTTATAATGTGAGGACTGTGTAAATAAGAGTGAATTTATGTGATGGTATTTTTATAGAATGAGGACTGTGTAAATGAGGGTGATTTTGAGAAAAGGTTGTATGATAGAGAGGGGACAGTATAAATGAGAGCGAATTCATGGAATGGTGGGTACAGTAAAAGATTAATGAACGGTTTAAGGTTTTAATTCTTTGGCAGAAGTAGGTTTAGTTAAAACAGTCGAAATTTATGGTTTTTGTTTTAGAAATACATGTAGCATACAATCATTATACATAAATTATATAAGTTATATAAGCTATTTGTATATTTCAGATGTTACTCATGGAATATAAGTGGGTTTGGTGGATGGATAGTTCAGTACGATTTACAACTAATCAACTTGACCGTGCCCTGGACTACAGCAGAGTTAATTCTCACCTTTTCTTTACGTATGATGTAGTTTTATCTATAGCTGAACAGACAGACATACAGACAATGAAGTATTTAGGAGAGGATACGTGTAAATATCGTTACTACGGAGAGGTCGAGGCTACGTTTTTATTATTTTACTCCGACCATGTGATAGACATTCTTATTGACCAATGGGCGGCATGTGCTCTAAACGAGGCTTGCATGGCGCCCCCTGGTACCCGGAAGAAACTCAGTTGTAGTACTAAAAAAAAGTGGGACGGACGTTGTCATAGATTTGACCAATCAGTGATAGGTATTTTATTGCGAAGATTGTACCATGAACAAAATGATTATCCCATGATTGATAAGCCATTGCACATTCATGTCATAAAACGTGGTGAAAGTGTGTCTTATTTTCCTAACTAACCTTCTCGCTATAGTTTATTACGGAAGATGATTTCAGACTTATTTATTCCTCACAGATAACAAAGTTATACTTAACGTGCATAAAATGCAAATAGGGGAAATGATACGGTTCGTTATTATATGCTGTGTTGATATTAACGTCGTATCTCGTTTTTGGCATCAACAGAACCATGTGATTGTATGAGATATATGTTTATGTTCTAAATCTCAATGAAGAAGATTCAAGTTCTGAATTTGATCAGATAAAACATCTTTAAGATGATATAGTGAGGGTCCATATATTTCAAGGTCAGAAAAGTTCAGAAAAAGGGTTCTTTGAATGCAGTATGGTGAATCTGACTTACAGTCATCTACCGTCGTAAATATTGTGTAAGTAGGGGAATGCACTGTACAATAATAGAAACATGAAACAAGCTACTTCAAATATACGTATGTGAAAACTTTATTCGTTTTTAAACACAGATGTTAAAATGAACGCTGACCGTAAGTAATGTACAGAGAACTTGTAACAAATTGAATCGTTTATAACAAATATACATGATCCTTGTTACATGTTCATTAATGTAGATCTATTTTATGTGTCGTTTATCAACGGCGCTAGAGTATGAAACATGATATCGAGAATAAAGTTTGTAAGTAATTTGTAAGATACTTGTACATATAATATTAGTTATGGTTTGTTTTTCACCCCATATCTTCAAAGTCCATCACTTATAGCCTATCAACCTTTCACGCCTTGTCTCCCGTCACTCTCAGAAGTATCGTAATGTCTCTCTGAGTACAGCAGGATTACCTCCAGTGAACCGCCGGTAACTTGGACCAGCCACAATAATGTACCAGTCTGCTCGGTACCAGGTTGGTACCTGGGAGTGTTACCATTTGGTGGTTTATAATGTACCAGTCTGCTCGGTACCAGGTTGGTACCTGGGAGTGTTACCATTTGCTGGTTTATAATGTACCAGTCTGCTCGGTACCAAGTTTGGTACCTGGGAGTGTTACCATTTGGTGGTTTATAATGTACCAGTCCGCTCGGTACCAGGTTGGTACCTGGGAGTGTTACCATTTGCTGGTTTATAAAAGATCCCCTCGTCAGCGAGTTATCTATTAATTATCGCCGGAAGTAAATTCTTCTGATATGCCTCCGGTCTCAGATTTACCACAAGTGGTTTAAGATCACCCCCTCCCCCGGCACCCTTTCTGCTATCTCACGATATTGCTCCATTTTTCAGCCTTTTCAAACATCGTAAATTTTTGGAGATATCGGTAGAAATGTTATCAAGACATTATCAACAAAAAAACAACAACAACAAGGAATGTACTGTGTGATCATTATCATCAGCTGTTACTTGCTACAATGTACTGATCGAATGATAAAATGTCAATATGGAAAATATGTTACATACTGTATTGTATTCTTGTATTCACAATTTCATGCGTTGTAAAAAAATGCCAAACAGGATTTAAAGATTGTACATATAGTAACATTAAAAGCATAAATTGTTTATTGCTTATTTCATGCAATTTAATCATGCATGAAATGTCCGTATATGCTCAGTGGGCACATTTATGAAATCTAGATATTCTGCATGTTACATAGTGTATATGTACTGATGTTTTATATCATAAAGTGTTCATAAATACTAACAATTTACAAACTACAAGTATTACAACATTCATAATATATAAAATATCAGTATATATATTATATAAAATATCAGTATATATAATATATAAAATATCAGCATATATAATATAAATAATATCAGTATATATAATATGTAAATATCAGTATATACAACATATAAAATATCAGTATATATAATATATAAAATATCAGCATGGATAATATATAAAATATCAGTATATATAATATGTAAAATATCAGTATATATAATATGTAAAATATCAGTATATATAATATATAAAATATCAATATATATAATATGTAAAATATCAATATATATAATATGTAAAATATCAGTATATATTATATGTAAAATATCAGTATATATTATCTGTAAAATATCAGTATATATTATATGTAAAATATCAGTATATATAATATGTAAAATATCAGTATATATGATATGTAAAATATCAGTATATATAATATGTAAAATATCAGTATATATAATATATAAAATATCAGTATATATAATATGTAAAATATCAATATATATAATATGTAAAATATCAGTATATATAATATGTAAAATATCAGTATATATAATATATAAAATATCAATATATATAATATGTAAAATATCAGTATATATTATATGTAAAATATCAGTATATATTATATGTAAAATATCAGTATATATTATATGTAAAATATCAGTATATATTATATGTAAAATATCAATATATATAATATGTAAAATATCAGTATATATAATATGTAAAATATCAGTATATATTATATATAAAATATCAGCATATATAATATGTAAAATATCAGTATCCTGTCATTTTCTCTTATGCTGGAGTAAAAATTAAGACTATTGACTCTCTTATGGAGCATGGGACAGGCATATGTTAATACATATAATATTATACTGGAACATGAGTGCCAAATTTGATAGTTAACGGTTACTAAATGCAGAGTGAACGACAGTCCTCAGAAAATATACACATGTCTACCTCTCAATCTGTCACACTTGAAAATTCGAACCTCAGCCATGTTGCCACAATAATGGGTACACTTTTCTTTATTAAGATACCGTGATGTGCCTGTCAGCTGATATACGTGTACAGGACACGTGATGTGCCTGTCAGGTGATATACGTGTACAGGACACGTGATGTGCCTGTCAGATGATATACGTGTATAGGACACGTGATGTGCCTGTCAGATGATATTCCTGTACAGGACACGTGATGTACCTGTCAGATGATATACCTGTATAGGACACGTGATGTTCCTGTCAGATGATATACGTGTACAGGACACGTGATGTACCTGTCAGATGATATACGTGTACAGGACTCGTGATGTACCTGTCAGGTGATATACCTGTATAGGACACGTGATGTACCTGTCAGATGATATTCCTGTATAGGACACGTGATGTACCTGTCAGGTGATATACCTGTATAGGACACGTGATGTACCTGTCAGATGATATACGTGTACAGGACACGTGATGTACCTGTCAGATGATATACGTGTATAGGACACGTGATGTACCTGTCAGATGATATACGTGTATAGGACATGTGATGTACCTGTCAGGTGATATACATGTATAGGACACGTGATGTTCCTGTCAGATGATATACATGTATAGGACACGTGATGCGCTGAAGGGCTTATTCAGGCGGCAAATCAACGCACGATATCATAGTCAATGAACAAAATGTACTTTTATTGTTGCTTCAACTGTTTATATAAAACTGACCAAAGTTTTTAAATAACCAGTCTATGTGATAACATTAGACTAAGCATATTTATTGTTGTATATTTTATTATAATTCACTCATAATAATAGAGGCTCCCTGTGTTCAGATAGCCCGGTGTTGATCTGATGTACACATAGGTCTTTCAGCAGCATAGTGTGAACATACGTTTTTTAAGAAAAACATTGTCCAGTACTTTTTTCATTTTTTTACATTCATCCCATGGCAGAATCAAACTTAAAGTAAACACAGAATTCACGCTTACAACATAGTGGTCAAAACATAACTGAATAAAAAATATTTAGTAAAATGATTGCGTAATTTACGGTAAGAAAAGGACTGTCACTATTATCGAGTCAATATACTGAAACTAATATAGTACAAAAATGTTCGTGGATGGGCCACTTTATACTGATTGTTCAGTTGACAGTTTATCCTAAATAATCGGGACGTTTTATCTTACTCTTCACTTATAATTCATTGTAAGCAGCAGGTGCACGTGAAACTTAAAAAATGAAGTTTTTGAACAGCTCTGCTGGGGTTATAGTTGTATGAGAGTACAAAGGGAAAAGTTTAAAGTTGAGAAATTCTTCAATGTGAGTACAAAGGGAAAAGTTTAAAGTTGAGACATTCTTCATTGTGAGTACAAAGGGAAAAGTTTAAAGTTGAGAAATTCTTCAATGATGAAGTGTTTCTTATCACATGTTGGGTTGTTTGTGTGTGTAAAGATAAGGTTACCGTGTCGTACATGACTCAAACATCTCCAGATCTAATCTTAACATAATCTAGACTAGAAGCGATGCAGGTTATGAAAATATTCTTCATATTTATATCCGTGGAAGGTAAATAAAGTTTTTACAAACACAATGTACATGTTAAACTTCATCTGTTGATATATGTTGTTCTTATGTTAAACCCAAAACAAACTGAAATACCTTTATCTATGTACATTGTACATTATGTTGTTAATATAAATTTTCTTCATGTTGTTTATACAGTTATCGGTGTATATTGTGAGGATACGAGAGCAGCCTGTGTTATACAATGTGAACCTACAACGGGAGAGTTTGGAGATCTAGGATTAGCTGAATGTCCGCCTGATCATGAATGTAGGAACACTGGGTGCGGAACAATGTGCTTCCATAAATCACAGATAGTCCGTTCTTTTGGTAAATGGTTTAAACATATACAGTCCTTATGGTAAATGGTTTGGAGATCTAGGATTAGCTGAATGTCCGCCTGATCATGAATGTAGGAACACAGGGTGCGGAACGATGTGCTTCCATAAATCACAGATAGTCCGTTCTCTTGGTAAATGGTTTAAACATATACAGTCCTTATGGTAAATGGTTTAAAACATATACAGTCTTTATGGTAAATGGTATAAAACACAGTCATATAGTCCGTTCACGTGGTATAAGGTTTAAAATACAGTCATACAGTCCGTTCTCATGGTGTATGGTTTAAAACACAGTCATACAGTCCGTTCTCATGGTGTATGGTTTAAAACACAGTCATACAGTCCGCTCTCATGGTGTATGATTTAAAACACAGTCATACAGTCCGCTCTCATGGTGTATGATTTAAAACACAATCATACAGTCCGCTCTCATGGTGTATGATTTAAAACACAGTCATACAGTCCGCTCTCATGGTGTATGATTTAAAACAAAGTCATACAGTCCGCTCTCATGGTTTATGATTTAAAACAGTCATGCAGTTCGTTCACGTGGTATATGGTTTAAATACGCGTCCAGTCCGTTCTCTAAACTGGTTCTAGTTGACTCTGTCCGTACAGGAGCATAGGTACGGTTTACGGTTAAAATCCATTATACCCGCACCCTCGCACGTAATAATTATTATAATACTGTATACTAGTATTTTTTATTTATGTATTTTTTCATTTATTTTGAATTGAATAATTTTGCTTAAATTTATATTCTATTTTAAGTTGCTGCATCACGTAACGTTGTAAGCCGTAAAACACCATCACTCAGTGAACACCACAAGGAGTTAAAAACATTCTTATTTGTAAAACTGTATAACTAAAATGATTGGGTTTTTTAAAAGTGCAATGTTCATCATAAAATCACCATACACGCTCAGTTAGATTCTATAGTATGCTACAGGTATTAAACTTAATTAATGCATCTTACAAACATTAAATGCAATAATTGGTATGTAATTCATAGTTTCTCAATACAAATCAAACATGTCACCAATCAACTAGATTATAAAGAGTTGTAATACAATATCATGTAACAAAGCTGTCCGACTTTCTTAGCCCTTATAATGAAGATTTATTTTATGGATCATGTCACAGACGGGGGCAATCTATTTTTGCCCATATACGACTGATACTTTGCTAAGATCCTATTTCAGTTCTGTATTAGCGTAAACAAAAAAAATCAAGCAACAAAAAGTAACTTAAACACACTGGATATATTGGTTTAAGATAAGAAAAAAATCAAGCAACAAAAAGTAACTTAAACACACTGGATATATTGGTTTAAGATAAGAAAAAAATCAAGCAACAAAAAGTAACTTAAACACACTGGATATATTGGTTTAAGATAAGAAAAAAATCAAGCAACAAAAAGTAACTTAAACACACTGGATATAGTGGTTTAAGATAAGAAAAAAATCAAGCAACAAAAAGTAACTTAAACACACTGGATATATTGGTTTAAGATAAGAAAAAAATCAAGCAACAAAAAGTAACTTCAACACACTGGATATATTGGTTTAAGATAAGAAAAAAATCAAGCAACAAAAAGTAACTTAAACACACTGGATATATTGGTTTAAGATAAGAAAAAAATCAAGCAACAAAAAGTAACTTAAACACACTGGATATAGTGGTTTAAGATAAGAAAAAAATCAAGCAACAAAAAGTAACTTAAACACACTGGATATATTGGTTTAAGATAAGAAAAAAATCAAGCAACAAAAAGTAACTTAAACACACTGGATATATTGGTTTAAGATAAGAAAAAAATCAAGCAACAAAAAGTAACTTAAACACACTGGATATATTGGTTTAAGATAAGAAAAAAAGAAGAAATAGACAAACATTTTATAGAAATTATTCAAATTAATACCAGCTAGATTAATCAATGTCAGGTATACATATAATTCAAATTAACGTGATTGTAAGTTTGTGCAATATTTCAGACACACGAGGATCTTGTATAATGGTGTGTGGTGAAGCCTTAAACAAAACATGCAGTCTGGATGGATATGATTGTATACATAATGGATGTGGTAGAGAATGTAAACTACGTGAAGATTATCTCCAACCTCAACGTAAATATTGAACTACACTTGTATGAATACTAAGTTTATATGATATATAAACCTTACTACAACAAAACAGTCTTTTCTCCAGGTAACACAATAAAAACTTCCAGACATTGATATTTTATGTTTAATTTACGCGACAATCGCCTTTGAACACAGTTAAACAATAGAGACTGGAAATAAGCCACATTCTGAACACGAAACGGTCAATAAAAAACCACTCTGTAATATGTACAGTGACTGCACAGTAAGACAAAGTTAAATCAATGTGCAGTATGTAGTAACATACGGTTATATGACTGTATATTATATAGTATCATACAGTTATATGACTGTGTATTATATAGTATCATACGTTTATATGACTGTATATTATGTAGTATCATATGTTTATATGACTGTATATTATATAGTATCATACAGTTATATGACTGTATATTATATAGTATCATATGTTTATATGACTGTATATTATATAGTATCATACAGTTATATGACTGTGTATTATATAGTATCATATGTTTATATGACTGTATATTATATAGTATCATACAGTTATATGACTGTATATTATGTAGTATCATATGTTTATATGACTGTATATGATATAGTATCATACAGTTATATGACTGTATATTATGTAGTATCATATGTTTATATGACTGTATATTATATAGTATCATACGTTTATATGACTGTATATTATATAGTATCATACAGTTATATGACTGTGTATTATATAGTATCATACGTTTATATGACTGTATATTATATGGTATGATATGTTTATATGACTGTATATTATATAGTATCATACAGTTATATGACTGTATATTATGTAGTATCATACAGTTATATGACTGTATATTATACAGTATCATACGTTTATATGACTGTATATTATATAGTTTCATACAGTAATATGACTGTATATTATATAGTATCATGCGTTTATATGACTGTATATTATATAGTATCATACAGTTATATGACTGTATATTATATAGTATCATACAGTTATATGACTTCATATTATATAGTATCATACGTTTATATGACTGTATATTATACAGTATCATACAATTATATGACTGCATATGATTGTGTCACAAAGTATCGTTCACATTGTAATGGTTTTACATGGTTTATGTTGATATCTTAAGAGTTTGTAATACAAATAATAATTATCATAAAACTGTTGTTTTTTATGATTTTATATTTTCAGACTGTGCACCATTCAGCTGTGATCTACAATGTATCACTGGTTACTATAGAGATGACAAAGGTTGTGATCACTGTCAGTGTGCATACACAATAATATAAACATCACAAGGTACTTGTGAACATGTCGCATGTTTATATTGGTTTGGAGATAATACGTAAGTGAAAAAAGTGCAGCGGCTTATTCTACAACATTTCCCTTATCATAACATAAAGTCACTCAAGTATTACTGATAACAAAATCCTTGTAAATAGAACAAGAGTATCATTCACGTGTCAACATATGATTTCACCGGACACTCAATTCATGGTGATAAATAATCATCAATATGGTGTTTTAAATACTCAAAATGTCAGACAGTTCAGATAGAATCCAGCATAGAAGTAATTCTGAATGGTGCAACATACAACAAGGGGAGAGTACTTCAGTACCGTTAGCTGAGAATCATTTCACATTATCTACCATTACTTTACATCATACAGAATGCATTTATAGAGAGAAGATTATATCTGTCTTATACAATCCTCAGTGGTCAGGTGAACTATCTTAATGCTGGTAGTCTGAACATTCGGTGCAGAGATAGAACAATGATCATCACATTTTTGATAAAACCTGACACTTCACAATACAACATGACACGAGACAGTATTTGTGCTCAATGAATGGTTTATAATTACAGTCATTTTTGCTGGATTGCTATATTTGTAATGATCTGTAAAGTAGATTAATTTAAATAATGTTACCTAAGTTTGTTCTATAAGAAGTGGTCTAAAAAACGAAGCTACATCAAACTGTGACCATACATATTTAATACAGCACTTACACATTCTGGCATCACAATGATAGAAAAAAAATAAGAACTGTACATAAACTTGTCTCATACTCTGTGAGTGGTATTACATACTGTGACATGATTCACAAATGGACCGACAGTATTCACATAACGACATTACCAGCTGGTTACAAATTATTAACATAACTGTGTTATAAATAGAGTCAGTCACACATCATAAGAGAAAGTTTGATGTAAGTTTTATAAATGAAACTGATGACAGAACTTGCATAAAAATATTGTCTCAACCAAACTATCAGTCAATATATTACCATGGTAACACATAACCAAACTATCTGTCTATCAGTACATCACCATGGTAACAGATAACCAAAATATCAGTCAATCAATATATCACCATGATAACACCTAACCAAACTATCAGTCTATCAGTACATCACCATGGTAAATGAAGCTAGTAAGATTTTGGAGCTGATGAAAAGATGTTTGAGGAGATTTCTGCAACTTTATTCATAACCTCTGAAATAGAAAACAATACAAAATAAATAAACAAAAGTTTTACTAGATGTAAACAATACAAGATAAATAAACAACAGTTTTACTAAATGTAAACAATACAAGATAAATAAACAAAAGTTTTACTAGATGTAAACAATACAAGATAAATAAACAAAAGTTTTATTAATGTAAACAATACAAGATAAATAAACAACAGTTTTACTAAATGTAAACAATACACAATAAATAAACAACAGTTTTACTAAATGTAAACAATACACAATAAATAAACAACAGTTTTACTAAATGTAAACAATACATAATAAATACACAACAGTTTTATTAGACGTAAACAATACACAATAAATACACAACAGTTTTACTAAATGTAAACAAGATGTATCACAAAGAGTATAGATTAACACACCAAAATATGTCACCAATTATAGAGGTACATGTAGCAATGTAAGTACAATTGTGCATTTGTCATATTAAGAATGCATCAAGGTTCATATGCATCCAAATTAAGTACTAAATAAAAATAAAATAAATAAGTACTAAATTTTAAACATTTTAATGTCATTTGTGTAACAGTAAAAGGCTATTACAATAGTAAACTGACTTACATAGAATATTGTCTGTATGAGATATACAACAGACAAATTATGTATGACCAAATCTGACTATATTTATCATATTAGCTATACAACAGAAAAATTATGTATGATTAAATCTGACTATATTTATCATATTAGCTATACAACAGAAAAATTATGTATGACTAAATCTGACTTACTTTATCATATTTGCAATTTCCCAGTTAGGTTTTGATACAAGAGGAGATCTGATTTCTACTCCATCCTTTGTAACAATTGCAAGTTCATACTGAAACAATGAATTATTTATTTTAATATAATAATGTCCTGTACATCAATATTTTTGTCACTTGATTACAGTCATGGTATATACATATATTGATCCCAGTGTATTTTTTTCATCCTTAGGGGAAAAGTGACAGGGCCCTTAGAAAGGGGAAAATAGGACCTTGAGAGAAAACTGGGGAAAAATAACATGACAACACAAGCATACTCTCCCAACATTTAATTACCAATAGGTTACAAGCCCAATGGTTACAGAAAAACAGCTATTCAACGAGACAATTTTACAATTTTTTACCAAAAAATGTCTCCAAGAAAAAATGAAATTCAACTGAAAATGAATTATTTATGATACTAAGGGGGGAAATATACATTCTGGACTGGGGAAATCAGCCTCCCCAAAACCCACAGGATCCATATAATGCTTCTGACATCAAAAGTGGAAAATATTACAAGAATTTACACAGAACATTCCTCAAGCTGGAGTTTTAACCACTTATCATGTCAAATTAGAAAATGTGAAAATCATAGAAAAACCTCTGCCATATATTTGTTTATTTTCGGAACTTCCTTACCTTATTCAGAGATCTGGCATCTCTATAATACAACACTTTCATACATTTGTCGATTGTCTCAACAGCTTCATTCAAATTCATGGTGCGTTTTTTATCAAGAGCTTCTCGTAATAATGGCTGAAAATAACAACAATATACATCAAACTTTGGGTGAACATAAAATATAACAATACATAACATACTGGACTTACTCATTGATCATTGCACAAATGACTGTTGATAAGTCACTGAGCTCATTTCTAATGACCAGTATAACACAATCACACACATGTATAGTAAGATCAATATTATAGTCATCCCAACTTGTTCACAATAATCATTTTTAGGTTTTAGAAAATTAAATACACGTGGTAAATTTAATGTGTTCAGGTGAAGTAAATATCTTGAGACATGTTGTCATTATCTTCAATAAGATTGTCGTAATCTGCTTGTTTTGAACAATATTAGTAACAAAGTGGATGTAAAATGTTTTTACTGCAAGATTTTACTTTATTCAAATATTTACAGTGAAGCACTTCTATAAGATTCCAAATTTGCTTTGAGATTCTATAATTTGTCTAAAATCATGATACTGACAAATATATATATATACATACACGTATATATGATTATTTGAAGGTGAAACAAACAAGGATCTATCATAAATCAAGTAATAAATGATTTGATACAATAATTATCCTAAAAGCTAACCACAGTGTCTGAACAAAGCTTACCTGTGCAATATATGCACCATAACCACTGGACACAGTAGGTGCCTGATAAGCTACACCAATCTTATCTATATAACCCAGAAATCTGAAAACATAATCCTATCATTACTACATGTTCAATGTACTCTTAAAACATTATCCCAAATCTCTGTAAAGTATGTTCAACATTACTAGTCATGTACTCCAAACCATTATGTAGGAACAGTCTTCAGCTTACTCAATGGAATTATTGTTGGTTGTTCCATCCAAAAATGTAAATATTCTAACAAGTATTACGTACAAATGATGCTTTATTACACAGGTTACAGTGATATAACCGTGCAAACTCTCCTAGAGTTAATGACAGTTTATAAACCAATGAGGAAACTGCAGGGAAAATTTCACAAAAAGTCACAAATTTCTTTAGCTTCAAATCAGCCCCTTTAAGTAAATAGCCTTAAGAAATGTGCATACATTCTGTTACTTGACTGTAACAATAAACACTCAGATAACTGTTTGTAAAAAATAATGATTCATTAACTACTTACGGAGCATTATTTTCCCACCCAGCAACAACATACGTGTTCCATAATGGATTAATATTAGACCTCCTGTTGTACATAACACGAGTCAACCAGGAAAATAAACTGCTGGGAGTATAACCAAAGCCATCATTCAAACATTCCTCTTCAATGCTGAAGTTAGAAAGTCATTTTTGCATCATGCATGAACATCATGATAAATTAACTAAATACTGGATTATGAAAAACACAAGTTAATATCATTAGCTAAGAATTTCAGTTATCAAGTGTATGACATCCTTCATGCACTATTAATTTATTCAAGGGTCATAGACTGCTTTCAGGACAAAGAAATAATTGAAATTTCCCATGTTCCAAAGTAAACATTGATTTACATCTGGACACTTAGAAACCTCGCTTTTCATTAAAAGCTGAACAAATAATATTTCTTACTGCAAACAAGTGCATAAAATTGACGATCAATGAGTGACATGACTATGAAAAGAAAGAACATATTTCATCAAACATACTTGACAAATGAAACAAATCTAAAATATTCACAAACAGCTTCAGACACAGCAGGAATCTTATAATGAAGAGCTGCTAAACAGAATCAAAATACTTACACTCTTTGTTCAATAATTTCACTAAGAAACTGATAGTCAGCATAATCTCCACTAGCACCAACAACAACTTGGTCATTAACCTAAATATAGAGTTACAATATTCATCATTTCATATTTGATTCAGTTATCTCTCTGATTATATATATGTACAGTAAAGCATCATTATTTTGAGGAGTTATTGGAACAAACTAAATGCTTGAGATAACCTGGGTGCTTGTAAAGATGAGGTTTTTCATTGGTTAAAAGTTTTGTGTCTGAACTTATGTATTTATATAAAATTACAAAAAACTTCTGTAAAATGTGGTCTATGTTTACTGATTGTTTATATATATTGAATAAAGTCTTATATTCATGAATATATTAAAGTTAAGTCATGGGGCCATCATTTGTGTGCTCAAGACATCTAGATAGCAATGCTCATTATGTACATGGAAAATTATATACAACTAAGGACAGAAATTGACGGGACTTTAAAACACATGAGGATAAATTGGGTACTCATAATATTGTTGCTATTAATAATGAAGTTTTACTGAAATGTCCAACATCATGCAATTTTCAATCTAGATTGAACTTCAAGGGGGCTTTCCTTGCCCACAAGCTTTTCAACAGGGGGGCATCAGAAAGAAAATTGGCGAAGACACTCAAAAATAAATTTTAGAAGTACAATATCAGGGTTTTTTGGGGGCGTTTTGATGACCGATAATCGGTCCCATTCCCAATGGCAGAAAGTATGTTTTATTCCCAATTGTATGGCAAAAATTTCCCAATTCAAATTAGAAGAAAAAAAATGAAAAAATTTAATTAACAGCAGTTCAAATGTTTATTAAATTTCTAAATCATTCAAATAACAAACATCAATAAATACCCAAAAACAAAATATAATATTTGTTATTTTTAGTTTTATTTGATAATTTTTAGTTATTTCATACAGAGATATTTTTCCCAATTTTGTCCAAAATGTTGCGAAAATTCTCAATTTTAGGGGTCAGGTCATACAGTCTATACGAAAGGATTCAAAATCTATTGGTCAGCTGTCTTTGTCTGCCCAGCTGACCGATAGATTTTGAATCCCTTCGTATGGACTTTAAGAGGATTGCTTACTTTGAGAACTCTTGATAAATCTCTAAACCTCGCCATTGAACCATAAGAACCTAACTTATCAGCAGCTATGACAACACCATCATCAAATCTAATTCCTAACACGGATGTACCAGTCACTGACGGATATCTGAAATATAAACACATTCTTACAAAATTATAATAAGGAAACATTAATTTTATAAATTTATAAAATAACCATTAATGTTGAACAATTTGAATAATATAGACTTAAGCTAACGGTCGAATAAACAGTTCCAATATCTTAACACATTATATTGGTATCATTACCCCACCCACCCACTAAAAATACGGAACATGCATAGTCACTGTGAGCCGACGAGCTTTTCAATTAAAAGTATCCAATGAAATGACGTAAAATTTAACTTACAGCGTTCTTTTAGCTGGTTCATTATGACCTCCAATTTTTCCACCAGGAAAATTGTACAATGCGCCCGGTTGAGGACCATTTCGCCAAAATTCCATCTGAATTGTTTTATCCATTTTGACCGGAAGTTGATAAATAGAGTAAAATTCTTTAACGACTATAGCGAAACATGTGTCGTTGTCATCTTCATGTTTTTACCCTCGAGTACAAAACTGGCATAATCCAGATACACATTACATATATTTATACATTATAGTTCATTCATATCATGAATCAATACCTAAATTCTACGTCAACATAACACACTGTGAGATCAGGGATGTATATCATGGTGCTGTCATCTTAAAGATAAATCATTTCCTATAGACGAACTGGAGTAAATAGGGAATACTGAAAACAGAGTAGAGTTACAGCTGTCTCCTACTAATAAAGGTATACTTTGTTCAAGACTTCTTACCGCACAGTATACTCCGCATTATCATGTTTATAGTACGTACCGAGCGGCTATGACCTTATATTTAGATAATGGACTTTATGAAACAGCAATTTAATTATGTAAATGATTATTTGACAACTGAACAAATAAATGTTTATACAAATTAAATTTCTTTATAACTACTTAGTCCATGTGATGGTTTAACCTAACTAAGCACTATAACATATATCAAATATACAAAAATCAATTTATGAATCAAAATTGAACGAGCGATGCATAATCAATAAAGAGAAAGAAATTCGTAAAATGTAGAGTGAAAAAATGCACTGGCGTTGCCCGGTACTGGCTTTGGGGAATAGTTGTAAACCGCTGTCATGGTACATATGCCGCAATCAAGAGGATCTAGTCCTGATGCACACAGATCAAAGTCCCGAACACGCACCAAAGGCAGAATACAAAATTACGGGAGAAGACTAAGACTCGGTTCTGTTACTAAGGAGTAGAGCGGCTGTTTTCAACTAGAATTTATACCCCTGCTGAAAATTTTTCACAAAATTCATTGTTGCAATCAATTTATTTTTTATATTTTTGCAGTCATTGACCATTCCTTAAGAGAAATGTAAATTATTTTCATCATTAAATGAATCGTTATGTCAAAGTGAAGTTTCGTTTAAAAAAACCATTTAACCAGAAAAAAGTGTTTGTACGGAGTACGTACAGTTTTCACAAGAGCGTCTATCCACAGATCTATAATATTTTCGTGGATACTTTATCGTTTTTTTTTTGTTTTTTGTTTTTTTTTTGGTAACAAAACGTGTGTAAAACCGACTTTGAGGAGAATTGTCTGAAGTATTTTCTAATTAAGCAAAAACAAATTTAAGATATTTGTCTTACTTGTCAGAATATAGTTCTGCTTAAGGGTAGGTATAAAACACAGACATGTACTCTATCTCTATATTACATCAATACTAGTTTGGATGTTGTTAAGTCTACTTCATTTTTTTAGGTAATATATGAATTTCTTTATTAGCACTATATAGTAAACATGGAATATAATTAATATAATTAAACTAACTTTTGTAAAAAACAACAACAAACAAATTCAAGTCAAAGAAGAACATTATGACTTGGTCCAGTAGATTTTGAAGAACCAATCATGAAAACTCTTCCCGTGATGCAATACTAAAAAAAGGAACAGTTTATAATGTCAGAACTGTTAAAATGCTACGATTCAATGAACACAATAAAACTTTCTATATTCTAGGCAAGGTTCGTTATTCTATACTAGGTTCTTTATTCTAAACAAGGTTAGTTATTCTAAACAAGGTTCTTTATTATAAACAAGGTTCGTTATTCTAAACAAGGTTCTATATTCTAAACAAGGTTCTTTATTCTAAACAAGGTTCGTTATCCTAAACAAGGTTCCTTTTTTTACTGCAATAAACTGTATTGACTTCATGCCCTCTTCGTCTAGCCTGAATGCCCTCTTCGTCTAGCCAGTCTAGCCTGAATGCCCTCTTCGTCTAGCCAGTCTAGCCTGAATGCCCTCTTCGTCTAGCCAGTCTAGCCTGAATGCCCTCTTCGTCTAGCCAGTCTAGCCTGAATGCCCTCTTCGTCTAGCCTGAATGCCCTCTTCGTCTAGCCTGAATGCCTCTTCGTCTAGCCTGAATGCCCTCTTCGTCTAGCCTGAATGCCCTCTTCGTCTAGCCTGAATGCCCTCTTCGTCTAGCCTGAATGCCCTCTTCGTCTAGCCAGTCTAGCCTGAATGCCCTCTTCGTCTAGCCTGCCTGAATGCCCTCTTCGTCTAGCCAGTCTAGCCTGAATGCCCTCTTCGTCTAGCCAGTCTAGCCTGAATGCCCTCTTCGTCTAGCCAGTCTAGCCTGAATGCCCTCTTCGTCTAGCCAGTCTAGCCTGAATGCCCTCTTCGTCTAGCCTGAATGCCCTCTGAGACCTGCCTGTAGCTATTGGCTTTTACCTTCGTGAGTATATCCTTAGCATCAGGACATATCTTGTTCACAGTTGCTGGCCTTGAAATGTAATGCATTTTTAGCCTTTCGTGAAACTGACCTCAATTTCGCCATGACATTTTTTCTACAATTGCTCCAATGTACCATCTATTTAAATATGATCTCACTAAACTGTACTGGTTAATTAGTGCTTTATTTACCATATTTAGACCGCCATTATTTTTTAAACTTTTTTTTCCACCATGTTTATGTTACATTAGGGCAATTAACAAACATTCAAAGTTGGTATTTTTCTATCTGGTACACTACTAGTTACGCAATAAGGTCAATAAAATATATTTTTAACATATTGATTAATTTTAAATTTTACGCTACAGCAACGAACCTTTCTCTCTTAACTCAAACCATGAAAAAACGAGCCATTAGGTATTTATATTTAACAAGTTGAGAATGTGATATGCGAAAGAACATCGTAGATGAAAACGTTCATTTAGGCTAGTTAAATGTTAGAACACTTATTACGTAATTATTCTTTTTTTTGACGGTTATTAACCATTCATGCATTTCGGCGGCAAAAGGTTTTCCCTCACAAATATCAACGATTTATTGTCAATAAGGTTTTATTATCAGTTTCATATTCGTTAAACGTTCCTTAACTATGTGTTACCAAATAAATTTAAATTCAGGTCATAAAAAATATTAAAATGCAATTACTTTTGAATAACTGGACGGGGACAGCCACGAATCTTTTATTTGTGCTACTTTGAACGTGTTTTCAACAACCTTGGCTTTTCAAAAAATCTTTCTGGTGTCTATTCTGTGGTATGATGAACGCTTTTCATTCAGTACAACTTTAAGGACACCCAACTTAAATTGCGTGAGACAAAGGGTGGCGACAATAAAAATTCAGGGTATAAATTCTATTTGAAAATGGCCGAGAGACATCCGTATGGTTCATATGCCACAATCAGGATGCTCCAACCCGTAATTACGCTGACCAAAGTCACAGAAATGCAATCACTAATACGAATATCTACAATATCACTGTACTAAGAAAAGAAACCTTGTCGTATCTATGTAAATGATAAAAATAACCTCGTTATATCTATGCAATGGGAAAGTCCAGAGGTTCTAGTCTTTGATTTCAAGAATAAGTAAATGGGAGAGAATCCTCCACCGTGGTCCTTACGCAGTAATCAAGAGTAAAGCTCCATAAATCACTGAAGTGTCATAGAAATTCATATACAACTTTGAACCTCCGAATAACATTAATCGGGAATGTATGAATCATGTATTCTGGAGTGGATGAATCATGTATTCTGAAATGATGCATACTGGAGTGGATGAATCATGTATACTGGAGTGGATGAATCATGAATACTGGAGTGGATGAATCATGTATGCTGGAGTGTAGCAATCATGTACAATGGATTGGATTAATCATGTATGCTGTAGTGTTGGAATCATGTATACTGGAGTGTATCATGTATGTTGGAGTGTATGAATCATGTATACTGGAGTGTATGAATCATGTATACTGGAAAGGATGAATCATGTATGCTGGAGTGTATGAATCATGTACACTGGAGTGTATGAATCAGGTATGTTGGAGTGTGTGAATCATGTATGCTGAGGTGTATGAATCATGTATGTTGAAGTGTATGAATCATATATGCTGAAGTGTATGAATCATGTATGCTGGTGTGTATGAATCATGTACACTGGAGTGTATGAATCATGTACACTGGAGTGTATGAATCATGTATGTTGGAGTGTATGAATCAGGTATGTTGGAGTGTGTGAATCATGTACACTGGAGTGTATGAATCATGTATGCTAAAGTGTATGAATCATGTATGCTGAAGTGTATGAATCATGTATGTTGAAGTATATGAATCATGTACACTGGAGTGTATGAATCATGTACACTGGAGTGTATGAATCATGTATGCTGAAGTGTATGAATCATGTACACTGGAGTGTATGAATCAAGTATGCTGAAGTGTATGAATCATGTATGCTGGAGTTTATGAATCATGTATGCTGGAGTTTATGAATCATGTATGCTGGAGTGTTATATACGAGGATTGTTCGAAACGTAATGTGTATTGAAGCACAGCGCAATAACGCTTTGCACGATTTCGTGGATTTTGATACACCTTCAATACCTTTCCATCGGTATAAACTCGAGCCTTCAGCTCTTCGAAGTTTTAAACCTATAGTCATTTCAATAGAGGCAGTCGTTGACCACTGTGGTAAAAATGGTTGGGAAACGGGTTGAGAATATTGAAGAAATTAGAGCTTATATAAAAGTTCGCACAAAACACGGTCGTTTGGCAAAGCAGATTTTTACTGAATTGGGGGGAGTTTATAGGTGTGATAAGGTATCTTATGAGACAGTTCTTAAGTGGGGAAAGAAATTTCTCTCTGGCACAGAGTCCGTCAAAAATGCAGCAAATCTGGCCGACCTGTGACTGTAACAGGCAAGACAAATGTCTCAAAAGTCAGGGAAATGATTGAATGTGATATTGTTAAAGCTGTTGCCATATCGCTATCGTGAGTGCATTTCATTTTGAAGCGTATTTTAAAAGTACGGAAGATTTCTGGCAGATAGATACCCCATATATTGACAGATGACCCAAAAGGATACGAGTACAAACTGCTAAGCAATGCCCAAAATGTTTCCAAACTTCAATCAAAAACAATTGGCAAACATTGTTACTGGTGATGAAACATGGGTTCACTATTTCGAACCAGTAAGAAAATTGTGTAAAGAAAATAGCTTAGATCCTTTAATTAATCGATGATGACAACGATAATTCACATTTTAGTTTCGTTTGACAATTAGCCAATTCGTTAATCATTAGCCAATTACGTTGATTGTAACATGCAGCACTAGGTATATAATGCCGGTGATTGAGTTAATGAAGTGAGTCTGTGTGCAGCGTCCGTGGTGTTAAGACTTAAAGTAATAATGTAGCAGCTACCTAGCTCGTAGAGTTTATATGACAATAAGGACAATAGACTAAGTTGCAGCATTGCTCAGAATTGGATATTGTTTGAGTTGTCATTCAATTTGGGTGGTTGAACACTTTATAAAATGCAGTGTATACTCAGATCTGAGAGTGATTTGGCCATCCTAAATCTATACCTTTTGAAGCAGTAAACGTCTCGGGACTGACTAAGTTGCAGTGCATACTCAGAATTGACAGTCTCAAGCATTAACGTGCGTTAAATTGACACAGACTGGGATAGTTAAAGTCTTGGGACTGGCTAAGTTGCAGTGTATACTCAGAATTGACAGTCTCAAGCATTAACGTGCGTTAAATTGACACAGACTGGGATAGTTAAAGTCTTGGGACTGGCTAAGTTGCAGTGTATACTCAGAATTGTCAGCCTCAAGCATTAACGTGCGTTAAATTGACACAGACTGGGATAGTTAAAGTCTTGGGACTGGCTAAGTTGCAGTGTATACTCAGAATTGTCAGCCTCAAGCATTAACGTGCGTTAAATTGACACAGGCTGGGATTGTTAACCGTAGGTATAGAGCGAAGTCATTTAAATTAGTCATTAGACCATCAAACCTGTGAATGTTGTATATTTATTATTACATTGTCCACAGATCATTTATAATCAAGAGTGCATATAGTATTTTATGTTTGTAAATATACTAATCATTTATTTCAATCAGAAGCAAGGAAGCTTGATGAAAATTATATCATAGTACAGTTCATCATTTTTATTTGTTATTGTTATCTTACAGTTGGAAATCCTTCTACTGTAACTTACATTATTATTTAAAAACCCGCTCGGACCAAAAATATGTTACACTTGGAAGCAAAATATGGCTCACCAAACACGGTAGAAGGCCTGTAGTTTCCAACAATAGCACAAAGAAGGTCCTTTATTGCATATTCAGGCGCGTAGCTAGCCTATAAAGAATGTGGATTCAAAATAATCTAGGGGGGTCAGGGGGCATGCCCCCCCCTGAAAATTTTGAAATAAATGGTGCAATTTGGTGCGTTTGGGGGCCTCCGGAGAGCTTTTTACTAAAAATTTTTTTTTTTGGTCAAAATAATGTGGATTCAGCTGCGTACTCGCGTATAGGCAGCTACGCGCCTGATATTCTTCTCTTGTGATGGTATAGCCGTACAAATTCCGGTGTCGAAGGTCAAAGTGTTACAGGTCGGTATTATCGAGATGTTAAACTAAAAAAAGCTCAAGAAATATTATCAGAAACGATACCCTGTGTCAGATTTAGGCATTTTCGTCTACTGCATGATAATGCTCCATCACATACATCTGAGTTTGTGAAGCAATTTTTGAAATCGGGGAAGGTTGCTGTCTTGCCACACACACCATACTCTCCAGATCTAGCCCCATGCGACTTTTTCCTTTTTCCAAAAACTTAAAAAGTTCTTATCTGGTCGTCGATACAAGTCCCGACAGGCCCTTGGCTCAGTCTTCTGTGAGTGTCTCAGAGGTGTACATAAATCAGCGTACCGTGACACATTTCAGAAATGGATTCAGAGATTGAAATTGAAAATAAGTATTTCAAACCGTGAAGAATACATTGAAGGGATGTAATGTTCATTTCACTATTTGAGTCGAATGCTTTTGAAATATCGTACAATACACATCGAACAACCCTCTGGTAGAATATACGCGTGTTATATGTATGAATGGTAGAACATACACGTGTTATATGTATAAATAGTAGAACATACACGTGTTATGTATGTATGAATGGTAGAACTTACACGTGTTATATATATGTATGATTAGTAGAACATATACGCGTTATATATGTATGAATGGTAGAACTTACACGTGTTATATATATGTATGATTAGTAGAACATACACGTGTTATGTATGTATGAATGGTAGAACTTACACGTGTTATATATATGTATGATTAGTAGAACATATACGTGTTATATATGTATGAATGGTAGAACATACACGTGTGATATATATGTACAAATGGTAGAACATACACGTGTTATATGTATGAATGTTAGAACATACACGTGTTATGTATGTATGAATGGTAGAACATACACGTTTTATATATATGTATGATTAGTAGAACATACACGTGTTATATATGTATGAATGGTAGAACATACACGTGTGATATATATGTACAAATGGTAGAACATACACGTGCTATATGTATGGATGTTAGAACATACACGTGTTATGTATGTATGAATGGTAGAACATACACGTGTTATATATATGTATGATTAGTAGAACATACACATGTAATATATGTATGAATGGTAGAACATACACGTGTGATATATATGTACAAATGGAAGAACATACACGTGTTATATGTATGAATGTTAGAACATACACGTGTTATGTATGTATGAATGGTAGAACATAAACGTTTTATATATATATGTATGATTAGTAGAACATACACGTGTTATATATGTATGAATGGTAGAACATACACGAGTTATATATATGTATGATTAGTAGAGCATACACGTGTTATATATGTACAAATGGTAGAACATACACGTGTTATATGTATGGATGTTAGAACATACACGTGTTATGTATGTATGAATGGTAGAACATACACGTGTTATATATATGTGTATGATTATTAGAACATACACGTGTTGTGTATGTATGAATGGTAGAACATACACGTGTTATATAAATGCATGATTAGTAGAACATACACGTGTTATATATGTATGAATGGTAGAACATACACGTGTTATATATGTATGAATGGTAGAACAAACACGTGTTATATGTATGAATAGTAGAACATACACGTGTTATACATATGTATGATTAGTAGAACATACACGTGTTATATGTATGAATGTTAGAACATACACGTGTTATGTATGTATGAATGGTAGAACATACACGTGTAATATATATGTATGATTAGTAGAACATACACGTGTTATGTATGTATGAATGGTAGAACATACACGTGTTATATATATGTATGATTAGTAGAACATACACGTGTTATATATGTATGAATGGTAGAACATACACGTGTTATATATGATTGTGAGTAGAAGCACATGGTCATGTTATGGGTTTGAACACAACATACTAAAATTATATTCATGTAAGTGTGGAAGAACGTGCGCGAATTTGCATGCAGCCATTTATAGAAATTCTGGCTCGTTAATTGCATCATTAGTTAGTAAAAGAACATATCTTTAGAGTAATTGAAGTATTCGGCAAAATGCCGGCTTAAGGACAACGTCCCTAACCTTTCAAAACACGAAGTCATCAGAAATCGAACTTTCTTTTTCCGTAGCATGTTGCTATCATCTGTATTCAGACCATCTACATCATTACGCATTATGAATGTATTTAATAGCAGAAATTAGTCAGACTAATTACAGATCTAGAATATCTGACCGGACCATAACATGAGCGAGTCCAATATGAAAAGCATCGTTGCATAAGAAAATTTTGCGTTTCATAAACATGCAGTTTTACGACGTAGCGTTCATGCGTTTTAAGTACACGTGTAAACCGGTTGATCACTAAATTTGTAACGACCCTCATTTGAGATAGTGCACGCCACCTATCGGTGGACTGAAACTAGGTCAGCCTAACTGTTCAATAATATTCATGCTACTCTGATGTTAAGTAGATCCACATCGATCAACCATCAATCACTTAATTCTTTCATGACACCTAGTTTGAAGTCATTCCATGGTAAAATTCATATATTAGTCATTTGAAAATGATCAGTGAACTCATATTTGCTACTTTTAAATATGATTTTGTTTATCTGTGCGGAATAATTTCATATGCTAATGAGATGATAATCCAATGCGAGTGACCTACTGTAGCTGCTCTATGTTATTTATGGAAAAATCAACGGATGTTCAGCTGTAATTTGTAGGTATTTAGGTCGTTTTGGCTGAATTAGGTCACATGGATGAAACTCCTCCAGCATCTATGGCTGCTGTTAATAAGGGTAAGACATTATTTTGTTATGTATTGCTCTTAAAGCCTTCATTTCGTTGTCGATCATTGACGAAAATATGCGACGTGGGGTTGAAAATGGCGCTAAACAGCCATGCGCAGATTCGGTCGGGGTAGTTTAACGGGCCATTCAACCTAGTTTCCATGTTTACATTTGGAAAATGTGTCATGCACATGGTTCTTTTAACATTTAATATTCTGTTGCAATACATGTCACTTGCAACAATTTACGTTTTGTACTTATCATTTGGTTTTTAATTCGTGAATTATTTCTACATCAAAACTCGTGTTGGTCGTAATTCTGCTTGAACTGGGTTTTTAAATGATGGTAATTAAGTGGCCTGTTACGGTGTTTGTTCGTATTTTTTTACTTATTTCGCCCAATATACAAGCGAGTTAGTGAAACCATCTTCGAGGTTATCTGTTACGTTGTCAGACGTGGATTGTTGACTCCGTGGAAATGGTGGAATGCACCATAATCCCGAGGTTTTATTGGACGAGTCCATGCTGTAATAAGCAGGGTCGTTGAAAAAGTTTAAGGGTTTAGCTTCAATCTCACTTGAATTGCCAGTGATAGGTAGATTTTATCAGTTCTTAGATTTCTAAATTGCCATGTGATACGGATTGTGATTTATTGCTTAGGAATGATAATAGACTTCTTAGAGTTATAGTCTCAGGTTGTATGAAAAATGTACTCTTAAATAATTTTGTATTTGTTTTATGAGATAATTTTGGCATTGACTGCAGGCTGGATAAGGTATGCATTATTATAAGTCCTGTTTTAGTATGTCTTACATATCCATTGCTTTTGTGTAAATAGTCAATATAATTGATACTTATCTAGACGTTCTTGAAATACCAGTTTTGACATGTTCTCTATTGCTCTGAGTGTCCTTACTGTTTGTTGATGCAAGATAAATTGATATAATGACATACACCAGCCTTTGCTCTAACTGCTATCTGTCTGTTGTTGGTTAGCCATTGGTAAACGCACTGACATACCCCAAGTCTGCTATTTTAGGGATATCTTCTTGGACATTAGTGGCTTGTGACTTCCTTTAAATTGGACAATGCACATTTATGTAATGATTAATTGAACATTATTACCACAGTTCTAATGCTCATTAAAAACTTGAACATAAGATCATCCAATAACACTGCTGATATTTTGAAAGTTTTTTGGGACAGATACTTGTTATAAAGAACATTCTTTGGTGGTTTTCAATATTAACCAGCAGGAAACTTAGCTGTATTAATATTTTTGTTACTTTTGTTGGGACAAACCCTTTTCATTTATAACTTTCAGCTGCAGCCTCGTCTTCGACTTTTCAACCAGCAAAAAGTAAGTATTTAGATATGCTGTGACTTGTAACTTGATTCTTAGGAACTTGTTGAAAATCCTGGGGCTTTTTTGCATTAGACACTCGGCATAATGATATGTTAGTACAAAATATAATTGTTAATCATTTAAATCTAGAATACAAACTCTAAGACTTCGAGGTAAATTTATGTGTGCATTGTTCAACAGTGTTTATCTAAACAAGGATTGGAGTCACAGATGGTAATTATGTTAAGAGTAAGAGAAAGTTGGGTTTTCGTACTAAAACTATTATTTAACAGATTACCTTTATTTTTCTTATCTAGCTCAAATAGAAGTAATTCCATGTAAGATATGTGGTGATAAGTCATCAGGTGTGCACTATGGTGTCATCACGTGTGAGGGATGTAAGGGATTCTTCCGACGGAGTCAGTCTGGTCCCGTCAACTATCAGTGTCCTCGTAATAAACAATGCGTCATAGATCGTGTCAACAGAAACCGATGTCAGTATTGCCGTTTACAGAAATGTATTGCTCTAGGAATGTCCCGAGATGGTAATTTTTTGTACCCTATCATTATTAGTTCCCAGTTTTCGGGACTATAGTTTGCATGTTTTTCTGTGGGGTTTAACATCACACCAATAGCCAGGGATATTTAATAAATTTTGATTTATTTATTTGTATTTATTTATGATGGATGAAGACCCCAGGCTTTGCACCTGGGTGGAACCACCAACCTTCTGTGAGCTAGCTGGATAGCTTCCTCTTTTGGGAAGCCTGATATACTATGAATAATAGTCATAAATTTTATTTCTATTGTTTGATATTAGTATTTTTCATTCCTACCATGTTGTTGCATTGTGTTGTATATTACTTCCTGTGTTATAATCTTTCTGATAATTGATTATAATTAATTTGTTGTATTTTAGCCGTGAAATTTGGAAGAATGTCTAAGAAACAGAGAGAAAAGGTAGAAGGGGAAGCCCAGCTCATTAAGCAGGGAGTGTCGCCAGGAGTTAACGGGTACGGCGAGGGAGATCTCACTGTACACTCTCCCACTAACAACTCTTATTTCACGTAAGCTTTTATGCTTCGCAAGACAATCACTGTCTTCACGCTTACCTAAATAGGAAAACCTGCCATACTTAGATATTTAATCATTATTTTGTGTATGACAGGCCATTCTTTGTAATTTAATCTTTTCTTAGGTGTGACAGGCGAGATACTGATTTGTATTTTGCTAATAACTGAGTTTTGTTTTATGTTGAAAGTCATAATTTGTTGAATTTAGTGGTGTATGAAAGGCATAGAAGTTAGAAAATCATTCTGTTAAAAAATGAACAAACTTTCATTTTATTAAGATCTGTTTAATACTGTTGACTCTTGTGGGGTGAAGCAATTTGAACACCCTGGAAAACCAGAACTCATTCTTCAGTCACAATCGTTGTTGTTGTGTTCTATGTAGTTTGACTCCACCCAGTTGGAACCACATGATCTCTTTTCAGTCAAAAGAATCAAACCCCCGCTCAGTATTTACTTTTTTATTCTCATACCTCGTTTAAAACAAACATTTTCACAACCTCAGGTTAATAGGCTGTCGCAGTTGACTCAATATGACTTGCGTGTAAAGCTTACATAGTAAACTTCTGACAGTTAACGATTGTTTGAATTTGTTAGCAACATTAATTGTAATTAATTGTACCTTAGTCTTTAGTTATTATATTTATCAATAAACAATGTGTTTTTAATGATTGAGCTATTACTCCTTCATAATTATTTGGGAAATTAACAAACAATGGGTACAAAATGTCAAAATTCATGTCTCTTATTATAAACCGTGCAAATTTCCTTTTACTGAATTGTTCTATGTGTTTTTGTTTTCTTGAATTATATTTTATTATGTACATGTAGTTATATGATCATGATATACACGTATCACTACATTTTACTAACAACATAAAGTTTAAGGTGATAAAAGTTTATTAAACACATTACACTAGACAAATTATACTAGAAAAACAACTCTATTCATGGTGTAAAATGTGCAACCTTGGATGGCTAGAACCTCAGAATACTGTAACTGATTTCTTCTGATCCTGTGAATATGAGTCAATGAGAATCCATTGTATATATTAGATCTATAAAATACAGTATATATGGCAGGTTTTCTGAAAATTCTACTTGAAGTCTTCACATTTATTTTATACGTGTCAGATCTAACTATTGCCATCAACTGATGTACATAATGGCTGATGTTCTAGAATGTCTGAACTCTGAAAGAAACCGGGACTGATAATTAGGTGATCATGTGTTGAAGATAAAGCTGAACTGATTTTTCCTTGTTCATTATTTTGATATGAAGTGAGATGGTGCTCCTAGTTTTCTTCTACTTGATATAAGACATCTGAGATGGCAGGTGATATTAAAACTGCTAGAAATAAAAAAAAATGTCTGAAGATAGTGTATTATTTTGTTGTATGTGTACATCTATTGTTGTTGAAGACTTCAAAGTGTTGTTATTAACAATTGTTGGCAGTTTTATTTCTTGCACATAACTTCTTCACTGTTTGGTAATAAAGCTTTCTGCCTTATAGTTAGTCGCTTGTATAGAAAGCTATTGGACTCAAAAAATCTAACCATGCTCTTCTGTGAGGGTGCTTCCAGTCGTACATTTAGCTATAATACATCTCATCTATAATAAATACCATGAAGTCTTTCCTGCAGACATTTTTACTGGTTGATATGGTAACAATTTGTGTGTTCTCCAAGTACTCATAGTTCTGTCATCATATGAATGACTTGCCTATTCTTAAGTTGGTTATGAAATATTGATTTTATTTTCTTGGTGTCATATCTTTTTTTCTCATTTTTGACTAAGCTTACATCTAATACTGAGCAACTCTGTGTCAACAATGAAAGTTAATACACACTTGTGCTCCTCAGATATCTTTTCTGTCAGTTTATATCTTAGCTTACATTTATTTGCTTTGGCAAGTTTTCAGTTTCAATGCTTTTTTATTGATTTTGTGTTTGTTAACAGTATGATATTATGACTTGTAGTCTTACCTTATTATTATACATGTGATTTAAAAAATATCTTGAAGTTTCCAATCAGATGAATTGTTTTTCAATAAGTTACTGATCTTGTTAGGGGTTAATCAGTCTCTAACAGTCCACTGGTAGTCTATTGTTAGTATTGTGAACTTCAGTTGTTCAGTCGGTATTTTTGCACTGTGTTTTATACTTCATTATTAATAGGATTTCAGGCGTGTATGGCCAACCATTGACTGAACAAGGATGTTTTGATTACCAGTCTAGCTTTCAACTCATACTGTAAGCTTCTGCCTACCCTCCTCATGTTGTGGGTAAGAAACAGGAGATAATTAAGTCTGTCCTACTACAAGGCAACCGAGTGGTTAACACAATGTTAAAATAACATGGAGTATAGAATTATAATTATCGGAGACTTATTTACTCTATTAGTGACGTTATGATTTTTGCTAAGGTCACACAGTTGTGTTTTTATAGATATGCTGGTGGAACAGATTATATGTATCAATCAGCGAATGGCTATGGGTATAATGATGGTTCTACATCGCTGAGTCCTGCAGATAATACCAATGTATATAGTCCTACAGCATCACCAACCACTCCACAACCTGTTACCATGGTTCGTGCTGTAGATCTTTTAGATACAGGTATGGGTTTTATTATCAGTTTTCAAAATAATATTTTTTTGTTTAAAGAGCTGAATATTAAGTATCAATCTGACACCAACTTGATGCTGCCATTTGTCATTACAGTAGCATGAGTCGGGTCCTAGGACATGTTCTGTGACAATTTAGTCATTATATCTAAGACCATTAGTCCTGGACCACTTCATGTGGAGAAGTTTGACTGATGGTAGTGAGGGACAAGGTTAATACATCCACAGAATCCAGGAACACTGATTAAGTTTGCTGATATATTGATATATTACTTTATTACTGTTGAAAACAGGTGTAAAGCCTGAAAATTAAAAAAATCTTATCAATTTATTACAGTGGCATTTGGTAAGGCTGTCCATGAAGCTCATCAGAGAACTTGTTTGTATCCAGCCGATACTGTTGCTCAACTAAAGACAACTCCTGTATCTACAGATGTGCTAACTGTCTATCAGAACATGGTAAAATCTTACATGACAAAGTTCATACTATGAAAACATGGTAAAATCGAACATGGTAAAATCTTATGCGATAAAGTTCATACTATGAGAACATGGTAAAATCGAACATGATAAAGTTCATACTATGAGAACATGGTAAAATCGAACATGGTAAAGTCTTACATGATAAAGTTCATACTATGAGAACATGGCAAAATCGAACATGGTAAAATCTTACATGATAAAGTTCATGCTATGAGAACATGGCAAAATCGAACTTGGTAAAGTCTTACATGATAAAGTTCATACTATCAGAACATGGTAAAATCTTACACGATAAAGTTTTGCTATGAGAACGTGGTAAAATCTTACATGATGAAGTTCATACTATGAGAACATGATAAAATCTTACATGATGAAGTTCACTGTCCATGTGAACATGGTGAAATCTTACATGATACAGTTCATTGGCATCATTGTACACTATCATTTTATACTTGTTTGTTCATGGCTAGTTATTTTTAATCAATAATTGGTTAAGTAATGTGTACCTGTTGGTGAAATAAAAAGCACAGATTTGTATGTGAATTAAAAAGTAATATACACTCACTTTTTATATTGTATAATGTTGTATTTTAGACACATCGTCAAATGTGGACAGAGGTTGCAGAACGGCTGACGTTAGCTGTACAACAAATAATTGAGTTTGCTAAGATGGTTCCTGGATTTATGGATTTATCTCAGGACGATCAAATCATGTTGCTTAAAGCAGGTAAGTAAGTCTTAACATTTAATTTATGATTGAACTTAGTCACCAGGTTTAAGTTATATTAACATTGTCTCTGTTTCATTCCCATAAAGAAAATATTAGAACTTACTTATCATTGTATAATTGTATTATTTATCATTATATATTTGTATTATTTATCATTATATGTTTGTATTATTTATCATTATATATTTGTATTATTTATCATTATATGTTTGTATTATTTATCATTGTATATTTGTATTATTTATCATTGTATATTTGTATTATTTATAATTGTATTATTTATCATTGTATATTTGTATTATTTATGATTATATATTTGTATTATAAAATCAGAACACTAAATGATGGGTTATCAGTAAACATGTCCTGACCAGAATATACATTGTTTTCTTTCTGATAGAAATAATATCGATATACATATGAAAAATTTCCTTGGAGCCTTTTACTGATGATTGTCCTTACATTATCTGATATAATATATGGTGTATATTTACATGTTGTGTGATGAAGTATCTGATATAATATATGGTGTATATTTACATGTTGTGTGATGAAGTATCTGATATAATATATGGTGTATATTTACATGTTGTGTGATGAAGTATCTGATATAATATATGGTGTATATTTACATGTTGTGTGATGAAGTATCTGATATAATATATGGTGTATATTTACATGTTGTGTGATGAAGTATCTGATATAATGTATGGTGTATATTTACATGTTGTGTGAAGTATCTGATATAATATATGGTGTATATTTACATGTTGTGTGATGAAGTATCTGATATAATGTATGGTGTATATTTACATGTTGTGTGAAGTATCTGATATAATGTATGGTGTATATTTACATGTTGTGTGATGAAGTATCTGATATAATATATGGTGTATATTTACATGTTGTGTGATGAAGTATCTGATATAATATATGGTGTATATTTACATGTTGTGTGATGAAGTATCTGATATAATGTATGGTGTATATTTACATATTGTGTGAAGTATCTGATATACTATATGGTGTATATTTACATATTGTGTGAAGTATCTGATATAATGTATGGTGTATATTTACATATTGTGTGAAGTATCTGATATAATATATGGTGTATATTTACATATTATGTGAAGTATCTGATATAATATATGGTGTATATTACATGTTGTGTGATGAAGTATCTGATATAATATATGGTGTATATTTACATGTTGTGCGATGAAGTATCTGATATAATGTATGGTGTATATTTACATATTGTGTGATGAAGTATCTGATATAATATATAGTGTATATTTACATGTTGTGTGATGAAGTATCTGATATAATGTATGGTGTATATGATATTTACTTTTTTTTCAGGGAGTTTTGAGTTAGCTTTATTAAGATGTACACAGGCTTATGATGCTGACACTGATAGTGTTATATTTGGTGATAAATTTGTACCATTACAAGCATTTACAGCATTTAGTAAGCATATTTTTTCATATTTTGTTACAGATATAGTTTTAGAAATCTTACATACTGTTAATCTTGTGTTCAATCAATTAAATATTCTATAAGATAATTGACATATAATTGTTTTCTGTCAGAAGTCAGATATGATGTTGGATGTTTGGTCACCAAATTTGAAAGAATTGTCCTTGAAAAAATTACAAGTGTACTGTGAATAATGAAGGACATTTATCTTGGATAAAGAATGACTCTCCATTTATTTGTCATATATTTATAATGTTGTGTAAATCACTGAGTCACTTATGTTTCAGATGAAGAAGAAAGATTATTACAGAGTCAGATTTTTGATCTTGTGAAAACGATTCAGGCTATTAACCTCACAGAGCCAGAGATTGCTTTGTTCAGTGCCACATTGTTAGTAAGACCTGGTGAGTAGGTTGCTTAGGTTTACCATTATCAAACCTGTCTGATATATACCTTGTAATAGGGTACATCTATGAAAATATATGAGACTTAGATTTTGAACTGCATTTGTGTGTGATTATACACACATCCAGACATGTTGGCACAAAATTTTATGGCAAACTGGTTAAACATTGATCTTAATTTATGCCATGTCACTGTTGTTAGGTAATCGCTGATGATAGTATATTATGGAAAACTCTTGACATGTCGAAATTGTTAAAAAGCTTACTGATCTCTGAATAGTTTACCAGTTTTTACTTATCTTAGGATGGTTTAAAAATATTGGTTGTTGTAGATCAGTAATTATTAACTTTATACAATTCTCTGATTTGTTTCTTTTTGTTAACAATGGTATTTAACATCCTTATGGCATGATTATTGAATTCAAGTGTTAATAACTGATCATCAAAGGTTGTTTTTTATGAGTTCAAGTAAATGTTGTTGTGTATTACAGATCGACCGGGTCTTAAAGATACAACAGACATTCAAAAGTTGTACGAGAAGATATCATCTGCGCTCAAAGTAGAACTGGGCAAAAATAATCGTGAAGATGACAATATGATAACTAAACTCAATCAGATTACTTGGATTGTAAGAAACTTGAACACACAACATATAACTGTGCTTAATAAATTCAAACTGAGTCAACCGGATGTGGAATTTCCCGCATTACATAAGGAACTTTTCAGTGTGGAAGGTTTGGAAAACTCATGAGAAATCTCATAGAGATCTTCAATATTGGAGTCTGAAATAAAATTGTGGTATCTTGTTTCAATAGATGTTTTAGATGATTGGATGAAGACAAGAGTATTGTATGTCGCATAGATTGCATGGAATTAGCTGACAATGAAATTGCTGATGCAGAAGGGGGTCCTGTGGACAGGACCTAAAAGTTTAACCTGAATGTATGGTTTGTTGATTCTGAATACAAAAATGTGTTAATGGTGTTGAATTGTAGAGATGATAGTTCTGATCTCGTTTGTTACATTGTTTTAATTACGTAACTTCTCTAATACAGTCTGGTTATTACAACTATCATGAAGATGTGCTGAATATACACCATACTTCTGTAGTCTGGCAGTTACCTCCCCTGTTGTCATAGCTCCCCGTCCTTACCTGATATAATCTGGCAATAAACTCTGTATTATATTTGTATATGTTGATTGTGAAGTTCATTTTATCTCTTAGACACTGATAATGTAAGAAGTTTTTCAACCAGGCTTACCTCTTTCATATCTTAACCTCTCGTTACACCATCAGACCTTGGTTTATTTGAATCAAACTCTACTTCAGTTTAAATACACCAGTCTTGTGTGACAGTCTGGAATTCTTAAGGTGTCACTCAGCTTGTTGATTCCTAGACACTGTACAAAGCTGTTGAAAACGATTTTTAAATTATGAAAATTTTAAGATGATATTGTGTTTGTTATCAAAGTTAGTTGACATTTAACAGGCTTTCACAATAAAACACAGAGAATCAAGATAAAACAATTACAAGAGTTTACTGTACACTGACAAAAAAAAAGAACCACAACATGTTGATTCTGATGGGCTGAAGTTGAAATTGAACAAAAAGACTTGATTTAGATTTATTTCATCCTAACAAAGCAGAATATAGCATGATGTCACAACCAGCTATTGAATTGTTGTCTTGTAATCACCTTTGGTGTGTGTATTAGTAATTTGTTTAAACTATACCCTTTGTCTACATAAATGTATTTTTATGCCCACTAAATATAATAAGACACATAGCTTGTAAACAAAGCACTCTGCCTGAATTCTTTACCTGTTTCATCTACTTTATGTTCAACACCAGAGTTGTTGATTAGTGTTCGGGGTGAAAATGATCTTTAACTGATGACAGTATGAAGAGTCTACAAAATTTCCTACTGATGTTCTAGTGAATTGGACCCTTTGAAACCAATCCTTAAGAGTCAAAATTTTACTAATTTCAAAAGTCAAAATGTCATTTTAAGGGTCAAATGACAGCCCTGTAACACCAAAAATAGTTTGTAGCCTTCATGAATGGATGAAAGGTTGTATTTAATATCTATAACTATAAACTATACAGTCAATGAATTTGCATGTTGTGCTTCTATTTCTTGTCTTTGTGGTTTTCTTTGAACTTCATTTAACACCTGGATAATTTAACAGCACCTTATTTTTACATACACTAATTCAAAAAACAAACTCCTCAGCTTGTATTATGCAGACACAATTTATGTTTGTGTCTTTTTAAATTGAGAATAATTACTGTCTTACTTTCTGTAATTTTTTTATAAGGTAAAGTACTTCACCTGTGAGTCTACTTCATATTTCACTTCTCAATATACTGTTCTGTGTAGGTTTGAAATTAATGTTAGTTTTGGAAAGTTAAGATCTGGAGAATCCATTCAATGTTAATGATCAAATTCTGTGATTTTGTTTTTTGAATGGTTGCTACAGATGCATTATTCTCCTCACGGATGTATCTGAAGTAGTCCTATGAATTTCCAATGGTTTCACATTTCACCCATGAAAAGGTAGATCTAACTTACGCTGAGCAGTGTATAGAAAGGAGACAACGAATGATTTCTTCACAGAACCTCATGAATAATTTATATTTTTATGTCTTTCTGTTATTGTTTTTGTTATAAATGAATTGCATTAAACAGAGTATATCATTATATAAAACATAATAATCAGAAAAAACTGTTAGTTTAATACATTTCTGTACCGTGATGGATACTTGTTAACTCAGAATTCTGTGGTTTTGGTTCCAAGAACTTGTTAGCATAGAATTCTGTGGTAATGATGTCAACGTTAGATAATGAATAAAATATTATATTCATTGAAAATAGAAAAATGACAAATTTATTTTCTCAATGTATTTGATTTTTTATTTTGTGATTGTAGCAGTTACCCCTTATTTTTAGTGATGATTCACTGCAGGTCAGAATCTGGTCTGTGAGTGAACGGATTAGCACAGTCTGTGGTTATATATATCAATCAGTGATTATGTACGAAAGTTGTTCTCACGTTTTATTCTAAGGGAGGTAACTCCTTAATGTTGATGGTTTTGTTTTACTACATGTATTGTTGTCTGTAGAATGAAATCCATAGTAATTTATCTAACAACTGGAAATTATTTCAATTAATTTGAGTCCTGCATTAATTTCATGTTGTGTCTATTGAATATCAAATTGTTACCATGGCAACTGTTTATTTGACATAGGATTTGGTTGTTGAGACATTATCAGGGATTTTGTATACGAATGACTTTTAGATATGACTTCAATGTAAAACATACGAGCTCAAATTATTGCTTTTATTACTTGTTGGTCTGAAATAAAACTAGTATTTATAAAATAAGATAATCTTTATTTGAAAATAAACAAAATTAGTTGATATGTTTTAAAAGAGGACTAAATGGAAGAAGAATTGTTCTATGAAAGTTAACACTGTAAACCAAACTGTAGTTTGTACATCAGTTCTTTATAATCTGTCAGGTTTGTTTTATTGGACACACAGTATATGCTCTACATTGTGTTACTGTAAAATCTGCTTTTAATGATGAATTAATTGTAATATTTTTTTAACGTAGATGTGGTTTTATAAGATATTTTTAATACTTTATTGCAATGTTATTTTTTATTGTCTTATTTGAAACAAGAGCTGGTCTTGTAGAGTGTGAAAATTATGGAGGCCACTATAATGTAGTAGAAACTATAACAAGTGTACTGACTGATTATTACAAGTATACTGACTGATTATAACAAGTATACTGACTGATTATAACAAGTATACTGACTGATTATTACAAGTATACTGACTGATTATTACAAGTATACTGACTGATTATAACAAGTATACTGACTGATTATTACAAGTATACTGACTGATTATAACAAGTATACTGACTGATTATAACAAGTATACTGACTGATTATTACAAGTATACTGACTGATTATAACAAGTATACTGACTGATTATAACAAGTATACTGACTGATTATAACAAGTATACTGACTGATTATAACAAGTATACTGACTGATTATAACAAGTATACTGACTGATTATTACAAGTATACTGACTGATAACCAGTATACTGACTGATTATAACAAGTATACTGACTGATAACCAGTATACTGACTGATTATAACAAGTATACTGACTGATTGTAACAAGTATACTGACTGATTATAACCAGCTGAATATCATTTTATGTTTTTACTCCTGGTTTGTTCAGTTTTGTATCAACAGATAATTATCTCAGACTTGCATGTGTACTCTATGTTGGATGCCCGTGACTTACCTTGATTGTTTTATAGTTGCTTACTGAAGCACTTTATTGTTTGTTTTCTATCAAATTTGAGACTTGGGAGTCACGTTAGTGGTTCTGTCATGTAGCAGGTACAACTGTCTAAATATATCGCTGTGAATTGACTTATCATACTGCATCATTTATAATTTTAAAATTATTCTTAATCAATGGATTTGGTTGTTAATTATTTGGGTGTATAAATCCTGTATGATTGTGGGGATATTTGCAATGAATCAATGTCCTGGTAATACCGGTGTGGTTATTGTTTTACCTGTAAGTTTTGTATTGTATCTATATACTGAAATCATATACATGGATGACTGGAACACATACAATGTCTGTGAGGTTTATTCAAGTGTCATGTTTTATAAGGCTGATCAAATAATGTTTGCACATTTATCTTTTACTTGATGAAAACTTAAAAGCAACAGTCTTGGATTGATATTCACATCTTGTTATAAATTGTCTTACTAAGTTAATGTTTTTGAGACATAGATAGATTTATATATATATATTTAGATTGATTTGGCTGAAGTTATGTTGTTATTTTAAACTTTCTCCTATCCTGGTACTACAAGTGTTCGGTGAGTCCACTCTGTCGACGTCCAGCTCCACACCTGGAGGTTATTAACAACTCTAGTGGTCGCACTTTTGAGCGAATCTGACTGGGTCAGAATATTCGTCTCAATGATATGGATCAGTTCGAACATGGGTCATCTGGGGTAAAAAACTAGGTGACCAGGTCAATTTGAATGAAAATTTTGTTAACACTCCAGAAGTCACAGTTTTGATTGGGTCTTCATTAAACTTAGTCAGAATGTTTATTATAATGATCTTGTAAATTTGTGTGAATATAAGTCATCTCCAGTCAAAAACTAGGTCACTAGGTCAATGCACTGCAAAACTTTGTTAACACTCCAGAGGTCACAATTTTGATTGAATCTTCATGAACTCTTGTCAGAATGTTTGTCTTAATAATAATTTGGACAAATTCAAAATGGGTCATCTAGGGTCAAGAACTAGGTCGCAAGGTCAAATCATTGAAAAACCTTGTTAACCCTATAGAGGCCACAATTTTGATTGGATCTTTGTAAAACTGTGTCAAAATGTTTGATTTCATGATGTTTCGGACAGGTTCGAACATGAATCATCTGGGGTCACAAACTATGTCAATAGATTAAATCTTATGAAAACTTCGTTAACCTTCTTGAAGTCACAATTTTGATTGGATCTTCCCCAAACTTTGTTTGTATTAATAATATTGTGAACAGGTTTGAACATGGGTCAACTCGGGTTAAAAACTAAGTCACCAGGTCAAATCACATGAAAACCATAGATATTGCAATGTTTACTCAGGTGAGCGAAAAAAGGCCATCTTAGTCCTCTTGTTTACTCTGATATCCTTCTCTATATGTAACCTGCTGCTCTACCGTGTACAGTGGTCACTGTATCACTTCTTTCAGATTTTATTCAGATGTCTTTGTTGTGTTTGATTTCAGTATACAGTAAAATTTATAAAACAAGGGAGTGAACACTTGTATGACCAAAATAATTATTGTTTCCTTCATTGATGATTTCTGTTGTTCAGTTCGGTATGTTGATATGTTTGTTTTGTGTCTCAGGAAGCTTAAAATTTCTTTATTTTAAAATCTATTTACTGAAATATTACAGATAACAAAAATACAACTTGTGGTCACATGACCAGTGATCACATGATGAAAATATGCAGAAAATATTATCGTAAGGTTATGAACAGTTTTAAGGGCAAAGTTTATAATATTAAGTTGTATAAAGTAAAAATTGTGTATTCTGATTGATTCACTGAACAAAGTTTTTTATGTAAATTTCTAACTCAGTTGGATGTTTCTGTTGTTTATGTGAAACATTCATCATGGTGCTTTATAACAGAAGAATAAGTTGTACAACTTCTCATTATTCTTATCCTGGAGATATCCATGTCTGAAATATTCATTAAGTTAAGTTGTTTAGAATGAAATCATTAGTGAGGTTAGCAAGGATTATAGAATGGTTTATTTGTAAAGTGTTTATGATTTGTATTTTATATTTGTACAGAGAATATATTGTTCATAACATTGTACATGATAGATACAATACAGTGTACACTGATTTGGTACATTGTATATGATTGGTACGGTACATTATATATGATTGGTACGGTACATTATATATGATTGGTACGGTACATTATATATGATTGGTACGGTACATTATATATGATTGGTACGGTACATTGTATATGATTGGTATGGTACATTATACATGACTAGTTTGGTACATTGTATATGATTCATTCTGTACATCTATCATGTTGTACAATAATAATGTATTATATAAAACAGAAGCATGTGTTACTTATTTTTACCAAAGGTTCGGGGTGACCTGTTAAGATGAGAAGAGGAATGCACCATTCGTCATCCATCATCCAACAATGGTTCTTCTCCTGTGAATGACTGGTCAGATTTACTTCAAATTTGCTCCATACAATTCTTTTGATGTTCTAACAATTTGATCATATACCAGTTGACCCCTTCTAGGGGTCACCTGAGCTACAAATAGAAATACCTTAAAAACAACTTCTTTTCATGAACCAATCACCCAACTTGGTCTGTTTAAGAGTGTAGCATCCTCTGGTTATCCATTGTAGTATCCTTTGATGGTCCTTTATCAAGTTTATTGTAGGTACCCTTTATCTGCCCAGAAGTGTACCTTTATTACCTTTTTAGTAATAAGTTAACTTACATTTCTTTTGGTGAGGAGTTATCATGGTTCAGTTGTTATCATATTTTTATCACATTATTGTTACTAATCCTCTTGCTTGAAGTACCTGCTTTCAATGTTAACCAATGTATCCTCATTTGTTTCCAGTGTTAATATATCCTGTTATATGAAGTACCTGCTCTCGGTGTTAATATATCCTGTTATATGAAGTACCTGCTCTCGATGATAATATATCATGTTATATTAAGTACCTGCTCTCGGTGTTTATATATCCTGTTATATGAAGTACCTGCTCTCGGTGTTAATATATCCTGTTATATGAAGTATCTGCTCTCAGTGTTAATATATCCTGTTATATGACGTACCTGCTCTCGGTGTTAATATATCCTGTTATATGAAAATATCTGCTCTCAGTGTTAATATATCCTGTTATATGAAGTATCTGCTCTCAGTGTTAATATATCCTGGTATATGAAGTATCTGCTCTCAGTGTTAATATATCCTGGTATATGAAGTGCCTGCTCTCAGTGTTAATATATCCTGGTATATGAAGTGCCTGCTCTCAGTGTTAATATATCCTGTTATATGAAGTACCTGCTCTCAGTGTTAATATATCCTGTTATATGAAGGGCCATTTAACTGGGGACTGAAAATGAATATTTTCTTTTGAAAATGTCAAACATTTTGTAGAAACTGAAGCATTTTTAGGTACAAAACACTTGAACTTTACAGGCAGTGTTTCGTACATGAAGTGTGATATGACGTGATCACGGTAGATGGCAAACTTTAAACAGATTGCTGCCTTTTATAATTCGGACACCTGTCACCTTTTAGTTGATGTATTTTACACAACATTTTAAACAATTTATTTTACTTTTTGTAAGAAAGGAAGTGCATCGTCTTCTTGCGTTTGTTTTTGTGTTCGCTTCAAAACATTTTTGGCACGACTGCTAAGCTGTGTAATATGTTGGTATGAATCGAGTCTGTACAATGTAACACGATTCATTAAGTATCTTTGTACGAATAAATGCATGAATTTTAAACACTTTACGCAAATATATACACCTGAACCCCGCCTTGCGACAACCCCGCTAATACGGGCATTTTTTCCAAAAACGGTTTTTTTCCTTCTTTGTTTAATGGTCTTTTCATTCAAAATTGAGACCACCCCGCTAAGACGTAATACGACCACTTTTCTCTGACCAAACTGTATATTTGTGTGTTTTTCTGACCCCGATATTAAGCACTTTGCATCACCAACTTCGCACATCAGATAATGAGATTGTCGCATGGCGTAAATTGTTCTGAATCTGGACCTTGTATTAACGACAATTAGAGACGTAGTATGGCTGATTTGTTCAGTAAAGATAATTTAATAATATATGGAAAAATGATGAACTTCACTACAATATAATTTTTCTCAAGCTTCCTTGCTTGTGATTGAAATAAATGATCAGTACATTCATAATAATACAATACTTGATTACAAATGATTGGTAGACAACGCTATAATTTAATACTCAACAATCATAGGTATGATGGTTAAACGACTAATTCATTACCTCGCACTATACGTGAAGTTAAGAATCCCAGTTTGTTTCAATAAAATGCTGACAACACTGAGTTTACTCTGCTACTTAGTCAGTCCCGAGACATTAAATGCTTCAAAAGGTATAACTTTGGGATGGCCAAATCGCTCTCAGATCTGAGTATACACTGCAATTTAGAAAGTGTTCAACCACCCAAATTGAATGACAACTCAAACAATATTCAATTCTGAGCAAAGCTGCAACTTAATCTATTGTCCTTATTGTCATCTAAACTCAAACATGTCATGTCGTCTCTTCCTCATTTCTTTAATTTCCTAATCAATATTTGTTATGGTAAACTAACATTATGTTCCCTATGAATTTTATATTATTATGAATATCGGACCATTTATTAAAAAAAATGGTGACCGAATTGTGAGTTTAATTAATGTCGATGTAGCCGGAACAAATTGAAGGGATGAGTGCCAGAAGGGTCTATCTTCATCTTGACAAGCAAAGATAGATACAAGTTAGGTACCTTCTTGCACTGACCCCTTCAATTGTCGGCGTGTTGTTTCCTTGGTGATGAAATATCTCCACCTACTTGACTTCTATTTGTGGAAGAGAACAGGTCACTACATTGTTTACATATTTTCATACTGCATTTCAACTTTCTTCAATTAATTTATAAATTTGGATATTAAAGTATATTAAACTGAATGGAGTAAACTTTCTGATAAGAATTATCTAACCGTTGTTTTTATAAACCGTTAAATATAGAAAGATTTAATCATCCAGTGCATGAATCCAATATTGTATGTGTCGATTATATAAGTTGTTACATCCTGTAATGTTTCATGTCTTATATTAGATCACCGTCACCGTATTGTTCCTGATTGTTGCGTATTTTTACACTGTTCTTGTATTTCACAGAGCGATGTAGCTAACTTCACTCGCATGAAGATATTATATTTGAAGACAAATTCACATAACGAAAGAAGCATACAGTCCTAATAATTCTATGAAAGGAGTTTATTTAGGTGGACTAAGGAACATTTTGTTTGTCTGAACCCCAGAACAACATGGAAAATAAAACGGAACAAGAATTGTTGGAAGAGCTGAACGAAGATTTCACGAGCACGTTGTTACCTGTAACTGTGTTTGTTGGCGTAGAGATAGTGGTTGGTTTTATTGGTAACTTGTTAATACTGTACGTCTTTATACGACATTATCATCCGTGTAACTTCAGAACATTTGTTATATGTTTGAGTTTTATAGACTTTCTCTGCACGCTTACAACAATGTCGGGTGAAATGGTAACTCAGAGATATTGGTACATTTATCCGTCTGTGGGGATTTGTAAAACTAAGGATTTCTTCAATGTCTTTACCGTGTTCGCAGAATCCCTCTGTTTGCTCGTTATTTCCATAGATCGTTATCGTAAAGTGTGTCGTCCATTAAAGTGGCAGATCACTTCACAGACCGCCAGGCTGCTGTGTGTCATACTCATGCTGGTATCCGCTGTGGTAGCTGCCCCTGTCACAGTGTTCTGGGGGATAAGGTCGTTCCCCAAGTTGTACAAGAATTCTAATGTCACTGTAACATTATGTGAGAAAGATCAGAAATATGAAGACACAGATTTTCCGTTTGGTTTTGAAGCTTTGGTTGGCTGTATCGTCCTGGTGTCTTTGGTGATCATGTTTATTTTATACGTGTTTGTAGCTCGTACAATTATGGTTGAAAGGCGAAGGTGGAAGAATACAGCATTAAGATCAACACTGAGATATGCTGGACCTGAGGCTGACAGTGCGTCACATGATGACAACACCTTTATAAGGACCTCAACCTACAACAAAACAAACAAGGCTGAAGATGAAACCACACGTGACGCGGTTACTATGGAAATGTCTGACGTCAGTGGAAAGAATACCACAGATACAAGCACATCCAATACCCTGAAAACACAGACAACGGACAAACCACGGAAACATGGACAACAAAGATCTGGTGCCAGAGTACGACGTAAAACATTAATATTGTTCATCCTAACATCTTGTTTTATTGTTACCACAGTGTTGTATTATACCATGATAAGTATCCTTGGAAGTTCTGGGGATGTAGTTAACGCTTTATCAGATCAACGGAAAGTGGTTTTCTTCTTTTTTCTCCGGTTTTATTTCATCCAGCACATCATTAACCCTATCGTGTACAGTGTGTTAGATCCTCAGGTGAAAACTGCCTTACGGAAGATAAAACAAGCTTTAGTTGACAAAATACGTGAAAGATAAACTATTAGTCACCTCTCCTGTAAAACACAATCAATATACAGGTCAATATACAGGTTAATATACACCTCGTCATTTGTCAAAATTTGTGCGTAAATACCAGCGTCGTTGTGAAAGGGAGAACAGGTTGATAACTCGCTGATATTCCTTCGTCTGGTTTTTAGTGAATGAACACATTGTGTACTAATCTATTTTATATGTATAAGTTTTGTTATCTTTTATTCGCTTATTTTTATGACAATGTTGTACGGCCTTTAAATGTATTTTATAGCCGGCACACGTGTATGATAAAATTCTAGATTTGAGACTGTTTTATGAAACTTTTGAAAGTTGAACAACATGTTTTCATTCTTGATTACTGCATGTAGTTTTTTTTATAATTATTTATCTTACAGTAAAACTAGTAGACGTGTATATATATTTTATGTATATATTTTTTATGTATAGATATATATATTATGTATATATGTTTAATGCATACATATTTTATGCATATATATTTTGCGTATGTATATTTTATGTATATATTTATATTTATGTATATGCATATATATTTTGTAAATATATATTATGTATATATATTTTATGTAAATAGATAGGTGTGTATGTGCGTTGATGTTTCTAAGTTATATTGTATATTCAAAATGTGGCATGTCTTGTATACTAGTAGGTATTTATGTACATTAATTATTACAATGATAACAATATACATTGTGTTTGACTAATTACAATGATAACAATATACATTGTGTTTGACTAATTACAATGATAACAATATACATTGTGTTTGACTAATTACAATGATAACAATATACATTGTGTTTGACTAATTACAATGATAACAAGGTACATTGTGTTTGACAAATTACAATGATAACAAGGTACATTGTGTTTGACTAATTACAATGATAATAATATACATTGTGTTTGACTAATTACAATGATAATAATATACATTGTGTTTGACTAATTACAATGATAACAATATACATTGTGTTTGACTAATTACAATGATAACAATGTACATTGTGTTTGACTAATTACAATGACAACAAGGTACATTGTGTTTGACTAATTACAATGATAACAATATACATTGTGTTTGACTAATTACAATGATAACAAGGTACATTGTGTTTGACTAATTACAATGATAACAAGGTACATTGTGTTTGACTAATTACAATGATAACAATATACATTGTGTTTGACTAATTACAATGATAACAAGGTACATTGTGTTTGACTAATTACAATGATAATAATATACATTGTGTTTGACTAATTACATTGATAACAAAGTACATTATATTACAAATATAACTATATACTCAACATGTGATTGTGATTTGTAATTTCTAATCGTAGATGATGAAAAATGAACATGTTTCATGATGGAAAAATATCACTGTACGCACGCACGCATCTATATATCTATATTTCAATCAGTGTGCACATACATACATCACTCAGTACACATACACATATATTGTAATCATGCATATATCACACACTGAACGCACACACATATCACACACTGTACACTCATATATCACACTCTCTACACACACACACATATCACACTCTGTACACACACATATATATATCACACTCTGTACACACACATATATCTCACACTGTACACACACATATATCACAAACTGTACACACACAGTACACACATACATCACACACTGTACACACACAGTACACACATATATCACACACTGTACACACACAGTACACACACAGTACACACATATCACACACTGTACACACACAGTACACACATATATCACACACTGTACACACACAGTACACACACATATATTACTGTAATCTACCCTCACTGATGACGACATTGTAATAAACAAACACACCTAAAGAACGTAACTTCAAAGACAAAGTGAAATTTAATGTACACTGAAGGATTATCATGTTGCTCTACGCCTTAACGGGATTAGTTAAATCAAATAAACTCAGGTAAAAAGTTAACAAGATTAATATGTAAGTTACAACGTGCTGATAACCGTTCCTTGTTCATGTTTACATTTATCACGTAGGGCAGCCAGCAGTAATTCCGTGCATGTGTCCGCGACTTTTTGGCGCAAAGGAATGTAGACAAGATATGCAAGACTTTGGACATGCACAAATATGTCCATTATTAAAGAATATCGTTTAATGCACTAGAAATGGCTCAATATTTATTGGCCTGGTGCTTAAAAATGAACCGCTAAACTAACAATTCTTGCTTGCTTTATGAACACCAAGTTGTTTGTTCAGTTCATTGTTTTCTTTGAACTAAATGTTAACATTATTTTACAGAAAAATCATAACAAATTCTTCAGGAAGAACAATTCACTTCTGGTGTTTATAAGGCAGCTGAACTTGCACAGACTTACCGTTGATGGTAATATTGAAATACTTAAGCGATCATGGTATAACTCTACTGTGAAAGTTCTTCAATTCATAGATGATGTACGTGGTATAGAAGTCCGTTAATCTCGTGTGGTTACCTTTGAGGCTTGTAAAAACGTGGTGTTCAAAACGAGGGTCTCCGTTATATACATCTGAATCTACTAACACCGTTAATTTTCAGTAATATTCGTTAAAAGGCACACGACTACCCGTTGTGAATTGATATTCTTTGTAACGTCAGTACGTAACGTCATTGATAAACATTGTAATTGTTAAAACTAGAAAAATCTATTCAGTTACAGAACTCCGTATTTTAGTCTTTGATCAGTTTTGACTGAATTAAAACACAGGATTTATACATAGGACATTAGACAAATGTAAGTACAGACACTGTGTACGGTATATTAATGGTGTTTTCTAACAGTGGCTATACGTGATATTAGAATAAAATCATTATTACAAATCATGTTTTCTATATAAATAATAGAATATGTATTAAAATATAAACTGCTTATTACCATTGTGAATGGCTTTGACATATTGTATTTGAAAGAACAGTAAAATTCAAAATATATTGACAAAATTTATATATTCTTTGAAAATCAAAAAAAGCAGAGCGCTTGCCGTATTAAATAATGATTGTTGTATTTATAACGAGAGTTTTATGATGATACTCATTTGATTCTACGGAATCTGATCATGTGATAATTATACGTAGATTCTTACAAACATGATAACTGCATGATAAGTTCTTACAAACATGATAACTGCATGATAAGTTCTTACAAACATGGTGACTGTATGATAAGTTCTTACAAACATGATAACTGTTTGATAAGTTCTTACAAACATGGTGACTGTGTGATAAGTTCTTACAAACATGATAACTAAATGATAAGCTCTTACAAACATTATTACCGTGAGATAAATTATACATAGATGTTTGTATTCTTACAAACTTGTTTCTTCACTGATTCGATTCTACATGTAATACAAATACATTTGTACATCACTGTGCGATGTCACACAAATTTTACCCTAAACTTATTTATCAAGCGTGAAATGTGCACGTGATTACAAATACCACAGTATCTTGGATGTTTTATTGTACAACATTGATTATCTTCAGTTGTAAAATACATACACGATAAATTCCACATAGAAACAAACAACACGTAGTAGACCCTAGTAGACTTAGTAGACCCTAGTAGGCCTTAGTAGACCCTAGTAGACCTTAGTAGACCCTAGTAGACCGTAGAAGACCCTAGTAGACCGTAGTAGACCCTAGTAGACCTTAGTAGACCCTAGTAGGCCTTAGTAGACCCTAGTAGACCGTAGTAGACCCTAGTAGACCTTAGTAGACCCTAGTAGACCGTAGTAGACCCTAGTAGACCGTGGTAGACCCTAGTAGACCCTAGTAGACCGTGGTAGACCCCAGTAGACACCAGTAGACCCCAGTAGACCGTAGTAGACCCCAGTAGACACCAGTAGACCCTAGTAGACACCAGTAGACCCTAGTAGACCGTAGAAGACCCCAGTAGACACCAGTAGACCCCAGTAGACCGTAGTAGACCCTAGTAGACCGTAGCAGACCGTAGAAAACGAGGACAACCGTAATTATCTGTGCTTCAATACAGTGGTAACCGTATCTCGACCTTGAATTTTACTCGAACTGAGTGAAATTTTTCAACATGCTCAAAAATCGGTACGGTCCACAACGTTGGCACGACCGTACTGAAGACGTAGTTTGAACGTAGCTTGCCTTAGTTGACCGTACTTGACCCTACTTTGGTGCAGTGTTTTTATCCGTGCTTCAACGTAGTTTACTCTACATGACGGTTCTTGTGCGTACTCAAAACGTGGTTCATATGTAATCGTAGTTACCGTAGTAAAACGTACTTTAGTCGTAGTTAAACTTAAACAGTTTAGCCCTTCAATATAGTTGAACGTACTCACCCGTAGTTAACCGTACAGAAACTTTCTGATATTTATTCTTTAACGTACAGTAGAACCTAATTAAACGTACTTCATCGTAGTAACACTGCAAGGAACTTCGGATGTGACCATTAACGTGACCAATGATTTATTATCGTCCAGAATGGCAAATTTTTCATATCTTCGTATTTTTGTTGTTTCTAAAACAAAGTATATGATGCTTTTCTTCTAGATGTGAATTAAACGTGTTTTTATATTTCAGACTGAATAAAAATGTCATCACTTCTACAGATTATATCCATATCTACCCTCCTTATTGTCACATACAGTTATCCACTGGAAAATTATTCAGGTAATTTATAATTAGGATATCAAATTTGTTTATCAATTAACAGGTACGTGTGTCAATGTGTGTGTAATCATGTACGTATATCAATGTGTGTGTAACCATGTACGTGTATCAATGTGTGTGTGTAACCATGTACGTGTATCAATGTGTGTGTAATCATGTACGTGTATCAATGTGTGTGTAACCATGTACGTGTATCAATGTGTGTGTAACCATGTACGTGTATCAATGTGTGTGTAACCATGTACGTATATCAATGTGTGTGTAATCATGTACGTGTATCAATGTGTGTGTAATCATGTACGTGTATCAATGTGTGTGTAACCATGTACGTGTATCAATGTGTGTGTAATCATGTACGTGTGTCAATGTGTGTGTAACCATGTACGTATATCAATGTATGTGTAACCATGTACGTATATCAATGTATGTGTAACCATGTACGTATATCAATGTATGTGTAATCATGTACGTATATCAATGTATGTGTAATCATGTACGTATATCAATGTGTGTGTGTAATCATATACGCATATCAATGTGTGTGTAACCATGTACGTATATCAATGTATGTGTAACCATGTACGTATGTCCATGTATGTGTAACCATGTACGTGTATCAATATGTGTGTAACCATGTACGTGTGTCAATCTTTGTACGTGGGTATCTTTTAATTGTGCTGTACGTGTAACTGTATACGTCTATATGTTTAACCATGTACATGTAACTGTATACGTCTATATGTTTAACCATGTACATGTAACTGTATACGTCTATATGTTTAACCATGTACATGTATATGTTTATGTTTATGTTTTTATGCTTTTATTTTTTCCATCGTCATTCATTCTCCGTTTTATACTTTGATGAATATGAGAACTTTTATAGTGGGATATATGTGTATTTATATATGTATTTATATGTGTATTTATATATGTATTTATATATGTATTAATATGTGTATTTATATGTGTATTAATATGTGTATTTATATGTGTATTTATATATGTATTTATATGTGTATTTATGTGTGTATTTATATGTGTATTTATATATGTATTTATATGTATATTTATGTGTGTATTTATATGTGTATTTATATATGTATTTATATATGTATTTATATGTGTTTTTATATATGTATTTATATGTGTATTTATGTGTGTATTTATATGTGTATTTATATGTGTATTTATGCGTGTATTTATACATGTCCTCATGAACTGTATTGCTTACTGGATTACAACGCAATATATATTTTACCAAACCACGATATGCTTTTCGCGATAATTCTAGACGGCATTACGGTTCACTATTGTGACATCTATGTGAACAGTTTATAGTTCACTATTGTGACATCTATGTGAACAGTTTATAGTTCACTATTGTGACATCTATGTGAACAGTTTATAGTTCACTATTGTGACATCTATGTGAACAGTTTATAGTTCACTATTATGACATCTATGTGAACAGTTTATAGTTCACTATTGTGACATCTATGTGAACAGTTTATAGTTCACTATTGTGACATCTATGTGAACAGTTTAAAGTTTACTATTGTGACATCTATGTGAACAGTTTAAAGTTTACTATTGTGACATCTATGTGAACAGTTTATAGTTCACTATTATGACATCTATGTGAACAGTTTATAGTTCACTATTGTAACATCTATGTGAACAGTTTATAGTTCACTATTATGACATCTATGTGAACAGTTTATAGTTCACTATTATGACATCTATGTGAACAGTTTATAGTTCACTATTGTGACATCTATGTGAACAGTTTATAGTTCACTATTATGACATCTATGTGAACAGTTTATAGTTCACTATTGTAACATCTATGTGAACAGTTTAAAGTTTACTATTGTGACATCTATGTGAACAGTTTAAAGTTCACTATTATGACATCTATGTGAACAGTTTATAGTTCACTATTATGACATCTATGTGAACAGTTTAAAGTTCACTATTGTGACATCTATGTGAACAGTTTATAGTTCACTATTGTAACATCTATGTGAACAGTTTAAAGTTTACTATTGTAACATCTATGTGAACAGTTTATAGTTCACTATTGTAACATCTATGTGAACAGTTTATAGTTTACTATTGTGACATCTATGTGAACAGTTTATACATGTCATGTGTGTCGGTTCTATCTATTCCAGATACAGACTTTGATGAAATCTCTACCAGGCTGAAGACGCTTAAAACTTTGGTGAGTAACAAAGTTTTATGAACTTAACTCTTTATGTACTAAACATGCGACTGAGTTGACAATAACCTAAACAAATCAAATAAGTATTGTCATTTTTAGATGGTTCATAGATATTGGATAAGAAAATCAGACTTGGAAATACACGGCGTCAAAAATTTCCCTTCTTAACGTGTTTCCTGTCTGATGTATTTCTTGTCTGATGTGTTTATTGTCTGATGTGTTTATTGTCTGATGTGTTTATTGTGTGATGTGTTTATTGTGTGATGTGTTTATTGTGTGATGTGTTTATTGTGTGATGTGTTTATTGTGTGATGTGTTTTCTGTCTGATGTGTTTATTGTCTGATGTATTTATTGTCTGATGTGTTTTCTGTCTGATGTGTTTATTGTGTGATGTGTTTATTGTGTGATGTGTTTATTGTGTGATGTGTTTTCTGTCTGATGTGTTTATTATGTGATGTGTTTATTGTCTGATGTGTTTATTGTCTGATGTGTTTTCTGTCTGATGTGTTTATTGTGTGATGTGTTTATTGTCTGATGTGTTTATTGTGTGATGTGTTTATTGTCTGATATGTTTATTATATGTTTATTATCTGATGTCTTTCCCTGTTTATGGAACATTTCAGCTACAGAAACTCGATGTTCACAGAAGTTCAGCAAATGAAATATCCGCACCAGCAGAAAAACAAACAAAGTCCAGACAACCCACGTTAAGAAATGAGAACTCGTTTAACTATGTTGATGGAAATATGGACGAACAAGACTCAAAGAAAGAAAGAAACATGAAACACTTTATAGACTCGTTAAGTGGAGAAGAGTTGAACAAACTAAAGGTACAAAAAACAATCATCTACATTGATTTGTTTCAGAAAATTTCGCACCTTGAAAACATCACATGATATAGTACGACATTCTTAAACAATAACACATGATATAGTACGACATTCTTAAACAATAACACATGATATAGTACGACATTCTTAAACAATAACACTTGATATAGTACGACATTCTGAAACAATAACGCATGATATTGTGCGACATTCTGAAGCAATAACACATATGATATGACATTCTTAAACAACAACACATAATATAATACGCCGCATTCAATAGACAACAACACACACGTGCTATATTTATAGATGTTTATATCAGTCATACACCCATTATATTTATAGATGTTTAGATCTATTATACACGTGTTATATTTATTGATGTTCAGATATATTATACACGTGTTATATTTATTGATGTTCAGATATATTATACACGTGTTATATTTAAAGATGTTTAGATCTATTATACACGTGTTATATTTATTAATGTTTAGATATATTATACACGTGTTATATTTATAGATGTTTATATCAGTCATACATGTGTTATATTTACAGATGTTGATATATATTATACACGTGTTATATTTATAGATGTTGATATATATTATACACGTGTTATATCTATAAATGTTGATATATATTATACACGTTTTATATTTATAGATGGTGATATATATTATAGATGTGTTATATTTATAGATGTTTATATATATTATACACGTGTTATATTTATAGATGTTGATATATATTATACACGTGTTATATTTATAGATGCCTATATATATTATACACGTGTTATATTTATATATGTTTATATCAGTCATACACGTGTTATATTTATAGATGTTGAGATCTATCGTTGACAAGACTGGTATATCTACAGATAAACTCACCTTAGATCAAGGTAAGTTTTACTATGCTACATGCGTTGTTTATAATTTGTTTCTTATATTAACCTTATATTTTATTATTGTGTAAATATCTGTGGTGAACTTCTCTGCATTGATATTTTTAACTGTTCACTGTTTTAAATTGTTAAAATTTTTACTTCCTATTCTTCAAGCTTTACTTCCTGTGTTTCAGAAGAATCAGATAACAAACCGGAAATTCTGGATGACTCACGCAGCGTCAACACACAACAATCTTCCATAGCTGAACAAATTCACGACTTCTTACAGGAAGGTTAGTGTAGTGTTTCTTCACTGACAACAGTTGTAATTGTTGAATCAACATGAAAATTACAAATACATGTATATCCAGTCCTTCAGTATTTACACGTACCTAGTAATCATTTATGGTAAATTATACAATTCTTCATCGTGATGTACATTTTTAAATCAAGTTATTTAGTCTTCATACTAATTATAACAATCTGATTGCTGTGTTTGTAAAATGCTGTGGTTTGTAAAATGCTGTGTTTGTAAAATGCTGTGGTTTGTTTCAGAGAAGAAACCTGGACATATTCCGGCTATGGTACAAAAAGGGAGATTTCTGCCATCTAAAGACGAAAGTAAACCATTTCATCTTATAATTCTCATTCAGTATACACTTCTACAAGTATTCAAATAATGCATAGATTAATGTTGTCATATTAGTATCACAGTGATAAACTTAAAGACATACTTTCAGCAACACTTATTGACCATACAGTAATTATTGATAACTGGAATAATTGACATCAGAGAATTCAGAACAATTTATGTTACAACAACTTAAACACAACACCAGTAACTAACGACGTCTTTGTTACATTTGGCAACACAATATTAGACACTGATAAAACTTGCAGAACGAAAAGATAAATATTGTAATCTATAGTCCTGTAGTAATATTATATCTTATAACACAAATATATTACAGTAAAATATGCCGTGGAAAAGAACCTTCTTACGGACGTGGCTCTAGCATTACACAGTGGTATCAGCGTGAATGATTTACTCAAGGATTTAGTTGGACAAACTGCAGGTAATTTAGTGAATGAACTAAATGATTGTATTGGTGAAAACTTGGAAGACAAGCTCTTGGTATAAAACAATGTTACATGTATAAATGCACGAGTCAGAGTATACTGTCGAGTGTTATTACACACAATATATGAAAAAATAAACCAGGGGTACTTTTCATACGTGTATCATACCAGTGTATATTGCTCATGATATTTCGTCTTCTTTAAAGTTCCTAAACGTACACATGTCCAGGTTGTACAAACCTTTGTCCCCACTTGTAATACTTTATATTATCGTGTTTTCCAGATTCAGATGTGAGTTCAGAACAAGGTGAATGGTTGGATTAAATGAAGTGATAATAAAGTGATAATAAAGCGAACCAATTAAAACTTAACCTAAGAGATGTGGTGTTAGTATGACAGTTCTTATACTTGTTCTCTCTTCTTTTGTTGTTTTGTACAACAATGGTGATATTCTGTTGGAAGAAATGTGATCTTTGTGGACAACGAGTAATTTTTTTTTGATTGGCCAACATACCCCACGTGACTTAAACTTGTAAATGACCAAGGATGTTATGAAATATACTTCTAAATATAGTGATGTTTATATTACACGAGACTGGTGGATTTATATTGACGCATGTTTTTATACGAACAGAATAAATTCTCTCTCCATGTTTGGTTACTGTTTTGTTCTTATACTTCGCAGAAAATGTCCGTAAATCTAGCCTCACAACTTGCTCTCTTATTTCTTAAAACCGATATTTATAACATTGATACTTGTTTTACAATATCCTGACAGTTTTGCAACACAGAACTTATATTTGTGAATTTTATGTTACAAGAGTAGCAAATGAATGTTTCAAAACAAGTTTTCGATAAAGTTAACATTTTTCTCTGTCTGTGATCACGAAGTCCTAAAGATGAAGTCACACTGACTTAATGTCATCATTTTGTATGACATTGTCCGACATTGTGAACCTCGTAAAACCATCCAACAACCGATCACCGATCTGTCGCCGTGAAATCGTGTTTTATGACATTAAAACAAAATCATTTCTATGGCAACAATCGAATCATTTCCGATGATTAGTCAGGAGTGTATCAAATGTTTTTTTTTTTATTTTTGATATGAGGCCTAAAAATAGGTTTGTTTCCGGTTACCCGACTAACCCATCTTTTACCTGCTGAGTCAAAAGTTTTTACAACATCCAAATCTTTGTATATTTTAATTTTCACAACAGTGTTGCAGATAATGTAGAGAAAAAACGTAAAAGAAAATAATCCTTACCTACCGACCCATATTTTTGGGGCATGTAACCGGAAACAAACCTTTTTTTTGTTTAGGCCTGAATGACATAATGTGCATATTTTACCACGCTCTGGTAGGTTAGTTAATAAATTTCCGGTTAATAAAACTAAAGCTTGTATCTATTTTATTCACTTTCACTAATTTATTCTTGTATACAATATACATTCAACATTAAACTTTCGCTCATATCAATAAACAGTGTCTTATACATGTATTGTATCAGAAAACACTTTTGACAAAAAAAATAATTTCTGTAATTCAATATGCGCATATTTTTGAAACCTTTCGTGACAAACTTAAATTATAATTGTACACACTGTAAGATGGTTTATTCCGCGGAATAATAACATGAGGAATCGATGTTTCTTTCCCAGAACTATCAACTAAAAATTCCATTGCACTATTAACACCTGGATTATTAACGTATAACGCTACAAACAAACAATAAGTACTCTGTACTTGGCTTTCTTTCCTTTACTTACCAATGAACGAACCAGTGTACTGTAAGTCAGCAAAATTATTACAAGTACACACACATCATATTACGTTAATTTTTCTTGTTGGATGTTTGCCCTCTAAACTGGAAACATGTTGTTAACTTCTTGTACATACACAACTATCATCATATCACAACTCAACCTGCTGCCTTAAGTATTAACCAGTCTTAATGTAATATAATATTTCTCAATAAAATGATCTCACTCTCGTTCCTCGACCGGTATAACGTGACATGGCATCTCCATTTATAATTCAAATCTACTCACTTGAGAGGCCGACCATTTTTTTTTCTATCCCTAATGCATTAAATTGTGCTTGTTACCAAAGTTAGGAAGGGTCTATCCGGCACAATAAAACCACGGAAAGGTTTCATATCCAGACAGTTACATCAGTGTGAGATAATTAGTGATGATCAGACGATATCGATTTTCTTACATTTCTCTCTTTTTGATCAAGAACAACATGTTCTATATTTACACGACATGTTCTATATTTACACGACATGTTCTATATTTACACGACCAACCACTTTTAGATCCTGGTTACGTTTTATTACTTCTGTTTCTTGTGAAGCGTGTATCTACGTGAATCTACTTGAAGTAAGTGTGACCTCACTAACAACACATGCTGACACCGGGTGAATATCCCTGTCTACTTTTCTAGCAATTATTAAAAGCCTCATTAATCTTCACGTCCGATTTCTTCATTTTTTCATATTTATGATCAACTCTATTCCTCCAGTTAGTAATATGTCACTCGTTATTTCAAATAATTGTTTTTATTGTATTTTTATATGCTGTGTGTATATACATGTGTATAATTGTCTCATATCGCATATAATTTGTAGTTAAAAATGATATTGTATGTATTATGTATTTTTATAAAAAAATAAATTTTATTCAAATTTGTCTAGGACAATGTTTTATATATTTCAAAGAATTGAAAGAGAAATCATACATACATGAAAAAAGTTTATCTATGTATTATTGTTATGGACGTCATTTCTGTCGCTAGAATATTACGTAAGTACATCACGCGTTATTTGACTAGAACTATTTGAACATGGACACCAGATAAACACACCCTAAATATTGATTGTTTATCATCGCTTAAATTGTTTAGATAAAAAAACTGATATCTCAGAAACAGTGACGTCAATGATAGATAAATGTTGATAAATTTCGATATTTGAAGTTCCTTATTATTTCAAGGACAAGACGATAGATAATTTTTGTGTAAGATCCACAGACACTTCTCACATCACTGACTTATAGGAGACTGTCCCTCTTCTTGTATTAAACACGTCTGAACATGTGGAACTTCTGCCTTGTTTTTGTGTTCTCCCTGACTCGAGGTAACTTCTTCTTCTTGAAATTTTCCAGACCTGATTTGAAGTAATGAACTTTGTATACTTCTAATTGGGGAATGAATAACTCGTGTCTTTGAAAAATTCAATCATTACAGTTGATTTCAACTATTTTTAAGTGATAAAGATAAAAAAATGACCACAAAATTCATGATTTGATCCACGTCGCTGATACTAGAAATTTGAAATTCATTGTTCATACGAGTACCGTGTGTTTGTTGCGGTTTAATTCTTTCTGGTAATATACACAGTCATTTCTGAAAGCATGTTTATAAAGCTTAGACTTTGCATAATTTTTTATTCTATTTAGGAGAGCTATTTAATGCGGCATCTAGTGACAAATACTCGTTAAGTGAAGACAGAAGTTGGACACCTAGCCATAATTTAGCGGGATGTCCCAAACTGGCAGAAAACTGTAACTTTGACTGTTTAGTTATTGGACAAAGCGGCTGCATAGAATGTACATGTACACAAGGTAATTATGAAAACCAGCATTTTTTTCAATGATAATTTATAATTATGACATTGCACACTGATACACACCGCTCGTCTCACCAGACTCGTGTTTAACACCAATGAATGTTAAATTCAGTTCCTTCAGTTAACAATGTTAAATAGCTCGTCGTTTACTGTACAACAGGTTATATAAAGGTATACTTTTTGTTGTTCGCTGAGGAGAGACGTCTGAGAGATGGAGACACATTATGTGATCAAAAACCTACATAGATAAAATGCATGAACTGGTGTAGTATTAATACCTTATAACGTGATAATGTTATTTGTGTTGTATTAATACCTTATAACGTGATAATGTTATTTGTGTTGTATTAATACCTTATAACGTGATAATATTATTTGTGTTGTATTAATACCCGATAACGTGATAATGTTATTTGTGTTGTATCAATACCCGATAGCGTAATAATGTTATTTGTGTTGTATTAATACCTTTTAACGTGATAATGTTATTTATTCAGTTTATCTGTTGATTCTCTGACGCACCTCCACGTCACAAACAGCGCAACTAAAACTTGACGCTGTAAGTTTTTCACAGCACCCTGATATAAGTCTGTACATTATCAAAGATAGTTCAATGGTTTTAACTTGGAACGGCACCCTGTCAGTTTGCATGTCTCGCTTCGAGATAATAAATAAATGATTGCAAATCAAGACTGGATTTTTTTCAAGTAAAAATCCATAAACAGATTCCGCGTGGTTCCATTTTAATAACATCATAACCGATCTATAATAAAAAAGTTTGGATTTTGCATCGTAGAAAAAAGTGATGACAATAAAGTCTGGCCGGATCCCGTAGTTAATGAAAATCGATTTCAATATGGTTTGAAACATGGATTTGTTTATGTTTGTTTTTTTAAATTTGTTTGTTTATATTTATCCGTTTATTCATATTTGTTTATTTATATTTGCTTTTTTTTAATTTTTTCATATTTGTTATTGTAGCTAGCGGAGACGGAGGCTCATTGACAAGTGCTCATTCTTCTATGAACAATAATGGCTGCCCGGAGTTTCCTACAAACTGCGGCACAGACTGTGCAAGTTTGGATTCACACGGATGTCCCGTATGCAAATGTTTGAATGGTAATAGTTCAGTACATAAGTGTGGGTGTAAGACTACGTTTTAGCAGATTACAATAATTACAATAAACAAGTATAGATTTATTACGTTTCACGATTTACAGTATTTCGTTGTATGTTCTAACTTGTGTATTTCTTTCTCAAGGTTTGATTTACTAAAACAACTCTTCATTGTTTATATATTACACGCGTTACATTTTATTGTCTAAGATGGATTTCAGCATTTCACCCTAAGGATAACTATCTTAAATCCAGGAAATATGTTTTCCACAGTATGAACACTTTACTCATTAGGACATGCAGGTCTCTCTGATTTCAACAAGCACTCTATTACATATACATATTTTATGCAGTTTCATATAATACTTCACCGATTTTCCTAATTGTAGTATAACCTAAATTGTCACTATGTCAATATTACCACAACTTTGTTTTAACGATCTCTTATTTTCGGATCAGCTTTTTCAATTACTCAATTATAAGCCATTTGATAATGAGACCACCTTATTATTATGACCGATTTGTCTGATCCGGAAAGTGGTGTCAGAATCAAGGTTTTATTGTACTGATCTTTTGAAGGAAAGTGGTGTCAAAATCAAGGTTTTATTGTACTGATCTTTTGAAGGAAAGTGGTGTCAAAATCAAGGTTTTACTGTACTGATTTTTTGAAGGAAAGTGGTGTCAGAATCAAGGTTTTATTGTACTGATCTTTTGAAGGAAAGTGGTGTCAGAATCTAGGTTTTATTGTACTGATCTTTTGAAGGAAAGTGGTGTCAGAATCAAGGTTTTACTGTACTGATCTTTTGAAGGAAAGTAGTGTCAGAATCAAGGTTTTACTGTACTGATCTTTTGAAGGAAAGTGGTGTCAGAATCAAGGTTTTATTGTATTGATCTTTTGAAGGAAAGTAGTGTCAGAATCAAGGTTTTATTGTACTGATCTTTTGAAGGAAAGTGGTGTCAGAATCAAGGTTTTATTGTACTGATCTTTTGAAGGAAAGTGGTCTGAGAATCAAGGTTTTATTGTATTGATCTTTTGAAGGAACGTGGTGTCAGAATCAAGGTTTTATTGTACTGATCTTTTGAAGGAAAGTGGTGTCAGAATCTAGGTTTTATTGTACTGATCTTTTGAAGGAAAGTGGTGTCAGAATCAAGATTTTATTGTACTGATCTTTTGAAGGAAAGTAGTGTCAGAATCAAGGTTTTATTGTACTGATCTTTTGAAGGAAAGTGGTGTCAGAATCAAGGTTTTACTGTACTGATCTTTTGAAGGAAAGTGGTCTGAGTATCAAGGTTTTATTGTACTGACCTTTTGAAGGAAAGTGGTGTCAGAATCAAGGTTTTATTGTACTGATCTTTTGAAGGAAAGTGGTGTCAGAATCAAGGTTTTATTGTACTGATCTTTTGAAGGAAAGTGGTGTCAGAATCAAGGTTTTATTGTTCTGATCTTTTGAAGGAAAGTGGTGTCAGAATCAAGGTTTTATTGTACTGATCTTTTGAAGGAAAGTGGTGTCAGAATCAAGGTTTTATTGTACTGATCTTTTGAAGGAAAGTGGTGTCAGAATCAAGGTTTTATTGTACTGATCTTTTGAAGGAAAGTGGTCTGAGTATCAAGGATTTACTGTACTGATCTTTTGAAGGAAAGTGGTCTGAGAATCAAGGGTTTACTGTACTGATCTTTTGAAGGAAAGTGGTCTGAGAATCAAGGGTTTACTGTACTGATCTTTTGAAGGAAAGTGGTCTGAGAATCAAGGGTTTACTGTATTGATCTTTTGAAGGTGCGAGTGCGTCAAGTGTTTCTACATCGACCGGCCATCAGTCTTTAAGTGGTGCTTCCTCAAACGCTAATGGATGTCCACCGTTCAGGCCACTATGTGCACAACACTGCGTTACACTTGATGCTAATGGTTGTCCTGTATGTGAATGTTCGAGTTCTAATAACGGTAAGTAAACAGTGCTCTTGTATATTGTCTGGATGTATACTCTAGTTTACGGGTGTTTATATACATTAGTTACACCAAATCATCAATGTTTACTGGTCGGTCTAAATTCTGCGTAAAAAATCGCTATTGTTTAAATAATAATACATAATAATATTTCACAATGATTGTATTTTTTAATGCAGTTAAATGTTTGAGTGTTAGTAAACTATTATTATCACAGTGACAAATGTAACGAGATATGAAGGTAAATGTCTGACCTATAAATCTGGAACATTCGGGTTTATACATAAAGTATGAATTTATGCGCCAAGCTCGCCAGGTTAGAAAAACAGAAGAAAGATAATAGAACATCCATATTGTTTTTCCCGGGGTTTAACGTCGCACCCATAGTCAGGGTCTGTTAGTGTCAGAACTTCTTCATGTCCCGGGCGGGATTCGAACTCGCACCGTTGAAGGCCCAGTTTTATAATCACTTGACCATGGAGGTCCAAAGTCCATCTTAGAGCGAATATAAGTTTGTCCCCATTTCTTTTTTCTATGTATCTTAATGATATTGAAGATTTAAAAAAAACAAATGGATTTAAAGGGGTTGATATTGGAATGTTATTTTTTTACTATTGTATACTGGTGACATAGTATACTGGCCGTCATGAGAAAATAACCATCATAAAAAATCTTCTATTTTGGCCTAATATACTAACCTTGAAATTTTAATGGTATACGACAATTTTATGGTCAATAATGGATAACAATATGGTTACACATAACTGTAGTAATGGTTGGTTGGCTTACTCGTTTCAGCTATTTCCAGAATTAAATTTTCATCTCGACTACTTGCGCTTTGTCTATTTTATTTTGTCTACCAACATCACTTACTGGTTACTTTTTTATGACGAGCTGTATGATTATGTCTAATTTATACCAACATGACTTACTGGTTACTTTTTTATGACGACCAGTATAATTATGTCTACTTTATACCAACATGACTTACTGGTTACTTTTTTATGACGACCAGTATAATTATGTCTACTTTATACCAACATGACTTACTGGTTACTTTCTTATGACGGCCAGTATAATTATGTTTACTTTATACCAACATGACTTACTGGTTACTTTTTTATGACGACCAGTATAATTATGTCTACTTTATACCAACATGACTTACTGGTAACTTTTTTATGACGACCAGTATAATTATGTATACTTTATACAAACATGACTTACTGGTTACTTTCTTATGACGGCCAGTATAATTATGTCTACTTTATACCAACATGACTTACTGGTTACTTTCTTATGACGACCAGTATAATTATGTTTACTTTATACCAACATGACTTACTGGTTACTTTTTTATGACGACCAGTATAATTATGTTTACTTTATACCAACATGACTTACTGGTTACTTTTTTATGACGACCAGTATAATTATGTCTACTTTATACCAACATGACTTACTGGTTACCTTTTTATGACGACCAGTATAATTATGTCTACTTTATACCAACATGACTTACTGGTTACCTTTTTATGACGACCAGTATAATTATGTCTACTTTATACCAACATGACTTACTGCTTACTTTTTTAGGACGACCTGTATAATTATGTCTAAAAATGAGCAAAATTTACATAAAGGTTTACAATTGTTAGAAAGTTATTGTGATAGATGGAAATTACAAGTAAATATTAATAAAACAAGTCCTGTTTTTTTAATAAAGGAGACAGGTTAAAAAGAAATATTATTTTTTGCATACAAATATGTGGAAGATGAAATTATTTATAAATTCAAATATTTAGGTATTATTTTTACCACAGTAAGCGCTTATAAAGAAACACTGTTGAGTCAGTCTTTGAAAGCTGTGTTTAAGTCAAAATCTTACATGATAAAATTTCCATGTATTTCTGTTAGACATACGTTCGATTTATTTGACAAACAAATTGATCCAATCTTATGTTATAGTTGTGAGGTATGGGAAACTGATTTAGGGAAGAAATTAGAGAATATGAAATAACATTTTTGCAACGAAATTTTGTGGGTTAGGGAAGAAACACAAAACAAGTTTATACATAGTGAACTTGGTAGATATCCATTGAGGTTGAGAAGACTTTGTAGGGTAATTAAATATTGATTTAAAATAGTGACATGTGACAATGTAAAATATATAAAGGTAGTGTACAATATGATGATAAGAGATGTAGAACTTAATCCTACGAAATATTCTTGGGCAAAGTCTGTGAAACTGTTACTGGAGAGTGTAGGATCTTATTATGTATGGGTTAATCATGGAGTTAAAAATGTCAATGTGTTTTCAAAAAAAAAAAAAAAAAAACAAAGAAAAATTATATGATAATTTTAAACAAAATTGGAATACTGAGTTAAAACATTCACCACGAGCGAGAACTTACAGATTATTTTGTAGTTTTGAGTGTCAGCATTACTTGGATGAAATAAAGGTAAATAATTTTTCATTTTTTTATAAGAATACCCTCTGTATACTGAAATTAGAAAGGCGTCTGTCTGTCTGTAAATATAACAATGGCATAATGTATGATTTATGAAGTAATTTCATATTCAGATTCCTCGCCGGTCCACGTGACGTACAGTTCTGGTAACAATCTTAACAGTTGCCCAGCGTTCTCAACAAATTGTCCCGCAAAATGTACAACTACAGACGATCTGGGTTGTCCAGTATGTACCTGCACAGGTACGTTAGTAGTTTCCTCACTGATGTGTGTTTTATAAAAGTTTTATATATTAGGAGGTGTCGTGTGTTTTATAAATTAGGAAGAGCCGCGTGTTTTATAAATTAGAAGGATTTTTGCTTTTGATAAATTAGGAAGTGTCGTGTGTTTTGGATATATAATTTAACCAAAGTTCGGAATATCGATTAATAAAAAATTTTCTGATGACGTCGTTTAATATACATGTACTAACTTGTTCTACATTAAAACTGTATTATAACTGTGTATTTGTGTGTTTCCAATGAGGAGTCTACTGTTATATCGTATTGATGTTACAACTGAAAACTGGCATTACATTGAATTTATCTACGTGTATATTATATTTACATTGAATGTATCTACATGTATATTATATTTACAGTTACCAAAAGCGACTGTTTACCCATGACGTCACATTGTGATGCAGCGTGTCTCATAACGGATGATTTCGGCTGTGTTAATTGTAATAGAGATTGTAAAGGTAGTTATATCACAAATCAATAGCACATTTACACAAATTATCATTGTCTATATAATCATCATCAAACAAAGAAATACTGTTAATTATATATCACACCCCTCTGATTATAATCCGGACATTATACCGGACGGCATCTTTTGTCGACCCTGTTTTAACTGTCCAGACGACCAGAACCGCAGTCGTCACGTTTCACGTGACAGTAAAAAACGAAGAATATCATGTGGAGTAACTTCGTTACGAGTAAATGTATTTATTTAGTTTTATTGATTCAGAAATGACTCATGGATTGAAATTTTCAGATGACATTACAATCACTGCAAGGTGATGCTGTCACTAAATATTTTTATTTAAACGACTAACATCCTACTCAAAAATATTTCTCGTTCATTAAATCTTATTGATACGCGTGCTTAATGTTTGAATGAGTTATATTGTTTTGTTATAAAACGTGTAGGTGGAACAGGAAGTACAGATAAAGTGACATGTCAGGCTTTTGACGGCACTCACTGTGAACCTAGATGTATACATTTGGATTCAAATGGTTGTCTCTCATGTTACTGTCCTGACGGTAAGTACTAGGTGTATATATATATAAGATTTCTGAGTACAACTGAAATATTCACATTTCGATTACATGTTCTCACTATATTAAGCAAGCACTATCATTTCATTTAGAATCATTTCATGATGTCACATCGAGCAAAGATGTGCTTGAGTAAAGTGTTTATCTTTCAGGCCCTGAATTCTAGTATATGAGTTAAGTGTTTATCTTTCAGGCCCTGAATTCTAGTATATGAGTTAAGTGTTTATCATTCAGGCCCTGTATACTAGTATATGAGTTAAGTGTTTATCATTCAGGCCCTGTATACTAGTATATGAGTTAAGTGTTTATCATTCAGGCCCTGTATACAAGTATATGAGTTAAGTGTTTATCATTCAGGCCCTGTATACTAGTATATGAGTTAAGTGTTTATCATTCAGGCCCTGAATTCTAGTATATGAGTTTCTGCTCGTTTCGAGGAGTTGCTGTGCGCTTACCTTTTTCTAGTTGATAGATTAATGACAAATGTACATGTAATCATGATTTCCACTCCATAACAGTATTTGCCAACACCACTGACAACAGACTGTCACCAACTCCTCCCGGTGACGGTGATTTAACAACATATTCTCCCAGTTTGTATGGAGTGGTTAGTGGAGGTTCCAACTATGGCTGTCAAGTATTTGACATTAACTGTAATCCAAGCTGTGTGATTCTTGATTCCAAGGGATGTCTGATGTGCAAATGTAGTAAGTAATTCGGCTTTTTATCACCCGGCTTTATCCGGATAAGGAGTTTCTGTTCCCTTAATATTAAAATTATACAAGATGCTTAATTAATTTTATGTACAGTTTTGTCATGGTCATTACGGCTGTAAATAGATACATGTGTTTGTAGAGATTTGTGTTTGAACTTTAGCATCTTTCCTTGTGTATGAATATTTCTCATGTTTCTATTAAATAGGAACAACTGGATCACAACACATCGTGAATTCTACACAGAACCCGTTGGTCCCTGGCTCCTTTATGACAACATCCGCCCCACATCTAGTAGGAGAAGTGACAGGAACAAATTCGAAAGGATCTAGCAATGCAAACGGTTGTCCTCCATTTGACGTGACTTGCCCAGCGGGTTGTGCTGTGTTAGACGCCATTGGCTGCCTGAACTGCAGCTGTTGTAAGTCCTCTAAGAGTATTTGTCGTACATAATATCCATTTGTGAACTAAAGTCTGAATTTACATTTTACACGTTATTTAGAAGGCAGGTTTACATTATCTTGACAGAATTCCAAACGTACATTTTGTAGTAAAAATCATTGCATTTTCTGATGGTTTACATTTTGTATTAGTTTGGAAAATATTTGTTATGTATTCTACAAACATCGTCTTATATATTACACGTCTTTTCCTGTGTTGTAAACATAGTGTAAGCATATTGTAGATATAGTGTAAACATAGTGTAAATATATTCTAAACACGTTGTAAACATATTGCAAACATATTGTAAATATAGTGTAATCATAGTGCAAACATTGTGTAAACATATTGTAAACATGTTGTAAACATAGTGTAAAGATGTTGTATACATACTGTAAACAGTTCACGTTGAAATAATGTATATTCAACAGGCATGAAAATAGCACCTTTCCTAAATGTACAATTGCTAAATGCATGATTTCTCATTTAGATTTATTTTTGATACCATGTGCCTGTGCGATTAGATATCACCGGGGTTCCATTTTTTGACATTTTCATTGCACGATATCGAGATGCGTTTTAATGTTCCTTTAAAAATATTCCAGCGTTGTCTTCAACAGAATTACCAGTTACCCATCCATCAACTGTAAAAACATCGACAGAATTTACCAAGCAGGTGAATAACTTCACAAATATGAAATGATATTGAACTTGTACTCATAAAATCACACGTAAATATCACATGCGAACAACCGAACATAATATTCAGTTTATACAAGGGTAGATGTCAATTAATTTGAATTTTTAGATCTGTATATTTTTTTTTCTAGCAAACGAATGGATTTTAAAATACCGTCCATTTTTCTTTGTTTTGTGTAGTAAGCTTTCAACCAGTCCTCCGACAAACGAAAGTGCCCTCCATTAATTTTAACTTGCATGATTTGGAACGTATATGTAATTAACTAATTGACGAGTCTTTGAAAATGTACCAATTTTATCAGACGATCACACCGTTCATGACGCAGACATGTCCAAGATTTGATGACAATTGTCCACATCAGTGCATCAGTATTGATAACCAAGGATGTCTACAGTGCGGCTGTACAGGTTGGTTAATGTATAAATTCAAAACATTATGATGATATTTAATCATTAAAGTATTAGTAATGTGCTATGTAAACTTCAGCAAACAACATTGTCTACTTATGACATTTTACTTCATCATGACGAGGGTTATGAATCATTTGTAATGGAGCAAATTATCCCATATTCTACTGTGTTATGTAATGTCAGTTCCCCGATATTCTGTCACGTGGTCTTTCTTAGTTGGTTTGGATATCATGGGATAATAGTCGAGGTAATTAACAAAGGTTCATTAATAGTCCTCATCCCGGCGGACTGAGTGTCTTTAGAGACTCAATAACCATATATTACATAAACAAATATTTTAAAACTTTTATATTTGCAGCGCAGTCAAATACACCAAACTCAACTAAGACAGCTTTTACAACCATGGTAAGTAGCTAAGTATTCAAGTTTTCAATATAACTTCCAACAAAAAAATAAAAAATAAAAAAACCCCGAAAATTCAAACAAATGAGAATATTAGAATGTGTTAAAAATATAAATATGTAAACACATGTATACTTTTTATAAAGTTTTGCGATTGTGTGTAACATAAAGACGACTGAAGCTAAAATCATCTTTTATTCATAGATATCTTCGACGTATGCACCAACACAATCATCAAAAACAACAACAGCAGCAACAACAACATCATCATCAGCTCCCACGTGTCCTCCTGTACGATGTACATATCCGTGTAACCTCGGTGTAACACTAGGACCAGACAACTGTCCAGTTTGTAAGTGTGTAATATCATAAAACGTCTGAACATGTCAGCTGTTTTATGTAAAGAAATAATAGAAACGAATAAATTTGATTTCTATGCCGAAATTAGTATTTTTTTCCGAAATAAAGTGACATGAAATGGTTTGAATATTTAAATACAAAAAACCGGACACATTGGATACTAGTATGCGGAATATTTAAATATTTAAAAACACTTTTTTTAAAATCACGGTCAAAGAGTTTTATCACCAGTATAAACTGATACTCGCAACTCAAGTAATATGAAACCAGGATCATTGCCATGATGTATTAAGTCGTTTGTCAATGTTCATTTACCTTCAATGTCAGAACAGTCCTTCTAAAATTTCGTTTAATTCACACTGGCAATTGCTCTTCGCAATAATGCCTATGTCGACGCTACGGCATCCTGCACCAAACTTAAAAGTAGGATAGGACGTGTTTACGGATTACGGCGTTGCGGCTTTGAAAGATACAACTCTACGTTAAAATCTGCGGCATGTCCGGGTCCCGAGGTATAAATCTTAAAGGTGGAAAACGAAATCGGTGTAATAACGAATGACTGCTGCTGTCGTGGTGAATATTGGCTTTTCACAATTGTCAGGTTTTAATATCACCCTCACAGAAATTTAGTATTTTTTTTAAAAAGTACATTTGAAATTCAATACAATAAATTTAGATAGGGAAGTGAGTGGTTAAAGTATGGATTTTGTTAAGTTTGCACTATGGACTGCGAATGCTATACTGGACAAAAATTACTTTTTAAAGTTTTTCCATAGTTACGAACTGAGTATTTCTACTTTATGTTGGAAGTGTAGACCCACATCCAGTGTGGAAAACTTTTAATGTAAGTAAATTTCCATATATAAATGTTTGATTACTGAATCCTTCTACCGGATATTTTCGGATATAAAAAGAACAACAGTTTCTCAGAGTAAAAGAGTAAAAAGCAACATGTCTTATGCATTCTATGAACATGTTGTGGTGAAGAGTAAAAAGCAACATGTCTGGTGCATTCTATGAACATGTTGCTAGCCGTATTTAAGAGTCTATGGTTGCACGTATCTTTTCATTGATAGATGTTTCATGATGTTTCACCGAAATCACTTCATTGTTACGTTTCTGTTCACTGATATGTAGACAAAACTTGACTGCCCTGGCGTTCATCACTGAATTCCGATCGTAAAGCTAACTGTATATCACGGATAATCCCACTCACTGGTCACGCTCAAGTTCTATAAAATGCACCATTTCGCTAGTACCAACTTCTATTTGTACGTACAGTTTTCATTCCTCTTACGGTAGTTGATCATGCATAAAACGTACATATACAAACTTTGAATATATCCAATTAACAAACACACTATACGCTTAATGTGAACACAGGGGCGTATAAAGATTTTGATTAGGGGGGGGGGTAAAGTCTAGATATTTAAATAACATTTCTTTACTTATGCTGGACAGATTTAAAGTGGGCGCGCGCCGGCTTCCCCCTAAAACCGCCCATAACGACATGGAGATACTACAGTACCAAAACGTGAGACAGCATCTTCCCAAGTTTACGAAGTTTTACTGGTGACAGTTTTCGTTTGTCATTATTTTTGCGTTACCTTTATACATATATATAAATGCTGGGATCTTGGAACGTGGTTTATAATTTGTCACTAATTTTGATAATTTGTACTTTTTGTAATGTAAAGAAATGTGCAATTGTGATTAAGAACTCGTTAAAACGCGTACACGTTTGTAATAATAATTGTTGCTCATAATTTTCGTTAATAATTGTCATTCACAGTTCATACAACAATGATGAGATATATTCAATGGATTATTTAATATTTTTATAACATCAAGGCAGTTACCGAGTACAGTTTAACTACCCAGCTTGCTAGAAGGCTTATCTGATTAACTTCTCGTTTTCAGACAACTTGTTAAATCATATGCTATGTCTGAAATTTGACGATCTTATAAAAAGTGATTTCAATCTCATCATGGTAATGAATTGTGAAATTACGTCAGAAATGAAATTATTCGAAATTTGATACTGCTGCAAAAATGCTGATATTTGACGGCAAATATCTAATCCACAGGCATTATTTTACTTTTATTTAGTAAGTAGGTCACAAAATCTTTCATTTCTTTTTCGTACTCTGTATTTTGCGAGTCGGCCCTAAATATTTTCGTACTGGATTTTGCTGTCAGAAGCCAAGAGATAAGGTCAGTGGGAAAACCGGAAACACGACGCAATTTCCTGATGACTATTTATTGTTCATCCAGAGAAATCGCATTGACACAAATCACATCCATCTTTATCTTTTTTATATTTTGGTGGATTTCCGCAATCCAACAAACACTGGGCTAGCTGACACGTGATCGGTGTTGTGGACACAGAGGATGCTGTAAATAATAAACATAATATTATCAGTGTTGTAGACACAGAGGATGCTGTAAATAATAAACATAATATTATCAGTGTTGTAGACACAGAGGATGCTGTAAATAATAAACATAATATTATCAGTGTTGTAGACACAGAGGATGCTGTAAATAATAAACATAATATTATCGGTGTTGTAGACACAGAGGATGCTGTAAATAATAAACATAATATTATCAGTGTTGTAGACACAGAGGATGCTGTAAATAATAAACATAATATTATCGGTGTTGTAGACACAGAATAAACATAATATTATCGGTGTTGTAGACACAGAGGATGCTGTAAATAATAAACATAATATTATCAGTGTTGTAGACACAGAGGATGCTGTAAGTAGTAAACATTGTACTCAAGTTATTGGAAGAGCAGTATCAGCCGTGTAACCGGAATGCCTGACCGGAATACACCTGTTTCATGTTCTACACCTCCCTGTTTAATAAGTGGTATAAAAAGAGAACGTTTAATTAAATGCGCTTGATTGTCAGTGAATTTATCCAAAAACGATAATTGTGTACGTCCTTCTTTCCTTTTATCTTATCAGATTAAAACAAATGACGTTTTTAAAGCCGTTAAGTATACTTTAGAATTACGTAGTCGAAATTTCCATATTAAAACATATTACTACATTATTACTACAATAAATTAGCGGAACGCATACATCTAAAACATTTAAATTTATAAAGTTAGTGCAGAAAATGTACATGTATCGTTTACCTGAACATAAACATACGGGACAAAAGTTCACATCAAAGTCCAAGCAGCCGGAAGCATTCGGACAATCACTAGGTAAAAGGGGACAGCCGTCTGAAATACAACATTTAGTTAATGTTGACCATATTGCTCTAATCAGGATAGGACTGTGTTTAATGTTATATACATGTATTCACTCTTAATTTGCAGAAATTGATAAAAAAAAGTTTCATATTTGTAAATTGGCTCATTTGTTTTAATGTCCAGTATAATGACCATTTATTAATAAAAAAACGGTCACAGATTTCCCTTATTTTTTGATTACTGATAAATACACAGATTGAAAAAAAATGAAGAACTTCACCAGAAAATTATCGATTGTTGCTTATTTTGAAAATTAAACTCATACTTTGATCGGTAACTTTTCCTGTGGTTTTTGTATTACGTGCAGGCGTGGTTGTGGTATATGTGGTTGCAAAAGGCGTTGGTGTAGGAGGCGTGGGTGTGTTAGGAATGGTTGTAGAAGGTGTGGTTGTAGTAGGTGTGGTTGTAGTTGGTGTGGTCCTTGTTGCTGTGGTTGTAATTGATGTGGTTGTAGTTTGGGTGGTTGTAGAAGGCGTGGTTGTTTTTGGTGTGGTTTTTGGCATGCTTGTAAATAGTATGGTTGTAGAAGGCGTCGTTGTTGTTCGCGTGGTGGTAGAAGGCGTGGTTGTAGAAGGCGTCGTTGTTGTTTGCGTGGTGGTAGAAGGCGTGATTGTAGAAGGCGTCGTTGTTGTTGGTGTGGTTGTAGAAGGCGTTGTTGTTGTTGGCGTGGTTGTAGAAGGCGTGGTTGTAGAAGGCGTCGTTGTTGTTGGTGTGGTTGTAGAAGGCGTGGTTGTAGTTGGCGTGGTTGTAGAAGGCGTGGTTGTAGTTGGCGTGGTTGTAGAAGGCGTGGTTGTAGAAGGCGTGGTTGTAGAAGGCGTGGTTGTAGTTGGCGTGGTTGTAGAAGGCGTGGTTGTAGTTGACGTGGTTGTAGAAGGCGTGGTTGTAGTTGGCGTGGTTGTAGAAGGCGTGGTTGTAGTTGGCGTGGTTGTAGAAGGCGTGGTTGTAGAAGGCGTGGTTGTAGAAGGCGTGGTTGTAGTTGGCGTGGTTGTAGAAGGCGTGGTTGTAGTTGACGTGGTTGTAGAAGGCGTGGTTGTAGTTGGCGTGGTTGTAGAAGGCGTGGTTGTAGTTGGCGTGGTTGTAGAAGGCGTGGTTGTAGAAGGCGTGGTTGTAGAAGGCGTGGTTGTAGTTGGCGTGGTTGTAGAAGGCGTGGTTGTACTCGATGTTGTCTTAGTAGGTGTTGAAGGAGTAGATGGTCGAGGAGTTGATTGGACTGCAATTGGAATCATTTAGAACATACAAAATGAAAGTGTTTATTGAGATACGTAAATATGGATACAAAGCAGTATTCCTTTTATGTAGTTAACTGGCATCAAACCAGGCTGTACAATACTTATGTTTCACACCAATGTATGTGAGGTGTATTCAGAAATAATCTTTATCGTTCACTTACTTTGTCCTTCACATAAAACACATCCCTGTCGATCAATATGGCACTTACTCCACGGTATAGATGGATCTTTATGAGGACAATTGTTGATTTGACTCGCAGCGGCACTCAGCTGGTTTGTCTGAGGTCCTCCTACATCAAAGTATCAAGTGAGGACACTTCAGAGAGTAAAACAACGAACAATAAAACAGTACTTCATGTGCTGATCACACGTCTGTACACCATACAAACCAAACGTGATACGAACGTTCAAGAATAAGACGTGATACAAATGTTTTATACTCCGTGGAATATTTTGAAAATAAATATTTCCACATGTGCATATGTACGTTGTCGTAGACTGATGAACTGGTATAAACTTTGTTTACAGTAAAAGTTGCTTGAACTACAAGTGAAGGGTGTCCGAAAAAAGGTAACAATATATTATAGATATGTAAATCAAAGATGTAAGTTTTGTATGATTCTTAACTCTATTCCATTTTGTTCATGCAGGATAAAGCAACGCAGGATACAGCATACATCAAATACTAGACTTTCTACAAAGGTATAATTCATAAATCACAAATCATAATTCATAAATCATAATACATAATTCATAAATCATTAATCATTAATCATTAATCATAAATCATAAATCATAATTCATAAATCATAAATCATAATTCATTAATAATAAATCATAAATCATAAATCATAATTCATAAATCATTAATCATAATTCATAATTCATAAATCATAGATCATAGATCATAATTCATAATTCATTTATCATAAATCACAATTCATAAATCATAAATCATAATTCATAATTCATTAATCATAATTCATAATTTATTAATCATAAAATATAAATCATAATTCATAAATCATAATTCATTAATCATAATTCATTAATCATAATTCGCGGCTTTACGACTTCGTGTTCCACTAGTGAAATTTGACTATTTTTCATGTAGGAAATCTTAGATATCGAGTTTACATACATTTAAAGTTTTACATACATTTAAAGGTAGTAAAAGTATACATTTTCAGTCAGTGTGTGGACGTATCTACATGTTGCACTATAAGTGAGCAAAATGCTTTGAAGTGTGGTGCGATAACAAGGACTAATGATATACATTGGAAAATACGATTGTCAAAATTGTTACCCTTATATATAATATGGGTGATATTTGAGATACGTGACCAACCCCTTTGGACTTTCTACATAATACGTTCAGCGATAGAGTAATATCCAGACCATATCCGGAAGTGACAGGTTGCGGAATATCTTGGCCCGCAAACAGTCCTCACCTCAACCTCTGCAACTTCTTTCTTCGGGGATATTTGAAGTCAAAATGTCTGTAGTTCTTAGCGACAGAGCAAAGAAATACTGTTGAAAAAACATCAAAGAACGAGGTGTACTAAAATGTATAGCAAAGGAAGAGGATGAAAGCCTGTCACCTCGAAACGACATAAATTACTGAAACGACATCAAGTATTAAAAAGGTTCTTATATTTTCACATTTGTATCAAAGAACAAAAGATATTTAACAGGTATTCTGAAATAAAAAACCTTACATCTTTCATCTACATATCTAGATAATACATATGTATACTAGACTTTGATCTGAAATTTAAAGAGACATTAAACACGTATGAAAGTGTTATCTTTCTTTCCGGACACCCTTAACGGACACCCTTAATGTACGGTGGTAAGGCCTGGCTCAGTAGCATTGGGAAGTAGACCCTTGTAGAAGCCTGTGTGTCTTTATAAACTAAGAAACTGCATGCTTATGGGTCTCTTTGCTATAAATGCACCCTCGGATAAAACAAATTGTTCCTGAAAAATGCCCATAATGATCAGAGAACTACGGGGTAATGAATGTGTTTTGTGTTCATATGATAATGGACACCTTCGTCCGTTAGAGGCTATTTAATACTGTTGGCTGACGCCACCACTTGTATGTAGTAGGCGTGGTTAACCAGTATGCTTGTCCTAGTAACAGCAGAATGTAGTGAGTAAAATAAACGTACAACAAGTGACCCGAAAAATTGACCTCACATCGTGCCTTGATAGTTAAAAATCAACGGAAAACTGAACGGAAAAAAGATCAAATCTGAAAAAAGTGCGAATCGTTCAGTAAATATAATAAAAAGAGTACAACTGTTGACAATACGCCATAACTATAAACTGGAAACATGTGATGGGATTGGTTCGTGGAATTATTTAATCAAGTGTTTTTTTATCAAATTCTGATTGTACACTCAGTATTTCTTAAGTCTAGAAGATCTATACAAGTCATATATGTACAATATTTACCTTACCATGTACAGGCAGGACAATCATTTACATCCAATGTAAGCATAAATGTACAATATTTACCTGACCATGTGCAAACAGGACAATCATTTACATCCAATGTAAGCATAAATGTACAATATTTACCTGACCATGTGCAAACAGGACAATCATTTACATCTAATGTAAGCATAAATGTACAATATTTACCTGACCATGTGCAAACAGGACAATCATTTACATCCAATGTAAGCATAAATGATGGACAGTTGTTATTTAAAGTTGGACACACTGAAATAGGAGCAAAATATAAAATTTACACATAAATGTACAAACATCTCTCAATTGGTACCCGTCACTCAAAGTATGTGACTCACTTTATAGATGTATTTAATAAAGTACGATAATATGAAAAGAATACTTTCAAAACGTAATGTGCTATGAATGTAACAAATACTTTACAATTAAGGCAACTAAGTACGTATACTGAATACTGCATGTATTATGAGGGAGATCCTGCTAGTTATGTAACCAAAGAGATACACTAAACTCCGTGTTTTCTCGTTAACATATCAATTAGTAAAATGATTTACTTATATTAGAGCCGGTATGTTACCCTATCAATTAGTAAATGATTTACCTAGTTTAGAGTCGGTATGTTACCCTATCAATTAGTAAAATGATTTACTTAGTTTAGAGTTGGTATGTTACCCTATCAATTAGTAAAATGATTTACTTTGATTAGAGCCGGTATGTTAACCTATCAATTAGTAAAATGATTTACCTAGTTTAGAGCCGGTATGTTAACCTATCAATTAGTAAAATGATTTACCTAGTTTATAGCCGGTATGTTAACCTATCAATTAGTAAAATGATTTACCTAGTTTAGAGCCGGTATGTTAACCTATCAATTAGTAAAATGATTTACTTTGATTAGAGCCGGTATGTTAACCTATCAATTAGTAAATGATTTACCTAGTTTAGAGCCGGTACCTCCTGGTGTTTGTGTCTGTACTGGTGCTGTAGCACTTGACTGAATCATAGAACCGGGGTTAACACCTGGCTGGAAATTACCCTGAGGATTAAACACTGACACTGGAAGATAAACGATACAAACATAAAAGTAAAAATCTGTTAAGTCAGGAAAAATAGACATGTTTCGTGTTTCATGTTTCATGTTTCATGTTACTCGACCGACGATTTTTTGGCACCGAAAATTCTAACAATGAAGTCCAAAGTACTGAAATATCCAACAAACAGCTCCTCCAAAGTACGAATATATCAGACAAATATCTCCTCCAAAGTACGAATATATCCGACAAATATCTCCTCCAAAGTACGAAGGTCCATACAGACAAAAAAAGAAAATAAATATCATGCTAACTACCTGTCTTTTGTTTATCATATAATCGTAAGCATGACTAGTTTTTCTAACCTTTTTGTACAATACATCAATGTATGTCCCAAGTATCACATGTCCCGATTATTACATATTAACAGGTGTCTTATATGCAGGGGATATTTGCAGTATTTAATTCTACCTCTGTAATACAACACTTTAATCACGTGGTCATTGCCTTACCCGAACATGATAGTGGACAGACGTAACATCCGTTGTTATACCGTGGACAAAAACACATAAAATTGTAAGGCGGGCATTTTGACACAGACTGCCTTTTTATGGGTACCACTGACGCCTGTCCTGTGGAAAAAACAATTTTACCAAAATTATTTTACCAGCCAAATAGTTTAACAGTCGAACCTCAATTTAAGGTTACTTGTCAATAAAGTTACCATGGTAACAGCGAGTGATCTTAAACATTTATAAAAATGACGAGATAAAACCACTGAATGTTAGACCACACTCTGACTTCATCTTCACAGATTTAGTTGAACATTATTTTGTTTTATTTTATGTGGCTTGTTGTCACTGGGGTTTAACGCCGTTTTTCAACAATTTTTCAGTTGCAGCGACCGGTTCACCGAACCAGTTTTCCTGGACTGTATACTAACCAGTACTAACTTACCCTTTCACAAGGAGCTGGCAACTTCTCCACTTATGGAGGAAACATACGCAACAATTGCGCTTATTAGATTTTCATCCTAGCAGATCATCGATCTATGTTAGGAACTGATTCGGCAACAATCGGAAGTGATCGACTGTTTTCCGAATTCTACCGATAATTGAATAGGGATTTATAACCCCAGACTGTTCTTATCAGGGTAATAATTCACGATCAGCATATCCAGCTCTCGGATAAATGATACAGTGATACCTTAAACTGACCATTTATGTTTTATGTCTAGAATCTATATCCACAGTCTATTGCTGATGTACAGATTTTAAGTGTTAAAATGTTTCCGAATGACTGCTTGTTATTGTCATTTTCTATTTGTTCCTAAGTTTTCTGTTTGTTGTATAATACCTACATAATTATCTCAGACCTGGAAATATATAATGGTTTCAGGTAATACAGCTTTCCAACCGTATTTATTGTTTGTTTATCTCTTAATGTTTATAGTAAATGCAGCGTAGTATTTAGCAATCCATCATTTCAGAAATTTTGCATCCATTAAGACTTTATTGTAAGTTGATAAGTTGTTTGTATTAATGATAACATGGAATTGCAATCTTTACTCAGGTGAGCAAAAAAGAGCCATCTTGGCTTTCTCGTTTATTATTATATGTGACAGCTGCATAAAAAACATTCATATAACATTCCCTCCCCTTTAAAGAAATAGCCAATGCTAATAACCAGTTGTCTTCACACTAAAGGGTGATATCTAAAAGGCGCAAACAGACAATAATTTTAAGGGAGATGACTTACAGGATTAAACAGACAGGGAAGCTTTGCATGACCGTGCGACCACATACACGCATCATGCTGGTGTTCGTCACTCGACACCGAAGGACGATAGAAACGTAGACGCAATGCGTCTTATAAAGAAGGCCTGTAGAGACCAACTTCAGTCCCATAATTTTTTTTCTACCTTTTATACGACCGAGTCAACACTAGGAAAATGTTTACAAAATTTGAATAATAATATACTTCAGGTGTGATTTCATGTGTATTAATATCCGTGTAGCAACAGAGATTTTATCGCCGTGGTACCATATACAGTTTTATACCCCTAATTAGCACGATGAAAATCGATTCGATCCGAGTTTATCCGGTAATTTTCGTAATTGTCCGTATGATATACGAACTCAAAAGTAAACTGATACTTGTTTTATTAAACTCAAAATTCCTCCACCTAAATTTCATTTGATATTTTATTAAATAACATCATTGGATTGCACAATAAATGAATCTTAACGCACGGGTGGGACATTTATTGCTTCATTTGTCAGATTTGAGAAAAACGGACTTAAATCAGACTTATTCAGAAATTTTCATATCAGTTACTCTATATTTGATGTAAAAAGGGTAATTGTTTTTAAGTGCTAATTCCCCGCCTAAATATCAAAATAAAATATAAAAAAGCTGAATAATTAAAGTTTATGAATATAATGGGACATTTTTGTAAACTGATTAATAAAAAAAATAGATAATTGACATTTTTGTGTAATTTTCATAGAAGGGTATTGTAACGTGTTTTATCTCCTACCGAGCGACTTTAATTTATGAAACGGCTTTTAATATACAGTAATACAGTAATTAAACAACATGAATGATTGTAAAACAGTTCAAAATTCAATGTTCACACATATAAATTTTCCCCAGGACTACTTTGTCCGTGATTATTCAACTTAATTCAAACACTTAAATAAGTAAATGTACAGCGCGCAAAAATCAATTTATAAATCGTAGATTGAAATATTGTGCTGGAGTTGCCAACGACCCGGTACTGGTATTAGGGAATGGAAACCTCTATTATCGTACATACGCCGCAATCAAGAGGATCTAGTCATTATGTACACTGACCAAAGTCCAGGCGCCAGTTTCACAAAAAAAAACCTTTCAGCACACTATTTTGAAAGTATTGTATGACTATATTTGTATTATTTGTACCTTATTTTCTGTTAAAAGCAGTGCATTTCTTGCAAAATTATAACTCTATGTCATAACTGTATGTTGAAAACATAGAATTATTTTGCTAAGTTAATTTTTTACTTGAGCACGTTATAACAGACTCAAGTTTTGCTCAAGTGTTTTTATTCTTTTTGATACTATTTTCTATGAAAATCAACGTTATGTTTGTTCATCTTTTAAACTGGCATCAGTAGTACTCACCAAGATCCAATAGTAAACCTATAATATACTTTAACACCTGATATTTGAATTTGAAAATAGTGTGCTCAAACTTAAGTTTTTTGTGAAACTGGGCTCTGGTCACGCACCAGAGGTAATATAAAATAAATATACAAGAGACAACTACGATTCGGTACGCGACCTTTAATTGAATATTTCGCGATAATGTTTACCCACTAGATTGTACATTAAACCCGTGACCAATCAGTGAGTGAAAAGTGACACAAGTCGGTTATTTAAAATGATGAACAACATTAATGACAGGAGTAAAAATTAATTTCATAGTAATAATTAACATAATAGAAATTATAAACATCATAGCAATGATTAACATCGCAGTAATTATTAACATTACAGTAATTATTAACATCGCAATAATTATTAACATTACAGAAATTATTAACATTACAGTAATTATTAACATTACAGTAATTATTAACATTAATAATGCATTATGTGTCATGTTTCTTTGACGTACGTACACACATGTTTATTCTTATATACATTGTCAAATACACTGGTAAATGTATAACGATGCTTACCATTACTGGAATTGTAAGGGTAGATGGATCTTGCTGAAACTGCTGAAAGTATCATAGGGATAAATATACCTGTACATATAAGTTATATTCCAGTATACCTTTATATATGGCGAGTGATGTAGTATATTTTATTTATTTGTTCATATGAATGGAGCTGTTTTCCACTGGATGTATGACCATATATTATATGATTAAAGGGTATCTCATGCCGGGCTTATGTAGCCATATACATGTTTATTTTTATTTATTTTTTTTTACTACAAGATACACAAATAACTTAATAAGTTTAATTGACCATGAAGACTGGGGAACTTTAAATAATTACCATATATAATGAATTAAACCTGAAGTTTTTAAATTCCAACATATTGCAAACAAAAGCCATATATTATTTATCGGTAAAATATGGTTAGCTGTCACATTTTACCCATCCGTTATTAATGTGACAGTTATAACGGTCAATGCTGTCTGCACTGATCTTAATACGGAGGAGTAAAGTCTAAACACGAGGTACACAGAACTGTACCTTAAATATGGAGACACTTAACATAAGACTGGGGCCTGTTAATGATAATTAATTGTGAGAGTATAAGATCTGATAAACAACACTTATTGTTTCTGTAAAAAAAATGCCAGCAACCTACAGCATTAAAATGTTACGTACCTTTTATATGTAGAAATATTCCAATCACAATAAATACAGGAACTCTTATTCCCATAGCGACATCAAGATCACGAATGTTTCCTCAATAAATTTATCTGAAATTGAATTTTACCAGAAAAAAAAAATCCAAAAAATGTAAAGTAATACATAATTAAATCCATTACTTCAATTAATAAACGCTTATTGGCTTGTAAACCAATTCTGTATTTATGCGAACCATACACACGTTTTGATTTTAATGATTAATATATTAATATCCATCTTACAGTGATTAAATAATTCGGCATGAAATGTGGTAATACAGTCACGTGGTCTTGATTTGTCCAGCCAGACGGTCCTCGTTCTGAAAAGTGGACTGTGGTTAAGTTTAAGCCTGAGTTCTGTATTTGGAATATCCTGACATTTTCTCAGACAAGATATGTGTACATTGTCAAGGGTCCTTGGAATAAATAACTTTAAAGCGAGCGTCTTACAGATCTTCGGAAAACAGCAGGAGAAACTTCAAGAATGAGATTCTTCACGGTACCCAGGCAACAGGAAGGAAAAACTACCTCACATTCGATGTGTTTACATTTTATACATACATGCATGGTCAATGGCATATTAATATAAAGTTAAGAACACATTAGTAATAAACAAGCAACGAACATATCATTTGATTTGTACGTGATATTGATTAAAATTTGAGTGTTTTATTAATATTTACCATACAAACCATATACAAATGTATTGTGGTAAGTATGTCCTAAGCAGCAGCAGCAGCAGCACCACCACCACCACCACCACCACCACCAACATCAACAACAACAACAACAACACCACCACCACCAACAACAACAACATTCTTTTTGTATGCATAAAACGTAACAATACATAAATACACTTAATTCAGGAGAAGCTCTTACAATATAAGATGAATACTTTATCATATAATAGTAGATTAATGTCAATATATCAACAATTAACGATTGTAAATGTGGCAACATGATAGCACCTTGTCAGTACACAAATCTTACACATTATTATTAATGCAGTGTCTACAAAACAGCTTTCAGTTTAGAATTAATTTAGTCGCTTTAAAACATCTTTGTTGATTTCATTTTGATGAATATTCTCTTTTTATCAGAAGACTTTTAAAGATTACACTGACCTAGAAATAAACTGAGGGCCAATTTATAAAGCAAAGACAGACTTCGTCAGAACTCGTGTGTTTCCGTGAAATAATCCCTAATACAAACTCATGTAAATTAGGCACCTTACACAGTACAAGCTTTCTACGTACCTAATATGCACAAAATACTCATACATTTGTGGATTATGTTAAATTTTGATGTTCTTAAAATATATTTCAAACTTATTTCTTTATATGAATCATTTTAAAGTCAGCAACATAAATGCTCATGGGTGACTGAAAGGGTTTGTATACATGTGCATCTTGATTTCAGAAATTAAAACATGTAGAATACATTTTGGTGAATTTGATTTTCAAACATGAATGTAACATTTGTAACGTTGTTTACATGTATCTGAGGTAATTATCCTTTGGTTGAAAGATCAGGTAAGTGAACTAATAAAACACAGCTTGACGTGGTAATCTTGATTTCAAACAACATAATTGTCGCCGTTCACGGACGGCGACATATACAATTAATCAGATTTGACAATTTCTTCCCTTACACCGCCTTGTCTAAGCCAATCAGGAAGGAGAATGGTAAAAAATGGCCGACAAAAAGGGCTCAAAAGGTCTACGGGGCACATCATCCGCCATGTTTTTGTCGGGTTATTTGTTTGTATAATTGACATGACTTTTTTAATGTATGAAGCTCTAAACCAGTTTGTAGGCTCCTTTGGGGTAAACAATATTTCGAATACTTCACTCAAAACATCAGCTTTTATTGTTCAGAAACGATTTAATTTCTACAAATAGGAGGATTTTATTTGATGAATATTAAGATATGAATGCTAGTTTAATTCATCGTGAAATCCTTTGTTTCCTTTGAATGTGATGTTTCGATATTTCAGTTATGTTTTTACATATGCTCTTTCGGGGCATTTTACATCGTAATTTTTTAACATATGCACTTTCGGGCCATCGTTAATTGGTCCCGTTCCATGATGCCGTGCACCAAAGGAACGTTGTCTCTGTACAACCAGAGTCAACGGGAACCAGTTTAATATCGTTATACATATAGAAGAATGTATTGTAAATTCTCAATAAGAAATGATACCAGAATTTATTCAATAATTCTATTTTTAGCTCTTATACTTTGATGAACGGCGATTCATTTTTGGTAATGCTAATACTTGTACAAGTAGAACATTATGATCCGTGTGTGTGTTTTAATAAAAGACAACACATGCTTGTTCTTTCAGCTTAATTGATTCAGTGACAGGAGAACCAGGGGACATAACTCCTTAATATATACGATATTAACTGGTCCTCATTGACTCCGGCTGATCGATGCTCTACAACATGGAATGAAGACTGATACAGTATGTATTATGGTAACTGCTACCACACCACAGATACACGACCTGGAGCCGGAACAATTTCTGGATTGTATTAAACTTGTCATTAAAACCGTGTTTAGCAATGTTTAAAAGTAACAAATATACGTAAATCTACATTTTGTCTAGAACGGAACTGAGCATTAACGGTACGTGTCATTTTCATGTTTTATTTATCCTGTAGTAAGCTATCTTTGTTTATCATGTGCTTTATGAGAATTTCTCAACATGAAAACTTGACGTTTTCTTTATGTACATGTATTTGTATTTCCATCTCTTCAGTACGGTTCTTCTCATAAACTGTCCTGTTTTGTCTATGATTTCATGAAAGATCAATTTTTACCTGCATAAAAAGACCGCAAACACACTGGCTGATTACATGATCACGTGGATAGGACGAGAAAAGCTAAACATAAAACGTGAGGAAAGGTTGTGTACAAGGTCGTTGTTGTTATGTGATAGAACGAGAAACACAATGTGCGTGGTTATAGTAGGTTTATATACATTCAGTACCGACACACGTGACAACATCCGTGGAGTCACCAGAACAATCAGAGTCAGTCCCTGTGCTGCATGTACGTAATCTCTCCCTGGTTCCCTGTCCACATGTTGAGGAACAAGTCCCGTCATACCAGTGTGACCAGGCTTAAACATCACACACCAAATACATTCAAGAACAAAATAACACTAAGTGAAATTTTATACATCAATAACAAATATACAAACGTTTCATTCATATGTTGATAGTAAAATAATTTCACGGTTGTATATACACGTATTTGCCTATCAAAGTTATTTATTTATACAAATACTACTAAGAATGAAACAGTACTTTAAGTAAATTTTGATGATCACTGAATTAAATAATATATATCCGTTTGTGTTGAAAGAAGAACAATTTGTTTAAAGATTAATTAACGTTAAAAACAAGTACATACATGGACATGGCCCACGAGAACATTCGTGACTCTCCGTACTGTTTCCGACACAATCCGTAGTTCCACGTACGCATGCGCGAGAGCGTGTTATGACACCAAGGTCACACGATGTTGTACATGTTGACCAGGGAGTCCAGTTTGCCCATGTTGATTCAACTGACAAAACACATAATTCATGTATGGTGTCAGAAGTTTATAATACCGAGGTAGTAACCCTAAGACATGTATAGTTTTCTAGCTCTGGATGGTCAAATTTCATGTGCTTCAGTCAACTACGCCATCTATCGGTGAATTCAAAGCTCGATCAAATCAAGAAGTAATATTCAAAGCGTGAAGTGAAGGGTGGAATGTTCGAATGTTTGAAGTCTACTGAGACAGTGATTCCAACACGACCTGTTTGTGAGCTGACAGATGTTTCTTGTCAGCTGTCTTAAACAACAAGACAAGTTTCCGGAGGTGAATCCGTTTGTTTGTTTGTTTCACTGGGTTTAACGCCGTTTTTCAACAATTTTTCAGTTATATACGGCGACCGGTTCACCTAACCAGTTTTCCTGGACTGTATACTAACCAGTACTAACTTACCCTTCCAGAAGGAGCCGGCAACTTCTCCACATGTGCAGGAAAATCGACATTTTTGTCAAATTTTCATGGAAGGGTATGACCTGCCGCGGCCGGGATTCGAGCCAGGATCTCCCGGTTCCAAGTCCAGCGCACTAACCACTGGACCACGGCCGCGGCTTCGGAGATGAATCCAATATGAAACTTATCAACACTTACATGAATAGATTGCAGAAGAAAAAAGTATTATATTAGCAGGAATCCCGGGTATTTATAGTGTGTGGTTATAATAAAACATATTACCGTGTCCTGATGTGTTTTTGACACAGGATCCACCTTCCAGTTTGACGTCATCTATAGCAACATCACCATTATACTTACTGCCCACCACACCGTGAAACTGAATTCTAGCATTATCATAACTCGCTCTTATATCAATGCATGCTTGTTTCCAAGATGGCGACGGATATGCTAAAATATTGCCACTTTCTGATTTTAATACATTCTCCAATGTACATTGTACACACATAAACATCTTATATGCACTACCGTAAGATGAAGTGTGTGGTAGACATATTTCATAATGTTAATTTTGTTAAGATTCTGAGATAAGTAAATAACATACTGACACATTGAACATTACTTCATAACGTGATCAATAATGCTCGGTCAGCGACGAAAATTTGAATATAACATGCATATGTATCATGTGACTTTGGACTTTGGATCATTATATTACTAATCAGGTCATGATTTTAAGAGATAAGACATTCAGTTTTGAATATTACAAGCCGTAAAATAGTATTGTTCGTTGGTCGTTAATGTATAATGGATTTACCTGTAGATTCATTGAAGAGTAAGGTCACGTGTGAACCATGTGACAAGTACACGCCCAGAGAACCTATAGAGTCCCCATACATACTGTACCAAAATGTCAGACGTTGACTTCCATTTGCACGGAATGGTTTGGATTCCAGGACGGCAGTATCGCCTTGTATCCTTGGTGATGAACTCTCAATATACATATAGTACCCTACAGCATGATGTATGAGTGTTGTTATATATTTTAATAACCTATAAATATACTGAACAAAGAAGAAACTTCCGCTGTGTTTAAGTGCAGATATACGTATGTATGGAAAGAAGGTTTAATTCAGTTTAATTTTTACTTGTGTTCCAAGAGTATTTCAATGTGAATTTGTGTGAAAATTTTATTGCTCTATGTTCATGAAAAACTAAGAAAATGGTTGATTAAATGTGGTAGGGTTCGTTGACCAAAATTACACATTGATATCGGGTATGGCCTACTTAAGCATCGAGTACTGCTTTGCATCGTGGGCGCATAGAACCGACAAATGTGTTGATTTCTGCCTGTGTTAGTTTAGTGATGTTCGACAGTGGAATAGGGCAACAATGCAAGCCCAGACCAAGACGGAACCTACGCCCCCAAAATGATCTCGTTCAAGTACACAACAGTCGGCTTAACGTTTATGTCTTCTACGGTATACATGAACCCTGCCATCACTTCGATGAATGGAGAATCTCGACTCATCGAAGATAAGAATGTTATTTTCATTGTTGCTTTATCCAGCGATGTTGTGCACATGCTCAGTTAACAAGGCTTATGCGGTGACGTCGGGTCAATACACAGCCAACGTAAGGACGACGCCCACGTAGACCACCCTCGCGCAGAGATTGCGTACAGTTTGGCAGATGTTCGGTTGTTTTGTTTACCAGGGGTGTCCGCAGCGGTGGCAGTTTGAAAACGATTGCGTAGGTGTGTGTGTTCATTATATAGCGGTCTTGACCAGGCGTCGTGACGCGCGGACGTCCACCACGTGGTAAATTTTCCGTACGCTCTGTTGCTTGGAAAAGTTGCCTTAGGCTTCGAATAGAACAACTAGAACTGACAACATCCCTAGCAACCTCAGTCGTCGCCATATCAGCATTAAGCATTCCAATGACACGTTCAAGTAAAATTAGTGCAATTCTAGGCATATCAAAAAGACAGAAAACTTAATAAATTTCTTTTTTTCGAAGTCTTTTTCTTCTTGACAACAAAGACTGTAAAATCAGACTGAAATGTTTGATTTTATAAGCACAGATTTTACTTATCCGTGCATACACGAGAAAATCTATTTAAACGATGTTTTTTGTGTAATGTGTACAATTTAGTAATAATTCGTTCTATTCGACTCATGATATTCCGCTTGAATATATGTATATTTCATTACGTTAAAATATGTAACAAGAAGTTTCTTTTTTGTTCAGTATATATGAATGTTGTAACCTACAGTACAATATATGAATGTTGTAACCTACAGTACAATATATGAATGTTGTAACCTACATATGAATGTTGTAACCTACATATGAATGTTGTAACCTACAGAACAATACATGAATGTTGTAACCTACAGTACAATATATGAATGTTGTAACCTACAGTACAATATATGAATTTTGTAACCTATAGTACAATATATGAATGTTGCAACCTACAGTACAATATATGAATGTTGCAACCTACAGTACAATATACATGTATTTGTGATGTATTGTTTTATGTAATTCTTCATTTAATGTAATAAAGTAACACGTTCAGCCAGTGTGGAATGTCTATGTAATTGTGTGTTATATAATAAAGGCTCCTGTTAGTAGTTTAGCCCGGTGTGTGTTAGTTCAGTGATATACAACATCTCTGGGAATTGACCAAACTACCATAAAAACAAAACATGGGACAAATGTTGAAATCAGTGATCTGTAAATAACATCTATGATAATTCCGAATAATACATCAGATTTACGGAAGAGGAAAAAGTTTTCACAAAAATATTGGATAAAATATTTATATTTATCTCACCTGTACCGGAGGTATGGTCCCCATTTGGCCCTGTGTGTATAGATTTAGTCTTCCCCGTGTATCTTGTCCAATCAAAATCATCTGATGATAGATTCTTGTTCCTGTACCCACACATATCCGCTGTCTCAAAGGAGCAAGATACACTATCTGTAACATTAACAAATACACCATCTTCAACAATAACACATACACCATCTATAACAATAAGATATACACCATTTGTTACAATAACATGTACAACTGACATTATATAAAGATACATCATCTATAGAGCAATTTCATACATACAATGTGACTGCATGTTTTTAGACTGTGTATCACGTATCATGTATATGTCGCGATAAATTGTACACGTTATACGAATGACATCTAGACAGCATGTGGACCACCATCAGAGCATCCTTGTTAACAATGATAATACGTATACATGAAGTACATATATTTCATACAGTTTTGTTTAAAGCTAGGCGTTCTCTGTTCTTGTTACAGCAGCAGTATACTGCGTTAATACGTCACAGTTTATAAATATATTACCATTCAAACTGTATCTTTTTACAAATGTTATTTATTGAATCAATGACATATCATAGATTATCTAATATTAAGAATTAAAACGTTTCAAATTGGTGTGATGACGTACTTGGAACAGGAAGTGATGTCACGGAGGTCACGTGATTTGGTACAGATGTTGTTATTGTGTTTATACCATAACATGACATGTTTTTTCCGATAATAATGTCATCAACCAATATTGATCCATCAGAGAAAGACGACCATGGTGTGACTGCACGGAACACGACATAGAAGTAACTGTGCGCCTCGTTGAATTGACGCCTGAAGCAGCCTCGTTCCCATCGATTTCCGGTAGCGTCTGTTGCACGCAAATAAATTTGTGACTAAACTGATTTTATTTATTTGTTTTAAGACACAGCTCTTACGGTAAATATTAATGAAGTTATAATAATCGGTATTTTGAATCAACAACTGTAAGAAGCTGAATTCATGATAAAACTAGTGACTAATACACGAACTTTAATTAAAATCAAGTGACAAAATGCGCATGAAAATGCTTACATTAGATACAGCATACTGTGTATTTTATACTTACAGGATTGAACATATTTGGATGGAGATGACGTATCGTTGTCGGTGTAGATTTGAACATTTAACTCCAAAGGGTCTGTCCCGGTGATCATGTACCAGAATGTAACTGTTACATAGTAACTTCTTTCATTGTAGTCTACGTTGAAGTGTAAATGTGATGAGGTGAAGTTGGCGGAGTCTCCACGTCTTGTTTTAGAAGACGGTTCAACCGCCATAACATATCCTGAAATGAACAAAAGTCTAGGTGCCTTACATAACGTGTACGTATATGGTCACACGTATAAAACATGTACGTATATGGTTACACGTACAGAACATGTACATACATGGTCACACGTATAAAACATGTACGTATATGGTTACACGTATAAAACATGTACGTACTTGGTTACACGTATAAAACATGTACATACATGGTTACACGTATAGAACATGTACGTACATGGTTACACATATAGAACATGTACGTTGATTGTTATACGGACATAACTTATACATAGATGGTGGTCCATACATAAGACATACATGTGTGTGAATGGTTGCACGTGAATACTATAACTTGCATCATGGTATTCATATGTTACTGTACAGATATATTCCAACAAACACGTGTACGATAGTTAGGCTATTTAAGACACTAGGCCATACCAAATCTCGTCTATATTTAACGTAACATCGAGGTTCAAAAACCTATCTAGCTATCCGGAAAACACAAACATGTACCTCAGGATAAAACACAAATTTTCTGCTTAATTGCTACAAAATATTAGCTTCAATCAAAAGTTTAAACAGTCACTCAATGAGAATAAATATATTTCATTTTATTAATCAAAATAAAAGCATAATATTGATCAATTATGATGACTGGAAGGCGTATTGATACAAAGCAAGTCATTCCAGCATGTAATGGTTCTATAAAGGTATTTCAAGAGATCAAATATTCAATATTACAATACGTTTTTTTATTTGACTCAAGTGATCAAAACCTTTCCGTCCGCGGATGCTAAACACAGATACGATTTGGTATGGCCTTACCTTTTCCGTAAATATTGTATGTATGATCTGTTGTGGAGATTCCATTGCCAACATGACGTCTAGTCCAGTGTAATGACTGTAACCATGGTGATGTTTTATACCCACATAATGTAGTTTCAAAATTACACTCATAATTTTTGTTACTGTCCACTGTGGAGCATTAAAACATACGTATTGAACTTCTCTTATTTAATATATTATCTGTAAATGTATAAAATGACTGACAATCTTCACATACTACATGCGCATGCGCAGTACAGAATACACAGATAGAGAATAAACATTATATTCTAACTTTGCTGTCATTATACTTATTGCATTCGTAAAAAATAGTTAATTTTGCCAAGCCAAAACTGAAATATATAGCAAGTTTATACTTATGTGATATCTGTATGGTTGTACTTACAAAGAAATCCACGAACAACAGACCAGGTGTAGACAACACAGACAAAACCTGGTATGATAGAAAACGTATTTTAACATCAATTAATACTTTATTATTATATGTACTATAATCAATTAAACAATCCGACATTAAAAAAACTAAAAGTATAGACAAGTGTAAACATCAAACAATAATTACTGAATATACAAACATTTTGTTGACATGAACAGAAATCGAGACGACATGTTTGGTTTAAACTTCTCTTATCTCCAGGTCGTCCCGTAGTTCTGTTGTAATAAACGCACTAATCAGAACAACCACACAGCAGTAACAATACAACAAGTGGTTAACATACGGAACGATATAGCGTCCATTTTAAATTTCGCTAGTTCCACGCGGTGATCATCGATTAAAGGCGATAATTAACGTCTGATTTAGAAATGAGAGACACTTATACCTGCTCTAAACTTAAACCCATCTGGCGATAATTATCGTCTTTAAAACGATAATCATCGCGTGGTACTAGAGAAATTTAATGTGGCCGCTATAGGATTCCGTGTTAACAGGTCTAAACTTTATTATCTGTGGTGTCTAATAGCCAGTTTTACCGAAGTTACCTCATCATTTATCTCCCCTGTTCATATTAATTGCTTTTTACGAATGTTTTCTTTTATTTTTTATTTTAATTATCTAAACATGCATCATTAGCCTCAGTGAAAGTAAAACATATGAACAGTTTGTATTTCATATGTACTGCATGTATTTAAATGTATGTAAGTGGATAAAAGATAGAGAGAACCATAGACTCAGACCTTACTGTCTTTTCTTTGCTGTTCCTTCATTTAAATCACAGATCTCACAGTCCACTTTGGTCACAAGATTCATTTGTTCGGCTCGCACTTATCAAACAGAGAATCCATTTGTAATGTAGATAAAGTTGTATATTGTGTCCGTGATTATCTCCGTAAGTAAACCTCTGATAAGGGTCAAACATGGCAGCTTTCTTTGTCGTCGGTCAAATATTGATCAAGCTCAACTTCGTACGTTATCATAAATAATATTTTGATAATTTAATTTTGATTAAACATCGCTTGTTTGCGTTATTGTCATAAGCAGAGGTAGTCACCCTTTTCAGTTATATACGGCGGCCGGTTCACCTGACCAGTTTTCATGAACTGTATACTAGCCAGTACTAACTTACCATTCCACAAGGAGCCGGCAATTTCTCCACATAAAAAGGAAAATTTACATGTTCGTCAAATTTTCATAGAAGGGTATGACCTGTCGCGACAAGGGATTTGAACCCGGATCGCCGGATTACAAGTCAAGCACACTAACCACTGGACCACGGCCGCGGTTCCCTAACGATGATTAATTTCTCCGTAACTGACATGTAATAACTTATCACTCAATCATACGGATTCCTCGAACATTCACCAGACATTCGCTTTATAGTCAGCAAGTGTTGTACAACAATATTGTTTCAGCGTATGCTGAGTTTGGAATTGATAATTACGAGTTTTCTCTTTACGAGGTGCGGTAAAAAATTTCCGCATTATATGCGTAACATGACTGTTTAAAACATAGCATTAAATAATTTGGTATCAAGTTAATCAGGAAAGAAAACTGACCCAGAATTCCGTAACTTTGAACACGTTTCCCGGATAACACCAATGTATAAAACACGGAGGTTTTAGCGCCAAATTGTTGGTCATTATTTAGTACATATTCATTGTATTTTAATCCTCATACTTTTGTCTTATAGTGATCCATAGTTTGTCTAATATGCGTAAATTGACGTTTTATGGGAATAATTCTCGTACAATTATAAAAAATGGAAAGAATTGTGAAATTCATTTTTAAGAATGATTCGTATGAATTTAAGAGATAATCAACTCTAAACTTTACAGCAGTTAAACACATCCGGGAACTGTTTAATGTATCTGGTACATGCATGTATTCATCAGGTTAAAATAATTATAGATCCAATCTAGTTATCTTGTTATGTTTGTCTACATGAATGAAACACACTGCCAATAAAAGCAACAAATAATTGAATGGACATTAAACTATTAAACATGACTGACATTTTGTTTTATAATACATTTAATCCACTTCATACATTCTGGTCATGTCCCACATTTCTTTATTCGGAAGATCGTGACAGGAACAACGGTACGTACACCAGTCTATTTTGTTTATTAATTTTTAAGAAAATTAATTTGTGAATGTCAATAGATTTCTCATCTTAGTGAAATAATGTGATGATAACATATTATTGTAGTTGTTGCCCGTATCGAGGGTGGACTTTTCTTAAAGTATCAACCATGTGCTTATAAGTTGATGTATTATATATAAACAGAGATGTATTGTGTATATGGAAACAACATCGTAATGTTTCGTGTTTAAATTCATCGATTTATCCCGCGTTTATACGTTTTAGAGTAAAAAAACTCTAAACCAATCTAAAAAGTGTCATAAATTGGAGCCTAATTCAGGGCGACATTAATTTGTGTGCTCTTTCACATTTTTATATTTACATGTTCTATTGTCCGGGCCTCTCACTCCGGATAAACTTCCACGTTTGTTTCCATACATAAATCAACGAATGCATATTGTTCTAGATTCTAATGAAGATCCATCTCTTTATTTCATACACCGACGTCTGGACGTACCACAGACATAAAATGGACACATTATTATGCTGTGTGTTGTTTATACACATCGTGTATATACCAATATCAGGTAATATATATAATTATTTTGTAGTCTGTTTTATGATGATATTTTGCCCCCTAATTAATATTTTTACAAAACAGTATTTTAACCGTTTATGTAAAACCGCTTTTTGTATAGCAGCATTTTGAAAAATTCTATTTTGTATGAGTGTATTTTATAAAACTGTATTTTGTATGAGTGTATTTTGTACAGCTGTATTTTGTTTGATGTGTGGCTTTTATGTGTTAATTTTTATACTCATTGAAGTGCTCCACGTGTTACTCATTGATTAACAAATGTCATTGTGAGTGAATCATTGAGTGATTATTTCCTGTTTCGTATATTTATGTATACATTTCAGTGACACAGTCTACAGTACAACCAAATGTATGCTGGGACTCTGTTTGGTATAACGAATATTCGCCAGGTAAAACTAACAGGTACGTTATATACTTATTTATGTTAGTACATCGACAACACAGAGATTGTAAAATAAAACCAACCATTCTGGACCAAACAACACTCACAATATTACATAGAAATAAATTGAATTCTATTGCCACAGAAACGTGCCGACATGGCCCACAATACGCCCTTCAATACGAACTATTATCTTCTGGTCAACATATATATTGGATTACTGCCGTACAAGAAATCAGATAACTTTATATAAATCTTACAACGTCTTATGATAATAATGAAACAATATCGATATTAATATCGGGGTCAGAAAACACACAAATATACTAGTTGGTCGGAGAAAAGTGGTCGTATTACGTAATAGTGGGGTGGTCTCAATTTCGGGTGAAAAGACCATTAAGCAAAGAAGGAAAAAATCCGTTCTTAAAATAATGCCCGTATTGGCGAGGTGGTCTTAATTTCGGGGTGATCGCAAGGCGGGGTTCAGGTGTATATGTATATGACGTAGTAGTACTGTAGCCTTAAAATACAAGCGGATGAGTGTGAGCCTAATGTCCTTGATATTACAGGATTTATCTTTTATTTCATTTTATAAAGTTAAATGCTTCAATATTAATATTTTAATGTTTCTGCAGGGGCGCGTACAAATATCATGCTACTTCTTTAACAGTTTAAATTGTTGACAATCAAGATAAAATTGTGTCATGATCTGCTTGTAGCATACGGTAAAGTTTCGATCATTTGTCGGTTTAAGTAATTTTCACATCATTGTGTTAGCATTAGAGTGAACAGTGTTTTGTAGACTATACTGTATGGTTACTTCATTTGAAGTGCGCACATTATCCGTATGATAACACAAAAACAAGGTCAAACATTTTCAAAATATGTTTGTTTGTCTGTAGTTATGCGTCCCAAACTAAACCCAATCTTGGGACGGGGATTTTTAACGAGTGGGTCCGATAATTACAAACCAACAATTTATGTGTGTGGCCTAACCATAGTTATTTAACAGCAGTTATACCGCGACGCTTCACTCGATGTAAGTTTATCATGTTGGAATGTTTAAATCTCCAATTTGATAAATTGCCGTAAGCATTATTACTTATCATTATACAGACATATAAAACATTGCAGTTTATGACTTGTATCGTTGTAGATCCGACTATGAACACCAATCATCTAAAGTATTGACTTCTATATGTACAACTGGACCTGTCATAGATGCTCACTGTAAGGATGAAAAAGGAGAATCATTTAAAGTATTCAAGAATGACACATCCAACATGTATATAGCAACATGTAATGTGGTCACAGGTCTTATATGTAACCCGTACAATAATACGCAACAGATATGTCCGAACTTTGCCATCCAATATGGTTGTCCATGTCTGACAACACCCGTGGTATTGGGTAAGTACACATATACTGTTTATAACCAGTGTATTGTCAATGAAGAACTTTTCTAAATGCATGAAGTTGTTTAATATTCATCGAACAAAAAATGATCTTATCAATTAAAGAGAACTTTCAACATTGTTTTAGTTTCATTAATTTGTCAACATGACTTGTCTAATCACTGGGTGTATACGAACATTCATATCAAGTACTTCTAGTACAGTCCTCTGTGTCCCTGTGTCCCTTCTCTGTGTCTCTGAGTCTCTGTGTCTATGTATCTCTGTTTCCCTGTGTCTATGTATCTCTGTTTCCCTGTGTCTCTGTGTCTATGTATCTCTTTTTCCCTGTTTCCCTGTGTCTATGTATCTCTGTTTCCCTGTGTCTATGTGTCCCTGTTTCCCTGTGTCTATGTATCTCTGTTTCCCTGTGTCTATGTATCTCTGTTTCCCTGTGTCTCTGTGTCTATGTATCTCTGTTTCCCTGTGTCTCTGTGTCTATGTATCTCTGTTTCCCTGTGTCTCTGTGTCTATGTATCTCTTTTTCCCTGTTTCCCTGTGTCTATGTGTCTATGTATCTCTGCTTCCCTGTGTCTATGTGTCCCTGTTTCCCTGTGTCTATGTATCTCTGTTTCCCTGTGTCTATGTATCTCTGTTTCCCTGTGTCTATGTATCTCTGTTTCCCTGTGTCTCTGTGTCTATGTATCTCTGTTTCTCTGTGTCTATGTGTCTATGTATCTCTGTTTCCCTGTGTCTCTGTGTCTATGTATCTCTTTTTCCCTGTTTCCCTGTGTCTATGTATCTCTGTTTCCCTGTGTCTATGTGTCCCTGTTTCCCTGTGTCTATGTATCTCTGTTTCCCTGTGTCTATGTATCTCTGTTTCCCTGTGTCTCTGTGTCTATGTATCTCTGTGTCCCTGTATCTCTGTGTCTCTGTATCTCTGTATCTCTGAATCTCTGTGTCTCTGTATCTCTGTATCTCTGTGTCTATGTATCTCTGTGTCTATGTGTCCCTGTGTCTCTGTATCTATGTATCTCTGTGTCTCTGTATCTCTGTATCTCTGTGTCTATGTATCTCTGTATCTCTGTGTCTATGTATCTCTGTGTCTATGTGTCTCTGTATCTCTGTGTCTATGTATCTCTGTGTCTATGTATCTCTGTGTCTATGTGTCCCTGTGTCTATGTGTCCCTGTGTCTATGTATCCCTGTGTCTCTGTATCTATGTGTCTATGTATCTCTGTGTCTATGTATCCCTGTGTCTCTGTATCCCTGTGTCTATGTATCTCTGTATCCCTGTGTCTATGTATCTCTGTGTCTATGTATCTCTGTGTCTATGTATCTCTGTGTCTATGTATCCCTGTGTCTATGTATCTCTGTGTCTATGTATCCCTGTGTCTATGTATCTCTGTGTCTATGTATCTCTGTGTCTATGTATCTCTGTGTCTATGTATCTCTGTGTCTATGTATCCCTGTGTCTATGTATCTCTGTGTCTATGTATCCCTGTGTCTATGTATCTCTGTGTCTATGTATCTCTGTGTCTATGTATCTCTGTGTCTATGTATCCCTGTGTCTCTGTATCCCTGTGTCTATGTATCTCTGTGTCTATGTATCTCTGTGTCTATGTATCCCTGTGTCTATGTATCTCTGTGTCTATGTATCTCTGTGTCTATGTATCTCTGTGTCTATGTATCTCTGTGTCTCTGTATCCCTGTGTCTATGTATCTCTGTGTCTATGTATCTCTGTGTCTATGTATCTCTGTGTCTATGTATCTCTGTGTCTATGTATCTCTGTGTCTATGTATCTCTGTGTCTCTGTATCCCTGTGTCTATGTATCCCTGTGTCTCTGTATCCCTGTGTCTCTGTATCCCTGTGTCTATGTGTCCCTGTGTCTATGTATCTCTGTGTCTATGTATCTCTGTGTCTATGTATCTCTGTGTCTATGTATCCCTGTGTCTATGTATCTCTGTGTCTATGTATCTCTGTGTCTATGTATCTCTGTGTCTATGTATTTCTGTGTCTATGTGTCTCTGTGTCTATGTGTCCCTGTGTCTATGTATCTCTGTGTCTATGTGTCTATGTATCTATGTGTCTCTGTGTCTATGTATCTATGTATCTATGTGTCTCTGTGTCTATGTATCTATGTATCTCTGTGTCTATGTATCTCTGTGTCTATGTGTCTATGTATCTATGTGTCTCTGTGTCTATGTATCTATGTGTCTATGTATCTATGTATCTATGTGTCCCTGTGTCTATGTATCTATGTATCTATGTGTCCCTGTCTCTCTGTGTCTGTAAGCTGTAGGAACATAAACAACAACCATCTGTGTCTTCACCTGTTTTTACTGTTTTCACTGTCTTCACCTGTGTTCACAGGTAGAATGATACCATGATACGTTATGTATTATTTTAGGTACCAGTAACACGCGCAGCAGAACGTACACAAGTCACATGACTTCCGGGTATAAAACACGTGTACAAGGAGAAAGTCAGACAGGAAATACACGTGTGAGTAGTCTAGGTGCTCGATCTATCCAAACATTACAATCCAGTCCTCCAGGAACCTCCGGAAAACACGCGGCAGATAACGGGTGTATGAGTGTTACATATAACCTCATGTGTTTAATCGTCTCTTTGATTATTATTTCAACTTCTAAATAGGCTTACGTTGTTATTGGACACTCTCTGTGTAAGCGTGCGTGCGTGCATGCGTGTGTGTGTTATTCGCTTTGAAGTCATAAACAGAATGAAGATTATACATTCAGAAACCGAAAATTTGTATCGCTAATTTAACTCCTTGTTATCTGGCTTTAGAAATCCACATACCGATCATTAAACGTGTCACCGCTAAAAAATGATCATTTGTACCTGATCGCCGACAAATCTTGTACTAAGTTATTCACTGTACTTTTATGTATCTTCCTGATGCAAGTGATATTGTGTATGTATCAACAGTTTACAGCTTGACAAGAATACACAAAGAGAGATCCGAAGTATAATGTACAAACATGACTAAATGTACAAACATAATTTGATATAAAAACATGGCTTAATGTACAAAAACGAAACCGACCACAAGGTATAAACATATACATGTTAAAAATACATTACATGTCTGCAAATAAATGTGTAAAAAACAAATTACACGATTCTATATACAACCACAAAATATCAATGGTACCTGTGATAGATCAGTGGACAGTGATAGATCATAATACAGTAGACAGTGATAGATCTGTCATATCTGTCTTACAATGATCTATCATACACAGTATAGAGTGATCGATCATTATACAGTATAGAGTGATAGATCATTATACAGTATACACTGATAGATCATTATACAGTAGTCAGTGATAGATCATTACACAGTGATAGATCATTATACAGTAGACAGTGACAGATCATTATACAGTGGACAGTGACAGATCATTATACAGTATACAGTGACAGATCATTATACAGTAGACTGTGATAGATCATTATTCAGTGATAGATCATTATACAGTAGACAGTGATAGATCTGTCATATCTGTCTTATAATGATCTATCACACACAGTATAGAGTGATAGATCATTATACAGTATAGAGTGATAGATCATTATACAGTATAGAGTGATAGATCATTATACAGTATAGAGTGATAGATCATTATACAGTAAACAGTGATGGATCATTATACAGTGATAGATCATTATACACTAGACAGTGACAGATAATAATACAGTAGACAGTGACAAATCATTATATAATAGACAGTGATAGATCATTATACAATAGACAGTGACAGATCATAATACGGCAGACAGTGACAGATCATTATACAGTATACAGTGACAGATCATTATACAGTAGACTGTGATAAATCATTATACAGTGAGAGATCATTATACAGTATACAGTGACAGATCATTATACAGTAGACTGTGATAGATCATTATACAGTGATAGATCATTATACAGTAGACAGTGATAGATCATTATACAGTAGACAGTGAAAGATCATTATACTGTAGACAGTGATAGATCATTACACAGTAGGCAGTGATAGATCATTATACCGTAGAAAGTGACAGATCATTATATAGTAGACAGTGATTAATCATTACACAGTAGGCAGTGATAGATCATTATACCGTAGACAGTGACAGATCATTATACAGTAGACAGTGATAGATCATTGTTAAGTAGACAGTGACAGATCATTATACAGTGGACAGTGACAGATCATTATACAGTATACAGTGACAGATCATTATACAGTAGACTGTGATAGATCATTATTCAGTGATAGATCATTATACAGTAGACAGTGATAGATCTGTCATATCTGTCTTATAATGATCTATCACACACAGTATAGAGTGATAGATCATTATACAGTATAGAGTGATAGATCATTATACAGTATAGAGTGATAGATCATTATACAGTATAGAGTGACAGATCATTATACAGTAGACAGTGATAGATCATTGTTAAGTAGACAGTGATAGATCATTATACCGTAAACAGTGATAGATCATTATACAGTAGACAGTGATAGATCATTATACAATAAACAATTCAATTTGTGTCATGATGTTCTACGTCTCCGTTGATATTCTTGTTGTCAGTCTGTGTCTTGTATTTTCTATTGACAATCATAAACACGCTGTAAAGTATGGAAACAATATACAATATTTACATGCATGTAATCTCGTGATAATTAGTCACGTGATTAGTGGTGGAATGTATAGTGAAAACTGTAACACTGAATCCAACAAGTGTATACAGGTCATTTATCGTTCATTCCATGAATACATTATATAGTCACGGTATCGGCATTTTTTCACCCGCATAGATTTAACTCTATATATCAGTATGTCATCTAATTACGAGCTTAAATTAAGCTTAAACATTGTATCGTTGTAAAGAGGTGATATATTGATACTTACAGCAGTAAGCTTAAATTAAGCTTAAACATTGTATCGTCGTAAAGAGGTGATATATTGATACTTACAACAGTAAGCTTAAATTAAGCTTAAACATTGTATCGTCGTAAAGAGGTGATATATTGATACTTACAGCAGTAAGGTGGCACCAATAAAAGTAAATATTGCCATGAGGATAAAAACAAAACCATTCATAATAGACATTGTAGCTGTGTAAACTTCAGTGTTACTGACTGAGCCAATAAGCGAACATACACCTTCAATTATACCAATACCAGCATACATCACACCTGAAATAATACATTTACAACAATACCAGCATACATCACACCTGATATAGTACATTTATACCAGCAAACATCACACCTAAAATAATACATTTATACCAGCAAACATCACACCTAAAACAATACATTTATAACAATACCAGCATAAATCACACCTGATATAGTACATTTATACCAGCAAACATCACACCTAAAATAATACATTTATACCAGCAAACATCACACCTAAAATGATACATTTATAACAATACCAGCAAACATCACAAATGAAATAATATATTTATACCAGCAAACATCACACATGAAATAATATATTTATACCAGCAAACATCACACCTAAAATAATACATTTATACCAGCAAACATCACACCTAAAATAATACATTAATACCAGCAAACATCACACCTAAAATAATACATTTATACCAGCAAACATCACACCTAAAATAATACATTTATACCAGCAAACATCACACCTAAAATAATACATTTATACCAGCAAACATCACACCTAAAATAATACATTAATACCAGCAAACATCACACCTAAAATAATACATTTATAACAATATTAGCAAACATCACACCTAAAATAATACATTTAGAACTATACCATCATAACATTGCAGTAAGAGTTTGATTTTAGCACTGAAATTTTAAAACTATTTTTAGAATAAACATGGCTTTCAAACACAGTGTAAAATACTAATGGTTTATGTAAGAAGTTGTCACGTGATCTACTCACCTTGTTTATCTGACGGTGTGAGACAGGACATCAAGCTTCTAATCATTGGTAATGGTAAGTTTGACAGTGACGCGAACACCGGGACTGTAACATACAAAACATTAATATCTGAAAGACCTTGTGTTATATTCATTATACAATTACATGTAGTTGTATGATTTATAGTATAAGTTGAATGTAACATTTATAATATATGTAACATTTATAATACTAGTATACGTAACATTTATAATATATGTAACATTTATAATATACGTAACATTTATAATATACGTAACATTTATAATATATGTAACATTTATAATATATGTAACATTTATAATACTAGTATACGTAACATTTATAATATATGTAACATTTATAATATACGTAACATTTATAATATATGTAACATTTATAATATATGTGCTTACGGCTCATCAAGTTTTCTTTATTTTTCATTATCGCTGGCACATAGGATTGCTTTACAGTGTCGGTTTTTGCTTGTGGAATATATCATTCTATTCCTAGATTAATGCTTGACGGAGTTCATTGAGGGACGCGGACGACGCCTTTTTAGATTATCTCGGGCACATTCGATTGGGTTCAGAACTGGAATTTTAGTAGGCCAGTCGCCAATGAAATCAATATAATTCGATTTGAGAAGCTGTATTGTGTCCCCAGCAGTATGGCTTGTGGTATTGTCATGTAGGAATATCGACATGTAGGCGTTGTTATGGAAAACAGGAATGAAATGAGGCGTGTGAATGTCATCACGGTAACGTTGGGCATTTGAATTGACATCAACCACGACTAAAGGTCAACGATAACCCCGGGATATGGCAGCCCAGACCATGACAGAACACCCACCCAAAACGATCGCAACAACGCAACAGTTGGCAAGGGTTCATTTCGCCTACCGTAGATGCGTACCCTACCATGAACATGTTGTAACGAAAACAGAACTCATCCGAGAATAAAACAGTACTCAAGTGTCGTCGGTTCTAACGAGCGTGTAAACATAACATACCCAATAAGATGATTTACCCGATGACGTTAGAACGCCACCGACGAATGGACGTCGTCCGAAACGACCGTTCTCGCGCAGCCGATTGCAAACAGTTAGTCCGCTGATTCGGTTTATATGAAGCTTGAGCGTGTTGCCAGCAGTGGCAGTGCAAATATGCCATGACGATATGCCAGTGTGGCATAAAAATTTGAACCCGTTGAAAAATGACCTCACCGGTCATTTCTCAACGTTTGAAAATCGACCCCGACAGGTTTTCATTATGGAACTTTGATAACAAAAATCGTTAAATATTGATCAGTGTTAAATTTTATCAATCCTGGGGTCAATGTTTAACAACAATTTAACCCTGGACAAACATTACAGATCGACTGTACGAATAAGAGGTTTAGTACCACAGGAGCGTAGCTTTCGTAAGGCACTGTTTAACACAGTTTATATATCTCGTTGCCCTAAGCGCCCTCTGATCGTGACTATATGTTATACTGTCATGGAGGTCATGGAGGGGTCATCCCATCCATTCCAGGCCTGAGTATTCCTTAATTTTGTCATGAGAAAACGAGTACTACTGTACGTTATTTTCTCACTAGAGTGCCGAAAACGTAAATTGTGTTTAACGAGTACCAACAAATAACTTTGCTGCACACTGCGTAGAAGCTGATCATATCTTAATGTAACTCAAATTTTCACGCGTGATAGGGTCATTATTTAACGTTAACGGTCGATTTTTAACGTTGAAAAATTATCAATAATAAGCCAAAATTTTATGCTACGCCGGTGTTGACCATACGTAATGCATGGTAAGTCGAAAATCGTTCAAATTCGTCTTTGAAGACTGTACATAGCACGACTAGGACCCAACTCTAGCCACATCTTCTGTGCACATACTGACATTAAGCATGCCGATTGCCCGTTCACGTAAGTTGAACAATGTATACACGTGAAAATCGAATTTCACGTTGTCAGTTTAACTAGTGCACGCGCAAATGCTAAAATCGTTGAATCCTGGACGATCATGTCAAGGTGGATATTATTCATTAATTTGTTCCAGGAGGACTTTTTGACAGAACACATAATATTATCAAGAATACAAATCGGAAGTTTCTTTTGTACAGATTTAAGACACGGCCTACATAAGCTGGTTACGTTCAAAGTGGTGCAAATATGAAGTATCGTGCAAGGAAAGTAAACATATGACTGTTTAATAGACAAAAATATAATGTGTAAGCCTTCAATAAACTACATCACACGTACCTGTATACAGGACAGCGTTACTAGCTGCCAAAGCTTCAACAATGTAAGACGCACCATTCAAAAATATACTCATTGTTGCTATGCTGTCGTCAGCCAGACAACGTCGGAACAGGCAAGCTCCGCACATACTCACTATGGTTTGTATAACTGATTTTATTGAACCGAAATATCCAATTTTTTTCGCATCCCAACAGAATGGTCGACCTAGTTGATACAACAGTTCCATTGTGGAACGATTCATGGCCGGTATACCCACAAACATAAGTCCTAAAATCAGCAGAATGTACTTCACTCTTTTCTCCTGTGTGACACAACTGAAATAAAACTTAAACGATTCAGCAAGAACTCTGAATACATTCCTAGAACGAGTCGGTTCGTTATCTCGCTGTTTGGTTTCCGGCACGAACAATACCAATATCAAGATTCCTATAATATCCAAACAGCAGCACACAATAGCCGGGTACAAGAACCCAAATCCTGTGATGATATATCCAGAACTAAATGATGCCACAGTGAATGACAGACCCAGGAGCAGTTCCACGAGTACAATACTTAAAGTTCTCTGCTTGCCGGGGTATGTTACATCAGATATATAGGAAAAGAGAGCCGCATACAGCAATACAAACGACCCGCACATACCATCCACAGCAGCCCCTATAACCATATATACCAAGCTAAGGTCAAACTGTATAACCAGGACAAACAGACATAGACGTAGTGTGACACCTGAGCAACACAACAAGAAGGCAAATCTCCGACCTAAAATGTCAGAATAAGATGACCACAGCAAGTTAGCGAGTAATGCCGGAATATACGAAGCTTGTGTATAATACATAGACCATTTGGCTGTGGCTTTCTGTACTTCATCAAAATTTGAGTCCGGATGGTGTGAAGAATTTATTTTACATTTATCTGTACGTGACGACTCTCTGTATTCATTCATAACAATAACAGACATGTTCACATGATGATTCCGGTACTGTTCCATCATTCTATGTTGTGTATACTGTGGTACCTCATACATGAATACTCCACCAGCCAAACAAAAACAAACAAACAGTGGAAACACCATACACCTCCGCAATGTGAATCCTTTATTTGGATCAGCGTGCTCGTGTCCAGCGCCCTTGTCTGTATCACGTGGCTGCACCCCTGATAATAGCGGCGTGTTTTCACCAATGTTGTCATCTTGGCTGCTGATAATACTAGCCTGTCTATCCATAAGTGAAAGTTTGAAGATCTCTTCAGGTTGTCGGTTATCACAGATAAACCATTAGTCCACGCCGATCGGCTGTTAACTGACGGCTATTTAAACACTTGAATATGAGTCACATACGTCAAGTAGTAAGACAGTAGACGTTCGGTGATCTACACAACGCGGTAATACTGCTGTAGATATTTTATATCCGGCATAAGAAATAAATTAAAGTTGTTTTTGTATTCAGAAAATTTATCATCAAGCGTGTTGACACCAAAGTGTAATATCTTATACACACAACTGTTCAAGTGAAAGTTTCGTTTCTGTTTTAAAAACCGGTATCAATACACAGATTACAATTAAATAACTCGAGTGTACTTCAAGACACAAATAAAGTCTTATAAAGTCTTATAAAGCAAATGAATTACTTTCCTTCTTCCTGATTCTATTTATAGACATCTAAAATCCACGGTAAATACCGACATAAAGTATCTTCACACGGAGCTGTACAAACATAAAAGATTTATGTCTTCGTTATAAAACAGATAACTGTATTTTTACGTCTGTTTAAACTGTGGTTTAAACATTCTTTACGTCTCTGAATTATTCTAATTAACAACAATGCATATCTTTACATCAAGTTATAACGTGTTCAACGTGGTTTATGTTTTGTTTCACAATTACAGATTATGACATATTCAGTGTTAAGTTACGTGACTGTACAATCCTATTCACATCATCATGTTTCACTTCCTTATATGAAAATATTCGATAATCACGTGACCGAATTAACTTCGTGAAGTACTCGAGTATCACAGGCACCAATATAATTGATTTCACGTTTTGTCATAAGCTACAAATTCTGTTATGACTTCTAAGCGAATAACACACACACACACGCACGTAAGCAAGCAAACAAACAAAAACACGCAAACAAACAGACAAGAAAATAAACAAGCAAACAAACAAGCAATCAAACACGCAAATAAACAAACAAAACAAACAAACAAACAAACGAACGAACAAGCAAGCAAGCAGGCAATTAAATAAGTTAGTAAGCAAACACAAAGCAAGTAAACAAATAAATAACCAAACAAGCAAGCAAGCCAGCAAGCAAGCAAACAAACAAACAAACACATATACACATATATATATATATATACATTTTGAAATTATTTCACGTTCATTAATCATACACGCACAGAAAATAAATGACTGATTTTATTCATGTCATTAATCTAACTAAAATTTTATACATTTATAATTATGAATTTATATGAAGTCTCTACACACATCTTTACAGACAGTATTTATGTTTTTATGAGACTTATTGTCACCGGGGTTTAACGCTGTTTTTCAACAATTGTTCAGTCATATACAGCAACTGGTTCATCGAACCAGTTTTCCTGGTCTGTAGTATGTATACTAACCCGAGTTTATAATAGCAATACTTCACTATATGCGAGTTTATAATAACAATACTTCACTATGTGTGAGTTTATAATAACAATACTTCACTATATGTGAGTTTATAATAACAATACTTCACTATATGTGAGTTTATACTAACAATACTTCACTATACCTGAGTTTATAATAACAATACTTCAATATGTGTGAGTTTATAATAACAATACTTCACTATGTGTGAGTTAATAATAACAATACTTCACTATGTGTGATTTTATAATAACAATACTTCACTATGTGTGATTTTATAATAACAATACTTCACTATGTGTGAGTTTATAATAACAATACTTCACTATATGTGAGTTTATAATAACAATACTTGACTATATGTGAGTTAATAATAACAATACTTCACTGTATGTGAGTTTATAATAACAATACTTCACTATATGTGAGTTTATAATAACAATACTTCACTATATGTGAGTTTATACTAACAATACTTCACTATACCTGAGTTTATAATAACAATACTTCAATATGTGTGAGTTTATAATAACAATACTTCACTATGTGTGAGTTAATAATAACAATACTTCACTATGTGTGATTTTATAATAACAATACTTCACTATGTGTGATTTTATAATAACAATACTTCACTATGTGTGAGTTTATAATAACAATACTTCACTATATGTGAGTTTATAATAACAATACTTGACTATATGTGAGTTAATAATAACAATACTTCACTGTATGTGAGTTTATAATAACAATACTTGACTATATGTGAGTTAATAATAACAATACTTCACTATATGTGAGTTTATAATAACAATACTTCACTATACCCGAGTTTATAATAACAATACTTCACTATATGTGAGTTTATAATAACAATACTTCACTATACCTGAGTTTATAATAACAATACTTGACTATATGTGAGTTAATAATAACAATACTTCACTGTATGTGAGTTTATAATAACAATACTTGACTATATGTGAGTTAATAATAACAATACCTCACTGTATGTGAGTTTATAATAACAATACTTCACTATACCCGAGTTTATAATAACAATACTTCACTATACCCGAGTTTATAATAACAATACTTCACTATATGTGAGTTTATAATAACAATACTTCACAGTATCTGATTATTCACTATATCTTAGTTTACTATATCTGTGTGGTACTGTACTGTTGAGAAACAGGGTATAAATCTAACTAAAACTAAAACAAAACACAGAAAGTCAACAAAACAAGCTTACTAAGATACAATTTATTGTTAAACAATGTAAACATATATTGTTAAGTTCCTCATCAGAAACTAGAAAGGCATAATTTAAAATAATTACATCATTATTTGATGAAGGTTACAGTGAACAAGACACTTGAACAAAATCTTCCATCAAGAGCTAAACATGCATACAAAAAGGATGAACATTGCCTGCTGTTTTCTTTTTATTTGTGGTCAGCTGACATAATACAGTTATTGGTCTAAGAATTTATTTCGTGAAATGATACCAAATTTTTATTGCAATAATTTCTGTACGTTGGACCGTTAAGTAACACATAAAACATGAAAGCTGTTTAACTTGACAAGTATCCTAATGAAAGTAAAAAATATAAATGCATGAGGAAAATATGTCATCAACAACACTGATGACTTGACATGAATAAACAAACTAAATTAAGCTTCAAACAATGATGTACACAGTTCAAGTGTATTTATCTATTTTTATTTCTTTCAACAAAATGTAAACACAAGCCCAATACAATCATCCAGCCTTCCAGTGTTTTAGGGAAGCTAACACAATTCATGCTGTATGTTTAATTTCCTCAAACACTTCATCACCAAGATCCAAAACCACAAAATTCACCATGTTAAATTATCAGTTGTGATGGTGACCAACTGGTCAAGAAAATTTTGTTCTACAAATCTGTTTGATTTTAAAGTAGCAGACTTGCAAGATTTCGTAATTATATTCTGTCTCAAAAAATCTTGCTGATGATAACACAGAATAGTCACGAAGTATACAACATGATCAACCATCCTGCTGTACAAAAGGATTAGCAATAGCCTCCATGCCTTCAGCTGGACAGATCAACACCACTGATGTACCTCTACACACAACAAGGCCAAGACTACGAGTGTCCTCAGTCAGTTTGTACGGATCATCAGGATCTGCGGGTAGACATCATAAAACATGTCATTTACAGAAAAACCTTTCATCATGAATATAACAATCAAAATTATCATCATTAAAAACAGATATACAGTACAACCTCACATATACAGTGCAACCTCACTTTATGATCACCTCAATATTACAACCACCTGGTTATAACAAACACTTATTTTCACTCATAACTCACCTATAATTCAACTTGATAATGAGACCATCTCATGAATACCACTGATTTCTCAGGTCTCAAAGGGGTCTCAATGTCAAGGTTTTACTGTCTTATTTTACCATCAATGTCAAGGTTTTACTGTCTTATTTTACCATCAATGTCAAGGTTTTACTGTCTTATTTTACCATCAATGTCAAGGTTTTACTGTCTTATTTTACCATCAATGTCAAGGTTTTACTGTCTTATTTTACCATCAATGTCAAGGTTTTACTGTCTTATTTTACCATCAATGTCAAGGTTTTACTGTCTTATTTTACCAAGATCTACTGTCATATGAGAATATAATACCAAGACGAAGTGTCCAATCTCTTCGGAAGAATCCAGCCACATACTTCTATGTGGTTATTTAAATGATGTAATTTGTAAAAACACCAGAAAAATTCTTCAAAGATCTTTCATAAATGGTTTATACACAAGTGAGCTACAATTGAGCTGCACTTTTTTGAACCCTAGACACATGAAAACAGAAATTACCTCTCAGGTATTCAGTCGTGTCATCTAACACGAGATTCAACAAGGGGTCATATCCTTTCAATATACCACTGGCTGTAAAAAAAGAGTAAAACAATGACACAGAACTGTAACACAAACCTTACCATCTAAAATAATCAGATTTGCATGGTGACAAAGTGATTAGTGGTTAGCAAATGCAAACAGAAAAAAAGAAGATATTGTTTCACCTGTGATGCATTTTGGACCATAAAATCTAGGGGTGTATTAATAAGGTAAAAACCGTATTGCAATATATTGTCGCATCTTCTGGCATTTACAAAAATGTAGCAATTAAATTTTGTTTGCTTGTAAATTTGTCATATTTCTGAGATCTTTTCATTGGTGGCGTCACCATGACTACAAAAACCGGTTTGGAGAAAAACGAACCGGTAAAAAAATGTCAGAATTCGTATTGCAATATTAACCTGTATATTGGTTAACCGTTACACCCCTAAGAATACCACAGGATAACATTGTCATTAATTGTCGAATGGAACACAATACATCATAAAGATTTCTAATGATTGAACAGGCTTCTTGACACTGCTAGAAAACTTGCCTGACATTGGGTCAGGCATAGCTAGAATTTTTGACTGACCAAATGTAAATTTGTCCAACCGAATGTATCATAAATAAGCGAAAATGCTGTAAATCGTGCCCTACTGCTGGACACCTGGTTCGGTACTCACCGAAAAGTTACTGAACCTGCTTGAAATTTGCCTGACATGTCTGACGGTCTGGCAACTTTCGGGAAGCCCGATTGGACAAAAAATGTTTACCTTCTCTACCACCACTAAATTTAACTCTGATCGGCTTCTCCAGGTATTTCAATAAATCAAGAATAGTTTCCTTCTTTTTCTTCTCCCTATCACCAGAACCTTTATCAGTCTGTAAAGTAGAACAATTAGATGTACCTGTAAGGTTCTACAATGGTCTACATTCTAGTTTTACTAAGACAGGGCTTTTTTCCATCTATAGCAAGGGCCGTTTATAGGCGTGTTCCCCTAAGGAAAAATCCTTAAATTCATGCAGATTTCCCCAAAAATTCAGTCTGCATCATGTTTTTTCTTCCCCTTTTGCAAAAAAAATTGTGTTATTTTTCCCCAAATTTAAGAAAGGCCCCTTCCCATACCCGTGCATACAATGAATGATGTGTTGTAAGGTTAAAACAAAAAAAACTAATCCCCATAGTTCTGTTTTTAAGACAAAACAATTGAAACATGCATAATATTCAAATCAGTTGTATAATCATTTCAATGAAAGAAATATCATATTTATCTCAAATTTAAGAATTTGTTCCACAATTAGGCTTACATTGATGAAATCATAAAGTAAATTAAACTTAATGTAATGTTTTGACAGAAATCAATTGTTTTGTTGTCATCTATAGAATTTAACCAAACTGTGTAGAAAATACAGATTCTTAGTCTATTATAACAACTAGACACACTCTGTCAATCTTAACCTGATCATATTTGCCAAGATGAAAGGACTGCACCGAGCTCGCACTGACAAAACGTATGAATACGTAAACAATAGATTGCAAGTTGATATTTCATAAGTGAAACATCAAAAAATATATAATGGATGTTATTACCACTCTACACCATATGTTTGTCACAGTCAATCAGGCAGTAGCGGATTTCGGGCAGTAACGGATTACGTGCTTGGTTTTTTAAAACCTTGCTGGTCTGCTAATGATGTATTAATAAAAGAAATATTCAGTTATCAACCTGGTTCCATTCCACACAAATCCATGTATATTTGAAAATGTTGTGATTCTGGGTAAGTCTACAAAACTGTGTAGTCCAGAATGAGGTCACCGGATGTTAAAATATTTTATGCGCGCAATAACGTGTCGTTAAAACTGAAATCCAAATATTATCAAACTTAACATTTAAATTACCCTCAATTTGGTACTACATAGCGAATAAATATCCCATCCTATCGTCCAACACAATTATTTTGCATGTCATTCATTAATCTGTCCGATTTACGTGAAAATGTAAGGTCGGTGATTCGGGTAGTAGCAGATTGATGATTTGGGGGACTGCGCGTTTTGATGCTGACGAATGGAAAACGCATTTCTGTGTAATAAAAATGTCAAATTTACATGCCTGATAGCATATGATCATGTCCTAACCTGTCGGAAAATTGGTTGTAATGCCATATCACATTGAGATGATAGCATGCTCATTTTCTCACCATCGAACTGTTCTTTTCTATTGTATTTCAATTAATACATTCAGTATATTTTGAAATCGTGAAAAATGTATCAGAGATGAATTTATTATGTCATCAACTAAGCATTATGACTTCTGACAATCTGATGCAATGTAGTTAACATTTCAATCAGGGGATGGATGATATGTCTTGGTCTGATTAGATTACAATATTCGTTGCAAATTGTGACAGGACCTGAAGCAAAGCAGCAAGTTGGACTGTTCAAGCCATACAGAAGAGGCAATAGACTCAAATAAAATGTCAAATAAAATTGCAATCTCTATATACACAATCACACTATCAAATTTATCTGCATCCCAAGAAGCCGACTAGACCAGCAGTTTTGAAGATTAGGGTTGGTATTCATGAAACATCCTAGGGTTAAAAATTTCCTAAATTGGTCCATTCATGTCCATTACACATGAAAAGGCAGGGCGCCAGAAGGATAGATTGATTGATTAAATTAGGAATATCTATAATCTTTGAGATATTTTAGAGAATCCCGCCCCTGAAAACAAGTTCACATGAATGGTAACACAAGTGAAATGAAACGTCAAACAATGATACTTTTTCGAAATATTGATGATTCTGATTAAAGTTTTGCAGATTTTTGTTTCAATTTATTTTCTTGTACAAACTAGAATATTTTAGTCTGCTCTACTTGAGCAGGGACATATCTACATCTCTGACTTGAGTCTCATTAAACTATATTGATATGCGTATAACATGTGTTTGATGTTCTTGGGCCCATGCAGATAGAGACAATGACATAGGAAAGCGATGATACATCACCTTCCAAAAGAATGGCGTTCAATGATGCTAACATTGTGTTAGTGGCTTGTCTAAGACTTAGTGGTAACTTAACCCGCTTTGAGATGCCCCCGTTTGACCACTGACACACCGTGTCAAAGTGTGTAATCAGATACTGCCTGAATCAATCCGCAACTGCCATATCGAGTGATTTAGTAAATTGAGCATTTAAACCATGAAGATGGAGTAGAAAAATTTAATTCACACCATCGGAAAGGTCACAAAATTTGCTTTTAATCAGTATATATTTCAATAATTCATGCGCTCTATCAATGGCGTATGCAGTGAGTTTCGTTTAGCAATCCGCTACTGCCTGACTGATTGTATAAACAATATAATATACTATATATTATAATACTAATATTTATTACAGTATTACACTACAATTTTCGTCAGATCTTAAAGCTATAACATGTCTAGAATTCTGTATTAACAAACACAACACTAAGTTAAACATCAAACATACGACATATGAAGTAGTGTTCACATGTTATGCAGTGAAGCTGACTACATCATACGTAATTTCAAATTCTAAAGAATAAGTTGGCATGTATAGTGATTATATACGTTCAATATACCGACACGAATTACTTACAAATGACAACCAAGGTAACGATGACGTGGTACAGGTTAAAAATGACGGGATATGAAGTAAACTTTACAAAATGCTTAATTGAATTTTAATGAAAATTAATCCAAAGTGTGCGAAATTTTCATATAGATCTATGCGGATTTATACAAAGAAGACCAACATTAACCACCCGCTGTTCGTATTAAGGGTTTAAGTTATTAAATCTAAAAAAGTCTCTGCACCTGCTGAATTTTTGGTGGTTGAGTCGTCATTTTTAAACAATGAAACAGCAGCACATTCAGTGTACAAAATTACCGGCACCGGATGTTTGCACCGTTTTAATTACACTCGTCGTGATAATCACTTGTTTAATAATAGGATACCTTCGGATTTTTACAGTCTCGCTTTTTCTCGGCTTTAGAGGCAGTGTCGCGTGAGATTTCCTACCGACGCAAACAAAACGGGTACCAACAGTCACATTTGCATGTTTCGACAACAGTCTAGAAACTTCTTTTCATGCCTGACGATTTGAAAACGAAAGAGGAACTAGAACCCGTTAGGAACATATACATTGCAGTATAAATTCTTCTTACAAGATTATAAAACAGGTAAGAATAAATTTTATTGAAAGAAATCGTTGGAGTTCAGTTCTCAGTGAGATTTCATTACCCTGGTTAAGGAGCTTAATATTCATTGATCGTTTACTAATTTAAAGATTTGTGTAATGAATCGATTAAATTTCGTTCTGTCATATATGTGTTGTTTATGCAGAATGCGACCGTTCAGACATGTCTATTATTTAATGATTACTTCCTGTGTGTGTAGTTTTAAATCATGTTCTTCTCAACAAAGAGGCAACATCCGTAATTCAACACTTCACATCATGACACATGTTCATTCAAAAACAAAACTTATGAATGTGAAAACATACTGTTCGAATTTCTTATGCTGTAAAAATGTTTGTCTAAGTGCAGACAGTTAATTTTGAGTCCAAAATGTCAAAGTTAGAACCTACAAATACATTTAGATAACCTTGAGGTTTGGTAAGATTGGCCTGAGTTGAATTGATCAGAAGAAATTTTTTAGATGATTGAAACATCCATTGATAAAACATGATTCTATATAATTTATATAAAATATAATAAATTAACAGGGACCTCTAAATGGCAAGCATGGGAGTCCAGGAACTCCCAAATTAAAAAAACCTAAGGGAATCCTTGCATCTCCACTCAGGGCCCACTCAGGAGGCCCTGCTGTGGAATTTGATATCAGTGAAGTAATCTGTTGGTGGTTAAGCTCAACAAATACTGCTTTTATTTCAGTCTACCAGTAATTTTTTTTCTTCTGGTTTGATGTTTTAACATAATTGAAATTTGTACGTACAGCTTAAAAGATGGTCAAGGAGACGGCATATTATGATATACTGGGTGTAAAACCAACAGCTACCCCAGAAGAGATAAAAAAGGCTTACAGAAAACTTGCATTGAAATATCACCCAGACAAAAACCCAGAAGACCCAGACAAGGTTTGTATTAAAAATTTAAGCATTTATTTTTAAAAAGTTATTACTGGATACATTCAGTCTGTAGAATTAAACTGTAGTAAAACTTGTTTTCTATTGAAAATCCACTGTTTCAGTCCAAGGCAAACTTTTCCATAATTTTTTCCTGACTTTTGTCTTAGTTTACAGGGTATTTTTTACTAAAAGAGTGACGCCGATAATCGGCGTCTTCCCCACAACGTTTTTTCCCCCAAAGAAGCATTTTTCCCCTTGCTAAGATGCATAATTCCTTTTTGAAGCTATTCAAAAATTGGCAATTTCAGTTTTAGTTGATTTAATTCAACCAAAATATCTATCAGACCAAGGTTTGTCGGCATTTTTATGTGGAGTTTATTTGTTTTGTAATGATTAAACAAACCTATTGGGATTCCCCAGCTTTATAACGATGTCTGCTGAACCAATCCAAATGAGCTTATTACATGCAATAGTAGAACAATATATATTCAGTGACGGGAACCAATACTAGATCCCGGCCCATGACGCATGCGTATATCCACGCTTATGCTTGGAAGCAGGTGCACGTTTCCATTTCCGGCAAAATGATGCACAATTGATGAAATTAAGAAATATGATATCTGACTCAAAGCATACTGGACAGGTAAACTCTTTTTTTGCTGTAATGATTAAAGATACCATCCCTGGGCCAATCGACGCTCGATTCACTCGTGAGAATAAATCTTTGGCCAGAAAATCTAACTGATCAAGACTATGAAAGTGTGCTAGACCTGTTCAAATGTAGAAAAGACCACGACATGGACCTGTAGATTGTTGTTTTGAATACTATTGTCATAATCATAGATTCATGAAAACATTGGTTTAGGTTACGTGACAGTGTATTAAAATTTGATAATGTCCCCTTTCGCGTGATTTTTCCCCTTTTGACCAGCGTCCAGTGTCTTCCCAATCCCTAAAAAAAACCCCTGGTTTAGTGATACTGCTGTGTAATTTAGTGTTTTATATTTTTCAGTTCAAGCATATAAGTATGGCTTATGAAGTATTGTCTGATGCTAAAAAAAGAGAGACATATGACAGAGGTGGGGAAGAAGCTATTAAAGGTTTGTTTTCACATTACTACTTTGTGTTACATTTACAATAAACTATTATATGATTTGTGTATCAGTGCTCCAGATAATTTTTTATTGATGGGAGTAAATGTGGTCCCAGTTTTGAGAACAAGAGAGTACATGTACTTCCAGCTTTAAAAAAATGGAGGTGAATGTACTCCTATGTTTTAAAAGTTAAGAGTGAATGTACGCTTGATCAATGACATCGGCAGCTTGACTCCAAGTTTAAAAATGCTTGATCAATTTCATTGGCAGCTTGACTCCGAGTTGAAAGACGCTTGATCAATTTCGCTGGCAGCTTGACTCCAAGTTTAAAAATGCTTGATCAATGACATCGGCAGCTTGACTCCAAGTTTAAAAACGCTTGATCAATTTCGTTGGCAGCTTGACTCCGAGTTGAAAGACGCTTGATCAATTTCACTTGCAGCTTGACTCCAAGTTGAAAGACGCTTGATCAATTTCACTGGCAGCTTGACGGCAAAATTTACTGAAACCATAAAGTACTGAATTGTCTAATTGATGAAAAAATACAAAAATCTTCAAGGAAACCAAAATTAGATGTTAAGATCGTTAAGCATCAGGCCAATTAATAATATTGTGATTTGGAAATCTAACAAAACGTTTGACAAAACTTTTTATACTTGTATTAGATAATGTAAATATAATTATTTGACATTTTTGGTATTTTACTGATCACCTCGGCCATTTCTGTCTTCTGTAACATCAGGCTCATGTAGACGATTTATTAGGACGATTCAAACATTTATAGGATGTCCTATTTGATTATTTCTGTATCTTACTACTAAACTGCGATAAATTATGTGTAAATGTACGTATGACAGGGTTTAAATTGGCCATAAATGCCAATAGTCTGTGTGGGAATTACACACATACAGTATCTGGAGCACTGTGTATGTGTGTTTATTGGGGTTATATTTAATCACTTGTGCTTAAAGATAACTATTAATAAATTCTATATGAATATTAACAACTATACATGTTTTTAATATGTTCATTAGGATACTGTTAGATATCTTGTTAGGACTGGGTAACCTGGAACTGTTTACATTTCTTCTACACGTACAGGAGGAGGTGCTGGTGGTATGGACTTTCATTCACCTATGGATATCTTTGATATGTTCTTTGGTGGCGGTGGTCGGAGATCTAAGGGTCCTCAGAAAGGAAAAGATGTGATTCACCAACTTCGTGTCTCATTAGAAGATTTGTATAATGGCACAACCAGGAAACTGTCTTTGAAGAAAAAAGTCATTTGTGGAAAATGTGACGGTTTGTACTGATATGTTGTGAATTTATACCATAAATATTATAATGTTAAATTAATACCATAAATATTGTAATGTTCAATTAATACCATAAATATTATAATGTTCAATTAATACCATAAATATTGTAATGTTCAATTTATACCATAAATATTGTAATGTTCAATTTATGCCATAAATATTGTAATATTCAATTAATACTACAAATATTGTAATGTTCAATTAATACCATAAATATTGTAATGTTCAATTAATACCATAAATATTGTAATGTTCAATTAATACCATAAATATTGTAATGTTCAATTAATACCATAAATATTATAATGTAGGTGGTATTTCATTCAGACAACTTTGTGAAACTAGTTTGAATGTCTCCTGTCTGTGTATGTTGCAGACATACTGTACTGTCCATCTTATTCATGTTAACTTAATTAATCTAAAATTCTTATTACACATGAAGTACCATTAAAACGTTGTACTTGAATTTTCGTGATATTAGATGCTATTAAAATGTTTGTACGTTCACTGAGTATTCACAGGCAGAACTTCCTCTATTTCTTAGAATCTCATGTTTGTATTTTATATCTTGAATAAATTGTCTGCATTTACTGAAACTCTGAGATTTTCAGTAATGGTAACAAATTGATAATTCTTATTTGTAGCACATTTTCTAGAGAGATTCTTCATTTCAGAGCAAAATAACTAAACTTTTCTCCATTCAGTTGACCATGCTACCTTTCCCAAAATGTGGAAAAAAATCCCCACAACATAATACTTTTTATCATGAAACTGTAAACATAAGTTCCTTATTTGTGTCAGTGTTTCTATCAAAAATTTTCACAACTTTAATATTGAAAGTTGAGTTTTTATTTTAAACGTCTTTAAAGAGTTAAACTCTGTGTTCACATTTAAATCAAAGTTATCTGTCTAAACACAGTCTTCAACATCTGAAATTTCTACATTTTTGTTGACTGTGACTTAAGACTCTATGTATCTTAATATATCCTTACACTTAAAATTTTCATGTAATTTATTTCAGTATATAGGGTGTAAATATAAAGACCTGTATTCAGTACCCTTATGAAAGACTTAGTAAATACTTGATAAACTTCTTGCTGGTTAACTAACTGGTGTTATACATGAACATTACAGGTAAAGGTGGTAAGGATGGGGCTGTAGAGAAATGTCCAACATGTAAGGGCTGTGGTAGACAAGTACATGTACGTCAGTTAGGGCCAGGTATGGTTCAACAGATACAGTCTGTATGTTCAGAATGCTCGGGGAAAGGCGAAAGAATCAACCCAAAACTTAGGTGTAAAACTTGTCTTGGTAAAAAGGTTGTTGATGACCACAAGATATTGGAAGTACATGTGGATAAAGGTAGAGTATGCATCAAAGTTTTATTATGTTTGCCTGTGGGTCTCCAGATATTTTATGATGTCTTTTGATAGATGGAAAAAGTTGCTGAGATGTGTTTGAATGTTAGGATATCTGTTTGAATGTTAGTATTAAAATCATTTGTGATATGGTGAACATAATTGTATTAAAGTGTTGAGTGTTTTTGATTGTTTATAAAAATACAGACATTGCAAGTAACACATTTTATATGATAACAGTGTAACACTTTGTTTATAAAAATACAGACATTCCAAATAACACATTTTTGTATGATAACAGTGTAACACTTTGTTTATAAAAATACTGACATTCCAAATAACACATTTTTGTATGATAACAGTGTAACACTTCGTTTATAAAAATACAGACATTCCAAATAACACATTTTTGTATGATAACAGTGTAACACTACGTTTATAAAAATACAGACATTCCAAATAACACATTTTTGTATGATAACAGTGTAACACTTTGTTTATAAAAATACAGACATTTGAAGTAACACATTTTATATGATAACAGTGTAACACTTTGTTTATAAAAATACAGACATTCGGAGTAACACATTTTATATGATAACAGTGTAACACTTTGTTTATAAAAATACAGACATTCCAAGTAACACATTTTATATGATAACTGTGTAACACTTTGTTTATAAAAATACAGACATTTGAAGTAACACATTTTATATGATAACAGTGTAACACTTTGTTGCATGTATTGTATGTTTTCTGTTACAATCAGGCATGAAGGATGGGGAGAATATACGTTTTACGGGGGAAGGAGACCAGGAACCAGGTCTGGAACCAGGTGACATCATCATTGTTCTAGATGAGAAAGGACACAATGTATTCAGACGTAATGGGACTGATTTAATCATGGAGATGGAGTTACAATTAGTTGAAGCATTGTGTGGATTCCATAAAACTGTCGACACTCTGGATAAGAGAACGTTGGTTATAATGAACTTGCCTGGTAAATATACAACATGATGTATAAATACATCACTGTGTTCACTAGTTGTAACAGACCAACCTTGCTTTATATCGTTAAAAGTTATGAAAAGTACACAAGTTAAGATACAAGTTTTGTGCAAATGATGTCATTATTTTACCTTCTTGATATTCCCATTAAATTTAGGTTTGATTTTTTTTCTTATTCTGCATATATTTTGAATTCTTGTATATTTGTCAAGTTTAAATTGGGACACAAAGTAGTTAGTCGTACAAAGATATTTACATGGTCAAACTTTTGATGTTGATTAATACCACAGATATTTTAAATCATGCTTTGTTTACCAAATAATAAAACAGAAGGGGAAACTACTCTCGTTTATGTAAAAATAAATCCACTTGTTGTATACGAATGTAACACTTTGCCAATGTTTTACTAAAAATTTTTTTGCCATTGTCTTGATGTTCTATGTCTTGTATTTATGTTTTCTAGGTGAGGTAATCAAAACAAATGACATTAAATGTGTCATAGGTGAAGGTATGCCGATATATAGGGACCCATTTACAAAAGGAAGACTTATTATAAAGTTTAATGTAGTTTTCCCAGCAACTGTTGAGTTGAATAAGATTGGAGAACTAGAAAAATGTTTACCTAAACGACAGGAACTGATTATACCTGACGATGCTGAGGAACATACACTAGAAGATTATGATCCACAGTCACACAATCATCGTCGTGGTGAGGCTTATGATGAAGACGATGAAGGTGGTATGGGAGGGCAACGTGTACAATGTGCTTCACATTAATGAATGCTTATACATTAGTCTTTGTTGTCATAGTGATGTAAAATTTTATCTGTAACTGTTTTTACTTTCAGAATGATATGTATGTATGGTAGTCTATTATATTTTTTTGTTGTAAATGAAACAAAATATTTGTTGTATGAAAATCGTTTGTCCAAATTTAACATCTTTGTATGACCTTCTTGCCTAAAACTGAGCAAAAATGATTCATGCATGCTCTGATTTATCAGCATTGATGTTTTAAACCTGCATAAAACTTGATTTGACCAGTTTTTGCTGTCTGCTTAAAAGTCCTTCTTGTTTCTAGACACTCTGTATTGATTTTTCTAATCACTAGAACAATAGTCTATGACGGAATTCAATTGGAAACAATTTATCCGATCAAAGCCATTTATTTCCTTAAAAAATAAAAAAAAGATGAAAAAGAAGAAAGGTTTTGTTACACACTTAATGAAGATTGCAATCATTATCTCATACATTGTATAAGTAAACTTTTCTGTGTTAATGAAGTAGAATATATCAGGACTACATATTCATGTCTTGTATGCAGTGTGCTTATTTTACTGTATCAGGATGTGAGAGCTTTGCTGTGTTTATGATACATGTCGATACTTGTCTGTCTTTTTCTAAATCGATTCTTTTATCCGTGTCACTTATAGTGATATTGGTTTTATGTAAAATTAACAATTCATTAAAAAATGGCATTTCTTCAAAATTCGCATTTATCAGTTCTACTAAGTGTAACGAATCTGTGAATGTACCATTATTGGTACACTCTGAGTCAGTGACGGTATGAGAAAATAATTGTTAAGTCAGGGGTTTGTTGTGAAATAAAACATGTATTTTATGGTTTTACATTTTACGTTCTCACTTTTATTTTCTGTGCACATTATATGATAAATTATAACAACTTGTTGGCACTCATGACGTCCAGCTATTTATAGCTGGAGTTGTCTACCTTATATTGTGTATATTTTCCTACAGTAAACATTCAGCCATTCTTTACTTAAAACAAATAAGGCATCAATGTGTGAATGATAATTAAAGAGCTTTTCAAATTTGTAGTTTCTGTGAATTGGGCATGTTTATCAATGTGTCTGTTATTCTATTTTGCAGTTTTTGTAATGACACTGTTCTTCAAATTTACAGTTGATATATAATTTATTTATAAAGATATTTGATAGATATTTGGTGAGATACTTGGTATGTTGAAGAAACAAATATGATTTGTGTGTGTACTTCAGTCAAGAATCCATTAAATGTCTCTTAAATCATTTCTCAGTGTGTTCACATTTATAAATCTCATTGACAACATTTTGTGTAAGTATTCGTACCTGACCACGTTATATAATTATATGTTTACTTTTAGTGAAGTCAGAATATTTACATAGAATTAAGGATTCCAGGAAATGATATGAAAATTGGACATATTGAGACCATATTGTATATTATTGATATTGACCAAGTACTTTCATGGTATGTTTGTGACATGTCTGATCTGACAGGTATACATATTTGTGGTAAAATTGTAACAAAATGATTGCTTAGTAAACTTCTGATTCTTTTGTGTAATAAATTGTCACCAGTATTTGTGTGTTTTAGTTTTTCTTGTCAATCAAGAGTTATAAGCATGCAGTGCCTGACCATTAATTCTAGTTTGGTATATATACTAAGTACATCATTTATTACACTGTGGCTGCTAACACTAGAGGTCACAGTTTGGATTGAATTTTCACAAAACCTTGTCTGAATGTTTGTCTTACTGATATCTCGGAGAAGTTCAAACATGGGTCATCTGGGGTCACAAGCTAGGTCAACAGAAGTCCTAGTTTTGATTGGATCTTTCCCAAACTTTGTCAGAATGTGTGTATTAATGACATCGTGAATAGGGTTGCACATGGGTCAACTCAGGTTAAAAACTAGGTCACCAGGTCAAGTCACAGGAAACCCTTAGAAGTTGCAATCTTTACTCAGGTGAGCGAAACAAAGGGCCATCATGGCCCTCTTGTTTAAGTATTACCTTGGTGTTATATAAAGTATACAGACATGATATAATTAGCAGCAGTTTGTTAAGAGGCCTGGACATGGGTAGGTTATTTTTTTATTATTTCAACTTAATGGCTGATGGACATTTTTTAGCATTATTGGGTCAGACGTCATTTCTGGGGGTGTAACAATACGATAAAAACCGTATTGCAATACGCAAAACTGCGTTTTTTTTCGCGCAGAAAAGCAAAGCAGGAATTGAATTGATGCGCATGCATCGTCTTAAATGGATCAATATTATATATATATATGTATATACGAGTATGAAATTCATATGTAGTTTCACAGTGAAATAGCCCGCAGATAGGTCAATTACAGTGTCGCAAATCAAACACGGGTAGGTATAACAGTCGCATCTTCCGGTATTCACTAAAATGTACCAATTAAATTTTGTTTGCTGTAAATTTGTCTTATTTCTGAGATCTTTTCATCGGTGGGGTCGCTATGACTACAAAAACCGGTGCAGAGAAAAAACGAACCGGTAAAAAACCGTCAGAATTCGTATTGCAATATTAACCGGTGTATCGGTTAACCGTTACACCCCTAGTCATTTCTACATTGAAAATTTTGAAAAATCTAGAAGTAAATATATATCCTGTTCAAGTTTTATTTTGCGTGTTTTAGTGCAGACAAGTATTGATTATATATTGTTTGTCAGGAGCTAAAACAAAATATTTTATGGATAATTCGTAAAGCAACCGGTATAAAATATGCATCACTAGAGTGGTTCTAACAAAAGTTTCTCTTCCTGGAATATTTGTCTGTAAAATGATTCCATATAAACATCAAAGCACTGAGAGGACTATCGATAGCTTGCTTTGCAAGTTCTTTCTGAAATTTATTGTCATTCATTTTCCATAAAATTTCTTCAATGCTAACATAGACCAAAAGAAAAACACACAGACGGACAGACTGTTTAGCATTATATCTCAATATGAGATGCAAGAAAATGACATTGCTGCATTCAATCCTTCTTATTTAAAGTCTTTCTGACATTTCAATGTCATAATTCAAATGCACCAATTCAGCAAACAGTACATGATTTGTACCTGGATATGTAAGATCAGGTCAAAGGTTCAAATTGTCTTACCACAGTTGTTTTATCACATTGTAAGGATCATGTAAAATCCCACCCCTTACAGTTAATTTCTCTTGCTGCACAATTAAATCACTAGAAGATAATTTTCGTTCATAAACTGACAAATCTACTAACTTAACTCAAAATCCTTCACGTCAGCCATTTATCAGCAATTAATCGGAGCTATTTTCGTCAAGTCATACACAGTTCATATGAAGGTTGTAGGCTTATTAGTTATAAGTGAATGTTTCGCTCCCAGTTGCTCAGTGGTTATTGATTTGCATTTTTTTGAAAATGGCAACTTTGAAATAGGTCGTAAACATGACCTGATTAGACTGAAGGGAAACAATCCGATTGTAAATATTAAAAAGAAGACAAATATCAAATTCAGTAAAACGGAAAATATTGTTGAAAACTGATCTGTATGTAGTCTGGCTCTGTGAAGCCAGCTAACAAAAACATGTAGAAAACTTTGCCCCCAAAACATGTTTTTTTGCCCTATTATTGAATCAACAGAGAAGCCTAAGTGAACGGTAGATGGAACTTATTTGTGTGTGTGTATCATATGCTGATGTTTATATATCACACAGATGGTGTCAATGTATGAATACTAAACGAGGCTTATGAGAATATATCACATTGATTGTTAACATCTACGAACATGGATCACTGTTTGTTAGCACAACGAGAATCTAGCTTTGACATACAATTAATTTGCGGAAAAAGCATCATTAGCCACCGTTACATGTATAGAGAAATATTCTTTGTATACATGTAAAGCTACAGCGTGTCTGGGTATAGAAAGATGTATGAACGAACAGGTAACAACAAGCGGGGTGCAATAATTTTATGTATGTAATCTAACTTTTAACAAAACATATCTACTTACCACAACAAATATTACATTTATTTACACACAACATGTGAATTAAGTCTGATTAAATACTGAGTCAGTTCTAACACATGTATATAACCTGGTCTTCCAGTACACTTATCGGGGAAGCGACCATGGTCCAGTGGTTAGTGCGCTGGACTTGTAACCCGGCGATCCAGGTTCTAATCCCGATCGCGACAGGTCATACCCTTCTACGAAAATTTGACAAAATATCGATGTTCCTCCATATGTTGAGAAGTTGTCGTTTCCTTGTGGTGGGTAAGTTAGAACTGGTTAGTACAAAGTCCAAGAAAACTAGTTAGGTGAACCGGCCGCCGCATATAAAGCTGAAAAAATGTTGAAAAACGGCGTTAAACCCCAGTGACAATGTCACATAAAGACAAACAATTTAATGTAATTTTTATACCGAGATCCAACACTAAATCCTCTTTAAGCAAACTTACCATAACGGGACACGACTGTACCTAAACACTGTGCTCACTTCCACCAGGCGTTAATACTACACCTAATCTATCTTGATTTGGGTAAACCCACTGAGAGCTTGTTCAGGTCGTAAACTTAATATAGCAGCTGTCGATATTACAGTTACAACTAGAAATAAAACAAAGAACAATCTATCCATAACAAAAGCGACATCTCTCCATTCCTGGAACGATTTGTCTTCTATACATTCTATGTTATGCTTTCTGTGTAACCACTGAATTAATTCATTCACACAATTCTGTTTTTCTCGGTAGTGACGCAAAACTGGGTCGAGTTCATTCAAGTTTGCATCAGCTAACAGGCGATCGTATTCTGCTTGATCCTCGCCGGATTCCATCATACCCGCCATGTGTGTCATTTCATGTTTGTCGCGAAATGAGTACAATCCGCTCCTATCATTACCATTCCGTTTAGTATTACTGAATGCGTGACCTGACGATCTAAGTTTCAGACAAAGCAGGCGCGCGATAACAGAGAATGAAACATATTTAACAATCCCTGGACATCGTCTGGGTCTACCACGCTGATGGTGTAGACTGAGTATGTAGACAGAGAACAGAATGGAAACACAGGACATGGTTAAAACCACCATCAGGTATATACCTGTAAATGTACATATACACGGGTAGTATGTAAAACGTGATAAAACCTATCTGATATAAGAGACGTCACATCGAACTCATACAACACTTACGATATAAGTTATAATGTTGAAATTGTTGAAATTCAGAATCTGTCTCCAGATGATATGTTACAGATGTCCGTCTGTCCGTCTGTTCATATCTAACGCTTTTTTAACATACTTCTGGAGGGACTACATGGCTACTTTTATAATAAATGTTTGATGTTTGGTTTCTTGACTGATTTAATTTTTGAAAATTACTGACAAAACACTATGATAGTAACTTTTCCTGATGTAACCGAAATGGCAGTCCAAACATGTTAGGTATAAAAACACACTCTAAGAAACCCGGACTTCCCGAAAACGGATCACCATGAGAACGAAATTATATAAAAACTGAACTCAACGAAACGGGACTCTGAAAACCGGACCCCATGAAGATTGAATCACAAAAACTGGACACCACGAACACCGTAATATAAAGTAAATAATTTTTTATTTACTTACTAATGAGTGAGATACTCTCTGATGTTTGTGGCATTTTATCAGCCACCATCAACATGAACACTGTAATAGTCAGCAGTACAGACAAGCCCAGCGTAATCTTCTCTCCACTTTCAGGTGGTAAAAGAAATCTGAAAATAGGGCTGATAAATGCGAATACATACATTTTTATGAATACATTTGTTCATGTATAACTAGGAACGGTTAGAGAGCCCCTCAACAACACAAAACAATGATTTGATCAAAGAAGTTGTTGTTATAACGCCTGCATTCTTCCCAATGGAAACGATGTCCCGGATGCATTTAATAAAGTAAACAAACAAACAAACCTGTTCCTGGATGGTCGACTGACGTGTGATCGTTTATTAAACCTCTCTATGACAGAGCTATCATAACACAGTCAAATAAACACATGAACAAAAAATGAATAGGATAAGTACTTTACAAAACGTTTAATTAACAAAGAAACATGAAAACTCGTGGTTGCCTTGATTTCAAATTTTGGATTTATATGATTGACCTTGTGGTTTGCCCGCAGTTAACATAAATCCAGTATATATGAAGTCTGTGTTTATTATTAATCTTATAAAGAATAAAATAAATAAAGCCGCGCACTATTTGAAGATTCCGACTTATTAGATAAACTTCAGGGCGCCTGGCTTACTGTAGACACTGATTTTCTGATTTAACAATTTCTTTCATAAGAATGATGCGCATATAAATGGTTAAATTAACATCGTTAAGCACTCAAAGGTGATCATGTTGTGTATAGAAATGTTCTATTAAGAGCCGTATGGAATTATCTCGCTTTAGTATGCAAATTAAAAGATTTAATCAAGAAATCAATTGAGTACAATTATACAAAAAGTCTGACATATACGTGTGGTGTACACGCAATATACTGGTATGAAATTATTCTCTTGTAAACGAACAAGATTATTTCATCATGTATGAGAATTGTAGAAAAGATCTACTAATTGATTTATTCTTGAACTTTCTGTAGTTCCGAAATGACGGGTTAACCGGAGTGTAGGGAGGTCAAAATGACGGGTTTACCGGAGTGTGGGGAGGTCAAAATGTCTGGTTTACTTGGGATGTGGGGAGGTCAAAATGACTGGTTTACTTGGGATGTGGGGAGGTCAAAATGACTGGTTTACTTGGAGTGTGGGGAGGTCAAAATGACTGGTTTACTTGGAGTGTGGGGAGGTCAAAATGACTGGTTTACTTGGAGTGTGGGGAGGTCAAAATGACTGGTTTACTTGGAGTGTGGGGAGGTCAAAATGACTGGTTTACTTGGAGTGTGGGGAGGTCAAAATGACTGGTTTACTTGGAGTGTGGGGAGGTCAAAATGACTGGTTTACTTGGAAGGTCAAAATGACTGGGGAAAGTTCAAAATGACGGGTTTATCGGAGTGTGGGAAAGCCAAAATGACGGGTTTACTTGGGGTGTGGGGAGGTCAAAATGACTGGTTTACTAGGGATGTGGGGAGGTCAAAATAACGAGTTTACTTGGAGTGTGGGGAGGTCAAAATAACGAGTTTACTTGGAGTGTGGGGAGGTCAAAATAACGAGTTTACTTGGAGTGTGGGGAGGTCAAAATGACAAGTTTACTTGGAGTGTGGGGAGGTCAAAATGACAAGTTTACTTGGAGCGTGGGGAGGTTAAAATGACAAGTTTACTTGGAGTGTGGGGAGGTCAAAATAACGAGTTTACTTGGGGTGTGGGGAGGTCAAAATGACTGGTTTACTTGGGGTGTGGGGAAGTCAAAATGACAGGTTTACTTGGGGTGTGGGGAGGTCAAAATAACGAGTTTACTTGGAGTGTGGGGAGGTCAAAATGACAAGTTTACTTGGAGTGTGGGGAGGTCAAAATGACAGGTTTACTTGGAGTGTGGGGAGGTCAAAATGACAGGTTTACTTGGAGTGTGGGGAGGTCAAAATGACAGGTTTACTAGGGATGTGGGGAGGTCAAAATGACAGGTTTACTTGGAGTGTGGGGAGGTCAAAATGACAGGTTTACTAGGGATGTGGGGAGGTCAAAATGACAGGTTTACTAGGGATGTGGGGAGGTCAAAATGACAGGTTTACTTGGAGTGTGGGGAGGTCAAAATGACAGGTTTACTTGGGGTGTGGGGAGGTCAAAATGACAGGTTTACTTGGAGTGTGGGGAGGTCAAATTGATGGGTTTACTTGGGGTGTGGGGAGGTCAAATTGATGGGTTTACTTGGGGTGTGGGGTGGTCAAATTGATGGGTTTACTTGGAGTGTGGGGAGGTCAAATTGATGGGTTTACTTGGGGTGTGGGGTGGTAAAATTGATGGGTTTACTTGGGGGTGTGGGAAGTTTAAAATGACGGGTTTACCGGAGTGTGGGGAGGTCAAAATGATGGGTTTACCGGAGTGTGGGGAGGTCAAAATGACAGGTTTACTTGGAGTGTGGGGAGGTAAAAATGACGGGTTTACTTGGAGTGTGGGGAGGTCAAAATGACGGGTTTACCGGAGTGTGGGGAGGTAAAAATGATGGGTTTACCGGAGTGTGGGGAGGTCAAAATGACGGGTTTACCGGAGTGTGGGGAGGTCAAAATGACAGGTTTACTTGGAGTGTGGGGAGGTAAAAATGACGGGTTTACTTGGGGTGTGGGAAGGTTTCCTTCTCATAATATTTCCGGTTTGTTCTGCGTGCTGACGAGACGATGTTTAACTCATGGTTTCCAATCTTGGACAAAGAGGCTTTTATTGAATTAAATAGGAAGAAAAATCTTTTATTTTCTAAACCCATTTGTAACTCCGTATCGTTTAATGGTAACATAAACAACTAGAATGTCTAAGATTAGCCTTCAAAATAAGATTACCCCCTTGGCGTCTTTTAGATGAAATTTAGAGAATAGTTTAAATTGCATTATGTTAAATCCCTCGATTCTGCATGTTGGTTACAAATCTGGTGCTAATAGTTTTCTGATATCACGTGTTTGTTGATCCATGTGAAACAGACGGGCTTTACACTCTGTTCTTTATACTATATGTAAGACAGTTCTATGTAAGTGAGAGAACAAACAGCATATTGTATTCTAGGCCTAAACTATCACATATTTTAACAGAAAAGTATTGAAGGAATCCAGTGAACTTTTACCGTAAAGAAGGTCAGTCATACATATAGTAAAATATCACAAACATGTATACAGTGAAATGTCATATATAGTAAAATTACATATATACAGTAAACATGTATACAGTAAAATGTCATATATAGTAAAATTACATATATACAGTAAACATGTATACAGTAAAATGTCATATATAGTAAAATTACATATATACAGTAAACATGCATACAGTAAAATGTCATATATAGTAAAATTACATATATACAGTAAACATGTATACAGTAAAATGTCATACATAGTAAAATTACATATATACAGTAAACATGCATACAGTAAAATATACATACAATAAAATATACATACAGTAAAATATACATACATTTAAATATACATACAATAAAATATACATACAGTAAAATATACATGCAGTAAATATACATACAGTAAAATATACATACAGTAAAATATACATACAGTAAAATATACATACAGTAAAATATACATACAGTAAAATATACATACAGTAAAATTTACATACAGTAAAATATACATACAATAAAATATACATACAGTAAAATATACATACAATAAAATATACATACAGTAAATATACATACGATAAAATATACATACAATAAAATATGCATACAATAAAATATACATACAGTAAATATACATACAATAAAATATACATACAGTAAATATACATACAGTAAAATATACATACAATAAAATATACATACAGTAAATATACATACAGTAAAATATACATACAGTAAAATATACATACAATAAAATATACATACAGTAAAATATACATAGAGTAAAATATACATACAATAAAATATACATACAGTAAATATACATACAATAAAATATACATACAATAAAATATACATACAATAAAATATACATACAGTAAATATACATACAATAAAATATACATACAATAAAATATACATACAGTAAATATACATACAGTAAAATATACATACAATAAAATATACATACAGTAAATATACATACAATAAAATATACATACAGTAAAATATACATACAATAAAATATACATACAATAAAATATACATACAGTAAAATATACATACAATAAAATATCTTAACCTGTTATATTTGTTATACTTTAAAGTAGAATAAATGCTTCATTTATAAATTGTCGATTATTTGAATAAATACATGTAATTCAGTCCGCTTTATGTAAGTTGATGGTTAAGTTATAGTTCATGATGACAAGAGCGATCAGTAGGTTATTTGCTGTTTATTGTTATTTTATATTTTTATGCAACTTGATTAACTTTGGGATGCTTTTTATGTATATTCAATAAAATCGTACGTTTAAATACACATCGAAAAGTGTCAAAGTAAATCAATCTGTGACAACAAGGCTCTGTCAAGGTGAAGGGGATTCGTGCCTCACTGTGTTGGTCTCTGAAAATCCACAATTTTTGTAACTTTTATATCAATGAGAGACATGCACCTCTTCAACATGAGGAAGAACTTGCATAGAACATATCGCATGTAACACAACCAGTGATGTGGCTGGTGAAGTCAGGGTATCTGATATAGTTAGGTCTGACAGATCAGCCAAATGTTGAAGATTGATACTGGAACAGAGATGTCCTTAGAATAACAACTTCACTTATCAAAGTTCTATTATCCAGCTTTATACGTACATACACCACACATAATTATACAACTTTCTTAATAACAACACCAGTCACAATTCACCGATAGCTTATTAGCACCATGTACGAAGTATGTTGTTTGTACCGCAGTGATCCTATAAACTACGATGTATTTATCACACGAGACCCATACTTACAATACAATAAAACAAGAACTGTACATACCCTGATGAGATCCTTGTATACAATAAGACAAGAACTGTACATACCCTGATGAGATCCTTATGTACAATAAGACAAGAACTTTACATACCCTGATGAGATCCTTGTATACGGTAAGACAAGAACTGTACATACCCTGATGAGATCCTTATGTACAATAAGACAAGAACTTTACATACCCTGATGAGATCCTTATGTACAATAAGACAAGAACTGTACATACCCTGATGAGATCCTTGTATACAGTAAGACAAGAACTGTACATACCCTGATGAGATCCTTGTATACAATAAGACAAGAACTGTACATACCCTGATGAGATCCTTATATACAATAAGACAAGAACTGTACATACCCTGATGAGATCCTTATATACAATAAGACAAGAACTGTACATACCCTGATGAGATCCTTATGTACAATAAGACAAGAACTGTACATACCCTGATGAGATCCTTATATACAATAAGACAAGAACTGTACATACCCTGATGAGATCCTTATATACAATAAGACAAGAACTGTACATACCCTGATGAGATCCTTATATACAATAAGACAAGAACTGTACATACCCTGATGAGATCCATATTTGAAATAAGACAAGAATTTTACTTACCCTGCTAAACAAAGGAACGAAAGGATTATGCACGGTATAATGATATTCATAAAGTAATATTTCACGCGCCTGCGTAACCGGAAGTAAAACATGACATCAGGAAATGGTTCAGTACAACAGTTGTAGACTACGTCATTTCGTGTCACCTGAATGATAAAATATGATGTCAATAAGCACACATAAACTACATAACTGTACTGATAAATGAGGGAGTTTGTTGTTTGTACACATCTGTTTGTTGTACGCCTCACTGATGAGGGACACTGTACAATGTTATAACGTTACACTGATAGTCATGGAAGCGTCCCATGTACCAGAGACTTATACATTTGTATATATACTAACAGGGATAGGTACTCATTCCTTAGCCTCTGGCACAACTTCACGCTAAACATGAGACACAATATGAGTGACATTAATATCCAAAATTTGATTTATTTTCTATTTTGAGCGTCACAAACATTTTTAAATCTAAGTCTGTGTCATTAGATTAACCAGGAATGTGTTAAATTCTGCTGAATGATTGCCTGACAATATCTTGTATCAACATGTAATACTGATAGGTGTTTTCATATGAGCTCAGATATTAATGTTCATTAGTAGAGCTGTTTCTAGATGTGACTGTGTTTAGATGTGACTGTGTTTAGATGTGACTGTGTTTAGATGTGACTGTGTTAATTTGTGACTGTGTTAAAATGTGACTGTGTTAATATGTGACTGCGTTAACATGTGACTGTGTTTAGATGTGACTGTGATTAGATGTGACTGTGATTAGATGTGACTGTTTAGATGTGACTGTGTTTAGATATGACCGTGTTTAGATGTGACTGTGTTTAGATGTGACTGTGTTTAGATGTGACTGTGATTAGATATGACTGTGTTTAGATGTGACTGTGTTTAGATGTGACCGTGTTTAGATGTGACTGTGTTTAGATGTGACTGCGATTATATCTGATTATTTTTAGATGTGACTGTGTTTAGATATGACTGTGTTTAGATATGACTGTGTTTAGATATGACCGTGTTTAGATGTGACCGTGTTTAGATATGACTGTGTTTAGATGTGACCGTGTTTAGATATGACCGTGTTTAGATATGACTGTGTTTAGATGTGACCGTGTTTAGATGTGACTGTGTTTAGATGTGACTGTGTTTAATTGGACACTATGGAATTTTACAAGCATCTTCATTGAATAAAATGTATAACGTTATTATATTCTATTTTGAGCGAAACTCGCAGCAGTCGTTTACCCCTGTTAGTAGGCCACCGGTGATATATGCGTGAATATATGTTTTGTTACCATGATTACTATAGTACATATTACGTCTGACAGATTTTTAGATGATTTATTCACATGTTCAAGAAACGTCAAACTTAAGCTAGTTCTTGATCGTCTTTACAACAACAATATTTGTTAAAATACACAAAACATGATTTGAATTAAATATAAGCAGACTCCACGATGTTTCTCTTTTGGGTTTAATATGATGAACAATTAAATTAAACGATATTCAATTTCTTTTGGCATTTATACAATTATCAGTGACATAACGCGGTAAGTCAGAATAGAATTGATGTGAAAAACGTGTAGTTAAGATAATATTACACCATTCATAAAATCCTTCCAGTGTACGTGTCTACAACATCTGTCATATTGGAAATCTAATCTTTCGTACAGTTCAGATGGTTAAATGATATTACAAGGTTAAGATACAAAATTGTTCCGTGAGTTCATCCTTCGGGAGTTTTGTAATCTAAACATTCATTTCGTGAACAATTAGTGCCAGGCTACAATGTATTGTAAACACACATCTAGTTAGTCCGTTAAAGTAGTTAGAGCAAGTTAGAGCAGGACCACAATACCATAGATGGTGATTGTCACAAAAACAAACTGCCGCAGATGTATTATAACTAAATTAAGGCAAAGATGACAGATTTAGCAGTCGATATACTTTTATACAACATGCACATATATCATTATACTACATACACAGACATCATTATACAACATACACATATATCATTATGCTACATACACAGACATCATTATACTACATACACATATATCATTAAACAACATGCACAGACATCATTACACTACATACACATATATCATTATACTACATACACATATATCATTATACTACATACACAGATATCATTATACTACATACACAGATATCATTATATAACATACACAGACATCATTATACTACATACACATATATCATTGAACAACATACACAGACATCATTACACTACATACACATATATCATTATACTACATACACAGATATCATTATACTACATATACAGATATCATTATACTACATACACATATATCATTATACTACATACACAGATATATTTATACTACATACACATATATCATTATACTACATACACAGATATATTTATACTACATACACATATATCATTATACTACATACACATATATCATTATACTACATACACATATATCATTATACTACATACACAGATATCATTAAAAAGCAGACACAGATATCATTATAAAGCAGACACAGATATCATCATACTACATTCACAGATATCATTATACTACATACAGATATATCATTATACTAAATACACAGATATCATTATAAAGCAGTCACAGATATCATTATACAACATACACAGATAATCATTATACATCACACACATATATCATTATACAACATACACAGATATCATTATACAACATGCACAGATAATCATTCATACCGATGTATCAAAATGTGTACACAGAGACTATAACGTATAACAACGTATGCTATATAAACGACGAACTATTAACGTGTTATAATATACACTTTATATCAAACTGACCATTAACGTGTTATACTATACACTATATAACACACTGTTCATTAACGCGTTATACTATACACTATATAACATACTGACCACTAACGTGTTATACTATACACCATATAACATACTGATCATTAACGTGTTGTACTATACACCATATAACATACTGACTACTAACGTGTTATACTATACACCATATAACATACTGATCATTAACGTGTTATACTATACACCATATAACATACTGACTACTAACGTGTTATACTATACACCATATAACATACTGACCATTAACGTGTTATACTATACACTATATAACATACTAGCCATTAACGTGTTATACTATACACTATATAACACACTGACCATTAACGTGTTATACTATACACTATATAACACACTGACTATTAACGTGTTATACTATACACTATATAACATACTGACCATTAACGTGTTATACTATACACTATATAACATACTGACCATTAACGTGTTATACTATACACTATATAACATACTGACCATTAACGTGTTATACTATACACTATATAACATACTAGCCATTAACGTGTTATACTATACACTATATAACATACTAGCCATTAACGTGTTATACTATACACTATATAACATACTGACTATTAACGTGTTATACTATACACTATATAACACACTGACCATTAACGTGTTATACTATACACCATATAACATACTGATCATTAACGTGTTATACTATACACTATATAACACACTGACCATTAACGTGTTATACTATACACTATATAACATACTGATCATTAACGTGTTATACTATACACTATATAACATACTGACCATTAACGTGTTATACTATACACTATTTAACATACTGATCATTAACGTGTTGTACTATACACCATATTTCTATACTGACTATTATTATCTTATAAAAGCGTAGATTTCGCATTGATTTCTCTGTCTGATCACATTTGTAGCTGAGCACTTATTTCTAGGCGAACTCAAATATTCATGAAATAATTTAAGAATTTTCAGTTGTTTTTGTCTTAAGTAGAAACTTAGATTGAAAATCATGTCTGTGAATTTTCGGGAAAGGTTACTCACAGTGAAAGGAGTGCATTTATCTGATTAGTTCACTCAATCATATTCGTCAGAATTCTTTACTTCTGTGAAAACGTGATTTATTGCAGACAAATTTTGGCGTTATATTTGTATGAGACTCGGACAGACAACAGGAATCGATCAGATTTATTGTAGCCATAAAAAAGAAATAGCCAGATTTTGATTCAGTTTTCACGCGTACATTGTCTGCTGTATGTAGATATGTTTACAATATATTCTGGTGCTGACTAATGAAGGATGTTGTTCGGTTATATGGTAGAACGTTGTACGAGGCTGTTTGGTATTAAGTCAGCTTGCTTCATATTTTCTTTTGCTTTATGAAACGAGAAAATCGCGGGTGAACACGACATGTACATGTATGTGTGGATTGAAGAAAAAATAAATGTATTTGGTTTAAATTAAAACTTGTTATCTGAAAGTTAAATGTAAAATACGTATCTTAAGCAACAAATATCCTATCTGTCAAACTTGGGTCGCTAACATCCATGTTCTATGAATGTTGTTTAACTGACGGATGATAAAATATCATAAACCTCTATACTCAAAGTTTACAATAAATACTCAAGCCTTCATACCCGCAACAATGATAAACATGTGCATACAGCATTCAAAGTTATTGCATGTATATTTATTCAAGGATTTTACCTCATGCTTTACTAACAGTAAACGGACCCACTCTCAATCCGAAATAGTGACCTTTTCCGCCAAGGTTGAAACATTCCAAACGAAAAACGAATTTTAAGCACGCGACTTTACTCGAATAACTCAAGAACAAAGTTGGGTAGGTGTACGATTTCAGTAATACATTTTCGTAACCCTACATGAATGACTGTCTGTATTAATATAAACAAGCCTTAATTTCGGAGCTAAACAAGCTGATTTTCCCCGATTTGTAACGGTACCAGAATATTTCCAAAATGTGGAAGACATTCAGTAGAAAACGCTATGATGCGGAATGTTTTTTTGTACGATACTGAGTTATACAGTATATTACAGTATAATACAGTATGATACAATATATTACAGTATGATACAATATATTACAGTATGATACAGTATGATACAGTATAATACAGTATGATACAATATATTACAGTATGATACAGTATGATGCAGTATATTACAGTACGATACAATATATTACAGTATAATACAATATGTTACAGTATAATACAATATATTACAGTATAATATAATATATAACAGTATGATACAATATATTACAGTATAATACAATATATCACCGTATGATGCAGTATATTACAGTATGATACAGTATTTTACGGTATGATACAATATATTACAGTATGATACAATATATTACAGTATAATACAATATATTACAGTATGATACAATATGCTACAGTATAATACAATATATTACAGTATGATACAATATATTACAGTATGGTACGGTATATTACAGTATGATACAGTATATTACAGTATGATACAGTATATTACAGTATGATACGGTATGACACGCTATGATACAGTATGGTACGGTATGACACGCTATGATACAGTATGTTACAGTATGACACGCTATGATACAGTATGTTACAGTATGACACGCTATGATACAGTATGTTACAGTGTCACACGCTATGATACAGTATGATACGGTATGATACAGTATGATACGGTATAATGCGCTATGGTACAGTATGGTACGGTATAATACGCTATGATACAGTATGGTACGGTATGACACGCTATGATACAGTATGGTACAGTACGATACAGTATGATACGAATATGATACAATTAGATAAATTTAATTTTTTTACTGTATGATACAAATATGGTACCGTATGATACAGTATATATCTTTTTAATTTAGCATCCACTTAACATCCGTCACTATAACAACGATAACAACAGTAGAACACTTACTTTTATTCCTATAAGTCTCCACTCTCCATTATCTACATAATTAGATAAATCTATACTTTCTGAACGTTTATGAACATCAACTTGATATCCGTTATAAGCCCAGGATCCTAACTTTAGGTAACACACCTGTAATTTTACGTAAAAGTTTACGCACCACTAAATATCTGATAATAAAATCTATAAACGAAAAAGAGGAAAAGATAGTGAATAGCGCAACAAACAAATCGATTTCAATTCGTTCTTTACTAAACAAAAAGGTACAAATTAATTGCCAAATGTGCAAAGAATACAGAACTCTAAACACGTGTGTTATGTAATAAAAATCATTGATTGAACGCGTACTCATAAATATAGAGTATAAATGTGACTCGTATTAAACTAGAAATATACCTGATCATCAAACGGGAAGAATGTGATGTCAATTTTACACGAACTGCGGAATCTTACAACAGGCCCCCAGAATACACGTCCATTATTGTACACCATCGCTAAACTAGGCATGTAACCAGACGTATAGTCATCTACACTGAAATATTAACAATTAATAAAATCTACACTGAAATATTAACAATAAACAATAAAATTATCTCCGTGTTTTTTTATCTTGTTTTACACATAGATAGATATTATTATCGTTATGTGTATAACTTATTATGTAGAATTATCATTATGAAGAAATTTTCATACGGAATTAATCATCATTAGAAGATGATAGATGGGTTATCATCAGATAAAATATTATCAGTCGGAAGACTTATTTTTTCAGAAGTTCCGCCATTATGTCTGATGTAAAAAATCACGGAGTTTATCGATAAGTAAATAAAACATGAGAAAATTCAGTCTTATTATTATCATATAAGTACAGTGTAACCTCTCCATAGCGGCCTTCTCTTGAGTGACAACCTCCCTTCAACAACAGCATGTTTTTTTCCCGCTGTACGACTTGACTATATATTTAACTTCTCTAGAGCGGCAACCTCTCAACAACGACATAATTTTGCGTCTCCCAAAGGGTGTTGCTTTGGAGAGGTTGCACTGTATGAACATAGAAATGCATTCAGGTGTTTATGACAACAAACATCATGTATTGAGGGCTAGATTTTATATTATGCAGAGAATATGATAACAATAGTCACATTGACTGTTCTAATACTTTTATACACCATTAAAAGAGAGACATATCAGTAAACATCACCCTCTTATTGCTCTGTATTATTTCACAATAAGTAAACTTAACACAGGGAGAAACATGCCAGCAGACAAGAACGGGATGGTACCAGATATACGTCACACGTATAATAAGTATAAGGTTATATACCTATTGTATAACACGATATCTGGTAACCATAGACGTCTACATGGAATCCTGATGTTATCTGTGCCTTCATAATCCTGTGAATTCCACACAAGTTTCTCATCCCTCCATTCCTGTATATAACATGTGAGACAAAATAATATACAACAAACACAATTATATTATAATCACACATATATGTAGGTACAGTAAAACTTCGTTATTACGAGCACCCGACTTATCTTGAGGGTTTTTTAAAGTCCCGTCAAGTTTTTGGTTATTAGTTGTGTATAATTTTCAACCAACAAACAAATACCTCGTTATTACGAGCACCACGTTTATCTCGAGCATTTAGTCTGTTCCGATGACTCCTCGAGATAACGAGGTTTTACTGTATGCACTAGGTTATACAAATACAGTCAATATATAACATTTAAACATAATCTTAAAGGGTTTCTGAAAAAGTACAGTTTTGAATTATTGAGCATAAAAAGTTATTTGAAAAATACTCACTGAGTGTAATAAACTAACGTTTGGTATGTATGAAACTTACCACTTCAAGCCATACATTTGTCGTCAACACCTGATTTTTCTCATCCTGAAACAAACCAGCAAAAAAAGGTCTCCTGACATGTTTCTAATCGTCATTATTGAAATTATGTACGGACAGGTTAGCACTGGTAGATGATACAAAAATTGTGTACGGACATTGTGGGGGAAGGGGCAGGTTAGCACTGGTAGATGATACAAAAATTGTGTACGGACATTGTGGGGGAAGGGGCAGGTTAGCACTGGTAGATAATACAAAAATTGTGTACGGACATTGTGGGGGAAGGGGCAGGTTAGCACTGGTAGATGATACAAAAATTGTGTACGGACATTGTGGGGGAAGGGGCAGGTTAGTACTGGTAGTTAATACAAAAATTATGTACGGACATTGTGGGGGAGGGGGCAGGTTAGCACTGGTAGATAATACAAAAATTATGTACGGACATTATGGGGGAGGGGCCAGGTTAGCACTGGTAGATAATACAAAAATTATGTACGGACATTATGGGGGAGGGGCCAGGTTAGCACTGGTAGATAATACAAAAATTATGTACGGACATTATGGGGGAGGGGCCAGGTTAGCACTGGTAGATAATACAAAAATTGTGCACGGACATTGTGGGGGAAGGGGCAGGTTAGCACTGGTAGATGATACAAAAATTGTGTACGGACATTGTGGGGGAAGGGGCAGGTTAGCACTGGTAGATGATACAAAAATTGTGTACGGACATTGTGGGGGAAGGGGCAGGTTAGCACTGGTAGATGATACAAAAATTGTGTACGGACATTGTGGGGGAGGGGGCAGGTTAGCACTGGTAGATAATACAAAAATTGTGTACGGACATTGTGGGGGAGGGGGCGAGTCAGCACTGGTAGATAATACAAAAAATGTGTACGGACATTGTGGGGGAGGGGGCAGGTTAGCACTGGTAGATAATACAAAAAATGTGTACGGACATTGTGGGGGAGGGGCAGGTTAGCACTGGTAGAGGATACAAAAATTATGTACGGACATTATGGGGGAGGGGGTAGGTTAGTACTGGTAGTTATAATACAGCAGCACTGGCTAAATCATTATCCCGCCAGATTTATCACCCAAATTAAAATGAATTATACAGATTTTTTAACCATACATACTAATGTTGTAACTTTATCTCACGGTGGACGGGGGGGGGGTAACAAAGTTTCAGTGGAGCTCCAATATTTCCATAGAAAACATAGCTCTAGATTTGAGCAGTGATTACTGTCTCCGATAATTAACCAGGAATCATGTTTATGACAGAGAAATAACAACTTGTTTATTACAGGACGTATCTAATCCATAATCGAAAGCTTGTTCAACCAGTTTATGTTAAAGGATGATCGTATTTCATGTCTAGATGACAGTGCCCTATTCATATTATGTCTAAGTTCCCGTAAGTTACCACGGAAGCATAAAGTGGTATTGTCAAAACCATGACAACGACCATTTAACCAAAGTAAATGATACCATTATCGAATGTTCTAATACATGACCGACCTCAACTCTTTCAAAGAACAGAGAACGCAAAACCGCGGGAAAACGTGATATACAAATCACGTGTTCTGGTATTTTCTGTTTGGCGTAGAATATACTAGTAAATCATGTTTCCGATCACACTCACTTTATCGTAGTATATTAAACACGTGTATTAATACACAAAGTTTAACGTACTATATAAATCACGTGTATTAATACACAGAGTTTAACGTACTATATTAATTACATGTATTGAGACGCACAGTTTAACGTAGTATTCAAATCACGTGTACTGACACACACAGTTTAACGTACTATACAAATCACGTGTATTAATACACACAGTTTAACGTACTATACAAATCACGTGTATTAATACACACATTTTAACGTACTATATAAAATCACGTGTACTGATACACACAGTTTAATATAGTATATAAACCATGTGTAGTTTACTGTTCTACTGGCACATTTGTGTGTACAAATGTTTTTATGTTAAAACATTCAGACATCATTGAATATTATTTTCATTTTCTGAAGTGTTCCCTCAGGCAATATTTCGTCTTGTTGATTTACATAAATTTGGCGACCTTTTAAGAGAATGTGTGGTGGCTTTAATCAAAATCGATTCACAGATTAATTCTTGTTTTCATATTCCACTCAAGAATAATTTATTTTTTATCCGCCAATCACTGTCCTCAGAAGTTTGGAATGTTGCAAGATAAAAATAGATTTTTCTAAGAAACTTCCTGTTTTCTTTCTTCGTACGTGAAATAATACAAAGTATGGAGACGTAAATTTTATATTACAACGTTAGAGAAATCCTATCTTCAATCACAAAAGTTTATAGAATACAAAGTATCTGTAATACACGACTACCATATATTTTACCACTAAAATTACGGTTAGATATTGCAGCTATAATAAATTAAAATACCTGTAACACAGTAAAATATGGCGACAACATGGATTACTTTTCTTATTGTAAGACATATGGTTACAGCTTATTACAGGATAGTTATTACTGTCAGATATGGTTACAGCTTATTACAGGATAGTTATTACTGTCAGATATGGTTACAGCTTATTACAGGATAGTTATTACTGTCAGATATGGTTACAGCTTATTACAGGATAGTTATTACTGTCAGATATGGTTACAGCTTATTACAGGATAGTTATTACTGTCAGATATGGTTACAGCTTATTACAGGATAGTTATTACTGTCAGATATGGTTACAGTTTGTGACAGGATAATTGTTACTGTCAGATATGGTTACAGCTTGTTACATGATAATTATTTCTGTCAGATATGGTTACAGTTTGTCACAGGATAATTTTTTCTGTCAGATATGGTTACAGCTTGTTACAAGATAATTATTACTGTCAGATATGGCTACAGTTTGGTACGGAACTAATATCAATGTAAGATATGGTTACCGCTTGTTAAAAGCCTACTATTACTGTGGTTACAGTTTATGCTCGGGGCTAATTTTATAGTTACATGCATGGATTATTCAATCAACTCTACATACGTAGGCAGTAGAATATATCTGTAATTCACATAAATTGAAACTGACGGCTAGTATGCTAATTCTTATTGTAGAATATTGGATAGAACCGCTGCTGAATTCTGAAAGCTTTCAATTTTGACACCATCGTAAACAAGAGTCATGGATGACAGAAAACACTCAAATTCCCATTCATGTTAAATACCCAATTAACGTAGTATGCAAATGACCAGCCCTGTATGCAAATAAGGTCTTATTTGATCACTACACCGTCGGGATGTAGGATTACTGTGAGATTGAAGTGAGATATCTATCCTGGCAGTGTAGGATAAATGTAACTTGGAAAGTTGCTAACGTGAGACGCGAATTCACACACTGTCAGACGTTAACAGTGTTTTAACGCATTTTTATATTTAACACTCTTTAATTAAGATTGAAAATGTCGCCTGACGCTGTTACAACATAACAACCACATTCAGTACTACAAGATAAAAAAATATAAAACTTTCTTTTTAATTCTGTTAATCAAACAAATGTTGGTTTTCACAAGTTGAAGTCTTGCACCATACTCGTTGGAACAATGTAATTATAAATAACGTAACGGATTTTTGTCCATTCGTCGTGTGATATTACACACAGGTCAATACTATTTATAATAATAATTGTATTTAATAGTAATTTACTTTTCTAGCATAATAGTTTGCTCTATATGGGTATGATCCACTATTTTTACATACGATTAATAGTGATAGCGATTGATAGTGTTTTTTCTCCAGGGCATGAGGCATTATAATAGTTACACACTCTAGTTGTTAACCAATTTGAAGACTCATTTACTAGACTACTCTAGCTCTTCAAACTGAAAATCTTGTTTAGTTTTTTTATTACTGTAGTAAAAACATGTTCTAAAATACACTGCTGTATTCTACGTATCAAGACAAAACAGCTGATATATTTTGAGATTAAAACTTTGAACGCGATTTTCTACTGCTTTTGAAAATGGTAGACAGAGCTTCGTTCTTCTCAGGTGACGTCATGTACATGTATATACTGTGCACTGTGTATGACGTCATGTACATGTATATACTGTGCACTGTGTATGACGTCATGTATATATATATACCGTAAATTGTGTATTTCATACAGGACGATTATACCAATTATTGTACACGACTAATTGAGCTGTCGAAGCTAGAACGTTCATGCAATACAGTCAACACTAAGACCAAAGCTTATGATATCATAAATACTTACAAGGTCAAGTATTTGTGTCAAGGTCAAACCAAGTCCCACTTGTACGGGTTGTGATGAGTTATAGATGGGCCGTACTGAACTTTCATATCGCCACAATAAATCCAGCATCAACTTTTGTTCACTTGATATATTGTGTGGATACCTGGTTTGTTCTGAAAACAGACATATACGCATTAAATATCATGTGAATAGCTTGTTGAGACAATATATGCAGACATATATATCGATATCAATATAGACTATAACAAATGCCGAAATAATTGGTGTAGTGATTTAAAATTTATTATGTCAACGTTAAGTAATGTATTATTTTGAAAACAGAGTTGTGATTAGCATGGATATCGTCCAAACAAGGATAAATAACTACTATTCAAATATTTAGAAGGTAGAGGTTACAAAAGTACCTAAATTACAGACCTTAAATTAACTTAAGCAGATAAATTCGGAATTGAACAATATGTGTTTTTTTAAATCTGAACAAGAAAAACCGGTCATTGTTAACTCAATTTAGATGCGGAATTTTAGCGCTAAGATTAGAAACTGGTCGATATGTTGGTGAACCACCGGAGCAAAGACTTTGTACATTCTGTAATTTGTTAAAGATTGAAGATGAAAAGCATTTCCTCCTTCATTGTACATTTTATAATGACATTAGAGCAGCAGCTTTTACAATGAAATTATCTAACCACTTATTAAATAACATGACTGATGTTGATAAATTTAATTATCTTATTATAAATACCCCAAGAAAAGCAGCCAAATATGTTGTTAAGGCGTACATGAGAAGAAGAAATAAAATATATAATTAATTGAAATTTAATAACAATATGTTGTCATTTAACCATTTTACATGTACTATTCATTTATTCATGTTATTTAACAATGTATGTAATTTCATGTGAAACTGTAAAATTGATTTGTATAGGTGACTAGTAGGTCCATTGGGCCGGGTGTGTTTTATACATTTTTATAACTGTATATTATGTAACATGTACACATGTCACTTTAATAAAATATTTACTTACTTACTACACGCATTAGAATATCACGTGGTTATATTGTTGAGACTATATACAGACATGTACGCATTAAAATATCACGTGGTTATCTGGTTGAGTCTAAAACTGTTGATATACCAAAGAAGTAGGATTGTAACATAACGGTTTTATTTGACAAAATAATTAAGAGTGTAACTGGTTTCAATTTTTCAGTCATATACAGCGGCCGGTTCACCTAGCCAGTTTTCCTGAACTGTATACTAACCAGTACTAACTTACCTTACGCAAGGAACCTGCAGTTTATCCATGCATGGAAGAAAATCGACATTTTTGTCAAAATGTCATAGAAGGGTATGGCCTGCCGCGACCGGGGTTTGAATAGCCGGGTTACAAGTCCAGCGCACTAACTACTAGACCACGGTCGCGGCTATGGCTAATTAATGAAATGGTGGATTTCTTTCAGACGTAGTGCAAAAAGACCAATATTCACTTTTGATTAATTTCATTTATCGACCAAAGATTAGTTACAAGCCGAAGTTTTATAATCATGAAAATCAATGTATAAAGCTTACTTATGCTAGCCACGTGATTATCTCTCGTGAAGATGTAAATAATACGTTTTGCCTCTGAAAATAATGCTTACAATTCTAAATGGTCGAATATCTGCTGAGGAAGAAAATGATTAACAGAGTTAGAACACGAAGACCTGGTCCTGTCCATTATAGCTTGACAACATGGTCCTGTCCATTATAACTAGAAAACCTGGTCCTGTCCATTTCAGCTAGAAAACCTAGTCATGTCTATTATAGCTATAATACATGGTCCGATCCATTACAGCTAGAAAACCTGGTCCTGTCCATTACAGCTAGAATACCTGGTCCTGTCCATTATAGCTATAATATCTGATCCTGTCCACTAATTAATAATTCCCCGACATTACTTTATGGTCAGAACTTAAAAATTCCTGACATTACTTTATGGTCAGACCTTATAAATTCCTGACATTACTTTATGGTCGGACTTAATAAATTCCTGACATTACTTTATGGTCGGACTTAATAAATCCCTGACATTACTTTATGGTCGGACGTAATAAATCTCTGACATTACTTTATGGTCTGACTTAATAAATCCCTGACATTACTTTATGGTCTGACCTTATAAATCCCTGACATTACTTTATGGTCAGACCTTATAAATTCCTGACATTACTTTATGGTCGGACTTAATAAATTCCTGACATTACTTTATGGTCGGACTTAATAAATCCCTGACATTACTTTATGGTCTGACCTTATAAATCCCTGATATTACTTTATGGTCTGACTTAATAAATCCCTGACATTACTTTATGGTCTGACCTTATAAATCCCTGATATTACTTTATGGTCTGACCTTATAAATCCCTGACATTACTTTATGGTCTGACCTTATAAATTCCTGACATTACTTTATGGTCTGACTTAATAAATCCCTGATATTACTTTATGGTCTGACCTTATAAATTCCTGACATTACTTTATGGTCTGACTTAATAAATCCCTGATATTACTTTATGGTCTGACCTTATAAATCCCTGACATTACTTTATGGTCAGACCTTATAAATCCCTGACATTACTTTATGGTCAGACCTTATAAATCCCTGACATTACTTTATGGTCGGACTTAATAAATCCCTGATATTACTTTATGGTCTGACCTTAAAAATCCCTGACATTACTTTATGGTCGGACCTTATAAATCCCTGACATTACTTTATGGTCAGACCTTATAAATCCCTGACATTGCTTTATGGTCTGACTGAATAAATCCCCGACATTACTTTATGGTCTGACTTAATAAATCCCTGACATTACTTTATGGTCTGACTTAATAAATCCCTGACATTACTTTATGATCTGACGTAATAAATCTCTGACATTACTTTATGATCAGACTAAATAAATGCCTGACATTACTTTATGGTTTGAGTTATCAAATCCCTGACATTACTTGGAGTTCACATGGGTTACATTTACACAATTTATCTTCGATATAACCATGTTGTAAAGCATTGATTATTTTAATAAATCTCCATGAAAATTCTAAATGCCCAGGGACCAGTAAAACAAGCACCAATGAAACGTTCAAGATTGCCTGATTAGATAATTGAGGAATATAAAACACCAGACAAGACAATGGAACAACATTTCTGAAATAACAAAAAATAGATTCTACACGGACACATGAATACACCACACTAAACGCACAGAAAAACAAACGATGTATTCAGACTATCTGTACAAAGTCGTGTAAATGATGTTGTTTTCCACTGAGATATGTTTGATGATTTAACAACAACAACAACAACAACAACAACAACAACAACAACATATCAAGTACTTTTAATCATAGTTTGTTATTTCATGATTCTACTTAGAGTATGAACAACATTTACACAATAAAATTCGTCCGTTTGTAAAATTGAAAACTGCCCGTTCATGGATCAACAAATTGATATTTGCATGTTAATAAAATTACTTACTGATCTTTTCTTATTTAAGAATTACAAATTGACTTTCTTGGTAATTCTTTATTCTTATAAAGCATGATTTTAGCTAGTTTACAGAATTACACATTGATGTTGTCTAGTTTAAAGAATTACACATTGATGATAGTTAGTTTACAGAATTACACATTGATGTTAGCTAGTTTACAGAATAACACATTGATGTTGTCTAGTTTACAGAATTACACATTGATGTTAGCTAGTTTACAGAATTACACATTGATGTTAGCTAGTTTACAGAATTACACATTGATGTTAGCTAGTTTACAGAATAACACATTGATGTTGTCTAGTTTAAAGAATTACACATTGATGATAGTTATTTTACAGAATTACACATTGATGTTAGCTAGTTTACAGAATTACACATTGATGTTAGCTAGTTTACAGAATTACACATTGATGTTAGCTAGTTTACAGAATTACACATTGATGTTGTCTAGTTTACAGAATAACACATTGATGTTGTCTAGTTTACAGAATTACACATTGATGATAGCTAGTTTACAGAATTACACATTGACGTTTACTAGTTTACTGGACTACATATTGGTGTTTACTAGTTTACATGATTACACATTGGTGTTTACTAGTTTACATGATTACACATTGGTGTTTACTAGTTTACATGATTACACATTGGTGTTTACTAGTTTACATGATTACACATTGGTGTTTACTAGTTTACAGGATTACACATTGGTGTTTACTAGTTTACATGATTACATATTGATGTTTACTATTGCTACTATTTGATATTTTCGTATTTTATACGATTTTTTTACTGTTTACTTTAAATGGAACCTTTTATGATAGGTAACGATTTGGTTTGACGTCGTAGTTCACGTGTTAAAATGTTTCCTTTCACAATCATTCTGTCTTCCTATAACGTTTTACAAACAGATAGCATAAGACTATGTAATACTATAAATAAATCCGTGGGACAGATTAACTACATTCATTATATGACAACAAATTGAGTGAAGTTTAAAATTAATAAGTACTAGTATCATAACGAGCAATCTTTGAACAATTACATTCCGCTTTAATTAGTGTGTTACTTGTTGACAATCCATGTGCTCTCTTTCAAATCACGTAGCACGTAGTACGAGTGTAAACGCATTCAGATAATTCAAGCTCACACAAATAAAGCGCGGACTATTTGATTGAATGTATTTCGTATTATTGTATATTACATTTACAATGTCAACAAACTTTAAAATAATATAATTAGGTAATAAAGAAGGGATTTTCAGGACCGCGACCGTGGTACAGTGGTTGGTGTGCTGGACTTGTAACCCCGCAATCCGGGTTTAAATTCAGGTCGCGGCAGGTCATACCCTTTTATGAAAGTTTGACAAAATGTCGATTGTCCTCATATGAGGAGAAGTTACCAGCTCCCTGTAGAAGGGTTAAGTTAGTACTGGTTAGTATACAGTCCAGGAAATCTGGTTAGGTGAACCGGCCGCCGTATATAACTGAAAAATTGTGGAAAAACGGCATCAAACCCAGTGGAAAGAGGGATTCGCAATGACGTGACTGCCAGTTTTCATGGCTATAAAGATTTGTAACAGTTCCAGTAAGAAGTATTTAACATTTGTTTCCAATACACAAGAGGCATGAAAACAGGTACATAATTTATTTAGTGTTAAATAATCTTTCAGCAATAATATACAAGTAATACCATTCTTACCTTTTTGAGAAGATATATCCGTATCCATGGTGATATTATGTGTATAAAGTTGTCCGTTTGCTTTGATGACAAAGTCAAGCAACAATATTCCACCGACTGCTCCCACTAACCAAATAATTCTCATATTTTGCATTTTGATAAAATTTGTGCTAAGTTAGGTAGACTGTATTAGATATTGCTGTAAGTCACGTATAAGATGATCCATGTATAACCGTACAGTGCGCTCTACAAAACTTAATAATATCGAAAACAGATTCTCTCACACGAACTGATAATCCTTCGTTTCTATCATACTTCCACGTGCTTGTCTCTTCTCACTAAAATGATGATCAACTTTAAATGTTGGAATATTGAAAACTACACAAACAGCCTGTGTTTCCGTGTTGAATACAGACGCTAGGATGCTGATGAAAATGAATTTTGAGTTCAGACATTTAAACTGAAAACGTGGCGATACACAGAATACCAAACAAAGAAGTCGTTTATACCAAAACAAGTTGAAACGAAAACCAAAGCGGTTTGTAACAATCTTAGATAGAATATCTAACAGTAAATATTAATCTGTGGTTCCCGATAGCACGTTTACTCTAACAATTTACCTTTTACAATAGTTAACTTAACATTAAACCAATATCTATATGCTACAATAGTACATTTCACACAGAAACATTCTATAAATTACAATAATACACTTACCAATAAAACTATACGTATATATTACAATAGTACATTTCACACAAAAAAACATAAACACTGTATATATTACAATATTACACTTAACAGTAAAACCGTATCTATATATTACAATAATACACTTAAGAATAAAACTATACCTATGCATTACAATAGCACATTTAAACAATATCTAGATATTACAATAGTACATTTAAGAATAAAACTATATATATATATAACAATAGTACATTTAACAATAAAACTATATCTATATATTACAATAGTACATTTAAACTATATCTATATATTACAATAGCACATTTAAACTATATCTATATATTACAATAGCACATTTAAACTATATCTAGATATTACAATAGTACATTTAACAATAAAACTATATCTATATATTACAATGGTACATTTAACAATAAAACTATATCTATATATTACAATAGTACATTTAACAATAAAACTATATCTATATATTACAATAGCACATTTAACAATAAAACTATATTTATATATTACAATGGTACATTTAACAATAAAACTATATCTATATATTACAATAGCACATTAAACAATAAAACTATATCTATATATTACAATAGTACATTTAACAACTAAGAAAACGGTGACACGTATATATATATTTTTGTGTATCCCGTGGAACAAAATCGAAAATGAAAATAATACATAAACAAAACTACATTTGTAGTTACCTAGTTCCAGCTGATTGTTATCATCCATGTGTCACACAACGTTTTTAGAGAGAACAAATTCACATTAACTGACTATTCAGCTGGATAATCTGTACGTTTAAATACATTTGTACGACAAACAATGTTGTTTCTGTTTGTCAATACTACTTGTGATACGCAGAAAACTAGATTCAAACATTTTATCGACATTCTCATCATTGACAGCATGTTAGAACCACCAGTTCTAAAAGCTTATATGCACTATAATCTAATGTAGTCATTGATAATGTAACGATTTTTCTGATAGAAATGTTCAGAAAGACTTACAATGAAGATGTCTATAATTTAATAACGTACAGAAATTTATTTGCATGGAAATGAATTATCACTAGACTAGTTCACATTATACATTCTGCTGAATATTTCTATAGAGATGCACCGAGCACTTTCTCTATAATGGCGACAATATTTCCGTGTGTATCTATATACCAGTATAATATTTATGTTCTAAATGGTATAACATCCTAACACGTTTGATTATAAATCATGTTCCACATTCTGATAAACCTACACACGTGATTTATCGCTGTATTTCTACGTCCCATTCACCAAATATTTCAAAAGATACATCATGGAAAATCTCGGTATTATTCATCAAATATTGTGGTGTTCGCTGTATCCACGATAATTTCTTTATTCAGAAAAAAGGAACTCATTCTGATGGGGATCTTAATAAAAGCAAGCAATGAATAAATTAATTTATATCTGGTTGTGGTGTCCAATTTATTTACAATAGAAGACATCTAACATGGGTATTTATCTCTGACGCACAGTTGACGTCTCTATTCCACGTCTGCTATATAACATTATATTTACGCACATTGAATATTGAGGGAGGATGATTTTGTTGTAACAAAATCAATATGAAAACCCGGACTGAAGCCAATATTAACATGAATGCTTCCACGGCCGCGTTGTTAAAGTCTCTGGCTAGAATTGACCAGCTCCTCACCGCTGGGAGTTCGATTTCCTCTCGGGACCAGAGACATTTCACAGCTGAGGAAGCCGTCCTGCTGGCCTATAAAAGTTCGGAGGCTCTACCCAGGTGTACACCTCTCTTCATCCACCGTTATAGTATGTATATAAGTACGTCACTCACTGTGTACATTATATACATACAATAAATGTTCAGTGTACCCATACAATAAGGGTATATAATGACTGTGTGATCAGTCACAATTGACTAATTACTATATAGTTAATTTATATTATACATGGAAATAATCTATATTTATTATAACAATTAAAAGTTATTATCATCCACTAATACATTGATTATAATGTATTGTATTGGTGCTGATTATATAGGATATAATGTATAATGTAGACGTACTTAATACTGATTATAAATGTTGATAATATAAGTACCCATACAGTCACATTGTATAATTATATGTTGATTCATAATATATATATATACAATAAGTACGTCACTCACTGTGTACATTATATACATACAATAAGTACGTCACTCACTGTGTACATTATGTACATACAATAAGTACGTCTCTCACTGTATACATTATGTACATACAATAAGTACGTCACTCTCTGTGTACATTGTATATATACAATATGTACGTCACTCACTGTGTACATTATACATACAATAAGTACGTCATTCACTGATTACATTGTATATATATACAATAAGTACGTAATTCACTGTGTACATTACATACATACAATAAGTACGCCATTCACTGTGTACATTATATACATACAATAAGTACGTCATGCACTGTGTACATTATATACATACAATAAGTACGTTACTCACTGTGTACATTGTATATATACAATAAGTACGTCATTCACTGTGTACATTATATACCTACAATAAGTACGTCATTCACTGTGTACATTATATACATACAATAAGTACGTCATGCACTGTGTACATTATATACATACAATAAGTACGTCCTGCACTGTGTACATTATATACATACAATAAGTACGCCATTCACTGTGTACATTATATACATACAATAAGTACGTCATTCACTGTGTACATTATATACATACAATAAGTACGTCATGCACTGTGTTCATTATATACATACAATAAGTACGCCATTCACTGTGTACATTATGTACATACAATAAGTACGCCATTCACTGTGCACATTATATACATACAATAAGTACGTCATTCACTGTGTACATTATATACATACAATAAGTACGTCATTCACTGTGTACATTGTATCCATTTATGTATAAAAATATCCTTTTTACGTAATTGCTAAAGAAAGATCTTTAAAATTTTGGCAAAGATCATGTCAACAAATGATTCGTTTATTAGAAAAATTTATGATGAGCAATGTAGTTTTAACAATCCAAATAGTTGGGCGTTTAAAACGAATAACGTAATTGACTCCGCAGGCAACGTATGCGTTGCGTGTTTTGCAGAAGTAAATACACTGACAGCGTAAATGCCGTATTCCGTACCAATCCTGTACACAAATAGCACGATTAAATGATTATTACAACACACCGACCATCGCTCTAAAATGTAAACACAATTGTTGAATTTCTCTGGTGATTTATACATCGTAGTTCGTTTATATCGAACAAATTTGCGAAGTCCCTTAACTTCCCCTATAAAGAGTTACGACTGTATGTTATTCACTGTTCGTCTTATTGATGCAATAAGTATGAAATAAATTACGTATATTACATTTGTACAAATATGTTCTGTGCTTCGTACAGAATGTTCTGTGTACAGTCTATCGATACAACAAGTATGTTACTTTGAGATATGGAGATATTAACACCACGTGTCTTATTATAATCGTTTGATTAAATTATACAAACTTGTATTAATAATAAACGATGGTATTACAATTCTACATAATGCTAATAATTGATTTTATCAACTGTTATGAACAATACAAATACATGAAAAAAAAACTATCATTGTCGATATTGTATTTCTTTTTATTTGCTGTTATTCAGTTTTATAATTTATATTTCTGGTATTATAGGAGCGATCATTGATAACCAAAATATGTCATGATATCTTAAAATGTCTATGATAGATCGTGACAATGAATCATTTGTTGGAATTAGTAATCTTGTATACAAATTATGTAGAAAGTTCTGAGTAAATTCACGGATATATCATTACACAATATTCTTAAACGAAACTAATGCGCGTGAAACATGCATGTATGATTGATTTGAGTGTATATACTTCAAGTGTGTGTGTTAGAAGCATAAAAATAAATCAAATACGAGTGTACCATTTTGATGGACACACACGGGTGTCTACCACTAAAAGCTCTCTCGTATAATGAAGGCATGTTTCATTTAAAAACAGATGTTGGTGTTGTATTGACTTATATTATGAAGTACCAAACACTCTTGGCACCGTGGTATGACTGTATGACCGTTCAGAACTCTAACTGAATGAAAATTATAAGGCCGAGTATGCAGACTGAGATACATCAGTCTGACAACCTGCGTGTATGTAAGAGTGAACCGAAAACTGTGTTTTGATAAAATATTGATTAAACGAATGACACATGACATAGTTTTGTTATTATTATATTCCAACATAACAGAAGGTAAACCATTGGAGATTAGAACGCCTGAATGAACTAATCTAGTCTGTATTTAAGTTTGTGAAATGTGTCGATATTTACAATGTTTGATATTACACCTGACACACAAAGTTTATATGAGTGATGGATGTATACGGAACGCTGGAGTGGTAATGTTGCCACCACTGACAGCTTTAAATGGCGAATTAGCATAAATTCCGTGGTCACATTTATGTCTGTTCAGTAAAAAAAGAGAGATCATAGAGTATGACAAGCCGATAGAACTAATTAAGGCGTTTTGTTTTCAGCGCTCAGGGAAAACCACAGACAAATGTTCTAGATGTTCACATGAGACAGTAGATTCTTGATGCTGTATACAAACACCGATGACAGGAGAATTAGGACAGGACATGACACAACACCCGATACTCCGCATGTACAAACATAGGTATTCAATATAGTGTCGTAAAAACTCGACCAGACTGCCCGATGGTTTGTGTCTGTACAGGTTGTTGTGAGTAGACTGGTATATGCTGTGTACTTCATGGTGGTAGCCAGTCTGAAAAGAAGAGAATGCAGCTCGAGTGCTCATTGGTCACAGGAGTTATTAAACACGTTGTATGATGTAAGGTAGGATGTTATATGACGTGTATGAAGGCAGGATGTTATATGACGTGTATGAAGGTAGGAAGTTATATGACGTGTATGAAGGTAGGATGTTATATGACGTGTATGATGTAAGGTAGGATGTTATATGACGTGTATGATGTAAGGTAGGATGTTATATGACGTGTATGAAGGTATGATGTTATATGACGTGTATGATGTAAGGTAGGATGTTATATGACGTGTATGAAGGTAGGATGTTATATGACGTGTATGATGTAAGGTAGGATGTTATATGACGTGTATGAAGGTAGGATGTTATATGACGTGTATGATGTAAGGTAGGATGTTATATGACGTGTATGATGTAAGGTAGGATGGTATATGACGTGTATGATGTAAGGTAGGAAGTTATATGACGTGTATGAAGGTAGGAAGTTATATGACGTGCATGTAAGGTAGGATGTTATATGACGTGTATGATGTAAGGTAGGATGTTAAATGACGTGTATGAAGGTAGGATGTTACATGACGTGTATGATGTAAGGTAGGATGTTATATGACGTGTATGAAGGTAAGATGTTATATGACGTGTATGATGTAAGGTAGGATGTTATATGACGTGTATGATGTAAGGTAGGATGTTATATGACGTGTATGATGTAAGGTAGGAAGTTATATGACGTGTATGATGTAAGGTAGGATGTTATATGACGTGTATGTAAGGTAGGAAGTTATATGACGTGTATGATGTAAGGTAGGATGTTATATGAAGTGTATGTAAGGTAGGATGTTATATGACGTGTATGAAGGTAGGAAGTTATATGACGTGTATGAAGGTAGGATGTTACATGACGTGTATGATATATATAATAATTGCTACAAACTTTTCGCTAAAATTATTACAGATGGAAAACAATCTATCACAGTAAGACATAATTAATAATATAACTTAGTGTGAAATATTTTGAAGTGGCAATATTATTACAAATCTTTTCTATTTTTTTACACATCACAAAAAAATCAGAAATACAGAAATACATGTAGTCTTGTAGATTTTTACATGTCTGCCGGTTGAGATGTTTCTGATGAATACATTGACAATATCCAACGAGTACGAAATTCCGCGCTTTTTTATTTTGGCGCCATTTATAGACATATTCAGTTTTCCTTCCCGTCTTTAGTGTGTTTGTCTGACATGATTTTCAGGAAATGAACAATTGATATAAAACCAATATTTTGTTTTTTATGTTTTAGTGTGTTTGCCTGACATGATTTTCAGGAAATGAACAATTGATATAAAACCAATATTTTGTTTTTTATTTTTTAGTGTGTTTTACGCGCCGAAAGTTGGTGACGGACACAGAATTCCGTGCTTACCCGCATAGTTCCACATATGTCGCAGCGTTGGGAAGGGAGGTAACTGCAGTGGTAAACGCAGTCTCCGCTGTAATAAACGACGCGGTATTTGATACTACAGACATACACGCCTGAGCCTCTCCTGTAAGTACAATAATAAATATATATACCATAGGCAGATCCAGGGGGGGGGGTCGACCCGGCGTACGCCTCCCCTAAAATTGAATTCCCATGAAATATGATATTTACATGAAAAAATATAAATAAATGTCAAAAACTTTATGCGTGCAATAAGTTACGAGTGTAGTAAAAACGTACAATTCGCCATGGACCCTACCGGGGCCGCCAGACTACTTGTTCAGTTTCCGCCCCCCGCCTAACTAGAAATCCGGGATCCGCATATGTATACTGTACACCCATTTATATACTGTACACCCATTTATATATTGTACACTCATTTATATACTGTACACTCATTTATATACTGTACACTCATTTATATATTGTACACTCAGTTATATACTGTACACTCATATGTATACTGTACACTCATTTATATATTGTACACCCATTTATATATTGTACGCCCATTTATATATTGTACACTCATTTATATACTGTACACTCATTTATATACTGTACACTCATTTATATATTGTACACTCATTTATATACTGTACACTCATATGTATACTGTACACTCATTTATATACTGTACACTCATTTATATACTGTACACTCATTTATATATTGTACACTCATTTATACACTGTACACTCATTTATATATTGTACACTCATTTATACACTATACACTCATTTATATATTGTACACTCATTTATACACTGTACACTCATTTATATATTGTACACTCATTTATACACTGTACACTCAGTTATACACTGTACACTCATTTATACACTGTACACTTATTTATACACTGTACACTTATTTATATACTGTATATAATATTGTCTTGTACTGGTTTCTATTTTATAATTGAAAGTTAAATTTTATTGATGTAAGTTTCATCTTAAAAATACATTGTAATTAGAACATATAATGTGTAACAGTCCGTTTTAACGTGTTTATGATCACCCATTCAATTAATTTGATAATATACATTCATGAAACTTAAAGCATACCACAAGACAGTACAAGTTTAATACTGTTTGTGGAATCATTTTGAGCATGTGTTTGTTAAAGTATTACACTCCTAATGCAGTACTTTCCTGATGTGTCTGCACAATGCTAAGATACTAAGTTTATACATGAAATCCCGTAACAGTATTCAATTATTCTAAATATGTATTCTGTTATGGTGATCATTCAAAGATTTGAAGTACGAGACACAATCTAATCTAACATTGTTGCATTAAGTACGTCTTCATAACATTGGAAAATAATGAAGATTCCATATGCATGAAATGCAACATTATTCACTGATTAAAGAATAAGGATTGTATATACATGATATATAACATTACTCACTGGTTTAAGAATGAGGATTCTATATACATGATATATAACATTATTCACTGATTTAAGAATTATCAATCTATATACATACTGTACAACATTACTTACTGATTAAGGAGGAAGTACATAGATTGCTGTATGCAGTAACAAGATTATCTCCCGTAGTTCTGAACATCTTGAGACTTTTAGCTTCCAGTCTACAGCCGTTGTATATTGCGTTGATGCATGTTGCCAATGCACTCTGTGCGGAACTCCTATGATGTAAAAATATAATACAGTAAAACCTCGAGTAGCGACTACCTCAATATTACGACAACCTCAATATTACGTACATCTCAATATTATGTCCACCTCAATATTACGTACATCTCAATATTATGTCCACCTCAATATTACGTACATCTCAATATTATGACTACCTCAATATTACGTACATCTCAATATTATGTCCACCTCAATATTACGTACATCTCAATATTATGACTACCTCAATATTACGTACACCTCAATATTACGTACACCTCAATATTACGTACACCTCAATATTACGTACACCTCAATATTACGACAACCTCAATATTACGTACATCTCAATATTATGACTACCTCAATATTACGTACACCTCAATATTACGACAACCTCAATATTACGTACATCTCAATATTATGACTACCTCAATATTACGTACATCTCAATATTACGATCTCCTCAATGTTACGTACACCTCAATATTACATACACCTCAATATTACGAACTCCTCAATATTACGGCCACCTTAATTTTACGTACACCTCAATATTACGTACATCTTGATATTACGACATTTTATTTTCGGTACCGCTTTCAATAACTCCCCTATAATACAACTTGTTAATGATACCATCTCATTCGCAAGACCGACTTTTCGGCTCACAAAGGTGGTCACATTATTGTACTTAGTTTAGTTTGGTTTAATGATTAAACTTTGAATTTAATAAGAGGTAACTAGAATCTACATTACAGATGATATCTATGTTACTGGGGCCCGTTCTATCAACGTATTTACGCATGAAATATAATGTAACTTTGGCGTAAGTCAGAAATTTTACATAAGCGGCGTTCTATCAATATTAACGTATTTTTTGACGTGAAGTTGTGCGTAACATTACACCATGTAGGACTAAGGGGTAAAGTTACACACAGTCCATCCAATATGGCGTTGATGACGCAAAAGTTCAAGGGCAAATAATTCTGGATGGAGAAATACGATTTTTCTTAAGTTACGCATTCTAGATAGAACGGGGCCCTGAAGTCAAAAAGTCTATAAACAGTCGTATACTGCTTTACGTAGCTTTACGCAATGTATTTAGCCACTGAAACCCAATTCTAACATGAAAGATGCATATATGAAAATGGAAACAATACAACGTATAACTTTGAAGAGAACACTATTGTATACATCAGAGGTTACCAAACGCGTGAAAGATCATAGTACACAAGTGACTGATTTAATGTAAATAGATTACGATATATAAGAACAATACATGTATATGAATTATACAATTACGCAAAAAATATATAAATGCACGATAAAGTATATAAATATGCGACAAATTATATAAATACACAAAAAATTATATGAATGCATGAACAATTATATCATAACATAAATTTTATAACTACACGATAAAATAACTATATACATGATAGAGTACATAAAATAGGAAATATTACATACCTACATGTACAAGATAAATTATATCATAACATAAATTTTATAACTACACGATAAAATAACTATATACATGATAGAGTACATAAAATAGGAAATATTACATACCTACATGTACAAGATAAATTATATCATAACATAAATTTTATAACTACACGATAAAATAACTATATACATGATAGAGTACATAAAATAGGAAATATTTCATACCTACATGTACAAGATAAATTATATCATAACATAAGTTTTATAAATACACGATAAAATAACTATATACATGATAGAGTACATAAAATAGAAAATATTTCATACCTACATGTACAAGATAAATTATATCATAACATAAGTTTTATAACTACACGATAAAATAACTATATACATGATAGAGTACATAAAATAGAAAATATTACATACCTACTTGTACAAGATAAATTATATCATAACATAAGTTTTATAAATTCACGATAAAATAACTATATACATGATAGAGTACATAAAATAGAAAATATTACATATCTACATGTACAAGATAAATTATATCATAACATAAATTTTATAAATACACGATAAAATAACTATATACATGATAGAGTACATAAAATAGAAAATATTACATACCTACTTGTACAAGATAAATTATATCATAACATAAGTTTTATAAATTCACGATAAAATAACTATATACATGATAGAGTACATAAAATAGAAAATATTACATATCTACATGTACAAGATAAATTATATCATAACATAAATTTTATAAATACACGATAAAATAACTATATACATGATAGAGTACATAAAATAGAAAATATTACATACCTACTTGTACAAGATAAATTATATCATAACATAAGTTTTATAAATTCACGATAAAATAACTATATACATGATAGAGTACATAAAATAGAAAATATTACATACCTACATGTACAAGATAAATTATATCATAACATAAGTTTTATAAATTCACGATAAAATAACTATATACATGATAGAGTACATAAAATAGAAAATATTACATATCTACATGTACAAGATAAATTATATCATAACATAAGTTTTATAAATTCACGATAAAATAACTATATACATGATAGAGTACATAAAATAGAAAATATTACATATCTACATGTACAAGATAAATTATATCAATGCACGATACTTTGTGATTTATACGTACATGTATGTACTTATATCTACTTTCTTGATGTGATATATACTTACTGCATGTGATATGTTATACTTACTGTATGTGTTATGTTATACTTACTGTATGTGATATGTTATACTTACTGTATGTGATATGTTATACTTACTGTATGTGATATGTTATACTTAGTGTATGTGATATGTTATACTTACTGTATGTGATATGTTATACTTACTGTATGTGATATGTTATACTTACTGTATGTGATATGTTATACTTACTGTATGTGATATGTTATACTTACTGTATGTGTTATGTTATACTTACTGTATGTGATATGTTATACTTACTGTATGTGATATGTTATAGTTACTGTATGTGATATGTTATAGTTACTGTATGTGATATGTTATACTTACTGTATGTGATATGTTATACTTACTGTATGTGATATGTTATAGTTACTGTATGTAATATGTTATACTTACTGTATGTGATATGTTATACTTACTGTATGTGATATGTTATACTACTGTATGTGTTATGTTATACTTACTGTATGTGATATGTTATAGTTACTGTATGTAACATGTTATACTTACTGTATGTAACATGTTATACTTACTGTATGTAACATGTTATACTTACTGTATGTAACATGTTATACTTACTGTATGTGATATGTTATACTTACTGTATGTGATATGTTATACTTACTGTATGTGGCATGTTATCTATACGTACCGACATATGTCAGCTTGTTCTGCTATAGTTCCATGCGGGAAGAACCATCTTACGGTGGTAGACGTGGTAGCTGCTTGTATGCAAGTATTTAATGCTGTGTTCAACTCTGTGTACGTGCAGGCAGCATTGACACCACATGTACATGTAAACAGCACTGAAAGTTAAATCATTTATGTATTCATTTTGATATATAGCGAGACTGTCACATGTATAACGAGCAGGTTTAAGCTAATAGCCATAATTTTAGGTCGACGGACATCGGGTGGGCGACTCTGAACCTTAGGTTATGACACTGAAGTTACGTTGTGACACCGAACCTTAGGTTGTTACACTGAACCCTGAGTTGTGGCTCATAGTCTCTTTTGTCTCCGACCTTTTTATTGAAGTCGTGATAAAATCTCACAACATTAAAATATTATTAAGAAAGTTTGTCCTAGGTACATAAATACATGTGCAAGAATATTAACAGATTTACCAATATTGAATACATTTCATGTGTGATAGTTATATTTTTGGTGTGTTTATCAAAACAATAAAAACAACAATAAAACAACAATATAAACAACAATAAATGCAATAATAAAACGGAGTTTTAATGCCAGATGATTTTAGCTTAAACTTTTGAAAATTTGACAAAAAATGTCGATTTTCCGCCATATATGGAGAAATTGTCGGCTCCTAGTGGAAGGGCTAGGTAGTACTAGTTAGAGTACAGTCCATGAAAACTGGTTAAGTTAACCGACAGCCATATATAACCGAATAATTTTGAAAATCGGCGTTAAACCCAATGGAAAAAATACAAAAACATAACGCATAGAATTCCTCTCCAGGCTATTAAATCATTGACATAATTAATTTAATACTTACTGACAATTAGTATCACCACTTTGTGAAGCATGATTTATATTTATCTGAATTTATCAACTTCTTTCATGAATTGTTCAATTTTATCCAGTTATAGAATTACTACCACGTATTCAAAGCTGGTATTCACTATTCATTTAACGACTTAAATGTCTTTCAATTGTTTTGACAAAGGAAAGTCATTATTTTGAAAACAAAAGGTTTACTCGATTCATTGAGTTCCAATGTTTTGTTTTAAACTTTTACTTCTATCACACATTGTTATGACGTACAAAGACATGCTAACAGGCAGAATATTTTATGATGTAAGCTTCACAATATTTGGAATACAGAATATTACATCAATAATATAAATCTGTCACGTGATAAGAAAGAAAGTGAAAGAAAAATCTAGAACAAAATATTTGACACCCAGACAGCTGTAAAAACAATGTCGATCCACAAAACACCACGTGGTACAGATAGATCCACAAAACACCACGTGGTACAGATAGATCCACAAAACACCACGTGGTACAGATGATGTGTTCCCACTTGGCCCTATATTTAATTGGTCCCCCTTTGTTGAATGGAGTAATAAGTGATAATTGCTTTGAAGACTTACAAAAATGACTTGATATAAATAAGGAGTCATAGTTAAAATGTTTGTTTATCGTAAAAATCCGGAGGACAGTTATACATGTTTACACGGTTTATACGCTCATTTCTCTACATTCAAATACCCGCAAGTGCAGAATGCAAGCAAAGCATTATTGCATAAAACACCAACATGAAAAACATTTGATAAAATTACATTATTAAATATTCAACAGTATGCAAACAATTGGTAATACAGTCAGTGTAATACGTCATGTGTCACTTGATAGCACGATTATTATTAATTGAATTATGCATAGAAAAGCCATACGGAACCCACGGAAATCACGAAGCATACAATTTTAAATTATGGCTATTATAAACACACTTCCCAGTACAATGTAAGATGTATTTTACTGCAAAGCTGAATAGAATTTTGTTCAAAATTGATAAATGAATCTATTGTGTATTGCAATACAATCTGCACGAATGAACATTATACTACGTACAAACACGTTATAACATAAAATACCAGTGGAAAATAAGGTCAGTGCCGTAACTGTAGCTCTGTAAATATGGTCTGTAGTAAGTGGTAGAACAAATTAAGAACAATAACATATACCTGATAGATACCTGATGATACCCCGTGATAGATACCTGATGATACCCCGTGATAGATACCTGATGATACCCCGTGATAGATACCTGATGATACCCTGTGATAGATACCTGATGATACCCTGTGATAGATACCTGATGATACCCTGTGATAGATACCTGATGATACCCTGTGATAGATACCTGATGATACCCTGTGATAGATACCTGATGATACCCTGTGATAGATACCTGATGATACCCTGTGATAGATACCTGATGATACCCTGTGATAGATACCTGATGATAACCCGTGATAGATACCTGATGATACCCTGTGATAGATACCTGATGATAACCTGTGATATGTACCTGATGATACCCCGTTATAGATACCTGATGATACCCTGTGATAGATACCTGATGATACCCTGTGATAGATACCTGATAATACCCCGTGATAGATACCTGATGATAACCTGTGATAGATACCTGATGATAAACCGTGATAGATATCTAATGATACCCCGTGATAGATACCTGATGATAACCTGTGATAGATACCTGATGATACGCCGTGATAGATACCTGATGATACCCTTTATTAAATACCTGATGATAAACCGTGATAGATATCTAATGATATCCCTATGATGGATTCCAAATGATACACCATGAGAGATACCCCGTGATAGATACCTGATGATACCCTTTATTAAATACCTGATGATAAACCGTGATAGATATCTAATGATATCCCTATGATGGATTCCAAATGATACACCATGAGAGATATCTAATGATACCCCGTGATAGATACCTGATGATACACCGTGATAGATACCTGATGATGCCCAGTGATAGATACCTGATGATACACAGTAATAGATACCTGATGATACACCGTGATAGATACCTGATGATGCCCAGTGATAGATACCTGATGATACACAGTGATAGATACCTGATGATACACGGTGATAGATACCTGATGATACACGGTGATAGATACCTGATGATACACGGTGATAGGTACCTGATGATACACAGTGATAGATACCTGATGATACACGGTGATAGATACCTGATGATACACGGTGATAGATACCTAGTGATAACCCGTGATAGATACCTGATGATACACCGTGATAGATACCTAGTGATGCCCAGTGATAGATACCTGATGATACCCTGTGTTATATAATATAAGATAAAATATAATATACAATACATACTTAATATTCTATCTTATAATATTATCTCATTGTATAATTATATTACATTATATAGCACATGCACCGGCAAAAACACGTGACGTTATGTATATTTTTAACGTCAGGTTTTTTACCGGTGCATGTTAGATTATTGTAATAGCTTATCAGCTTGTTCATTGTCCGTTTATATACATCAGGGATGAATATTGCACCAATCAAAATGAAGACAATACACAAACACTGCGCATGCTCACTGGAGGAATATTTTACGGTTAGAAATTTCATACCGAAAACCAGCTCCTAGCTTGTCACCTCGGAACAGCCTGTGAAAGGTAAAATTTATTTATTTGTTGGCATTTCATTGTATATCCACGTGCAAATTTTACTTATTTCTTTATCAATTTTTAAGTTTTTCATTGATGAGTTGGTCGTAAGGACCAAAATATTTTGCTCGTTTATGTTTTAAAGACATGCACAATTAATAAGTTCAGCGCTGTATAAAATACAATTTTTTTTATTATTTTTTTTTATTTTTATTTCCTTCTATTAATTTCTTTGTCCTATAAAAAATTACATCACTTGCCATCGCTTACTCATCGTTTTCAAACATAATCTTATTTGTGTTTGATATTTATTTTCATTTCCTATTGTGTATGAATGTATGATACATACAATTCTACTCGCATAGTTACGTGTTGCTGTACTGTGAAACTTCTAATCTCGTTCGGACCGAGGAAAAAATTCGGACATTCTGCAATGTCAAGATGTTACAACTTTAATGTTGAACGCTAGGAAATACTTTAAAGCATTTATAATTATCTATACGGTTAAGTCACTCTTACTGGCGCGTTACACCGCATATAGCTCTTGACAAACACTGCTCTTAGGAGGGCAATATTCGTTTATACCTATTATGAATACTGCTCCCAACAAAGGAGAGCAATATGCGTCAAAATACCCCATATCGACGAGTAAGGCTCCCCAAAAATATAATAATAACAAATAATAACAAATATATGTAAGAAGTTATGACGCATGTTTGCATTTTTAAGGCCTGATATAAAGATTTAAATTCATTTTAACGATGCCAAGTTGAAAGAGGTCAGTTCACAATATATTTATCATCACGATCATCATAATAATCATAATCAGCAACGAAAGCAGCACAAATATATCACTTGAACATTGTAGATATTTTACTTCAGTCATTCAACAGCATCGTTATTGTCATCAATAATATAATGATAAAAATGATTAAATCATTACATTTTGTTAATCATTATACTGGTCAGAAAAGAAGCCTCATCATCATCCACATTATTATATTTTTTTAATTGTGGATTTTTTTCCATTTATATTTGATGCATTTATTTTGCTATATCATCAAACAGATGTTTCTGTTGTTAGATATATATATATATAGAGAGAGAGAGAGTATACAACGTCTTAACATCCTGTAAAAAAGAAAAGTTTCATTTTGAGAGTAAAAAAAAACTCGGACAGACGGATAGAAAAGGCAATAGATATATCAGCAGATAAAATAGGTACCATTACAAATTCATTCAACAGTGACAATGATTGCTGTATGCATTCAATAGGTTTTGATGTGGAGCATTATTCGTCGCATCACTTTAAATATTGGTGTATGTTGCCGACTCATATTGCTCCCCGGGAGCGTTATTCGTTTGTAGCAATATGCGTTAAAACGCGAACAGATATTGTTCTCCGGAGAGCCGAATATTCGGCGTTACACTGGCGATATCAAATTCAAATTCAATGCTTTGTGGGAGATTTTTAGTCTCAAAAATATTAAAATTTGGCAAAATATATTACACGCGACATGTTCTATATAAGTATACAGGTATCAACATAATTTTCAAGTCTTCAAAAATGCCCAACATTTAGTGGTACGACAGTCGCCTTAAGTGACGACAAATGGGCGCAGATATTCAGACTTTACTGAATTAAAGCTGGCTTTTCCCGGGCGAGTTGACCACGTTCGCAGTCTTCTTTTTACGACTGTCAGTCATTTAATACAGTAAATGTAACCTGTGTATTCATATTTATTTATCATACACTGTAATTATGATTAAGATACCTACTTTCCTACTGGCTATTTGAACATACATTTATTACTTGAACCTATATACAGGTATTTATATTAGTCATTATGTCGTAAAAATATATGAGTTTTGCAAATTGCAGAACCGTGTTTGTTGGTTTTTGTATTTAAGATGATACTAGTACTATCCCGCATTCAAGTGTAATATAACGCCTATTAATTCAAAACACTGATTATAATACCAGTTGTTCGTACACTTGTGAATATTTAACAAGAACTCTGATACCCGATCTTATGTATGTATTATTACAGTGTTCGTTCATTTCATGTTTAATGGGGTATTTGAAGTGCTGAATATTTATTCTGTTCATAAAATCACTCATTTAGGCATTTTATTTACCACTGCGGTGATATTAATTTGATACAACAATAGGGAAAAAATAAAAGGTGTTCATTAAAGTTTGAGCATGATCAAATTACTCACTACATGATATGTTGTTCAAACAACGTTTGCTTCTATTCTAATTATTAATTAATCTGACAGTCCATATGCATGCAAATGCAAATTATTGCATTGTAAAAACGATTGATAATTAAAATTTGCGAAAACACACGTAACTCGAAGTTTGTCTTTAGCGAGAAATGAGAACATCCGTTACCGGTAGAATACAGAACAGAACAAAACATTTATTTGTTTTGTACATGCGTGCATCATCTGCATATATACAATTACCAACACACAGTACACAAAAAGTTCTGTTATTCACGGATATACAACAATAAAAAAAGTAATTAAAATGGTCAAATGACTACAAGTTAAGATAAACAGAGATGTTACATATCATTTGTCAATGAGTCCTTTTCTGCTTTTACAATGAAATACTTTAACTAACAAGTGTATATTCTGAGAATTCAATAATTCTAAAAAATTAAACGTGGATGGCTAATTATAGAAATATGGTAAGAAATATTGCTTACGTAAATTACATTGTCCGTGTCTCATAGTCAACATTTATGGCGGTCATATGGCAATAAGGAATTAACCCAGCAACCTGTCTCAATAGGTAGTCTGTGGTTGCCAGTTCTAAAATGAAGCACAAGTCTCAGGTTTTGAGTAGTTTAATCAGGTTCAAATACAAGATTATCTTTGAAGCTTGAGTGTAGTTTACTTTTCAACGATTTTTCTACCCGTGTATTTAATCAAATAATTTGATTAAATTGGTCAATCAATCGTCTTTTTATCAGTACATTAATTTTGTACTTTTGATTAAGCCATACATCAGAAGAGCCAGTAGAGTCTAAAGTATAACTGATATGCGAGGCCCATATATATTGTGGACGACTTGATCACATATATTGTTAAATGAGGAAGTAATTTTAGCTTGTTTGGTAAATAAAGGTTTGCTACAAAGTTAATCATACGATATTCGATATTGATATCAAGAGGTAAGCGTCCCAAGTCAACACTTAACATGTACAGTGCAACCTCTCCAAAGCAACACCCTTTGGGTGACGCAAAATTATGTCGTTGTTGAGGGGTTGCCGCTCTAGAGAAGTTAAATAAATAGTCAAGTCATACAGTGGGGAAAATGCATGCTGTTGTTGAAGGAGGTTGTCGCTCAAGAAAGGGCCGCTATGGAGAGGTTGCACTGTACCTTGGGCTGATTTTTTGTTTAAGTGATTCTTATAAGACATTCAAATAAGTCCAGGTTTTTATATTCCCAGACCTCGCAACCATAAGATAGAACCTTTTTTAGAACTGGCAAAACAGGGTAACCAAACAACTAAATCTGGAGGCCAAGGGTTAAATCAAGGTTATGCATTCGTACCAGGAGTGGAAACATGCTTTACTGGCTTCAGTTAAATACGTTGGCTAGACTACCAGAAGAGCTAAATGAGCCCAAATATTTGTATTCGAGTAGTGCAAATATAAATAATGTATACACAAATATAAATAATGTATACACAAATATAAATAATGTATACACCAATATAAATAATGCATACACAAATATAAATAATGTATACACAAATATAAATAATGTATGCACAAATATAAATAATGCATACACAAATATAAATAATGTATGCACAAATATAAATAATGTATGCACAAATATAAATAATGTATGCACAAATATAAATAATGTATACACAAATATATATAATGTATACACAAATATATATAATGTATGCACAAATATAAATAATGTATGCACAAATATAAATAATGTATGCAAAAATATATATAATGCATGCACAAATATAAATAATATATGCACAAATATAAATAATGTATGCACAAATATAAATAATGTATGCAAAAATATATATAATGCATGCACAAATATAAATAATATATGCACAAATATAAATAATGTATACACAAATATAAATGATATATACACAAATATAAATAATGTATGCACAAATATAAATAATGTATGCACAAATATAGATAATGTGTACACAAATATAAATAATGTGTACACAAATACAAATATTGTACCTCATTGTAGGTTATATTACCTTATTGTATGATATATTACCTTATTGTATAATATATAGCTTATTGTATAATATATTACCTTATTGTATGGCAGTATTAGTTAATATGTACAATTCATGTGATAAGATATGTATCTGTTTGTCCTCATGATCCTGACAAATTTAGACTTTATATAACTTATTTTATGCTGTATGTTGTTATTACAGAGAAAACTTCCACCAACAATGAAAACTTGTACAATATTTACAAACATTGTCTTGTTTGTATTTATTTCACATGCACAATGTACGACGAATGGTGAAATTTTCTTTACTGGAATGGTAAACAAACGTGTACCATCATCATTTATGGAAACAACATCAGCGTCTGCTATAAGTTGTTGTTTGGAATGTGATCGCGCGGATTTATGTAAATCTGTGAGCTACCATACATCTAACACCACGTGTTTGTTGTCTGCAGAACCTCGGACCACTGTCAATGTGTACGGACAGACGAGCACTGGCTGGATTACGTACAGTAAAGAAGAAGGTATATTATTGCCACGTTTAAATACTTCTAGTAGTTGTATGCTGTGATCACATATATGTGGTCAGTTGTATGCTGTCTACAGAAACTCTGATTTCTGTTAATTTGTACGGACAGGCGAGCACTGTCTGGATTACATACAGTAAAGACGGTACAGTAATGTCATATTTAAATTCATTTGCTTAATTGCTTAATTATAGTCATATATGTCTGATTAGTTGTAGTTTATGATCATATATGTCTAGTTAGTTGTATTTTATAATCATATATGTCTGATTAGTTGTATTTTATGATCATATATGTCTGGTTAGTTGTATTTTATGATCATATATGTCTGGTTAGTTGTATTTTATGATCATATATGTCTGGTTAGTTGCATGTTATGTGTAGTTAGTTGTATGTTGTGATCACATATGTCTGGTTAGTTGTATGTTGTAATCACATATGTGTAGTTAGTTGTATGTTGTAATCACATATGTCTGGTTAGTTGCATGTTATGTGTAGTTAGTTGTATGTTGTAATCACATATGTCTGGTTAGTTGTATGTTGTGATCACATATGTGTAGTTAGTTGTATGTTGTGATCACATATGTTTGGTTAGTTGTATGTTGTAATCACATATGTGTAGTTAGTTGAATGCGGTGATCAAATAATACACAAACATCTGGTAATTAACACATTTCTTTTTACACATAATATGATCTTTAAGCGACTCTTTGATTAAAATCTCCGGTAACAATAAAATAATTACTTATATAACTTTCATGCAAGTTTTCAAAGTATAACATATCATTTTCAGTTATATCAAAAATAGATTGTTCCGCAAATATTTTCCTGGAACCACATTTTTACAAGATTAAACAGACATTCATCGAACCGAAGCCAAATTGTCGAATCATACGAGCTTTTCATAAAACTGACGTTTTCTTCAATTTATTATGTACATATACAATTATACCCTATTGTTTCTCTTCGCTCCTTTGGATTTACATCTTCTAAAAGTATTTAAATTATGAAAATTGGGTGCATAATAATTATATATATCACTAGACCATGTTTCAGCAAATACCAAAATATTATGACCTTTAAATTACAGTTTTATCTTTCCTGTTTCTGTTGCGTGTTACTGTTTAATCTTCCACAAAACTTACAATTTTTCTGTAAGTTGATGAAAATCGTATTAATTGCTCAATCAATTTGTCTATATTTTCAATTTAGAGGTCTGTCGTTATATTATTAATTCGATGTTTGATAGGGTCTTTTCTAACTTTGCTTCGAATTTATTTTTTTCCAATTAAGTAATGCTTCTTGCGTTTTATAATCGCATTTTATTATTTTCTCAATTCTAAATACTTCCTGCGTAGTATGAGATAGTTCCTGTTTATAAAAGTACCTTTTATTTTTATCTTCATATAAAGCTTTGAGTTTATATTTTATCAATTTCAAATATTTTCTCGGTCCAGTTTGGGTACATATGTATATTCCTTTTTTAAGTGTTGTTCAAGCTGATACTTACTCGATCTTCAAATTTGAACATGGTTAATGTGCGTTGTTGTGTTTCAATAAAAGTCGAAATAGAATGTATCATTACGTTTGTATTTTCTTCATTGCCAGGCCCGGTTGGTGTCGTTTTTATACAATTTAAGTGGTGTGTTTAGAATCATTGTATCTATCCACCGAATTTTGTAATTTGTATAAGTATTTATATTATTTGCGGTAAATATTTCAACGTGATTTTTATTACTGCCTTTTAAATCGTTGTGATAGTTAAATGCGTGATACGTACTTATTTCTGAAATGCTTTTTAAAAAATCGTCCGTCCATAAATCGTTATATCATATTAATTTGTCCTTACAGAGCCCCTTACACCCCCTAGATTGTTTGGGCTGACAAAGTCGATACGGGATATATTTTATCGCTATAAAACGCGCGTTCGGCATGATTTGTTTTGGCGCATGATGTCAAAGTATAATATTTAATGATTGTTTATAACTTAAAATGATTTTGACGACTTCTTACGTATTTAATCACTTAAGCTACATTAAGCTCCTGTGAATGTGCACATGCGCACTGTGTCAACTATGACGTCACAAATGAAGGAAAGCAACTTTCCTTGACCATTTAGCTCACTGAGTGCTACGTATAATCATTAGTCAGTCTCCGGAGTCCATGGCCCACAACTGGGGGTTGTTGTAAACGTTCTAGAGGTCACAGTTTTGATCGTATCATCATGAAACATGTGGCCAGTTCGATTGGGAGCTGCCGAACACAGTAGAATATATTCGAAAGGCGAATTCACCAATAGAACAGACTGTCAACCATCAATTAGTTTACAACTCGGCGGTGCAATTATAACAAGCCATATTAAAGCATAAAGACGCCGGATGTTGTTTTCTTTTTTTTTGGGGGGGGGAGAGGGGGGCTAACGAGGTTCGAATAAACAAATGATTACATTTTGAGACTAACATCATCAAAAATTTCAAAACTACAACAAATTACTTTCAAAAACAATTTAAATGATTATAAAAGATTTTAAGATTGACAATCAATATGCAATAGGGATGCTAAAATGAATTTACTTTTCATTTGATGCTGCGTGCGTTGCCGCCATTTTGGTTTGAGAAGCTCTTCTGCCTCTTCCAAATATCGAGCGGAATAGACGGCAGAGCTTTCAAATCGGAAGGGGCCCAATCGAAAGAATCGGAAGAGATCTTCATCTGCGATCAAAAACTAGGTCACCAGGTCAAATAATCGGAAAAATTCACACTGTAGGTCACAGACTTGATTGGATCTCCATCAAACTTTGTCAGAATCTTTGTCTTGATGATATCTTAGACAAGTTTGAACATGGATCATCTGGGGTCAAAAGCCATGACAAATCAATTGAAAACCTCGCTAACACTCTGTATAAGTCACAGTTTTGATTGGATGTTCATCAATGTTTGTCTTAATGTTATCTTGAACAAATTTGATATCAATCAGTAATAAAGAATCTACTAACGAACAGTGAATTATTCATAATTCCCCGTGCGGGAACATACTGTTTGCAATTTGTTATACAAAATGTCTACAGTAAGCTGAGGACTTAGCGGACACTTTTGCGCTAGTATAATGTAAACTAAGTGTAGTTAATTACAAAATATAAAAGTACACCTTAAACTACGAGATACTTCTATTATATAATGTCTTTGATTGAACACAACGTTATTTATATATCACAGACTGGTTGCTAGTGTTTAGAGGGACACCCGGCGCTGGTGGAGACATAATACAAGACTGGATCAACGGTACATCTGTAACAACTGATGACGTCACATGTATGACAACAAACGTCACTTCCTGCTCAAAACACTATCGTCATCCAATAGTTGATTCATGGTCTGATATTGGTGTAGTACAGGTTATCATTTATATTTTGTTCTCCCTTGTCTATGCCTGATTAAATTGCACACAGTTGTATGGTCCGGTCATGTGTATATTTTTCTCAAAAAAAAAACCAAACAGATAAATGTATTTAAAATTGTCTGAAGGTGACTACTTTACAAAATTTGTACATAAATAAAAGTGTTCGACCTGTTGGACATATGTTTCATGTCATGATGTATTATATTCAATAACAACAAGAATTAACAATCCTAAGCACGGATGCTTATATACAATATATTAATACACTGTCTAGCACAATATTTTCTCAGCAAAAATTTTAATCGCAAAAAACGGCACTTTTACAACGCTTGTTTCAATATGTACACTCTTACACCACATCCGAAGTAATCCAATTTAATGACGACGGTACGGCCTAATTGTTAGCAAGTATCGTCATTATCGATCTGTTCCATAATAATGTAGTTTGAATGTGATGTTTATATAAACTCGTATAAATTTCAATTGTTTGCGACTTTGTAGTTCAAAATAAATCATTATACAGACACAGTACTATCATCATACAGACACAGTACTATCATCATACAGACACAGTACTATCATACAGACACAGTACTGTCATACAGACACAGTGCTATCATCATACAGACGCAGTACTATCAACATACAGACACAGTACTATCATAAAGACACAGTTCTATCATACAGACACAGTACTATCAACATACAGACACAGTACTATCATAAAGACACAGTTCTATCATACAGACACAGTACTATCATCATACAGACACAGCACTATCATCATACAGACACAGTACTATCCTCATACAGACGCAGTACTATCATCATACAGTCACAGTACTATTATACAGACACAGTACTATCATCATACAGACACAGTACTATCATAGAGACACAGTACTATCATCATACATATACTGGACATATGATCTCGTCGTGATTTTTCCTCGCTTCTTCATTGCGTACAGTCTGTAGCCATATACGTCAGTGGATTTTGATCAATTCAGCGGACCCAACCTCACTCAGGTATACATTAAACATTTATAAACACGGCGGTACTGAACAAATTAATACCATCAGGGATGTATACTACGTAGGTGACTAGGAGTTCGTTGTCGACATGTATTACTGTACTGTTTTAATTTGTATAATCCATAAATTACTTTTGCCTGGATGTGATAAGTATACGTACGTTTAATTTGATCTTCAGGTGAAAGTTGCATATTACAAGGACAACAATGAAGGCGCTTTTGTCATATTCAACGCCACCGGAAGTGATGTTTTAAACTGGTTTTCCGCAGCTAGAGTACTGAATTCGTCTTGGACGACTTTGAAGTCTGAAAGCTTCGAGAGGTTTTCGATGGAAGGGTAAGTAGGAAATGTTAGCGTTATTGTTACGGATATCAGTTTTTTGCTCCGCTCAACAACCCAACCATACAATTTGTTGGTTAGTTACCAAACAGCACATCTAATATTCAATGTCTAATCATACAAATGGTTGGTTTGTTACCAAACAGCACATCTAATATTCAGTGCCTAATCATACAAACTGTTGGTTAGTAACCAAACAAACACAGCTAATATAAAATGTCTAATCATACAAACTGATGGTTGGTTACCAAACAACACAGCTAATATTCAATGTCCAATCATACAAACTGATGGTTGGTTACCTAACAACACAGATTATATTCAATGTCGATTACCATATCAACTGGTAGTTAATTACAATTATTATTGTAACATTCATTTATTTCCTTATATTCATTTCTAGATCCTTTAATATCTACCACTGCCTCTTTCTGAATTTCTGAACAAGCATCATTTATTTCTAGACACACACATTCAATATCTAGAACCACCCCTTTAATTTCGAAAAACGCATTGTCTTTTGTAGAGTTCTCGGTTGGCGGAAAATAATGATCAGGAGCAGAGGCGATGTTGGTCACACAGTGACGATTTCAAGGATTGGAGGCGAAAATAGTTTTGAAAAACATAAGAATTATCCGCAATTTCTATACTCCAACACAGACAGCTACGATTATTTTGCGGGTAAGGCAGAACATCCGCAGATATCTTAATTTTTTCAGTATATCATTCCCAGCTCTGGTTGCTGGATATATTGGCTCCAGAAGATATAAAATTACGTTTAGCTGTCGTAATGATTTGTTTTCTCGTACTGCTTAATTTCAAAATGAAAGTTTAAATTTGTCTTTAGACATTCAGCAGAAGGTAAAAATTCTCATAAAAACTCATATATGTCATGAAGATGCTCATAAAACTCATATGTGTCATGCAAATACTCACAAAAACTCATATGTGTCACGAACATACTCATAAAAACTCATATGTGTCATGAAAATACTCATAAAAACTCATATGTGTCATAAAATTCTCATAAAAACTCATATGTGTCATAAAAAGAAAAAGTTAGTTTTAGTATGCATGGCTTTTCTTTAGAATTACAAAAAGAAACTTATCGGACAAAAGTTCTGATCAAAACGAATAACTGAACACTTAAAAAATTGTGCAGTTCTAGCCATACCTACCCGATCTCAGGGCTTATCGATGTCAGCACGATCCCTGATTTAATTGATGTTAGCACGATCCCTGAGTTAATTGATGTTAGCACGATCCCTGAGTTAATTGATGTTAGCGCGATCCCTGATTTAATTGATGTTAGCACGATCCCTGAGTTAATTGATGTCAGCACGATCCCTGAGTTAATTGATGTCAGCACGATCCCTGAGTTAATCGATGTTAGCACGATCCCTGAGTATATCGATACTGCACGATCCCTGAGTATATCGATACTGCACTATCACTGAGTTTATCGATTTGTACACGGTACCTTCGTTCACCGATTTCCGTACGATACCTGAGTTATGTCTTTTATTTCAGATTTTGTTTCGGCTGATGTGTTCGCGATATTCATAGTAAGGAAAGCTTAGCGCATTCTGTTGACGTGAAAAGTACCAGCATCTGATTACACGGACAAATGTTAAGTCACCAGAAAAAAATTATTTGTATGGAGATGTTTATAACTAGTCGTGGTGAGATGTTGAAAACAACCTTTTAAAACTGTTCCACCTGAAGCAAATTATCAACTTCTTAAAGGAAATCGGACTTTACAATGGACTGCAATACACCCTTATTGCTGCAACAGTCCAGTTTTTACTAATTCATATCTCCTTCATTCTCATGTTTTACATAATCTTGTTTTTACATTATCTTATTTTTAAATTATCTTATTTTTACATTATCTTATTGAATAACCTATCACTGTTATCTTTATCATTTTGCTGCGCGCTACATGACCATTAGTTCTCCATGCGCCATAAAACACCATTAAACATTAAACTGTACACGTGTAACATGATGTCTATACACGTGTAATATCATGTCTATATACATGCAGCATTATGTCTACATATGTGTAACATTATGTCTATACACGTGCAATATTATGTCTACATTCATCAGGTTTTAAACTGACTTTTTATGTTGGAATGTATTGATGCATTGAGTCAGATAATTTATTTTCTTCACAATCTGACCAAATGCATAAATATACTGGAATCACTCTGGTTATTGGTTAATTCGTTGGTTGGTTGGTCGGTTGCGCAGGCTGTCCCCAAATGATATAGAAACTTGTGCTGAATATTTCTCTTACATTTTTTTGGGGAACTTTTTAATTTCTTATATACATTATCATTCATGCCAAAGGTCAAATATGCTGTAGAATCATGTCCCCTTTGTTGGTCAGTCATGTCCCCAAATGATACAGAAGGTTATGGAGAATATTTCTCTTATATTTTTGGGGAAACTTTTTCAATTTTTTAAATGTATTGCGTTTGCATTGAAGATGTTAGCAACACATTGATAATGTTGAAGTGGTCATACTTTGCAAAATTATATCCCCTTCATGTCAGTTATTTATTGCAATTGGAACATTTGAATGTAACTTTAAGGGATTTTTTTTTCATTTTTTTATACATTGTGGTTGAATGGAAGATGTACACAACATATGATTCATGCTGAAGTTGCCATACATGACTGAATTATGTCCCTTTGACCTCAGGTATTTATTGCATCATAAAGAATAGCATTCGAATTGATATGAAAGGTTGTGCCAATGTTTATTTTTTGTCCCCGCAAACGAACATTAATTGTGTATTGTCTGTAGGCTCTCTTGCACTTTGTCCACTAATTGCATTTTGTTGGGAGTATTTATCGCAATTCAGGGATAGGTCTAGTTCATTCTGTGAAACATAAACCTCACTTCTCACATATTATTTTATCATGTAAACATGTATTTGGTACATCATGTATTACGGCGACAGCTTAAGTTAATGTTGAATTCTGCATGTTTTTGAAATCATCTCGTGACCTTAATTCCAGAAACATATACAATGTAACTTCATTTTTTTCGTTTTAAGAAAATCGCGTTGAAAGATTGTGAGGTCACTAGAAAATGAATAGTTAGACGTTTGTGGCACAGCGATTTAGCCTCTTCATGTTAGAGCTACAAGCATATAAGTTAGTGCATATTGTAGAACGTTTTGAGACGAATCCAACGATAGCAAAACTCCATTTTTTGTCAAAAACGAAGTTATACGCTTCTGGAATTAAGGTGACGATATGTAAGTTTTGATTTTGTATATTTATGTATCATGTATACATTTATATGTTTCTTGTAGTAACACCCTCATGGGTTGTAGGCTTACATTACTCGCAAAATAATCTATATATCTTTAAATTTATTTATCTACAATTTTTATAGGGATGTACATGTGTGCTTTGAACAATAACCAGTTTATGTGTAATCAATATAAAATTCTAAAATGTTCGTAACATATCTGATAAAAGTAATATGAATTATTTGTACAAATGTTAACGAGTTAATTCTATGCTATGTAAGATTTTGTTCAATTGCACAAATCTCTTTTCGGTATGTCAAATAATTCAGCTACATGTGTACATGATCCAAGAATATTCAACACTAAAATATATTTCCATGCATATTCTTGTATCATCGAAACAAGTAGATTAATCTAAATAAAGGTAAAAACTGCATTATTCATTTTGTTTTAACATCAGCAAATTGCTAATAAGTATTTTATTAGTAATAAACTAATTACAGATTCCAAGAATTGATAAAAAATAATTAAAAAAAAAATAGAAATGCTAGAAATAAGATCTATTAAATGGTTTGTTAGAGTAGACCTGACATCATGATATTTTACTTTGGACCCTGATATTATGTTTTGTAGGCCTGAAATCTGATAATACGTTTACTGAGATTGAACTCTGATAGTGTGTGTTGTTAGATAGAAATCTGGGACGGTGTTTTATAAGATTTAACTCTGATAGTGTGTTTTATAATATAAGATTTAACTCTGATAGCGTGTTTTATAATATAATATTTAACTCTGATAGTGTGTTTTATAATATAAGATTTAACTCTGATAGTGTGTTTTATAATATAATATTTAACTCTGATAGTGTGTTTTATAATATAAGATTTAACTCTGATAGTGTGTTTTATAATATAAGATTTAACTCTGATAGCGTGTTTTATAATATAAGATTTAACTCTGATAGTGTGTTTTATAATATAAGATTTAACTCTGATAGCGTGTTTTATAATATAATATTTAACTCTGATAGTGTGTTTTATAATATAAGATTTAACTCTGATAGTGTGTTTTATAATATAATATTTAACTCTGATAGTGTGTTTTATAATATAAGATTTAACTCTGATAGTGTGTTTTATAATATAATATTTAACTCTGATAGTGTGTTTTATAATATAAGATTTAACTCTGATAGTGTGTTTTATAATATAATATTTAACTCTGATAGTATGTTTTATAATATAATATTTAACTCTGATAGTATGTTTTATAATATAATATTTAACTCTGATAGTATGTTTTATAATATAATATTTAACTCTGATAGTGTGTTTTATAATATAAGATTTAACTCTGATAGTGTGTTTTATAATATAAGATTTAACTCTGATAGTGTGTTTTATAATATAATATTTAACTCTGATAGTGTGTTTTATAATATAATATTTAACTCTGATAGTGTGTTTTATAATATAAGATTTAACTCTGATAGTGTGTTTTATAATATAATATTTAACTCTGATAGTGTGTTTTATAATATAATATTTAACTCTGATAGTGTGTTTTATAATATAATATTTAACTCTGATAGTGTGTTTTATAATATAATATTTAACTCTGATAGTGTGTTTTATAATATAATATTTAACTCTGATAGTGTGTTTTATAATATAATATTTAACTCTGATAGTGTGTTTTATAATATAAGATTTAACTCTGATAGTGTGTTTTATAATATAATATTTAACTCTGATAGTGTGTCTTGTTAGATTGAGCCCCTTTTCATTGTATTATAGCCGAAGCAAAATACGTGTGTTGTACGCGTGTTCAAGCAAACATACAATGTGCACGTGTGGTACTCAATAGGGGAAATGTGTGAAAAACAACAAGATTCTACCACATGTTTCATAAGCAGTTAGAAGATATAATTGATATGTAATAAGAGTGTGTACGTGTTCAAACGTATCCGTATGAAGAACGTTTGCTTGGTAGCAATCAGAGAATGCACACGTGTTTAAACAGAACAGGAAAATGTTGTCACACTTGTTACACAATAACGGAATGCACACGTGTCCAATGCCGTGAAAGAGAATGTATACTTATTCTATACGCGAACAGATAATGTGCACATGTTAACACACTTCAAGAGAATGTAAACTTGTTTTGTATACCCTGCAAGAGTGTGTAAACGTGTTTTACGTAAAATGATTGTTCAAACATGTTTCATACGCTATTTGAAACGGGTAAATTTTTGATACACACAGATAAATGTATGTATAGTGTCAATACATAATACACACTATATGAAAAATATTTTTTTCACACAATTATCAAAATTTTTCTTTACGTATGATCAAATAATGGACAAGTCTTTCATAGAAGAATGCATACATGCAGTTATTATTGCCCAACGATACCTTGCATCTGCGCCCGGCTTTGTACTATACGTGATAGTATACAATTAACAATAAATTATACTAGAAAATATACAATACTTTGCACTATACAATACAATATATGATACAACACTTATTACAATGTTCCATACAATGTACCATATAATGTACTATAAAATATACAATACAATTTACTATACTTTGCAATGTTCAATATAATATACAATTTAGTGTATAGTGCATTACAGTGGAAAATGCCAAGTGTCACACATTACCGTGTTCCCACTTACGTATAATCTTGTGTAAATCGCATAACAAAATCGGAAATCACGCAACATATTTTGATCTGGGGCGAGATCGCATGCGTATGAATTTGTTTAGGCACGAATCGCCGATTTTCTAAAATTCCGAAACAAAAATAGACGCGCCATGATTGGTGCGTTGTTGTGACGTATACGACAAACCGGACTGGTTTAGTTTATTTTAGATAGCGACTATGTTGTCATGTTTCTAATCGATGAATTTACAGCTTGATGAGTGTCGTGTATTTACCTCAAGTTTATATGATTACCTTTTTTGTTGTACGAAACGATCGTATAAAGATGAAATCTAAATCGTCTGTACAATGTACGTATGTTTTTTAATGTTCATACAGCACACAATACTTATCTTACCCCAAAATTTCGGACCAAGCAGAAACAGACATTACATTACATACAGTAGAATCTCGATTATCCGAAATCGACGGGATCGAAAAATTATTTCGTATAATCCGGGGTTTCGGATAAATCGGGATAAAGGAAATCTATACAGTTTTTATATGAAAATGAAGGGAGAACACTCCAAAAAAGTGAGGACGAATATGTAAATTTATAAAACTTGATCATTTAATGAAATACAATGTTATGAGAATATTGTAAGCATACGTTTTCAATAAAAACGAACACTGAAATAAAGTCAAAGTCCGAAACAAAATTTCATTATATAGTCACAAACACGAACTAGCCTCACTAATATCGTTGTCGTCCTAATGAGTTAACAATAATGGGAAATTCTGTGTATTGTTGTTTTAGCATTTCGTGAGAATTTAACAAACTCCGAAATATAAAGTGAACACTTTTAATGTTAATTGCGTATTAAAGTCAAATTATGATATCATTAAACCTATTTATTATTTAAGCCAAAGTTAGAAGTGAATCATCAAACCGAATTCGCATCATAATAGTATAATTATGTTCCCGAAATTGCAAGCAATAAATCAAACAAACAATACTTTGTTTTTTTTTCCGTTTCAGTTTTTCCAGCCCAATTTGTAGATCTACTATTTAGGTTTCTTTGCAAACATTTTTCCTGATGTATTAGATATGAGTCATTCCCCGTAACTGTTTAAAAAAGTCATCGTATGTCAGAATTTAGGAAGCAACAGATGAAAAATGAAAAGCAAACGTCCTGTGTTCATTTGAAATATAACAAAAATCGGATTAACAAAACACAAAGTATCATTTAACTGAGGTAAGTGTTATATGTTTGTGTTGTTGGGACACCTGATTCGTTCATTTCTGATGAAAATATTAATTATTGAATGTATATGATATGCAATGTACATGCATGTAATATTCGCCCCCTATGTTCGTAATGAATTTGAACTTTATATAGCTCATTCTGCGTTGTATGTTATTATTACAGAGAAAACTTCCACTGACAATGAGAACTTTGACAATATTTACAAACATTGTCTTGTTTGTATTTATTTCACATGCACGACGAAGGTAGAAACTTTCTCTACAGGAACTTTAAACAAACGTGTACCATCACTATTTATGGAAACAACATCAGCGTCTGCTATAAGTTGTTGTTTGGAATGTGATCTCGTGGATTCATGTAAATCTATGAGTTACCATACATCTAACACCACGTGTTTGTTGTCTGCAGAAGCTCTGATCACTGTCAAAGTGTACGGACAGACGAGCACTGACTGGATTACATACAACAAAGACGATATATTCTTGTCCTGTTTAAATGCGTTGTTATACATAGACAATATGTAGATATCTATCATTGACATCATCAGTTTGTTTATCGGAAACGTATCTCCCTAGCCACTGTGCGCGTCGATGGGATCACATGCGTCAGGTTAGATGAATGCTGTGATCACTCGTGTTCGGTTAGTTTCATGTTGTAATCACGTGTCAGGTGAATTGTATGCTGTGATAACATGTTTGGTTAGTTTTACACTGGGATAACATATGTTAGGTTAATTATATGTGTAATCGCATTCATCTTTTTATTGATATGATTATGGTCAATTTTGTGATGCAATCATTCTCATTAGTAAGAAAATGAAAAAAAGAATTAGTGCGCATTAATAATAGTTTTATCTTATGATATTGACATGTGTTTATATTATACAAACATTGCAAGTTGTCATTTGAATGATATCGATTTCAATCACAATGCACCCATGAATATAAAATATTTTCAATCAATCAAATATCAATTAGTTATACGGATTCTGTTAATGAATACTGAATAATTCATGTTTCTACCGGCGGCTGAAGGTATTGACAATGTATCATAAATTATTTCTGTGATTATAATTGTTAGCAGGAGACATTGCGAGCATTCTGCGTATGAGTATGTCAGGAATGTACAAACTAATCTGATATATATCCCAAGTTATTTGATGAGGAAATTCATAAAATCACTCCCCAATGTCTTTGCATGGATCAAACTTGACATCACGTGTATGTCAACAAAAGTCATTTCCTCCCAAAACATTTCTGCCATCCAGTAGTTCATTCATGGTCGAATAAAGGAATGATTGCGATTATTTGCATATATTTCATATTCAACGGTCTACGCCAGATACTGATTCACATATGTGCAGGTTGTACTTAAAGAGAATGTTTTTTTTTCAAAACAAATAAACGTATTAATATCTGAAGGAGAGTGCTACACCACGAACATGAATAAATGTATATAAATAAAAATATTCTTCCCGATTGACATGTAGTTCATGTTGTGACATATTTAATAATAGCAAAAACAATAATTCGCAACCGTAGAAACGATTGCTTTTATACAGCATATTAACACACTATCTCTGACACACGTATTTGACAGAATGTAGAAACAGATTAGTACACGGACACACACATTTGCATCTTCACCATAGAGACACAGGACTATCATCATAGAAACTCAAGACTATCACCATAGAGATACAGGACTATCACCATAGAGACACGGGTCTATCACCATAGAGACACAGGACTATCACCATAGAGACACAGGACTATCACCATAGAGATACAGGACTATCACCATAGAGACACGGGACTATCATCAAAGAGACACAGGACTATCATCAAAGAGACACATGACTATCATCAAAGAGACACAGGACTATCATCAAAGAGACACAGGACTATCATCAAAGAGACTCAGGACTATCATCAAAGAGACACGGGACTATCATCATAGAGACTCAGGACCATCATCATAGAGACACAGGACTATCACCATAGAGACACGGGTCTATCATCATATAGACACAGAACTATCATCATAGAGATACAGGACTATCACCATAGAGACACAGGACTATCATCATAGAGATACAGGACTATCACCACAGAGACACAGGACTATCATCATAGAGATACAGGACTATCACCATAGAGACACGGGTCTATCACCATAAAGACACGGGACTATCATCATAGTGATACAGGACTATCATCATATAAACACAGGACTATCATCATAGAGACACAGGACTATCATCATATAAACACGGGACTATCATCATACAGATACAGGACTATCACCATAGAGACATGGGTCTATCGCCATAGAGATACAGGACTATCACCATAGCGACACAGGTCCTATTATCATAGAGACACAGGACTATCATCATACAGATACAGGACTATCATCATAGAGACACAAGATTATCGCCGCTGAAATTAAGGTTCATGCTAAAAGTACAACTTGCCAACATAATTGTACACTCGTCCGACCAAATCCCCAAACAACATACTGCACGAATGAAACGATACTGTCGAAAAGAAGAAACACATATCAACAGACAAACGGAACATCTGAAAACACGCAGCCTCACTCTAGTATACATAAGATATTTGTCAGCATTCCGGTTCTAATCAAATTAGTACCATCAGGGATGTATGCTACTCAGAAGACTCTGAGTTCGTTGCTTAAATGTTTTACAGTATCGTTGTAATATGCACATCCATAAATAAGTTTTGTTAATGTGTGATAAGTATAAATATATACATCCATAAATAAGTTTTGTTAAGGTTTGATGTGAATATAAGTATAAATATATACATCCATAAATAAGTTTTGTTAAGGTTTGATAAGTATAAATATATACATCCATAAATAAGTTTTGTTAATGTGTGATAAGTATAAATATATACATCCATAAATAAGTTTTGTTAAGGTTTGATAAGTATAAATATATACATCCATAAATAAGTTTTATTACGGTGTGATAAATATAAATATGTACATCCATAAATAAGTTTTGTTAATGTGTGATAAGTATAAATATGTACATCCATAAATAAGTTTTATTAATGTGTGATAAGTATAAACATGTACATCCATAAATAAGTTTTATTAATGTGTGATAAGTATAAATATGTACATAAAGTATCAGCAAAGTTAATCGTTCTGAATGCCACAAAAGCCTAAAAGACATATCTTGCGCAAAAAAAGATTTCTAATTCGTGAAGAAGTATTTTTATGATTAAGTAATATGCCACATCGACAATTGTTCAGTTGTAATTGAGTGTACAAGGACGACAAGTTGACCAACACTTAGTCGGTGAGTTTTTATTTTGAAAATTCTTCAGAAAGCAATAACCGCGATTTAATAATCAAGAATTAAGCATTAAACAAGCACTTAAACGATGAATAAGTTTTTTAATAATTGAGTTAATTCAACGCTCAGCTCGCCCAGTTTACTTAATTCAGAGGAACTTTTCCCTGCGAAATGTCAACCACAGGTCTACCATAGGTAAACATATGCTCAGTCATGTTTGATGACCAAATTGTTCAACCATGGCTGCAAATGGTTTATATGGCCATGGTAAACGATGTTTGGCCACAGGTCAGTGTATGGTTAGTAACCATTTAAATGGGTCATTGATAATCAAGTTCAACCATGGTTGGAAATGGTTTATATGGCCATGGTAAACGATGTTTGGCCACAGGTCAGTGTATGGTTAGTAACCATTTAAATGGGTCATTGATAATCATGTTCAACCATGGTTGGAAATGGTTTATATGGCCATGGTAAACGATGTTTGGCCACAGGTCAGTGTATGGTTAGTAACCATTTAAATGGGTCATTGATAATCATGTTCAACCATGGTTGGAAATGGTTTATATGGCCATGGTAAACGATGTTTGGCCACAGGTCAGTGTATGGTTAGTAACCATTTAAATGGGTCATTGATAATCATGTTCAACCATGGTTGGAAATGGTCAGTGTGACCCATGTTTGAATTCAGGTCTGCCGTTTTGTCGCTGTTTATTACGAAAAACAGTTCATTTACCTGGCGAGAATTGAAGTGTTCATGAAAAGAGCGTGAACAGCGAATGGAACATGAACCGATAAATGCATGAAAAATTGTGAAATTAAGAATAGCTTATGTTCATGAAGTCTATATAGGCAATTCTTCACAAAAAAATTATGTTCTTAATAAATGTATTTCCTGAAGAATTCACGCTTTTTTGTTATAAATTTTAAATGCCCCATTTGCTTTTCATATCATTTTCAACAATTCATGAATAAATATTTACGTAATTTCATGAAGAAGCATTTGGTACATGAATAATTCATGAAGAAAGCCTAAAATGTAAAGCTCTTTCAACATATTGCCTCTTAGACTTTAAATATGTTGACTAAACAACCCATAAAAAATCACCATATATACTTTTTTAATATGATTTCAGTAACAATAGATAAAACTTCTTTTCAATGTGAACATCTATCTCTGAACTGTTGAACCATTAATATATATAGATGTAAACTAATTAAACATACTAGGTACATAAATGATGTATAAATCATGTTTTAAAAATATTTACATAACACTTATGGATAGTATATAATGGGACATTTTAACATAATAAAACGACAACAAGAAATATATTCCGTACTAGTAATAGCCGAGTTAGTCTTCATACTGTATTGTCTTCCTAATGAAAGCATCAAAACAAAATAGCTGTGAACAAAAATAGACTTTACTTTTGACAACTTGCCTGGATAATTATAACGCTAAATATTCATTGATATGCACAAATTTCATTGGCCAAAATACGTGAAATAAATTCCACGACATAATTGTTATCAAGCAGGCTGAAATTGATTTACAATTAACCAAAAGAAAAAAATGCCTATAAACTGAAACCAGCAGCTCATCAAATACTTAAAAAAAGATCAAATGAATCAGTTCCAATAAACAAGAAATATTCCTGATCAGTTTGTTTATTATTTGTGTCATTTTAGAGCTACTGTTACCATCTATGAACGTTTCAATTCTAAGGACGTTTCTCCACTGAAACTGAGAAATGTGCTCAAGTGAATTTTCACTTAAGGACTGGTAATACAGTTAGAACATTTATAAGAAATTCTTATCAAATAGCTCAGTAGTAACATTTTGATGATAACTATTAAAACCAGTGATAATGTAACATAGAATATGTAATTGTTATTTGCTTTGATGAGAGTAAAAGCAGTTTATAACAATAGTACCATAAGTATGAACGCGACAAAGAATCAATGTCACCGGCTTCATCCAGACGTTTGTCTTTATGTTCAGTTCCCCCACCAAACACTAACATTTGAATAGACAGCCTGAATCATCTAATTATTGAATATACGTGAAAACTACTTCATTCCCAGAATGATTTAAGGCAGTACATAATAAAGCAATTTGTCAGTAGCATTTTCGTACCACACCACAATGTTAACATTTAGGTTTATTAATAGCGATTTCGCACTCAAGCATTTCCGCACCTCACGACGAAGTAAACACATGTGTTTTCAAAGCAAGTTGTGGCGGTTGATTTAGGGTGTTCTTTTCCTACTTTTACAATGCATTAATCATGTTAAATTAGAATCTGTGTACATTAATTGGTACAAGTGTCCCTTGATTTATATCAGTGAATAATAAAGTCGATACTAATTTGTCAAATAATATGATCTCTAAATGGATAAAATTGCAACCGACCATATTATGACAAAACATGTAGAAACTTAGCTACAATATGTTCTGTTCAATGTTAAGTTATGACCTAAATGCCGATTTTTTATGCATAATAATACGACATACTTAACAATATATAAATAATAAATTACAATGGGAAATACAAAATACATTAAAATGCATTGCATTTTATTTCTCTACAATGTTGTGTATGACATTTCAGGTTGTTGGAGTTTCGGTCAAATCATTAGAAAACAAAGGGACGCATAATTTGTTTTCAAATAATCTGATTGTTCGTGTATGTTTAATACATCATTTAAAAATATGGTTAGTATCAGTAATCAGATCAACGCTACCATTATCTATAAAGATGAAAACCAGTCTAAGATAATTATCAAGTTCTTTTGTCTATTTTAGTTTAACGCTAGCATTATTTAACTAAAGAAAAATCTATATCAATTGAATGCTAATATTGTCTGTTAGCATAAATACCAGTCTATATCAGACGAATGCTAGCACTATCTATTAAGATAAATACCAGTCTATATCAGACTAATGCTAGCACTATTTATTAAGATAAATACCAGTCTATATCAGACTAATGTAGCACTATCTATTCAGATAAATACCAGTCTATATTAATGCTTATATTATCTAGGAAAATTAAAACTAGTCTATATCAGATTAACGCAAGTATTATCTGGTAAGAATAAAACCAGTCTGTATAATATTAACGCTAGTATTATCTGGTAAGATTAAAACCAGTCTATATCAGACTAACACTAGTACAGTTTATTAAAATGAAAGAAAACCTATGGAAACTTTTTATATATATATATTTTTTTGTTTTGATTCATTGATCTTTCATGAATTCCTGTGATGAATACTGTACCAATTAAGGCAGGTAACACGCAACACTGCGCATGCTCTCTTGAGGATTTTTAGAAAATCTATACTGATGATTTATTCCAAGCGTGTCACCTTGGTACAGTCTGTCAAAGGTGAGGCATGTTTATTTGTTCGTATTTCTATACTTCTTGATCCAAATGTTGTTACTTATGTTCTTCATTTTGTCATTTTTTGTCGTTGATGAATATTTTGTTAATTCTCGCTGGTTCATGTTGTTATAGAAAAACACAATTACAATGTTCAGTGCAGGAAAAAAATACCAGACTTTTATTGTACATAAAAGTTAAATGTTTACAAGGAATTATGTTACAGTATGCTCACGTGATGGTACGGACAGATAATAGAATCGTGTTATCAAACTTTAAACTCGAACCAAGAACCGGTTAACTAGTGTGGTATCTGGATAATTGATTAATTGATTAAGGACTTATGATATAGTCATTGAAATGGTGCTTTCCCCGCCTGTTGATACAGACCAAGATTAAAAAGATACAAGTGTCGTTAAATGAATGCTCCGTGATATACTTGGATATCACAACAACGCTAATTCTATAATAGTGTCATTTTGATGACACGAATCGGTATAAATTGTGAACGGAATAAATATTGAAAAATATTCTAACATGTCACCAGAAAAATGTAACTAGTGCCTAAAATCTAACCATTTGAAATAGATGAAAGAGATTATACAAACGAGGCTCCTATAAAACTATAGGAAATAACAAACCTCGGGAAAAAGGAAAAAAGAAGACAATTCGAAAACCGAGTTACCATTTAATCTTCATCAGTAAAAAAGGGCAACAAAAGTGCCAAAAGACAACTTAAAGTAAATGAAGTAAAGATACTTGCCTTGTTGACACGGGAAGTAAAGATGCCTGCCTTGTTGACACGGGAAGTAAAGATACCTGCCTTGTTGACACGGGAAGTTCAAACATTCCACATGAGAAGTATTGGGATGAAGTGCAGATCGAACCATAAAAAAACAACAAGAAATGTTTGTGCTTTCAGTGAAAACAAACATTAACGATGACATGGAGATACGTACATGCATTCAAATCGAGACAGAATCGAAGTCTTCTATACTGTGCATGGAACAACAGAAAATTGTTTTAGCTATGAGACCGCGCTAGAACTGGATCACACCAGCCATCTAATCAGTATGGAACTGGAAATTATATCAGCCATTAACCATTCTTTCATATAAAACAAAGTCATAACACACAGAAGATATTGTACACATGGCTTGATAAATATATTTGATCTTTGGAGGCAAAGTTGTCGTGGTGAAATCTCAGGAAACATCGAACACTCTTTTTATTCTAATAGGAATACAGTCATTTATTTAATTGTGTAATCAGTATTTATCAAAGTCCACTTATAGATGTTAAGAACAAAAAATGTAAAATTAACATATTTCAATTTACATATTTTTTTTCTAAATGAAATAAAATTTTAAATATGTCCAAATTAGAGTAGAAACATGCCATATATTCACACAAAGGAAGAAAAAAAGAATAGCCGAACACCCAGTGTTTCTATTGAATATAACATAAGTCGTATTAACAATGTCCCAGAGTGAAGTCTTATGATAGGTGGCCATAATGGTCCACCAAACCTCATAGTTGATACATCCGGTTATTCTGCTTTTTTTGTTTGTTTTCAATTAACATCATCATTTATCATTGCACCATTCATTTATTAACATTTAACCACCATTGAATTATTTCATTACTATGATATGCTAATATTTGTTTCACTTTAGTACAGTCATCCTCGTTGCGCATGTGCACCGTACGCATGTCGCATTCAGCTTAAAATTGATGAAGACAGACGTGTTTTCTTTCTCAGATGTACTGATTATTAGCTTTTTTTGTTGTAACTCATGTCGTTATAGTCATTTCATTATCCTATCAATATTCGTGTTGTTATCATCATTGTGTTGTTATCATCATTGTGTTGTTGTTATCATCATTGTGTTGTTGTTATCATCATTGTGTTGTTGTTATCACCATTGTGTTGTTATCATTATTCATGTTGATATCATCATTGTGTTGTTGTTATCATCATTGTGTTGTTGTTATCACCATTGTGTTGTTATCATTATTCATGTTGATATCATCGTTGTGTTGTTGTTATCATCATTGTGTTGTTGTTATCATCATTGTGTTGTTGTTATCACCATTGTGTTGTTATCATTATTCATGTTGTTATCATCATTGTGTTGTTGTTATCATCATTGTGTTGTTGTTATCATCATTGTGTTGTTGTTATCACCATTGTGTTGTTGTTATTATTATTCATGTTGTTATCATCATCGTGTTGTTATCATTATTCTGTTGTTATCATTATTGTGTTATTTCATTCTGTTTGGTGTTTTTTTGACATTCAACATAAAGTTTTCTTTTCTTTCTCTGCTCAAACACTATCTCTACAAATATGTATCAAACTACAGAGCGACAACAACATATAATTTTGTTCATTTTTGTAAGCATTATGCGTATTTGTGGTTAGGTCATCAAGTCCGCTTATTCCTGATGAGAGTGTTGATTAAGATATGCAAGAGGGTTGTCTGAAAAGTTTTGAGACGCGTTGCTATTTGCATATTCATCTGAAGAGCAGAATACGTACATGTGCACACAATGTAATAACACTTCATTCGTTACAGTATGATAAGAATAACTTTAACGTTATTGATATAAGCAGTTGTTGTGACGCCGGATGTAATACACTTTGGAGCACTCTGAAAAACATGATTCTTAAAAGCTGGATTTAATTTATAATGATGCGATATTAACATGTATTCTAAATGGCTCTGAAACGTGTCGTAAAAAATTAACGTCATCACTCGATAAAAAAACCTCAACAGAATGAATCTAACTTATGTTAGCTTGTGCTTGCATCGCATGCGACAATAATGACAATATTAACACGTTTAGCACGTAGCAACTCGCTGTCACCAAGTACTGTGCCGGTGTAAAATGACATCCATAGATACCTACGAGTTTTTGTTGGGTGATAGATCATAATATCCCAGATAACGTGTGTGTCATTGATAAAGACCGCGATGGATGCTAACAGTTAAAGCAGAAAATATTACAATTGTACTATTTCTAGATTGAAAAGAGATTTCGCGGAAACCATTGACAAAAGTTGAATTATCTCCTTGTGACAGTCAGATTGGCAATATTGGATAGTTTGGACAAATAAGTAAATTAAGTGTTGACTGTTGAGGGTCGCAAGTTTGCACATACGTGTAGTGAATATTTTGAAAGCAATTTAATCGATGTGACGTGGTTATTTATTCAAAGTGTCCTGTGAGTTGATACATGCTCGTAGATTATTGTAAGTAGCATAGATGTATTTTATAACAGCCGCGTCAATCTCTTCATATCATTACATTACCACTTATCTATCATGTGTAAAGTTGGCTTTATATTACAGTATTTTTTCTTTATAAAGGCAGTCTCAAAATTTTTCGGACAAACTTTCTCATGATCCCGATAATTTTAAACTTCATTTAGTTATTTTATGTTGTATGTTGTTATTACAGAGAAAACTTCCACCAACAATGAAAACTTGTACAATATTTACAAACATTGTCTTGTTTGTATTTATTTCACATGCACAATGTACGACGAATGTTGGAACTTTCTTTACTGGAACTGCAAACAAACGTGTACCATCATCATTTATGGAAACAACATCAGCGTCTGCTATAAGTTGTTGTTTGGAATGTGATCGCGTGGATTCATGTAAATCTGTGAGTTACCATACATCTAACACCACGTGTTTGTTGTCTACAGAACCTCGGATCACTGTCAAAGTGTACGGACAGACGAGCACTAACTGGATTACATACAGTGAAGATGGTATATTCTTGTCATATTAAATGCATTGTTGCACAGTAAATAGATGCCTACATACAGATATTCACAACATCAGTTCGTTTATATGAAACATACTCTCTAACAATTGTTTGCGAACATAATTTTAGACCTACAATCACAAATTTCCGGGAAATGGGTAGTCGTATATTACGCTCACATATGTAGGTTAGGTTTTATGTTGTTACCGCCTGTTTCAGGTTAGTTGTATGTTGTTATCACCCGTTTCAGGTTAGTTGTATGTTGTTACCACCTGTGTCAGGTTAGTAGTATGTTCTTATCACCTGTTTCAGGTTAATAGTATGTTCTTATCACCCGTTTCAGGTTAGTAGTATGTTTTTATCACCTGTTTCAGGTTATCTGTATGTTGTTATCACCCGTTTCAGGTTAGTTGTATGTTGTTACCACCTGTGTCAGGTTAGTAGTATGTTCTTATCACCTGTTTCAGGTTAATAGTATGTTCTTATCACCCGTTTCAGGTTAGTAGTATGTTTTTATCACCTGTTTCAGGTTATCTGTATGTTGTTATCACCCGTTTCAGGTTAGTTGTATGTTGTTACCACCTGTGTCAGGTTAGTAGTATGTTCTTATCACCTGTTTCAGGTTAATAGTATGTTCTTATCACCCGTTTCAGGTTAGTAGTATGTTTTTATCACCTGTTTCAGGTTATCTGTATGTTGTTATCACCCGTTTCAGGTTAGTTGTATGTTGTTACCACCTGTGTCAGGTTAGTAGTATGTTCTTATCACCTGTTTCAGGTTAATAGTATGTTCTTATCACCCGTTTCAGGTTAGTAGTATGTTTTTATCACCTGTTTCAGGTTATCTGTATGTTGTTATCACCAGTTTCAGGTTAGCTGTATGTTGTTATCACCTGTTTCAGGTTAGCTGTATGTTGTTATCACCTGTTTCAGGGTAGTGGTATGTTGTTAATACCTGTTTCAGGTTAGTAGTATGTTGTTATCACCTGTTTCAGGTTAGTTGTATGTTGTAATTAATTAATGTATGATCATTACAGTATAGTACGGTATTTCAAAGTTTTTTATTGTATAAATGTATAGTTATTTAGGTGATATAATCAGTCTCTGATTAGCCTTAATTCTATACAAACATATTTTTTGAATCAGGAAATGGAAGAGCAAACTGCATGTATTCACAATGAAGCCTGTTGCAGGATTTGATTAGAAGCTTGAAGCTCGTATTTTAAATTCAGAGTTTGTAGCAATACATTTTCCTATGAACCTGCTGTTGTCCTTTCGTACCTGATGACATATTTCGCTGTTTATTTATTCATACACGTATACGCATTGGTACAATTTATCGGAGATTAAAGTTTGCTCCCTCAAATGTTTATTTGTTGCTCCTTGTTTATCGTTCAGTCAGTGATGATATCAAGTTACAATAAACCTTTACAATGTGAGATATTTATAATCGATCAAATATCAGTTACTTATAAAGAGTTCATTGATGATTACTAAATTATTCAAGCTTTCATGTTTACCCTGGTGGCTGACGGTGTTAACAATTTATCATACATTATGTCTACAATGAAAGTCGTTGGAAGAACTCGTGCATTATGCAAACATTCTGTGCATAAGAAGAATGTACAAACTTAATATAATATAAATCCCAAGTGATAAATGATTTCATAGAATAATTGTCTTAATTTCTTTGCATATATATACAATACTATATATTACAGACTGGTTGCTAGTGTTTAGAGGGACACCCGGCGCTGGTGGAGATATATTACACGACTGGTACAACGGTACATCTGTAACAACTGATGACGTCACATGTATGACAACAAACGTCACTTCCTGCTCAAAACACTATCGTCATCCAATAGTTGATTCATGGTCTAATATTGGAGTGGCTGAGGTTATCATTTATATTTTATTTCCACCTGTCTATGTCTGATTAAATTACACACAAAATTCACAACCCTAGAAACGATTGCTTTTATACAATATATAAATACACTATCTCTGGTATTTGACAGAATATAAATAAACACATGACCATCACCTATCACATTAGAGGCGTAGGACTATCACCATAGAGACACATGACGGACTATCATTATAGAGACACAGGTCCTACCACCATAAAAACACCACAGAGACATAGGACTATCACCATAGAGACATAGGACTATCACCATAGAGACACAGGACTATCACCATAGAGACACAGGACTATTACCATAGAGACACAGGACTATTACCATAGAGACATAGGACTATCACCATAGAGACACAGGAATATCACTATATAGACACAGGTCAATCTCCTGAGGGACACAGATCATGATTGTACACTCGCTTCTCCAATTCCCGAAATAAACCACTACACTAATCAAACGATAAGGTTCACATGAACAGTCGCAACATGGCTCACAGAAACAGAACATCACAAAACAAGAATATACACAATATCCGTGTGTACAGTCTGTAGTCATACACTTCAGGGGAATTTGATCAATTAAGCGGACACATCTTTATTTAAAACAAGGTTAAACATTACTGTACTAAACAAGTGAATACCTTCAGTCACACACACTACGTAAGTGACTCGGAGTTCGTTGTCGACACGTTTTATTGTATTGTTGTAATATGTATATCCATGAATAAGTTTTGTTAAGGCGTGATCAGTTTACATATGTACATCCATAAATAAGTTTTAAGGTGTGATAAGTATACATATGTATATCCATAAATAAGTTTTATTAATGTGTGATAAGTATAAATATGTACATCCATAAATAAGTTTTATTAATGTGTGATAAGTATAAATATGTACATCCATAAATAACTTTTGTTCAGTGTGATAAGTATAAATATGTACATCCATAAATAATGTTTGTTCAGTGTGATAAGTATAAATATGTGCATCCATAAATAAGTTTTGTTAATGTTTGATAAGTATAAATATGTACATCCATAAATAAGTTTTGTTAAAGGGTGATAAGTTTAAATATGTAGAACTTGGTCTTCAGGTGAAAGTTGCTTATTACAAGGACAATAATGAAGGCGCTTTTGTCATATTCAACGCCACCGGAAGTGATGTTTTAAACTGGTTTTCCGTAGCTAGAGTACTGAATTCGTCTTGGACGAGTTTGAAGTCTGAAAGCTTCGAGAGCTTTTCGATGGAAGGGTAAGTAGGAAATGTTAGCGTTATTTTTACGGATATCAGTTTGCTCCGTTCAACTACCCAACCATACAAATTATTTGTTTGTTACCAAACAGCACCAATCTCTATCCAGAGTTGTCGTTCGTTATCTCTACCATACATCTCTGTCAACGTCTAAGCGTTTTACAAGATTCTTGTAAAACAAGAAATAAAGCCACAAAATTTACAACTAAGCGAAGCAATTTATTTTGCACAATACATTAGAGACAAAAGATGTTATAATTTACCTGAAAATCAGAGAAATTATTTATTTATCTAGCGCACTATTTCTCGACCGAGAATTACTTTTGGTAATTAGGTCATAAAGTTACGCCGCTTAAATGGAAATGAAACGCAGAAATCGAAGGTAATCGTGTAAAATTATGACAACAAATGTACATTTAGAGAAACAAAGTGTGATTATATGAATCAGATGGAAAGTAAAGGAGACACGTACACGTGTTTTGAACTACTTTCTAGACGTTGACAGAGATGTATGTGACGGATAACGAACGACAACTCTGGATAGAGATTGAAAAATCACATCTAATATTCAGTGTCTAATCATATAAACTGTTGGTTAGTTACCAAACAACGCAGCTAAAATTCAATGTCTCATCATACAAATTGTTGGTTAGTTACCAAACAGCACATCTATTATTCAATGTCTAACCGTATAAATTGTTGGTTAGTAATCAAACGAACAGAACTAATATTCAATGTCTAATCATGACGTTACATTAACCGGATACAAGATAAAGTCGGTCATGGTTGACATTGGATTTTGTTGAATGCTAGACCAATTCATATTTTTTGAGTTTGTTTTTGGCCTTTCGTTGCTGTGGTTATAGGTGCTATTTATGTCTAATGCTTCATTATAGTTACTAGTTCTCTTTTAGATTGTTATCGTGTATGAAAGCTCATCCACGGGTCGTTAAATAAATGTATCGTTACCCGCCCTGAAATCGTTACGGTTCTTGAATTCGTACTGTTATGTTTTTGTTGCACACGCAGACCCGGAAGTCTGTATTACATCATCGTTTTGTGTTTGTTTCCACTTATCCGCCGGCCGTTTGATGATAGCCGACAGAGTACAATATGCGGTATGAAGAGGTAAAAAATTGATTGTATTTACCTTAATAGTCAAAAACACACATTTTTTCTAATTACTTTTTTAAACATATATTTTATAAAAAATGGTTTTCTCTAAAAGGTTCAAAAGCACTAAGAGAGTTCCGTCTGCTTTAATCGTTCGAAGTCACGTGACTGTCATTTGACCTACCATGCGAAAAATCAACTCACAGTCCAGTTCTTACAGTGAAGTCCGTTACTGCAAATTTTTGTATTTGCTATTGTTTATAATCTAAACCGTTGAATGGGTTAACTATTTATTATGAAACATTTTTTTATTTTTTTCTTCAGCAAAAACAAGCAAAGACCTATTAAATACAGGTGCTATTCCCTTAGTGTTCTTACAAATGCATGCAAAACAGTCAAAAAGAGAAATCTTAGTTAGAGAAGAGCTTCAATTCAATATGGTGTTCCACTCCAAACATTGAAGGATAGCCTTACTGGAAGAATACATCCAGAAGTCCTACACCCTGGTTCAAAGCCTTTATTAAACCTCGAAGAAGAGGCTGTGTTTGTTGAACATTTGAAAAACATTAGCTGAAATTGGGTATGACATCCAATTATTCAGTCTACATAGGGAAAAGAACAAAAGAGCATCCATTGACAGAGAAGTGGTACAGAAGTCTTAAAAATAGTGGCCTGACTTGAAGATAGTGTCATCATGTGCTCTAAACAAATAAAGGGCACCCGAAGAATCTGTTTTTGTCTAATCTGCATAAAATCATCACCAAACACGACCTTTCTAACAAGCCTCATATTGTCTACAATGTAGATGAAAAAGGTGTTCAAACTGAGCCATCGACCGCCAAAAGTAATGACTGGGTCTTATTCTGTGCCAGGTATTACATCATCTAGAACATTCATTACAACTATCATTGCGGGAGGCAATGCTTTAGGGACTCAGATACCACCTTATTTCATCTTTAAGGGTCAATGCATGGTGGCTGAATTGTTAACCGGTTGTACCCCAGGTATTTCTGGAACTGTCGCTAAAACATGATGATCAAACACTGCCACATTCCTCAAGTTCCTTGACAACCATTCCCAGAAGTACATTCAGCGATCAAGTCCTGATGAGCCAGTTCTTCTCATCCTAGATGGTCACAGGTCAACATTCTTGAGTGGGCTAAGGAGAACAATATTATTCTCTTGGTGTTGCTATCACATACCAGCCATATTCTACAGCCTCTGGACGTAGATTGTTGGGGCCTTTACAGAGGATTTATAATTCCGAATGCCACAAATTCCTACGGAATTCACCAGGACCAAGAAATACTCGACACAATGTGGCCGAGTTAGCCTGTATAGCCTGCATTCCAGCACTTTCATTGAAAAATCTAGGGGCCAGCTTTGAGAAGACTGATATTTATTCAGTAAATCATGACAAATTCACACTTTTAACTAAAGGTGAAGGTCACAAATTCTTGGACGCTTGGTTCAAAATGGTTGATGTTTACACGCAACATTATTTCGCCGATATTGGCTCATAAAACTGTGTGTGTCAGCTATTAACGGTGTTGTTATAAAGAACAAACATTTATAATACAGACAAGATTTGTAACGTCTATCTAATATGTTTTATTATTCAAATTCGACTCTGACAGCTCACTATTACGAGAACTGGAACGTCAATGATACCTGTGTAAAGATGGGAGTTTGAAAGCGTACAACTTCGTTGTTTTTAATGAAAAATACTGTGCTCTAGATACTTCTCCTTAAGTAAATGTTTGCATAAATATCACAGGCATTATTTCTATGTTTAAAGCTCATATATTAAATATGTCTATGAAATGATACACGGGGTTTACTTTTGGTTTATATTTTTCTATATATGGGCAATAATTTCAATTAAATGTAATTATGATAAAAATAAAATCAATGTGCAGAACGTAAAGGATTCGAAAGTTCTGTATGTTTACAATAATACATGTTTATTTATATAGATTAATGTCCTTTGATTCCTTCATATTTATTTCTAGACACACCCTTTTAATATCTAGACACGCCTATTTTCTTTCTAAACACGCCCTTTGCAATTCTTAACTTGCATCATTTATTCCTAGACACATCCTTTAATTTCTAAACGCGCAAGATTTGTTTCTAGACGCGTCCCTTTAATTTCTAAATAGGCACAATTCATATCTAGTGATGAACATTCAGTTTCTAAACATGTTTCTTATATTTCTAGACACGCCCCTTCACGGAGATTGTTCATCTTGCGAGAATACGATTATTGTCCAGGCGATGTTGGTTACACAGTGACTATTACAGGAAATACAGTGTTTACCTGTGATTTCGACAATCAAGACAATTATCCACAATTTCTGTATTCACCGACTGACAGTTATGTTTACTTGGATAAAGGTAAGATAAAAAAAAACACCTACCGTCTTTGCATCGCTAAACTGGATTGATGCACGTCTCCTATAAACAATGCAGCATACGTAATTAAACATTTCTGTATCAGTTCTTTTTGTCTCTTGTAAATGTACAAACGTATTTTTTCTTTTCTATGTGCGTTATGATGGTTCCAAGGAAGTCTGAAAATACCTTCATTTCTTGTATTGATTTTTATGGTTAAGATGTATTTTTAAACTGAAACTATCGTCTCTGTCTTATGACATTAAGCAGAAAGTGACATATTCTTTGCAAAAAAAAAGAATTTGGCAACATAAAAATGATTACGGTTTAGTAACAATTGCTTCCCTTGATAATTACAAAAAAAGCTTAACGTGCATAACGATCATCATAGGCGGATCCAGGGGGGTGCGGACCCGGCGTACGCCCCCATATATATATTATAAAAAACCCTTGCTTGGATAATTGTATATATATATACAATTGCCCAAGCAAAGGTTTTTTTTATAATATATATATATACATATATATACACATATATATATTTCCAGAACCTCAACTATCCTTTTTCAGGATTTTATTGTAATTTATTGCACGCGAATATATATATACATATATACATATATATACACATATATATATTCGCGTGCAATAAATTACATTTTATTGTATACCCTGAGAAAGGATAGGTGAGGTTCTGGATATGTGCCTGAATTCCTTAGATATGACCAAAACTAAGGAGCTTCCGTGGGCCTCTGCCCCCCCCTTGTCCAGGGCTTTACTCTGGACCCACCGGGGACCCACCAGCCCCCTGGACCCTCAGTCTACTTGTTCAGTTTCCGCCCCCCCCCCCAACTAGAAATCCTTGATCCGCCTATGATCATGAAATGATGAGGACAAAAATCTGCACTTTATAGATATCTACATAAGCACTGAGTTTGTCTTTTTCTGAACAATTCCTTAGTTTATTTCCGCTCGATCCTTGAGTTAATAAATGTCTGTCCCCGAGTCATTTCTGTGAGAATGACGCTTCTTTTTCGTTTATTTTCAGGTTTAGAAGTGGCTGATGTGTTTGCAATTTTCATAAAATAACAAAATCGTCAAAGTTTACTATATTCAGTGGACAATGAAGCAACTAGTTTATGACTATACAAATAATCGTTAACGTTTTTTGCCCAGGTAAAGATACTATAAACGTGAGAAAAAATTATTATGAGTTTGTTTCACGACAAGAAACCAGTATGTTTGTTCACTCTGCTGAATATATGATATACATATATATAATATATATAATCTCTGTATGAATATTTTATAACCGATCGTAGTGAGAAGTTCAACTAGTTTTCACATTTATTACATTGTTTATAAACGTAACATAATGTCTATACAACAGTCTGTTCGAAAAAGAAAATTGGTTACAATAACATTTTGCAAAATATATTGTAGTCCGAGTGGAACTTTTATAGTCCGAAATCTAATTAAATAAGATTTAACAATGACCGAAATATCATCGTAAATACATACATAATATTTCGAACACTTATTTTTTTCTATTAGTGATTATGAAGATTCCATCATTACTGGGTCAATATTTGTTCTCAGAAACACAAAAAAAATCATTTTAAATTCTGAATAATTTCTAAATGGCATTATTCAGGGTAAAACTAAAAGAAAAGAAAAGAATGGAAAAGATCTTGTTTTCTCGTCTGTCCAATTCTTAAATATTTTTAATAACACCACATCTATTATGCTACATTAGGGAAATATTAATTACATTGTATTTGCTTCAAAACATGTCTAAAGTCGATTTTTAAATTCATGTTTCTGGAAAGAAATTGTAACATAGTATCTTGGTAAAATTGTACTCTTTAACCCAGATCCTGCTGCTTGTTAAATGATAACCCCCACCTTTGTTTACAGTAATATATGAAATAAATTTCGTCATAGATGTACAAGTAAAAGTTATGTGATTTATCAACTCGTGGTAGATAGTAATCTTTTAACGATAATTTTGTTTAAAAACTACGTCAGCGGCCCCAATATTCTGCAATTTGTGACGTCATTCCCGCGTGTCATTCAGCAACTTATTTTAAACGAAATTCATCGCTGATGACGTATCGCATGTAATTGATGACGTATTTATACTATTTCAATGGATGACTACTGTATTCTCACACGCCCCTGTGAAATATTTGCATTTAGTCAAATTTAATTGTCCGATCGGACTATAAATGAGGAAGATTTTATATTCCGGGCGGTCATGAATATCTGATTTTGAACTGAAACTTTATGCCAAGTACATTATTCAATTAAATATTCTATGGAAGAAGACCTCATTTTACACATATATCATGTAAATATTATTTTTTGTACATCAATACAATGAACTAGCTATAAGTTAATGTTGAACTCGCGTCTTCTTGAAATTATCTCTAGCGTTTTGTATATTTATTGTGTATTCGTATGTTTATTGTGTATTTGTATGTTTATTGTGTATTTGTATGTTTACTGCGTATTTGTATGTTTATTGTGTATTTGTATATTTATTGTGACTTTGTATGTTTATTGTGTATTCGTATGTTTATTGTGTATTTTGTATGTTTATTGTGTATTTGTATGTTTATTGTTAATTTGTACGTTTATTTTGTATTTCGTGCGTTTATTGTGAATTTGTATGTTTATTGTGTATTTGTATATTTATTGAGTATTATGTATGTTTATTGTGTATTTGTACGTTTATTGTGCATTTCGTATGTTTATTGTGTATTTTATATGTTTATTGTGTATTTTGTTTGTTTATTGTGTATTTTGTATATTTATTGTGTATTTTATATGTTTATTGTGTATTTCGTATGTTTATTGTGTATTTCGTATGTTTATTGTGTATTTTATATGTTTATTGTGTATTTTGTTTGTTTATTGTGTACTTGCATAATGCGTTGTGTGTACCCATTGGTTGTATGACTTATATTTATACCATGGTTTGAGTCGCACCGTGGACAGTGGACCTAATATCGTGGTTTATAAGACTGGACCCTGGCACAACGGTTTACTTTTAGATCTGTTTAACAAGTGTACCTGGTATTATAGTCCATTAGATTGAACACTGAGATTGGTTCCTGATATTACGGTTTATGAGATTGAATCTGATATTTTCATTTGTAAAATTGGACTTGATGTCGTGGTTTGAGAAAACGGACCACGGCAGTATGGTTTGCAAGATTAGATTATGATTCCATGGTTTATGACTCAATGCCATGGCCGATGAGAATGGTTTTAATGCCATCATTTGCGAGGTAGGTTCTGATGCCGTCACGTTTAAGAGTGGACCTGATACCATGGTTTGTGAGACTGGACCCTTGAATTAGATATTGGCCCTGATGCCATGAGTTCATGGGTTTGTTAGACAGGACCTGTGGTCACGGCTTTGTTAGACAAAAACTGTTGTCACGGGTTTGTTGGAGAAGACCTCTTGTCACGGGTTTGTTAGACAAGAACTGTTGTCACGGGTTTGTTGGAGAAGACCTCTTGTCACGGGTTTGTTAGACAAGAACCGTTGTCATGTGTTTGTTAGACAAGAAATGTTGTCATGGGTTTGTTAGACAAGAACTGTTGTCATCGGTTTGTTAGACAAGAACTGTTGTCATGTGTTTGTTAGACAAGAACTGTTGTCATGGGTTTGTTAGACAAGAACTGTTGTTATGTGTTTGTTAGACAAGAACTGTTCTTATGTGCTTGTTACACAAGAACTGTTGTTATGTGTTTGTTAGACAAGAACTGTTGCTATGCGTTTGTTAGACAAAAACTGTTGTTATGTGTTTGTTAGACAAGAACTGTTGCTATGCGTTTGTTAGACAAAAACTGTTGTCATGGGTTTGTTAGACAAGAACTGTTGTCATGGGTTTGTTAGACAAGACCTGTTGTCATGTTTTTGAGACTGCTCCTCTTTTTAAGGTATTCCAGCACTTATTATAATTTTTTGTTCGTAAACATCAACTATTTAAGTAAATTATTATAATACCATTTTGTACTTAAGTTATTTTGTTATTAATTTCTAACATGTAATACACATTTTATTATATACACTTTCTTCAGTATTTATAATATTTGCCTTACAATCTGTATTTGTAACGCAGGCTAAATACATGTATGTACACGTGTGTGGTACACAAACAGGGAGTGTATATGTGTTCCAAACAACAAAATGATATGTGTTTGATGTGCAAAATGAGCATGCACACATGTTTCATACACCATGAAAGGATGTACGCATCTTTGGTACGCACGCATCGTGTCTATACACAAGATTTGAACATGAAACGTGGTTTTTCCAACCATGCTTAGCATCTGCGCCCTAGTTTGTATACAACATAATATATTATTATACAATCTACAATATAATACACAACGGAACATAAAATACCATATACTACAAGTACAGTACAGTAAACAATGCAATATTTCATACCGTATACAGTTAATACAACAATGTACAATACAATACAATTTACAATATACTTTACAATATGCCATACAATAGAATACACAGTGCAATATATAACACAATACACAACACAACCTACGACACAATATACTATACAATATACAATACAATATATAACACAATATACTATACAATACAATATACAATACAATGTATAGGACAGTGTGCTATACAATAAACTCCTCTTACGTATACTTATACAACCAGACTGTAAATATTATTCTTTGCAACAAACTTCTGTACAAAATAAACTGTAAAAATTAAAATTCGATGATTTGACACATTTTGCCTTATTCTCATTGCACATATTACACAAAACAAGAACTAGTTTAACTGAAATGTTGTCAAACAACACATTAAATGTTTTATCCTCCTCTATGACTTATCAAGTGCTTGCGTAATTCTTTGCTCGGGTTCACTGGAACTTGATGCTGGGAATGGCAGCTTCACAATTAACGCCATATCGCTTGTACATGAAACTACATTTACCCTTGTTGAAGACACGGGTTCATTGACCTCTTCATGTTATTATCAGATCTAGTTGTTTCCAGAAAGCGGTTTATAGAATACTTATAAGGTTCATGGAAACAAAATCTAGGATAATTTGACTTGTTGAAAAAAGAATGAACAAAATTGCATTTTATTTGAATAAAAGTGTTTGTTTATCTTGATTGTTGTTTTTATCAATTATCAAAATCACAGTCTGTGTGAAGATCCATCTTTTATATGAGCGAATTGATAAATTCACACTTAAAGTTATCTAAACACGAGTGCATTTTGCATTTTTAAACAAATAATCTCATTATTTTCCATTCTTAATAACATTCCTCGCGACAAGAAGCGTCAAACTTAGAAACAATTTCCTCTTTTCACATAGTCGCCATAATAAAAAGGTCATTATCGGGTGTATTAAACTACTCACAAAATTATGTATCATAAATAAAACCCAATCACTATTAATGAGATGAGTAAGTTTGAAACGATGGAAGAAAAATTTATGTGAGAATGCAAACTTTAACAAACTTTTTTTGCTTCAAAACTTTTCCTTTTTCAATCTCAGGTGGCCATTTTTGATTTGTACAAATGGATTATTATTATTGAGAGCAAATTAAACCACTTAAAAATGTTCATCAAAAATAAAATCAAACTACTGAAATAAGTAAAGTCAAACGATCGAAGAAAATTCTGATCTAGAATACGTCTATTAGTTGTCAACTTTTCTACTTCGCGATTATTCCGGGTCGAGCTATCCGGAAAACTCGGAAAAGTTATTAACCATGAATGTCCAGAATGAAAGATAGAGCATCAGTCAAAGAATTAACCCGTAAGTTCAATATACAAAAATATGTGCAAAAGTGACATTTATTTAATTTGAAGGAAGAGTGAATAATGAGCAATCTTTTGGTTGTATATCGAGTGTACGTAACTTTTCTGAGGTGAAACGCCAAACTTCACGATTAAACAGTTCACATGATCTGCGTTTGATTTTTAACAGGTTCTAACGTATCTTGGTGAAAGTCACTTTTTAAGTTAAATTTGGTGACGATTTTTACCTTGGGGAAAATTCCCTAAGCGATGTGCTTTGTCATTTTATGCTAAATTTAGGGTTCACCATTTTCAAGTCATAGTAAAATGTCTTTTTTCAACAAAAATTAATGTAATACTAAAACCGCAAGTTACATTTTTACAATGATGGAAACTTTGTTTATTAATTTCAATGAATTTAAACTATTTTCACTACTTCGTAAATTTCTTGGAAATGGACTAAACTTGTTCGGCCATTGAAATTGACTGGATTCTTCTCAGTTTATTGGAGTAAATAATTCGTGACTGTTATATTGTATTCATGAATTTTAAATATACAGATCATGCAAATTGGAAAACAATGTTATTAGTTTCAGCCCTGGCAATAAATATTTACATTCACTCACACCATCACTTAGTTATAACTTATAATTATCGCCGTTATTATTAACTGATACTGATACGACAAATAATGGCGGACTAATTCGTTAGTTTCTGTAATGAAACTTAACCATTGTGTATTTAGTAAAGGTTTATTTACATAATCAATACATGTATAAATACGTTAACCAGACCAAGCATACAAAGACACTAATGGCTTGATTTTACTAAATAATAGACTGAAATACGGTAAAATAAACATGTTAATTTAACTATACAAAGACTGGACACTCTGTGAAATGTCGTTAGTTCTCGCGTCTTGTGCAGGTGCGAGAATGCGCATATTCCAAGCTGCGTCTTTTGTAGCGATGTAGTCCGTCCTACATGAGTCCAAAATTAAAGATAATAATTTTCAATTGCATATTCTGTTTGATGTATTTATATGCACGTAAATAAACGTAGAAAGACAATTTAATTGTATTATAGAAATTAAAGAACAAGCATCCCTTTATGTGTCGGTATTATATAACGTCAGTCATCATAAGTTAAAAGTAACTTCTTTTTGTAGGTGAATGCAAATATTTATTGGCAGGGCTGCAACTTATAATAGTAATACATTTAGAGCAGTTGCATCATTTTTATATTAAAACTATTTGAATGGAATTGGATGATTACCATTTATTTACTCCAATAAATTGAGGAAGAGTTTTATGCTGCTACAATGGATTTTTCCAATTATATTACAATATGATCATCATCATAACATGTTTACTAAATAAGGACTCTAACTAGGATTTGAAAGTTGAAGCCTGAAGATTTAGGAGTCCCTTGGGACTCCTTACGAGCCGCGGGTTTGAGAGGGGGTGTCCTCCCACATAGAGGTTTTGGTGGCCTTCCCCAAGAAGAAAATCAATAAAAAAGCTAAAATCCTCTATTCTAGTGCAATCTGAGATCATTTCTTGAGCTTTTAAATATCTTGTCAAATTTGATAAACACCAGGTCTGCATCAATGTTTTTGGAAGATTTGTGCATCAAACAATCCTAAAATCTAATTATTACCGCCCATTATTACCATACATGAACAGGCTTTTCGAAACTGCTGGAATAATTGTATGACATTGGGTCAGGCAAAGTTGGAATTTCTGTCTGACGAAATGAAAATTTGTCAGACCGAATATATTATAAATAAGTGATAAATGCTGTAAATCGTGCCCGACTGTCGGACACCTGGTCCAGTACTCGCCTAAAAGTTATTTTACCTGTTCGAAATTTGCCTGACATGTCCGGCTGACCGGCAACTTCCGGGAAGCATTAAGTAAATGTTTATTACATTATCAATACATGTATAAATACATCAAACAATAAATATATCCTGTATTTTTACTAATATCAGACGGACTGCATCGTCACTGAGGACGCAACTAATTTACGAATTCTCGGAAAGACCCGCACACCTGCACAGGACGCGAGAGCAAAATATATTTCACAGTGTCCTCTGTAGAGACTGGGATTCTATATAACATGTAGTGTAAGATCCCTGGTACAGTATGTCTTTGATTCTGTATGATTTATGAACAACCAGAAATGGTGCGAATAATTTGTTACATTATTGATGGAGCATTTGCACACAAGTCCCAGTCAATACAAAATATTTACCACATAAATCTAATAGGAGCCTTTCATTATAGACATTTTATCTTCAAGCATGAAGGTGATACTCAAGTGTATTATACATATTTTATGAAAACCTTTACGGTCAACGTGTTCACTCGGTTAGTAGGAAACATATATAGAGGATCTTGAATGAGTGCTCATTCCTTACCATTTTTATTAAACGAGTTGACTAAATAATATGACACGAGGCTCTGCCGAGTGTCATATTGTTTTTGTCAACGAGTTTAATAAAAATGGTAAAGGATGAGCACGAGTGTAAGATTCTATTTATCACATAACCGTAAAAACGACCACAGAAAATGAAACAGACTGCAGGATGACGTCAACATGACGTCAGAACAAGACGTCTAGTGTAGACTGTTCACAACTGTGCGCAAAAAATAGTGCATGTTTCTATTGATCGTTTGGCGATAAAATTCAAGATAAAGGACATAAAATCGTCATTTTATTCACACAAACATCATTTTATTCATTAATAAAATCATTACGAATCGAAATTCGACCATGTTTACAAATATCGTAGTAGCGTAGTAATACAAAATATACAAATATAGTGATTTGGCTAATTTGAATACTTATTGCACGGTTTGGCAGTGCCGAACGATATTTCCAGCACGGGTTTACGACACTCCTGGACCGCAGGTTATGTGATAAACAATGTACAATAACTCGGTTTGAAGATGTTAAAAGTCATAAAAGTTCGTTCACTAATTTCTAACATCATATCACGTGATTATTATAGAATAATGCGATGTTAATGGTTATATCGTATGAATATTTGGTCAGTAGTACATTATTGGACGGCTTTGTTCTTATATAAATATTTGTACAATTTATCGATTAGTAAAGTTTAGTATCAAATTTTAAAATCTGCTGTTCCTTGTATATCGTACAATCAGATCATAATGAAAATTGCATTATACAGTCTGTTCTGTATACATAAACGTTATATGTCAGATTAATTTACTGTGTGTGAGTTAATTTTAAGACCTGAAAAAAAAGTTGTGTTTAAGGTTATCTGTACGATGTTTTTTCGTGGTGAGGCGACACAATCTAAAGTACGAACATATTTTGGATGAACGGAGTTCGTGTATTCGCAACAGTTAAATTTCGAAATAAAGAAAAGTGTTTCGACCACCCTTCCTATTTGCTTTTGATTTGGTCAAGTAACGCTAAATGTGACTATTTGCCTGACCTGATACTGATGTATTTTATAACACCGTATTTCAGGAATTAGGAATTATGTGATTAACACAACAGATGAAAAAAATGAAGAACTAGATATACTGTGTTTGCTTTAGATATAACATAAATCCTGTAAACAATATATAATTTTGCTAATTCGTGAAAGTGTTACACATTCTTTTATGTTAGGTCAACTATTATCACGTATTAATTAATATAAACAATTTACATGACATGATACGTATATGTTTGTCCTCATGATCCTGATAATTTTAAACTTTATTTAATTATTTTATGCTGTATGTTGTTATTACAGAGAAAACTTCCACCAACAATGAAAACTTGTACAATATTTACAAACATTGTCTTGTTTGTATTTATTTCACATGCACAATGTACGACGAATGTTGGAACTTTCTTTACTGGAACTGCAAACAAACGTGTACCATCACCATTTATGGAAACAACATCAGCGTCTGCTATAAGTTGTTGTTTGGAATGTGATCTCGTGGATTTATGTAAATCTGTGAGCTACCATACATCTAACACCACGTGTTTGTTGTCTGCAGAACCTCGGATCACTGTCAATGTGTACGGACAGACGAGCACTGACTGGATTACATACAGTAAAGAAGAAGGTATATTATTGCCACGTTTAAATACTTCTAGTAGTTGTATGCTGTGATCACATATATGTGGTCAGTTGTATGCTGTGATCACATATGTTTGGTCAGTTGTATGCTGTGACCACATATGTGTGGTCAGTTATATGCTGTGGTCACATATGTTTGGTCAGTTGTATGCTGTGATCACATATGTTTGGTCAGTTGTATGCTGTGATCACAGAAGTTTGGTCAGTTATATGCTGTTATCACATATGTTGGACGCATGAAGCAATGTTTACAATTTATCATACATGATGTGTACAATTAAAGTCATTGCGATCATTCTGTGTATAAGAACTTAGAAGATTGTATATCTTGATCTCAAGTGATAAAACGATTGTTTAAAATGCAAAATAATTTCATAGAACAATTATCTTAATGTCTTTGCATAGATTCAACATTTTATATATCACAGACTGGATGCTAGTGTTTAGAGGGACACCCGGCGCTGGTGGAGATATATTACACACCTGGTACAACGGTACATCTGTAACAACTCATGACGTCACATGTATGACAACAAACGTCACTTCCTGCTCAAAACACTATCGTCATCCAATAGTTGATTCATGGTCTGATATTGGAGTGTTTGAGGTTATCATTTATATAAGTTTTGTTAATGTGCGATAAGTATAAATATGTACATCCATAAATAAGTTTTGTTAAGTGTGATAAGTATAAATATGTACATCCATAAATAAGTTTTGTTAAGTGTGATAAGTATAAATATGTAATCCATAAATAAGTTTTGTTAATGTGTGATAAGTATAAACATGTACATCCATAAATAAGTTTTGTTAATGTGTGATAAGTATAAATATGTACATCCATAAATAAGTTTTGTTAAGTGTGATAAGTATAAACATGTACATCCATAAATAAGTTTTATTAATATGTGATAAGTATTAATATATACATCCATAAATAAGTTTTGTTCAGTGTGATAAGTATAAATATGTACATCCATAAATAAGTTTTGTTAAGTGTGATAAGTTTAAATATGTAGAATTTGATCTTCAGGTGAAAGTTGTATATTACAAAGACAATAATGAAGGCGCTTTTGTCGTATTCAACGCCATCGGAAGTGACGTTTCAAACTGGTTTTCCTCCGCGAGAGTATTGGATTCGTCTTGGACAAGTTTAAAGTCTGAAAGCTTCGAGAGGTTTTCGATGGAAGGGTAAGTAAGAAATGTGAACGTTATTGTTACGGATATCAGTTCTTTATTCTCCAGTACAATCCGTTTGTTAGTTACCAAACAACGCAGCTAATATTCAATATCTAATCATGACGTTAAATTAACTGGATACAAGATGAAGTCGGCATTGATGTGACATTGGGTTAGATGCTAGACCAAGTCATACTGTCACAAAACAAGTGTGTTTCTAATGTATGAATTAGTACAAAGTATAAAAATAAAATGAATGCGCAGAACGTAAAAGATTCGAAAGTTCTGTATGTTTACAATAAAACATGTTTATTTATATTGATTAATGACCTTTGATTCCTCCATTTTTTATTTCTAGTCACACCCTTTTAATATCTAGACACGCCCATTTTCTTTCTAAACACGCCCTTTGAAATTCTTAACTTGCATCATTCATTCTAAGACACACCCTTTAATTTCTAAACAGGCGTAATTCATTTCTAGTAATGAACCTTTATTTTCTAAACAAGTTTCATATATTTCTAGACACGCCCCTTCACGGAGATTGTTCATCTTGCGAGACTACAATGATTGTGCAGGCGATATTGGTTACACAGTGACTATTACAGATAGTACAGCGTTTACCTGTGACTTTGACAAACAAGACAATTATCCACAATTTCTGTATTCACCGACTGACAGATATGGTTACATTAATTCGGGTAAGATGAAAATCAGCAAACGTCTTTGCAACACTAAACTCGAATCATGCACATCTCAACATATTCTTTGCATATTCTTTGCAGAAAAAGAATTTGGCAACGTAAAAAAAATGATTACGGTTTAGTAATAAATGCTTTCCTTGATAATTGGAATAAATCTTTACGTACATAACGATCTTGAAATGTTGAGGACAAAAAAACTGCACTTTATAGATATCTGCATTGAGCCGCGACGTTCATAGATATCTGAATGGTCCGTGAGTTTATAGATATCTGAATGATCCGTGAGTTTATATATATCTGAGTGATCCGTGAGTTTATATATATCTGAGTGATCCGTGAGTTTATATATATATCTGAATAATCTGTGAGATTATAGATATCTGAATAATCTGCAATTTTATAGATATCTGAATGATCCGCGAGTTCATAGATATCTGAATTATCCGTGAGTTTATAGACATCTGAATGATCCGTGAGTTTATAAATACATGGATAATCCGTGAGTTTATAGATATCTGAATGATCCGTGAGTATATAAATATCTGAATGATCCGTGAGTTTATATATATCTGAATAATCCCTGATATACCAATAATATATCGGTATCAGCAAGGCTCAAGATATCTGAACGCATCCTGTTTTTGAAATGTTTTCGTATGATATCTTCAATTATCGATTTACATTAAATTTCTCATTTTCAGATTTCGTTGCGGCTGATGTGTTTGCAATTTTCATAAAATAACAAAATCATCGAAGTTGTTTTACATTCAGTGGGCAAGAAAACTACGAGTATATGAATATACAATGAATGTCATAGTTAATTAACAAGGTAAAGACAATGAAATGTGAGAAATTGAGATAAGAATTACGACCAAAACCAGCATGTCTGCACAATCCGCTTGCTTTTTTTATTTGGACGAATAATTTTCATACCGGTCGTTCTGAGAAGTTCTGACTAATTTTTTTGCATGTAACACTAAATCTATGCACGCGTAACACTAAATCTATACACGCGTAACATTATGTCTTTACACATGTAACATTATGTCTTTACACATGTAACATTATGTCTATACACATGTAACATTATGTCTATATACATGTAACATCATGTCTATATACTCATGTAATATTATGTCAATACACGCGTAGCATTATGTCTATATACATGTAACATTATGTCTATATACATGTAACATTATGTCTATATACATGCAACATTATGTCTATATGCATGTAACATTACGTCTTTACTCATGTAACATTATGTCTTTACTCAAGTAACATTATGTCTGTACACGTGTAACATTATGTCTATACACGTGTAACATTATGTCTATACACGTGTAACATTTTGTCTATTACACATGTAACATTATGTCTACATACGTGAAGTATTATGTCTGTATCATGTATTATGAATATCGGAAGCCAAAACACAATTAGTGCTGCAATAACGACCTAGAAGATACCGTTTTTATCAATTCAATAATTGAATCCAATCCGTGATCAAAGCGTGACCATAAATTATTTCTATCTCAAATTATGAGCTACGCATTAAGTGAATAAAGATGTATAACTTCAATAGAGGCATACATTGATTTTAACAACAGTAATTGTTTAATGTAAAATTAATATAAAACTTTAAGAATTTCAATAACATATCTGAAACAATTAGCTTCATTTATTTGTACATATGCGAACCAGTCTAGTCATGTTTATGTACGGTTTTGTTCAATTGCGCTTGAAACACAAATTATTTTCCCTTTAAGATTGTCAAATAATTTAACTGTTTTTTGTATAATACCCCAAAATTTTCCCAAAAATAAATGATAAGGATAGCAATTGAACCAAAGAAAAAACGAAATATTTCATTTTGTTTGACATCAGAATATTGCCACAAAAATGCTTAGTAACTACAAATTTAAATTAAACATTTCGGAAATGGAATCGTTCAAGATTTTCCTATTGAATTCAATGTCATTAAAGTAACACCGGGAAACACATGACTGGATGATTGAAACTAATATTCAGAATATTTTATAAAATGGTCTTTTTTCATACTGCCAACTTTTACTTTTTACAGGACAAATCCAGACATGTTTGAATTCCAATAAACGTATACGGCAAGTCACCAGACAGGCGTAATAGTCTTTGATGTCATAATACGATATCTTAATTTTTACATCATAATCTGCCATAATCATCTTGATATCATAATCTGACACCAGAGATTTTACACCAGACCATGATATCTTGGATTTGACACCATACTATCATATCAAAGATTTGACACCATACTATCATATCAAAGATTTGACACCATACTATCATATCAAAGATTTGACACCATACTATCATATCAAAGATTTGACACCATACTATCATATCATAGATTTGACACCAGACTATCATATCAAAGATTTGACACCAGACTATCATATCAAAGATTTGACACCAGACTATCATATCAAAGATTTGACACCAGACTATCATATCATAGATTTGACACCAGACTATCATATCATAGATTTGACACCAGACTATCATATCATAGATTTGACACCAGACTATCATATCATAGATTCGACACCAGACTATCATATCATAGATTCGACACCAGAAAGACAAATCATAGATTTGACACCAGACTGACATATCATAGATTTGACACCAGACTATCATATCATAGATTTGACACCAGACTGACATATCATAGATTTGACAACAGACTATCATATCATAGGTTTGACACTAGACTGACATATCAGAGATTTGACACCAGACTGACATATCATAGATTCGACACCAGACTATCATATCATAGATTCGACACCAGAAAGACAAATCATAGATTTGACACCAGACTGACATATCATAGATTTGACACCAGACTATCATATCATAGATTTGACACCAGACTGACATATCATAGATTTGACAACAGACTATCATATCATAGGTTTGACACTAGACTGACATATCAGAGATTTGACACCAGACTGACATATCATAGATTTGACACCAGATTATCATATCATAGATTTGACACCAGAATGACATATCATAGATTTGACACCAGACTATCATATCATAGATTTGACACCAGACTGACATATCATAGATTTGACAACAGACTATCATATCATAGGTTTGACACTAGACTGACATATCAGAGATTTGACATCAGAATGACATATCATAGATTTGACACCAGACTATCATATCATAGATTTGACACCAGACTGACATATCATAGATTTGACACCAGACTGTCATATCTTAGATTTGACTATAGACTGTCATATCAGAGATTTGACACCAGAATGACATATCATAGATTTGACACCAGACTATCATATCATAGATTTGACACCAGACTGACATATCATAGATTTGACAACAGACTATCGTATCATAGGTTTGACACTAGACTGACATATCAGAGATTTGACACCAGAATGACATATCATAGATTTGACACCAGATTATCATATCATAGATTTGACACCAGACTGACATATCATAGATTTGACACCAGACTGTCATATCTTAGATTTGACACCAGACTATTATATCATAGATTTGACACCAGACTGTCACATCTTAGATTTGACACCAGACTGACATATCATAGATTTGACACCAGACTGACATATCATAGATTTGACACAAGACTAGCATATAGATTTGACACCAGACTAACATATAGATTTGACACCAGACTAACATAGAGATATGACACCAGACTAACATATAGATTTGACACCAGACTAACATATAGATTTGACACCAGACTAACATATAGATTTGACACCAGACTAACATAGAGATATGACACCAGACTAACATATAGATTTGACACAAGACTAACATATCACGAATCTTCAGAAGACATCTTGTCGTTCATCCTTTCCTTTTCTTAATCATCGAATGTTTAAGTCAACACATTTTGTACATTTTGTTATTAATCACGAACATTGGATTTCATTATCAGTTTCCATCTTGAATCTTCACATTTTGTGTTAATGTGATAGAAAATGAGTATCACTTTCTATTAATTTGTCCAAAATATTCTCAGCTCAGGAAAATATATAAAAGAAGTACTATTACACATGGCTGACAATACAGAAATTTTATAATCGCATGAATACAACCGCAAACACACTCATTAAATTATCAATATATACTCGTACATACTATACTAATCTTGTACGAAATGAAGAAAATGTCTACGATTTATATTTTGCTGTAATATATTTAAAAATTTCACAAGTCATGATTGTGCTCTTCGAACAGAGAATGCTTACCAATGTTCTGGTCACCAAGTATTTATTTATCTATGAACCTTATATTTACAATAAAACTTGTAATTAGTTTTGTTAAAACATCTGTAGTTGTATAATAGATACAAACATAAATGGCTGCTGTTATCCTGTTTATTTCTTTTAGATTTAGATTTGTGAAGACGTAACATAACGTGTTCAACCAGAATTCATTTTTTGATGTATCCATGATAGATATGACGACACTCGTGTGTATACTCCAGGACTCATACTTTTACCACACTCATCACCCCAGCTAGTGACTCCAGCAATCTCCCATACACCGTGTTTGTTACAGACCAGTGGTCCGCCAGAATCACCCTGTTAATAATACGTACATAAACATATCAGTGTTAATGAAAACAAACAAGGGACGATTTAACATAACAGTATATTCATCACTGCAACAGTTTGATCGAATGATGTTCTAAATTTCCTTCTTGAATCTGGTGGTTAATAAAGTGTAATAACAATTTTACACGTGGCACTTGGCACGTGCCAGGCTGATATTGTAAGTTGAACACACTACCGATATTAGGAGACCACTTAAAGTCTGTTTTATGTATGTGTATGTAAAAACAGAAGAACATGGACGTATTTATAAACAATAGAATGAAATAAATAGTGTGCACACGTCTAGATACACAGCCGGAGAATGTACACACGTTTATACAAAACAGGAGTGATTGTAAGTTTGTTTTACGCACGACCAGAATCTGAGCACTAGTTTGTGCGTAACAAGCGAATGCACGAGTCAGGAAAACATTTGTGCACAGAAGTGCACGAATCATTTACAAAAAAATCATCAAAATTATAATATCCGCGTGATGAGATAATGGTAATGTGTGTCTTCAAGAACATAGATCTGTACCTATTATGTGTTTTATCTAAGATTCGTATCCAACGCGTGCATTATCAAAAAGTTGTACCTGACACGTGCTTTATCAAATGTGTGTACCTGACACGTGTATTAGCAAAGATTTGTATCCAACACGCGTATTATTAAAGATTTGTACCTGACACGTGTATTATCAAAGGTATGTACCTGACACGTGTATTATCAAAGATTTGTACCTGACAAGTGTCTTTTCCCCCTCCTTGCACAGCTCCAGCGCACAGGTTTGTATTGTAGACACTGTTCCAGCCCATCAGATTACGACATCTATAGTTAGTGATTGTGTCCAGGTTTACATACATCAAATATCTTGTACCAGGAGCATTGCCATCTTCATCTGGTCATATATATACACAGAATACAATAGTATGTAGATTAAATATATGGGTATGTCACAAACAGTGTACTGTAGCATGTAGATGTAATATAGGGGTATGTCACAAACAGAGTACTGTAGCATGTAGATTTAATATAGGGGTATGTCACAAACAGAGTACTGTAGCATGTATATTTAATATAGGGGTATGTCACAAACAGAGTACTGTAGCATGTAGATTTAATATAGGGGTATGTCACAAACAGAGTACTGTAGCATGTATATTTAATATAGGGGTATGTCACAAACAGAGTACTGTAGCATGTATATTTAATATAGGGGTATGTCACAAACAGTGTACTGTAGCATGTAGATTTAATATAGGGGTATGTCACAAACAGAGTACAGTAGCATGTAGATTTAATATAGGGGTATGTCACAAACAGAGTACTGTAGCATGTAGATTTAATATAGGGATATGTCACAAACAGAGTACTATAGTATGTAGATTTAATATAGGAGTATGTCACAAACAGAGTACGGTAATGTATAGGTTTTACATAAGAGTATGTCACAAACAGTGTATTATAGTATGTAGATTTAATATAGGAGTATGTTACAAACAGAGTACTATAGTATGTAGATTTAATATAGGGGTATGTCACAAACAGAGTACTATAGTATGTAGATTTAATATAGGAGTATGTCACAAACAGAGTACGGTAATGTATAGGTTTTACATAAGAGTATGTCACAAACAGTGTATTATAGTATGTAGATTTAATATAGGAGTATGTCACAAACAGAGTACTATAGTATGTAGATTTAATATAGGAGTATGTCACAAACAGAGTACGGTAATGTATAGGTTTTACATAAGAGTATGTCACAAACAGTGTATTATAGTATGTAGATTTAATATAGGAGTATGTTACAAACAGAGTACTATAGTATGTAGATTTAATATAGGAGTATGTCACAAACAGAGTACTATAGTATGTAGATTTAATATAGGAGTATGTCACAAACAGAGTACGGTAATGTATAGGTTTTACATAAGAGTATGTCACAAACAGTGTATTATAGTATGTAGATTTAATATAGGAGTATGTTACAAACAGAGTACTATAGTATGTAGATTTAATATAGGGGTATGTCACACACAGAGTACTGTAGCATGTAGATTAAATATAGGAGTATGTCACAAACAGAGTACGGTAAGGTATAGGTTTTACATAAGAGTATGTCACAAACAGTGTATTATAGTATGTAGATTTAATATAGGAGTATGTTACAAACAGAGTACTATAGTATGTAGATTTAATATAGGGGTATGTCACAAACAGAGTACGGTAAGGTATAGGTTTTACATAAGGATAAATCACAAAATATATATCAGAGGTACAAATCGTACGTTTATAATTGTACAGGCTGTACGTGTATTGTTTTGAAGGACTTACCGTAGTACGTGGCTCCCCATCCTGAAGCTGTGCACGTGTCTGAATCAAATCCATCCTGAGCCTGTGGGAGACACGCAGGCCGCACGTATCTAGATAAGGTAAAATAGACACACCGTCATTATGATGTTGTCAGTTATCAGTAATATATTAAAACTACAGTAAAACTTGTTTAAATCATCAACACAGTATCATATCTTCCACTGAGCAAACAATACATCAAAAATGAATTGTTTATTATGATAACACAACAAAAACTACATTGATTTATCAATATATTTTCCATTTCGCTAAATGATTTCTTTGACCGTCAAACATTAGACCGGAAAATATAAACATGTTTCCGGTTAACCTGACGCCCCTTATTTTCTGGTTACCTGACGACCCATGTTTCTGGTTACCTATCGACCCCTATTTTCCGGTTACCTGACGACCCCTATTTTCCGGTTACCTAACGACCCCTATTATCCTGTTACCTGACGCCCCCTATTTTCCGGTTACCTAACGACCCCTATTTTCCGGTTACCTATCGACCCCTATTTTCCGGTTACCTAACGACCCCTATTATCCTGTTACCTGACGATCCCTATTTTCCGGTTACCTGACGACCCCTATTTTCCGGCATACGGATACAGATCCTATATGAATTAAAGTTTCCAACATTAAAATCCAAAGTACGAAAATATTTAGGGACGGATTGTGCATCTTCAGTGTCGAAAATATGTTCAGAAAAGTAGAAAGGGAAAGTTTTGGGGCCTATTTACCCTGTTTTGGGGGGTCAAGTAACCGGAAACACAGCTATTATTATCATAAATATAAAAATACAAACATGTCACTAAATATAAAGAACTATATCAGCGCAATAATGAACACCCGTTATATAAAAATTATACAGAAAAATGACTTTTTTATTAATTACGTAGAATGATGACACGTGTACGTTACATATTTAAGCTTAATATATTATACATAGTATAATAATATATATGCCGTATAACGTTAACGTACCTTCCAGTTATATCCACTTTTTTGCTTAATTTCAACAATGCTATATCGTTCCTTTCTGAGTTCGAGTTATGTTGTTCGTGTACATACACGTGACTAACGTGCACCACGTTGTTACTATACACATGATTCTGGTCCTGAATACCGACACCAACTGACCATTGACTTGCTCTTGTCCCCAGACTGATGAATTGAAAGCCATCACAATATGTTGAACATGTACGGATTATATCAAAAACTCGGTATCCTGTTTTGTCTGATTAAGGTACATTAATGCTAGTACCCACCGAGGAATGTCTTTTATTACGATCTGATTAACAAATATTTCATCTACACTGAGTTGAATTTCTAAACAATCTCCAGATAAATGAATAGAATATTATACTACACCATTCTTACAATCAATCAACTCAAAAAATCGAATATTCAAAGTAAACGTTGGATTGAATATAATGATTTTTCCTTTAGTGCTATGAAATACAAGGAGGACTTTATATGTATGTTTTATACGTATACATGATGAAGATGCTTATATGTATCCATGATGAAGATGTTTATATGTATATATGATGAAGATATTTATATGTATACATGATGAAGATATTTATATGTATACATGATGAAGCTATTTATATGTATATATGATGAAGATATGTATATATGACGAAGATATTTACATGTATACATGATGAAGATATTTATATGTATACATGATGAAGATATTTATATGTATATATGATGAAGATATGTATATATGACGAAGATATTTATATGTATACATGATGAAGATATTTATATGTATACATGATGAAGATATTTATATGTATACATGATGAAGATATTTATATGTATACATGATGAAGATATCTATATGTATACATGATGAAGCTATTTATATGTATATATGATGAAGATATGTATATATGATGAAGATATTTATATGTATATATTATGATGAAGATATTTATATGTATTTACATGATGAAGATATTTATATGTATACATGATGATGATATTTATATGTATACATGATGATGAAGATATTTATATGTATACATGATGATGATGATATTTATATGTATACACAATGATGAAGATGTTTATATGTATACATGATGATGAAGATATTTATATGTATACATAATGATGAAGATGTCTTTATACAAGTATACTTACTGGATCACATATGAATGCAATTTGATTATAGTAACAGATTTAGACCATTCTATGAACTAGCATTACATTTGATAACACCATTCTTTCATATAATGTGACTCTGTGTAATTTATTGAAGAATTGAATCGATCACTGTGACATATCTGCTCGGATGGATCATTCATAATCTACTTAAAAAAGGAATTCGAATATAAATGTGAAAAGCATGTCATTGACTGATGGATCTGACATCCCTAGGATTTAACACGATTCCTTCATGGAACAAACAATGGAAAACAAACATTTGTATTAATATTTGATCGTCTTGTTATCTTGTGATGGTGGCATATACGGGACATTGTAACGTGTTTATTGTCAGTGCCGTAACCAGACCCTATATTTCAACCAAGGCAATCTGGAATCGGAAATTATTTTACTAAAACCTGCCATTTCCCCATTACCTGCCTTAATTTTTAACTGAGGCACGCGGTGTGTCTCAGTGTAGCTACTGGTGGTGATTGTGTCGATATCACAGTAAACATAACAAGAATCAGATTTTTATCTGTTAATAAAAAGAAGAAATGGGTGATATGTACATGAACTTGTATGCATGTACAATGGTTACTATGGTAACAACTTACTCTTCAAAACAATGAGCTGCAGTTAACACCCATTGGTCACTGATCAATGTACCACCACATATATGCTGTCCATAATAACGTAACGAGATCTACAGAGAAAATGTAAAATTATTTTACTACACGCACCATAATCTATGTAACATAAGACTATGTTTATGGACTGTATTACATTCGTCGACATGATTCAACCTTCACATTCATTATGTCGTTATGGTACGACTGTGACGTTTATTTTATCATTATGGTACGACTGTGACGTTTATTTTATCGTCACGGTACGACTGTATGGTACGACTGTGACGTTTATTTTATCGTTATGGTACGACTGTGACGTTTATTTTATCGTCACGGTACGACTGTGACGTTTATTTTATCGTCACGGTACGACTGTGACGTTTATTTTATCGCTATGGTACGACTGTGACGTTAATTTTATCGTCACGGTACGACTGTGACGTTTATTTTATCGTTGTGGTACGACTGTGACGTTTATTTTATCGCTATGGTACGACTCTGACGTTTATTTTATCGTTATGGTACGACTGTGACGTTTATTTTATCGCTATGGTATGACTGTAACGTTTATTTTATCGCTATGGTACGACTGTGACGTTTACTTTATCGTCACGGTACGACTGTGACGTTTATTTTATCGTTATGGTATGACTGTGACGTTAATATTTTGTAATTGTGACTATGACGTTAAATCTGTCGTTAATGTATGATTGTGGCGTAAATATGTCGTTATGGTGTGACTGGGACGTCATATTTGTCGTTATGGTGTGACGGTGACCTTCATTGTTTTCGCTATGGTGTTACTCAGACGTTTATTTGTTCAATTGATAATCAATCATTGAGATCTGTTTTGTTGCATTTGTTATAGCTGCCAAATTAAATCTGCTATCACGGTATGACTGTGACACAAAGTATGTCGTTATGGTATAACTAATGTTCATTATGTTGTTATGGTATAACTGACGTTCACTGCACCATTATGTCATGACTTCATAATTGTAACGTTACATCTGGAATTACGGCATGGGTTTGACTTTCACTTTGTAATTACAATAATTATGACTGTTTCGTTCATTTTGACGTAATTATTTTACCGTCGTATAACATATCAGACGTTGAGTTTGTCCGTATGTTAAGATTTTTGCATGAATATGTCGTTTTTGTATGACTGGCATTTTTATGTCGTTATGGTGTCGCTGTGACGTTATATTTGTCGTCATGGAATGACATTGACGTTATATTTATCGTTATGGTATGACTATGACGTTATGTTTGTCGTTATGGAATGACATTGACGTTATGTTTGTCGTTATGGTGTGACTATGACGTTATGTTTTGTCGTTATGGAATGACATTGACGTTATGTTTGTCGTTATGGTGTGACTATGACGTTATGTTTTGTCGTTAAAGTATGACTATGACGTTATGTTTTGTCGTTAAAGTATGACTATGACGTTATGTTTTGTCGTTAAAGTATGACTATGACGTTATGTTTTGTCGTTAAAGTATGACTATGACGTTATGTTATGTCGTTATGGTATGACTATGACGTTATATTTTGTCGTTAAGGTATGACTCTGACGTTATGTCTGTCGTTAAGGTATGACTCTGACGTTATGTCTGTCGATAAGGTATGACTATGACGTAATGTCTGTCGTTATGGTGTGACTATGACGTAATGTCTGTCGTTATGGTATGACTATGACGTTGTTATGTTATTTCTGCGACGTTTTTGAACAAAGAATGAAGCATGCATATATGAACATGTATAAACTATTATATTAGTAAGATACAGTTAATATTTAGCAGATAACGCAATATTCACCATAATTCCTCAACATTTACTGATTTCTCTTAAAATAACTGTTTTCAGCAGAATCGTATTCAGTATATTTATGTGTATCATAATTATGTATGATTTGTGTGCACATTTATTCGTGCGTGTATGCTTTGTACGTGCGAGAACCAAATTGTAAATCATTAAATATAGAAACATGCATATTAAATTACCTGCCATGGAAACTGGCCATGTTGTGCCGTTGTTCCCCCTACAATCTTTGTTGAAGTACCAGATACCAGAGTAGTACCACAAGAACCTTATATAAAATACAACATGTACGTGTAAATATGCCTGGTGTGTTGTGGGATTTTAGTTTCCATCGTTACTACGGCTATGTATTGCATTATTTTAACTGTTCATACAAGGTTAGCTTTTGAAAAAAGCTAGAAAGTGGATCTTTTGGCCTAGGTTTTCATTGAGAATTGGTTCAATAGATGAACCAGAATCAACAAGTGAACAGAAAGTATTATACTAGTATATGATGCGGATCAGGTCACTTACTGTCTGAATACATAAATGAGAATGTAGGAACACATAGAACATATTTCACGAGAATAAACTGTATGACATAAATGAATTAACGTTGACATTTTCATTGCAATGATAAAATGCTACCGTAAAGAACGAACTTTAGTCTTGATTTTCTCAGTCCGGAACCGTTCCGGTTTTCAGTAATTTATGTAATTCTAAACTATTTCTCGGTCCATGGCACAGTGCAGATATATTCAATTCCTGCCAGAACCATTTTGTACAAACGTTTATGATTAGCTGAAGTTCCTGTTACAACTGCTCGTGTGATTAGATTGATCAGTGCTGTCGGGAACCGGTAAATCAGGATAACTTTCAATGGAAAGAGAAAAAATGACAATGTGGAACCAGTCGCATTTAGTTGAAAGTTTGATTCCTTTTCGCTGTTTCGCCGTTTCCAATGTACGACAGTGTCAGTAAAACGGAGTACCTTTGCGTTTTTCGCAGTTTTTCATGCAATCCGATTAACGGATCCGGGATTATGGGTGTGTTTTAATGATTAACAATGAATATATTTAGATGAATAACATACCTGCAGGACAAGCTGATAAATGGCAGCTCTGTGTTTGTTGTGATGCTCCGGTACAGCTACTTCCACCGTGTGATGGTGCGGGATTGGTGCATGTTCTGTGTCTGGTATGTGTGGCTGATCCACATGTCTGTGTACACTTGTCCCAGGCTGACCATGTGGCCCACCCTCCATCAACTACACAATGATATTAGTACACATGTACCATAGATTGATCAATAATCATCCTATAACTAAGTACGCGTGTGCTTATGCATAAAACAATAATGATCAAAGATGAAAAATAAATAAAATATACAGATAATGCCAAAAAATGAAAGTAACACATGGTGAATGGAACATACCTGGAGTTGGTCCAACACAATCTGCGTCATGACAACTCTGTGCATCTACACTTTTCCCGGCACATGGTTGTCCACCGTGACTAGGTCTGGGGCTGTTACAGTACCGCCATCTTGATTTGGTTCCAGTTCCACATGTATGAGAGCATGCTGAGAATTGTAACCAGCTACCCCATCCACCATTTACTGAATACAACATTTGTGACAAGCTTAGTAAAATTGGGTTCATAATCACAACATAGAAATGTTAAAACTTGGAACCATAGTTGATTGGTAGAATAAAGTAAGAGCTCATTAACAAAATGTATAAGCTATATCATACCCGGACAATTTGATCCTGAGCACGGACATGGGTTGTTGTGACAGGTTGTAGTTTGGTGGTCTTCACCGAAACATGGTTGTCCACCATTACTGGGAGCTGGATGATTACACTTCCTGTATCGTGTCTGATGTCCTGTACCACAGGAAGCAGAGCATGCACTGTATGTACTCCACAAGCTCCACCCGCCGTCCACAACAGCTGCAGATAAAAAATCAACATTAAGATGTTACCCCCACCCACCTTCCACAACAGCTGCAGAATGGAAGCATGCACTACAGCCGTAGATAGAAAGTTAACAATTAGAAAATACTCCATCCACCTTCCTAGTTACAGCTGGAACAAGCTTTTTTACTTAAACGTTTACCCGGAACAATCTTTTTTACCTAAACGTTTACCCGGAACAAGCTTTTTTACCTAAATGTTTACCCGGAACAAGCTTTTTTACTTAAGCGTTTTCCCGGAGCAGGCTTTTTTACTTACTTGTAAATGCAGGACAGGCGATTTTACTTACACCTTGATCAGGGACAAGTTATTTTACTTACAAATAGATCCGGGACAAGTTATTTTACTTACACCTTGATCAGGGACAAGTTATTTTACGTACAAGTAGATCCGGGACAAGTTATTTTACTTACAAGTAGATCCGGGACAAGCCGTTTGATAACAATTCTCCGTCTCGTATCCGTTACCAACACACTGTTTACCACCGTGTGATGGGTGGGGTGAGTTGCAATATCTATATCTTGTTTGCGTACCAAGTCCACAGGTTCTTGAACACGTGGTATAATCCAACCAATGTCCCCAGGCACCATTTACTGTGAACACAGCATTAACTCATTAATTCAATGAACACAATTTGCAAGTGCTGCAACGTGCTCTATGTACTCCATAGAGCAATAATAAAATCGCATTGTTTACTACCAAAGCAACACAATAGTACACCACATTTTGCACACAGTTGTCCAATTAGCATAAACACTAACAAGAAGCTGTATAAGAACATCAGACTTACCTGGACACGATGATCCCGTGCATGGACACGGGGTTTGATTACATTGTTGTGTCATGATATTACTTCCGGGACAATCTTGGCCGCCACCAGAAGGTTTTGGATTGTTACAAGGTCTGAAAATACAATATCACACTGTACTAACAAGGTATAAAATGCCATTGATATTACTTGGTAAAATAGTTCTGGGGTATATTGAGATGTTACATTATAATGATTCACATTAAATTACGTCTCTGTTTTCAAATTTATCTTCAGGCAGAAGTTAATGTTGATGATAAAAGTGGAAAAATCAAACCAGACAAATAAATATAAAAGTAATCATTGCACAAACCTGTAACTGATTTGTGTTCCACCTCCACAACTGTGTGTACATGTTGAAAATGTGCCCCAGGTACCCCACTCACCATTAACTGAAATGAAAGAAACTAATGCTATGTTTCGTACAGGTAAAATTGAATCACGTCCGTTAATGTGAAATAATTTATATGTAACAAAACAATATTAATTGTATTCACATAAGACAAGTTGTTTTATACAAGTTGTATCCGGTGTATAACACGTGTTACAGAAGTAAGAATATAGCATTTATTTATTTATTACTTGTTTACTACATTCTTCACTCTGGTTAAACAGTCCTCTGGTAAAATATCTTTATGTACTCAATCGTGTTGAAGAGTTCGTCTCCAAGAAGTATATGGCCTTCTGTGGTGAACAATTTCTTTTACTGTATTCGTCATCTTCTAGTAGCCGCCATTTTGTTGTAATCACCCACTTATGAAGATTTCTTCGGATGATGAAGGTTTTCTGAGCTGAGACAATTTGTCATCACTTCAAGATAAAACGAGTCAGTTTAATATAAATTGTGCTATTCCCTTACCGACTCCAATTTGCCCAGGACACGAACTGTCACTACATGACAACGATTGGTAGCCTGACCCAGCACACGTCTTTCCACCGTGTTGAGGTCGTGGTGAGTTACAGTATCTATAATAGATTATACAGTCAGTAGTATGTGAAACCTAGGTTGTGTTATTTTCATTAATTGTCATTAAAATGGTTGAAGTATTTTCAGTTGTGATAAAGCAGTGAACCACGTGAAGAATTTTAGCCCAGATTTTTTGCTTTGCACAACGTTATCAATTATGTAAAGTCTCCGTAAAACCATCTGTTTGAACACTATATATACACAGGAACCTTTCTATATCTACCCCCACTGACTCCTCTCTGACTGGATACGACACTTTGATCCCGGTTCTATGCCCGCTTTATTTTTGACGGTAATCCCTCCTATCCGACCATTCCTGTCCAAACATTTTAGACACCAGAGAAGTACAACCATACATGTATGTTTAATGAGACTTTACCTATATCTAGTCTTTGTACCAGTGCCGCATGTCACAGAACATGCTTGGTAATTTGTCCATGATCCCCAGGCACCATTTACTGTAAAAACAACAGAACAAACACAGCATAGAACAATAATAAAAAATTTCAGGTAAAGATTAAATAAATGAACAGTTTATCGGTAATTTTTGTTTTTATAGTCATTCCATACATATACATGTATGATAAAAAACATGTTCAGACAGAACAAACAGCCATACCACGATAAATAAAGAGTGTACATTTAGTATCAACTTTATTTCTTTGACTTAAGCATTAACAATAACCAGTGATAACGTATTAAATAAAAGAGATTTCCATCAAACAATGAATGTTGTCATCAATCTATTCACAGGAAAATAAGACCGTGTCTGACAGAAACATCGATATTGTAGAATATCTTGTGTATCATTACTTAAAAAAGTGGATACTCTGAGTCAGAACTGTACACCATTGGTACGCATGTTAACATACCAGACTATGATAAATCTTATATACTTGTACATACCAGACTATGGCAGGATATTATATACTTGTACATACCAGACTATGATAAAATCTTATATACTTGTACATACCAGACTATGATAAAATCTTATATACTTGTACATACCAGACTATGATAAATCTTATATACTTGTACATACCAGACTATGGCAGGATATTATATACTTGTACATACCAGACTATGGCAGGATATTATATACTTGTACATACCAGACTATGATAAATCTTATATACTTGTACATACCAGACTATGATAAATCTTATATACTTGTATATACCAGACTATGATAAATCTTATATACTTGTATATACCAGACTATGATAAATCTTATATACTTGTACATACCAGACTATGATAAAATCTTATATACTTGTATATACCAGACTATGATAAAATCTTATATACTTGTATATACCTGACTATGATAAAATCTTATATACTTGTATATACCAGACTATGATAAAATCTTATATACTTGTACATACCACACTATGACAGGATCTTATATACTTGTACATACCACACTATGATAAGATCTTATATACTTGTATATACCTGACTATGATAAAATCTTATATACTTGTACATACCAGACTATGATAAGATCTTATATACTTGTACATACCAGACTATGATAAAATCTTATATACTTGTATATACCAGACTATGATAAGATCTTATATACTTGTATATACCAGACTATGATAAGATCTTATATACTTGTACATACTAGACTATGATAAAATCTTATATACTTGTACATACCAGACTATGATAAAATCTTATATACTTGTATATACCAGACTATGATAAAATCTTATATACTTGTACATACCACACTATGATAAATCTTATATACTTGTACATACCAGACTATGATAAAATCTTATATACTTGTATATACCAGACTATGATAAAATCTTATATACTTGTACATACCAGACTATGATAAAATCTTATATACTTGTATATACCAGACTATGATAAGATCTTATATACTTGTACATACCAGACTATGACAGGATCATATTTACTTGTACATACCAGACTATGATAAGATCTTATATACTTGTACATACCAGACTATGATAAATCTTATATACTTGTACATACCAGACTATGATAAAATCTTATATACTTGTAAATACCAGACTATGATAAAATCTTATATACTTGTATATACCAGACTATGATAAAATCTTATATACTTGTACATACCAGACTATGATAAAATCTTATATACTTGTACATACCACACTATGATAAATCTTATATACTTGTATATACCAGACTATGATAAAATCTTATATACTTGTACATACCACACTATGATAAATCTTATATACTTGTACATACCAGACTATGATAAATCTTATATACTTGTACATACCAGACTATGATAAAATCTTATATACTTGTATATACCAGACTATGATAAATCTTATATACTTGTACATACCAGACTATGATAAAATCTTATATACTTGTATATACCAGACTATGATAAAATCTTATATACTTGTACATACCAGACTATGATAAATCTTATATACTTGTACATACCAGACTATGATAAAATCTTATATACTTGTACATACCAGACTATGACAGGATCTTATATACTTGTACATACCAGACTATGATAAATCTTATATACTTGTACATACCAGACTATGATAAGATCTTATATACTTGTACATACCAGACTATGATAAAATCTTATATACTTGTACATACCAGACTATGATAAGATCTTATATACTTGTACATACCAGACTATGATAAGATCTTACATACTTGTACATACCAGACTATGATAAAATCTTATATACTTGTACATACCAGACTATGATAAGATCTTACATACTTGTACATACCAGACTATGATAAATCTTATATACTTGTACATACCAGACTATGATAAATCTTATACACTTGTACATACCAGACTATGACAGGATCTTATACACTTGTACATACCAGACTATGATAAATCTTATATACTTGTACATACCAGACTATGATAAGATATTATATACTTGTACATACCAGACTATGATAAGATCTTATATACTTGTACATACCAGACTATGATAAATCATATATACTTGTATATACCAGACTATGATAAAATCTTATATACTTGTACATACCACACTATGATAAGATCTTATATACTTGTATATACCAGACTATGATAAATCTTATATACTTGTACATACCAGACTATGACAGGATATTATATACTTGTACATACCAGACTATGACAGACTTACATACTTGCACATACCAGACTATGATAAGATCTTACATACTTGTACATACCAGACTATGACAAGATATTAAATACTTGTACGTACTAGATTATGACAGGATCGTACTTACTTGCACATGCTGGATTGTGACAGGGTCGTACATCATGATGCTCGCCTTGGCAATAAGCTCCCCCGTGTTTTGGTGCAGGATTGTTACAATATCTCCATCTTGACTGTGTTCCAAAACCACACGTATGACTACATGCGCTATATTCTGTCCATGTGCCCCAGTTTCCATTTACTACAATTTAATTATTATAATCTAAATGATCGTGTTTGGTAACGTTAGTGGTGCCTAGGAATCGCTTATTAAATTAAAGCTTTAATACTTCATAATACATTTATTTATTTTAAAAAATCTTCATTTACCAAAGTTATGGTGATATCGTTGAAGTGTTCGCCTGTAAACATAATACTGATATAATACAAGAAGATTTCATCATGAACGTCATATTTTGTCTAGATCTAAGTTTTAATAATCCGCGTGTGCTACAATTATTTACCAATTTCATTATGTACCTTTATCTATCTTAAGAATTATGTAAGTCAATGTCAAATCGAATTTGTGGTAACCAGTACCAGTCTTATATAATCACTGTAGTACTTTATTATAAAACAACACAGCATGTACAGTAAACATTATACTACCAGTCTTATATAATCACTTTATTATAAAACGACACAGCATGTACAGTAAACATTATACTACCAGTCTTATATAATCACTTTATTATAAAACAACACAGCATGTACAGTAAACATTATACTACCAGTCTTATATAATCACTTTATTATAAAACAACACAGCATGTACAGTAAACATTATACTACCAGTCTTATATAATCACTTTATTATAAAACGACACAGCATGTACAGTAAACATTATACTACCAGTCTTATATAATCACTTTATTATAAAACAACACAGCATGTACAGTAAACATTATACTATCAGTCTTATATAATCACTTTATTATAAAACAACATGTACAGTATTCAGCTGGATGACTGGTTTATCAAAAAAAGCCTGAACAACCATTGGACCCGGCAAACTGTCATAAACCACCATATAACGAAGCTGTTCTCGACAGTTAACACAATTGTATCGTGTGTGTTTATATAAAGTACACAATTTCGCCAGAATATTACAGGTACTCCAAACAAAGTTAAAAAATGTACAAATCGATGAATATTGATACAATAAATTATTACGAGTATTATGATGTCGGAGTGCTATATGTAATACACTACCTCTATGAGCAGCGTTCACTGTGTACACACATACTAATAGTAACGTCCCCAGGGCTGTAAATATTACATGATTGTGATATTATAAATTATACATTAATTATAACATTATATGCATTATCACAACGCTTGTCTCTAATTAAGTTAGAATTATAAATCATATTTCTGTACGGTGAATAAATTTGGTCATTTTGCAAATAGTAAATTATTTTAAAATGGCAATTTTTCAACATCTAATAATACGGCCACCGAAATTCGGTCGAAATAATGAGGTGTTCTCATTATCAGGATAGGGAACTTAATGAAAGTCGGTCCGAAAATAAGTGGTCTTTATAACATGGTGGCTGCAATATTGAGGTGGTCGCTGATTGAGGTTTTACTGTGATATAAATTATCAATGTGTATATTTGTATTTTTTGTTGTTCATTGTTGTGGAATAGTTTCTAATAATAAGTTTGGTGCTTGAGAATTAGAACAAATGTGAATTTTAATAATGGAGTAAAAAATTATAGAAATATGCTTATGCTCGGTGATTATTGTATTAATCCATGTACCTGTGTCAAGATAACATCGCACATTTTTATTTCTCCGATTTAATTAATTGATATGTAAATGTATAATTCTAGAAGTGACACTAAAACTGCCAGTAACTATAAGTGTACTTACTCACTAATGAATCCATTGTTAACGTGGTCGTACAATGCTCTGATCTGTCTGAACACGGAGATTACCGATGGTCGCCGAATTGTTCCGATTAATATAGTTAAATAATTTAGATATACTAAGTTGTAGAACATAGTGTATGTCGTTACAAATATGTGCACAAATTAACGTCTTGTGATAAGACATCTCTATATAGTAACAAAATAGGTAGATTTATGCCTGATTATACTGGTCCACCACGACACTATTAGTTTAGTTATATCATACTATCAGAATGTGGCAACAATTCATACGACAGACATTTTGTTTTCCAACAATAAGCTGATTATAAAATTTTCGTACTTTATGATATTCAACTTGTCAAAATTTACAGGCAACAAACACTTGTAGAATACTGTGTTAAGTATCAGTGTCTTTGAAGATAGGATTCAGCGGAGTATTGAAACGCAATCACGTGATTCCATTCCACGTGGAACACAAGAATTACACAATGCCTACGCCTTCATGAATACTAGTGTCATGAGATATTTTCATTATCACATTTCACTGTTTACAGTACCAAACATTAAGATGTTTACATTATCACATTTCACTGTTTACAGTACCAAACATTAAGATATTTACATTATCACATTTCACTGTTTACAGTACCAAACATTAAGATATTTACATTATCACATTACACTATTTACAGTACCAAACATTGAGATATTTACATTATCACATTATACTATTTACAGTACAAAACATTAAGATATTTACATTATCACATTATACTATTTACAGTACCAAACATTAAGATATTTACATTATCACATTACACTATTTACAGTACCAAACATTGAGATATTTACATTATCACATTATACTATTTACAGTACAAAACATTAAGATATTAACATTATCACATTACACTATTTACAGTACAAAACATTAAGATATTTACATTATCACATTACACTATTTACAGTACCAAACATTGAGATATTTACATTATCACATTATACTGTTTACAGTACCAAACATTAAGATATTTACATTATCACATTACACTATTTACAGTACAAAACATTAAGATATTTACATTATCACATTACATTGTTTACAGTACCAAACATTAAGATATTAACATTATCACATTACACTATTTACAGTACCAAACGTTAAGATATTAACATTATCACATTACACTATTTACAGTACCAAACATTAAGATATTAACATTATCACATTACACTATTTACAGTACCAAACATTAAGATATTTACATTATCACATTACACTATTTACAGCACCAAACATTAAGGTTTTTACATTATCACATTACACTATTTACAGTACCAAACGTTAAGATATTAACATTATCACATTATACTATTTACAGTACCAAACATTAAGATATTAACATTATCACATTATACTATTTACAGTACAAAACATTAAGATATTAACATTATCACATTATACTATTTACAGTACCAAACACCGTTTACAGTACCAAATATTCAGATATCTTTTCGGAAGGTAAATATCTGTTGTCGTGTAATGTTGGGATTAATGATAAAATTTAACACCATTAACAAAGTTACGGAGACTTATACGATAAATATTAGTAATCATTATTTTAACACTTTTTCAGCATGGCTCTTATATTTCAATTCGATATATGATATGTATATGATTATTGATTATAATTTAAAAATGAAACTTTTTTTACTGAATTTTGTTGACTTATCTTTCTAACTGATGTTTACACAAACAATAGTCGATCGTCGGAGCTTTTCACAAAGTCGGAACATACTGGGCTATATAGCAAGGTGCACAATTTCGGAAATTATCTATTTTCGGATGGTTGGCTGACATTTCGGTATTTATATTCCACGGTAGAGAATTGATGTCATGTGCCGACCCACGAAAATCTGTGCATGATAATTTCATTTAAACATTATTGGTGACAAATGATGCCGTTTGACTTTTCAAATTCATCCTCAAACAATAGAAGCGTCGACTTAACAGATCAATGTCTGATACTTAGTAAGCGAACTTTTCACTCAACAGTCTTACTGAAACAAGATGCTGGATACAGGTTTGTATTTTAGACTGGTTACTGTTCACGGTCTGTATTTTAGATTGGTTACTGTTCACGGTCTGTATTTTAGACTGGTCACTGTTCACGGTCAGTATTTAGACTGGTTACTGTTCACGGTCAGTATTTAGACTGGTTACTGTTCACGGTCTGTATTTTAGACTGGTTACTGTTCACGGTCAGTATTTTAGACTGGTCACTGTTCACGGTCAGTATTTAGACTGGTTACTGTTCACGGTCTGTATTTTAGACTGGTCACTGTTCACGGTCTGTATTTTAGACTGGTCACTGTTCACGGTTTGTATTTTAGACTGGTTACTGTTCGCCGTACAAAATCCGATAAGACTTGTCCAGGTCCCAGTCGGCAAGCTGTCCATACTCACGGCCATTTAAAGAGCATTTTTCACAGGGGAGTTTTCAGTGATCTATAGGTGGCTGCTACTCGCAGATGATTTTTTGGCACATTTCACTGTACATTGAGATATTTACATTGCCATATCACACTTTTCACAGAACCATAAAACATGATATTTACCTGGTCATATTGCACAATTCACCAAGATTTTGAGCTGACAATATCACCTCACGCGTGACTCGTCTTTCTTTGACTTACATGTATATCTTAAAGTTCACATGTTACTGTGTGTATATCATAAAGTTCACATGTTACTGTGTGTATATCATAAAGTTCACATGTTACTGTGTGTATATCATAAAGTTCACATGTTACTGTGTGTATATCATAAAGTTCACATGTTACTGTGTGTATATCATAAAGTTCACATGTTACTGTGTGTATATCATAAAGTTCACATGTTACTGTGTGTATATCATAAAGTTCACATGTTACTGTGTGTATATCATAAAGTTCACATGTTACTGTGTGTTCATCTTAAAGTTCACACGATACTATGTATACATATTAAAGTTCATATGTTAGTGTACAGTGTAAATGATATTTCTCCATTTTAAAACCGCTACACGCTTGAGAATTATACATTTTTTTTATTTAAAACTAGCAATAATTACAAAAATGCAAACAGTTAGAATTCCTTGCTTTGTCTTCATCTACACAAACAATGGCTTGTGCTAATCGACATGTCTCTATTGGTGTGATGTCAACACATGGGGCTAAAAATATAGGTTTAATGTAATGTTCAAATGTCGTAACTTTGTCGTCAACGTCAAATATAAATCGCTTCATACAAATATATGTCCTCAAATTATGACTAGTTTCCTATTGTAAAATACAACATTGTTAATTACTATTACTGGTTCCCTGTTGTAAAATACAACATTGTTTTTTTTTACTATGACCGGTTCCTTGTTGCAAAATACAACAGTGTTACTTACTATGACTGGTTCCTCGTTGTAAAATAAAACATTGTTAATTAATATGACTGGTTCCCTGTTGTAAAATAAAACAGTGTTACTTACTCTGACTGTTTCCAGTTTGTGTAATATGGGCTGTGGCAGGAGTTGTAGATACCGTTTTCTTCAAATCACAATCAATGTTACATAAATCGTTATTACAACAATTCCAGCAAGAATTACCCCCACTGGCCACTGCTGCTCCTATTTTATTACAAGCCTGCAAAATGAAGTCGGATAGAATGGTACAGACGCTGGGAATTATTTGTCTAACTAACTTTCGTGCCACAACTGTCCAGTTAAATTGTAGGAAGTTATGAATAATGTTTTGGTTCATAATAATGTCGTGTTAGTACACTCTAAGTGTGAATTCCATTACTTGTAATGTTCCGCGCAGACACACGGTTCTTTTAAAACAAACCCGATCCATATGTATAAGAACTGAATATTTATGCATTAAACGTGTTTGTGTAATCTTTCGTTAGTATTGACGCATTAGGTTTTTCATTATGTAAACTTCATGACCTTTTCTTACATCTTTTATTACATACAGTCAGCTAAGTTCAATAAAGATATACAAATATATTGTTAGTTTTACCAATTCTGAGTAACACCCTGCTTGTCGTAGTAAATGGTTAACAGCGCTGTGTTGAAATCCTTCAAAACACACCTGCCGTAATAAACAGTCGGTATTATATAGACACGGAGAAACATATTTAGTAATATGAATATGGAAATAACCGATTAATCGTTCGAATGTCCGATTATCGGTGCATACAATCTGTGACTGACGGGACGAGAAAATATGAACTACTAAAATAAAACTAGACACGCTCTTTCCACACAGATCTCATAAAGTGACAAAACTAAGTTAAAGGTATTTTCCAGGTTTTAATGATTTCCGACGACAAGATGCGAAAAAGCAGAATGTGTAAATGTTTTGAAATCTTAATGATACAATGTGACGGATTTTCTTCAGTTTAGATTTTTAAATTAACGCTCTCATGCTGGAATGATTTTATATTTTATAATACAGAGATAATCTAATTGACCTCATCGCGTCCACATTCCTTGATTTTTGTACAGTTTTCAGTGGGTGATTGTTGCTGACACTCTAAACAAATAGGACCACGGTCCTTTCCATAACCTGTAATATATATGTTATATAGCTAGGTCATAACCATATCCTGTAATATATATGTTATAACTAAGTCTGTATAACACGATAAAGTATGTCCCCTGTCTGCTCAGTTGTCTGAGTACGGGACTGTCAATCGAGAGGTAATGGGTTCGAGTACTGCATGTACATTATCATTCCCCGTAGATTTATTTGTCTTACCACCAATTCAGTCATTAATACGGTAAATACAATTGTGTGGAATTTGATCAAGAAGCTATAATACACAGATTTTCACTTGAATTTAACGTCGCATCAACAACTAGGGTCATTTGGCGATTTCCCAGCTTTAAAAGTGGAGGAAGACCCTATGCTTACACCTGGACAGAACCACCGACCTTACGTAAGCAGACAGCTTCCTCACTAGTGAAATTTGTCCGCGGGTGGGATTCGAACTCACAGCGATGAGGGGCTAGTGATTACAAGTCAGAGACCATAACCACCCGACCACGGAGGCCCTTATGATACATTATAATACACAATACCTATATCCTGACATATTTCTGTCTGACACCACGTGGAGTTACAGCATCCATCACACACCATAATACCACTGTCCCGTGGTGCCTTATCGTCCATAATATTCTGTATGACTTCACTGGTGTCACGTCTACCCGATGTTATTCCGCTAGAACATTGCTGCAACAACAACCAGCAACAATAATACACAATACAACAACACTAATACATTACACAACATTATCAGTACAATAAACAATAAAAATAATACACACTAAACAACATCATTAATACACCAAACAACATCATTAATACACTAAACAACAACATTAATACACCAAACAACATCATTAATACACTAAACAACATCATAACATCATTAATACACTAAATCAACATCATTAATACACTAAACAACATCATTAATACACTAAATCAACATCATTAATACACTAAACGACATCATTAATACACTAAATCGACATCATTAATACGCTAAACAGCATCATTAATACGCTAAACAACAATAATATTATTACACTAAAGAATGGTACACTAAACAACAACAATAATATTACACTAAGGAATGGTACACTAAAGTATGATACACTAAACAACAACAGCAATACACTAAACAACAACAGCAATACACTAAAAGACAACAATATCAAAAATATAACGGTAATACTGTTAGGTATGTCGCTCATTTCGGTCGTGAACAACCAATCCATCAGTTAATCATTTGATGCTGCTTATTCTGTCTATTCATGTTTGGAGATACCAAGGATTAATAACATTCAATAATTTCGCGTGTTTAATAAAGGTGTACATTTGTACTTTACCTTTGTATCTCGACATCCCATAGTCCTAAATATATGACCGGAAGTTGAAACAATCTGACTGGCAAAACAGACCTGTGACAATATAACATCTTTGTATTATACTTAACCTTTATAGAAAGAAAACAATGTCATCGTTAAAATATAAAACAAAACATATGATAAAAGAAAATATATCAGATTATACTACAGTGCAACCTCTGCAAAGCACCACCCTTTGGGAGAAGCAAAATTATGTTGCTGTTGTTGTTGTTGTTGAGAGGTTGTTGCTCTAGTGAGGTTAACCTGATAGTTACAGTGGGAAAAGTAGATAGACAAGAGTTCTTTACTGTAAACACTAAATATAAGTAGATAGTATACAACACGTGTTATATTCTATAAACTCTACATATATGTAGATAGTATACGACATGTGTACATTCTGTAAACACGACATGTGTTATATTCTGTAAACACTACATATATGTAGATAGTATACGACACGTGTTACATTCTGTAAACACTATGTATATGTAGATAGTATACGACACGTGTTATATTCTGTAAACACTACATATATGTAGATAGTATACGACATGTGTTATATTCTGTAAACACTACATATATGTAGATAGTATACAACACGTGTTATATTCTATAAACACTATATATATGTAGATAGTATACAACACGTGTTATATTCTGTAAACACTACATATTAGTAGATAGTATACGACATGTGTTACATTCTGTAAACACTACATATTAGTAGATAGTATACGACATGTGTTATATTCTGTAAACACTACATATATGTAGATAGTATACGACACGTGTTATATTCTGTAAACACTACATATATGTAGATAGTATACGACACGTGTTATATTCTATAAACACTATATATATGTAGATAGTATACGACATGTGTTACATTCTGTAAACACTATGTATATGTAGATAGTATACGACACGTGTTATATTCTGTAAACACTACATATAATGATATATTACCTCATGAGGTCCACATTCCTTCACTTGATTACAGTCAGTAGCACTAGGTACATCAGAACACTCCAAGCAATACATTGAACTCACTTCTACAAAGATAATAATAATAATATAGATTATGGTAGATATCATATGATACAAAATGACTATTTGTGTGAGCATATTGTTGTGTATAAACAATCCTATCGATAATGCCCGAGGTAAGTATGAATACATTTTCCCTCCTAATATACGTAAAATGGATAATAACTCACCGTTCACCGTACATGTTGTCAGGACAAGAAACACGGCCACTACCCCTTTCACTGAAATCAAAAAATATTATACATACAGTATATAAAATGTTTGTTCATACCATGGTGTACACGGATATCACAAGTATAAAGCTGTCATTTTTCTGTATTTTAGTTTTAATTGTCAATAGTTAATTTTGGTCGTTTGGATATCACAGTACTATATGTTACCACTGATAATATGTATTTTTATATGTCTGGATATCACAGTACTGTATACTAGTACTGACAATATGTATTTTATTTGTCTGGATATCACAGTACTATATGTTAGTACTGACTGTCTGTAGGCGGGATAGAGATCTTCACGGGACATCGTTATATACCTTTGCTGCCATACACACACATCCAGATAAATCATAAATTTTATATGTTACTGTGTGTAAATCATAAAGTTTATATGTCACTGTGTGTAAATCATAAAGTTTATATGTTACTGTGTGTAAATCATAAAGTTTATATGTCACTGTGTGTAAGTCATAAAGTTTATATGTTACTGTGTCAAAGAGCTGAGAATCAATGGTTCAATTTTATCGTCAGATTTACTTCTTAATGATAAGATGTCGGATTCTAAGTCAATGTCACCTCTTTTAATTTCAGGACACTCTAATCGTGGATTCCAGGAACTGATAAGAAAATGGTTACATATTGTCACAGCTGTGTCACTGTGAACACCTGATGGTCACTCTGATGAATGTAATCATTCTCCAATCTCGGTCACTTTATTTTCCATTGCTTTAATATTCATGTAAAAGTCAACCTTTTTTCGTTTACATAAGTAAGTATCATAATTATTACTATACAAATAAGAACAAATAATAATTGTCATACAAATAAGAACAAATAATAATTGTCATACAAATAAGAACAAATTGTCATACAATGCTCATCATAAAAAAATAGCATGGAATGTCATACTTGAACTCTTTACAAAGTCCATGTATGTCGTTTGTTGCCCCCCCCCCCCCGGTCAATCAAAATTGCATATCTTTGAGAGAGTATAGATTTCAACAATAGCGAAAATTCCGTGCTCACTGGATTTAGTCGTGAAAACAAGCTTACACTTCGGAGGATCATTATCCTAGAAAACAGATTTCACCAGATTTTGTGCCTTCCCGATTTCTGAATATACAGATAATATCTAAGTGAAATAAACAGATAATATCTAAGTGAAATAACCAGATAATATGTAAGTCCAATATTATATTGTGATAGGTTGGTTCCAATGCTTTTAATTTTGATTTAAATCTTACAAAATTTTATCCCACTTACTTGTGTAACAAAAGAATCCAAAAAGTGAAATTAGTCCGAGAACTTAGTTCAGATAAAACGTTACAAAACATTGAACGGAGATAATGCTGCGGTGGTCGGTCATTTCCGTGATTTGTACAGGATTGTATTGTACGGAAAGTGACGGAAAGTAACGGAAATTTCTTATCTAAAATGTGAACCCTTATCTTTGTGTAAGAAAGTTCAGGTACCGTATGAACATATATTAATGTGATTAAGTACAACCAACTAGTTGCGTATAAGGTCAACACTTCAGAACTTTGTACCGTATGAAACATTCGGGAACTTCATGCTGTAAACATTTTATCTAAATTTGGGCTGTACTGATTGCCCCTAAAAAACAACATCAATAAAAGACCCCATATATACTTACCGAATCAGGAATTTGTACTGGGGGAGGGAGGGGGGGGGTTAACACGTACATTTATAGAAGACACGCTTCGGAAGTTTAGTACTCTGCGTTACAAACGTGTACCTGAGAAAATTTACCTTTACGGGTATTGTTTTATAAAACAGGGTTGTACGGTCGAATGCGTGGAGATTGGCCACGTTGTGTATTGAGTGGGTAAGTTTTTTTTTTAATTAGTCCAAGCGAGTCATTCTTACTGACGACATCAAATTCAATGTTTTGTCGAAGATTTTCGCGCTCTAAAAATGTCAAAATTTAGCACAATGTATTACATGCAGCTTATCATATATATGTAAGAATATTAATAATTTTCAATTCTGCTAAAATGACGCCCAACATTTAGTGGTACAACAGTCGCCTTAGCGACGACAAATGGGCGCTGATTTTCAGATTTCTGAATTAAAGCTGGCTTTTCCCGGGCGAGTCGACCACGTTTGCAGTTTCTTTTTCGTTCAATGCAGTAAATGTAACATGCGTATTCACGTGTATAAATCATTACATAGTCCTTGTGTTTAAGATAATTCGTTTATTTATGGTTATTTTAACATACACATTCATGTTATTTCAACAATATGTAACAATATTAGTCAACATGTTGTCGAAATATATGAGTTTCGCAAATCGCACAACAGTGTCTGTTGTTTTTGTATAAATAAGATGATTGGACATGAAGTGTTTTAAGGTATTGGTGTAATATATTTAACTATTTTTGATATATATTCATTGTCGGTCAAATTCTCCCAAAATACGGTATATCTTCTCTTCGTCTTATTTCAATAATTTTAAATGGTATTTCAACCAATGGATAATGATTTTGTTTATGATATAATCGACGTAATATTATACTGATCGCTGATTGGTCAAAACGGTGACAGCGTCCAATCTCCATGGTCGTTACATTTAGGGTCATTTTACACTGCTTGCTGGAGTCTGTTGGCGCTATACAGTTCTGATCCAGGGCACACAAGATCCATTGACGTAGAACGACACGTGACACCAAGTGTTTGCTAAACGCGATGCTTGAAGCTTCTATTTCACCAAAGTTAACAAAAAGACAAGGATCCTCATCGAAATATGTGAACATTCGTCTGTCTGTGTGAGCGGCTATACTCGATGACACATCGTAAGTAAAAAACAACATTCCCTTTTCTTTCAAATACTTCAGCGGCAGTTCTAGATCACGTGATATAAATCTAACAGATGAATCGATCCACCATACATTCCCGAATTCCTGATACAGCAACTGAAAGTAAAAGGCTATACACAATGAAAGTTCTAATGAAAATACGTTTAAATAAAATCTTACCATGTAATATGTATAAATCAACATGTATGATAATATTTTATGCTGTACTTAAATTAATAGTAAAAACTAGATTTAACGAAAAAATTACTTACATTCACAATGATGGGTTTAAATGCATAGTTTTGATATTTCTTAACATGGGGAGGTAACAAGTCTACAGGAAGATGCCGTATTTCACATTTACAATGCTGACGAATCTGTAAGTATAGACATGACACAGTGTACAATACTTGATTTGAGTGATGAGATTAGATAGCGGAGATTTGAGTGCTGAGATTAGGAAGCGGATATTTGAGTGATGAGATTAGATAGCGGAGATTTGAGTGATGAAATTAGATAGGGGAGATTTGAGTGATGAGATTAGATAGCGGAGATTTGAGTGCTGAGATTAGGAAGCGGATATTTGAGTGATGAGATTAGATAGCGGAGATTTGAGTGATGAAATTAGATAGCGGAGATTTGAGTGATGAGATTAGATAGCGGAGATTTGAGTGATGAGATTAGATAGCGGAGATTTGAGTGATGAGATTAGATAGCGGAGATTTGAGTGATGAGATTAGGGAGCGGAGATTTGAGTGATGAGATATAAATTCTGTGATTTAAGAGCTAATATTTGATAGCTGAGATTTGAGACATTTTTGACATTTTTCCCAGATTATGCTACATACATGCAGCAAACAATGAAGATGTAACATTTCACACAAGCTGTACGTAGGAACATAATGGTATTGATAGTCTTACTGATGTACTGTTGTTCATCTGTTCATCTGTTCATCCATATCTCAAACATTTGTAATAATACAGTGAGTATAGATTGATCGTCTAACGTTTAATTCAACCGAAGGTTTTATGTCCAAAGTAAATTCTAGCTACACTAATCTCGGGAATATAAGAGAGAAAACATAAAAACTTTTCCATATTTATTTTAATTATTTCCTGGGCTGGGGCATTTAATGTTCAATATACCATGTAATAATTTACGTACGGAAAGAAAACTTAATGTAGATATTAAGTTTATGATTTCATGTATTAAGTTTATGATTTCATATATTAAGTTTATGATTTCATGTATTAAGTTTATGATTTCATGTATTAAGTTTATGATTTCATACATTAAGTTTATGATTTCATGTATTAAGTTTATGATTTCATGTATTAAGTTTATGATTTCATATATTAAGTTTATGATTTCATGTATCAAGTTTATGATTTCATATATTAAGTTTATGATTTCATGTATTAAGTTTATGATTTCATGTATTAAGTTTATGATTTCATGTATTAAGTTTATGATTTCATGTATTAAGTTTATGATTTCATGTACTAAGTTTATGATTTCATATATTAAGTTTATGATTTCATGTATTAAATTTATGATTTCATGTATTAAGTTTATGATTTCATGTATTAAGTTTATGATTTCATGTATTAAATTTATGATTTCATGTACTAAGTTTATGATTTCATGTATTAAGTTTATGATTTCATGTATTAAGATCAGACTGGTCACTACACTCTGTTCTTTCAGTCAATGATTTGTAAATGAACCACTTAACCAGAAAACAAAACTAGCATTTTACAAAATGATGCTGGATTAATGTACGGGTAGTTCTAAAATATCTTAAGATTAAACGTCCTATAAAAGAAGAATTCTTACTATCTCAGCTTGCTGTGGTTCAAGGTCAAGGTCATAGAAGATGAACTTCAAATCCTGATAAGCCGGCATCAATTTTTCAACAATACTTTTCACCAGACCCTGGGAACGTACAAAAAACTGTCTGCTAGCTGCTGTGACAAGCACCGGAAACGACCCTCTGTTATATTTCTTATTTTTGTCTAAACCAAGTTTGTGAATCCAAGGTAACGATTCACTGAAAGTATTTCTTTTCAGTTTCATCAAGTCGGCGATAAAGCTGTCGTTAAATTGTTTTTCGTTTTCGCAGACGCCTGAAAATTTTAAATAAAATGAACACAACTCATGCACAAGACTTTTTAAATCGTACATACACGATGTCATTATGATAAGTAAATTTGATCTGCATAAAATGAGTCATAAGTTAAGCATTGACACCCTGATGATAACAATACGGTTTCTATGGATACAAGGTTCCTAGTTGCGATGACTAACTGGACATATAGATCATGATAGAACAAATATGGTCTGGAATTTCTAACTAATAGTATTAGTTTCAAGACGCTAGATTCTTGAATTAAAGAATGAATAGCACTGATATCATGACTGTGTCTATTCAATTTAAACTGTTGTGATGTAATTGTAAATTACACACTATTTGTAAAAGTTCTACATATGTTGCTACAGGTTTCTGAACACAGCCTTTCATAATCACAAAAATTGGTCCCTTGTCAAGATAATTGTATATATATTCCTCTATAATAACTAACGAGTTGGTTTAGATAGAAACTGGAATCCTGCTATAACATATATGTTCTTGTTCTTACTTCTTGACGTACTGATAGGCCCGTCTTCATGACTGATTCCTTCTATACGATATATACAATACAACACACCCAGCATCCATACCAGGACAACAACACGTAAAGCTTGTAGTATACAATGTCTCCTTCCTGAAACGTTAAAACGATCCTAATACACATACATTAACAATTAATATGTCGTACATTACATGTCTTATATACTTACATTAACAATTAATATGTCGTACATTACATGTCTTATATACTTACATTAACAATTAATATGTCGTACATTACATGTCTTATATACTTACATTAACAACTACATGTAATATGTCACACATTTCAAACTTTACATTACTAATAACTCATCAAATGGTCGCGCTGAATTTATTCAATTTAATGAAAATAAAAAAAAACAATACTCAACTCTTCCTGCGTGAGATCATGTTCATTTTAAACACACACATAAATTCATAGGCTCTCTGTCTTTCACAGCTAAATATAATGTCTGACTACAGTGTTTTCTCTGTTTAACTTCGTATAGATGTAATATAATACGTACATATTGTTTTTAACAATACGCTGAAAATGAATGTACGGGCGTATCAAATATCGGGTAGAATATGTCAGTTTATTCTCAAGTCATAACTAACAGGTACAAGAATCGGAAATAACTTTTCTCAAATTTCACTTATACCTCGTGTATTGCATATTAAAGGATTTTGTAAAATTACGTTCCGTTATGTTTTTCTTGACAACATTCGGTAGTGTTCGCGACATCAGTTATACACATGGACGAATATACTTAGGAAACAGCTGATATTTTGGTTAAAATATAATTTATATTGTACAGTACCAGTGCATGTTGTCAAAATACAGGTATAAATCAAAAACTTCGCAGACACTTGGTACATATACCTTAATAAATCGACAATGTACACTTGGCATTTTATTTAGACATTCTAAACATTTCGACAAGAGTCCGAAAAGTTATTAAATGTGAATGTTTTCTCGAGAACGAGTGGGGCGAAACGTATTATTTACATGCACGTGTATTAAGGTAACCTAGATATTCTGAGCGTGTTTTTTTACCAAGCATGAAGTTTTCCTACGGTATGGCACAGCTAAATTGATAAAAGCAAGCAATGCATTTGAACACCATATTTTTTTACTTACGTATATTTCCACGTTAGTTGTTTGTGATATATTTCTGGTATTAACGCTGGTCGATTCGTTCTATAAGGGGTTATAACATTTCTACAACAGTTCGTGAGTAGTCCCGCAACTCGTTTTCAAAAACAGTTCTTTACGTGAGCGAAAACCGACTTTTTCGGTGTGCATCAATATGAAGCAGAAACAATGTCACGTGTTTTCAACTGACGTAACTTCATCTTATAGTTCTGAGGTGTAAAGTTGCGCGCGACTGAATAACAAAAATATTTTACGTCCAGATTTCAGAAAGTATGTTGTCTCCCTTGAAAAAAAATTGTTGTCGAAGTTACGGCATATTTAATGCGTTATTACGGACGTTGATAGAACGGAGTACTGGTCGATATTATATTAAAGCAGTGTTCAAAAATAATTTGTTCCCACGGATTAATAAAATATTTCGACCATGTCCTCTCCATGCTTCCGTAATATCAAGCCATTAACAAGGTAGTATTTAAACAGTAACTAAGCTAGGTAATCGTGCGAACATGCATATTTTCTTTTACAAACATTCTATGTACTGTTAAGGAATTTCAAAAATGATACATGTATCACTTGTAGACCCCCAGCAAACACGCCTATATCGGACTGATATCGGCTGTATGACATACGCAACAATTGCGCTTATCAGATTGTCATCCTACTAGATCATCGATCTTTGACAGGTCACAGGGGGCTAGCACGTTGAAGGGATGGAGTATAATGGCGTATTTGGCCAAAAAGGGCCACACGGATATATTATATAAGTGTTTTCGGTCCGTGTGGCCCTTTTTGGCCAAATACGCCATTATACTCCATCCCTTCAAGGTGCTAGCCCCTGTGTGTTACGTACTGACAAATTGACTAAGTTCGAATCGGCAAAAAACGGCTTTTTTCCGAATTCTACCGATCGTTGAATAGGGATTTATGACCCCAGACTGTTCTTATCAGGGTAATAATTCACGATCAACATATCCAGCTCTCGGATAAATGATACAGCGATACCTTAAACTGACCATTTATGTTTTATATCTAGAATCTATATCCAGAATCTATTGCTGAGGTGACAGGTTTTAAGCGTTAAAATGTTTCCGAACGACTGCTTGTTATTGTCATTTTCTATTTGTTCCTAAGTTTTCTGTTTGTTGTATAATACCTAGGTGGGAATTGACTGTATACATACATAATAGTCTCAGACCTGGAATAAAGATATAATGGTTTCAGGTAATACAGCTTTCCAACCGTATTTATTATTTGTTTATCTCTCAATGTTTATAGTAAATGCAGCGTAGTATAAAGCAATCCATCATTTCAGAAATAAATTTTTGACCATTTAAGACTTTATCGTATGTTGAAATAATAAATTTAAAGTTAGATGGCGAACACAGAGTTACAAATTATTGACTAATACGGTCAATGCAGAAAGATCAAAACTTGTTATTGATTAAAATATAATATGGGATATGATTTAATCTTTGAACGAAACCCTCTCTTGGATTTTATGTCACAGACAGAAATAGACAGTTTGTGTACAAATGAAAGCCAACTAAAACTTCAGTATCATCTACATGGTTTTTCAATCGCGCAGTAAAGACACATTTTAAGAAATTGGGGTTAATAGCTATATTGTGTTCATAGCTATTTTAGTTTGAAAGATTTATATCAGTTTAGGTTCTATTTTTTATTTTTCTATTATGATTGACCTGCTTTAAGAATTCATGATATAGTTGGTGTAATAAGAAATTAACAACCAGTCTGAGCTATTCGGCTAAATCAATCGGTATAGCCATGGGCTCGAGTGTTTTTGTGTGTTCGAGTCCGAGTGAACTCTTTGAGAGTTTCGCTACTCAATGTTGTTTCAAGTGGGGCAAGTTTCCCATTACTTACAAGGAGATGGCCAGATACCCAGAAAATTGAAGAGACATGCACATATTTTGTCATTATAATCCACCTATTTATATCAGAATTATGACCCTCAGTATTATTCAGTCCACAATATTGCGTGTTAACACTTTTAGGACATGCCTGCTCTGTCAATTTTCGACATGCATAATTTGACATCTGACTAATGCATGGATCATTTACAGAGGCTGCCTTAGTCACTAGATTCGAACCAGTGCATTCTTCGGGAACAATGCACTTAACATAAATGATGGCCTATTACCTCTAAGCGGATCCTGCCTGGGATCAGGGGAAATTTAATATATATATATTATATTGCATTTTGTTAAAATCTCATAGACATTAGACTGCTGCACAATCGAAACTCTAGAATTTAGGCTACCCGATCTCACTTTGTCTTATTAGTGGAACAAGGTATCCGAGCTTTTGTATTTTGTCAGTGATAAAGACCTACATGCATATAATGTTTTTTTGTGTGTCCAATATTACTCAAATTAATTTGTTTTATCAAATAACAGCACAATACAGATTTAAAAACCAAACTTCAGACAAAATAAATGAAAACAAGCATATTCATTGCAAGTTTCCGATTGAAAAGGAGAAATGTCTACGAAGCAACTACATATATATATATATCAACACGGACCATCTACGGAGCAACTACATATTTATATATAATTTTGTTTGGATCCGACGGTCCAGCTTACACATTTAGTCAATTTTTTTATTAGTATATGTTACAGATGTATAAAACACTCATATAATAATTACTTGATTCAACCTGGGACCAATATACACATGTGTATATTGGTCCCAGATTCAACAGAAAAAACAGACCAGCCTCCCCTTCCCGCTGGGCCCCTCTCCCCTAGTCCCTTTCCCTACCCCTTGTCCCCCTCCCCGGCCCCTCCCCTACCACCCACAACCATTTCCCTCCCCCTAGTCTCTCCCATTTCCCCTCCCCTAGTTCCTCCTTTTCCCATCCCCCTAGTCCCTCTCCTTTCCCCACCCTCAGTCTCCTCCCCCAGGGTCCCCTCCTCAGAGTACCCTACTGTGCCGAAGGCCTGTAGAGACCAACTTGAGCCCCATGATTTTTTTTCTACCTTTTATACGACCGTGTCAACAATAGGAAAATCTTTACAAAATTTGAATAACAATATGTTTCAGGTGCGATTTCATGTTTAGTAATATCCCTGTAGCACCAAATCATTTGAAAACATTCAACGGCGCTTCACTTTGTAATTTACAATCTGTTGGCAAGGTTTGGTAATATTCGAACCATCAATTAATTAATATTAATGAAAATGTGCAATCTTAGGCGTTGTTTTACCTCCCCGTAGTCAATACTTGTACCTCCAGGGCATAATATATATACACTGTACAAATCCATGTCCGTTATTAATGCGTTTCACACCTTGCAGCTGTCATAATGGTCATCGTTTAATCAAACTGTAAACAACATAGCATATGTAACGTTGTATTTAAAGTAAAAACCTGCATTTTCTTCTTCCATTTCTATCATACTCTCAAAAATAAATAAATCTGAAGCAAGTTTCATTTCTAATTCAATAGAACATCCACTGACCTTTTCAAGAATATACTTCGTATTGTCGCGCCAACAATCGACTTACCTAGAACGTGGTTCATTTAATTTGGACAAAATTCGTTCAAATAATTCAACTAAAAGTTTTAAAAGCCCTATTTTATACACTAATACCATTGAAGAAAAATTCAGTGGAATGTCGGTGTCGGCTTTTTACATCGGACCGATATCAGTTATACCCTTGAATCTGGGTGTCAGCTAATTTGATATAGGTCCGATATCGGTAAGATATTTATTTTGTTCATTCTGATTTATTGGTCCGCTTTGTTATACTACGTTATTTATTTTTCTGGACTGGATTTCCTGGCTAAAACAATAATAAATGCACAACCATTGAAATCTCGCGTACAGTAAAAGCGCCAGAAATTACTACAAATATTTTATTGCTCCCGTGAAAATCATTCAGCTTCATCTAACCAGATTATACCACACAACTTTAGTTTATTGACCATAAGTACGGGCTGGGACCAATGTGTATATTGGTCCCAGGTACGGGGGACTATACACCTATGGAGTTTGTCCTCATTTGTTATAATATTATAGTAATGGTCATCAAAATAAATAAGACTAATTCACTCAATATAATTTCTTACTACCCTTTACTTGTTTTAACTCAAACTACTCATTATAGAACACACGCACATTGGAAAGGAAAACAAAAATTATAAATAAACACATATTGCACAACTGAAATTTCAATTCAGTTGCGCAATATAGTCAAAATAAGCACAATATGGGTAAGTCCTATTTTTACTAGCGAAGCTACTATATTAAGCAGAAATATTGCAAACCCGACTGAATAATCTCGCTGAACTACCACGTGTGAACCCCGTGTGACTTCCTTTTCTATTCGGATCACAAAACCGAACAAACATGCCTGTGAGTATAGCAAATTATTTCTGTTGTGTACGGTGTATATTTGTCTTATTTGATGTTGACATGAAAATACCGGTTGAGTGAGGATGTCCTTTCGTGGTAGTTTAATTCTTTCTGGCTGAACATGTGTGGTTGTTTGTGAAGTTTGATCAGAATATCGAGGTCGTTAAATTGGGATATGTCAACATGCTAAAAGTCATGATAGCTTCTATTTGTTGCCAGATCTCATCGTTGTGTGTCATGGATTCACACTGGTCGATCTGATCGGATGATTAATGCGATCCGCTGTTCAGATAGTTGTACGCATTCCTTTATTTATCTGTATTTGCGACATAATATTCGTACCCTTCCCTTTTCGACCCCATTACGTAAAATGGAATTTAGTAAGTCAGACTGCTTATTATTTCGGTAACCAAATTGTGATGGATTGATCCTAGTTTTGATATTTTAAACAGGCACTCTTGTTGAGGTCGTAAAATGTTGTAATCCATGCACTGCTCGTTTATTCGACTCCAAACCACCGATTATTTCGGACATTCTCGACAGTTACGCGATTCTTATACTAGTATAATGTATACACGAAATTCTTTATATACACAACTCTTTCTTGTAAGTATTCATCCCATGACGAAAATTAAAGACAATTTGCCTCAAATTAAGTAAAATTAAAAGTAACCTTTCATATAGTATACGAACAAAAAATGATATTAGTATTCATCAAGTGTCATTAAAATTATGAAGAGGTTAAATTATTGTCATTTGAATGTTTTGTATGGTCTTGCTTCCTAGTCAATTATTCTCATTGAATGATGCAGCATACATTGGCAAAATCTTATAAAGACACAGTTTCATAACCATATCCCTAGTTAGAAAATACTTGGTTGTGTACCTGATAAAATGGGAAGATTGTCTTCATCTTGCAACTAGAAAATTTTACTAGTCCACGGACAAGTTATTCATAAAACAGTTTACTTGTCTATATTTTTTCATGTTTACTGTTGGTATGTAAATAATAAAAGGAGACGACTGTGTTTGCTTCTCATGAAAGTCTAAAATTATTTAATGTCTTCAAAAAGATGTGAAGTGATGGACAATTTGGATCTGGTGTAACGCCCAAAATACCTCAAATACTTGATCTGCAATTGCACCGGAAATATGAATATATATAAATAAATTCTGTTACTAATTTTCGCTTTCATTTACATCGTTTTTTTTTGGTAAGGAAAATTTGGAATTTCTGTCAGAAATCTGACCATAGCCACTGAATTTTTACTTGTCCAAAGACAACGAAAATGCAAAAGTTTACTTTATCGGACCCACAAATGTATGACTTGGGCAACTTGGACAATTTATTTTTCCGGCCCGAGTTGTAATCTAATTGAAACCATATTTCATTGTATGTATTCATACTATCATACATCAGTGCCAAACAGTAAACAGTGTTTTAGTGAGAAGCACCAAAGAAATTTACATCATAATGTGATAACATTATTAAAAAGTTAGATAGCTGCATGATTGTAGGATTCAAGCATTGTATTACATTATCTGCTCATTTTTTCCTGGGAAGATTCAGATGTACTCTGTTGGCGATTAACAATTATAAGGGACGGCAGGGTTTTTTCTCAGCATTTTGGTAACATGACCCAACCCCCAGAATTGGGAATTTTTTTACAAAATTGGGAAAAAGTCACATTGTTATATTACTGTAATGAAATAAAACTAAAAAATAACAAATGTTATGTTTATTTTTTTAGGTATTGATAACTTTGTTATTTGAAAGATTTAGAAATTCAATAAACATTTGAACTGCTGAGTTAAATTTTTTTATTTAAGTTTTTTTTCTCATTTGAATTGCATCTTGCAATTGGGAAAAAACATACTCTATGCCATTGGGAACACAACTGAATATCAGTCGTCAAAACAGCCCCCCCCCCCAAAAGCCCTGGACGATTGGTGTATAAATTAATGTCTGTTGAATTATCTTTATATCTTATATTTAAACTATTTCAGAGATGTTTAACTAGGATACTTTTTGCTGATTTGTTTCAGTTAGCTAAAGATTTACTTCATCCAAGTGCGGAGGAGGAGAAGAGAAAATGTAAACTAAAGAGATTGGTACAAACACCAAACAGTTACTTCATGGATGTAAAATGCCCAGGTATACTATATACATCATATCAAATATTCATTTATAAACAAAACTGAAAGTCTTTCGGCAACCTGGATATTAGCAGTGTTTTTTTTTTAGGTTGATTAAAGGTGACGCCCATTCTCCACTTCTCTGAAATAAATCCCTTCTCCAAATTTCATTTTCCGTTATGCTTCTTTGCATCATTTTAAACAATTCCAGTGGACCTGATACATTTTCTACGTGGAGATCATCTTGCTTATATTGATAACACTTCTATGTTGAAGGTTCTACAAACATTTGACTGATGTAGCCTTCCATTTTGATGAATTGTCTATCTCTAGGTTACTGGACTTAAGTATAGTCACCAATCAGTTTGACTGTGTAGTAAGCACCAGGTTTTCTGCATTTGGCACCAGTCAAATCACCTAGACCATTTTCTTCAATTTTGACCTGATCATATTTATGCGGAAGGTTAAACGTTGTTTCTGGCTGCTCGAGGGGGTTTTTGACAGCCAGTATGAATACAGAAACAATTGGTTTGCAAATTCATGATATTTCAGTTGTGAAGTGCTGAAAAATATAAAATGGGTGTTGTTACCAGTCTACTTGGCTTTTATGTTATTGAACTATTAAGTTTTTATACCCATGATGACCAAAATTAGCATCTTAAAAAGGAGCTGACAGACTTCGGGAACATTTGTACTTGTTATAGGTTTCCATGATAGAAAATGATTTACTGTGAGATTATTCTAAAACAAAGACAGTTCTTTGAGTTACTGCCCTTTTTAATATGCATTGAAGTCTATGGGAGATGCCAATTTTTTGAAGATTAAAAAAATCCATTTCAATGAAAATTCCTGGTAAACGATGCAAAAACACAGTATCAGTGTAATTTAATAAAGAAAATGTAGGTCACTGTGCAATACTGTCAAAAATTAATATTTTCTATTCTTCAACAAGGGCAATAACTCTTAGAAGATATGAAAAATGTGTCACAAAATACATCGAAGTATCTAGGGTAAATATGACAGGAATAACGATAATAAATAATGATACTTGGGCGATACTATTTTCATAATATTACAATTTTTGAGAAGCTTTTAGCAAATGATTAAAGTGATTACTATTATATGGATATAATACCTAAGTTACCCCACCTGGAAACTGTTTGTGTCAAATGAAGTGACTTATTGTAAATGTTTGTGATGTGATAATATTTCAGGCTGTTACAAGATAACAACTGTGTTCAGTCATGCCCAGACTGTGGTTTTGTGTGTGGGTTGCAGTACTGTTCTTTGTCAACCAACTGGAGGCAAAGCCAGATTAACTGAAGGCAAGTTTCTGTGGTTACTTTTATTTCTTGATAGCTTTATTCAAGTGAACAAAACTTACTGAGTTTTCCCCTGAACTTTTTTGTGTGAATGTGGGTAGGGGTCATTTATTCTGTGTAAATTAATGGTCACTTAGGGATACATTAGGGATCTTTCTGACTCCAGAGGGCCTTTTGAAACCGAGCTCGGGATCACCATGGAGATTCTGAAATTCTTCTACTTAAAATCTGTGTTATATACTATACTTCCATTTCTCGCACTGTATCATTGTCAGTGTAGGGAGAAGTTAAACTTTCTCAGAGACTTAAGATTTTAGTAATATTGGTGACTTGGAATATTTGAGTCAAGTTCTATCATTAGCAGAAGTACCCCAGATTCACTTTAGTGCTATGAAATATCATATTAAAATCATCATCAGCCGATTGTTGGGGTCATTCTTGAAACATTTGTCAAAACTGCTGAACTTTGGTAATATTGTCCCAGTCCCTACTTGCGTAATCATTTATCTTAACCAATTTTGGCCTGGATACTCCATGAAATATCTTGGCCTCATTTATTAACTCTGCACTTTTGGGGAAAAGTACTGGTACTGACTGAATTAGTTAAATTCAGGTGTTTTTGTCAATTTGGAAAATCTGGTGTTTTTGTCAATTTGGAAAATCTGGTGTTTTTGTCAATTTGGAAAATCTGGTGTTTTTGTCAATTTGGAAAATCAGGTGGTTTTGTCAATTTGGAAAAGTCTGGTGGTTTTGTCAATTTGGAAAAATCTGGTGTTTTTGTCAATTTGGAAAAATCTGGTGTTTTTGTCAATTTGGAAAATCTGGTGGTTTTGTCAATTTGGAAAAATCTGGGGGTTTTGTCAAATTGGAAAAGTCAGGTGTTTTTGTTAATTTGGAAAAATCTGGTGGTTTTGTCAAATTGGAAAAATCTGGTGGTTTTGTCAATTTGGAAAAATCTGGGGGTTTTGTCAATTTGGAAAAATCTGGGGGTTTTGTCAATTTGGAAAAATCTGGGGGTTTTGTCAATTTGGAAAAATCTGGGGGTTTTGTCCAGAAATTTAGACTTTTTACACTAGCTCAACTCTGATCCTTAATTGATCATTAATTAATCATTAATTAATCATTAATTGATCCTTAATTGAGTTTGTATCAAAGGAATGAATATCAGTCATTTTACTGTTTCTAAAGATTAGCGGGCTCGACATGTTGCCATTAGGCGACTTCTAGTTTAAAGATTAGCGGGCACGACATGTTGCCATTAGGGAACTTCTAGTTTAAAGATTAGCGGGCTCGACATGTTGCCATTAGGCGACTTCTAGTTTAAAGATTATTTATCAATTTATAAGAGGTCATGAGAAATGGGCTTCGATTTGCTACAATTGCTGTAGAGCTTTATCAAGTAAAATATTATATTTCAACATTACAGTTGAAAATTCATCTCTCGTTTTTGGAATTCTATCTGGA